>OY283144.1:61253936-62578333 GCA_958299785.1 Medicago lupulina | reverse complement strand
TTAGTTTTTTAAAACCTTTTCATAAACTGATACCACCTTTTCATAAACCTTTTCATTATTTTTACAAAATATAATTTAAGATAAATGTTTTTTATAATTCAAAATTAATTATTGTAAAAAAAAGATTGTTTGTATTCCGTATAAAAGGTTGTTGCTAAATCTGGGAAAATAGGGAGGGTTTTATAATTTGCCAAATATGGTTAAAAACCATTGTGGGACAAAAAACATACCATTAGTTTTGTCAGTTTTGTTCAAAACACAAACATTCGTGGGTTTAGGTTGTCCAATTTAGGAACAATTCTATGAAAGTACGAAAATGGCAAAAACATCAACATGGTAAAAGTCAAACACGTAGGATTGAGGGAACTGGGAAGGAATATAGAGACAATTAAAAAAGCAAGCAATCTGGTCCCCCATATGCCATTGTTTTTGAAAAAGTTAAAATTTATATTAAAATCCGAATTGTTTGATCTTGATCCAACAAACATTGATACACCAAATGCGTGAAAATCTAGACAACCGGAAATTCGATTTCGGTCTTTAGACACCAAAGCAAATGGAAAAAAATTCATACAAACTTGCAAAAAGAAAAGAAAAACATGAGACATGAACATGGTGAGATTTAATAAAAATTTGTGTTGCAATTTGCGAGTTGATGAAATCAACTAAGCGAAATGTTAGTTGTTAGATTAGTGGTTATTAGTTGTTAGTAAATTATTAGTTATGCTAGTTTTAGGTTTCGAAACGTGGAACTCTCGGTTAGAATTTTTTTGGTGTCCCTCATCTTACCAATTGAGTTGTCTATTTTGGGACATTTATCTTTTTATACTCCCTCTGTTTCACAATGAGTGTCACTTTAACCAATTTTTTTTTCAAAATGAATGTCACTTTACATTTCCAATACAACTTTAATTTTTTTTCTTCCAACCTTACTGTCAATAAATACTCCAACTTTTCTCTCACACAATTTTCAATGCAACTTTAAGTTCGTCTTTTTCTTATAAAGTAAGGACATTTTAGTAAAAGTGTGTGTCAGAACCTTAAACGACATTTATTGTGAAACCGAGGGATAAAACAAATATGTAGATTATAGTTGGATATACTATAATTTTAACACTTACTTTTTGTTTTTCCATATTTCTTCAGTTGAGGTAATATTATTTGATGTGTGTCTACATCACCACAAGAGCAGAACAACTAACATGGATTAAAAAGGAAAAATGGGTGACCGGTTTTCTCTCTTCTCTCTCCTCAAACACATTTTTCCGGTGACATAGATCCTCTCCGATGAGGATCCAGTGAGGGTGTCCTCCCTCGTTTCAAGTGGTTTCTTGCTCCTCTCTTTGTGATTTACTCTTCTGGCGGGTCTTCTCACACTTCTGGGTGGTTTCTGCCTTCATCGGAGACTGAAGGTGGTTCCTTTTCTGGCAACCGAGATCTGTTCTGGTGAGGTTCTGGCGACGGTTTCTTCCCTGTTTTCAAGTGATTTTCCTGCTCCTCTTTCGCGATATACTCTTCTAGCGTGGTTTTTGACCCTTTTAGCTTCATCAAAGACTGGTGGTTCTTCTCCTGGTAACTGAGTTCTGTTCTGGTGCGGTTCCGGTGACCGTATCTTCCCAGATTCAAGTGATTTTCTTACTCCTCTTCCGGTAAACTACTCTTATCGCGTGATTGCTCTATCTTCTGCGTAGTTTTTTGGCTTCATCGGAGACTAATGATTTTCTGGTGAAGATTGCTAGGTTCTTTTTTCTATTGTATAATCTCTTTCTCTTGCTGGTTCGGTTATGGTATGGCTTCTTCGATTTGCCCCTGGCCTTTTCTCTCCTCTTCGGGTCGGCGCCGCCGGTAAATTTGGAAAAATCATTTGCTCAGGCAGTGAAAGCTCCTACTGATCCGACAACAAGCTGCCCCCCTCTAAAAGTTTGCATTGGTGATCAGGTTCGCATCAGAATCACGCAGCGGGTCTATGAAGCTGAGCTCGATGACTGTAAGAGTCACCTTCATGGGCGTGTTGTTCTACAGAATGGTGACACCCTTCTCACTATGAAGACTCTGAAGCAGTAGCTTGATGGATTATGGCCGCATCTGCAGAGCTTGTCTGTGACTCCATTAGGCAAAGGGTATTTTGAATTCAATTTTCAGTCTATGGAAGAAATGAAAAAAGTTTGGGCTTTGGGTGTTATCAATTTGAAATCAGAGATGCTGAAATTCTTTTGTTGGTCCACATATTTTGACCCTTGGAACCAAACTCAGACACATGCTCAATTATGAATTCGTTTAATGCATCTTTCACAGGAATATTGGAGGAAAACCACGCTTTTTGAAATTGCTTCTGTTATTGGCACTCCCAACTCCATTTATAGAGCTACACAGTCGCGTCTCTTTGGCCACTATGCTCTCATTTTGTTAGATGTGGATTTGTCTGATACTCTTTTTGAGTCGGTGATTGTAGAAAGGGAAGGATATGCTTTTCCGGTAGCTTTTGAATATGAGAGGAAACCTACATTTTGCTCCCATTGCAAGATGATAGGACATTCCATTCAGCAATGTAACCATATTAACTCTGCAAAATCTCAATTCAAACCTAGTAACAAGCCCAAGAATCCCACACATCAAACCTCACAGAACCACAAGGTTATAAATGCTGGTTTGGCCTCCAAGCAAGTGACATCCGAGATAAACTCCCTTCAATCTAAAAACAAAGATTCTCCCCCTCCTCTAGGTACATCCTCACAGGTTCAGTTCGGGCTATGGAGACATCTTTGTTGCACTAGGATCTAGACGCCTCTGCGAATTTTTCTTTGCAAGTTGTTCTTCCTGAGGGGGAAGAAGACCCTCTGACATTGCGTAAGTCTTTTGATATGCTCACTTTTGTGGGGGTTGCAAATTTTGGGGAGGCCTTAATACCAGACCAGCATATCAATGCTTCCAATGCAGGGCAATTGGCTGCTACACAGTTGGAAGATTTGGATATTCATATAGAAATTGTTTGCTCATTATGTGACACTAGCTCAGAGGTGGATCCAGACAAGTTAAAGGCTTGGGTAGATACTCTAGTGCTTACTCCTATGTCGCAACCTATAACTACCAGCTATGCTAGTTTGACAACTGACAAGCTCCCTTCAAGCCAAACCTTGGTTCCTGCTTTCAAATCCTCTTTCCACTCTGCTGCAGCCCTTAAGAGTGTGCATATTCTTTCTAAATTTTGGGGGGATGATGTAGAAGAAGTGGAAGAGGTGATGGAGGACACTCTCAGTCATGACAAGAGGCTTGAGATGGAAGATTATCCAAGTATATCAAAGAGCACTAAGGAAGAGTGAAAGAACAAGAAACAAGTCAATAAAGTGAAGCCTTTTAGCTTTAACTCAGCCGGAATGAGGACCCGTGCTCAAAAGGGTACCTCCAAAGCCGCCTTGACAGATACTCCCTCCGTCCCATAATATAAGCAAAAAAAACACATTTTCTTTGTCCCAAAATATAAGCAAAAAAGACAAATTTTTATCCTATTTAGTCTTGTTTTTTAAAAAAATCTCTTTTCTAAGAAAAACTTTTGTTTATTTTCGTAAAATTTTCTCTCTCTTTCATTTTTTCCATAACCAATAGCCAATGAAAATTGTTTTTACATCTTTCTATGAAACTTTTTTCAAAGAAAACACAAAAAACTATACTTCAAATTCTTATGTTTAAGTTTTCTTAATAAGTGTGATTTTTTTTTTTGCTTATAATTTGGGACGGAGGGAGTATATAATAGTTGGTTCAATTGCAGCAGAATATCTGGGAATATCAATTCTTTTGTTCAAAATTTCATAGAAAGGGTAGTCTATTATCTGTTGTTTGGCCAAGAATGGTCATAATTTGTCTAGTTTTCTATCCATTGGTTGTCTTTGACACCTCTTTTCTTAGGACATTCATTTCTTGGAATAGATTCGATTTTTGTTTTCGTAGGTTTTCACTATATGACTCTGATGTATTGGTTGAGGCCTCTCTTGTCTTTTATATTGTATTGCTTTGATAATTTTTTTTTTGATGTGTGTCGCACACTAAATGTGATTATCTTTTTCAGCTAAAATTCAAACATTTTTTTTTTTGGAAAGTACTCTAGTGGCTAGAAAATTCACCATTTAAGGTGAATAAATATGGAATCCGAAGTTTCAACTCTTTTTACATATAACAATGTTCCTATCAACTAAGTTATGCTCACTCATGTGAACCTGAAATCCAAACCATTACTCGCCAAGTTGTAAGATTATAGTCTCTTATGTTAGACTCAACCCTTTGATAACAATATGTATATTTTAATTCATTTTTTTATTGGAAATTGAGAGTATAGATTGGTAGTCACGTCGTAAGAGTATAATCTCTTCGATTAGACTCGACACTTTGATAATAATTTGTATTTTAATTATTTTTTAGGATTAATTGTTCAAATTAACTGTGTAATATACACGGAATCTGAAAAATAATCATATAACATAAAAAACACATATTTCACCCATGTAATTTGAGATTCTTCCAATTTTTGATCCGTTAATATACATGAAATCCAAAAAAATGACGTAGAGGTTGAAATATGTCTTCCAATTAACGATAAATAGTTCAAGAAAACTCAAGTTCGAAGTCTGATTGAGACAATTTTTATTGAGATTTTACTTTATCTCTTACTATACTCCAAGTTACCAAAACCAGTTTGTCTGAGAATATCGTTAAGATTAAAAAAAAAATCTTGTTTGTGTGTTATGTAGTTTTCTTTTTCTTTGCAGAAATTATCGGATGAAGGAACTGATGGCTTTCACAAGGCAGTGAGAATAGCCATTAGCTGCATCAATGACCATAATAAGTACTATGAAAAGGTGAGATTTAGAAAGAAAAACAAAACAATTTTCTAAACTAAATTGACTAATCTTAAAGGGACTCATATAATAAGAGATTCATAATTTTGAAGACTTTTTTCAAATATAAATAATTTTGGGAATTAAATTAACAACACTATACATTTTCAAGGAACAAATTGATAATTGACTCATAATTCTTACTCTGAATCTATTATATGTAGGTTCTGCGCAATGCGATGGAAACCGTTGGAACCGATGAGGATGCACTCACCCGTGTGATTGTCACCAGGGCTGAGAAGGACTTGGAGGACATAAAAAAGGTCTATTACAAGAGAAATAGTGTCCAACTTGAGCACGCAGTGGCCAAAAAAACTTCAGGAGATTACAAGAAATTTCTCCTTACTCTGATGGGGAAAGAAGAATGATTCATATCCTTTTATTCAAAAAAGGAGAGCAATAAATGTACCTCTTGTGATCCGAGTTAGACACGCAGAAATTGCAATATTAATATCACATTTCTATTGAACTGAGCTATCATAATAGAACAGTTTGCATCAGAAGCTAATTTTACTGTAAGAATTGAGAACCTCAATGAACTTCTTTCCAAACATTTCTTTGTGTAGTTGAGAACTGCAATGAACTCAATTTCAAGCCTACCGGATTCAATAGAAGTTCTATGCTATGTCTATATTTACATATTTTATGAACAAATGCGAGAAACTAAACTGATTACTACGTTACAAAAATAAAATTTACATTTCTAAGTGCAATGGCTAAAATAATTCCATTTTTGGTTACTTTAGAAGGTCATTAACAAGTGATGTGCTATTACTGATACTACCTTGTCTGATGCAAATGTTTCACAAACATCATTATGGCCGTAATGAATATCGAGGCCTAACTAATCCATACAAAACCAACTTGTCAAGAATCCTATCTATCCGATGTGGGACTAAATCCCCTCGAGTGTTGGCCGCTAACTATGACATCCCTCATGGATAGTTTCTCCTTGGGAAATGAAAATTATAGTTATTTTGAGAACAAGTAAAGATCATGTGCATTATTGCACTGATATGGAAAAAATGGTAGGAAACATTGGTGTGAAATTCCACCTTGTGTTGTTCGGGGAAGAGTTTTGTAGATAGACTAAAAGCATCTCTGCTTAAACATGCTTGTAGTTTTCCAAATAGGAGTCTAATGCCTCTTTTGGAAATATATTGTCTATCTACTTTTTAATGTATTTTACAATGTTTATAGTTTCGCCACGATGTGCCAATAACTGTTCATGTAACTGTTTACTTAAATAATTCATTAATTTTACTATTTTACACTTAACAGTTTTGTAGACTGCTTAAGTACTTGCACAAAGGGACCAAGATAGATGTCTTAAAAATCAAAGTGGCTTTGGGTTATGATTGTTGAACTAGATTTTTATAGTGAGCTCAGCAGTGTTTTTAAAACAGGTCTTGCATCAGAGCTTTCCCCACCATTTTGTAGCATGCAATAATGAGTGTTGGGAAACAGCAAAATTACTATCAATACAAAAAGAAGCATTTGAGGTATAGTTAGTTAGTAGTTAGTTATTAGTTAGTAACCTCTATATCTCTAATCAGAAGCAAAGCAAAGAGGGGAAAAAGAATGATCTGGAAGAACTAAAAGTAAATCCAATGAATTCAAAGAGTGCTAATGATTTCAAAGCATAATGAAAGAACATTTTATTTTAACACATAGTATAATCTGTCATGATTTTTAAAGCTACTTAATGCTGTATCCACCACAGTCCAGGCATTATAACTTTCTTCTACACTTCCTCTTTTAACACCTGCAGTCAAACACAAAACAGAATTTAAGTCCTAATCAGTAATTCATCAATATTTTAATGCCTTTCATAAAATAAACATGTTTATGATTCATATGCTTGCTTGCTAGCTAATAAATCACACTAAGCTGCATTAGAACAAAAACACACACTTAGTGGCACCAATTGTTGGCAAAATCACCAAGAAAAAACCTCTAATCAAGCGGAAGCACAACCACGAAAGAAGTGTAAGAGACAAAAATAACTCATAAGATTGTGGTTCAGCACTTCAAAACTACATCCAGAATCTCTCAACAAAATATTTATTACTCAATCTATGCAATGGACAAAATTACAAAGATTCTCAACTCACACAATTGCAATTTTTACAATATTTGCTCCAAAAAATTTCAAACCCTTTTTAAGTTACAATTTTTTCATAGATTTTTTTTTAAGAAACTCAATATAACTCTTATATTTATAATAACTCTCTAGCTCATTTTCTTCTTACTATCCGATGTGGGACTTGGATAAATACCCAATTTGACACAACACCAATAACATTCAAAATTAATTAAATTTAGAAGATATAAAGAGGTGTACATAATTTACAGTTTTTGCAACTTCAAGAAAAGTGCATGACAGCATAGCCAATGAAGAAATGATAGGTAAATGCTGAATAAAAGCAGATGGGTGTACCTTAAGTTTTCAGCTATATTCACAACTGGGATGTGACAAATTGTATGCCAACGCACTCCTTCCTCCTTTTGGTACTGCTCCTTAAGTAATGGACAATTACGAATGAACAACTGAGAAAGGGAGTTGGGTAGACCGTCCTCTGGCAAGCGTTCAAGACTGGGGCAATCTTTAATCCGTAAAGATTTGAGAGATTTAAGGTGGAGAAGACCCTTGTAGTTTATTATTCTTAACTTTGAACATTGTTCCAGTTGAAGAGAGTTAAGAGTTGGTGGCAGTAGATTCTCCTCCGGGAAGGAGTCCACATTTTCAAAGTCATCACTAACACTGAAACTTTCTAGAGAATTTAGTTGGAACAAACCCCACTCCCCTCTCGAAGCAATTAGTTTTGGGCACTTGATTATTTCAAGCCTGGTCAGGGACGAAGGCAACCCTCCGTGAGGAAATGACTCCAGTTGTGGACAATCATACAAACTTAAAGTTTTAAGATTGGTGAACAAGTGTAGCGAAAATAGAAAGGTGGAGTGCCATCTATCTATATTGAGTGTACGAAGAGAATTAGAGCTAGGCAAATCCAAAGAGGTCCATTCTAGATTTGCACTATCAAAGCCACCAACATGCAAAGTTTCAAGAAAGGAGTTGTTGAATAGAAGTTGCTCCAGGGAAGACACAATGACTCGAGTTCCATGTAGGACGACCCATGTCAATTTAGATGACAAATCATTTATCAAAATGTTTTCACATCCCATCAAATGTAGAAAACCAATATTAGAAGCCTCCGGAATTGAAACCTCCAACTCTTGGCAATCAGAAATCTCCAATCTTTGCAAAGAAGGAAGATGTTGGGGTAGAAATTTTTTCAATTTTGGACAACTTTGTATAGAAAGCTCTTTAAGAAAAGGGAAACCTTCACCACATAACCATTCCTTCCAATTATACATGTCAGAAAAATTCAAAATTTCCAGAGACCTGAATGGACTGCTTGATGAATTAATGATCTCTATTCTATTACAGCTTGAAATAGAAAGCACCTTGAGATGGGGAAACAAGCCAAATTGTGGCAACTCGGAACAAAATCTACATCCACTCAGCTTGAGAGATGTTAAATTGGACAAATGACAACCCCCAAGCCAATTTGGAAAACCAGTGCCTTGGTATTTTTCAATAGTTAACCTATTTAGGTTGCTATTTGGTTGAAGAGCCTCCAAGACAGACATTTCCCTGTTGATTTCTCTTCTGGCACAGGAACTGTATATGATATGTAATTTTTCCAAATGCTTCTTATCTTTCAAAGTTGCTTCTACAGCATCTACAGGATTAATGACATTTTCTAACCCGGAAATACAAAGTTTTCCTCGAAGTTGGTTAAGTTCTGCCAACTCCTTAATATCAGACCCATGCTCCTCTACCAAAACAAATTTATTCAGCGTCTGAAGATGGTTTAGCCTGCCTATCTCTTTTGGCATCTTCTTTATAAACGTGCCTTCCAGATGAAGATGACATAAATTTGTAAGTTTGTAAAAATCTGAAGGGAGCTCAGTCAATGGACAACCTTGCAATAGTAGTGTTTGTAAATTATATAGGTTACAAATGGAATCCGGCAACCTTTGAATATATGTGTGAGATAGGTCTAGATAACGCAAAAGCTTTAAATTTCTTATCTCATCATCTAACTTTTTAAGGTTACAATATTTCAGTGATAACATCCGCAAACATTTTAGATTTGAAAACAAATCTTGTTGTACTGTGTTGCACATCTCCCAGCGTATGGCACCAGAGCCTTTTTGCACCATTAAACTACGCAGTCCCTTGCTCTTATAAATATGTTTTGTTATTTTATCATCATCTTTTAATCGAGGAGAACACCAAATGTGACGTGTCCTTTCAGTGACATCTTGCTCCTTACCATTCTCTATCTGCAAGCAAAATTCTCCTGCAAGTGATTTTGCTAAATCATTGATAAGATCATGCATTACGAAACGCTTTTTCCCACGTATTGATTGCTGGAAAAATGAAATTGATTCTAGATCAACAAATAACTCATTACCCAACTCTTCTTCACTTTTATCAGTTCCGTTGCACTTCAACAAACCATCTGCTATCCAAAGCCTGATTAATTCACCCTTGTCAAAAACGTGACCTTTGGGAAATATGGAACAATAACAAAAACAACGTTTAAGAATGGAAGGGAGATGATAGTAACTCAATCTCAGTACTGAATTAATGTTATTGTCACCCTCTGATAAAGGCCACAGATCTATCTCCAATATCTTAACCCATTCACGTTGAGAGAATTTTCTTCGCAAGAGATTTCCCAACGTTTTTACAGCTAAAGGCAAGCCTCCACACTTGTCTACTATTTTCTTGCCAATTGCTTCAAGATTTTGACATTCACCTGCATTCCTTCCGTGAAAAGCATGTCTCACAAAAAGATTCCAACATTCACTCTGCTTCAATTTCTCTAAATTAAGCTCCTTGGTGGACTTCATGACAGATGCTACCTCCTTGTTACGTGTTGTCACAATAATTTTACTTCCAGTTGATCCATGGCATAAGGGAAGTAGTAAGCGCTCCCAACATTCCTCACTCCCATTCCAGACATCGTCCAGAACAAGCAAATATTTCTTACCAGTTAGTCTCTGCCGCAGTTGATGTTGGAGTAGGTTAAACTCTTCACCAACTGTTGAAGAGTGAAATGACCCCAGAATTGCTTTGGTAAGTCCAACAACATCAAAAGTTTCTGAAACATAGACCCAAGCTTTAAGTTCAAAATGCTCTTGCAATCTGTGGTCATTGTACGCAAGCTGAGCAAGAGTGGTCTTACCCATTCCACCAAGACCCACTATGCTGATTATTGGTACATGGTTGCCACTGTCTATGTCAGACAGTAAAAAATTGATTAATTCCTCCTTGTCACCATCTCTGCCATATATGCTGGATTCATCCACCAAAGATGTAGTTGGCAATCTATCTATGGGTTTCCAAATAACTCCACCTTCACTACTAGCAAAAGCGTCATGTTTCAATCCGAGCATATCCTTTTGCTTTGCAAGAAATTCTAGCTTCTCTAGCAATTCTTTGATCCTAGATTCAAATGGATTAGTGAAAGATGAAAAGAAGCTCAATACCTTGCTAGTAGAAGGTTGAGATTCAATTTTCAGTTTCTTCAGTGGTGCATCAGTTGCAATCTCATCTAACAGCTGGTCAACCTCATATGCATAATGTTTAAGATCATCAAGCCACTTCTTCACGTACATGCTTTGGTACTGCTTTATCTCGGCTTCTTCCAACACATGGTTGATAGAATTGAGTGTTATTAGAAGTTTCTCTAGCAGATTGACGTCAAGTTTGCTTCTACGGAAATAGTCAATGAAATCATTGGAAGACAATTTCTCTAGAGCCATTTGAAAAAATGATGAAAGAAATGCTCCACCAACTAACTCTGCCATGGTTTCTTTTTCTTTTTCTGTCTGTTTTTGTGGAAATTGATCAACAAGCCTTAGAGGTTCTCTGTAAGATGATGGTAATGTATTCTTGAGTTTGTGGAAATGGAAGAAGAATCATTCAATGACAAATTATTATAATTACTAGCGAAAAGACGGGCACTCCATGCCCGCCTTTCCGCTCTTTTTATGGCGCTAACGTTTGAAAATTATGAACGGTATTTTTTTTAATGAAATTTTGGTTTTGATTAAAAGTAAAAAAATAAATGTTCGTTTCTTTTTTTAATGACACGAACAACAATCTTTATTATAAAAAAAATTGTTTAATAGCATAATTAGAATAATGAAAAAGTAAGTATAAATATACTCGTCTAGTTTGTTATACTTTTTAAATGATAAAGGAAAAAAATAACAGATATACACATATTCATATCGTGTTTGTTACATTTGTTTTAATATTTAAATTTATTCTTATTTATTTGTTCCATGTGTTACTTATATTTAAAATTAAGGGTATTTTTGGAATATATTATTAATTGAAACTTTTCTTTATTCAATGTTAGACAAATACTGATTAACTACTATGTGTTTCTTAGTGAATTTTTTAATTGATGACATAATGCACAATAATTTTTCTTATTTAACAACAAAGACGGCTCCCTCAAAATAAAAAACAAGGACGGCAGAACAAGTGTCTTGATTCCATTGATTGAAGTCTCCTTAACTAACTATAATATAGCAACATGCAATAGTTTATTATCCTACTTTGATTACTTTACATCAAATTAATGAAGCTAACGCGAAATTTCATTAGGTTTTTACATAGCATGGTTCAATTAAAATAGTAATTTAGAGAAGAAAAGATTGAAAGATTATCACTGTGTTTGATATATACTAAAAAATATAGCTTTTATCCAAATGTTGTGTATTTTTTATGTTGCGTAAATTTTACATGTATTCCGAGGCTCACCAAAATCAGAGAACATTGGCCGAATCCTCAGAGATAATCTTCAAGAAAATCTTAGATTGGTTGCATAAAACTTAAAACAACGTAATTAAATTGGTTTGAAGATTAGATTAAAACAAACGATCAAACCTTTGAATCTTTTATTGCATACTGTGAATAATTTGCTCCTCTTCTCTCTTAATGTATACCTTGTTTTACGACGGATTATCAAATAGTTTTGATCAATCTCTTAAATCAAAAACATTTCTTAAGTTATAATTTCTTAATCTCTTAAGTCGATTCCTAACTGCAGAAGTAATTTTAGTTCGTTAATCCCTATGTCATAACTGACAATTTTCTATCTCTAACTTAATATGTAAAGTTAAACAGAATCATTAGTTCGACTTTAACAGCTATGTCTAGTAGTCAATTAAAATCTAAGATCAATTCATGCAAATCAGATGCTAGGGCTAGTAGTCATACAAATTTATATGAAAACATTAAACATAAATAATTCTGAATAAAGACTAGGTTTCCATTGATGTCAAAGAAAATTCTTAACAAATTACATGCTCACAGATTACAACTGACTCTTCTCATGACTTAATCAATCTAAAAGCTTAGCTACCTATAACTAAAACAATTAACAACACAAGAATAATAGAACATACATAAATCAAAACCAACTATTAGTTGGTGTTAGATCCACTGCTTGTCCCTTGGTTCTTGGGTGCCTTCTATGCTCTGAAATCGTCCAAAAATTGAACTCTTGCTCTGAATGCGCTTCTGGCTTTTATAGCTGGGTTTCTGTAATCGTCCCATCGTGCCACGTTACAGGTCCATTGTGGCACGATCCATGTCTCAACGTGTCACGATTTTTCCTGTGATAAAAACCACAATTTGACACTCCTTCAAACGTGCCACGATATAGGTCCATCGTAGCACGATTTTTCCCAGTAACTTTCACTTACAAAATCTTCTCAAAATAGTGCAAAACTTTCCCATTACATAGCCATATAACCTCTTGGCATTCCTGACACGTTTTATCTCATTCTAACATGTAAATCATGAAAAAGACTCTCCAACTTGTACATCAGGACATAAAAATGACTAGAAAACATTAGTAAGACCTAAAGTCATCATAGCTCAACAAAGTATACTAGCCCAAAGAATTCTCAACAAGATATTAGAACCAAATCAAATAATTGCACCCACAACAAGAATAAGATGACTTTCTTCCCAACAAGATAAATTTACCCGCAACACAACCTTTGACTTTCTTCTTTCTTCTTTCTTTTTGTTTTTTTATTTTTTCTTTGTCAAAACAACTGAGTATCAGACCATTACTTAATTCAACAGTACACTGAAACATCAAAACATATATTTCCTTTTTGGTAAAATTGTTAGAAAGTTCCTTTATTTCTAATTTCTTTTTAATTGGTGTGAAATGACCTACTAATATGTTATATTAGTAGTTAAGTGTTTTGAAAAATGAAATCATAAGTCTTAACTATGTCTTGGGGACAATGATGGGCTGATGGCAGAGCAATTGAATTCAACTTGCATTCGTATCCATGCGAATATTTTTTGTGATCTTTCACGGATCTTGATATCAGTGGGACATAAAACACACAAACTCACAAATGACTAACAAGAGAACAAATGAAGAATTTCTTTGAACACACTATTTAATTCACTGAAACTTAATATAAAGCTATGGTACATGATGTGCTTTTTATAGGCTTCTAAACTTAATACATAAGAAAGTAAATGGAGGTTACTAGACTTTTCTACTACTAATGGCTTAAGTAAATACATAGGATGTTCTAAATTATTCCAGGCGGTGCTGTAATGTACTAGAGGCGGTGCAGCACTAAATTATAGGCTTCTTTTTATTGAGGAATTAAAGTGTAGATTTTAACATAAGAGAGGACGAGAAAATAATTCAAGCTTCTTTTAAGGGAGGAGAGTGAAATATTTTCAAATATATTTTGAATAAGAGGGGAGGGGAGTGTATATTTTAACATAAGAGGGGAGGGGAGTGTAATTCAAGCATCTTTAAGGGGAGGGGAGTGTAACTTAGTTTTTTTTTCTTTTTTTTTTTACTTAATGACTAATCATAATCTTTAATAGGCAAGTAATAGACTAAGTCAAACTTTGTGATAAACTTTTAGCAAGTGTACTAAAAATATATCAAAGTACTACAATTTATAAGTTCGTATCCACAAGGACTGTTTCAATTTTTCCTCGACAAATACGTTAAAATTAAGGATGCGTTAAAATTATGGTTGCCCTAACCAGTTGGATTAAGTGCTAAACCTAATAAATTGCAAGTAAATAAAACTAGTTGGAAATTCTATGGAAAATAGATGATTAAGCTTTCGAATCATCGATTGGTACATGTGGTAGCTAGATTCTTTATGTTCTCACTGTAATTTCAGCATTTCCGACAGATTAATTTATTAGCTTTGATCAATCTCTTGACTCAAATTCAATTCCTATGTTATAACCTTTTAATCTCTTAAACCGATTGAATAACTTTGGAAGCGATGTTCTAGTTCGTTAACCCTAAGTCTTAACTCTAAACTTGAGTTAATCACAATTGCTATTTCCGGTTCAATAGCTAGGGTTAGTAGTCAATTGAAACCTAAATTCAATTCAAGCAATTAATAGAAGCTAGTGTTAATAGTCATACACACGATATTAAGAAAAGCATTAAGCAAGAATAATTATGAATAAATACTGAATTATATTGATAACAATAGAGTCAAAAGCTACATGGATTCACATATACGATAGATTCATCTTAGCTTAATCGATAGAGAATTAGCTACTCGTTACAAAAGCAATAAACAACATAGAAGAAAAACTAAACTGGATGGTGAATGCTTCACTCAAAAGTTCATCCTCTTTGTGTTGTTGTTGTGCCTCCCGTAGCAATTCTCCAAAATGTGATGGCTGCTCCCTGTTGTGTGATAAAACGTGAATGAATAATTCATGTGCGTGAGATCCCTTATATAATCCTTGTGACCTAGCTGCCTTTCCAATTGATGATGCATGTCACGTTTTTTCTTCTTCTTTCTCTCGGATCAAAATAAGCCTATTAATGCATTCTTAAAGCCATTCTTTTTGACACCTCCTTTTGCTCTTCTTTGATCATGTTACCAATAAACATATAATAAACACCAATTTTAATCATTTCAGACTCAAAAAAGAAGGACATGACAATTTATTTAAAATGATTCTAAATCAAGTACTAAACTAATAAAAATAGAATTAAAACTTAATTAAAAAGATTCTAAAAATGTAATATGACGGACTGTCATCATAACCTCAAACTCGAACTATTCCTTGTTCTCAAGGAATTCACTTGTAACATTGACAATCGACAATAAAATAACAATTACCTAATCAAGTGATAGTACCCAAAAGTTCATCTCCAACTAGCCATATGATGAGCCAGTTTGACTTGCTTGCATCCACCATTCACAACTCCACGCAACAATTTGATAAGGGTTCACACACAGTCGACGTGCAGGTCTACATATTATCATACGCTTGAAAAGATTCTAAACGTCAATCAAAATCAATGGCATTACAAACTTTGAGGTCTTTAAGCGTTATAACGGGGCTTAGGTAAAGGTGGGATATTATTTGGATAAGTAGGCTACACAAAATTTGAGTTAGGCACTCATACGGAAATTAAAACATGGATTCAATCCCTCATTCACCCTTTGAAACAACAACTGTAAAAAGGTACTAAAGAATATTTGTAACTTGTTAGGACAATCGAGATTAAACTTACTCAAATTTTTCATTGTTTGTCCCTTGCTTTTCATTCTTTTTTTTTTATACACCATTTTGAGTGTATATTTTTCATTATTTTTTCTTTGTTCTCTAGTACCCCCACCCCAAATTTAGTTGGTTGCAAATTCCAATAGTAACTCCAAACTTATTGTTTAGAAACACCCTACTTAGCCTAAGTCAAAAATAAATTTTTGGGTCAATCCCTAAAAGTCTATATATAGGCTCAATATGTAGTTTGTCATCGAACAAAAAGATCTAAACCTACCGGCTCAATTTGGCTTTCAAAAAGGATAAATTCAATTAAAATTAGGGTAGGCTTCAAAAGGCTCACATGACCAAGCACTTTTGCCTCAGTGTGTATATGACAAAAATCAATCAATAGTAAAAAAAAACAATGCAAGTTCTAGAAATATAGTTGCATAGAACACTCTATTTAAGTAAATTGAAAAATAAAATTTGGCCATGAACCTTACAATGTTAGATTTATGGGAGTTGTGACAACCTATCACACATGCCGTACACTTCGCCTTTGAAAATCAAGTCACTACCTCCTTATGAACTTTTGGAATACCACATCAAACAATTGTTACTAAAAAATCAATAAACAAGCAAATTCATCAATAATAAACAAACAAACAATTAAAGTTACTGAAAAAGGGAATCAAACTGACACGACTTACATCTGACAAAAACCAAGTTATTGAAAAAGAAATTGACATGGACTTTGATTTTTTTTTTCCATCTTTTCACTTTTTTTCTTTCTTTATATTATTTATTTTTTTTCTTTTTTTTTTAAATAGAAATACATGCAAAATAAAAAACATTAGAAAAAGGATTAGTTGCCTCCCATCCAGCGCTTTCTTTTACGTCATTGAGTTTGACGCTTCAACCACTGTTAGGGTGGCAAAAATGACAGAAAAAATATATCATCTTTCTTCTTCCTTTTGTTTGGTAGGAATTCCATGAACTTGTAACAAAGAAGTAGATGTTCCCATGCTCCCACCAATAGACTTCTGGAAATTGTGGCCTCCCACCATAGAGAAAAGTGAATATCCTTTTGCAAATGAATATTTTCTTTCATCCACATTGATTGAGCATTTATTGTAAGGTACAAATCGACACACATCACTTGTGGCTTTTCTTTTATGTTGCTACTTTTATTTTTCAAATGTTCAGCTTGCACCAAGAGGCCATGTCGCTTCATCTCAATCTCAACCGATTTCTTTTCACACTCATCTGCTTTCTCAACAAGATTACCACACTGAACATCAAACTTCTCAAATGAAACTTGATTTGACATCAAGAAATCATCTAAAATATTTTGAAGTTGAGAGTGATAATCTATGTTGACCACTTCCTGCTCTTTTTCTTTAACTATGAATTGTTCCTCACAATTGTAACCACCATGATAACCTCCACAAAATTCGCAAGTCATACTCAATTTTGTTTCCAAATCCTTTATATGTAGAGATATCATCAATTTTTCATAACAAAGGATATTGATCTCTTTATAATCAATCATTTGTCGACTATGCCACATTTCTACAAAACTCAGATAAACCTTTCGGTAGCAAAACACAAAAAATAGATATAAAGAGCATAAATCATAAAAAAAAAAAAATTTAATATACAAACAAAAATTTAAATGAAAGAAATCCTAAACAATAACAATATTACCAAGTTGAAATGATTTAACAGTCTCCGGCAACGGCGCAAAAAATTTGATAGACTTTTAACAAATATACTAAAAATATATCGAAGTAATAAAATTTATAAGTTTGTATCCACATGGACTGTTTCAATTTCTACTCGGCAAAGACGTTAAAATTAAGGATGTGTTAAAATTATGGTTGCCCTAGGCAGTTGGATTAAGTGCTAAAAATAATAAATTGCAAGTAAATAAAACTAGTTGAAAATTATATGGAAAACAGATGATTAAGCTTTCGAATCCTCTATTCACTAGTAAAAAAACACTTATTAAATCAAGGATTTTAAGTGGGAGACTATCCACATAACTTAAAAAGCTGGGTGTAAAAAAAGTTTTTCACTTCAAATGATATTAAATCGTTTGAACCCATTTAAAAAGGAATTACTACAAAATTTGTACCAAACCACCGTTCCCTTTCTCTTTCCCTCTTAGTAAAACTCTTTTCCCTTTCTCTTCTCTCCCAATCGTTCCCTTCTCCATTCAATCGACCTTTTCTCACCGTTCCACCAAACCCAACCCACGGTTCTTCTCAATCAAACCACCGTTCCACCAAACCCAACCCACCTTGCGCAAAACTCTTTCACCCTTGCGACACCTTCATGGAAACCCTCATAGACAGTGCGATTTCTCGTCTCCTTCTCCTCTGTATTCTCACTGAAAGCGTCTTGCAACGTTAGGGTTTCTCTGTGCTGGGTCTTCGAGAACTTATTTGAAAGGATGTTGAATGTTTTTCAGATCGGTATTTATTCGTTTTCTTCATACTTTTTTCGAATTCGATTTGCTTTGTTTATTAGATTTTCCTTCTTTTCGATTTGATATCTTTAGACACAAGGGATTTTGTGATTAAATCAATGTAGCTATGTTGACTTTCTTGTTAATCTGTGATTTTCGATTGGTTACAATAGAATCGTTGTATTGGACCTCGTTCTATAAACCCTAATCAGGTACGCTCATTCTCAAATATTGTACTAATTTTGGTCTCTTCGTTCTAATTTTGAGAGTATATGGTAATGGTTGATGTGTATAGGATGGTATTTAACTCTGGTAGTTTTTTAGTATTACTTTTTGCTTGGTGAATTGTAAATAATGATGGTTCCTTTATAATTAATTGGCCTGCAGGTTTCGCTGTTTACATATACCAACAAGGGAAGGTGGACCTCCAATTCACGCAGGATCACTTCTTACCTCAACCACTTCCAGAACCGCCAGATGCCTGTAACAGAATGCTGAAATTCCTCATAACGACATCAATCTCGGGCGCCTATTACATGTTTGTGGAAATATCCCTCAGGTACAGTCTAAATTTTGTGAAGGATTGGGGTCGTGATTGGACTGCTTGTAGTGTGAGTCATCGAGGAATATTTTTGTTTACTTGTGAATCTGCTTTACTTGTTGATAGTTTAGTGACATGTTTTATTGAGATTGGAATGTTAGAAGAAGAAATTTTGTAGTTCATTTTGTCGTTGCAAATGCATATGCGACTCCACAAGGCACCATTTGTTATTATGCTTCATGTTTGTGCTTCAATTGATGAGAACGTTGCCTACTGTTGTGGAAGAAATGATCCCTGTTACTGTTATTATGAAAGCTATTGGATAGGTCCTAAAATCATGCAAGAAAATAGAGTATTATTTGATGAGCTACTTCATGCAATTAGATGTATTACTGGTACTGATGGCCAAATTGCTCTTCTTGATTTATGTTCTAAAATTGGTGATGTGGGGACTACACAACAGGGATGGCACAACCAAACTTATAAGTATTTCTATAATAGGCTTCCTCCTGGCTGAAAAGGACATATATATATATATATATATATATATATATATATATATATATGAGTTTTTAGGAAATTGATTTTGTTAGAAATGTTTTCTTCATGTTATGGGAAATTGATTTTTTTAACTAGCCTTTTGGATCAAATAACAATGCAAGACTGTTGTGCTTGTGGTTTTATGATTTTAGTGAAATATGGGAATTTATATTTTGAATTAATATCTTTAATGTTTTGGAACATGTTTGGATGAGTTTTTTCCTGATAAACTATTGGTGGTGCAAGTAGTTAGTTGTGTTAGTAATTTCAGACCTTTGAGTTAATATTTTGGATATGGTCACAAGCTTTTCAATCAAGGAGCATTTCATTCGAGGAAATAGGTAAGTACATGTAGTTGACTGTTATGTTTTTTCCTATTGCTTGTTATGAGTATTTGTGTTGGCTGGTTAGGTGGGACTGTTCATTGCAGGACAAGCTTTTAGATCATACAAGTGTTACACATCTCTTTCCTATTACCAAGTACCTTGGTTTACTGACACATCTCTTAGATCATACAAGTGTTACACATCTCTTAGATCATTGCAGGACAAACCCAACCCACGGTTCTTCTCTCAATCGAAAGCCCCTTTCCTCCATTCGAAAACCCAACCCACGGTTCTCAATCCTCCAGTCACGGTGAAACCCAACCCCACCGTGAAACCCAACCTCGCCGTGAAACCCAAACTTTCAGACAGTTTGATGCCGAAAGCTTTTATCAAACAAGTTATTGATACTGCTCATCAGCATGATGTTTATGTTAGCACTGGTGATTGGGCTGAACATATCATTCATAAAGGTCCTTCAGGATTCAAAGACTATGTGGAGGTTTGATTTTGCCACCTATGTTCTTATTGTGTGTGATTCTTTTTGTTATCTTCTTACTTTAGAATTTGATTTGCTATATTAATTAATAGTTTTGAATTTTGATTGTTGAAGTAGTGGCTTTGTTAGTGTTATATGATTAATGTGTGACATTTTGTAATAGGAATGCAAGCAGTTGGGGTTTGACACAATTGAGTTGAATGTGGGTTCCTTTGGAGTTCCTGAAGAAACCCTTTTGAGATTTGTTCGCTTGGTTAAAACTGGTGGTATGAAAGCTAAGCCTCATTTCGAAGTTAAGTTTAATAAGTCTGAACTTCCTAGAGGTGGTGATAGGGCTTATATTCCTCCAGCACCTAGATCATATGGTAAAGATATTTCAGTTTATCTTTCTCTTGTTCTTCATTGTTTGTGCATGCATTTTCCTCTCTGTTTGAGGTGGATTTGAACATATTTAGGCATTCTGATAAATGCTATCTTCTGAATTGGACTAATAAAACATAAAACAAGTGATGTGTTGTGGTTGAAGAATAGGCATATATGTGTATCTAGTTAGGTCCTTGGTACAGGGCATATCTTGATAATATGTTCATTGTTTCAAGCATTAATATAGTGGTGATGTAATGTTGTAGAGGATTCACTAATCTGTGAAACATGGATGCAATATTAGGTATACAATGAATTGAATAGACAAGTAATGGATGCAATATTAGCTATGGTTTATGCTTTCAATTTATCTGTTATTTATAGCCAATTTGTTTATATGTTCATTAGAATTATTGATGGGTTTGTTTGGATTGACTTGACAAACGAAGAGATAGTTAATACAAGTGTTATTACACTTTCATTGATAAGAAATGTTTTCACCAAGCCTGGATTTCTTTAATGATGCTTTATGTTTCTATGTTATTTATGTAGTTGAATAGTAGTAAAGCTAGTTTTTCTCGCGAGTATATCAAAGTTGGTAGGGACACTGCAATATACAGGGGCCGAGGTTTGAAACACTGGTGAGCTTGTTGATGAAACACTGGTGAACAGCGCATTGAATTTCTATGAGATTGGAGACAGTACAAAAAAATATGATCCAATAAACTTTGCAGAAACAATGAGTAAGGAGAATGAAACATTCAATTTTATGTCGAAGTATGTCAAGGCTTCAAATCGGATAGCATGTTTTAGTATCTTTATATTGAATGTATTTGGCTAAGAATGGCCAAGGTCCTGCCATGCTCTCTTCTCATTGGTGGTATTCACCTCCTTCCTTTCTTCCCCAAATCTTGTATAGGGATAGTTTAGGTCTTTCTTTTACTAGAACCTCTATGTCAATAACTATGCTTTGAAACAATATTTAGCTTTTGTTTAGTTTTATGATATTGTAACTTTGAATTTGTTTGATATTGTAACAATGACAGGTTTGATATGAAATTTGATCATATTGATATTTCATATTAGTTGCTATGTTCATGAATATTTTTATTATTATATTAAATTCAGTACCATAATCGCGTTTAAAAAAAATATATAGAGATTTTAAATGGGGTGAACCGATTTAAATTATCAGATTTTTGACCCTTGTTAACCTTTTTTAAATGGGTTCAACCGATTTAAATTAAAGGATTTTAAATCGGGTGAACCGATTTAAATAAACATATTTTAAATCGGGTAAAGGGTGGAGACTTAAAATCAAAGACAGTTTTTTAAGTCGGCCACCTATAAGTTGGATCATGAACCGATTTAAAAAGTCATTTTCACCTCATTTAAAAAGTGTTTTCTGTACTAGTGATTGTTACCTGTGGTAGCTAGATTCTCAATGTAATTTCAGCATTTCCGACGGATTAACTTATTAGCTTCGATCAATCTCTTGGCTCAAAGCCATTTCCTAGGTTATAACCTTTTAATCTCTTAAACCGATTGAATAACTTTGGAAGTGATGTTCTAGTTCGTTAACCCTAAGTCTTAAGTCTTAACTCTCAACTTCTTATCTCTAGTTTCATATGTTGAGTTAATCACAATTACTATGTCCGGTTCAATAGCAAGGTTAGTAGTCAATTGAAACCTAAATTCAGTTTAAGCAATCGATAGAAGCTAGTGTTAATAGTCATACACACAATGTTAAGAAAAGCATTAAACAAAAATGATTATGAATAAATACTGAATTATATTGATAACAATAGAGTCAAAAGCTACATGATTCACATATACGATAGATTCATCTTAGGTTAATCGATAGAGAATTAGCTACTCGTTACAAAAGCAATAAACAACATAGAAGAAAAACTAAACCGGATGGTGAATGCTTCACTCAAAAGTTCATCCTCTTTTATGTTGTTGTTGTGCCTCCCGTAGCAATTCTCCAAAACGTGATGGCTGCTCGCTGTTGTGTGATAAAACGTGAATGAATAATTCATGTGCGTGAGATCATCCTTTTATAATCCTTGTGACCTAGCTGCCTTGCCTTTCCAGTTGATGATGCATGTCACGTTTTTTTCTTTCTCTTGGATCGAAATAAGCCTATTAATACATTCTTAAAGCCATTCTTTTTCACACCTCATTCTGCTCTTCTTTGATCATGTTACCAATAATAGTGATAATAAACACCAATTTTAATCATTTTCCTACTTGATTCAATAAAGAAGAACATGACAATTTATTTAAAAAGACTCTAAATTAAGTACTAAATTAATAAAAATAGAATTAAAACTTAATTAAAAAGACTCTAAAAATGTGATATGACGGATTGTCACTTTGCATCCCTTCTCCATTATTCTTTTTTTTTTTTGTTGACAAAAACAAAATGATATTCATTCATTCAAATCGATAGAGTACATCAGATACAAACATTGCTAAAAACGTAAAGGGTGAATCTGCGAACAAACTCACAGCACCCAAGTTAATAGCATACATCGGCAAAATGCCTACAAATAATATGATAAAATCTAAGTCACCGAAATACCCAAGCTTCCGGATCTGCAGCGTTGACGCCCAAATCATTGGTTGAATTTGTAATTGATTGATATAGATCTCTCAATAGGAAATAAACGAACACCGCGACAAGACGCGAAATCAAACGCCGCACAAGACGACGACGAACAACACAACACCGCACTTAGACCACGAAGTCACAAAAAAACAAAAGGAAAAACTTGATACCTGTGAAAACCACTTATTTAGATGGAAAGAAAAGGGAAAAAAGATGTCGAGGGGGTGATTTCAAAAAGGACCTAAAATCACCCCTCCTCGATGAACGAAGGAGAAAGAAAGTTTAGAGAGAAGTTAAAATTTCTCTCACTAGAAAACTAAGGTCAGCTAGTATTGTTGAGTTAATTTCAAAAAGGACCTAAAATCACCCCTCCTTCATTATTCTAGATAGTTCTTGATTTAATTTTTAACAGATCTGATCTGGATTTGAACTTTTTATTATAATGAAAAAATGCGCACAGTTTTTGTTGTTTTTAGCTTAGTAACCGACAACCAGCATTGTTTTATAACATAAATAAGTGTGAACCTTGCTTGTTTTATCAGTTGGATCAAGTCAACATATCCATGTCACCATGTGCTACTGGTAAAATATATTACTAGTTTATTTTTAGTGGAATGCTTCCAGTAAACAATAATACATATATCGAATAGTTCACCAATCATGCTTACTATTTCCATTGAATCCGTGGTTAGTTAGTAATAATAAAAATCAAATACTAAGAAGCAGAGTTCTTGTGATTTGTGAAGAGACTAATCTATGGCGAGCATTGTGGTAGGAGCACTCCTTTCGGCTTCTGTTGAGCTTTTGTTGGAAAATTTTGTTTCTGGTGACTTCGTAGACTTTTTTCGCAGAACAAAACTTGATGTTTCAATCTTAGAAAAGTTGAAGATAACACTGCTGAGTCTTCAAGCTGTACTTTATGATGCTGAGGATAAACAAATCACCAATCCCGCTGTTAAGCAATGGCTGGTTATGCTGCAAGATGCTGTCTTTGAAGCTGACAGTGTGTTTGATGAAATCAACACTGAGGCATTGAGGCGCAAAGTTGAAGCTGAGTATGAAGGAGAATCTTTCAGTGCTAAGGTGCAAAACATCTTTATTTCTCGTTTTAAACTGTTTAATAAAGAGATCAATTCAAAAATGCAGAAACTTTTTGAAAGATTGGAATGTTTGAGACAACAGAATCTTGGATTAAAAGAAGGTGTTTCAAGTGATGTTTGTCATCAAATTCCTCCTACTTATTCTTTTGTGGGTGATGAATCTGCTATTTATGGTAGAGATGACGATAGAAAGAAACTCAGAAGTTTTATTGTCAGAAGGTGCTGGTGATGGTGGAAGTAAAATAGGAGTGATTTCTATTGTGGATATGGGAGGGCTGGGCAAAACAACACTAGCCAAACTCCTCTACAATGATCCTGAAGTGAAGGAGAAATTTGATTTGAGAGGGTGGGCACATATCTCAAATGATTTTGATGTTTTTAAGATCACTAAAACCCTTTTTGATTCTGTCAATTCAAAAAGAAATGATACTTGGGACCTGAATACTCTACAATTGCAATTGCAGAAAAGTCTATGCAATAAAACTTTTTTGCTTGTATTGGATGACATATGGTATGGAAGATATGTTGGTTGGAACAATTTGAATGACATAGTTAATGTTGGGGGATTGGGGAGTAAGATTGTCATCACGACACGAGATGAAAGAGTTGCATCACCCATGCAAACCTTTCTTTCTGTCCACCATTTGAAGCCTTTGGAAAGTGAAGATTGTTGGTTATTACTTGCTAGACATGCATTTGTAGCAAGTAATTACCATGAACAATCCAACCTGGAAGTAGTTGGGAAAGGAATTGCCAATAAATGTAAAGGTTTACCGTTAGCTGCAATCGCCCTTGGAGGTCTTCTTTGAATCAAATTGTCACAAGATTACTGGAATGATGTGTTAAAAAGTAGCATATGGGAATTGACAGACGATGAGGTTCAACCTGCTCTGCTATTGAGCTATCGTTATCTTCCTGCTCCTTTAAAAAGATGTTTTGCTTATTGTGCAATTTTTCCAAAGAACTTCTTCTTAGAAAAAACGATGGTAGCTATGTGGATTGCAGAAGGCTTAGTAGTTCAACCCAAAAGTGAGAAAAGATGGGAAAAAGTAGCAGAAGAATACTTTGATGAACTTGTGTCGAGGTCTCTGATACATCGACGATATGTTGATGGAGAAGAATGCTTTGAAATGCATGACCTCATCAATGATTTAGCTACAATGGTTTCATCTCCCAATTGTGTGCGGATGGACGAACTGAATCAACATGAAAGTTTTGAAAGGATATGTCATTTTTCATACAATAGAGGGGAATATGACTCTTACTCTAAATTTGTTAAGTTGTATGGATTAAAAGGTCTGCGAACGTTCTTAGCCTTACCATTACAACGCATGCAGTCTGAATATTGTAGTTTATCAAACAAGGTATTAGATGACTTGTTGCCAACAACAAAGCAGTTATGCGTGCTGTCTTTATCCAGCTATGTTACTATCACTAAGTTGCCCAACTCTATTGGAAATTTGATATACCTTCGATACTTGAACCTCTCTTGCACTAAGATTGAAAGGTTGCCTTCTTCAACATGCAAGCTTTACAATCTACAAACCTTGTTGCTATCAGACTGCTGGTCACTCAAAGAATTACCAAAGGATATGGGGAAATTGGTGAATTTACGCCACCTTGACATCAGACGCACTCGATTGAAGGAAATGCCTGCACAAATAGTCAAATTAGAAAATCTCCACACTTTGTCTGACTTTGTTGTCAGCAAACAGTGTAATGGATTGAAGATTGCAGATCTGGGAAAATTTCACCATCTTCAGGGAAAGCTTTCCATCTTAGAGCTACAAAATGTTAATGACCCCTCGGATGCTTTTCAAGCAAATTTGGAGATGAAAGTACATATTGACGAGTTGGTACTAGAATGGGAAAGGTATGGAACTAAAAATTCAAAAAATCAAAGTGTTGTACTCGAACAGTTGCGACCGTCAAGATATTTGAAAAATCTCAGTATTTCTGCCTATGGTGGAAACAACTTTCCAAATTGGATGGGTGATTCTTTGTTTAGCAACATGGTGTATTTGAAGATCTCATATTGTTATAATTGTTCATTGATGCCACCCCTAGGACAATTAGGTAATCTGAAAGAATTATTTATTAGTATGATGTCGTCAATAAAGAGAGTTGGCACTGAATTTTATGGAAGTAATGGTTCTCCTTCATTTCAACCATTTCCATCATTGGAGGAACTCTCATTTTTTAGTATGCCAATGTGGGAGGAATGGGAGCCGGTTGATGGTATAGGTACAGAGTTTCCTAGTCTTAGATGTCTTACACTGGCAGGGTGTCCTAAACTCAAAGGTAACATACCAAGAAACCTTCCGTCCTTGACCATACTTGGGCTTACGAGATGTCCTCTATTTGTGGAGTCAGGGGATTCACATGACAATACCAACATTATCAGGCCATCTACAGGTGCTGTATTTAGGCAATTGATGCTACCTCCTTTCAATTTTCTTGAAAAATTGGATATAGACAACTCTCCCTCTTTGACATGCTTCCCAAGAGAAGGTTTACCCAAAACCTTGAAATCTCTCAAAATCCATTTTTGTGAGAACCTAGTGTTCCTTCCTTATGAATCCTTGAGCAATTACACATCACTCGAGAATTTGGAAATATTTCGTAGTTGTAGCTCAATGACAACGTTCACCTTGGGTGCTCTCCCAGTCCTCAAAACTCTGTATATCGGAGCTAGTAAAAATCTGAAATCAATATTAATTGCAGAAGGTATGCCACAACAGAGTCTCTCATTTCTTAGAAGTATCACAATACTGTTTTGCAAAGAATTGGAGTCATTTTCCCTGAGTGGTTTACCCGCTCCTAACCTCATTTATTTGGAGGTACGAAATTGTGAGAAACTTTGTACACTACCAGAACCTATAAACACTCTAGCAAGCCTTCAAGAAATGGAAATTCAAAATCTTCCAAATCTGCAATCAATTGCCAAAGATGGTTTTCCTACCGGTTTACAACAACTGACTATTGGCTCGATTGGAGGGATTTTGGGGAATACATTGTGGGAACGTCTCAATTGTCTTTCACAGTTGCGAATTAAGAGTGGTGATATAGTGAAGGCCCTAATGAAAATGGAAGTGCCACTCCTACCTTCTTCTCTTGTTTCCTTATACATCTATGATCTTGAAGATATAAAATGCTTGAATGGGAAATGGCTTCAACATCTCACCTCTCTCCATAAACTTTCCATTGAACGGGCTCGGAAGCTCAAATCATTGCCAGAAGAGGGATTGCCTTCCTCTCTTTCTGAACTGTGTATCACAAACTGCCTGTTGCAGAGAGCAAGTTTGCAGAGGAAGCGAGGGAAAGAGTGGCGTAAGATTGCTCACATTGCCTCCATAGTTATCAACAACAAAATGATCACATGAATGTCGCGTTCAGGTTCGCCACTGAAATACTTCTTTGTCACTATGTCATCAATAAATATTATTCATTTCAACACTCACCACAGCACACAACATGACAACACAATACAGAAAATTAAATTGATGTCTTTTGATTTTTTTTACAGGACATTAATTGTGTTTTGGACTATATGTTTATTACTTCACGTATCAGATTTGGTGGCTTAGTCTTTGTGTTGTGTTGTGTGGAACAATTTTTAATCATTTTTTTTTTCTTTGGCTTGTTTGCAGATCAACCAGGGGCTGCAAGGGTGATTGTGTAACTGGAACCAAGATGGAGGCAGTGACATCTTAGGTATAAATTTCCTATTTAATAGCTTTTATCATTACTCCTTTATCTTTACTTCTAGTTTTATTACAGGATTCAGAAAAGGAGATAATTGCTGGAACAACTACGACGAACAGCAATTATCTGTCAGAGTTGATTTTGCAGAAACTACTTTGCCGCACTGTTTTCTTATAAGCAGCATTCTGTTGTGATTTCTAAAGCTATTCTTATTCTATTAATCTATTTTGTGCTAGAAGCACTTTTTCCATCTTATGTGGTGGTTCTGTTTTAAAAATCATGTTTTATCTTTTACGCAGACTAATACTATGTTTAAAAACATGAGTTTGTGTTTTAGTATATGCTGAGGTGAAGTCAAGATAGTTAGACAAACACAAAAATGTGGAAATGTATAAAGGATATTTATTTAACTAATAGATAGATTAGAGAGTAATTTAACCAATGTTACAAAAGTTTGATACAGTAAACACATTAAAACCAACTCATTAAAATATCTATGAAGTCCTTCAAAAAAATAAAAATATCTATGAAGTCATATAGACAAAAAGAGGACCTAATTTAACCTTTTCATCTGTTCCAGACTTGCGCGTGCGAATTTAGTTTCCCACAACAGCAAAGATTGGTAGAAGCAGGGGGTGAAAAATTATATAATTCTACAAATTAAAAAGTTAGTGTTATAATATTGAATTTTTATGTTACTATTCCAAGATTCACTTGCTATAATAAACAGTTTCATTTTTCAGAATCATATAGTTGACCCTGGTTAAGAACTTGAGATTATGTTTTGCTTGATATTGGTGAAAGTTGTATGTTGCACGCTATTACTCATTTTCATTATATGTAGAGGTTGTCCACAAGACCACAAGAAGAATATTGTTTCAGACTGCAACAATTAGAAAGTGCCTTTCACTTTCTATCAGTTTACTGCAACCATGAAAGGCTTTTTTTTTCTCTTCATAGACAAAAGCTTATGTTTACCGACACTTTCTTGTCTGATGCAAATGTTTTATTTCTCTTCTCTTTCACAAGACTTTCACAATTACCATCAATATGAAAAGAAGCAAAGCGAAGAGGTGAAAAAGAATGAAAGAAATAACAACAGTCCATTTCATTGCAAATCCATAGAAGAAAAAGTGCCAATGATTCCAAAGTAGAATGAAAGAACATTTAAATACATGGTATAATCTTCCATAACTCTTATACCTATTACAGTCCTTGGTCTAACCCTTGGTTTATTCGTTTGCCTTCCCTAATTCCTACATAATTCTCTGTATTTTTTTCTTACAAAATTGCGTACAACTTTCTATATCTCTTCCTCATTACAGAAATGTACATAAGCCACAAACATCAATAGTATTGAAACAAAATTGAAAGGCTAAAACTTGAGATATGGAACAGAGGAAAGTATAAAACTCCGTTGCTTTTCAAAAAAAGAAAATATTTAAATGTTTGGCAGGTAAAGAGGCACTGAATGTAAACAGATGGATGAGTATTGTTTACCTGTGTGTAGTAACATATCGGCGCCCTGATTCAATAATCTTCACACGAGGGATGTGTGTAATATTATGGAAATGCAGTAATGGACAATTGGAAATGACGAAATTAGAAAGAGATTCGGGTAGACCCTCCCCTGACAAGTGCTCAAGATAACGACAGTCATAAATCCATAAGGATTTGAGAGATTTGAGGTGGAAAAAGCCCTTGTTGTCGATTATTCTTAGCTTTGGACAACAAATCAATTTTAGAGAGTTGATAATTGGTGGTAGAAGATTCTCTTTTGGGAAGGACTCCACAAAGTCATCACTCAATATGAGTTCTTTTAAAGAATTAAGTTTAAAAAAGCCTAAATCCTCTCTCGAAGCAATCAGTTTCGGGCATTTTTGTATCTCAAGTATGCTCAAACTCGAAGGCAAACCTTCCCCAGAAAATAACTCCAGATTTGGACAATCAGACAACTTCAGAGAATGAAGATTGGTAAGCAAGTGCCATGAAAATGGAATAGAGGAGAAGCACCAACCTCTTATAGTTAGATTGCGTAGAGAATTACAGCTACGCATATCCAAGTAAGACCATTCTTGATTTGCACCATTGAAATCTTCTAAATCCAAGGCTTGAATACATTGTTGAATAGAATTTGCTCCAGAAAGGACTCAATGACTCTAGTTCCACCAAGGAAGACTCTTTTCAAGCTGGATAGCAATTCATTTACCAAAATGTTTTCACATCCGCCTAGAACTAGCTTACAAATATTATGAGCCGCTGGAATTGAAGACTCCAATTCTTGGCAATCTTTAATAATCAATATTTCCAAATAAGGAAGGTGCTGGGGTAGAGCATTTTTCAATTTGGGGAAACTTTTTATAGAAAGCTCTTTAAGGAAAGGGAAACCTTCAACACATAACCATTCCTTCCAATTGGACATATCCTCAAATCGCAAAATTTCGAGGGACCTGAATGGAACATTTAAAGAACTAATGATCTCTATTCTGGGACAGTTTGAAATAGAAAGCATCTTGAGATAGGGAATCTTCTCAAATGGTGGCAACTGAGTACAAAATTTACATCACCTTAGATCAAGATATAATAAATTGGGTAAATGACATTCGCCAAGCCAGTTTGGTAAGCTCGTGCCCTGGTAGTCTACGATGGTAAGCAATTTGAGATTTCTATTTGGTTGTAGAGCCTCCAAGACAGAGGCACCCCTCTCCATTATTGAGCCATCTGTCTCTCGAGTCACACCATATGTCATATGTAATCCTTCTAAATGTTTCTTATCTTTCAAATTTGCTATTGTGGCATCTGCAGGATCAGTGACGTTTTTCAACCCAGAAATGTGAAGTGTTCCTTGAAGATGGTTTAGTTCTGCCAACTCCTTAATATCAGACCCACTATGATCTCCTATGACAAAGTCAGTCAGTGTATGTATCTGGTTTAGCCTTCCTAGATGATTTGGCATCTTCTTTATATTAGTGCCTTTCAGACAAAGATGACACAAATTGATGAGTTTGCAAAAATTTGAAGGGAGCTCAGTCAATTTACAATATCCCAATAAGAGTGTCTGCAAATTATACAACATACAAATGGAATCAGGTAGGTTTATAATCCTAGTGGAAGTAAGGTCTAGATAGCGCAAAAGCTTTAAGTTGCCTATCTCATCCGATAGCACTGTCATATTACAAATTACTAATGATAACATCCGTAGATATTTCAGTCTTGAAAACATTTGATGTTGTACATTGTTGCACATATTGTACTTGGAGTATCTGTGGAACATAAGACCTTTTAACCCTTCAGCCTTACAAATTTTCTCTATTATTTTATCATCATTTGTTGTATTAAGAGAACACCAAATGTGACGTGTCCTTTCAGGGATATCTTCCACCCTATCACCCTTTAATCGCAAACAAAAGTCACCAGACACTGATTTTGATAAATCATTGACAAGATCATGCATGAAGAAAAGCTGACTACCCCATCTAGATTGTTGGAAAAATGAAATTGACTCTAGATCGTCGAAGAAGTTAAGACCCAACTCTTCTTCGCTATTGTCTGTTCCATAACACTTCAACAAACCTTCCGCCATCCATAGCTTGATTAGTTGACACTTGTCAATCATATGACCCCTTGGAAATATGGAACAATAAGCAAAGGAACGCTTCAAATTGGAAGGAAGATTATGATAACTCAATCTTAGTATCGGGTTAATGTTATTGTCACCCTCTGATAAACGCCACAAATCTGTCTCTAATATCTTAACCCATTCACGCTCAGAGAATTTTCTTTGCAAGAGATTCCCCAATGTTTTAAGAGCTAAAGGCAACCCTCCACACTTGTCTACAATTTTCTTGCCTATTGATTCAAGATTTGGATATTCACACGCATTTTTGTCGTGAAAAGCATGTCTCACAAACATTCTCCAACATTCACTCTTCTTCAATTGCTTTAAATTAAGAAGTTTGGTGGACATCATGACTGATGCTACTTCCTTGTCACATGTTGTCACAATAATCTTACTTCGTGAAGATCCATGGTTAAAAGGAAGTAATAAGCACTCCCAACATTCACCATTCCCATTCCAGACATCGTCCAGAACAAGCAGATATTTCTTACCTATTAGTCTCTTCTGCAGCTGATGTTGGAGTATATTCAAGTCTTCACTATCTGCTGAAGAGTGAAATGACCTCAGAATTGCTCTGGTAAGTTCCACAACATCAAAAGTTTCTGAAACATAGACCCAAGCTTTAAGTTCAAACTGCTCCTTGATCCTGTGGTCATTGTACACATGCTGAGCAAGAGTGGTCTTCCCCATTCCACCAAGACCTACTTGTTAGAGTATAGTATTAAGCTTCCTTGTAATAAGTAAATAACAAAGCTACACTAGTCTTTAGATATAGCCTATCAAAGTGTGACATGTGTCACACATCTCTAGCCTTTACTTTCAGCTATATATTCTTGTAATCTCTCAGTATCATTCAATACACAAAATATTATTTTCCCTCACTTTCTCTCTTTCTCTCTCTTCTAACAACCTCTGTAACTAACTTCTCAAAGCTTCATCAATGGAGGTCACAGTTTGTAATATGGTATATTGAGCTTCATCAATCTTTGAGTCTCTCATGTCTATTGGTGATCTTGTACCTCACCGTCACCTAATTGAGACGGTTCTTGAAGCGTTACCAAAGGAATTCGATCATATTGTTGCTACTGTGAATAGTCAATCAGAAGTTATATCTCTGGATGAGTTAGAGACACAGTTCTCAACCAAGTTATCGGAAGGAAGTCCAGTACGACCTCATGTACTCAATATGATTGGGTATGCTGAGCACTTAGGTCGATTGGGATTACCCCTTGAGCAGGAACTTGTTGTTGCTCTTGTCTTGCAATCATTGCCTGAAAGCTTCAACAATTTAGTCTAAAACTTCCTCGTGAATGACATGGACAAAACACTTCCACAGCTCGCAGCTATGTTGAGAACTGCTGAGAAGAATATGAAGGGAAAGGGAAAGGCCATTTTGATAGTTAACAATGGAAAGTTCAAAAGGCATCAAAAGAAACCTAATAAGTTTAAGGAAAATGGCAAGGCAAAGTTGTTGCTAAGCCATCTACCAAAGCTTTGAAGCCTACTGGAGGTGTGGCTAAGGAGGGCAAGTGCTTCTACTCCAATAAGAACGGGCACTGGAAGCGAAACTGCCTAAAGTATCTGGAAGAGAAGAAGAATGGAAATGTTCCTACTACTTCTACAGGTATTTTTGTTATAGAAATTAATATGTCTACTTCTACATCATGGGTATTAGATACTGGATGTGGTTCTTATATTTGTACTGATGTGCAAGGGTTGAGAACGAGTAGAGCATTGGAAAAAGGCGAGGTTGATCTTAAAGTTGGCAATGGAGCAAAGGTTTATGCTTTGGTTGTTGGAACTTATGCATTGACCGTACCTAGTGGTCTTTTAATTAATTTAGAAAACTGCTATTATGTACCTGCCGTTAGCAGGAATATTATTTCTGTTTCTTGTTTGGACAAGCCTGGTTTTTCCTTTATGATAAAAGACAAATGTTTTTCTGTTTATTTGGATAACTTCTTTATGCTAATGTGATTATGATTAATGGACTTTATATCCGACTTACCTTTGGCATTGTCGCTTAGGCCATATAAATGAGAATCGCATTTCTAAACTCCATAAAGATGGAATTTTGGACTCTTTTGATTTTGAATCGTACGAGACATGTCGATCTTGTTTATTAGGAAAGATGACAAAGACCCCATTTACCGGTCAAGGTGAAAGGGCTAGTGATCTTTTAGGTCTCATACATAGTGATGTGTGTGAACTCCTAAACACAACTGCTAGAGGAGGTTTTCATTACTTCATTACATTCACTGATGACTTTAGTAGATTTGGATATGTGTATCTAATGAAACATAATCTGAATCATTTACTTTATTCTAGGAATTTCAAAATGAAGTAGAAAACCAACTAGGCAAGAAAATCAAAATGCTTCGATTTGATCGAGGTGGAGAGTATTTGAGCTTAGAGTTTGACAATCATCTAAAAGAATGTGGGATCTTATCCCAACTCACATCTCCTGGAACACCACAATGGAATGGTGTTTCTGAAAGGAGAAATCGAACCATGTTAGACATGGTCCGGTCAATGATGAGTCATGTTGAACTTCCAAACTCCTTATGGGGATACGCCTTATTAACTGCAACTTATACACTTAACCGAGTTCCATCCAAAGCGGTAGAAAAGACACCATATGAGATATGGAATAGTCGAAAACCCAATGTAGGACATTTAAAGATTTAGAAGTCTCTTACTTGTGTGCTTGAGCATAGGAACTCTCTTGCTTGTGTGCTTGAGCAATCGTAATCTTATGTGATTATAGTGAAAAATCTCTTGTAAGTGACAAGGGGACTGGACTACTTCCGGATTATGGAAGGAACCAGAATAATTGATTATGTCTCTTTCTTATCTCTCTCTCTCTCTCTCTCTCTCTCTCTCTCTCTCTCTCTCTCTATCTCTATCTATCTATCTCTTTATTATCTGTTGCACTTAACTCTGAACTTTGCTTCAGGTTCTGAACTCTATCAGAAGATGAACTTTGGACTTAGTTAAAAAGAATAAGAAAACTAACATAATTCAACCCCCCTTCTTGTGTTTTTCTCACCTTCAACTTTGTTATTATTAAATCCCAAGAGAACTTGTAAGAACCATTCTTGTTCTAACAGAAACCATTACTTATTGAACATACTGCCTTGACAAAAGTAACTCAACATTGGAAACCTTGTGAAAAGGAGGCTATATCTGGTACCTCGAAGCCCACATAACAAGCATAGAAAATTGCAGATGTTACTGCCATGGAAGAAGCTACCATAAAAATACTACATAAGAATGCTATTTAAAAATTCACAGAATCCCCTTTGGTAGGATATAGCAGCACTTATCCTTGTAATAATGCAAACCACTATATCAACACTTCTTTTAGTTTTGCCTTACAGAATGTCACAAACGAGGTGATTGAGAATAACATTGAGCAATCAACATAGTATATTTTGGAATGGGTTCTAGAATATTATCTGCCACCAGATCATTTTGAGAATGTTGATAATGATAATGTAGATGATTCAACCCATGAAGATCAGGTACTTAGTTCGACAACACTTTCTGCGGAAAGGGTACTAGAGACACAGTTGGATATAGAGACAACAATTGTTACCCCACCACATTGTTGTTCGATGCTTCAAAAGTACGTGGAATTACTTTGTTAAATCAGTGTGAGGGAAAAATATATACAAGATAACACAATAGCTAAAACAACACGACAAAATCAAGCATCATAGAAAACCCACTGTAAAGTTGAATCATCCTCACCTACTAAATGAATATTTTATATTGGATCTTGGTATTCATGAGGATTTATTTATGGACCGATATGGTTTGTCAAATTTTAGATTCCCTTATATTGTCTACTTTTTATGGCTTTACTTTGACCTTTTGAGGGTTTGGTTTGGTCCCCCTCTTATATAAATTTTTCCACTTTTTTAATTATATTTATGAGTAAGGTGCCATAGGATGGAGGTCTCTTTGAGGTGCAAACCTAGTTTCGATCTCTGAGTCTCCCCTTGATGCCTATCATTTTCTTAGTTTATCATAAAAAGAATGATTTAATAAAATAAATATTGATCCTACCGTTTGTTATACTTATGCACAAATATGTTCTCACCCCAATGTTGTATTATAATTGTTGATAACTTTACCATGACAAAATACAATATTTATTTTTATTTTACTATCACGAAAGGTTAAAAAAGAATTTTAATTTTTTAAGTAAAACGCAATGAAAAGTTAGTTCAATAATATTCAATTCTTACGATTAAGTTTATTATATGGCCTCTTTTCTATGAGTAATAAAGGGGAAAAAAGCAACACATTGATATACCTAAGAGATACTTGATGATTATTCCTATTTTATGATGGATTCTTAAAATAGCATAAACAATTTTTTTTTTATGAGACCATGAAATTTATACACTATAAATATACCAAATCATATATTATTTGTTACATAAAAATTAAGAGGGAAAGATATGGTTGAAACTCTAAAACTTGCTAATGTTTTAATTCTATTTCTTTCCATATTTCTATCCATAATAGTATCTACTTCTTCCTTTCCCTGGATACCAACACCTTGTATGTCAGATAAGGATTGTCCAAAAAAACACAGGATTGTTGTTAAGTGTCGTAAAGGCTATTGTACAGGGGTCTGAAACATCCCACTTAAATGAATGAATTCTTACACTTGCAAAAGAATTATACAATATACCTTATAATAGAATGATCCACTTGTTGTCCTTTAGTCTTTATGCATGCACTAAATAATTTTTTTCTTCCTAATTTCATGTAACTTCATGTTATGTTTTTGTACTCTAAGATGGTGGCACTAAGATGAAATAACGAATAAAAGAGTTTTATTTATAATGTCTGATTATCTCATAGTTTTGAAGGTATCACCATGGCCTCCAATCCATAATTTACAAAGTTTGATATTTTTATATAGTAGTTAATGCATTGAAATTGTGTAATTGATTGATAATAATGTTAAAAGCAGCATCATTTTATGGTAATAATTTTCTTTTATAGTATGCTTAATGGAGAGTGGACCGAGAGGAATTCGTTTCCGGTGAACTGCGGTTTTCCAGTGAACAACGCTCCAACAGCTCAATACGCTGAGAAACGTCAGGCATGGTGGTAGAGAACAGTTGTTGGAATTGAGCTAGTTGTTGAACTAACTCATCGATTTTATCTATGGGTGGGTTGGTGGAATTGTTCCGAGTAGCACCACCGGCCATTATTTTGGATGTGACGGGGAAGATGAGTGGGGAAGAAGTGAGGGTGAGTTTGTGGGACGAGAGAACCAAATGTTAAGATAAGAACCTCTCTGAATTATAAGGACAGAGAGTACCCTCTTAAGAACGCAAGAGAGAATGAAAGGATTAATTTATGTGAATTTTGTTCTCTTTTCACTCCATTTTTCTTCCACCACTTTCTCATCCTTCTATCTTCATTTTCTTTTCTTTAAGGTAATTGATCATAACTATTATGACAAATAGGAAAGTAAAATTGTTACTTAAAGGTGGACAGATGATAGCGAAATTATCAAACAATTCATGTCACGGGTCCACCTCAATTGTTTGATATTAATTTGAAGGTAGAAATTAATAATCTTAAGTTTTTTTTTTAAGGGTGTGTTTGGATTGAGGGTTTAGGAGGGGAAGGGAAGGGAAGGTTCACTTTTAATTTTTAAATTACGAACAATGTAAAATATTTTTTAAAAATAAATTAATTGTTTTTGAAGTATTAAATATTCATTTAGCATGTTGTTAATTCAATTTTCTAAAACTCATTTTATAATGTCCGTAATTTAAAAAAGAAAAGTAAGTCCTCCTCTCTCTTCCCCTCCTAAACCCTCCATCCAAACACACCCTTAAAAGTTATATCAAGAAAGTAACATATAAAAGATTCTTCGTCGCATAATTATATGAGATGAGATTCTCGAAAGAAATACTCAATTGTTTGATAACCTCAATGGTTAATTAAGCATTCTCAATATAAATAAAATAAACGAATGATTTTTTTTTTTTATAGAACTCACTCGTACGTCGCCCGAGTGTGCAATCTAGTTATATATATCCCTATATCATGCACCAAACCTAGAAATAACCCCTCCAAAATATCCCTAAATTCAAAAACTTACTCTAATTGAGATCAGTTTTATAAATTTGACATAAACAAGAAATGTCTTCATGAGTTACGATCCATAAGAGTAATTAGCTAAGATGGAATGGGGATACAAACAAGAATATTTGGAGAAGCTGTAACACAGTCTTTTTAACACACTCTTCTATCAGCTGAGATTTACTAGCCTCATCAAATTATGTGAAACCTGCATGATTTAGTAGAACCTAGATCTATAATAGTGAAATTCATTCAAATATCTATCAGGGCTTTGTATGTCTCCTGTGTGTGAACTGTACATATAGTTTGTGACTAAGCATCATCCATTCATCGCATGTACTCCCTCCGTTCCTTTTTAAGTGTCTTTTTAGCGTGTATTTTTCGTTCCTATTTAACTGTCCTTTTTGTATTTTTAGGGTATGATTTGTCAATTATACCCTTTTTCAATTACTCTTAACTTTTTCAATAAATCTAATTAATGTTATCTATTTGGAAAGCTAAAGTTTGTTTTTTTTAAACAAAGTTTGTTTGTTTTTTTTAAACAAAGTTTGTTTCTTATTATCTTCAAATTTAAACAAAATTTTGTTACAAACAATGGTTCAAAGAAGAGTTAAAATTCTATAAATAAGATGAATAACAATTCTATAAATTTAAAAATTCTATAAATAAGTGTCGCACAATACGAATCTAGCATTGGTTGAAGCCATAGTTGAAGTCTTAACTTTGATTAAAGGAGTTGGAAGGAAGTAAAGTTTTTCTTAGTTTTTGATTAATGTGAAGTTGGAATAATTTTTATATTGACTTATAATAATTTAAAAGATGTGCGGAATATTTAAAAAATTGACAATTGTTTATTTTGGGAGAGAGAGCGTGTAAAAAAATAGGAATTGGTTGGAGAAAAAGATAACATATTAAATTTATTGGAAAGATAAAGTGTGTGCAAAAAAATATGAATTTATTGTTGAATTAAAAGGAGGGTATAATTGGAAGAAAACGTGAAAAAATACACTTTGCTATTTTGATGGAAATTTTCTAAAAAGACACTTAAAAAGGAACGGAGGAAGTATAATCTTAGAAACAACAACGAAATATACAATGCAACCTTTTACCAGAACAAAGTCTTTGGTTTTCAAGGTCTTCATCAAATATTTTTATTTGCTTGTAAAAAGGATTAATGTAATGAAGGAAAATGAAAATATTTTTTTATTCTTTTTTGATTTGAAAAGACAAAGTCTTTCGCATACGTATCAGGGAGGGATCAAAACCACGTAGTTCGGGGTAAAAAGCCGAGTGATTTGTTTGATGTTTTTTAATTATTTTTGAAAAGGTTTTAAAAATAAAAGTCAAATGGCAAAGAGAAAAATTTGTTTGGTGTTTTTTAGTTTTAGAAAGAAAAAAAAAGTTTAAATATGATTAAATGCATTAAAGTTTTTATCAAAGAAAATTAAATGAAAAAAATCTCTTGATAAGAATCAAGGTTTTTTAGGAAAAAAAGAATTCATTTTTCAAATTTTGTTTTTTTTTATTATATGAATGTTTTTGGTTTTTTTTCTTAATCAACATTTTTAAAGGCCTAAAAGTTAAAGTGACAATGAATTAAACGCGAGAGAATTCCGTAGTAACACTAGGTCAAAACGAATCCCCTTTCCCTTGGATAATAAACTAAACCTTTTTTTTTTTTTTTGCATTTTTTATATAAAATCTGAATAAATAAATAAAAGACAATGCATATTTTTATTTATATTTACAATTTCCCTATATATATATATATATTCTAATTACAAATAAATAAATGACAAAATTAAAATGCTAAATGATAATAATAAACAGATGGCTTAATAGCAGTTTTCACCCGCTAAGAAAAAAAACTACAAAACTGCCCCCTAAGTTTTGCAACTGTAGCAGTTTTGACCCCCTGAGGCCGAAAAAAAATAAAGAAAATAACACGTGGCACCTCATTTAGGGTGCTACGTCAGCGTAGACCGAGTCAAAATTGGTCTTGCCAAAACTGCCACAGGTGCAAAACTTAGGGGGCAGTTTTGTAGTTTTTTTTCTTAGGGGGCCAAAATCGCAACTTTGGAAAAGTTAGGGGGTTAAAACTACTATTAAGCCTGAACATAAATAAAATGAGATGCAAAGATGATAAAAAAAAAATGCAAGAAAATAAAAGACAGGGGTGCAAATAATTAAAAGGGGGAGTGCAGGAAGTAAAAAAAAAAAGTGGGTCAGAAAGAGGCCCAAAGTGGTTGGGCGGTTTGTTGTGGTTGTTTATGATGATTCAGATTTTTATGGCTTTTGTAGTTGGCCAGTTTGTTGTGGTTGTTTATGATGGTTCGGATTTTTGTGGCTTTTTGTGGTTGGCCGGTTTGTTGTGGTTGTTTATGATGGTTCAGATTTTTGTGGCTTTTTGTGGTTTGTGTGATTTTGTATGGATCAGTTTCGGATTTTGGCTTGGTTTTGGTTGCCGGATTGGTTTATGGTTTGTTTGTGGTATTGGATTATGATTTTGATGTTGTGATGGATTGTGGTGGTTCTTGGTGACTGTTTTCGGTTTTGTGACCGTGTTCAGTTTCGTGACTGTTTTTGTGATGGTTTGATTCGGATAGTGTTTGGTTGTTTTGTGATAAATGGTTAGAAGTTTTTTACGTTTTTTCTCCCCTTTTTCTTGACGATTTTCATTTCTTTTTAACGCCATTTTGATTTCTGAAATTGAAAGTTAGAGACCGCTTTTGATTAATGTACTTGATAGTGATTTGAATGAGATTGAAAGTTTTTGGAAGGTGGAAGTTGACATTAAACATTTTTTGCCATGGATGATGGCGCTGCCCAAAATGATTTGGACCCCTAAACATTTTTTAATAATTTTTTTTAAAACTATTCTAAATAAAAAAATAAATAAATAAACTAAATAAAAAAACTAAAAAATAAAATAAATAAAAAGCGGGCCCGAAAACAAACCAAAATGAGTTATTTTAAAAATAGCTCTGTCAAAATTTTCTTGAAAAGACAAAACATTCCGGGCCAAGAGAAAAAGTGAAAGTAGAATCTTAGGTCAAAAATTGGGGTATGACAATTCCTTATCAAGGAAAAAATTCAAATACGTTTCCTTCATAGGACATTAACCAAATCAAGCAACAAATCAATGTTGAAGGATCAAGCTTCTCAAATGACTTTTTGATATGTTGGCACTCTTCAACGTATCTTTTCTACCTCTATATAAAGGATTGAAGACTTGAAGATATTACTAGACTCTGCAATATTTAACAAGTTCCAAAACTCTGTCAAATTCATTACGCATCAAACACTTAGAATTTCTTATAAACTTTCATATCTTAAAAATCCTTAAGTCTATAGTCTAAACTGATTTGTATTTGTGAACACCTATGATTGTATATCAAGTGTTCAGCCAAACAATTATTTCTTTGTAATATTTGTTTGTTAGAAGTCTCTTGCTTGTGTACTTGAGAATATGAAGTCTCTTGCTTGTGTGGTTTAGCAATTGTAATCTTCTATGATTATAGTGAAAAATCTCTTGTAAGTGACAAGAGGACTGGACTACTTACAGATTGCAGAAGAAACCAGAATAATTGGTTGTGTCTCTTTCTTCTCTCTCTATCTCTTTATTATCCATTGCACTTAACTCTGAACATTGCTTCAGGTTCTGAACTTTATCAGAAGCTGAACTCTAGAATTATTTAAAAAGAATAAAAAAACTAACATAATTCAACCCCCCCCCCCCCCCCTCTTGTGTTTTTCTCACCTTCAACGTTGTTATTATTAAATCCCAAGCGAACTTGTACGAACGATTCTTCCTCTAACAGAAACCATTACTTAATGAACATACTACCATGACAAAAGTAACTGAACATTGGAAACCTTGTGAAAAAGAGGCTATATCTGGTACCTCGAAGCCCACATAACAAGGATAGAAAATTGCAGATCTTACTGCCATGGATGAAGCTACGATAAAAATACCGCATAAGAATGTTATTTAAAATTCCACAAAGTCCCCTTTGGTATAATGCAAACCCCTCTATCAGCACTTCTTTTAGTTTTGCCTTACAGAATGTCAGAAACGAGGTGATTGAGAATAACATTGTGCAATCCATATAGTATATTTTGGAATGGGTTCTAGAGAATCATCCCCGCCTACTCAATAGATATTTTATTGGCTTTAATATGTAAATCGTCCCTGTAAGTTCGCGTGTTTTTGCTTTTCGTCCCTGTATCTTTTTTTGTTCTATAACAAACCCTGTAAGTTACAAACGTTTTGATTTTCGTCCCTCCCGTCAGCATCTGTTACAAAACGCTGATGTGTCTAACAGTGGCTGACGTGGCGTTGTTTGACGTGGCAAAACAAGCTTATGTGTCCTTCCATGCAAGATTACAGGGACCAAAATCAAAAACGAAAAATTACAGAAGGACGAAATTAAAAATCACTAAGTTACAAAATTTGAAATTAAAAACCTTTCCATCTTCTTCATCTCTCTGTGTGTCTTCTTCCTCTCTCTTTCATATTCTTCTTACATGAACCTGTAACATTATTTCTTTGCATTCCATTGTGGTAACCCATTCTATTTCATCTGCGGACAACAACAAGACAACATTGGAACTAAAGTGACACTTCCAGTAGTGATACTTTCACACAAAAAAAACTTGAATAACAAAACCAAAATTTGTGCATTGAAAACTAGTTAGGTTTTCAAAGCCAACTTATCACCTTTTTCTAAATTTTCTCCCATAAACATGTACTTATTCATGTGACGTAGGACAAAAAATGGGACAAATTTTGGCCTCAAAATGATAAAGTATATATTTGGTGAATGGAGAAATCACGATACAAAGTCAGGAGAAGTTACAAATGGTTTCTTTATAATTTCACAGTGAAGAGAGTCTGAGCAGAAGAAGAATAATAATACAGATGATAGAGGAAGAAGATAGAAACATCAAGGATTTTTAATTTCAAATTTGTAACTTAGTTATTTTTAATTTCGTCCCTATGTAATTTTTGGTTTTTGATTTTGGTCCCTGTAATCTTGCATGGAAGGACACATAAGCTTGTTTTGCCACGTCAAACAACGCCACGTCAGCCACCGTTAGACACATTAGCGTTTTTGTAACAGATGCTGACGGGAGGGACAAAAATCAAAACGTTTGTAACTTACAGGGTTTGTTTTAGAACAAAAAAAGATATAGGGACGAAAAGCAAAAACACGCGAACTTACAGGGATGATTTACATATTTAAGCCTATTTTATTTTGGATCTTGTTATTCGTGAGGATTTCTTTTTGGACCACTATGGTTTGTCAAATTTTCAAATCGCTTATATTGTCTGCTTTTTATGGCTTTACTTTGACCTTTTGAGGGCTTTGTTTGGACCCCCTCTTGTATAACTTTTTCCACTTTTTTAATTATATTTATGAGTAAGGTGCCATAGGATGGGGATCTCTCTGAGGTGCCAACCTCGTTTCGATCTCTGAGTCTCTCATTGATGCCTATCATTTCTCTTAGTTTATCATAAAAGAATGATTTAATAAAAAATATATATTGATCGTACCATTTGTTATACTTGTGCACAAATATGTTCTCACCCCAATATTGTATTATAATTGCTGATAACTTTACCATGGTAAAATGCAATATTTATTTTTCTTTTACTATCATGAAAGGTTAAAAGAGAATTTTAATTTTTTTAAGTAAAAAGTAATGAAAAATTAGTTAAATAATATTCAATTCTTACTTTTTCTATGAGTAATAAAGGGAAAAAAGGCAACACATTGATATACCTAAGAGATGTTTGATGATTATTCCTATTTTATGATGGATTCTTAAAAAAGCTTAAGCAATTTAAATTATTTTATGAGACCATGAAATTTATACTCTATAAATATACCAAATCATATATTATTTGTTATATAAAAATTAAGAGGGAAAGATATGGTTGAAATTCTAAAACTTATTATTGTTTTAATTCTATTTCTTTCCATATTTCTATCCATAATAGTATCTACTTCTTCCTTTCCCTGGATGCCACGACCTTGTATATCAGATAAGGATTGTCCAAAAAAACACAGGGATGTTGTTAAGTGTCGTAAAGGCTATTGTGTAGGGGTCTGAAACATCCCACTTAAATGAATGAATTCTTGCACTTGCAAAAGAGTTATAAAATATACCTTATACTAGAATGATCCACTTGTTGTCCTTCAGTCTTTATCCATGCACTGAATAAAAAAATTTCTTCCCGATTTCATGTAACTTCATGTTATGTTTTTGTACTCTAAGATGGTGGCACTAAAATAAAATAACACATAAAATAGTTTTATTTTTAATGTCTCATTATCTCTTAGATTTGAAGGTATCACCATGGCCTTCAATCCATACTTTACAAAGTTTGAGATTTTGTACGTCTCGATGAAAAATAAAATCAAGACCTAACCAAATTGGAACCAAAGTTTGTAAACATCTTTTTGTATTCTGATACAAGTCTCTAAAAATATTGAAGTGACAAGTTCCACATGTAGAGTTTGAATTATTTATTTTTAATTTTTATAGTATACTAGTTACAAACTTGTGCTTCGCACGGGTTGAATAACGTATCTTGTAAAAAATTTGTTCCAAAAAAAATGAGCAAATAAAAAATGAACAAATTAAGGAATATTGCACAAACATAGTGTTCCTAGTGTTATGATTTAATCATTTTATTGAAACTACTTTACAAATCTGATTGATAATTAATTATAAAGTCTTATTTCTACAACTAGTCTCGAATATAACAGTTATATTTAAATCGGATATTCATGTTTATTTACTAGTTAAAAGGTTTATTTTGATAACAAAATAATTAGGTAGGAGTTGTAAATTATACCTTAACCTAACTCAGTCCTTTAGTAGGAATTAAGAGTAAAAGGAAGGTTAATTGCAAAGGTATAAAGATAGTGGAACAAAGACCATTCTGTGTTAGAAGTTTAAGAACTGCTGCTGCAAAACAAAGGTAAGTGCATCACTCCACGCGCTTCCGTACGTGTATATGTTTATATATAATTGTGTTTTGATAATTATTCTGGTAGTGTGTTGTTTTGAAATAAATGATTATGTGTTATATGTTGGTGTTGTGATAATTATTTTGGTTGTGTTGTTTTTGCATGAATATCATATATTATTATTATTTGTATGGTGTTGTTTTAACATGAATACTTTTTTTTATGGGTGAATAAAACTATAATGGTGATTCAAAACTATATCCAAAGGTGGGATACTAGACTTTAGAGGTGAGGAGTTAGTATCCAACGGTGGGGTATTTATGGAGACATTCATGCTCAACGGGGGAGTACTGAACATCGAGTTTAAGGAGTTATTACCCAACGGTGTAGTAGTGACGATTCATATGCATTAGGTGATTCAGAATAATGCCCCAATGGTCGGGTAACATCTTTAGGAGTTATTACCCAACGGTGGGGTATTGCCCAATGGTGGGGTATATTGTCCAATGGTGGGACATTTGGCTCCGTTTAGAGGTAAAATCCGGATCATGAGCATTGGCATATAGATTAGCCAATAAGGATTAATGCATTTTTGTTAGGTTGTATCTTGGGGCTAGGTGTAGTGATTATGAAGTTGGAGTAATGTGTCATGTATGTTTTCTTGTATTTTTATCGTTATAAAATTTATGAATGCATGCCTATTTGTACCATGTTTGTTAGTTGGAGATGACCCTTACTTTTGAACAGATAACCGTCAATTCGTCTTTCCTCCTTGGCGGTGACGTCAGGGAGGCAAAGTGATCTAGTAGAAGAAGACACAAGTAAAACAGTGGTGCACATTTAAAGGCTTGCTATTTTCTGACAGTGGTATTAGTCTTGTTGAAGAAACTTTTCATAAGCATCCACAACTATGACCAACTAGGATTTGTCTTGTGTAGGAAAAGGTCAAAAGTCTTGTTCTTAAGAATTTATACTTTTAATGTAAGAACTCTGATTTAATATTTTGAAAATTTAAGAGAAATTTATTTATTTTTATTTTGAAGGCAAGGAGTTTTAAGTTATTGCTATTATTTTAAAGAAAAAAATATGCATCTTTGCATTAAGAAGTTTCTAATTATCGTCCGAAAATTTGGGTCGTTACAACCTTCTAGTTATGTTTTTGTACCCTAAGATGATGGGACTAAAATGAAGTAACGCATAAAAGAGTTTTTTATTTATAATGTTTCATTATCTTATAGATTTGAAGGTATCACCATAGTCTTCAATCCATACATTACAAAGTTTGAGATTTTGTACGTCTCGGTGAAAAATAAAATCAAGACCTAACCAAAGTGGAACCGAAATTTGTAAAGATCTCTTTGTATTGTGATATAAGTCTCTAAAAAAATTGAAGTGAAAAGTTCCACATGTGAAGTTTTAATTTATTTTTTTTAATTTGTATAGTATATACACTACAAGTTTTAGAATTTTCTTTATGCCCGGGAAAAAATTAAAACATTACTAGAATTAACTCATACTATATAGACACTACTTGAAAAATGAAATTTGAAGAGTGTACAAATCTGACAGCAAATTAAGAAATTTCAGTCACAAACCATTTGAGTGATATACTTAGCGACGCACCAAAATTTATAACAAAAATATGTCTCACTGAATATTAGTGAGCACCAAAATTCATAACAAAGATTAATATCCATATCTGAAGTAAAAACTAATGGTTACAAACAACATGGGTTTGAATTATGACCCTTTAAAAATTACTTCTGATAATAACTCTTTTCATGTTTTATCCAATCTTTTTTTACTCTTTTCAAATATTTGTGTTGATGATAAAAGGGGAAGTAAGACATAGTAGTGTTTAGGCTCTGACTCCACTAGGTTAATTTTTATAATTGACTTAGGAACCACCTTCTTATCTCTTAGCCTCTGGATTTAATGTGAATTATTTCTGGGTGATGTGTTATTTTATACTTTTTGAACTTGAAATGAATTTAATTAACTTGGATAGAGCTTAGGAGGAGTTACAAAACTCACCTTCTAGACTATTAGACTTAGGGGGAGCTTACAAACCTAAGACCCTAAAGTCAACTTGTTAATTAGATTAACAACAATTGACTATTAATACTTGTGTTTGTCATCATCAAAAAGGGAGAGATTGTTGGAACAAAATATGTTTAAACAATGCCTCTTAAGTTTTGATGATAACAAAGTATTAAAAGTTCAATTGGATATGATAATATTTGTTCAAGTGTGCAAAACCATAGACTAAAATTTATTATGTCTTAATCAAAGTATTGGTTCTGGAAGAACAAATTGAAGAGCAAGTATTTTCATGAGAAGCTACGTTGCAAGTCAGACTCTGAAGGTCATCCAAACTCTGAAGGTAGTCACACTCTGAAGATGTTTCAGACTCTAAAGGTCAGGATCTAGACAAGCTAAAGGACACAGGATATGAAGCCTTGAAGATCAAGCCTAAATTATTCTGAAGATCATGCACAATGGTTCTGAAGATTTCAGAAGGTCAATGGATGTCATTTTCAATGAAGGTACAAAGAAGGACAACCTTGTATGACCACTACTCCACTACCTCCAACATTCTCATGTGCATTGTACGAAGCTACAACTGTATCTCTATTGGAAAAGAACGGTTGATTCCTTATCAAAGAAAGGATTTAAATACATTCCTTCATAGGACATTAACCAAATCAAGCAACAAATCAATGTTGTATGATCAAGCTTCTCAAATGACTCTTTGATATGATGACACTCTTCGACGTATCTTTTCTACCTCTATATAAGGGATTGAAGACTTGAAGATATTATTAGACTCTGCAATATTTAACAAGCGCCAAAACTCTGTCAAATTCATTACGCATCAAACACTTAGAATTTCTTATAAACCTTCATATCTTAGAAATTCTTAAGTCTAGAGTCTAAACTGTTTTGTATTTGTGAACACCTCTGATTGTATATCAAGTGTTCAACCAAAAAATTATTTCTTTGTAATATTTGTTTGTTAGAAGTCTCTTACTTGTGTGCTTGAGCAATTGTAATCTTCTGTGATTATAGTGAAAAATCTCTTGTAAGTGACAAAGGGACTGGACTACTTTTGGATTGAGGAAAGAACCAGAATAATTACTTGCGTCTCTCTCTCTCTCTCTCTCTCTATATATATATATATATATATATATATATATATATATAGAGAGGGTGTATCAAATGAGAGGAGTGCTTATTGTGAGAGATGAGAGGGTTCAATCATGACCATTAGATTAGATCCAACGGTTTTAATGATATTTTTTAATTTAACTTTACGGTGGTCTTTCCAACACTTAATCCTTCAATTTTACTGGCATCTCCCATCTTCTTCCTCACGTATGGTCTCCTGTTTGTGTTCTTATTGTCTTTGTCAAAATGAAATTCTGGAGTTCCTATGCAAGGCCATTTTATTGTATCAATCGTATTTTCTTTATTTAAAAAAATCACTTCTTAAATTACATAAGAGAATTTGGGATAATAGGTTTTGTATACTGCTCATGTTTTATCTATGAATTTCAGCGTGCTTTTAAAATATGAAAAATTGCAGGACAAATCGGACCCATTACGATTTGAATTGAAAAGGATTAATCGTGATAATTGATCTAAATCAATTCATTGGTAAAAAATCAATTCATTTTATTTTTATTTTTTTGGAAAACGAAAATCAAAGTGACATGATACTGTTATTGTGCAGTTGTAAACGAAAAGGAAGGTTGATGTCACCAACAGTGAGAAATCGACAGCCTTGCCCAGAAAATCAAGTGAAGATGGAGAAGGTTTTTGTTTGTTTTCCAACGAAGAAGAGGAAAAGTCAGAGAAGTGGAGGGGATGAATGTTAAGCTGTAGTCATTAAAAAATAATTATCACATTAAAGATTAATCTAAAGGTTGTGATTAAACCCCAATAAAACTCCTCTCACTTGATACACCCTCTCTCTCTCTCTCTCTCTCTCTATATATATATATATATATATATATATATATATATATATATATATATATATATATATTATCCGCTGCACTTAACTCTGAACATTGCTTCAGGTTCTGAACTCTATCACCTGTTGAACTTTGGAATTAGTTAAAAAGAATAAAAAACCAACATATTTCAACCCCGCCCCCCCTTCCCCCCCTTTTGTGTTTTTCTCACCTTCAACTTTGTTATTATTAAATCCCAAGAGAACTTGTATGATTCATTCTTGTTCTAACAGAAACCATTACTTATTGAACATACTGCCTTGACAAAAGTAACTCTACATTGGAAACCTTATGAAAAGGAGGCTATATCTGATAGAACATGCACATACAGACTTGAGAGAAAGATTAGAATGTTCTGGGTACTTTAGAACGTTCTGTACTGAGATCAGAATGATCTCCACACACTCACACTTTAGAGAGGAAACTACAAAGGAATAATACAACTATTTATTATTGAATATGCTATATTGTGTTGTTATCAACTGAATACAAACCCTAAGTACTTATAGGCTAAGTTGAGTAACTTGCACTACAAGCCACTAACTAACTAACTAGTTAGTTACTAACTAACTAACTAACCAACAAACATAGTTGGATTTTATCCACAACTAAGTAACATTAGAATATGAATTATACTTCAACACACCCCCTTAATTCAAATTCTACTAACATCTTAAATTGGAACAAAACTAAAATCACGAAGCTTGATAATTCTTTTCTTCATAAGCCTTGCTGCATCATTCATACTGCTACTTGCTTGATTCTCCAGAATCTACTTGTGTTTCTGACAATGAATTTGAATCAGCATCTCTTGCTTCTAATTATTGTCGAAAACAGAACTTTCTACTCCAATCCTTACTGCATTTTTGAAACTTCAGAATGTTTCACCTGCATAATATTTGCACTTAAGAATGTTCTCAAATCAATGAACATTTCTTCTCTAGAATTGGTTTGTCATGATGTTTGGAAGTTGATCCTTTGATCGGCTAAACATTAGCTTTAATGTCATCTGAACATTCTGACCACTACCAACATTCTGATTAACATTCTGAACTTCACCAACATTCTAAACTTTATTAACATTCTGAACTTCACCCAGAATTTCCATTAACCTTCTGTAATGGACATAACCTGAATTTTTGGCAACATTTCCATGTTTCCTCACATAGAAAATCTTGTGTTTCAAACTCAATACTTCACTGAAACAAGCAATTTGAACACACTTTGATAACCTGAATATGTCATCAATTCCATGCATAAAATCAACACCTTCTTGTGCTAACTCATTCCTTATTTCTTCGTCTGACTGAATAAATGCTTCCATAGCTGATCGTGTAATTCACTTGAACGTCTTAATCACACAATCACCTTCATCACTTGAAACAACAACACCCATATCAATTTTTTAATGCATAATTCGATCTAACTCTCTTGGTAGTGATATAACCCTTCTTTCTTGGATTCTTGAACCTCCTTGGCATAAACATCACAACCAAGACCGAATTCTTAAGTGAACAACAACGAAACTTCATAATATGAATTCTTCGTTTAACATTGCAACCTCCTTGCAATTCTTCATAAAACCGAACAATACTTAAAATTAAATATGAACAAGAATAAACTTTGGAACCTTGTTCTTCTTCTTCTTCTTCGGTTTTTGAATCAATTTCTTGATTTTCATTTCGTTTCCCCTCCATCTCTATGTTTCTCTCTTGATCACATCTTTCTTCTTCAACTCCTTGTTGAGCTTTTCTTGAAACAGCTCATCTTTGAGCTTTCCACACCTTATTTGCACTTTGGGTAGAAGAATCTACAGTTATGGTAGAAGAAATCCAATATGAATTCACCTTTTCCATACATTTATGGATCAAGAACAGAGTCTTATTATCTCTTTCTTTTGAATTCACCTTATCCACACTCTCATGGATCTTGAAAAGAGCCTTTTTATCTCCTTTCATGGATTTCTCACAGGAAGCCTTCTCTTCCACTTTTTGGATACCACTTTGGATCTTTTCTAGCAAACTCTGCAAACCAAAGATTTCTTGTATCCTCACTACCTACTTCTCCCATTTCTTGACTTAAGAAAACTCCTTTTCAAAAGCCATTATTGATACCAGATGTATCAATAACCAAGTGCTAATAACTTTTGCATAAACCATTACCACATGTGCCTTGTTGCTTGGTTGATAATGAACTACAATCTCTTTGTGGAAGCTATATGCCTGAAACCCCATGGATCATGAACCAGAGGCTCTGATGCCACTGATAGAACATGCACATACAGACTTGAGAGAAAGATTAGAATGTTATGGGTACTTCAGAACGTTCTGTACTGAGATCAGCATGATCTCCACATACTCACACTTTAGAGAGGAAACTACAAAGGTATGATACAACTCTTTATTATTGAATATGCTATATTGTGTTGTTATCAAATGAATACAAACACTAAGTACTTATCGGCTAAGTTGAGTAACTTGCATTTCAAGCCACTAACTAACTAACTTACTGTAACGCCATATTTCTAATTAAACAATAAATCATGTCAATTAATTAAATACATAAGAAATAGTCGTCACGCCTACGAATAATCACCAATATAGCCATGCATGAAAGTAACTCCAACATATAGTGACAGCGGAATCAAATACATCTCAACAATGCCATGTCATCAACATATGATAAATCCAACAACATAAATATTCTCCACAAGATACAACTCAAGATAGAATAAAATCCCAAAAGATAAAAACGACGTCGTCCTAGATCAGAGCCTCTAAGACACGACGAGCAACATAAAAGGATGAAGCTCCACTACCACAAGCACTCACCAAAAGTAATGCGATCACTAATCTTGCACGCCGTCTACTCATTCATACAAATAGGTAGGCAGTCCACCAAGACCAGTGGGGGTTAGTCTTACATTAATCATTATAAAAAACAAACAGGATTAAGCATGCATCATTAATAATATCTTGCATAAATAATTATGAGCTCAAACATTCTAAACAATGAATATCCAAGCACAAGGTTCCAATTACAACAATCATCAAGCACACAAAGTACCAACACGTATTCACACCAAGCTCATAAACAAACATGACTCTTCCTAGAAACATACAATTGGACTAGACCGACTCAACTATGTGAGGTACCAATTTCCTTTCATCTCCGAGGCCGTCGCCCCTGATGCATATAAACACATCATATCACCCCGAATAAACACCCCGAATAATGAATACATAAGTATCCAATCACCAACATGGAGATGACAGTCACCAAACCAACTGTGTGTGAACTAGGACTCGACAACAACAATACATACTTCATGTAATTTCACAAGTTCACACCAAGTATATTCCATTACATGCTTACACCCTCAATTCACCACCAATAACATGTAAAAGATTTCACCAACAACATATATACACTTTCAATCTCATTCACGAAAGAATTACAAGGTAGAAAAGTTCAATGAATATATATATATATATATATATATATATATATATATATATATTCAACTAGGTTCGTATGATATGATCCCCCATTTTAACAATTTAGACCAATGAACCAAAACGAAAACGAAATAACCCCATTGCCTCTACTAAGGAAGTATACTAATCACATATGCATGAAGGTATACTCACATAAGCATTTCATCGGCCAAACACTATGAATTCCCAAAATTCGTAAAGTTTGTCTCAAAACGTTACTTTTCAAAACATAGTTCATTTTCAAAGCAAGACATTCTAGTTCTCAAAGAAATAGTTCAAGATCATTTATTTAATCATCTAGACAACATATGTATGTAATCCCACATCATTGTCTATGAGAAAATAAGTTTTCGGAAAATTGTGTTCTTGGACGATTTTCTAAACGTTATGAACAATTTATGAAACTAAGTCCAAATCCATACCAATGATGTTTCCAAAAGATTAGGTACACATGTAATGACTAAATAAATCAAAAGAAACCATTTAGGGAGTTAGGATTGGTTCCGAAGTACACGAAACGAAAAATCAAGTGTGGCTGAACAGGGCGCAGTTCGCTTAAGCGCAGTCTGGTTCGCTTAAGCGACCAGGTCTCAGTAGCGTTCTAGGCGTGTTCGCTTGGAGCTCGCTTACGGCTCGCTCAAGCGAACCCTTGACAGAACCTACCTTTGTGTTCGCTTACGCTTCGCTCACGGTTCGCTCAAGCGAGCTGTGTCCAGAAATGAACTGGGCACGTTCACTTGAGGTTCGCTTAGCGTACGCTTAAGCAAACACTCATCAGTCCAAAAAAAAACTTCGAATTTCAAAACCCTTTTTCCTAAACATTCCAATTTTGATCCTCCCACACTCAAAACTCGTCCCAAATAAAGTTTATAGGTCATGTACATAAACAAATACACAAGGATGCTCAAAACTCATGAATCAAATATCATTTTGTCTCAATTCAAAATTTCACCAAACTTTCCAAAATTATTCAACATCAACAACAACTTTCATCATCAATTCACCAATGACATATTCATCATACCAATTCATCAACAACATGTTTTCAAACATCATCAACACAATTATTCATGAATTCATTCCAAGTTCATCAAACCACAACTTCATTATTCATCATTTTTCATAAAAACACAACATATTCATACATATGATTTTTGACACATGGATTCAATATCAACAACACTTAATCATTCAATTCACATGTACAAACATATCATCAACAATTAGACATGAATTCATTCCCTAAATTTCACATAATCACTTATTTTCAAAATCACTTAATTGAATAATCACTTATGAGAAAGGGGTAGAAAAAGAGATTATGATTAAAGTCTAGCCCCCTTACCTCTAATCTTCTACAAGAGATTCCTAGGCTTCACTCTAGCTCCAAGTTCTTCCTCTCTCCAAGTTTTCTCTCAAATCCTCTTCTAGCCTCTTTGCCTCTTTGTGTGTGAATGAACAAAAGTTTCTAACCCTAGGTCTCTCTCTAAAGTTGAAATATATATCCATACCCATTGGGCCTAACCCATAAAATAATAATTGGACTCAATTCTAATTACGCCACTTACTAGTTTTCTATCTTACTAACAATAAAATATTTAGCAACTACCGACACTAATTCGAATTACTCCAACTAACTAATAAATTGCTAAACAATCGGTTCTTACTAAAATGTTACGATTAATTCTCGACCAAAATTACTATTTTACCCTTACTTACCAAAAGACCAAAATACCCTCCTAATCACTAAACTCAAGAAAATACATCAAAGGGCAAATAATCACATACAAGCATACATAAATACACATAAATTAATTAAAAACAAAATAACGAAAATTGGGCTGTTACACTTACTAGTTAGTTACTAACTAACTAACTAACCAACCAACAAACTTAGTTGGATTTTATTCATAACTAACTAACATTAGAATATGAATTATACTTCAACAATATCTGGTACCACGAAGCCCACATAGCAAGCATTGAAAATTGCAGATGTTACTGCCATGGAATAAGCTACCATAAAAATACCGCATAAGAATGCTATTTAAAAATCCACAGAGTCCCCTTTGGTAGATATAGCAGCACTTATCCTTGTAATAATGCAAACCCCTCTATCAGCACTTAGTTTGACAACACTTTATGTGGAAAGGGTGGTAGAGACACAATTGGATATAGAGACAACAATTGTTACCCCACCACATTTTTTTTTTGATGCTTCAGAAGTACGTGGAATTACTTTGTTAAACCAGTGTGAGGGATATATAAGATAACACAATAACTAAAACAACAACAACGAAATCAAGCATCATACAAAACCCACTCTAAGGTTGAATCATCCCCACCTACTCAATAAATATTTTATATTGGATCTTGTTATTCGTGAGGATTTCTTTATGGACCACTATGGTTTGTCAAATTTTCAAATCGCTTATATTGTCTGCTTTTTATGGCTTTACTTTGACCTTTTGAGGGTTTTGTTTGGACCCCCTCTTTTATAACTTTTTCCATATTTTAAATTATATTTATGAGTAAGGTGCCATAGGATCGGGGTCTCTCTGAGGTGCCAACCTCGTTTCGATCTCTGAGTCACCCATTGATGCCTATCATTTCTCTTAATTTATCATAAAAAGAATGATTTAATAAAAAATGTATATTGATCCTACCATTTGTTATACTTGTGCACAAATATATTCTCACCCCAATGTTGTATTATAATTGCTGATAATTTTACCATGGTAAAATACAATATTTATTTTTCTTTTACTATCATGAAAGGTTAAAAAAGAATTTTAATTTTTTAAAGTAAAAAGTAATGAAAAATTAGTTAAATAATATTCAATTCTTACGATTAAATTTAATATATGGCCTTTTTCTATGAGTAATAGAGGGAAAAAAAGCAACACATTGATATACCTAAGAGTTGCTTGATGATTATTCCTATTTTATGATGGATTCTTAAAAAAGCTTAAACAATTTACTTTTTTTTGAGACCATGAAATTTATACACTATAAATATACCAAATCATATATTATTTGTTATATAAAATTTAAGAGGGAAAGATATGGTTGAAACTCTAAAACTTGTTAATGTTTTAATTCTATTTCTTTCCATATTTCTATCCATAATAGTATCTACTTCTTCCTTTCCCTCGAAGCCACGACCTTGTATATCAGATAAGGATTGTCCAAGTACAAACAAGAATGTTCGTAAGTGTCGTAAAGGCTATTGTGTAGGGTACTGAAACATCCCACATAAATGAATGATTTCTAGCACTTGCAAAAGAGTTATAAAATATACCTTATACTAGAATGATCCACTTGTTGTCCTTTAGTCTATATCCTTGCACTGAATAAATTTTTTCTTCCTAAATTCATGTAACTTCATGTTATGTTTTTGTACTCTAAGATGGTGGCACTAAAATGAAATAACGCATAAAAGAGTTTTATTTATAATGTCTCATTATCTCGTAGATTTGAAGGTATCACCATGGCCTTTAATCCATACTTTACAAAGTTTGAGATTTTGTATGTCTCGGTGAAAAATAAAATCAAGACCTATACAAATTGGAACCAAAGTTTGTAAACATCTTTTTGTATTTTGATACAAGTCTCTACAAAAATTGAAGTGACAAATTCCACATCTAGATTTTGAATTATTTATTTTTCAATTTTATATTATATAAACTACAAGTTTTAGAATTTTCTTTATGTCGGGGAAAAAATTGAGGTATTACTAGAATGAACCCATATTATATAGACACTACTAGAAAAAAATAAATTTAAAGAGGGTACAAATTCGCCAGCAAATTAAGAAATTTCAGTCACAAACCATCTTCCTCAAAAAAAAAAAAAGTCACAAACCATCTTAGCGATATATTTAGCAACGCACCAAAATTTATAACAAAACAGTCCTCACAAAATATTGTGACAAGTAAAATAAAAAGGGGTATACACCAATACTAACTCTCTCGTGCACACATAAGATATTAAAATTCCGTAAAAAACAATGCTAGCTACTAAATTAGAGAATTAAATTTACTATCCCCAATAGGATGAAATGTACATATTGTTGAGAATTGAAGAAGAATAGAGATTACTTGAGGAAGAAGTCACCTATCATAGCTTTAACTAACTTGCCACATAAACATGTAAAATTGTTATGATAGTTAGAAGAGCTACGATAGAGTACAATACATCATGCTAACTTGTAAATAAAGCTCACCACCATTGTAAAATATTCATTGTGAAAATAATTGACTTTCCCTCACTATGCTTTCTATATTCTCTCTCATAATTCATGTTTTACTTTTTTAATAGGGAAATGTTTATTGAAGTAGAAGTTTAAAGTAAATTTTTTTTATTGAAATTTGTGTATTTAACACATTAAAACATTAAAAAGCAACTTTATTTACATAAAAGTTATCAATTATTTCTATTTTTGTATCCTTAACAAGTGTCATAAGGGCACTTGTTCGTATCAGAGCCTTCTATTGAAAGAAGCTTGTTGATTTAGTGACGCTTCCCCTTCCACCATGGATGCATTCTTAGTCAACACCCCCCCTCTGTCTTTAATAAGGAGTATTCTTTCTAAAGTGAACCGATAAGGTTATCGAAGTGTTTCAATTTTTATATCATGATACCTGATAAATGATACGTATGATCTAGTTGGAATTATTCTCAATTTGGTTGGCATCACTTAGAATAACTTATGTATTGCCAATTTGCCATTGTTTGTTCGTATTTTTAACAACTACTAGCTAGTTATGTATGGAGTAGACTTTTTATACCAGACCTATTCGTATGATCTAACTCTAATCACTTCTTTAAAGAAAAGAAAAAAAAAGGAAAAGCAAACGCTACGTAAGTAGTTGAATGCGTGACAAAAGTTGATTTTTTTTAATTTAATTTAATTTTGATTTTAAGTCTTTTGACTGAAATGACTTGTTAATTAATTTTAATAATTCATCGATACAAAAAATGCTGTGTAAAAATTAAAACCACAATCATACTTTACTGCAGAAGAAACAAATGGCATGCATATAAATTAGGATATACGACAAGTTCGATCTATCAATAATATTAGTAATTAGAAATATCTGGATGAACCTTCGATGCTAGTCTTTTTGAAATAACTATTGAAAACAGAGAGGCGGCGATCTGAAATACACGACTAGGGATGGCAATAGGTACCTATTAGGTAGGGTACTACGGTGCCCTTCCCCATACCCGTATTTTTAAAAAATACTCGTGCCCGTATTCTCGTGGGCAACAACTTTAGTCCCTTTCCTCATACCCGCACCCATTACCCACACTTTAACTATGAAAAGACAATAAAAACATCACAAATTAAATAAAACTACGGTCCAATTTTTTTAAATTAACTCATAAAATAGTACGAATCGTAGTATTTAGTCAAATAGAAAACATTCAAAATATCCTTAAAAAATTGTACACCGACATGATGGAGTTGTTATTGTATTAAGATGTTTTTTTGTTTAAGTTTAGGTTTATGCTTAAATAGCTAAATAAATTAATTAAATATACACCAAAAATAAATAAATTATTTATGATATTATATAAATATGTATATGCGGGGTTACGGGTCTGGGCAGTATAGTACCCTTACATGTGTCCATACCCATTTAAATTTATGGGTATTACCCGGACTCGTGCCCATACCCATAAAAGCGGGTTTTACCCTACCCATTATAAGTATTTTTTATGGGTACCCGTTGAGCATGGGTCCAATTGCCATCCCTATACACGACAAAGGGTAATTGGTGGGTTTTGTGGTTCTTCTCTAACATAGATTCGTAATGCCTTAGACACTCGTCATATGGGGACAAAAGGCAATAATATTGCAGTGTGTATGGTATATAAGCCTTATATAATGTGATGATCTGATCAATTAGTTTTTCATTATTCAGTTAATGGGCGATCCTGACGTCTACTCATATTGCGCTCATATCAATTAATTAAATCTTTTTTGGGTGTAAACCGGATATCCTATGCGCGCAACTGTGGAAACTAATACCTCGAGCATTGTGGGACCCAAATGGGCGTGCATTGTGGGACTCAAATGGGCGGCAGACTCTCCCTAAGAGTTTTAACGTTGTTGCATGCCCAAGACTGGATTCGAACCAAGTACCTTGGTTAAGTTAGAAGAGACTCGTTCCATCTCATCTAAGCGCTCTTAGGTCAATTAATTAAATCTGAATTAATTATTCAATTACAAATCTAATTAGCTTTATTAATTAATTTGGTCGGTAATTAATTAATGTTCCAATTAAAAAATAACTAATATAATTATTATAAAGATATTTGTCTCCTAAGTGACATTGGTATATATATAATTAAATAATAAAACATTCCAACATAAATTACTTAAATCAATTCTGAATACAAAAGTATTAAACTCAATCTTCAATTAAAATCAATTCAGTTGCCAAAATTAATTATATCCAAACACATTTAAACATGTTTTTTTTTAACCAAAACACATTTTAACATGATAAAATCAATTATATGACCAATGAATCAATTTTAAGATGTCATTAAAAAATGAAATAGACTTAATTCATTTCTTATATGAAAATATCATTGAAATAAAACTTATAAAAGTACAAGTAATTAAATTGATTTTCCAATAATTATTTCTTATATGGGAATTTTCGCTTTTCGCTTTTTGTTTCCTCGTTTTCGTGTTTGTATAAACAGGATGGAATCTAAACTTGTTGAGGAAATTGTTATGATATTCAAAGTGTGAAAATGATCTCATTTCCCATAGATGTGAATGTGGTTACATTAGGTATTTATAGGAAGAAAGTAAAGTACAGATATCCTATGAACAAGCTAAATCAAAGTAGAATTGAGAAAGCTAAACTAGTTAACTTTAGATGTAAGTAAACTAGAAACTTTCTCTTTATTATTCTCTTCTTCTTCTTCTAATAGTCCCCCACAAGCTGGAGAATGATAGATATTCAACATTCCCAGCTTCAAAAGTAAAGAGTGAAAAGGTTGAGGAAGCAGAGGTTTTGTGAAGAAATCTGCCAGCTGATTAGAGGAAGAAACAGGGAGAAGCTTCAGGATGCCTGCTTGTAACTTTTCACGTACCAAGTGACAGTCAATTTCAAGGTGCTTGGTTCTCTCATGGAAGACCGGGTTGGCTGCAATATGTAATGCGCTTTGGTTGTCACAGTAAAGCACAGGAAGTTTGTCAATGGAAACATGGAGATCCTTAAGCAGATAGAGAAGCCATTGCAATTCACAAGTTGCTGCACCTAAAGCACGGTATTCAGCTTCTGAGGAAGATCTGGAGACAGTTAACTGCTTTTTAGTTCTCCAAGAAATTAATGATTTGCCAAGAAAAAAACACCGTCCTGAAATGGATCACCTGGAATCTAAACATCCAGCCCAGTCAGCATCTGAGTAGCCAGATAAGCAATGAAATGAATCTCTAGGGAACATCAGACCTTGACCAGGACACTTCTTGAGATACCTTAAAATTCTAGTGGGCGGCAGTAAAATGTTGTTCAGTTGGAGCTGTCAGAAACTGGCTCAACTGTTGGGTATCAAATGTGATATCTGGTCTGGTATTGGTAAGATATATGAGCCTGCCTATCAATCTCCTATAGGATGGTACATCATCATAAGAAGCACTAGAATCAGAGTGTAGCTTGCAAGATGGGTCAGATGGAGTAGAAACATGTTTGCAAGCCAGATAACCAGTGTCAGTTAGCAAATCAATGCAGTATTTTCTCTGGCATAAAGAAATACCTTCAGAAGAATGAACAACTTCTAAGACAAGGAAGTATTTCAATTGACCAAGATCCTTGATCTTAAAAGAAGAATGCATAATAGCTTTGATGGATTGAAGTTCAGATAGAGAATCACCAGCAATAATCACATCATCCACATAAACAAGTAACACTGTAAATGAATTGTTGGTCTTTTTGGTGAACAATGAATGATCAGAAGTGGGTTGAGTGAAGTTGTGATGAAGAAGAAGAGATGTAAGTTTTTCATACCATTTCCTACTGGCCTGTTTCAATCCATAGAGTGATTTAACAAGTTTGCAAACTTGATTTGGTTTGGAAGGAGTGATACCTTGAGGAACAAGCATGTAAACATCCTCCTGCAAATCTCCATCCAAGAAAGCATTATTGACATCTAACTGGTGAATATGCCAATGATTGATGGATGCCAATGCAATAACAGTTCTAATAGTTGTTAATTTGATAACTGGAGAATAAGTATCAAAGTAGTCCAAACTGTAACACCCCGTTTCCCAAAACAATGTTTAATTAAAGAATATATAATCAGAGTTCAACAAATACGGGCATGTCACACTACTTTTCAAAATTTGTTAAATAGAAAATAAAACTATTTAACTTCAACAACTTTAATCTCATAAATAATTGCAGCGGAAAAATTCTTTCAACATAATAAATCTTCTTCAACAAAATCTTGGCACAAAGGCCTCAACAATAAAATGATATCCAACATAATTAAGGTTCAACAACATTATTTAAAAATTCGATACATAAAGGAATGAAAGAATCAAGACAACGTTTCCCATCCCGTTACGTATCAGAGCCCTAGGACACTTGAGCCGACATCCTACAAGTCTCCATTACCTGCACTTGCCCACAAGGCGGCAATTCCAACAGAAGGGGTGAGAAACACATTCAATAATAATAATATATAATTCATCAAATCGATGAAACAACAACAAATTATACCACAAGTATCAACAAGTTTATATATGTATGTATACATATATATAGCAACATCAACGTTATCAACATCAACGACATTTAGCAAGATACAACAACAATAAACAATCAACAACAACAATATCAACAACATCAACAAATCATCACATATAACGAAAACATCTCAAACATTCACAAGTACATCATAACATCACAAATACTTCAACACGTCATAAATACATCAACAAGTCACAATTACACCATCACGAATACATCATCACTTTGCAAATTACATCATCACTTCACAAACGACACGACACGACTATGCAACAACGACTCCGACAATGCACCGACGACAATAACTAATGCAATATGCATGTGGTACCATTTGAGTGACAAAGCATTCCAGGGCATGAGCCCTCAACGATTGGATGGTTAAAGCATCCCAGGGCATGAGCCCTCAACAGTTGAACGATAAAGCGTTCTAGGGCATAAGCCCTCAACATTTGAATGATTAACATTCCAGGGCATGAGCCCCCAACGATGCATGAGTATGAAAGACTCGTGGTGTATATCAGCATACAACCCAACAACAACAACAACAGCAACGACATCTGTGATGGAAGACTCATGGTGTATATCAGCATACAACCCAACAACAACAACAACGACAACGACAACAACAACTGTGCCTAATATATTTATGACACACTCCCCAACTTAGACAACACGACTCAACGACATCAACAACGGAAATCAACGACATAGCATATATAATCATATTTATTTATATATACATGCGTTCACATAGCTTCACTTTCATTTATAATATTCGCTTCATAAACAAGGTTAAATAAATCAAGAAAACATTTTTCAAAAGGAAATCAAATTTGATTAAACAAGTCATAAGTTAAATACTCATAAAACACTTCAATTTAACCTCTCATACTTAAGTTTTAAGTTTGGGAACTAACCATAGGTTTTGGACTAACTTGGAATAAGTTAAGCTAAGTTTTCTTAAAGTTTTCTGAAGACCTACTTGGACTATTTTTATCATAACTCGAGATTTACAAAACATTTTCGAGTCAAACCAGTTCCATTAGAAAGCTAACTCAATTATCTACAACTTTCATGTTTACACCTAAGACCAATTATGTACCAATCAATACCAGTTTTCATTTCAAATTCGGACAAAGTTGTGCTGAAATTCATAAAAATTCACTGTGACCTACGTTCAGTAATTTGACCATAACTCAAGTTCTATAAATCATTTTGACGTCAGACCAACGACATTAGAAAGATAACATTCATACCTACAACTTTCATGTTTACATCGAAAGCTAGTTCGAAACAGAAACTGATGCAAAAGACGCAACAACATGGAACAAGGTATGCTGTCAAAGGTAGCTCTCGGGAAAACTCTATTTTTCACTCAAAAACCCAAATTTCATCTACCCAAATCCCAAATTTGATAGAGAACAATATTTACAGGTTCTATATACAACATAACAATCAAAACAACACAGAAACATGCATTAAACAACACAATTCATCACATCATATCAATTATCATAAATTTTCTAAACCCTAAACCTAGAACACAATTTCATCAACAATCAAAATTATATATACATATTATTGAAGGAATCCCACCCTTACCTTAGATTATGACTCCTGAATTAAGCTGCGTTCTTCTCTCTTCTTCTAGCCTCTTCTCTTGGTTCTAGGTTTTCTCCTCTTCTTCTCTCAAAACTCACTTTCTCTTTTTTTTTCTTTTCAATTGTACGTAAAACTCTTTCTGACTCTCCTTTTCTTTTATTGTAAACTATAACCCCCTCTTATTTCCTTAACTCCCACTTATTCCTCATAATTATACTTAATTCCCTTTAAACCAAATAATACTATTTTCTACCTTTTTATTAAATAAATAAAATAATCAAACAACATTTATTTAAATAAAACACAACACCATAAATCATATAATAAATTATCATCACACCAAATATCACACAATTCATACCAAGTCATTTATTTCACATAAAATCATATCTAAATCATACATGTCAAATATAGTCATATAAAATCATATAAAAATACTCAAACATCAACTAAATATAATTAAATAAAAATGGGGCGTTACACAAACTCTCTATCTGATTGTAACCTTTAGCAACCAAACGTGCTTTGTATCTTTCTATGGAGCCATCTGCATGGTACTTGATCTTATAGATCCATTTACAGCCAATAGGTTTCACATTTGGTGGTAAATCAACTAGTTTCCATGTCCTATAGATCCAACTTGATCTTATAGACGTGTAATGATGAATTGGATAAGAAACATCATTAGTTTGTGAAGCAGAAGCATTATTAAGAGTGCAAAGAAAATCTTGTAAATGAGATGGGGGGTTAACAGTCCTGGATGACCTTCTCAAAGGTGGTGGGGAGGGAGTGTTATCAGGAGGAGAAGGATCAATGTCAATAAAGGGGGTTGGAAGGTGGGGTAATTGAGTATCAGAGGGGTTACTGGCAATGGAAGCATCAGAGGGAAAATATTCCTAATCAGTAGAGATAGATGAGGAAGATGGGGGATAAGGTAATATGTGCTCATGGAAACTGACATGTCTAGAGATATGGATCTCTCTAGTGTGAATATCTAACAAGACAAAACCTTTAAAACCAACAGAGTAACCTAAAAAAACAGACTTTCTGGCTCTGGCATCTAATTTGGTTCTATGAGAATGAAGTGAAGTAGAGTAACACAAGGAACCAAAAACCTTAAAAGAATCAATGTCAGGAACCTTATCATGAAGCAATTGATAAGGAGATTTGTTGTTGAGAGTTGGGGAAGTGACTCTGTTGATAATGAATGTGGCATGTATGAGAGCATATGACCAATAAGATGCAGGTAACTTGGACCGATAAAGGATGGCTCTGCCTACATTAAGGATATGTTGGTGTTTTCTCTCAACCCTACCATTATGTTGGGGGGTCTCAACACAAGATTTATGATGAAAAATGCCTTTGGAAGCATAAAAGGAATTTAAGAGAAATTCAAGGCCATTATCACTTCTAACAGTTTGAGGAGTGATATGATATTGATTTTCTATAAGGGTAATGAAGTTTTTGACATGTTGAGATACCTCAGACTTATTTTTCAACAAAACAATCCAGACAAATCTACTATAGTCATCAACGATAGTAAGAAAATATATGTGATTATGCACAGAAGGAATGGATAAAGGACCCCAAATATCATAATGCAACAATTGAAATTTACTAGAAGCAATGGACATACTAGGTGAAAAAGGTAACTGTTTTTGTTTAGCAAAATGACATATATCACAAGTGGCTTTGTGATCAACAGTTAATGAAGGATAAAGGGAAGGCATGTGGGACAATCTGTTGCGAGAAACATGGCCTAATCTAAAATACCATAAAGCAGAAGAGGGAATGGTTAAGGTTTTATTTGTGGAAACATGATTAACTGAAACATTTTTATGTAAGGGAAAAGCAGTAGAATCTAAAACTAATCTATAAAGACCAGCATAAGATTCACCCAAACCAATCATCTTATGGGAATGAAGGTCCTGTAACAAACATTTTTTATCATGAAAACTTGCATAACAATTGAGAGATGAACAAAGCTTAGAGATGGAAATAAGGTTGAAGTTGAAAGAAGGTGAAAACATAACATTGTCAAGATAAAGGTGAGGTGTAAAGTGTATAGTGCCAACATATTCAACTAGAACAGAAGAACCATTAGGTAAATTGACAGGTTTTGGTGCAATTTTGTGAAATGAGGTGAACCAATGTGAAGATGACACTATATGTTCATTAGCACCAGAATCTAACAACCAAATATCAGACTTAGATGATATAGAACAAGAAAAAATAGAAGCAGGTATACCTGACTCAATTTTGGAGATAAAAGTTAAAGAAGATGGAGTGTGAATATAATTAGCACTGGAAGAAGTGGGAATTGCTGGTGCAGGAAGCAAATTCACCTGTTGTAACAAGCTAAGAAACTGATCATACTTCTCCTGAGAAATAATGGTAGTGGAAGATGAAGATGCATCATTGCAACTTCCTGATTGAGCCTCATTTTCAACAAAACTGCTTGAGGCATTGACATAAGTATTGGGCTTCTGAGAATTTGGATTTGGGAATCCATGTTTCTGATAATAATATTCAATAGTATGATTGTTCTTGCCACAGAAAGAACAATGTCTGGGTGGTTTGGATCCAGAGAAATAGCCTCGCCCTCTACCTTGAGGCTTGCGTGAATCAGCAGCATTGATGACAGACAAAGGTTCATCAATGGAGGAATGTAATGAACTATTGTTGCTTTCCTCTTGTATAACTAATGAGTATACTTTGTTAATTGAAGGGAGTGGGTCAAGCATAAGCCCCTGAGTCTTAATCACATTGAATTGATCATTCAAACTAGTCAAAAATTGGATAACTTGATCCTCAAGACTGAAATTGCGAGCTTCTCGCATGGTAGCACAACGACATGGATGAGGACAATTGCAATGTGGCATTGGATGATGAGAATTCAATTCTTCCCAAAGAGTCTTCATTTCAGTGAAGTAATCTAACACGGACTTTGAACCCTGCTTCAAATTATTGATCTTTGAACGAAGAGTAGCAATACGAATACGATCTGCTTTAGAGAATCGTTCTTTGAGATCCAACCACGCATCAATGGCGTTTTCATGAAAAACTAGGGTTTGTGCAATTTGAGGAGTAACAAAATTGATGATCCAAGATTGAATGAGATGATTACATCGTTCCCAGGCATTGCGATTCAAATCATCTTCATCTGGAATTTCCATGGTTCCATCAATGAATTTCAATTTGTTTTTCGCACGAAAAGCTCGAATCATGGAACGACTCCATGCGAGGTAATTGGATCCATCCAAAGGAGGAGCAACAAGCACTGAATTCGGTCCTTCGCTTGGATGAACATAGAACACGGACTCAGTATCAGGTTGATTATTGCGAGGCATGTTGAAATTCGAATCAAAAAACGAAGATCAGAGAGAAAAAATTTGCAACAAAGTGCAATATCAACGAGAGAATCAAGAGCAGAGAAGAAAACCGTGAAGGTTTCTGCAAAAAATAACAAAGAACAACGAAGAAGATGAAGAAACGGATCGTAACTAACTTCTGTAACTAACTTCCGCCATGGAAGAGAGAAAAAAAGCTCCTGACACCATGTTATGATATTCAAAGTGTGAAAATGATCTCATTTCCCATAGATGTGAATGTGGTTACATTAGGTATTTATAGGAAGAAAGTAAAGTACAAATATCCTATGAACAAGCTAAATCAAAGTAGAATTGAGAAAACTAAACTAGTTAACTTTAGATGTAAGTAAATTGGAAACTTTCTCTTTATTATTCTCTTCTTCCTCTAATAGAAATTGCGATGGATGTGCTGCGAAAGTTGAATCATGTTTATGTTGGTGACCTAGATAAGCAAATTACGAAATTAGAGCAACTTGCACAAATTCAACTTCAATATTATAAAAGCATAATGACTTACAAGAATAAAGAAAGCCACGACGCAACGGTTGAACGCATAACTGAACTGAAAATGATAAGAAGTGTTCGTATGCTTCGTTTGGCACCTGAAATGATTTCATATATGGAAGGTTCTGAAGCTTATGAAAAATTATTTTAGTTGCATGTTGCATGAGCTCTTTTTATATTTATCAATGTATCTTTTACGGAGATATGATCAATTTAACATTGTGTTGTGTAATGTATGAACCTATGAACTGTTGTTATGTTTTCTTTATGAAATGATGAAGATAAATGGATTTTCTCTAGTTACACCCCATTAAAATTCTGATTAAATCCCGAAATAACCAAAATATCCTTAAATTAAAATTAAATTCCCAATTACCATCATATTCTTTGTTTATGTAAAACTCTTTCTAAGCTTACACTGAATTCACGCAAGATCAAGAGTTCATGACTATGATTTATTGATTCTTAATTTGAAACAATATTGTTAAGCAAGAGAATTATAAATGTTGAAACTTAAAACTCAAACAGTGAAAAACTCAAGATTGTGGCAACCAATACTCTCATACTTTAGGGGTTATTTTTATGTGGTTACATAATTCCTTCCATGATTAGTTTGACTATTAGTGTGTTTGGTACTGCGGTACTTTATGAAAAATCACGGCATAGACCTGCGTTAATCTGAAAGCTACCTTTCACAGCTTTTGTGTTTTCACGTTTTTTATGCCTCGGGACGTGCAATTAGTAATTCTACCGTGAATCCAAACACAACATATGTGTTTGATTTTGAGTATGAAAGTGGTGTTTATCGTTTTCTTCAAAAGTTTTATTTTCCGGAGTTTTTTGTCACAAGAGTGACCATTAACCCAATTCACTTAAACCTAGGCAAATGCAGTTTACATAAAATATGAATTTTTAAATGCACGTAAACTTTATTCAATTCACAAAACTTATGCAATATAGTAATATAATGGAAGCTTTGTGTTTCTATCTTTAATCATTCATTTTGTTTCATCATATATTCATGGATTTTTTTGTGAGAGGAGGTAAATTTCTTAGAATGGGAGATGAAAAATTTATATTAATGTTGTCCCTATATCATGTTGCAACGACAATTAGAAAACAACAAAATGGAATTACTCAAGAAACACCCTCTTGTTAACAACACAGTAAGAACAAATAGTTGAATACCAGCATTTCATTTTCATTTATTTATGATTTGGTGAGGTTAAGAAAATGATCTACGTTTCTATAAATAAATACATCAGGGATATGACTAATTGTATGCCAACTTTCTCCTTCCTCCTTTTGGTACTTCTGCTTAACTATTGGACATTCACGAATGTACAATGTAGAGAGGGAGCTCGGAAGACCCTCCTCTGGCAATCGCTCAAGACAAGGACAATATTCAATGCATAAGAGTCTGAGAGATTTGAGATGACGAAGACCCTTGTAGTTGATTATTCTTAGCTTTGAACAATTTTCCAAACGAAGAGACTTAAGAGTTGGTGGAAGTAGATTCTCCTCCGGGAAAGACTCCACGTTTTCAAAGTCGTCACTAACTCTGAATTCTTTCAGATAATTGAGTTCGAACAAACCCCACTCCTCTCTCGATGCAATCAGTTCAGGGCATTTGTTTATTCGGAGGCTACTCAGGCAGGACGGTAAACCTCTTTGTGGAAACGATTTGAGCTGTCGACAATCGTACAAATCTAGAGAATGAAGATTGGTGAACAAGTTCAGTGCAAAAGGCAAGGATGAGGAACACCAACCGGATATAGACAGAGTGCGAAGTGAATTACAGCTTTGCAAATCAAAAGAGAGCCATTCAAGATTTTCACCATCGTAGTCACCAACAGACAACTTTTCAAGAAAGGAGCTGTTGAACAAAATTTGCTCCAGTGATGACTCAATGACCCGAGTTCCGCCAATCCAAGCCTTTTTCAAGTTGGTTGGCAATTCATTTATGAAAACATTTACACATCCGTGTAGCTCTAGCTGTCTTGTATTCGCAGGAATTGAAGCCTCCAACTCTGGACAATCGTAAATCACCAATCTTTCCAAACAAGGAAGATGTTGAGGCAGTGCTCTTTTCAATTTCGGACATTCTGTTATTAAAAGAAATGTAAGAGAAGGGAAGCCTCTAGGACATAACCATTCATTCCAACCGTACATGTTATCAAATCTCAAACTTTCAAGGGAAGGGAATGGAACAATTGATGAATTATAGCCGAAAAACTCTTCACCGATGATCTCTATTCCATCACATTCTGAAATAGAAAGCTCCTTAAGAGAGGGAAGCAGCCCAAGTGGGGGAAACTGGCAACAAAATTCACATCTATTCAGTTCAAGAGATACTAAATTGCGTAAATAACAGTCCCCAAGCCAATTTGGAAAGCTAGTGCCTCTGTAGTCCTCGATGATGAGACTATTCAGGTTGCTATTTGGTTCGAGAACCTCCAAGACATCCCTCTCAACTATAGAGCCATCGGTTGTTCTTCGGTAACCATACCTCATATGCAATACTTGCAAATGTGTCTTATCTTTTAAATTTGCTTCCACGGCATCTGCAAGATCAGTGACATTTTCCAACTGTGAAATACAAAGTGTTCCTCGAAGATGGTTGAGTTTTTCCAACTCTTTAATATCAGACCCGCTATGCTCTCCCGCAACAAAATTTGACAACGTCTCAAGATGGGTTAGCCTTTGTATTTGCTTTGGCATCTTTGAGATAAGAGTGCTTTCTAGATTAAGATGACGTAAATTGATGAGTTTATAAAAATTTGAAGGGAGGTCAGTCAATTTACATCCTAGCAATAAGAGTGTCTGCAAATTATATAACACACAAATGGAATCAGGTAATCTTGTAATCCCAGTGTAAGAAAGGTCTAGATAATGCAAAAGCTTTAAGTTGCTTATCTCGTCAGCTAGCTCGGAGAGATTATTACAACCATAGAATGTTAACATACGCAAATATTTTAGACTTGAAAACAGTTCAATTTGCACATTCTTGCATATCTTGAATCGTTGGTCATCATAGCGTTGTTCTTCTACCTTCAAACTGCGTAATCCCTTAATCTTACAAATATTCTCTAATTTTCTATAACCATATTTCCGATCAAGAGAGCACCAAATATGGCGTGCTCTTTCAGGGATATCCTGCAGCCTATCACCCTCTATTCGTAAAGAAAATTCTCCTGACACTGATCTTGCTAAATCAATAACAAGATCATGCATGAAAAAGCGGTACTTGTTATCAAGCCCTGGATATAATGATTGTTGTATAAAAGAAATTGACTCAAGATAATCAAAGAATTCATCACCCAACTCTTCTTCACTCTTTTCTGTTCTACAACATTTCAACAACCCATCTGCCAGCCAAAGCTTGATTAACTGATCCTTGAATAAGCAATTAGCTTTCCGAAATATCGAAAAATAAGCAAAACATCGCTTCACGCTGGAAGGAAAGTTATGGTAAATCAGTCCCATCATTGGGTAAATGTTAAGGTTGTTGTCCTCATCCGTTAAAGGCCACATATCTGTCTCCAATATCTTGGTCCATTCACTTGGAGAAAATTTCATTCGCAAGAGATTCCCCAATGATTTTAGAGCTAAAGGCGACCCTCCACACTTGTTTACAATTTTCTTTCCAATTGATTCAAGATCTGGATATTCACTTGCATTTTTGCCGTGAAAAGCATGTCTCACAAATAAATTCCAACAATCTCTTTCCTCCAATTGCTTCAAATGAACTGTTTTGGCGGATTTCATTACTTCTGCTACCTCTTTGTCACGTGTGGTCACAATAATCTTACTTCCAAAAGACCCATGGTTAAAGGGAAGTAGTAACTGCTCCCAACATTCCCCACTCCCATTCAGAACATCCTCTATAACAAGCAGATATCTCGTGCCTGCTACTCTTTGATGCAGTTGTTGTTGGAGTAGACTCAAGTCCTCTCCATTCGCTGAAGAATAACCTAACCTATCAATTATTTCTTTGGTAAGTCGAACAACATCAAAAAATTCTGAAACATAGACCCAAGATTTATGTTCAAAATGCTCCTTAATCCTATCGTCGTTATACACAAGCTCAGTAAGTGTGGTCTTACCCATCCCACCAGAACCCACTATGGTGACTACGGGTACCCGGTTGCTACCGTCATTATCTGAAAGTAAAAACTTTATTATTTCCTCTTTCTCAACATCTCTAACATATAGGTTCGATTTGTTCTCCGGAGATGAAGTCGGCAATTCTTTTGAGGATTTCCAGCTGATGACACCCTCAATATTACTAGCAAAAGTACCTCCTTTCAATCCCAACACTTCCTTTTCTTGCACAAGAAGTTCTAGCATCTCTATCAATTCTTTGATCCTAGATTCAAATGTTGTGTTGGTAACAGGTTCAGATTCATCTTTCAGCTTATTCAGTTGTGCTTCAGTAGCAATCTCATCAAAAATTTGGTCCGCCTCATATACAGCATGTTTAAGATCATCAAGCCACTTCTTTACATATGTGCTTTTGTACTGCATTTGTTCTGCTTCTTCCAGCACTTGATTTATAGAATTGAGGGTAATGCCAAGTTTGTCCACCAGGCCAACGTCAAGTTTGTATCTGCTGAAGTTGTCCCGGAAATCACCTGAAGCCAACCTCTCAAGAATCATTTCAACAAAAGACGAAATAAATGCACCAGCAACCATCTCTGCCATGATATTGAGCACAAACAAAGGATCTCGGATCCAAGCCTGATGCACAAGCCGTAGGCGTAGAGCCTCTTGCAAGATGGTGATGTGTTCTTCTGTCAATTGAAATAATTAAACAGAAATTACATATAAACATAACGGGGAGATCAATATCAAACTAGCTCTAAAAAATTCAAGACATGGACAGTGAATTCAATAGTATAAACAAATTATTTTAAAGTGAAATTTATATTTAAAATTTAATTCATATGGTATGTTACAATCGGTGGACAACAACTGTTAAAAAAAATTTATAACTATATTAAGGGTAGTTTGGTCATTTTAGACTTAAGAAATTTATATTCTCTACTTTTTTTTTGTAATGCTAGGACTTCGTATTTGGTAGGATTGATTGCAGCTATAGCCTTCTCATTCTAATATTCTTATATCTCTCTTAACATGTATCAAAAAGTAAATATCTAAATACTAAAGGTTGACAAAACTATAATTAATATCGTTATAACAAAACTACCGACGGAGGATGGGTTTAGCGGAAGGGACTAGATTTTCACAAAGTGGTAAACCAATATCCGAATCCTATCAAGGAAAGGAGCCATATTTATTGTCTAACACATCTAGAATATAATCACCTCCTGTTGGAGCAGACCTATGGCTAACCAAAAAACTCACATATTGTCTAACAAAACTCACATAGGTTGGCTGGTGACGTTGGTTTGGGTTAGTTTGACTTAAAAAAAATAAAAAATAATGTCTAACAATTAACTAAATAATTTGACTCAAGTGGTTAATTAGCCCTTGTTAATGATAGATTATTCGGAAGAACCCGAGTTCAAATCCTAACTGAAACAATCCTTAGTCAAGTCTTACTTACCTCCCAACCGATTTTCAGATTACTATGATCTCTTCCTCCAGGAGGCAGAGGGAGGGCCAAGAAAGAAAAATAATACAAATGATCCAGGCAATTGAACACAATCAAGGATTTCATATACTATTAAAATAACTTTAGTGTAATTTTAACATATATTCAATTGATTAAAGAACGGAAAAGCATGAAAATACCTGAACAAAGTGAGTGTGGGATCCTCCAAAGGAAAAAGAGTAGAAACTAGTTTCAGGATTAATTTGAAGGCAGCACAAAATATTTGGAACAAAGGAATGGAAGAAGGTTGTTGATTAAGAGATATAGAACCAAAAAAAACACTTGTTTGTATCAAAATCCAACACGACCCTGTCTTGTCAGTCTAATGGAACACACACCACATGTTGGATATAACCTACTTTTCAACCATCTAATAGGAGCCGTTGGATATCACACATTTTTTCTAATAGAAACTTTGTTATATTAATAATTAAATTGATGATTAATATTATATACACATGAACTATAAAGGGAGGTTATTTTATTTTTATTTGTCAAAATTATTTATTAGTGGTATATGCCAAAAAATATATATAATATAATCAGTTCCAATAAAATAGATATAATCACATAATCTGCTGCAAAAAAATATACACATGCTATAAAATGTGCCCGTCTTTCTACTAGTGTTTGATTAATGGCAATTCGGCTTGAATTTGCATTTCTAACTAGGGATTATTATGATAGAAATGCTTCTACTCTTCCAGTGATATAAACAAAGCAGTAACCATCATTTTGAGTTAATAATTCATAACTATGAATAATATGCAAGGATAGAAGGATTTTACAAACATCAATAAAATAAAACCTGTCATATCAAACCCCATCCAAAATGTTGTCTATAGCTTTATAAAGAAAGGAAGCAACATTGGCATCAGATTCAGCAGTAGTAATAACAGTACTGGTTTTTCCAATCTCTATCAAAGCTTTGTAAGGTTCCTCTGTATGAACTAGACAAACATTTTCCGATTCAACATCATCCTTAACAAGTTCCATGGATGCATTAATTCCCATCTTTGATAATTCAGGTATAAGTTTATGGTAATCTGTTAAACCACAACGTACCAAAGAACTATTTCTTAAGGAAGATTTTTTGTCATTATCCAAGAACAAGTGGTGTCTACCATTTTCCATTAATAGCTTCCCCTTTAAACTTGTAACATTAATTCCTTCTTTTTTAAAGGTTTTCCAATAAAACTGGGAAGCCAAATCCAAATCAGATGCAATTTTCAACTCTGAACTTTCCTTTTGACATGGTACTTTTAAAGTTTCAGCTTCGGTATAATATGAAACTGAGTAAGACTTTTCACATGAGAAACTAATCTTCAATCTCAAATCTTCAGGGAACTACAGAATAAGAAAATTAAAAAGAAAAATTAATACATCATGTGTACATTCTTAGAAAACAATAATGTAGTGTAAGAAAAATAAAATAACATTTGTACAATTACCAGAACAGTCTTTGGCTGCAGTGTCTTGAGCAAAGGTTGAACTTTTTGCAACCTACAAATACGGAGATCAAATACTTCATTATGTCAAATTACTTCCTATATTCATGGGGATACTCAATACTTCCAGTAACATATAGCCTGGATTTTTTTCCAGATTTAGAAAACTATTTGCAAAAACATACACATACATTATTGGGAATATAAGGAGTAACTAAGGTCTAAGGAAAAGGAAAACCTACCCTATTCCAGAGGGAAACAGACATTGAAGAACCTTCATTTCGACCGACTTGAAAGGTAAGAGAGCTAGCTCAGGATTGACCATATCCTACACAAAGTAAACTTATTGGTTAATGCAATTTCAACTTCATCAAAAGGATGGATCTTGCATGACCAAATTTGAAAGACATTTCTTAAAAGAAATAAAATCGATAAATGAAAAAAAATTACTCAAATGAAGCATTGTTTTGAGGAATACAACACACCTCAAGGATAAGCAAAGATTTTGGATCACCACACCATCTTCGAAGCAGATGCACAACGGGACCCATACGAAGACTCCAGTGAGGACAAAATACAACGCAGGGTTCTTCCCAATCCTTTCTACAAGTACAAGCAACACGTCAGTGAGAAAATAACAATAAAAATGCCAAGCAAAACCATCTGTGAGACTATTAATGAGAACTCAAATTCTGAGTATGGAAATACAAATTTTCCCAAACAATTAACACTGTTAGAACACGAGATTTTGCACTACAATGTGCAAAAGGACACTAAACTTGATTAATCATTTCCGTAATCAACAATGGTACTTAATAATAGAGAAGAGAAAGGGAAAACAAGAAAAAAAACTCTTACAAGAGTTGATGTGAATGAATATTAGGAACCACGTGAATCTTTTTCTCTTTTAGGAGCTTGACATGATCAAACAAAGGCTCCCCAGCAAATAACTGCACTACCAGTTTTGATGTCAAAAGATGGACCAAATTCATAATATATCAATTTGCTAATTTTAGCATGTAGCACAAAGGACGAAATTCATAATTCAAAAGGTGCGTACTCTTTCTTGCCGCTGTTTACAAAGCCACTCTGGTATGATGTTAAGCAATGCCAGTAACTCTTCCACAACTGAAGAAATTATATAGATCGGAACCTATAAATTGAGAAATGATGAGCACTTCAGAGTCAGCAAGCAGGAATCTCAGATATTGCCACGAAAATCCTTTTATAAGTTAAGTTTATGTTTATTGGCTCTAGTATAGTTTTTTTCATTTTGCTAAAAAACCAACAATTTGAAACAAGACGAATTTCAGATACCTACAAAATATATTACTTATTTGCATTATAGTTTTCTTGATTTTGATAATATCATTAATATGCAGAACATATCAAAACGAGAGAACACCTCCATAGCTGAAGCTTCGAGTAACGTTGTCATTTCCTCCAAAAGCTGCAAAATAGTTCCAAGTCGATTAATAGGAATAAGAACCGAACCACCATCTTTGACACACTCTATGGCACATGAGCTTATGTAAGCTAGTTTTTCCTTTTCTTCTAAATTCTCTTCAGAGTTAACACTGAATCCAGCTGAATCTTGAAGACTGCAGTAATAGTCAACAACAAAACTTAATATTATTAATAGACAAATATTTCAATTAATTCAAGTTTATGATAACAGCAAAAATTATTGAGCAGCAATAACTGAACCTCAGGGGTAATAACTTATCAGAAGTTGGATCAGTGTAATTATCCCCATCCTCGACATCTTGTGCATCAATCAAGGATGAGAAATCTGAATAAATTAATGTACAAGTCCTCTGTAGACTGCGGTAATCAAAAGCCATTGCATGAGCAGAAAAGAAGCAGGAGCTTGAAAGATAAGCAATATCTCCCTTTGGACCATTTAGAATCCAATTACAACTACCTATTTCTGCGCCAGAGCTGAATGCTTTTATAACCAATGTACCATTGTAGCAAGCTTCTTGTGCATAATTAAGTGTGTTGATCTTTAGTATACAATCCTTCACATCAGCTGCACTGAGAAATTCCACACATTACAACCTTTGCAACCAAGACTTGTTATTATTTTCAACGAATAAATGGAGAGTACACAGCAAAAACAATTACATAACATAAAAAGCAATACCTTAACTAAGTCTACACTAACAAGGACTATTTAACACAAACAGAACTCCTATATATATATATATATATATATATATAATCCCACTATGGGAGTTAAATGCACCCATCTCTAACCAGTATTGAGAAGCAGTGATTATGTTAGAGTTTTTAGCAACAAACCTCCCAGCAATAAAGAAGTAAACAGCACTTGGATGTGAAAATTTTATAATTAGTCAATCAGAACATAATAATTAGATAAAAACCAGTGCATGCAAGAGCGAAGCATACTGCTTTTGGATGTAGAACATTTAGACTATTGTAAGTTTGTGACAAAATGAAAATTACATGAAGGGTGCATCACCTGTACAAGGGCATCCAACCACCCAACTCCACTCCATCTTTTCCTGCCAATATCTCTTTCAATACTGAAGGAAGTATTTCAAGTTCTTCCTGCCTCAGCCATGGAGGAAAAGTAGACTCCTCCGGTCCATAAAACTGCCTGAATTCCGCATGCATTGATACAAGATCCTCCATCATTAGCTGGCCTATTCTTGCTGATGCTTCAGTTACATAGATCTAACAAATTAAACAAAATACACTAAGCAAACAGTATTTGTAGACAAATATAATATGAGCACATAGATCAATTAAAAAAAATCTTTTTACATCAAAAGGAAAACTACCTTAGCAGAGAAACCCTTTTGTCTAGTAAGAAAGGGTAATCCCATAATACCCATTGGACTCGAGATTAATATGACATCTATCAAAGAGGCATTCCATAAATGCAATTTATTAACAGTCTTGTACCAAGGTTCTGCAAAAACTAAGCTTTTAGCATCAAGGAGATCTTCAATTTTCTGTCTCTTCTCATCGTTCTTGGTTTCTTCAAATGACAAGGCATCCAAAGTAGGTACAGGGGAGAAGGCCATAAGAGCAGAAAGATCAAGAGGGCAATCGAATAAGATCCTAATCCCACAAAAATTCAACATGTGACATGGTGGGAAGTGAAAGCCTCTTCCTTTGCTCAAACATGTCTGCAAATGGCAAGGAAGATAACAAAAATTTAAATCATGAAGATAATTTTCATATATCACTACAGGTAAAAACAGATATAGTGACTCACAAGCTTCATTGTTGAGGATGAAACGGATAACCACTTGTAGATTCCCGCAGAAGGTGTCAATGGCTATTGAAAAACAAGAAACAAGTTGAGTCAGTTTGCATGATCTCTAAACAATTGAGACAACCTATGAATCACGAATACGGACACCGACACTGACACATCGACTCCACTAATAATTTGAGAAAATCACATAATTTAGTGTAATTATATGTGTTGGTGTCGTGTCGGACACGTCTAATCCAAGACATAAAGGCTAAGGCTGCAAGTAAAAGAAATTCAAAAAAGTGGATAATAACAGTGAACATGGTAAGCTGCTAAATTGAAACAGAAATACAAAAAACTTAAGACTCAAATATGTTTAGTAAAGATTATACACTGAGGGCCTCTTTAAATTGGCTTATTTGAGTTTATCAACTGATAAAAGCACTTGTGAGATTATATGGGAGAGTTTAAGGAAAAGACTTATAAAAATGCCATAAGTTGTTTTCAGCTTATTATCATAAGCTCTCCATAATAGGTTATATTAAAAGCATATAGGTTATACTGTTATACGAAATCAATTTGATGTTTTGCTATAAAAATAGCTTACACATTATCACTAGTTTATAACATAAGCATTAAGTTATTTATCCTAATACATAAGCTTGATATCTAGATTTAACATTGTATTTGCTTATTGAGACATTTCGTCAAACAGTTTGTGAGTGCTGACTTTGACAATGAAAAAACAAATTAAACCCCAATTGCAGTATTTATGAAAAACGATAACGAGAGAGAGAGAGAGAGAGAGAGAGAGAGAGAGGTCTTACCGGTGGAACCCTCAACGATGGAGGCGGCGAGTGAGGGAGAAGGAGAGAGGAGAGAATAGTAATTCCACTTTCAGAGAGAGTTTGAGAAATTTTCTTCTGTCTGAGAAGAGAAGAATGGAGAGTAGAAAATTGGTGGTGACTGATTTTAATTATTTGCCCATTACTTTTTCCGCGCGATTTTGTGCGTCCTACTCCTAAACTCGGAAATTTTCAACTTGTGTTTTTTTTAAGGTTTTACGGTGATTTTATGTATTTTTAGCAAAAAAAATTTTAGATTTTATTTGAATTTTTATACGGTCCGGATATTTTTATGCAGTTTAGATTCTAAAATCCAAATTACATGCGACGTAGACGCGTACATGAGAGGGTTCATAGGGTATGAAAAAAAATATTTTAGTTATTTTTGTTTATTTGTGAAAGTTTGGTCTTATTAGTTGACTTTGAATTGGATTTTTGTTTGTTTTATTAAAGAGTAAATATGCAATTTTTCTCATTGTAAGTTTCGTCAATTACCTCTTTGACATTAACAAAATTTCAATTACCCTCGTGAAATTGCATAACGTTAGTCAATTTGCCTTTTTCGTCAAAAAAATCTGTGTTTTTTTTCTTCAGTTATGAGCAATTACCCCCTTGAAATTTAGCACTTATGTGCAAAATACCTCGTAAACTTGAAAATTTATATTTTTTTTCTTATCCTTAACTCAAAAGATATCAAAGACAAACAATTAACATTAAGAAAAAAGAATTGAGAGAGGTAATCCAACCAGGAAAACACATAAAATTATGTATTATGTAGTTCTTTGTTTTCTGGTACAATCACTAAATTTATAAGTGTTGATAACACTATGGTTTGATGATAATAGTTAATGATCCTTTCATGCATATTAGCTAGCAAATGTATTGCTACATACTAAAGGCTTTGTTGGAATTGGAAATAGATCCATATTCAATGTAGATTTGATTTTTTGCACAAGTAGAATATAATCAATGCATATTAGGGGATTGAGCTAGCTTAATTACTTCATGTAAATTGCATTTCATAGTGATAATTCTTGCAATCTTTTTATATATAACAATTAGACATTATGTTAGATGTTAATTGTTTGCCTTTAATATCTTTTGAATCAAGGAAAAGAAAAAAATATATATAAATTTTCAAGTTCATGGGACATTTTGCACATAAGTGCTAAATTTCAAGGGGGTATTTGCCCATAACCGAAAGAAATCCATATTTTTTTTTACGGAGGAGGCAAATTGACTAACATTATGCATTTCAAGAGGGTAATTGAAGTTTTGTTAATGTCGGATAATTGACGAAACTTACAATTTCCGGGGAAAGTAGCCTATTTACTCTTTTATTAAATCTCAAAAGTAAAACAAATGAGAAGGAAATTTGAATTTTCAGACATTTATTAAACCTTGTAAACTAAAAATAAAATAAAAATGGTTAAGAAAATTGTACTTCTAAACCATGATTTGGCAACAATAGCTTTAGAACATGATTTAAATTAATTTTCTTATTTGTGCTTTCATGTTTATATATTAAACTGCTATATATATCCAGAGAAATTTTAGCAAATTTAATCTTTTAATGTGATACTTTTGAGATAGTATGATTTGAGCTAAAATTTGTGGACGTACACTGAATAATTATAATTTAACTCTAAATTGACTTTAAATTTTATAAAATTCACTCAATGTAATAACAATATATATTTTTCGAATAAGTTAAATTATCTCATCCAAATTAAAATTTAATAACAATATTAATGTCCTTTATTTCTCTACACACATAATGTGTGGATGAATTTACCTCCAACTATTAATGATATTGAAATCATATAACTTATAAGAAAATAATAACATCTAAATTTACATAGCAAAAAGAAGCATATATAATAATTCAGTATAATAATAAGATCAAGTCAATAAAATATTTCATTCAACAATATATTCATATTCTCCAATAATTGAACAAACCTTATCTGATATAAAGTAAAGATGAAAAGTAACGAAAATTGGAAAGATCAAGTGATAGTTTGATTGAAGTAAAGGAAAGGTTATATGCATAGGAGCTAGCTAATAGGCATTAGGAAAGAGACATATGGTTGATGCAAGAACTTGGCCAATCCAAATTCACAACTTGTGATTCAAAATCTCCACATTGGTAACATCGATCAAGCATTATGGAACCAGATTTCCCTTCTAATCTTTTAGTGCAAAACCCTCAAACAAACTTGAGCACCAAGGTCATTGCAAGAAGATCACAATGTTATATAAAAGTATTGACACATTCAGAGTCCCACACACCAAACACGACAATGACACTGACGACATGATAGTAATTTGAGAAAGTAAAATATTTTAGTGTAATCACATGCTTTAATGTCGTGTTCGTGTCGGACACTGACATGCGTCAGACAAGGCTGGACCTTGGGGAATGTAAGGTGCTCAACCGAACCGAGCCTCCAAATGTTATGGGTCTCAAAAAATAAATTTAAGTTTAATACCCACCCCCTACTTAAATAAAAAAAAATATGTTACTTCACTTTCTTTCTTCAGTACACGTTTGAAATTTTTCTAGACTCTAATTCTCCTTTCTGGACATAAATTTGGTGTTATCAAATCACACCTCAATTCGTATAATCACTTAATTTTTTTTTTATTTCCTATCATATTTAGAATTTCTTCTTATTCATATTTTTTAATGAAGTTTAGCTACACAAAAAAATTGCATTTTAATTTTACCGGAGACATATTTTAAATAGAGAGCCGAGCCTCCTATTTCATAGGAACGGCCTTGGCATCAGACACCGACATGTGTCAAACACCAAACAAATCTTCCTTTCTAAAGAGTTAGTGCTACATAAGTTGACAGGAAGGAGGTATAATTGAATTACAAGAACTTAATAATAGAATTCTATATCTGTAATAATACATGTCTTGTTTGATCTCAAGGAAGTATGTCAGCTTGGTAACATGTTGTTATCAAACCAAAAACCAATGGATATTTGAAATGCTGATGAATTTGGATGTATTACACAACAATAATATTATTTTCAAACACTAAAGATATATGATGAAAAATGATACAATTTATGGATAAGCTAGTATGCAACATGAATTATTGAATCTTATAGCTTTTCATTAAAAGAAAATTCACAAAAGTTAAACAGATGGGTGAATGTGATCCATACCATTTTCATCTGCTAATTATCAGTCAAGTTATCCTGACAATAGGGATGTGACAAATTTTATGCCAATGTTTTCCTTCCTCTTTTTGGTACCGCTGCGTAAGTAATGGACAGTTATTAATGGACAAAATAGAAAGGGAGTTGGGTAGACACTCCTCAGGCAAGCATTCAAGACCAAGGCAACCATCGATATGTAAGGATTGGAGAGATTTGAGATGAAGAAGACCCTTGTAATTCATTATTCTTAGCTTTGAACAATATCTCAACTCGAGATGGGCAAGAGTTGGTGGAAGCAAACTCTCCTCCGGAAAGGACTCTATGTTTTCAAAGTCATGGCTAACAATGAATTCTTTTAGAGAATTGAGTTGGAACAAACCCCACTTCTGTCTCGAAGCTATCAGTTTCGGGCATCTGTATACATGAAGGATGCTTAGGCTAGAAGGCAAACCTTCACAAGGAAATGATTCTATCTTTGGACAATCGGCCAACTTTAGAGAATGAAGATTAGTGAACAAGTGTAGTGAAAAAGGAAAAGTGGAGGAGCTCCATCTGCTTATAGATATATAGCGAAGAGAATCACAACTACGCAAATTCCAAGAGTTCCATCCTGGATACGTACCATTGAAGTCCTCAACAGACAAATTTTCCAGAACGGTATTGTTGAGTAGAATTTTCTCCAGGGAGGACTCGATGACCCGAGTTCCACAAAGGATGACATTTTTCAAAGTGGATGGCAATTCATTTACCAAAATACTTTTCAATGTAAAATTGCTCTTTTTAGGTTGTTTAACATATCCCCTAAAAGCACAAGTTAACATGACTCTTATTATATTTAAACACCCGTGATTTTTCTATTATCCACTTGTACCTTTCTTTCTCTTTATCTATCTCCTCGTATCACATTTATCATATCTTTTTTTTCTATTTTTTTTTTCCTTTCTCAAAATATATATCTATGTTTTACACAACATGGGTTATCCACTCTTTCAAACCAAATGGGGGATATTGGCTAATTTAGACACTCTACTATCCACAACGACTAAGACAAGTGACCGTATGCAAAACGATCTGAAAAAAACCCCTTTTATACTGAAATTTCGAGACCACGAGTTAGATCCCTCATAGATCGGATGTTCCTCTAGAATTGCCAACAACCGCCACCTTCTCATTATACTCCCCTGTCTCCACCTCAAATCCCAAACCAACAAACGATTAATCAATGAGACTAGAGATCCCACCGATGCTAATTGTTGAACCAAGATTTAGAAAAGCCTAGGGAAACTCTCATCAAGAGTGTCTTGGATCACCCACACATCACTTACAAAAGAAGTAGAAGACACATCCCTCGTGATCTACACCACACCGTCTCCCTCAAGAAGATTCAACATGGTTCACGCCTTCCAAATACGTGTTCCCCTTACGAAAATCATCCACCTCTACTTACCTAATATAGCCCGATTCATCAGTCTTGAGTCTCTGATCCCTAATCCACCTTTATATTCAGGCCTGCAAACATCCGACTAATAGACCATGGAAATCTTTGAGGACCCTTTTGACCCTCCCCAATGGAAACGACATTGGAGCCTCACAATCATTTTCCAGACTTTTGCAGGTAAATTCATAAAGGAAAGATAGAAAATAAGAATCAAACTTAAGAGAATTGATCAACACCACTCTCGCACCCAAACTAACAAACCTATATCACCACCAAGAACTAAATTATATTATTTCCTCTAAAAAAATATATTATTTAAAAAATTTATACAACATTTCAACTAATTCTAATATATTAAATTCCTACACGCTTCCCTCTCAAGCACAACAATTGCTCGCAAAACATGCAGAATAGAAACACATTCATAAAAAATAAAATAAAAATAAAAAAAATTTAACAAGTGTTCTTGGAGTATTGTTTAAATAATCAATAATAGTAACTTTTACATAGAAACATGTGTGATTATTACTTTTTCATATGTTTGACTTAAATTTTCAAGAGAATATTTTTATTTATCATTTTCTTAAACAACGCCTTTCAGACACTTGTTAGCAAGACCAACAAATAAAAGGTAATGTTAACTTGTGCAGGAGCTTAAAATATACTCCCCCCATCCCGCAATAGATGACTCATTTGAAAATGTGTAATTTTGACATAATTTACTTTGATCATATTTTTCAACTAAAATACAGAGATAAATAATATATGATGTCGTTAGATTCGTCTCGTTGAGGTTTTTCAAAATATAAAATTTTTATAATTTTTTCTAATATACTATTGAAGATATTTAAGCTTGAAATTATGCATTGACATGCGTAATAGGTTAACTGTGTCAAGTATTATAGGACGGAGGAGTAATTGAAAACTAAATTTTATATTGAAAAGATAACTTTTGAAACTTTTAAGAAATTGAATGTGCAATTTCCAAAAAAAATCTTTTACATTTGGTTTCTTAACTTATGCCACAAAAGTACAAGTTAGCATTTCCCAAAATTAAATTAATAGCAACACATTCATACAAGTTTTATTTAATTTCTGCTTACAAGGCAGAACTTTGATGAAAAAACCAATCATCAGTTTTTATCCGTTTTATCAATTTCAATATCTACACTTTCATTTGGTGAAGAACTTGGTACTACAACAGCTCTTGATTGAGCCAAAGCAGGATCATCAACCATGCTTGTTGATAATTCTGCAGCTGCTACAGTTGTTTGTGGTGAACATGCCATCTCATTCCTTTTACCCCATAGAAAGTAGTACAATCCTACAATAATCAAAACCATGCCTAGCAACCTGTAAACACATATTTGAATTAGTGATTGAACCAATTAACCATGATCATGATATCTCACTGGTTTGATCTTCGGTCCGATTTTTTATTTAAGATACAATTTAAAAGAGAATTGAAAAATGTTATAATATGAAGAAGGAAAAGTATTCATACGTTCCAACTTTTAATGGTTGACCAAGTATAACAGCTTCTGATATGGCAACGAAAACTAGAGCAAGTGGATTGAACATTGGAGGATAACTAGGTCCCTTGATTGTAATTGCCCATGATAGTAAACAAAATGTTGCAGCAGTAGCCAATGCTCCCTGCACAAAATTAAATCCAGATCATCACATCAGTGTCCATGGTCCTTAAAACAACCTAATCTTGAGAGTTTCACATCCAATAATAATATAGCCCTAATTAGGGTTACAACTTCAATTTGAAGGCAAACAACTCATGAAAAAACGATCTTACCGAATAGAGTATAGTGATAAGTTGTAAATTCCACCCTAATCTCCAAGCATCTTTACTGGAATCTATGCATAAGCCTATTACTACTGACTGAATTGCTGCCATAATGCATGATAACATTGTTCCCCAATACCTCAATGGAAATACTTTGACCAGCTTCACCTGTTTAAATTCAAAACATACATACTTAAATTAGACTCTAGAACGTAGCTATTTTTTTTTTTAAGAAGCTAAATTAGACCACCCAAATTAACACTGAAAAAATCGAACCTGAGACCTCGAAGAGGAGCATAGTCTCAAGTCCTAAGTCAATACCACTGGGCTAACTCAAGTGGGTTAACAACGTAGCTAGTTATGATGATAAGCTTTATGCATGTATGTTAGTTGTGAATGAGAATGTACATATATGAAAAATGCCTAAGTTTGGAATATATTTTAATAGAATTGAGAAATGAAAAAAAAGGGAGCATATATACACTTACTTGCAGAATAAACCAAGCTGTGTAAGAGCAACATGATCCAACCAAAAAGAAAGTACCACGAAGCATTTGAGTTTTATTTGCTACAACAGAAATGACCCCTGCAGAATGGTAACTATGATGATGAGGACCAATATAAAATTCCTTCCCTTTGTAAAGACTTGTAGCTAATGCTCCACCAACACACAAAATTGCCCCAATACCCTTAGCTCTACCAACCCATGTTCTAATACTCAAATTCTCCATTCTGCAATAGTAGTCATTCACAAATTTATACATACTAGTGTATGGAAGTTTAATTTATTTATGTATAGCTAAATTATTATTTTTTAATTAATTTAGATACCTGCATATGATAGAAGTCAAGAATGTACAAATGGGAACCAAGTTGAGAAAGTTGACAGCATAAGTAGCAGATGTGTCTCGAAGACCATAATAGAATAATCCAAAAGCCATTGTCATCCTGCAATACATATATCACTTTGTTAGAACTTGATTTTTATAATGTCAAAACAATATACCATGTTAATTTATCAAATATTATTAAAAATAGTTCATTTAATCACCACTAATTTTTTTTTTTTTTTTATCAAAGAGACATATATAATTTGTGATTGATTGAAGTTGTAAATTGTAAATTGTAATATAGTAGTTTTTTCTAAGGTTTCGGGTTAAGACGTGGTTTCTAATTCACTTGTGTGATTGCTCTCGGTTCAATGTGGATGATCCCTCGCCTCCCTTCATGACCCAACAATGATGTTAAAGTCAATGGTGATCAGAAGTGCAGTGGCAATGACGGTACAAGTTTATATGGATTAAAAAAATCGCGCTTGATTAAAAGCATACAAGGTGAATGAAATGGATTCACACTTGAGGGGAGATTGTTGTGTAACAACTGTGAGTTAGAAATCTCACATTAGAAGAAAATGACTCAAACTTGATGGTTTGGTGAAGAGCTAGCTCGACCAACTCCTTGTGTCGAAAGTCTTCTTAATAATATAATGGTTAGGAGGCGTATCATGTTGAGAGCACAGGCAGGTATGTGGATGAACAAATTTTTATTTGAGGCCAAGCATACCATTATTAGATTAATGAAATTGAACTAACATTTGAGGAGAGAGATTATTGTGTAACAAGTGAGTTAGGAGCCCGACATTATATTATATGGAATGGACAATGGCATCATAGTCAATGGTTCGATGAAGAGTTCAACCGACTCTTTGTATCGAAAGTCTTCCTGACAATTATGGTCAAGGATGTGTTGTTGAGTGAAGCGACATCGTTAATACAAGTGCATGTGAATGAAAAAAAATTCGCTTGAAAAGGAGTATACCAGATGAATGGAATGAAGTCACAGTTAAAAAGAAGTTTGTTGTGTAACAAATGTGAATTAAAATTATCACATTTGATGAAAAAATAAGTAATGAATATAGAAGAAGACTCATAAACCCAACAATTTTATGTATCATTGAGTGCTAGCTCAAATTTATTTTCAAAGAGAAGTCAATCTAGTCTTCAAACAGAAACAAGAAATATTGTATAAAAAAAGGAACAATAAGCTTACCCCACTAATCCATTAAAGAAAAGCCATAACCAAACTCTCCAATTCAACTTCTTCACTGCTCCTCTGCAACCATGAGTAAGGAGCAAATAATACCAAATCAGAAGAATAATTAAATCGATTCATATAAGTTATATAATTAATGAATCCATCCATTATCAAATATAAACAAAATGAGTCAAACACTATTTAATTTTTTTAAAAGGCAAACACATATTTATATATTTGGTTTAAAATTTGATTCAAATATATCTACTTTCTTTTATCCACTTTTACTTATATTTTGTTCGAAGATAGTAGTAATGACTAATGAGTTGTAAATTCTACCGTAGTAGGAGTGCAAATTAATAGTGTTCATCACAAATAAAAAAGTACTCCTCTAGTTTTTACTTTTTTACTTTTGGTGCAAATGAGGGAGAAACATCACATAAGACCAAATTAAATAAATACCCTAAGGAAAATGATATAGATCATAGTCGAGTCTGCCATGAAAGGCACATCCAGAAATTCTGGAACTTCATTAAAAAATCTATATATAGATATCAAAAGCAAAAAGACTACAACATCATTGGCTTACGTATCGGCAACTTGGTTTGCCTCAATGAAAAATGGTTCCAAGTTCCATCATCTTAGTTTTTTTTTTTTTTTTTTTCCTTTTCATACAAATCATCATAGATTATATGTGTCCGAAAATGATACGTTATATGGTCTAATTTAGACCAATAATTTTTCTTGTATTCACCACTTAAGAAGTACTATCTCCGTCGCTTCTGTCGAAAAAAAGTACTATCTCCATCCCTTTATATAAGCATTTTGTGTGAAAGAAGAAAAAAAGTGTTATATATATAAATTGTTAGAAAAAACTTATAAAAATAATATATTGACATGTTTATAAACTTTCAATTCGTGTGTAACGGCCGAGACGGATAACCTAAGATACGCATCAAATCACACATAACCTGAGATACTCATCAAATCACACACTTTTTTTTCATATGCGCTTACTCAGTTAGAGATTGAACCTCCAATTAAATGATTATTGAGTACTCTTAAAAAATCATTATAAAAATATTATACCCTTTAAATAATAAAATTTAATTAATTAAAATAGCCAAAGACATGAACAAAGATTGAAATGCACATAACAAAATGGGAATTGAAGTTTGACAAAAAAAAAAAGGGAAGTGAAGCATAGATGAAAGAGTACTAGTTACTAGATCAACAATGAAACTATTGGAAAAACAAAATATAGAATCCAAAATTAAGTTAAAATATATTAATAACCTTTCAAAATAGAGTGCAAAGGGGGCGACACAAGCAGCAGCAACAATGTGTCGATATGCAATGAGTGCAAAAATGAAAGTGCCTTGAACCAAGATGACCCTTGATAGAAGTTGTATCCCAGTTGCAAATATTTGCACTAATAACATGCTAAGTAGAGCTTGGGAAGACATGAACCATTCTTTCATACTTCGAACTCTCTCTGTGTTACTCATATTTGTCTAAGGAAAGAAAAATAATATAAGAGAACAAACAAACAATTGGTGTTAAATAGAGTGACAAAAACAACATGTTCTGTACTCAACTCAAACAATTGGTGCTAGTGTAGAGTGACAAAAACAACTTATGAAAGAGGCTAGGGGAAAGGAAAATATAAGATTTAGTTGAGGTGGTCTAATTTGCCTCGGTACTTGAATAGGTTGCAAAAAAAAAAGTCAATAGTAGAAATAAATGCTGAAAAATATTTCATTTTCTTTTTATAAGTTTTATTTTTACTTCATCTAAAAAAAAGTTGTTTTTTGACATTTATATATATACTACTTCTTCCGTTCTTAAGTACATGTCGCATTCAATTACTTCACATATGTAAATGCACAATTTTAATAATTGATATATTTAATAATCTATGATAAAAAAAATTATAAAAATTTAAAATTTTGAAAATATTCATTGAAACAAATCGAACAATATACTATAAGCTAACATTTGTATTTATATATTAGCTAAAAAATACAGTCAAAGAAAATTATGTGAATAATGTGCATTGCTTAATTGCGACATGTATTTTAGAACGGAGAAAGTAATAAATTTTGTTATTTTCGATATCATTTCATATAAATTAAAAAATGTAATTAATTTTCAATAGAAAGGAGAAATTATGAGTTATTTCACAAAAGTATCTTTTATTAATGGTACGAAAAGATAAATTACAAAATTTAATGAAAATAAAATAATAAATAGTTAAAAATATAATAAGAAAAGTAATATTAATGATTCATTGTTATTGCAAAAGCGATTTGTAATTTGAGACAAGTATTTTCACAAAACTTATAATTTAGGACAAATTAAGAGTAGGGCATACCAGACATTTATTTTTTTTGGTGTGGCTAAATTTAACTATGATGCAAATTAGGATAATACTGTATATATTAACAAGATGAAATTTTGACATGATAGGTGCTATAGCAAGTTGACTTAGGTGAGTTTAATTCATATGAATTGAATGGTTAAAGGTTAAATTACCCATGACTCCTGTTTTATGATTCATAATTTTATCCATGACTCCTATTTTATGATTAATAATTTTATATTAATATTTTCTTTTTAAAAAGTGTTACTCCCTTCGTCTCAAATTGTATGATATTTTGGACATTTCACACATATTAAGAAATGTAATTAATATTGTGTGAGAAAAAGATATTATGAGTTGTTTTACAAAATTGTCCTTAATAAATGATATTAGAAATATAAATGAAGGAATTGAAAGAAGAGTTCGTAATAAATAGTTAATGATATATGTCATACCCCAATTTTTAACCTAAGATTCCATTTCATGAAAAGCCATAATTTATCATGAAAATTGCATAATTATTTTAGGCATGATAGACACAATGTTTCATTAGTTTCTTATGTATAACATCAATTATAATATAGATATTTACTGTAATGGATTATATTGCTTTTAGCAATTTGATTTCCATGACCTAGTAATATATGATAATTGGTCTTTTTATGCAAATTATTTTGGCATGATCGTTTTCTTTATTTGGAATTGGTCAACTACATTATTTTTGCTATAATAGCCTTAAATGGTTCTCATATCAATATGGCAAGTTCTCAGCCTTTGCTTCTCAAACGATATTGACCTTCTTCAAATATTTGAATGCTTTTATGGGCTTTAAACATCATCTTCAATTGCTTTTAAATTGTGCATTTTTTGCTGAAAGTTTTCAACTCTCCTCATTCAAAATTTCATTATAAATAGGAGCCTTTGTTGAACATTTGAGGGACACCAAAAAGTTCTCATGAGTTGTTAAAGAACTTTTCTCTCTTCTCCCTATTTAGCTTGTGTTGACGAGCTATTTTTTTTCTTCTCCCTCTTTTTCCTGTCCCTTCGGAAAAGGTTGTACGGAATTTTGTCCCTTCGGTTGTCCCTTTCTTTTATTTTCTTGCATTTTATTTTTTTTTAGCATTTTTTCATTTTTATTTTATTTCTATGTAGCATTTTTATTATTGTTATTTATTTTCCAACAATTAGAATGTATTTAGGTCCAATGTAAATATAAATGAGAAAAGTGTGTGTGTGTGTCCTTTTATTTCTTTACCGCCTTATATATATCCAAAAATGCAAAAAAAATTAGATTAGGGATTTTGTGGTGATCCGCCGTCACTACAAAAATCCACGCGCTTTTATTTTTATTGCTCCGTTAGTTTAATTTTTATTTATTATTCCAAAACAACAAAAACATTCAAATAACAAAAATCAAAAAAAATATTTTCACAATAAACCTTGATTCAAAAATCAAGTGATCCCATTTTTATTTTATTTTCTTAATCAAACTTTAATCAATTTAATTATACCTTGAGTCTATTTTCTTTCAAATTAAAAAAGACAAACCAATTCTTATTTGCCATTTGGCTTTTTATTTTAAAACATTTTTCAAAAACTAATAAAAAAGCACAAAATCAATCAAACGTCAATTTCTACCCCGAACTACGAGGTTCTGATCCCTCACGGGTACGTAGGCAAAGGATCTGGTCCTTCCGAATCAATAAAATGTAGATAACTAGGTCTTTTCTTTCTTTTTTAATCACTATTCTCAAATTCCTTCTTTTAAATAAAATTAAGTAAGTTTATAGCACAAAAAGAAATAAAGTCGAAAGGTTCTCGTAGAGTACTACGAATATTTAGGGTGCTAATATCTTCCCTAAATATAACCAACCCCCGTACCCCATCTAATTAAAATAATTTTTTTAAAAGTCGTGAAACAATTTAGTGAGTCAAAAACTAATCAAATAGCCTTGATCTCCGAAAAATGACGCGACAATATAATATGAAAAGTAATATTAATATGTCATTGATATTGGTAAAGCGACATATAATTTGGGACAAATATTTTTTTCTAAAGTGACATACAATTTGGGACGGAGGGAGTATGAATTGCGAATATTGGGAACACGCGCATTCATAATGGGAGTGGGAGAATCTACGGTAGGCTGCATAATAATCTGGAGTGGATATAGCCACACTTAGTCATACGGTGAGTTCGTCCCTGACAGAGATTAATACTCTTAATCATTTATTATTTAATTTCATTTCTTCCTTTTTACAATAACTTGTATGGATACCCGTGCCAAGCACGGGCTAGAATTTTGTCATATTCGAGGGAGAGAATATTGTGATGTATCAAGTGTCAATTAACTAAAATCTTATATGTAAGCCTTAACGTTTTGGATGAAAATGCGGTGGTATCATTTTCACTTCCGCAGTTGCTCTTTCTCCAAATTGTCGATCTACAATAGTGTAGGCTTCTCCAGAAATTCCAACAGTGATATCACATTCACATCCCGGTTCAATATTGTGGGGGGAGCGGAAGTGGTTCTTTGTAGTGAATCATGGACACGAAGATCCTGACTCTTAATGGAGAGATGTTAATGTGTCAAGTGTGAGTTAAAATTTCACATTGTAAGCAAAATATGATGTGAATCTCACTTGTGTCAACCAAATGTAGGGAACCACATACTCCTTCAACAAAGCAAAATTTACGCACTACTCGAGCAAAGCTAAACATGTAGGCCGTGTCGTTTGGACTGTATGAATAATTTTGTCTATACATATTCATCTTGTACATTACATTAAACACATAATCAATTCAATAATTGCTATTGTCATACCTCACTTTTTGACCCAATTTTGACTCATTTTAATCGCTTTTTAAAAGCCGAGAATTTTCGTCGTTTCAAACGAAATTTCGGCAGAGTTGTATTTTAAAATACCTCATTTTTGTTCTGAAAGGACAGTTTTAAGTTTTTTTATTATTTCTATTTATTTTATTATTAAGTTTTTATTTATTGTTATTAATCTAGTTTATTTAATTTGTTTTTTATTTACTATTTATTTATTTTTGAATTTTTATTTATTATTTTAAGGTTTTTATTTTTTTTTTATTTTTAGTCCAATTTTAAGTCCTTTGGGTCCAAGTCTTTTTTAGTCCAAAAATAAATCCTCAGTTGTCTAGCCCAGGTAGGAGCGTTTTTATCCTTGTACACTAAGGAACCATTTTCATTGTGTAGCTCATCTTTTCTCCAGTGTAGACACACCTGAAAGTAACCCTAAAAAACAACACTATATAAACAATAATAATTGGGGTTGCACAAAAATAGAGACACAAAAATATTCACAAACCCTAAAGCGGCCAAAAATACTAAAATCATCCAAGTCTATCCCAGAATCAACACAAACAACATTGAATGACACCGAATCATACACAAATCGCAAACCAAAAGAACCACATGAACACAATACCAGATCGATAACATCGTCATCATCAACCTTTTCCAATAACACAATTACAACAATACACCAACACATTATAGATCCCAAAAATCAAATACCATAACCGAATTCATCCACATCACACAAAAAACGAAATCCACCGACACTCACTGTAATAGCAACAAATTCAAATAGAACCACAACAACCGGCCCAAACACAAACACCTACACCCTTTATCCGAACCGAAAATAGAGGAAGAAAGGAAGGAGAAGGTGGTTTTTTTTTTTCGTGTTCCTTTTGTTAGATCTATGATGTTTGGAAACTTTTTTTTTTTAAATCTATTTTTAAAATTGAATAGAGGAGAAGGAGAGGGTTTTAAAAGTTAAAAAAAAAAATTAGAAAGAGGAGGTTTTTACCTCCGGCACGGCGCCGCGCCGCCGCCTCTGGTCGGCAGCCACCGTGTTGGAGCTTTGTGTGTTCGTCGGGGAAGAAGAAGATATAGGGAGAGGAGAGAAGCTGTTTCTGAAATGTTTTTATTCTTTTTCCCTTCCTTGGAAATCTGACGTCGTGCTCTCTCACTTCTCTATATCTCATTTCTTGGCCTCAGACAAGCATTTTCTATCTTAAACCATGGCAGATCTGAACAAATTTAATTTGTTCTAATCACCTCCGTCGCTGTCTCCGTCGAGGAAATGATCGGCGACAACGATTAAGTTGACGACACTGGTGTACGTCCGCTCATATATGTTCTTTTACGGTAGATATATGAGTTTGAACTGACGGTGGTCGTAGAGGATAGAACGATGGTTGTGGTTGAAGAATACGAAGATGGTGGCTGTAGGACGGAGACTGATGTTGCAGATCTGAACGGTGGTTGTGGAGAGGACGAATACGGTGTGTGGCGAGGACGAAGGTGGTTATGTGAACGGAGGGCTGGTGGTGGCGCTGATGGTGGGAGGGTGGTGGTTGTTGAGATACAGAGGGAGAAGGAAGGAACAGTTGTCGTTGTTCCGGTACAGAGAGAAGAGAGAAGAGAGGAAATAATTAACAAAATTACCCCTTATTCTCACTTAAAATATCAATTATGCCATTAAATTTTGACAGAAATTAAAAAACTGTCCCTGATGTCGTTTTTGTGTCTTTATATTTGTGTTCACTCGTCATTTCTCGTTTGCTAAGCACACTTCTCTTTGTGTTTGTTATACTCTTTTACTTCATACACCCCCTTATGTCTCATTGCCCCCCCCCATTTCTTTTAAATTTTTTTTTTTTTTTTATAAAACTCTTTAATTATTTTTTAGTTGTTTTATTTATTTATTTATTTATTTTACTGTTTTTTTCTCTTTTTAAGCACACATACTTGTGTTCAAACATTACTAGGTTTTTAGTTTATTTTTATTGCATTTTATTTATTTAGTTTTTAGTTTATTTACTTGCATTAGTTTAGATTATTTTATTGCATTTTTTTATAGTTAGTTTACTTTATTTGCATTTTTATTATTTAGTTTTATTTTATGCTTATTTTATTTGCACCATAGTCATCTCATGCATTTTTTTTTGTTTCATTACTTTTAGCATGTTTATTCATTTTATTACCGTATGCATTTTATTTTTTTGTCATTTATATTATTGAGACATTAGAATGTACTTAGGAACAATGTAAATATATAAATGAGAATCTTGCACCGACAAACACATTTATTTATTTCGCTTTATGTCAAGACCTAAATCAAGATCAAAATCAACAAAGGACAAATCAAGTACAATTAAAATCAAACAACTAGTAACTTAGCCTAACTCCAAGGAAAATGAGACTTTTATTTTGGATCCAAACGTCCAAAGCTTTATTTTATCCCTCAGGCTTTATTTTATTCAATCACGTATAGTTTATGTTATCATGCATAGTTTTCTTTAGACTTTAATTAGTTAGAATAATCAAAAGCTTAATAAATAAATATATCAAATATGCAAAACTCAAAAATATTTTTCTTAACAAACCTTTGAAACAAAACAAACCAAGTGATCCTTCTTTTCTTTATTTTCCAAATCAAACTTCAAATTAATTTTAATCATGTCTAAACTTTATTTTTTCAAATTAAAATCAATCAACTTCACACTTTATTCTTCTATGCCTTTTTGGCCTCTTATCTTCTCCAAAACATTTTTAAAACTTTAAAACCAATCTTAACCAATCAATCGAAATTTTTATCCTGAACTAAGAGATTTTGATCCCTCGGGTACGTAGGCAAAAAACTTTGTCTTTCCAAATAAAAAAAAAACAACAAAAACATTTTTCTTTTCTCATTTCACACTTAGGCCATTTTTACAAGCAAGTCATAATTTAGCACAAGATAAATAAAAACAAGAGGTTTCTATAGAGTACTATAGACGTTTAGGGTGCTAATACCTTCCCTTAACGTAATCAACCCCCGGAACTTTGATCTCTTAAATTTTAGGGTTTTTTTTTCTCGAACTTTTCCCCTTTTCCTTGGAAAATTAAAAGATCGGTGGTGAGTCTAAAAATTGCGATTCAATGCTAACCAATAGCTTGATATCCAAAAATCACCGCGACAGTTATATAAGTAATTTTAAAATAAAATATTTGTTTGTATATACTTTTTCTATATATAAGGAAAACAATCCCTTTCAGCAATTTTGGACTGATTTTTTTCTCTTTTTAAAATGCTCTCAATTTGCAATACAAATAACACATGTAACAAATAGATAAATATAAATTTAAATATTAAAAAAATCTAACAAACACGATATGAGTATATATATGTCCAGTATTTTTCTTTTATCCTTTAAAAAATGTAACAAACTAAATAAGTATTTTATACGTACTTATTTTTATTATTTCAATTATATCCTTAAACAATTTTTTAGATTATATTTTTTTGTTAACAACTTTGTAGATTATTTTTTTTTTGTTATATTGTTGGTGTCATTGAAATAGATAATTATGGTTAATTTAATTTGTTATAATATGAATGCAAACAACATTAACATTTTTACTTTTAATCAAAATTAAAAAATTCATATAAAAAAATATTCATAATTTTCGATCATAACGCAATAAAAAAGCGGAAAGTGAGTGCCCTTCAATAACAATTTCGAAATCCGTTGTGGTTTTTACGCTGTTGAGGTGCAAGAAGATCAAAATTCCCAAATCTCACAGCGCGAGCAAGGGCATGGTCTCCCACAACTAAAGCGGAAAATGTGTTTATAAATGGTGGTCGTCTTTTCCTTTCACTATAGAACATGACTATCAGGTTGATCACCTAGCTAATAGTTGTAGTGTTGAACAACTAAAGCAAAAGATGTATAGATTGAGAATTATTTATCATAGAATTCTCTTTACTATTAGAAGTTGCAACCTCTGAAACACCAACACTTCTAATGGAAGATGTGTCCAAATGTCTGACACATGTCACTGACATATATTATCACATTAAATTATGTCATTTTTCTCAAAATCTTACAAGTGTCGACGTGATGGTATCCGTGTTTGTACTTCATAGGTTGCAATGGACTAAATTTGGGTGAGATTTAGAAACCAAGTGGAAAACTTCAGCAGAATGTTATAATTTTATTTGATGGTCAATATTTCTTGTCTGGGGTTATGATTTGATTCAGTGGTCAATATGAATTATTGACCAGCTATATATACTTGACTATTTACATAAAAAATGCTGCTTAATTTTAATTGAAAGGATATAACCATTATAAGTTATATGAAATCAGAAATATTGCAGCTGGAGTATTTCATTAATGTTTTTGGTTTGTATTTGCCTGTATCAAGTGGTGTATGCTTGTTTTCTGAAATCTTTGCTTATGTAAAATTGTGACTATTTCATGTGCGTTCAAATACTCAATGAAATTGTGACTATAGCGCAAAATTTGAACAAATCGCTAGTGTTCCGCCATTTGCAATTTAGTTCAAAATGCTGTCAAATAGTGGCTCTGGCATTATTGTGTAGTAGAATTTATACAAACTTCTGTTTTACGCAGTTACAATAATGAATAATTCATGGCTTCTGACTTCTGGCACTTTTATTTCATTCTATACTTCAAATATCATTATTTTTTAAGAATCAATGACAAAGTTCAAAAGTGAAGATCATGAAGATACTAATGGTGTTGAGCTGGACTCTGATGCTGCGAAACTCACTCGTTGCAAACCTGGCGGATAATATGCATTGCTTGCATTCTTATAATGGAACTCCAACTGACTGCACTTTTCATCTAGTTCATCATTTTCAGCCGCATCCTAACCGTGAAATTATAGATTCAGTAAGGTATAACAAATTGCTACAGAAATGGTAACTCATGTCGACATAAGAAATGATAAATTTAGAAAACATATTCAGAAAGAACTTATTCTTATCCTATACCATATAGTATGTATTCCTTTTACTCATTAAAGTTTGTGAGTGAAGTATACCTTGAGGGACTGATGGTGAAAGGAAGGAAGAAAACGCAACTTGCAGTACTCATTAAACATCAGTGTCAACAAAAGTAATGGTATGGTTGATATGGAAGCAGCTGGTTTTAACTTGAGTCCAAATAGACCAATCATGGTAATCTGCATGAGAATTATTGCAAGGAGAATGTAGTGATGAATGTATGGCCAATATTGTCCGCATGTTTCGTATGTAGTTTCATACATATCTTCAATCTGCAAAGTCATGTTTTGTATTGTGTAAGACAATATTCATAGAAGACAAACATAAGATCTGACCATGTTCATTTTCAAACCTCATTGTGAAAGGTACATGCTGATCTTTTAATGTGAACAATTTTAGACAAGTACATAATCACCTAAGATTGAATATGTAGGTGGAAGTAGGCCAGGCTAGGCTTTGTAAGACATGAGATTGGCGTACTTTGAAAATATTACTTATCATACACCCATTTTTTAGGTCTGGTATGATCTTTTAGAAAGTCGGACAAAGTTTGTTTCAAAATCTACTTCACTATTTTATTCTTTATGAAAGCTGTAATAGGCTTTTTTACCATCCCAAGCCTGACATATTTAATTTAAAATGCTATGGAAAAGCCTAAACCTGATCTTTTTGCTAAATAGAACGAGCCATACTAGGCATTAACTTGGTTAGGCTATAGTCGGGCGGTTTGGTCTATTCCCACCGCATATGTAACTAATTGTGTCTATTTGTGTTCCACTGCATTTGATTATTTTTATAAAACAACACAATAAATGAGTGTTTTAAGATGCTTACAAGCATACCTGGTTGATATAGACAACATAGCCTAGACAGAAGTAAACAATAAGAAATGGGAGCAACAAAGGCGCAACTACTGCGTACACCAAGCCAATTAGTATTGAAAGAGAGACAAAAGGGATGATTCTAAAGTAAGGCAATGAATAAAGATAATCATTCCTCTCTCTTCGACAGCCAAGAATACAAGACTTTAAAATATCCCAAATAAGTAGGCCAGGTTGGAGAACTTCCAAAGAAAAACCAGATAGCCCATCTGTCAAGATGTATGTCACAAAGAAATCTGCCTGAAGACAAATGTATAGACGAAATCAAACTCATCAGCAGACTATTCAAATGTAAGCATATTAGCAATTTCATTAAGGTCATGTTATGATAAACATGTTAATTAAGCGCATAAAGCACAAGTGCTTATAACTAAGTTCAACATCCTAGAGGATACACAACAATCCTTGGAACTGCGCCTTAATTATTCATGAAAACATGTTCAACATCATTCAAAATTATGATGCAAACTGGACAGAAAAAGCCAGGAATGACAGAAATGGAAACAACATACTTGGGCGGAGACAGCCGTGGCAAGTTCATTTGGAATACTTTTAGGACGGCTAATAAATTTTCCAAGTGTATCGAGAAGAGATCCTGATAACACACTCACGAAGAACACATTTCCAAGTAGAAAGTAGAAAACCATGTTGCAGGCTTTGATTTCCTCCTTACTTTTTGCAACACATCCAGCTACTTTAGCCATAGCAAACATTGCAAATGGTACAACATATATAAATCCTTTGAGTACAACACTTGGAAGATATCCCGTCACAATAGAGCTTAATCCTGGTCTAAAGAATGAACAATATGCAACATGTCAGTTTAAGATAAGGAAACAATCTTTTCTTTATAAACTATCAAGGACATAACGTGAAATGCATATTTATAAATTATTAGTGAAATTATTTATCTTAATCAGTCGAGTAAATACCTACACTGGTCCTTCAGTCCTTCACATTATGGATATTCCAAAATGATCTCCGAAATTGCAGTTTTTTTTATTTTTTATTTTTTTATCAAATCCGTCCCTCTGTTGGTATTTGTAGGGACTTGAATGACATTAAGTTGGTAATATCTCAAAACTAAGTAGATAACGTCAAAGGTGCATTTGATAATAGAACTAGATAGAGGGACAAACTTGATTAACATTTTTCAATTGTAGTGATCGTTTTGGAATAATGATAATGTAGGAGACTAGGTTGTAACAGCCCTAGAATTTCGAGGACCGATTAGATATTTACTCTACTCAGACATTGGTATGTCTTGCTAATTCATAGGGAATATCTCTTCAGTCACAACAACTGCATTAAATTTCCAAATAATTCGATGAACTATAAACCAATAGTTTGACATTTAATCAAAAGGGATCTTGTGTAAGATTCTCACATCAACTGCACAGCCATAGCTGGAGGAAACCATTTCTTCAGTTTTTCATATTTGGCTATTCCTTGAACTGCAGTAACAGGTATGGCAAAGAAAATTGTAAGCAATGATGCTGCAATGACGACGCCAAGTCTACAAAGTGGAAGGACTCTGTAGGATAATCTCAAATTCCTCCAGGAAACATCCCTTGGTTCTGGAGCAAGTTCAGTGACCCAAAGAAGTGGATGTGAATGCTGCTGCAACTGAGCTGCTACTGCAGCAGCAGAACGTGACTTGAATGTAACAAAAGCGACAGGTAACTCCTAACATATAATACAATAGTCAAGATTCTTCGATTTCAGATGTTATTATCAAACATCATTATAATTTTCAATAAAGAAAACACAATGTACAAAAAAAGTATTATTAAATATCTACGAAAAGTATCTTTTATATTGAAATGACTAAATGTTATAATTATAATGTATGGACTAGGTTGATACGGGGCTACAATACAAATTGGACATTTACTCCAAAATGAAGGCTTTACAAAATAAAATATTATGTTGAAAATATAACTTTTTTAAAGTCGTTATCCTCTATTGACTTTAAAACATTAATTGGTTGAGCGATATCTTGATGGGTCCTTGATTATGCATTCTCTGATTTATGTATATTAGACATTACATGGTGAGTTTACTTGAATAGTTGTGTAGTCTGTAATTGATTGGATCAACAACGAAATCGTGTGGTTCGAAAGATTACGACTCTTCATGGAACGATGAAATCAACCATTGTAACTCTTAAGTACAAAGGGATGAATGTGGTTTATGCTTGAAATTCTACTTATGTAAAAGTGTTAGACAACCATCATACATAAACTGTTACCTTTTCCTTGAGCATGTCTTTGCATTGTAACTGGTGAATCTTGTGACAAAGGGCTTGAAGCTTTTCCTCAAGCAAATTTACTTTTGAAGTCTTTTGTTGTGAAAAATCCAAGAGGGACAACTTATTCTTACATTTTTTGGCCATGCAAGTCTCTCTCAAGTCCTCTATTTTTCTTGCAAGAGACTTTGTCTGGTTCTACATGTAAAAAGAAATATTAGAGGATCCATTACACACTAGACAAAAATTCAAACTAAATTTGTCTCTTTTGATGCTTGAACAAATTAACAGAACTTTGTTTTTCTTCAATGATGGAATAAAAGTAGGATAACTTTTTCCATGTCTTCAAAACTTTGATTTTTCTAAAATACTATAGTCAATAGATATAAATAATAAAAATAACAACATAATCTCATCAAGCATCATGTGTGACAGTTCTGAATCGTAGATGTACCATTAACTCATCAAGATTTTCAGTGTTGTACACCATTTGATAGGAATAGTAAGTGTTCGGATAATATTTAGAGAAAAAATGATCAACAGAACAGTCGCGAGCCTTGTGTTCAATACATAATGGAATTTCACGAACTATGACAGTATATCGGTCAGGTCTATGCTTTAAATTTTGCAGTTGTTGAGTCCTTTGAATTGAAATTGCTTCATATTCCTGGAGATGAAATGTCTTATGAGTGCAATTATAATATTAACTTGTTTGAATAACGAATTCACTAAGCAAAATGGTATTCCAAATTTCCAACATGAATAAAATCACCTTATAAAGTAGGTACATCCCATAGAAAGATATAAAACACAAGCATGCAAAATGCACCCAAAGCCTGTTAGAAAATCATAAACCATATATAGACGAGTTTCAATGCTTTGTATCCAAATCGTAAAGATAGAATGACTTAGGTTTTAAATAACAGTTGCAGTAGCGGTCACAATCGCATCATGTTACAGTTGTGGTCCAAGAGACATAAAAACTATACCATACTGCGGTCACAAACTTGTATTTTAAATCTTGAAATTAACATTAAATATTGAAAATAAATAAATTTGACCTTTTAGAACCTCTTCTAACATTGGATATAGTAAAAGAATCCATAGTAGAGTAGCTCTTATCTTTATCTTCCTTGACTCCATCATAATTGATAGGGAGAAGTACCGCTAACCCAACAAGAGAACACACTGCAAAAAATTTAATGCTGCAAATTGAAAACAAAAAGTAAATGAACAAAATACTGTAACTCAGAACCGAAATTGAAATATAGTAAAAGACTAAAATGTAAGTGACGAAACAATGACTTTTTAACAGCTTTGGAAAATTGTGCCCGAGGCCTTGGGAGGACCGTGGCGGCACTATTTATTATTCAAAATCAAATAACCGTAATAGCCTACAACCATATTCCAAAACCTAATTATAAGTATATGATCTATTTTCCTTCAAAAAAAAAAAAGTATATGATCTATTTATAAACTTGATATAGTTTAAAGACCTACCTAAAAACAACTCAAATAAAAACAGAGAATATGAATCTTGTTTAGATTTCTTTACTTATTTAAGTCTATCTACAACACAAATACTTGAGACTATTTGGAAGAGTTTATGAAAACTCCTTATGACATGTCATTAAAATAGTTGTTATCAGTTTATTTCCATCATCTATCCAAGTTCGTTTTGGAAAACAACTTATAAATTAGGTTAATTCTAGAGTGCACAAGTGAGACATGTCTTGCATCATGTACGAGTTGGTTTCTATAATTTAAATAATAAGTCACACCATTGAATCAAATAAGATATGATGTGACTTATTGATCTAATTATAAAAAACACCCTTGTCACACCCGTGACCAAATTTAGTTACGGGTGTGGTGAGGGGTAACCAAATTAAGTGTGACTTGCGCATTGAGTGCAAGACAATTTTACATTTATTGTCTTGCACATCCACTGTCTTGCACCACGCAAGAGGCACACTGTGCATGGTGCAAGGTGCAAGACAGTTTTACTTATATATTAGACAAAACCTTTATTTTACACAAAAATTCTCTTGACTTTAGTTTACGTTTGGTTAACGAAATAGCCTATTATAAGCACTTACTCTATAAGTTATATATTTATCCAAACATGACATAAACTTATCTACCAAAAACTCTATATCAATTAAACTATAAATAAAAACAAAGAAATAAGCTAGCTAGCTATTAAGATTTGGAAGAATGAGAGTGAAAGTTAACTAACCCAAATTTAAAGAGCCTAATGATGACAAGAGCATCAAGACCATGAGAATGAAGAATATCATCTTCAGTCACACGGTAAGCTCGAGAAATCCAAGAAATGGAAGGAAGAAAACGGTAGTAGGAAGAGTCAAAAGGGATATAGTGATGATGTGAGAGACGATGAGCATAATAGATGGAAGCAAAAGATGGTTGTTTCTTGAGAATGGAGAAGAGTGATAGTATTATGAAAGCTAGTCCTATGTTTATGGCTGCAGAAGCTAAAAGACTATGAGGGTTCATTTTCAAACTTCAACTTTAGTTTGGAGTTTGGACATATACATGAGAGGGAAAGGGAAATCAAAGGGACAAAGAAGAGTATTTGGTCTGTGTGCCACCTTTGTAAGTACGTGGCAAAGATTCAAGTGAAGAGGACGTGACTCACTCTAGACTAGATGTGTAATTTGCATGCTATTTTTGTGGGAAAATGTTATTATTACTCATACATCATCATCATATTTACCTTTCAAATATTATTTACTGTTCACCATTATTACATAGTTAAATTAACACGGTTCATGGCTAATGAATATCATGAATATTTTTTTTCCCTTTTAGAGTAGCTTATTGACACACAACACTATTCATTCTTGTTGAGAATTTTGGTCTCAAATTCCAAACTTCACACCAATGAAATTTAGATTTGTGGAGCAAATATCAATAGCAACCAAACCAATTACCAAAAGTAACCACAAGCAACAACAACAACATAGACCTAGTCTACAAACTAAATGCATAGCAAAACCACAATCCAACTATAAGGAATAAAAAAGATAAAGAGAGTAAAGAAAAGATAACAACACCAAAGATTGTTCACCTAGTTCGGTCCAACTTGACCTAATCTGGGAAGAGATTGATCTCTCCAATCCACTATCAAAGAGTTTTTACAAAGAGATTACAAATGAGTTACAAGAAATTAGCACAAGAGCTCACAAAGAACAAAACCTAATTTCTACTCATTTTTCCAATTTCACCAATGAACAAGACACTCAATGATTTTCACTCACCCAAGGTGTTTACAATGTTTCCCAACTCTATAATCTAACACTCAAAAGAGAACCAACACTTAGCTTTGATTTCCTAAGGATCTTCTCTTTTGGTTTCACAAGACTCACCAAAGTTGCTCTCAAAAACTCTTCACTCATGTGTTTCCCATCCCCATGAATCTTCCCCAAAAGACACTTACCCCTTTTCACAAGAGCCCCCTCTTTTGGTTCACCATGATTCACATCTTGAAGCTTTGAACCTCACCCAAAGACCCTCAACCTTTAGTATCTAATACCCTAAAAGTTCCCTCCTTTGGTTTCCATGATTCACATCTTGAGTGCTTAAATAGTGTTTCAGATCTGTCAAAAATCGCGCCACGTCTGAGAAAATCGCGTCACGGTTGATGCGTACGACCCAAGGTACGACAACCTTATCCAGAAATCGCGTCACGCTGCACAAAATTGCGCCACAATTTTTGCTTCACCAAAGCCATCCATTCTGCTAGCAAAATCGCGTCACGCCTCCCAAAATTGCGCCACGATTTTGAGTTTTCACAGCATCACAATTGAAGGCAATTTTCAACAATTCTTTTAATCACATGGTTAACGCAGTTTAAAAACATGGTTAATCATGTTTAGAAAATAGTTAAGGTATATCCTCATAAGTTCAAGATCATCTTGACTTGTCTATCTTCTTTGTTGTGTTATTGTTTAGCCGACAATAAGAGAACTCGGGGTCTCCCGTATGTAGTTTTTTTGCTTGTATATTTAAACGTTGACTTTTTGACACAACACATTTCAATTTTTTTAAGGTACAACTACGGGGATTAATCTCTGAAGCCTAATATGACTATGGATGACAAACTCTCTCTAAAAGGTTTAACGCTGCTGTATTTTCGAGGTTGAATTTGAACTCATAACCTTGATTAAACTAGAAAAAATTTACATCATCTTATCTAAAAGCTCTTCGGTAACACGTTTCATTTTTTCATTACATAGAAAACAAAGTTCAAAAGTGTGATTAATGACATTCAACTGATGGTTATTGCAAAATATATGTTGCAGTCAATCACTTTACACATGCCAATAAACAATTTTGATTGTTGGTTTCTTTAATTATCGATAGAAAAAAATTATAAAAATTAATATTTTGAAAATACTTTTTGAAATAAATTGTACATTTTACATGCGAACATTTGTATTTATATATACGTTAAAAAATAGTGTCAAAAAAAATTATATCAATAATATATATTGTAAAAATGCGACATATATTTTAAAACGAAGAGAGTTAAATAATATTCAATGAACATTAACATACAATGTTAAACGTATGGTTTCATCATTCTGTGTCCAAATTATGGGACATTTTTGCAGTACCTTACATCAATGTTTCTATAACAACATTAGCCACCACAATGATTTTCTAAAACGAAATTATTTTGTTGAACTTCTTAAATGTATACTAAGTGGGTCAAATGTGAATCTTACATGTTTACATTATTTATTTATATTTTTTTTTATTGAAAAAATCAATCTAATCTATCAAAATTTGTATCTTATAAAATCAAACTTGAAACCTTAAACGAAACACATTCCAAGATCCAAAGCCAACACTATTAAATCAATTCAAGTGGGTTTATTTTTTGAATGTTAGTATATAAACATTCAATTAGTACCTTAAGTTCAAAACCAATTTATAAGGGAGATGTGTTTCTTATAAGCGCACTCCAAAGATGCTTAATAGTATTTTTTATGTGGGACTACTATTTCCCAATACATCTATGGGAGCGGTTATGGTGCATAAGGAAATTCTTATGCACCGTGCATAAATCCCAACATAATTGCTTCCTACACCCCCAAAAGAAACCAAGCAAAACAAAACAAAACAAAACGAACCAAACGCGGAAACAAACTGAATCATCACCGTCGTTCATCATCATCACCAGTGAAATCTTCAATCTCATGATCAACATTGTCGTTCATCATCATCACCTTCATCATCACCGTACTGGAATGCCAAAACCATTTTGTTGTGGAAATGGTTTCTGTGAGTTGTACTCCAAACCCATTTTGCTGTGGAAATGGTTTCCAGAATCTTCAATCTCATCATCAACACCCTCGTTCATCATCATCACCGTCATCATCACCGTACCGGAATGCCAAAACCATTTTGCTGTGGAAATGGTTTCTGTGAGATGTACTCCAAAACCATTAGATGTACTTAATGGTTTTGAATTTTCTTTTTCATCAAAATTTCAAGAATTGTTGATGAATCAACACCATTGATTTCTCTTGTTCCGATCAATTCACAGAAATTGAATAATTCAAGAAATGAATTGAAGCTATATGAATCTCTCGCCGTCGTGTGAACCGCTAAGAATCCTCCCGGTCGGAGAGTTCTGCATATCTCGCCGGCGAATTCCGCCGGTTTAACGGATTCTTCCAAACCGCCTTTACCGGAGAATTCAAAATCGAAGGAATCACCGGGAAATGGATGTTTCTGTCCTTCTCATTGAATAATCAACGGCGGTGACGGTTTCTTGAATATTTCGATGGAGTCCACAACGCCGATTTCCTTCAACGCTAAAACCATTTTCGTCTCTTTGTTTGTTAGATCTAGAACTTGTGAAGCTTTGTTTTGAAAAACTAAGGTCGGATCTGTACTCTACATGAAAAAGGATATCTAAATATGGATTTTTTTTTTGGATTCGGAGTTGTTTTGAAACTCCGGCACGCCACCGTGCCAGAATTGTTTTGTTCGCCAGAGAAGAAGGAGTGGCCGACGCTGTGTTTTAGTGAGAGAAGCAAATGAAGTTTGATTTGGTGTAGTTTGAGAAGTCTAGGATTATTTAACGTGTACACTAGATCTGATGGTTGTGAAGTGTTTATACACGGTGCATAAAGATTCCCTTATACACCATAACTTTTGCCATACATCTATATATTATATATAAATAAGTTTAATGATAAAATATTCGTTTAATAAAGAAATACATTAGAAGATTTGTCCTAAAAAAAAAAAAAAATACATTAGAAGAGAAATTATAGAATGAAAATTATGCTTGTTGCCTTTTAAGTTTTAATGCTTATGATATCTAGGGGGGAGTAGAGTTGCATTAAGCCTTAAAGCAAACAAATCAAATCTGTATGCACACATACACACACCAATGCAAATGAAAGATATCATCAATAAATAGTGATTTATAAAAGAAGAAAAAGTTAAAATGGAGAAAATAAAATTGCCATTTTCCATGCAACATCACTTTGTAGAACATTATAGATTGTACTTAAATAGATATCATATACACTGCCGTTTAGACAAAGGGTAATTGTCTACATTATCTACATTAAATCTTTCATCATGACCATTCTTGTAGAATCTTGGCACTTGCGAATAAGATATATCCTCCATTCTGTTTTCTTGCCTATACACATGAATTCCATACCCTTTCACAATTGCCATTCTTCTCATTCCATGAACATCTTGTGCCATCAAATGCTCATCTTCACAATCCACACATGAAACTTCCACATTATTCCAACCATGTTCCAACCAGGTTTGTCTGAGATTGTGCCTATTGATAATGGCTCTTAGATCAAACAGCCACACATGTTCCTTCAGAATTGACCAACTAGAACATGGAGATATTATTGTTTTGTGGCCGTTGATGGTTAAAGAAAACCTTACTAGAAAATGATGAGGCAGATTTTCCAACATTCCAAAAACAACACACACACAAAAACTAGGGAATCTCTCACGAGCGTAAAAAGTTATGGATCTTTCACTACTACAATGATCAAACCATTCTGGTATACTTGATCCTGGAAGCATTACAGTCTTTTCTGCAGTTTCGTGATATGCCTGATCATACATAAAATAGTCAAAATTTTATAGAAGCAAATGTATCTATATGTAGGGGCTAAAATCATTCAATAATTGGTACAAGAAATTCAAACAGGAAAACCTGGCTTAACAGTACACTTTGTGATTGGGATGTCAATGAGGTGCAGTTCGATGCATCTATTTCTCTCAATTTTGGGGGAATAACTGAGATTTCTTGAAGCTGGCTGCAGTTTGTTAACAGAAGAGTCTTCAACTGGATACATTCTTTAATGCATGATGGAAGGACAGTGAAATTATTGTGAGATATGTCCAAATGTACCATGGTTGCGAAACCACTTAGACATACAAAAAGATTCTCATCTGTTAAATTGCAAGAGCTCAAATACAGATGAATCTTGTTTGGAGACACAGTGAAATTCAGTGGTCCGTTATCCTCTTGAAATTTAGTACAAATACCAAACCCTTTACATGAGTCAGCTTGAATTTCTTGAAGTCTAGGTAGTCTAAATATGCTACTAGGTAGCTTATGAAGCCTAGTACAATCCATCAGAGTTAAAACTTCAAGTCCTGTCACATTTCCAATTGAAAATGGTAATTCCTCTATGGCAGTTTGACACAAGTTGATGTGTAGCAAATTTTCGATCTTGCTCACTATTTCTGGGAACCTCGTTAGTTTCGAGCACTCAGAGAAAGAGAGAACTCTAAGAGATGACAACCTGAATGCAACGGGGATTGTTTCTAAACTAGTGCATCCTGTGGCTGTCAGCTCTTCAAGGTTATCAAGAAATCCAACAGAATCATGAATTTTGGTAACATTTATGCAATTATCAAGATTCAATGACATCAAGTTTGGGGCAGCAGACATATCCGGTACTTCTGTTATAAACATACAGTCGGTGAAATCAATACTAACCAAACTCCTCATATTCTGTAAACAAAAAACACCAACAATTAGACAATACATTTGATATTATTATTTGCAATTAAAGTTCGTAGGAATATTTCACATGAAGTGATATTTTGACACAAACTTGACAACAAAAATCGACAACAATTTGGATGGTTAACTCCGTTCAAGTATGTGGTTAATTACGTTCAGTTGATCGTTAATAAATATACCAAGGTGTTGCAACTTGTTCCAGAGTGGGCCAAGGATCCCAAGTCAGATGTACACGACCTAAATCTCACTGGATAGCGGCTTGAACCAATAGATCCTGACCATCCAGTCCGGATACAAGGCCAGATGACCACGTAGATGGTCACATCTGTCCCTCAAGGACAGCTGTCCAGATGAAGGCTTGACAGCCAGAAACCCTACTTATGCACTAGATATTCCCATGCTTAGCAATGGGCAAGGTAACACTTCTTACCATAATATAGCCGCACTCTCTCTACAACCCTCACTGACTTGAGCGTGGGAGCATGTGTAGGTACACCACCCCTCTACGGTGGAGAAGGACTCACGGGAGATTGCAGTGGACGACGACAAGCTCACCTCCTATAGACGACGGATCATTACTCATCAAACCATCTCCTTAGATCCAATAGGATCACAACTCATTATCCATTCACTGGATGTAATCTACCACAAATTTAAATGTCATTAACTACGATTCTCAGGGGTTCAAATATACATGATATTCATTATAACCCTCCAATTATGTCATATAAACATGATTTTCAGTTTTTCAAATATACATGATACATATTAACCAAAATATGTGTCCAAATGACATTCAAAATCATGGTTAATTGTGTAATGTAGATTAATGATTAGCAACACATTGTTATATTCTTAATTCATCTATTAAATGGAATTAACTATGGATTTGATCTATATTAACCATCAATTTTGTTGTCCCTTTTGTATTAAAATAACTCAACTCATTTCATGTAGCACTTACACATACCTTGAACTTGTTGAAAATGAGACACTTAGAAGGTAAATCGACAAAATCAGGTGGTAAACACCATGAAGGATATCCACTCCAATACAGAACTCTTAAGCTATTAGGGAGATGTTGGAGAACTTCAGAATATATTGCGTCGTTAATAATTAGTATTCTCAGGCTTTTCATCTCTTTGAAGGCTTTGTCACTCAACTTCTCTAGCTTTCCTTGTGGTAAGTTTTCCAATACCATGACTTCTATTTTATCATTTCCCTTTTCAAACAAAAAATATGTTACTAGAACTGTTCTATCGAGTTTTGTTAAAAAAGAGAAGCATATGTGCATAAAAATCAAAGAGCACTGTTGTTTGTTATGAAGAATTTTTACAAGAAATAGAGGAATGCATGAAAGTGAGATATTTGACCAATCAATTTATGGCTGATCATACATGAGAAAGCGAGAGATTATTATTTGTAAAGTGTTACTTCCTTCCACATATTATTCTTGAATTTCTTGTGAGACTCCTTCATAACAATAAGCAATTATAGGAAGAAAAAAAAAGCACTAGTTTTTGTAATACTAACGTAATAAATGTTGTCAACAAACAAAATTTGGCAATAAGAAGTAGCAAAAGGCTTGTTTCACAGATCTTCATTTAAAAACTAGAAAGTAAATAAAATCAATAAAAATAGTTCTCACCGCATTGTCATCTAAAACATGAAGAACATCCTCAGGTATCCATAACCTACTTCGTTTGCAAGGATTCATTGGTGATTCCTGGCGTACTATATTGATAGCCATGTCTATTACATGCTCATTGATCATGATACATCCACTGGGAGTGATTGATATGAGGGATCTAACTTTAAGTCTGTCAATAACATATTTTGTGTAGAAACCACAAGCAGATAGTATTTCTTTGACATATGAAAATGGCTCTCCATTGAAGAAACACGCGATGTCAATGAAAGTTCTCTTCTCGCATTCATTCAAACTATTATAACTCACTTCAAGTATACTCTGAGTTCCTTCATTACGGACTTTTTCATACCTGTCCAATGAAATCTCCCATTCATCTGTTGATTTTTCAAGCAAATCAGAACCTATAACCTTTAAAACTAACGGAAGGCCACGAGCGCAGCTGATTGCGCGATCCCATATTCCTTCAGGATTAGGTCTTTTTGATGCAATGGAACTTAAAAGTTGAAGAGCTTCATAATAATCAAATATAGGTACATCATATATATTTCCAACACCATGAGCAGCTAGAATATCTTTATGCCTAGTAGTTATGATAATCCTACTTCCCCTACCAAACCAACTTGATGCTCCTGCTAAATTCTTCAATTGATCCAACTTGTCAACATCATCAAGTATCAAAAGAATCCTTTTACTTTGCAACTTTCTGATTAGGATTGAAATTCCTTCATTCACATTACGCAGATAGATATTCTCGCCAACCGTATCAGAAAGAATTACCTGTTGTAGATATGCCAATCCATATTTGGTTGAATTTTCTCTGACATCATTGAGAAAGCATAAACCTTCAAATTCTTGGCCAATTGAATCATGCACAGCTCTTGCCAAAGTAGTTTTTCCTATTCCACCAACCCCACATATTCCTATCATGATGACACTACGATCAGACATTTGCAAACGGTATAGTATTTTAGATACACGTGGCTCAAGTCCAACTGCATAATCATCAACATGCAAAAGCTTCTGTTTTGATGTGCTGCACACTTTATCAGCGATCCTTTCGATAAATGCATATTCATATTCATATCTGTCAAGTACAAAATGTTATGAATACTCAAACTAAATCCATTGGGTCTAGTTTAATTTATTGCAAAATAGTGAATTACAAATAAAGGAAGATTGTGGAAAGTTTATATATTGAATTGATTCAACTTAAATATCATTTACAAGTCATGTACGATGTATATGGACACGGAAATGTGAAGACTGAAGCTAACTCTATAGGCTAACTGGTTATAGTCAACTTCTGACAGAAAGTTAACTAACAAACTTCTAACATAAAAATTAAGTAGCACAACTAACTTCAATGGCAAGAGCTGATGTTGAGTCATGGTACAGGCATATCTGATGGTGGACTAACTTCGAATAATGTGCATCTCAATCCCAATCACCAATCATTTTTGCACACACAGTCGGTCAAGATCATTGAGAAGAAATACCTTCTCTGAAATCAACAGGTAAAAAGAGTCATTGCTTCTCACGAATTGCACAAACTTTTGGTAAATCATGCAATTCCTCAAAAATTTACATCTGAACAAGACTGTCTATCGAGCATAAACTCAGATCAGTTCCAAAATGGCTTTTTCAAGATCAAACTCTGTTCACTTGGTTGTTATCATCCGTTTCAAGAGTAATTGGTTGAAAACACTTTTGGCAAGTTTGGGAGAAAGTGCACATGAACTTCCATGCACACCCACCTTAAAGAAAAAGTAAAACTATTGTGATGAGTTGAAGAACACGAAGAAAGCTTTTAAATCCATTTAAAAATATATTTTGCAAATCAAATGGAGAGGTGAATTCAGACCCGTTACGACATGGAACTGTGGAGAGCAAAATACAGCGAAATTATGGAGAGCAAATACAACCTAAATCATAGATTAACTTGCCCTCACACCTCTATCAAAAAGGAATTGTGGAGAGCAAATACAGCGAAATCATGGAGAGCAAATACAACCTAAGCCAGACACAGATTACCTCATTATGTCCTTTTCCAAAATTTGCCTAATTATAAATTCATTATAATTTTTGATAGTGTGTGTTTTTCTTGGTCATTCCCCTCGGCATAAAGGTCACAAATTCCCTTCACTTCAATGCTACATCTGCATCTCCAAAGATGTAATTTTCGATGAAGAAAATTTCCTTATTATTACCTGTTTCCTGCCCCTACTTAGCCTGCTGCAATGACAAACACTTTTCCACCATATATGATATTATATTACTCTTCCTTTCCCTCATACCAGCCTATCCCCTCCTCAAATCATCACTGCCTAGTAATGTCTTTCCTAGAATCCTTGGTGCAATCCCAGAGCCTTCTTCTGTTGCCCCACATAATGCTTCTCAAAACATCCCTCCTATTGTTACAAGAACCAAAACAGGCAACTTAAAACCAGAAGTTTTTGGGACTAATGCTGAACCTTCAATTTCTAATCAGGAATTGTCTGATCGACAGTGGTATGCAGCAATGCCATCTTATTATACCGCACTTCTAAACAACAAAACATGGAGTCTTGTACCTCTGCTCCTCGCAGGAAACCAAGAGGCTGTCAGTAGGTATTTTGAGTAAAAGAAAACCCAGATGGAGGTGTAATCAAACTCAAGGTAAGACTTTTAGCAAAATGGTTTCATCAAACATACCGCTTTTATTTCAACGAAGCCTTCTATCCTGTGGTCAAACCTGTCACCATACAGGTCATCCTTAACCTGGTCCTAACTCACAAATGGAGCATCCAACAAATTGATATTAAAAATGTTTTCCTAAATGGAATCTTACCAGAATAAGTTTGTATGGTGCAGCCACCCGGTTGTGTATCCTTCGTATTCACCCGTACCGTTCCTTTCAAGCTTCAATGGCTACCTGATGACATGTTGTCATTACGTATTTTTTAGGACTTATTTTGACATTTTGATAGAGTTCTAAGGCAATATGAGGTAACCAGGGGTGTGAAAAGCAGAAATTCTAAAGTGCTGGAAATTGGCAATCGTGGCGCGATTTTTAGTGGCGTGGCGCGATTTTGTGACCAGAATGAAGGTTTGGTTCTGCCACTGAAATCGTGGCACGATTTCTGGTGGCGTGGCGCGATTTTGGGCGCAGTCAGACTTGCCTATTTAAGCTGAAATCAGTTCCAAACATAAGGGTTACGATTTTGGAGAGCTAAAGTGCGATTTTAACACCCAGAAGACTGCATAGGGGCGATTTCCATCATCTCTAAGCCAGTTCATGTATGTTTTAATTCTTCCATTGATTATGCTATTTGTAAACACCATTATGAGTAGCTAAATCTCTTAGAGATTGGATCCGAGATGAATCTATGTAAACCCTATTGATTTTATGTTGCTGTGATGAAACTCTATTTTACATTAATGATATTCTAGTCTTTATTCAGTTTAATTGTTCTTAATGCTTTTCATATCTTGATCACATATGAACATGATTTCGTGAGAATGAATGACTATTGACCGTAGCTTTTAACTTAGACCTAATTAAGTTGTTCTAATAAACATGGTTAGTCTAGGAATGGATAATCGTTTATTAGTGATATAAGGTTAACGTGCTTAAACCTTCAAGAATTATTAGACCACCTAAGGAATTAGGGGCTGTAGTTTAAGAGGAGGGTCCTAACTCAAGGGATTGATTAGGACTAATTTGTTAACTATCGTAGGGCTAGCAAATCATTGATAGGAATAGAGTATAGTAACCAATTAGGGGAAACATAGAGGATTCGACGATCTAATCTCATCTCTCTCCATATTTTCATAACAAACTTTATCTCTTGTTATTTGTTTTAAAAACAAACCAAATCTTCTGCCTAGTGGCAAAACAAACATAATCTTTATACATCCTATTGCGTAACAAAGTTAACTTATTGCAATTAAAAACAATCCTTGTGGGAACGATATTTTTACTACTTCGATAGTTTTTGGTTCACTTGCCAAATTTCTATCAAGTTTTTGGCGCCGCTGCCGGGGATTGTTGATTTATTTCAATAAGGCAATTTTGTTATAATTTAGGATTTCTGTCATTTATATTTTTGTATATATATTTATAAAATAAAATAAAAATGATTTATGCTCTTCGTTTTCTTCTCATTGTACGGTGCTACTAAAAAGTTTATTCAAGTTTTGCAGCTATGATAGACAGGTTGTACCTTCATGACACAAAAGAGATTTGTACGCTGCAATATGAAAAATATATGCTATCTATGAAGATAAAATGTGTGGACAGTCAAATCTCGATATTAAAAAAAAGATGTGGTCGTGATGAGGCGAATCAACCAAGTAGTAATTGTGAAGGGAAGAACGAGGTGATCAACATAGATTACAATACTCAACTTCAACATATTTTAGATGATTTCTTGATGTCAAATCAAGTTTCATTTGAGAAGTTTGATCTTCAGTGTGGTGATCTTGTTGAGAAAGCACATGAGTCTCAGAGGACATTGGTTCAGATGGAAATTGAGTGTCACAAGGTTGTGGCAAAGGAAAAACCTAAAGTGATGAATGTTGATATTTTCTCGAAGTCTGGACCAACGGAGGTTGAGGAAATCATTCGTGTGCAGATGGATACACGTCCTTCTCTAAGGTGGGAGAGCTTAAATTCCAAAGGTTTCACTGTGGGTGCATGGGAGTATCTGATTCTTTGTGCCAAATTCATGGAATTCCTACCAAACAAGAGGAAGAAGAAGGATGATATATTCTTTCTATCATATTTGCCACCCTAATAGTGGTTGAAGTGTCAAGCTCAATGACGTAAAAGAAAGCGCTTGGTGGGAGGCAACCCATCCTTTTTATTATGTCTTTATTTTCCGTATTTTATTTCTATTGTGGAGTCAAACAATTTGTCTTTAATTTTCATTTTGGTTTAACTCAGTTGTATCCCCCTATTATGTGATTGAATCTGAACTTGTTTATTATTGATGAATTTGCTTGATTATTGACTTTTTCCAGTTTAGTAACAATTTTGTGATCAAGCGGTATTCCAAAAGTTCATATGGAGGAGTGACTTGTGATTCAAGGCGAAGTGTGCGGCAGTAAAGATAGGTAGTCACAACTCCCAGAAATCTAAACTGTAAGGTTCATAGCCAAATTTTATTTTTCAATTTTACTTGTAAAGAGTGTTCCATGGAACTACATTTCTAGAACTTGCATTGTTTCTTTACTGTTGATTGATTCTTGTCAAATACACACTGAGGTGAAAGTGCTTGGTCCTGTGAGCCTTTGAAACCTACCATGATTTTATTGATATTTATCTTTTTCTTAGCCAAATTGAGCCGGTAGGTTTTAGAACTTTTTGTTCGGTGACAAACTACATTACAAAGCTTAGAGACTTTTAGGATTTATCCCGAATTTTATTTCTGAGTTAGGCATTGTAGAATGTTGCTAAATAATAAGTATGGGGTTGCTATTGGAATTTGCAACCAACTAAGTGTGGGGTGGGGGTACTAGAGAACAAAGAACATTATCATGAAAAATACACACAAAAATGGTGTATCAAAAAGGAAAAAAAAAAGAATGAAAAAGGGACAAACAATGAAAAATCTGAGTAACTTTAAACTCGATTGTCCCAACAAGTTAGAAGTATTCTCTAGTACCTTTACAATTGTTTGTTTCAAAGGGTGAATGAAGAGATTGAATCCATGCTTTAATTTTCGTATGAGTGCCTAACTCAAATTTTGTGTAACCTACTTATCCAAATATTATCCCACCTTCACCTAAAGCCCCGTTATAACCCCTAAAGACCTCAAAGTATGTAATGACATTGATTTTGATTGACGTTTAGAAACTTTTCAAGCGTATGGTAATATGTAGACTTGCATGTCGACTGTGTGTGAACCCTATTCATTTTGTTGCGTGGAGTTGTGAATTGGTGGATGCAAACAAGTCAAACTAGCTCATCTTTAGCTAGTAGGGAGATGAACTTTTGGGTACTATCGCTTGATCAGGTAATTGTTATTTTACTGTCGACTGTCAATTTTTCAAGTAAATTCCTTGAGGACAAGGAATGGTTCAAGTGTGGGGTTGTGATGACATGCTGTCATTACGTATTTTTTAGGACTTATTTTGACATTTTGATAGAGTTCTAAGGCAATATGAGGTAACCAGGGGTGTGAAAAGCAGAAATTCTAAAGTGCTGGAAATTGGCAATCGTGGCGCGATTTTTAGTGGCGTGGCGCGATTTTGTGACCAGAATGAAGGTTTGGTTCTGCCACTGAAATCGTGGCACGATTTCTGGTGGCGTGGCGCGATTTTGGGCGCAGTCAGACTTGCCTATTTAAGCTGAAATCAGTTCCAAACATAAGGGTTACGATTTTGGAGAGCTAAAGTGCGATTTTAACACCCAGAAGACTGCATAGGGGCGATTTCCATCATCTCTAAGCCAGTTCATGTATGTTTTAATTCTTCCATTGATTATGCTATTTGTAAACACCATTATGAGTAGCTAAATCTCTTAGAGATTGGATCCGAGATGAATCTATGTAAACCCTATTGATTTTATGTTGCTGTGATGAAACTCTATTTTACATTAATGATATTCTAGTCTTTATTCAGTTTAATTGTTCTTAATGCTTTTCATATCTTGATCACATATGAACATGATTTCGTGAGAATGAATGACTATTGACCGTAGCTTTTAACTTAGACCTAATTAAGTTGTTCTAATAAACATGGTTAGTCTAGGAATGGATAATCGTTTATTAGTGATATAAGGTTAACGTGCTTAAACCTTCAAGAATTATTAGACCACCTAAGGAATTAGGGGCTGTAGTTTAAGAGGAGGGTCCTAACTCAAGGGATTGATTAGGACTAATTTGTTAACTATCGTAGGGCTAGCAAATCATTGATAGGAATAGAGTATAGTAACCAATTAGGGGAAACATAGAGGATTCGACGATCTAATCTCATCTCTCTCCATATTTTCATAACAAACTTTATCTCTTGTTATTTGTTTTAAAAACAAACCAAATCTTCTGCCTAGTGGCAAAACAAACATAATCTTTATACATCCTATTGCGTAACAAAGTTAACTTATTGCAATTAAAAACAATCCTTGTGGGAACGATATTTTTACTACTTCGATAGTTTTTGGTTCACTTGCCAAATTTCTATCACTACCAAACTGTTCAATCCATCCTGAAACGGTTCAATCCATCCTGCAAGAGCCTAAACAGGTCAGACCGTAGGCTCCTGTAGGCCGGCCAAGCCTATTCCAAACCCTATTCTCAACCCTATGTGAAGTAGATTGGACCACAAACCAAGATCGTCCATTTTCCTTGGCTCTAATTTAAATCAGGGTGTTCAAAGACGCTAACCCTGTTGGAACAAAATGTGTTTAACAATAAACCCTAAAGAGTTTTGATGATAACAAAGTATTAAAAATTGACAATTGGTATTGCTAACATTTGTTCAAGTGTACAGGACCATAAACAAAGTGATTTATCTCATCAAGGTTCTGAACGAACAAATAAAGAGCAAAGGAAGTAGCTATTTAAAACTTAAAGCGCTCCTGAAGTCTAGCGCTCCTGAAGTCTAGCGCTCCTGAAGTCTAGCGCTCCTGAAGTCTAGCGCTCCTGAAGTCTAGCGCTCCTGAAGTCTAGCGCTCCTGAAGACTAGCACTCCTGAAGACAAGAGCTCCTGAAGAGTATGACATCATCAGAAGCTGAAGTTTCTCAGAAGCTGATTCTTCGAAGCAACAGTATTTCACCAGATTTCAAGATTCAAGTGTTGTATTTTGGAGCGAAAATTATGGAGCATTGGCAGAAGATTAGTGGATTTAAGCAACGGTCATTTCAAAAGGATTTGAAGTCATTTTGTTGCAATTAGACAAGAAGCGTTGACATTGTACTTTGTACGAACTGTACAACCACCTTCTCCACTACTCTGTTCTTTGTCTCTGCTAACAGACAAGAATAACAGCTCTTATGTACAACCAAGCCTGCATCCTTGTTCCTTCTCAACTGGAATGGATTTGAAATTGATTCTTTATAGGACAACAACTAAATCAGGCAAAGAATCATTGGTGAAAGATCAAGCTTCAGTAACGACTCTTTTTGAATGTGTTGGCACTTACAACGTTCACTTCACACCTCTATATAAAGGAGTGAAGACTTGAAGAACAATAAGACTCCACAATATATTTCAAAAGTGCCAAAACTCTGTCAAAATTGTCTAAGCATTCAAAGTTCACTTAGAATTTCAGTTTTCAAGTTCTTATCTTTGAAATTCTTAAGTCTAAAGAGTCTGTATCTGATTTGTATTGTGAACACCACTGATTGTATATCAAGTGTTCAATCTCAAACATTTTTCTGTGTAATTTTGTTTGATAGAAGTCTCTTGCTTGTGTGCTTGAGCATTAGAAGTCTCTTGATTGTGTTCTTGAGCATTTGAAGTCTCTTGCTTGTGTGCTTGAGCATTTGTAATCAGATATTACATTTAGTGAACTCTCCTTGGAAGTGCAAGGGGGACAGGACTACTTCCGGATTGTGGAAGGAACCTGTATAAATCTTTTGTGTCCTGCTTCTTCTCTTTTCTCTCTGTTTTTCATTCCGCTGCATACGCTCCTGAACAGTATCTTCAGAAGCTGTCTATCTAGCTTCTGATCATTCTGATTCTGAGTTTTGGAAAGAGAAAACGATTTATTTTAAAACACAATTCAACCCCCCCCTTCTTGTGTTTTTCTCCCCTTCAATTGGTATCAGAGCCTTGGTTCTGTTGTCAAACACCTAACAGTGTAACAGTCCAAGATCTGAGAAAAACATGTCTGCTGATTCATCTGTTTCTGGTTCTGCTGGCTCTAGTGGTAATCATCATGCTGTTGCATATGATTATAGTGAAAAGAAAACTGACTCAGGGAAGGTTCCAAAGTTTAATGGAGATCCTGAAGAGTTTTCTTGGTGGAAAACCAACTTCTACAGTTATATCATGGGCTTAGATGAAGAACTATGGGATATTCTGGAAGATGGTGTTGGTGACTTAATTCTTGATGAAGAAGGAGCTGCTGTTGATAGAAAAATACATACTCCTGCTCAGAAGAAGATGTACAAGAAACATCACAAGATCAGAGGCTCTCTAGTTTCTGCTATACCACGAGCAGAGTACATGAAGATGAGTGATAAGTCAACTGCTAAAGCTATGTTTGCATCTTTATGTGCTAACTATGAAGGAAGCAAGAAAGTTAGAGAAGCCAAAGCACTGATGCTTGTTCATCAGTATGAACTGTTCAAGATGAAGGATGATGAAAGTATTGAGGAGATGTACTCAAGATTTCAAACCCTAGTCTCTGGACTCCAAATACTGAAGAAAAGCTATGTTGCTTCTGATCACGTGAGTAAGATTCTCAGAAGCCTTCCTGCCAGATGGAGACCAAAGGTGACTGCCATTGAGGAAGCTAAAGATTTAAACACTTTAAGTGTTGAAGATCTTGTTAGTTCTCTCAAAGTTCATGAGTTAACTCTAAATGAACATGAGTCTACTAAAAAGAGTAAATCAATAGCTCTTCCATCAAAAGGCAAGTCATCCAAAGCTCTTAAAGTGGCTGAGTCTGATGAAGAAGATTCACCAACTGGAGATTCTGATGAAGAGGTTACTGAGATGATGGCTATGCTCTCAAACAGACTTCAGTATCTAGCCAAGAAGAACAAGAAGTTTGTGTCCAGGAGAGGTAGTTTCAGAAGCTCAAAGAAGGAAGATCAAAAGGGATGCTTCAACTGCAAGAAGCCTGGTCATTTCATTGCTGATTGCCCTGATCTTCAGAAGGAAAAATCAAAGGAAAAGTCAAAGAAACCAACATTCAAGTCAAGCAGGTTCAAGAAACAGTTAAAGCAGAGTTTGATGGCTACATGGGATAACTTGGATAGTGAATCTGAATCTGACAAAGAAGAGTCTGATGAAGGTGCAAAGATAGCTGTTGGGTTAGTAGCTACAGCAACTTCAGAAGCTGAAACTGAATCAGATTCAGAAGATGAAAATGAGGTATATTCCAAAATCCCTAGAGAAGAACTGATAGAGTCACTTAAAGAACTCCTCACTCATTTTGAATTAAGAACCAATGAGTTGAAAGCTTTGAAAGAAAAATATGTTGCTTTGATGAAGCAACAAGAATCAACTCTATTGGATCTAAAAGCTTCTGAAGAAGGACTCAGAGGTTTTGACTTCATATGCAAGACATATGAAGACAAACTTAAGTTCTTGTGTCAGAAGCTGCAAGAAAAATGTGATGGAAAATCTTTAAGTAACCATGAGATTGCTCTTGAAGATTTCATTATGTCTGGTATTGACAGAAGCAGAATTGCTTCTATGATTTATAGCATTTACAAAAACAATGGTAAAGGGATTGGATTTTCAGAAGCTAAGTCTAGTGAAACCAATCTCAAAGCATATTGTGAATGCATAAAGGAAGGATTGAAAACCTTCTTTGTTCCTGAAGGTGCAAAAATGGGAACTGTTGCTCAATCAGAACCTGAAGCCTCCAGTTCTAAGGCTAAGATTACATCAAAGCCAAAGAATTTCAAGCCTAAGGATATGATAAATTCTGAATCTAAGACCACAAAGATTAAGATTCTGAAGAGATCAGAACCTGTTCCTCAGAGTCTGATAAAATCAGAATCTGATGTCCTAAAGTCTAAGGTTCAGAAGGGCAAGGCAGTTGGCGCTCCTGAGGTATCAAAACCAAAAGTTGAAAAACCTAAGGTAATGATTAATCAGAAGCTACCCAAGAAGGATCTAAAGGATCAGGAAATGGTGAGTAAATTCTCCAGCTCTAACCCCAAAGGACCCATAAAACAATGGGTACCTAAATCTGAAATTGTCAATACTGCAGATTTGTCTAAAAGCAAGAACAAAACAAAAATCATGGTACCTGGACAGCGGTTGCTCAAGGCACATGACAGGAGAGAAGTCAATGTTCCTATCCCTCACAATGAAAGAAGGAGGAAATGTAAAGTTTGGAGGCAACCAGTCTGGGAAGATTATTGGTACGGGGACTATTGGTAACTCCTCTACCTCTATTAATAATGTATGGTTGGTAGATGGGCTTGAACATAACCTATTGAGCATCAGTCAATTCTGTGACAATGGTTATGATGTTTTATTTGAAAAAGCCAACTGTACAGTAATCAACAAGAATGACAAGTCCATTGTGTTCAAGGGAAAGAGAGTGGAAAATGTCTACAAAATCAATTTTTCTCAACTGGCTGATCAGAAGGTAATCTGCCTTCTATCAATGAATGATAAGAAATGGATGTGGCATAAAAGGCTGGGACATGCTAACTGGAGATTAATCTCTAAGCTTAGCAAGTTACAACTTGTCAAAGGCCTTCCTGACATTGATTATCATTCAGATGCACTCTGCGGTGCATGCCAGAAAGGAAAAATTGTTAAAACATCTTTCAAAGCAAAAGACAATGTTTCCACCACAAGACCCTTAGAACTGCTTCATATTGACCTATTTGGACCAGTTAGCACTGCATCCTTATATGGAAGCAAGTATGGATTAGTTATTGTTGATGATTATAGCAGATGGACTTGGGTGAAATTTCTGAAAAGCAAAGATCATGCATACGATGTATTCAGTAACTTCTGCACCCTTATTCAATCTGAAAAAGAAGCCAAAATTTTGAAAATCAGAAGTGATCATGGTGGTGAATTTGAAAATGAGCCATTTGAAGCTTTTTGTGAAAAACATGGAATCCTCCATGAATTCTCTTCTCCTAGAACTCCACAACAGAATGGAGTTGTAGAAAGAAAGAATAGAACGTTACAAGAAATGGCCAGAACCATGATTCATGAAAACAATTTGGCAAAACATTTTTGGGCAGAAGCTGTGAATACAGCGTGTTATGTCCAGAATAGGATCTATATTAGACCTATCTTGGAGAAAACAGCATATGAATTATTTAAAGGAAGAAAACCCAATATCTCTTACTTTCATCAATTTGGATGTACATGTTACATTCTGAATAACAAGCTCTACCTAAAGAAATTTGATGCCAAGGCCCAAAGAGGAATCTTCTTAGGTTACTCTGAAAGGTCAAAGGCATACAGAGTGTATAATTCAGAGACACTCTGTGTTGAAGAATCTATGCACGTTAAATTTGATGACAAAGAGCTTGAAGATAAAACTTCAAAGCAAGGTGAAAGTTTTGCAGAGATACAGGTTCCTGAAGACATTCCAGAACCTGGTCAGTCAGTTGAATCTGAAGATAGTTCAGAAGCAGCACCCACATCAGTTGCTCCTGATGAAGTCGCTCCTGATGAAGTTGCTCCTGATGAAGTTGCTCCTGATGAAGTTGCTTCTGATGAAGCACATAATGGCTCACAGCAAGCAGATTCATCCAACTATACTTTCAAATACAAGTCTTCTCATCCTCAAGATCAAATCATTGGAAGTAAAGAAAGTCCCAGAAGAACAAGATCACACTTCAGACAAGAAGAATCTATGATTGGACTAATTTCAATGATTGAACCAACAACTGTTGAAGAAGCACTTTCAGATGATGGATGGATCATAGCTATGCAAGAAGAGCTGAATCAATTCCAACGGAATGATGTGTGGGATCTGGTACCCAAACCCCCTCAGAAGAACATTATTGGAACAAAATGGGTATTCAGAAACAAGCTGAATGAAAAAGGTGAAGTAACCAGAAACAAAGCCAGACTTGTTGCTCAGGGGTACAGTCAACAAGAAGGCATTGATTACACTGAAACATTTGCTCCAGTTGCAAGATTGGAAGCAATCAGGTTACTTTTATCTTATGCAATTAATCATGGAATAGTATTATATCAAATGGATGTCAAGAGTGCATTTCTTAATGGTGTCATAGAAGAAGAAGTGTATGTCAAACAACCTCCTGGCTTTGAGGATCTGAAGCATCCTGACCATGTTTACAAACTTAAGAAATCACTATATGGCTTGAAACAAGCTCCCAGAGCTTGGTATGACAGACTAAGTAATTTCTTGATTAAAAACGATTTTAAACGAGGTCAGGTTGACACAACACTCTTCAGAAGGACTCTTGAGAAAGATATTCTTGTTGTGCAGATATATGTTGATGATATAATATTTGGTTCTACTAATTCATCTCTTTGCAAGGAGTTCTCTAAGTTAATGCAGGATGAATTTGAAATGAGCATGATGGGAGAGCTGAAGTTCTTCCTGGGCATTCAAATTAATCAAAGCAAAGATGGAGTATATGTTCATCAGACGAAGTATACAAAAGAGCTTCTGAAGAAGTTCAAGCTTGAAGATTGCAAACTGATGAACACTCCTATGCATCCTACATGCACCTTAAGCAAAGAAGATGAAGGATCAAAAGTGGATCAGAAGCTATACAGAGGTATGATTGGTTCTCTGTTATACCTCACTGCATCTAGGCCAGATATTCTATTCAGTGTATGCTTATGTGCAAGGTTTCAGTCAGATCCTAGAGAATCTCATTTAACTGCAGTTAAGAGAATCTTCAGGTATCTGAAAGGAACAACTAATCTGGGACTCCTTTATAGAAAATCCCCAGATTATAAGCTAATTGGATTCTGTGATGCTGATTATGCTGGTGACAGGATTGAAAGAAAGTCAACCAGTGGCAATTGTCAATTTCTGGGTGATAATCTGATATCTTGGGCTAGCAAGAGACAAGCAACTATTGCTATGTCTACAGCAGAAGCAGAATACATCTCAGCTGCAAGTTGTTGCACACAACTACTCTGGATGAAACATCAGCTGGAAGATTATCAGATACATGCTAACAGTATTCCTATCTTTTGTGATAATACTGCTGCTATTTGCTTGTCAAAGAATCCAATTCTGCATTCAAGAGCCAAGCATATTGAGATCAAACATCATTTTATCAGAGATTATGTTCAAAAAGGAATTTTAGATATACAATTCATTGATACTGAAAATCAATGGGCTGATATATTTACTAAGCCTTTGACTGTTGAAAGATTTGATTTTATTAAGAAAAATTTGAACATGCACTACGTGTCTGATTAAAATTGCTTGCTCCTGAATAAGAAGTTCAGGTTCTGAAGTCACTTCAGAAGCCATTGTCCTTCAGAAGCTCCTGAGTGAGGTCCTGAAGAAAATGTGCTTCTGATGAGTCATCAGAATCTCAACCTTCAGAAGAGAATCTTTGTGCTCCTGAATAGCAGAAGTTAGTGGAAGTTCTGGAGTTGCTCCTGGCGACATCTGTCCCACTAACTTATACAGCTCGTCTGAAATCTGACAGCGTGGCATAAATGTATTGGCGTATAACTCAAAAGGGCAATGATGTTAATTTTACTTTTCGTAGTACTATCTCGCGCCCCCAACTGTCATTAATGCTTTGTTTGTTTGTCCCCTGTTATTCAAACGTTTTTCGCTAAAAAGCACTTAATCAAAAACACACACTACTCACTTCACTTCCTACACTTTCTGTTTTTGTTTTCGTATCTGCTAAGAAAAGTTCTCTCTCTCTCTCAAAACTCTAAGAACCCTAAATCTCAAACTTCTTCAAACATCAATGGCTTCATCAAGTTCTGTTCAAGAATCCAACGCTCAACTCGCAGTTCAGCAAGCTGAAGGTCAGCAAGAAAGGGCTGCTTACGAGATCAAAGGAGTCACCATGAGCCTAAAAGAATGGCAACTTAAGATTCAAACAGAGAATCCGGTGGATTTTGAATCTCTTGCTTATCATGGATGTGACATCAAGAGGTTTTATGAAGTTCAAGGGCTGATGAACTATTTCAATATGCTCAACGGTCCTACCTACAAGACGTTAGTAAGACACTTCTGGGTAAGAGCATCAGTCTATGATAAAGCTGCATCAAAACTGGAGGAAGACGAAAAAGTTTTGATTGATCCCTCTCTTGAAGGGAAAACCAGAGAAGAAATGGGTTTGGAACCCTTTAAAGAAGTTCAGATCAGGTCAAGCCTGATGGGCATTCCAGTCTACATCTCTGAAGCTATAATTGCTTTTGTCATTGGAGCAGAAGCAACTGGAAAGTACTCCGGTGTAGATATACCAAACTCTCAGTCAAGCTCCTGGAGTGATTTGGTGAATAAAACTCTTTTCAATTCTACAACAGCTGGAAAATACTGTGACCTGAACATGATCAATAAGATGCTCCTGAAGATTCTCAACGAAAACCTGTTGCCTAAAGGAGGTGGTGGTGATCAACCATCTTTGGCTCACAAGGTATTTCTTCATCATCTCATCACTGGAGAAAAGATAAATCTGCCTAAGTACATCTTCAGGCATATGATTAAAGAGCTCAGGGAAAGCCAGAACAAGTGCAGAGTCTGGGTTCCCTATGGAAGACTGATCTCAGAAATCTTCCATCAAGGAGGCATCATTAAAGCTTTGAATGAAGTAAACTACTTCACTGATGAACAGCTGGAAACTGAGACCGGAAAGGTGTTGAATGCAAGCACCTTGAAGCATATGAAACTGATTCCTGAAGTAACCAAGCTGAAGACAGACATCTGTGAATCAAGGGTGGTTTCAAATCTCATGGAGGACTTCCCTCCCATCTGCAAGAAAGACACCCTGGCCGTTCAAATGGCTCTCATTGCTGATCACTATGAGACCCATGGAAAGCTGATCAGTCTGGATGAAGTTCCAGAAGAAATGTATGGACAAGAACTTCCTGTAGCTAAAGGAAGAAAATCTAAAAGAAAGGTACTTACTCAAGAAGAGTACTTAGAAGGTGAAAATCCTTCCAAGAAGGCGAAGAAGGAAAAGGCTCCTGAAAAGTCTTTATCTGGTGCTCCTGGAGGATCATCAATTCAGGAAGAGGTTCAGGATCTGAACCCAGGAGCTATTATTCCTCAGAAGACAAGAAGTGGCAAGCAAATGGTTTCAGCATCTACAACAACGAAAGTGAAACAGATTCCTCAAAAGAAGAAAAGGACTCAGAGACTAAGGAAACTGAAGGAATCTGTATACACTGCTGAAGATTGTGCAGCTGCAGAGGCACAAGAAGAAGAAGAGGCTACCGAACTGGTTACCAGGGAGGTAAGAAAGAAGAAGAAGGCTGAATCTGAAGCTGTTCAGAAGGCATTGGAGCTGGCTAAGGAAATAGAAGTACCTACTGAGGTCTTGCTCAAGGAAGATGCTGCTAAGGTTGCTGAGCAAGCTCTGATGAGCTCAATAGAACTGCAAGCTGAAGTTGCTACTGAAGCTGCAAGTATTCTAGCTACTCCTGGATCAGATTTTATATCAGGTACATCCTCCTCACAACCCTTAATACATATAGAATCTGACTCCACTCCCTCATCACCTTCTCAATCCAAAACCTCATCATCCTCATCTTCTGATATTCCTATTAGCATCCTCAGAAGAAGCCTATCACCATCCTCCAAACTCCACAAAAATTCTTCCAAACCTATTTCTCCTTTCAAACCATCTGAACCATCTATCCAAGCTAGGGTCAGTAGTTTGCTAGAGTTACAATGCAGCAAACTACCCCCTAATCATCCACTTCAACCACAAACCATTAAACCTGTCAACATGATTTTACCTGACAAACCAGAAGATGACTCTGTTATAAATAATCTCAGTAGTCATCTATCCGGTGAACTTCCAAATTTTAACCTAACACCACAAAAAGCCTCTGAAGTAACAACTTCACAAGTTGCTTCAGAAAGCCCCCATCAACAAGCACCTGAACCACTTGTATCCCCATCTGTTTCTGAACAGTATGTTCCTGAACAATCTGTTCCTGAACAAGTTGTTCCTGAACAAGCTGTTCCTGAACCCACCATTTCTGACCATACTTCTGAAATTCTTTACACTGAAAATGCTATGGAGATTGATGATTCTGTCATTGATCCTGATGCACAAACTGCTCAATCTTTTCCTATGGAGGTTGACCAGTCTGCTTCTGATCAGGCACAATCACAATCTGAAAGCAATTCTCAATCTTCAACCATAAATAACCTACAAATTCAACTCTGTGCTCCTCCCAAGCCTAGAAAACAACCTTCACCACCCACCAGATTCTTAGATTCTAATGTATTAAAGGGAGTGTGTGAGGACATAGCTGACAAAATGATCAAGCTCATTTCATCCAGAAGTGACTTGAATCACAGAGAAAGCTATGAGAAACAATGGAGTAGGCTCAAGGAGAGAGTTGAGTATGTCATGCAAGCTCTATCCTCAACATGTGTAGAAGCTCAAGAGCAAGCTAAGCAGAAGCTTCAGGACTGGCTGAACGGCATCAATGAAGATCTTGAAGAGGTTAAGATAACTGGAACTTGGGCTAGATCGTCTTTAAGTATCAGAGGAAGAGAACCAACTGATTTTCTGCCTCAGTACATTCATCCCAAGGACCTTGACTTATCTTTCCTTACAAAGGTCAATCTAAAGGCATCAGCTCCTGATCTAGCTTTAGCTCAAGAGAACAAGATCTTAAAGGAAAAGAATAAGAAGCTGGAAAAAGATCTCCTTGAGCAAAGGCTACTGTTTTTAGAACATAAAGCTGAAACTGATGCTAAACTGGAAGAAGCCAGGATCAGAGAAGAAAATATGGCCAGAAGCATAGCTGAGATGAAGCAGAAGCAAGAAGAAAACAATGATCTCCTGAAGAAGATTCTTGAAAACACTCTCAAACAAACCAACCCATAGTTGCACACCCTTTGTTGTTTGTTGTGTCTTTCAGTTTGTTCTTTTATTAACTGTGTATGCTTCTGAATTCAAACACTTCTATATATTTCTTTGCCTCTGATTTATTTTTTTTTAACGCCTTTCACTTGTGATATTGATTATGCTCTGAATCCTTTTACTATGTTTTTCTCTTTCTTTTGTTGATTTCTTTTTGTTAATGACAAAAGGGGGAGTAAGTGTGATAGTATTTAAAGGTCCTGAGCCCCATTAAGTTTATTTTGAAATTTAATTCTCGCAAAATAACTTAACTGAACCATTATCTCTCTCTATCACTTCTATTCTCTTTGATTATTTTACTAAGCGTTAAATGAATTTAATTAACAAAGATAGAACTCAGGGGGAGCTTACAAACCTCACCTTAAAGTACTATTAGACTCAGGGGGAGCTTACAAACCTCATACCCTATAAGTCAACTTGTTAATTAGATTAACAACAATTGATCAAATTTTTAAATACTATGGTTTGTCATCATCAAAAAGGGGGAGATTGTTGGAACAAAATGTGTTTAACAATAAACCCTAAAGAGTTTTGATGATAACAAAGTATTAAAAATTGACAATTGGTATTGCTAACATTTGTTCAAGTGTACAGGACCATAAACAAAGTGATTTATCTCATCAAGGTTCTGAACGAACAAATAAAGAGCAAAGGAAGTAGCTATTTAAAACTTAAAGCGCTCCTGAAGTCTAGCGCTCCTGAAGTCTAGCGCTCCTGAAGTCTAGCGCTCCTGAAGTCTAGCGCTCCTGAAGACTAGCACTCCTGAAGACAAGAGCTCCTGAAGAGTATGACATCATCAGAAGCTGAAGTTTCTCAGAAGCTGATTCTTCGAAGCAACAGTATTTCACCAGATTTCAAGATTCAAGTGTTGTATTTTGGAGCGAAAATTATGGAGCATTGGCAGAAGATTAGTGGATTTAAGCAACGGTCATTTCAAAAGGATTTGAAGTCATTTTGTTGCAATTAGACAAGAAGCGTTGACATTGTACTTTGTACGAACTGTACAACCACCTTCTCCACTACTCTGTTCTTTGTCTCTGCTAACAGACAAGAATAACAGCTCTTATGTACAACCAAGCCTGCATCCTTGTTCCTTCTCAACTGGAATGGATTTGAAATTGATTCTTTATAGGACAACAACTAAATCAGGCAAAGAATCATTGGTGAAAGATCAAGCTTCAGTAACGACTCTTTTTGAATGTGTTGGCACTTACAACGTTCACTTCACACCTCTATATAAAGGAGTGAAGACTTGAAGAACAATAAGACTCCACAATATATTTCAAAAGTGCCAAAACTCTGTCAAAATTGTCTAAGCATTCAAAGTTCACTTAGAATTTCAGTTTTCAAGTTCTTATCTTTGAAATTCTTAAGTCTAAAGAGTCTGTATCTGATTTGTATTGTGAACACCACTGATTGTATATCAAGTGTTCAATCTCAAACATTTTTCTGTGTAATTTTGTTTGATAGAAGTCTCTTGCTTGTGTGCTTGAGCATTAGAAGTCTCTTGATTGTGTTCTTGAGCATTTGAAGTCTCTTGCTTGTGTGCTTGAGCATTTGTAATCAGATATTACATTTAGTGAACTCTCCTTGGAAGTGCAAGGGGGACAGGACTACTTCCGGATTGTGGAAGGAACCTGTATAAATCTTTTGTGTCCTGCTTCTTCTCTTTTCTCTCTGTTTTTCATTCCGCTGCATACGCTCCTGAACAGTATCTTCAGAAGCTGTCTATCTAGCTTCTGATCATTCTGATTCTGAGTTTTGGAAAGAGAAAACGATTTATTTTAAAACACAATTCAACCCCCCCCTTCTTGTGTTTTTCTCCCCTTCAAACCCATGGCTCATTCCAACACCAAAACTGAGTATTGCAGCATGGCCGATACTACAACTAAAGTAACTTGAATTTAATCCTTATTTACGAAACTCAATGTTAACCCCGAGGGGTTGTCCTTGTGGTGTATAATAGACTCAAGGTCTCAAGTTCATATATGATTGAATACGATAGAATGTTAGTCATTATGTTAGTTATTATTAGGTAATTACTCTCCATTATTTTATAATTACTCTACTACTATGCTCTCCATTATTCTGTAATTACTTTACTAGACTCTCTATTATTTTATAATTATTCTATTAGGTTCTCCATTAGTTTGTAATTACTCTACTAGGTTTGACTCTATCTATTATAACTATATATACTTTTGATCATTATCAATGTAAAACACGGAATTGATTTCCTTTATGGTATCACGAGTCTAATTTCCAGTAACCTACCTCTTTCTTTCTTACAGTCGCCGCCCATTGCTGCCACACCATGTCTTCCTCCCCTGCCATGAGCCGCCACCACTTTCTTCAACCAAGGTCGCCGCTTCCTACTCCCTTGAGCCGCCCACTGCCGCTCAAGCGTCTTCCTTAGCCGCACAACCTAGCAGCTTTCTCTCGTGCCACGCCTCTCTCTTGCGCCGCCCATTGCTGCCACACCATGTCTTCCTCCCCTGCCATGAGCCACCGCCACTTTCTTCAACCAAGGTCGCCGCTTCCTATTCCCTTGAGCCGTCCACTGCCACTCAAGCGTCTTTCTTAGTCGCACCAACTAGCAGCTTTCTCCCGTGCCGCGCCTCTCTCTCTTGCGCCGCCCATTGCTGCCACACCATGTCTTCCTCCCCTACCATGTCGTCGTCCGCCGCTGTGTCCTCCACCACTGTCGCGACCTCCAATTCTCTCTCTCTCTCTCTCTCTCTCTCTCTCTCTCTCTCTCTTTCTCAAGGCTCGCCTTATAGGTGATGGCGGGTCACAAATTGCAGGTGTAGGTTGTGATGAGACATTCAGTCCTGTAGTAAAACCGACGACGATTTGCACCGTTCTCACCATTACCTTTGTTCGGGAAAAGGTCGCGCGTGGCCAGGCACGCGTCCTTCATGTTCCTTCTCGTCATCAGATTGCTGACATCTTCACAAAAGGCCTACCTCGAGTTCTTTTTGATGATTTTCGGACCAGTCTAAGCGTCCGTGAACCTCCCGCTTCGACTGCGGGGGTGTGATAGAATGTTAGTCATTATGTTAGTTATTATTAGGTAATTACTCTCCATTATTTTGTAATTACTCTATTAGGTTCTCCATTATTTTGTAATTACTCTATTAGGTTCTCCATTAGTTTATAATTACTCTACTAGGTTTGACTCTACCTATTGTAACTATATATACTCTTGATCATTATCAATGAAAAACACGGAATTGATTTCCTTTAGAATCCTCTCGTTTGAGACTTTAGAGTGTGCTCATTTTTAGGTTTCAGGTTCTAATCCTTCTGATGTTAACAATTACTATGTTGGTCCAATCCATATAGGACTTTTACTCTAAATTTAATTCAGGCTTCATTTAGTGGAAGGTGGAATTGATCGACATTATTTGTTGGATCTTGAGCTGGATACCGAGTATATCAAAAAATAGAACTTGATGTTTTTTTCTCAAAATTCCTACTCTCTTAGTTTTAGGCAACAATGTTATTGTTTATCATCTTGTCTTAAAATTTGACATGATACATAAAGAAAATGAGCATTGATGTGGTGACTCAACTAGTTCTAGAATCAAAAAGGACTCAAATTAATTACATTAATTATGTATTAAGTGAATAATATTGAGTATGTTATGGTGTACTTGTGTTATTTTGGGTATGAACGAGGTTATATAAGCATTGTATGGTCTCATAATCAGAAGAAGAAAGAAACAGCCTGATGTACTAATGCTCTCGTATACTCAGGGTACAGGAAGAGTCCCACCAATATAATCAATTTCATTTCTTTTAATCCTAACTTCACTTTCTAAATTCTGGAGTGTAGGACCCTACCTACAGGGATGGCCCTAAGCATGACGCAAGAGGGACGACCACCCATGGCATCATTTTTATAGGAACATGAAAATTATTATTTTTTCTTAGTAGTAAGGACTATATACATATATTTATTTTCAATTGGCTTTGACTAATTTTATTAAAAAAATATTTTTAAAGAACTTTGATTAATGAATCTTTTACCACGAAAAATACAAAAAGAAAGACATTTGAAAAGACCGACCCTGCCTACTCGAATTGTCTTGTCAAATTCAAACAAAAAATGCAAAGAATTAATTAAGAAAGAAAAGAAAACATACCCATCTCTAAAATACCACCCTGCCAGATTAGCAGCTTCTTGTAAAGCCAACCTCCAACCTTGAACATCCTTTTTGTTATACTTCATTTTCTCCTCATGCTTAGCCAATTCTTGTCCATAACCACCAGTCTGATTTCGAACCTCCGATGGATCAACGTTATAAAACACAGGGAACACCACTAGTTCCTTATCTTTAAAACATCCAATGATTTTGACAAGTTCATGAAGGCACCATTTTGAGGATGCATAGGTTTTGGAGAACACAATTATGGCCATTCTAGACTCTTCAATTGCTTTGAAAATGGTAGGTGAAATTTGTTCTCCTCTCTTTATCACTTCATCATCCATGAAAGTGTTGATTCCTTTTTGGTGTAATGCATGGTAAAGATTTCCGGTGAAACCATAACGAGTATCTTCTCCTCTAAAACTGAGAAAAACATCATAAGCACAAACACTCTTGGTAGAAGGAAATATCATATGCGGTTGCTCCATTTTTCACACACTTATTGAACGTTAGAAGAGACAGCCTTAAACTTTATAAGAGAGTCTGTTATGTTTAAAGATATGTTAGGACTTGAGTGTAAGCCATTGAAATTTCGAAGAAGTTTCAAGGAATGAGTTGTGATTCTTCTATCACATTTCATAAAAAAGTGCTAAATCTACGTGGATAAATATACGGTGCTAGTGGTAAATATGGTCCTGGCCCTCATTTTTTTCTCTCGTGTGCCGTCCATTGAGCTGAAATCGAATTTCCATTGGTAGACAACTTTCGTCCAATTATTTAATATCATATCAAATTTTTAGTAGATTTATTTTAAAATAAATACGAATGTTAAACAAACTTACATAATCAAATTTCAAAGTACTTAAGAATTTATCAAAAAATAACATAAACAAAGCAACTCGCTTTTTAATATCCATTTTTTTACACAATTTTTTTATTAATTAAAATTTATACTAGCCTCACTTTATTATTTATATTGGATTCACATGGTTTGATGTGACTCATGTAAATTTTAATTAATAAAAGTTAATGTGTTGAAAAAAGTTTGTGAGATAGCGTGTTACCGACACTTCTCTTCTACAAAAATATCTCATTCATGTGGATAACCATGTGGATGAGACCATCGGCCAATTTATCATAATTTTTACAAAAAGATAAAGAAGAAATCAAATATATTTTAAAAACTAATATATTAAACTTATTTAATAAGTAAAATAAATTTACAATAATTTTTACTTATATTTATAAAAGTTGAGCTCTGTGAAGTTTTAAGAAGTCAAATTTATCTATGATTGACACTAAACTAAATAAATTATCAATATTTAATTAACATCATCTCTCTTTCAACCAACAAAATTGTTTAGAGTAGTAAAATAATATATCTATGGAGTAGCTACATATGAAACTATACTAATTATTCAAGATTTTTTTCTTCTTTTGGGTAGCCAATATTATGCCATTCATATGAAGCCAACCGCCCCTGGATGAGACGACTATCAGATAAATTTAAACAATGTAGATTTTAGTTGTAAAACTAGGAATAAATTTATGAGGGGGCTAAACATATATGAAAAAAAAAATACTTTTAAAAAATTCATATATTATATTAATTTATAAGCAAAAATACACAATAATTTTACTTATATAAACGTAGATTAAAACAACATAAAAACGAAAAAAAGAAAGAAAAAAAAAGAATATAATAACTTTTTAATAATGTTGAGTTCAACAATACATTAAGGAGTCAAATTCATCTATAATTGATAAATGTAAATTAAAAGAACACAAAAAATGATAATAACTAGGGCCGTCTCAATCAAATTGGAGGCCCAACTAAAATATTAAAAAGAAACTCCTGTTTTTTTTTTTTTGAACATAAAAAGGAACTCCGGTTTAAATATCAATAATTTGAAAAAATTTCATTCTTTAATATAACTCATACCAAGCATGACTTTTCTCTACATGCATATAGTTATTTAGCTATGGACAATACATAATTAACAGTAAAACTGCGGTCTTTCAGACTTTTATCTACGGATAAACGATATTTAGTGACAAATTTTATCTGTATATAGAAGTTTTTCTTTATCTGTACATAGCATCCACAATGGAGACATCCATTTTTGGATACTTAAATAGGTCTCACACGTACACATCACTCATTTATAATTTTTTAATATTAGTACCTAATAAGCACTTAATTCCTCCAACACAGATCTCACACAAAGTTCTTAAATGGGACCCACTAATCAACTATCAATAACTTTATATCACTACATTTAAATTTTTTAATATTAAAAGAGTGTGGGCTCCGTTTAAAGTTGGGGGTTTTAAATAAGATCTTGGGTCTTATAAGTTCCTGAATTTTGTTCTCCCCAATGAAGATACCTAATAGGTACCGGGTCTTAAATGTTTAAGACCCTCCCATTGGAGATGGTCTTATACCACTCCCATTTGACATTTTTTTATTAATATGACAAGGGTAATTTTGTCTTTTTGCATCTCTGTTTCTCTCTCTTGCTCTTCTGTTCCTCTCTCTTGTTTGTTCCTCTGCAGGTTGCGTTCTCTCTCTCTCTCTCTCTCTCTCTCTCTCTCTCTCTCTCTCTCTCTCTCTCTCTCTCTCTCTCTCTCTCTCTCTCTCTCTCTCTCTCTCTCTCTCTCTCTCTCTCTCTCTCTCTCTCTCTCTCTCTCTCTCTCTCTCTCTCTCTCTCTCTCTCTCTCTCTCTCTCTCTCTCTCTCTCTCTCTCTCTCTCTCTCTACTCACCATCGATTTATAATTTTTTATTTTTTAACTAGCACAACAGAACTCTTTCATTTAACATAGTCAGAAATTTCATAATTCCACAATTCATGAATCAAATAAAAAAATGTAACATTTGAACAAGCTAATTAGAAAACACTTCCAATAGGAATCATCCTCACTTCTTAGATGAGTTAGGTCCACGCTTCTTTCCGAATCCCACCACGGCGGTGACGAAACGGCGATTGTCTATATCATTAAAAAACGGGGCCCATTGCCATTAGATGAAAGGGAAATTTGCGACTTCTATGCTTGTTGTAATGAGTGGGGCCCATTGCCACATATACTTCCATGTGGATATGACATGTGTATCTGAGTGTTTGCCATATCATTAAAAAACGGCCCCACAAGCTGCCACGTCAGCTTCCCGTTAAATATTTAACAGCAGGTACTATTTTTGCTAACGGAGACAAAATGTAGGGATTTTAAAAATATTTATTAAAATGTAAGGAATATTTATCAAAGAAAGGCAAAATGTAGAAACCAAAAATATATTTAACCTATTCTAAATAATCAATATTTATCTTTGTTTGTTCGGTTCTACCATTCTTCCAAACATCTATTATACTTCCTTTTCTATTTCTTTTTATCTATTGTCATTAGAATGCAACATCATGTGTTGGATTTTGCCAAATGTGAACCCAACTTATGCTCTTAAGTAGGTTAATAAAATTTTTGATTGTTCCAAAAGATAATTATACTAAACAATGCTTAAATACAAATTCCACACGTAAGTAGAAAAAAGTTAAATTATACTGGATGTCATTTAAGTTTGAGGTTTGTAAAGATTGATTATTTAAATTATTTTGGTCACAAATTTCAAACTTAAAAGACTTATGTATGACCAAAATAACTTACCAATTTATTACCAACCTCAAACTTAAAAAACCTGGGTATAATTTAGAAAGAAAAAAAAAATGTTTTGCAAATGTAAATCACACATTACATGTTGTCATGGATCAACATTATATTTCATAAACGAATGGATTGAAATCCAAATCTTCTTTCAACAAGGAACAATAGTTTGCTTCAATTTCTGCCTTGAAGTTTAAGGGTAAATTCCTTCAAGGACACAACAACTTTCTCCAATCTATTCTTGATCTCTTCATCAACCAAGTCACCATCATCGTTACATTTATCTGGATTCTTAAATACATCTAGGTAGAACTCAGGTTTATTGATGAAATGAATATCAAGGAAAACCCCAATTTGGCGAAGATGATGTTGTGCTTTTCCTCCACCAAAGGCTCCTCCAACACTTACTATGGCAGCAGGTTTACCAGCCCATGCATTTGGTGGTCTTGATGCCCAATCAAGTGCATTCTTTAGTGGAGCTACAAAAAATACAAAATAGAATATATTAGTAAACATAGGCCTGTATATTTTTTTGACTGAATTAGTAACTAGTTCATATCTAATTCATAGTTTTTTTTTTTTTTTAATTACCAAGGTTACTAATTAGTTGTTACATTAGTTTTTCTCCTTCGTATATTTTTGAACTCAGGACCTCAAATTCCTTATCCTTTGATTAAAATGAGTTGAACCTACCCAACCCCATTTTGATTCATAGAAAGTGACAACAATTTTTTATAAGTTTCCTCAACCGAGGTAATTATATATGAGATGTGTTAAACACTAGATATAGATAGTTGTCAACCAAAATCTAAACTTTGTTTCACAATATTGTAAAAGTTTAGTCTATTTTGCTTGGATTTATAATTCAACCAACATTTTAACAAAACCATTTTTTTAGGGGTTCAACAAAATCATTTTATGAATTTGTTTGTAATATCAAGTATTGATATGTTAAAGAATAAATTTTCTCACTCAAAACGCCCTAAAATTTGAAGTACTGAATTAGTGATTCAATCATTCGTCAAATAAATACTAAGGGATCCCAACTTATTCGAATTTAGGGAGGAAAAGGAAGGAAAAGTCACTGTAATTTTATGTTTATCTTTCTCTTATTTATTATTTCTCTTTTATAAAAGACAAAATTACACTAAAGTCAGGATGACTTTCCCACTCTAAAGTCATTGAATGGAATATAATACTATGACAACAATTGTAATACTAAAATCCACAAAAGCAATGTAAGAAGCATTGTATATGTATGTACCTGAGACGGAATAGTTATATTCAGGAGAAGCAAAGAGAACACTATCAGCTCCAAGAATCTTTTGACGAAATGCTTCAACTTCAGCAGGAAAAGTTCCTTCTTCCTCAAGATCAGTGTTCAACATTGGCAAATCCGAAATATCAATGTACTCGACTTGGATACCATCAAGAACAGTTTTGCTTAGCTCAATAGCTACCCATCAATAGAAAAACAAAAATGTAAAACCATCAAATTTATTATTCAAGACTCAAAATCAAAGGTTAATTTATCTACTTATTCCAATTCGTCCCGCCATCATCCTATTTTTTCAACAAGTTAAACGACAGGTTAATTTTTAAGTTTAATAGGCTGATCTTTCAGATTAATTTCTACTTTTCCAGCCTAAAATTGTGGGTTTAATACGCCGGCATGCTCGACCTATTTTGCCACCCCTACTTAGTGTTTCCCCTCACCCTAAACAATATTCACTCGGTCTAGAAGTAGTTTTTTTTTTTTTAATGTGGGATGCGCCAGTCTCATGCAATAATGCAACGCTTGAACAACACATGAGAAACGCAACAACAAGCTACTAAGGTGGCTTCTCTCCCTCAAAAAAGTAATTTAATATCGTGTGACCCATTGAGCCACATATCAGATATTAAACCGATAAAAACAGAGAAGAGCAAGAGAAGAATGTGTTTGAATAAGAAGTAAATTACCATAACGAATGAGGCCAGTATGAAAAGAGGCTTTTCGAAGAGAACCAGAGAGAGCAACAATCTTAATCACCCTTGCCATTATTTGTTATCAATATATTGCAAATGCAAATGCAAATTGTAAATTCTAAATGAATGATTTGTTTTGTTATTGAAAAGAATGTGATATGTGTATATATAGATGGTGCTCGTAAATATTATATAATGTAGGGTATAGCAAATGGTAATAACATATATATCAGTTGTTGTTGCCAGATTCTAAGTTCCAAATTGGATTCGTGCTTCAATTTTAAATTCGCCGGTTGCAACTTGCAATGGCAAAAGTAGTGTTATATTTTTTTATAAAGAAAAGTATAGTGTTATTTGTGTGATGTAAGTGATGACAACATTAATTTTAAGGAATCCTCTAAAAAAACATAAATTTTAAGGAATAAAGACAACATAAATGGAGGTGATGAATAAAAATTAATACCGCCATGACCTACCCCAATCATTTGTTTTATAAAATCAAATCCTTAGTATTAAAACATTCGTGAGTTTAGCTCAGTTGGTAGGGATATTGCATATTATATGTAGCTGGGGTTCGAACCCAAGACACCTCACTTCTCCATAATTAAATTGTGTGAGTTTTAGCCACTAGGCTACTTGACCAAAAAAAAAACATCACTTTAGTCAAGGATGAATTTTTTTGACTAAGATGGATAAGATTTATATTTCAAATGTTTATATAGTACGAGTTTTAAGTAATAATATGATAATAAGGGTTATTTGTGCTATTGGTCTATGTAATATGGACGAATTTGAGTTTTAGTGCTTAAAATAATATTTTTTAATTCTCTATACAAAATTTGTTGCCGCCGCCCAAAAATCCATTATATATCTTCTTAATATGTAGAGGTTGTTTATGGTGGTGCGACAAGCGACTCGAGCCCTCTGCACTGCCTACCTCCAGATCTGCTGTTGGTCCTAAACGACGGTTTTGGTAGTGGTTTCGGTGGTTGACCTCTTGTGGAATCATAGATTGTGTTACGACTCTGTTTCTTTGGATGTTCAACATTGATGGCTTGAGTTTGTCTTTTTGGTATGGTGGTTGATACCAGATCCGTTTTCTCTCTTGACGGTGGATGGAGGATATGTTTGCTCGCAACGTAGGTGGTGATGGGCCGGTCACAAAAGTTGTGATGCATATGATATGTTATGGTTTTGATGGATTTTTTGTTGTGTTGGTTTGTGGTGCTTCGTGGTGATTTCCATGGTGGTGCTGATACTAGGTCTTTTGTGGTGGTGCTTGTGGTAGTTTTTGTTGGTGCTGGTTTTTGGGGAGGATTAATGGTGGTTTTTGTAGTGGTTAATGGTAGTTTTGGTGGTAGTGGTGGTGGTGGTTTTTGTGGTGGCTAGTCATGGTTATGTTTTTTGTGGGTTTTCTTTTATGAGTTTGTGGGTTTTTGTGGGTTTTCAAATACATGGGTGTTAGACGGTGTGGTTTGTTTAAGGTGCGACTACATGGGTTTTTGATAGATTTGAAGGTTATTTTTACGAATGGTGTTGGAACCCTATAAATAGTATCCATCGTCGGTAGGAAGGAGAGGAGTGATGGAGATTGTTGTTGTTTTGTTTTGGTCGTTGTTGCTTTTTTTTTCCAACTCTAGTGGTTTCTGTTATTGTTTTGTTGCTAATGTGGTGTGTTTCTGGGCTGATAGGGTGCTGACAACAACTGGTTTTGTGTTGGTTTTGCTTTAGGCCTGCTGGTTTTGTTGTTTAGTAAGGGATTGGGGATGGACTTTGTTGTCTTTAAGCCCATTCAGTTTCTGTTTTTTAGGCAAGACCAGTTTATTTTTGGAGCTGTTAATAATTTGGAGGTGTTCCGCCTATATATGGTGCCCTCTTTATATTGTGTTTTCAATGGTTTGGCACAATATTTGTTTATGCTATTGCGTGAGCCTTTAGACTTTGGCTTTTGGAGATGGCTTTTTGTTATGGTGTTTGGTTTTGAGGGCCCTTAGTGGAGGGTGTTTTTGGTTTGTTTGTAGAAGTTTGTATTTGGTACAAGGGTTTGTTTGGGTGTTCCGCATATATATGACACATTTTTCCTTTATATGTTACTTTTTAAGTCTCCTAGCCTAGCCTTCCTTGTGCTTGCTAGGATTCTTTACATTTTGAATAAATTTCATTTTAGCTTCTTAAAATATATATATATATATATATATATATATATAGAGAGAGAGAGAGAGAGAGAGAGAGAGTTAGGATCCGTTGACACCAGGTGTCAACGAATTCGTTGACACCTAATCTCAACCGTCTATCTCATTTAATCAAAAGACTCATATTAATTCACATCTCTATTTGGTGAATATCTTTTACTTCCATCACATACAATTATTTTTTTACCAATTATTTATGTTAGAATCATACGGTTTTAGGGACAATTTATTGCAAATTAATGTTCCAATTAATTTGGTGCAATTTCTTCCAATTCCACCAAAGTAATTTGGTATAATTTCTTCCGCTACCACACACTCTCTTGGTTTATTACTCATACGGTTTCGGGGATAATTCATTCCAAATTAATGAAAACAATTGAAATGGAGAGGACGGTATTGAATCCAAGATTTACAATTGAGTTCTTGAAATTTTATTCCAATTTCATAATTATCTCTAAGTAATAGCGTTTTCAAATTCATACCCTAAAATATATTGAGATGGAGAAGAAGACATAATTTTTATTTTGAACATTGATCGATGGTAGAGAGGGGAAATCTGAACAACAACAATAAGAAAGAGGAGAGAGATAACAATGAACATTATGGTAAACAAAGATCCAGGAAAGTAATGATCATGAAAGATTTTAAGTAAATAAATATGAGTCTTTTGATTAAATGAGATAGACGGTTGAGATTCGGTGTCAACGAATTCGTTGACACCTGGTGTCAACGGATCCTAACTCATATATATATATATATATATATATATATATATATATATATATATATATATATATATCTTTATAATATCATATTCCTTTCATTTTATTGCATGATTTGGACATGTCACACAAAAACACTAACATGCCAAAATCTGCTGACTTGGTCTCTATAACGTGTGCTTTTGACGCTTACATGCATTTGATTTTAGTTATTATTTAGAAGGACTAAACCAAATACAACCAAACTTACATCATCCATATTAATAGCATAAAATGTAAAGTTACAAATATGTCTAAATATAACTAAATTCAAACAATCGAAATACTCATGTTTCGGGATCTGCAACGTTGACTAAGCAAAAAGTTATCGATTAAACTTGCATTTGATCAAAGTTAATATTTCACGCTGAATCAAATAAACATTGTCTGCACTAAGACGGAAAATCAAAAACACACCGCACAAAGACGGGAAATCAAAATAAACTAAGTTGTGGTAGACGACGAAATCACACAAACAAACGAAAGAAAACTAAAAATTTGTGATAATCCCTTAATTAATTGAAAGAGAAAGAAAAACAATTTAGAGAGGTGATTTTAGGTCAAAATTAACCCTAAAAGAGGAAGAGAATAACATGTATTTTTGTCAAAAAAATTAAATAAATTGTTAACAAAAAGAAACATCGCTTCAACTTCATTCATCTCATTCGTCATCCGATCATCCCTTCAACATCATCTTCAAGGCTTCTAACATCATCTGATTTTTTTCTCCTTCATTTTCAAAATCCAAAAAAAAAAAAAAATCAATTCCAACAAACTTGTAACATAACAACAACATTAATCGGCACATCTAAATTTCTCTAAAATTTATCTAAAAAGTGAGATTCAGATTCAATCTCTACAACTCATCCAAGATAACCAAAATTTACCACTACACTCCATAAATTAAATTGATGTCTATAATTACTTAAATTTTTGTTAGCCCAAAAAACAAATTAAAACTCATAACACTTTTAACATTTTTCTCCCGTACACCTCTTTTGACCTCTCGGCTCTACCATTCTCCCACTCACCCCCTGACCCACCGTCTTCCCCGCAGCAACTCTTTCTCTTGCACTCTAAAACCACACCACCATTCTCTTTTTCTTCCAATTCAAACTTCAAATCTGAAACCATACGGGGTTTTATGTGCTCCCCCAAATATAAAATTAAAGGTTATGTGGAAGTGATTGTTTAGAATTCGTGCAAATTAAACTAATACTTGATGCATGGAGCAAGTCGATGACAACCAAAAATAAAAAGGAATGCAATAATAATCTTGAACAAAAGTAAATAGCAATATAAGGAATAAGAAGAGGAAGAAAAACACACAATATTATTTACCTAGTTTGGTCCAATAATGACCTACTATGGGGGAGAGAGCACCTCTCGATTCCACTAATCAAGAGAGTAACTTTACACAGAGATTGCCAAATGAATTACAAGAATCTATTTTTGAACTTAATTCTACCCTTTTTCGGAATCTTTCTCGTAGCCAATAAACTCAATGATTTCACACCCAAGGTGTGTTTCCAAACTCTAATCTTTCCCAAAATCCCTCAACCCATAGCCTATTGATTCCATAAACTTTCCTTCTCTTCTTATTTATAGGTTTAATTTTTTCCACACTTAATATCGTGCTAAAACTGCCATTTTATAGACTTGTCCGTGCATTTGCGCACATGTGCAAACAGACTACGCTTGGAAGCAAAACAACAACCACAAAACATGCCTCAATCAAGTATCATGCGTCTGGGATCAAAATGACAGAATCACAAAAGAAGATAGATTTTTTGGCATTTTTCAACCGTTATTTGTCATGCTTTCAAATTGATAATGATGTCAATCTATCCATAAAAACATTGTAATTTCACCTTACATCCAACTACCCTTAGTACTCCCACAAGATTTCACATTTACCTCTTCAAACATCAGAACGTCTTCCACGATATTAAAGATCCTTAAATCCAACTACACCAGGTCTTTTAGGTAGGTATACAAATTTTCACCATAAACTCTTCAGCCCTACAGTGATCAATTTCCATCCCATTGAAGATTCCTTTGCTTCTAATTACCTTTGGTATATTAGGTAACCTTACAAACCATATCATACCTTCTTCAACCCCCAAAGTGGGCTTCTCTGTCCTCTTGAAAATTCCCTTGCTCTCATTTAGAGAATGACACACAAGGTATCCATTGTTGTACCATTCCAGTGTTTCCATTTGCCTCCACCTAGTCTCACTACTAGAAGACTCCGCCTCAACTTCCAAATGCATACGACCACTATCTTTTTTTTATCTTGTAAACTCCACTTCCAAGGTTGATTTTGATTGTTTAAACTTCCGCCTTTCCAAACTAACCTTGAGTATTCTTAGAACTGTCTCTCCAAGATATTGTTGAGTGTTTAACATCTCTCTCTAGACGAACACCCCACTACTTAAGGGTCACTTTAATTTCTTCCTCCTCTCAACAAGACACCACCAAAGCATCTGCATCCTCATAGTTCTCTAAGGAAATTGTGAGTTACACGAAGTTAGCATTTCCCCCATATTCGGGACAATCCCTCTTGAAGTGACCAGTCTTGTTACACTTGAATCACGTGTGCTTCGAATTGTCACCACCCTTTGAGTTTATGCAATTCCCCTACTCTTACTTCTTCCGCTTAAGACAATTAAGCCTTCACCACTATCACCAAACTTCAAGTCATTGAACTTGGTTGATTTCTTGGATTTCAAAGCAGATTGGACTTCCTCCAAGGTGACAATTTGCCATGTAGCATGGTATCCTTGAAGTTTTCAAAGGATCTAGGTAATGCATACAACAAGAGTAGAGCTTTGTCTTCATCTTCAATTTCCACTTCAATGTTTACTAAATCATCAATGATTTTGTAGAACTCTGTCAATTGCTATATGATGGTTTTAGTCTCCATCATTCAGGGTCAAAAGCACATGTAGTAATGGCGCACTCAACAATTGCATGCAAAATTTGTGTCTGTGTTTGACATGTACATACTAGGGACTAAAGCGAAAGGAATTTGATGTTACAAGGACAAATTGAAAGAATTTTATTTTAGTGACTAAAACCTAAATTTGGTCATATTTCAAGGACCAAAAGCATAAATAACCCCTATTAAATAAAAAATTGAAAATTGTTCTTCGAAAAATAATTGCAAATTGTCCTTAGACAAAATTCTTGAAAAATAATTGCAAATTGTTCTTAGACAAAATTGAAGAAACTTTAATATTTATGAACTATAACTCTCTAATTATTTTGATATTTTGAAATTGTATTATGATTTTGTCTCATGTGCATTTTTTATCTCATTATTTTTCCTAAATTAAAGTTTTAGTCTCCAATTTTTTTTTGCTTTCGCATCGGTTTCCGACCCACCAATGGTGGACGACTAATCCGGCTCATGCGTAGAGGCATGAGCACTGGCCAAGCGTTGTTCCCCCTGGGAATCGAACCCGATATTCCCCGGATACGTCCTTGGAAGGAGCTCCTTGCCACTGGAGCCCAAGCTGGTTTTTAGTCTCCAATTTCTAAAATAGAGTTTTTGAGAGTTTTATTGTTTACCTGGCATCACCATTTAAAGCATATTAATGAAGTGATTTGTCTAGTTTGAAGTGGCAATGATGTGACATCATGTTTAATGTTCCATATTGTTAATATTGATTATGTGTCAACAAAAAAAAAACTCAAAAGTTTGATGAGGGGGAAACAGACCAGTGCAGTAAAAAATTGGTGCATTTGTGCGGTCGGTATGTTTGAAACCGTCTAATCTTGATCGGACAATATAGATTTAAACCTCAAAATATTATTTTAAACAAATGTTAAAAATTATCTTAATTTCTGAACCGTCCGATTAAACCATTCCAAGATGCTGACTACATATAATCCAATTCAAGGTGAGAACATCCTAAGAGTAAAATTGTGAAACATGGATCAAAACTCAATTTAAGAAATGGGAAGATTAAAAACCAAATAAAATACTCCCCTCTCCCACATGTATTTCTCTCCCTCCCTCTTACTATTTTGCCAACTAAGCACTCTCCTCTCCATTATGGCCTTTCCCTTAATGGATCATATTAAACTGTCTTAAGCTATCTCTTGTAATCATAATATCATCAACATAGAGAAAGAGTACAGTTAGTTTTCCTCTTTCTGAAATATGTTTGAAGAAAAATTATGATTTTCTTGACTTTGCTTATAGCCTAAACAAACCATTGCCTTTGATTTTATTTTGGGTCAAAAAAATATGTCCTAAAACATCTCTGATCTTCCCTAGCAAATTGATACTTGTCTAGGAAATAGTATTTTGCATTCAAATCCTTATATTAATGTCACAGCTTATTATTTTATTTAAAACTCATGATTGAACTGTTCGATTCCACACAGAGGCATCAATGTCAAAGTCATCATCACTTACCTCCTCTTTTCCATATTTTGTTAAAATGATCAAAATGTTCAATGTCAATGGTCGATGTATTCTGGTGAGTTTTTCCCCTTTTTTGATTCTTAACTTTCCTCCCAAATAATGTTGTGACAAATTATGATTATTAGCAACAACATACTACACAACCTAGTAACACATGATAGAAAAAAACAGACAATCAAAAAGGTCCAATAATATATAAGTCGTTCAATCCAATTATCATCGGCTCAGTCAGGGGTGGATCCAGACATACCATTTTGTAAATGTTGCAGTATGGCTCTATAATCCTCTGCACTAAAGTGCAATACCAGAAATACATGGAATTTAAAAATGACATGAAACCGCCCAATATCCAATCTCAAACAAAAGTAAAAATATATGTTATATATATTATTATTTGCAGTATTTGATAATATCTGACTCAAATTGTACAAAAGATGCAGAAACAAAAGAGAAGTTTTTTTAATTTCAATTCATCTGCTTCAAGTTTCTGGTTCAGGAGCGGGAGCGTTCAGAAGTGGTTGTAGTGCTTTAACAACAATGCTCATATTGGGCCTAAAATCAGCTTCATCCTGCACACACAGTGCTGCTATAGCTGCAACCTGCATAGTCAATGGCATTCATTGTTACAACCAAGTTCTGAATAGAAGATTCAAGGATCATGAATCTGCGCGTAAGGGAGAGGAAGAGATACGGAAAAGAGTTACCTTAGCAGCTGCTATTGGAGGATATTCTCCTTCGAGTTTTGGGTCCACGCATTCTTGCACTTTATCTTCACTTAATTTTGAGGTAGCCTACAAAAATATATATGTAACTGAAATATCTAGGGCATGAAACCATTGGTATATAATTGAAATAGGGCAGAGATGAGGCAGAGAAGTTTAAGAAGGTAAACTGACCCATGTGACAAGATTTTGTTGTCCTCGAGGCAATGTATGATCAACGGGTTTCCTACCTGTAAGGAGCTCAAGAAGAATAACGCCAAAACCGTAAACATCACTTTTTTCAGTTAACTGCTCCATGGCATCTCTGCAAAGTTTGGCAACAAAACATAAGCTAAGGACCAATAAACAAAGTTTGTGTTTTCTACGTATCATATAAATTGGGACGGAGGGAGTAACACACAGATACAACACTAAATAGTCTAAGCATTTCGAGAGAAAAATTTCTAAATACACATGACAGTCACATATTTATGAATTCTAATGAAAAAATATACATATAGATATATAAATTCAAGTCTATAAAATTATGGAAGCTTACCTAAAGGGTCCCTTTGTATTGGAGAGGTTAAAATCAGCTACCTTAGCTTTGTAATCTTCAAAGATAAGCACATTGCTTGACCTGATATCCCTGTGTATGATTGATGGTTGAACTTTCTCATGTAAATATTCTAATCCCCTTGCTGTATCGACTGCAATTCTTGCTCGTTGCATCCAGTTAAGAGTTTGCCCTTGAACTCCATTTCTACCTGTAATGGAAAGACATCAAAATCATCAACGGAACTTCTTATATGAAATATAAGTAAAGAATGGATATGAAGCAACACCGTGCAAAATGTCATGAAGAGAACCCATAGTAGCATACTCATATGCTAGTACACGGAGATTTTCTTCAACACAATATCCATACAACTCAACAAAATTTTCATTCTTCAATCTTGAGACCATGAAAACCTGAAATAGGAAACACTGAATGAGAAAGCTTGTAAGCTAAAACTAACCATGAAGGAAGTAAAACAGTTTGTTTTGTTAATAGAAGAAAAAATGCCTGGGTTAGAAACTCGTCATTTGATTCGGGTTCTGTAGAAACATCAAGCTTTTTCAAAGCCACGGCCTTTCCATCGTTTAATGTTGCGTAATACACGCTACCATACCGCCCTTCACCAATCAATGCCTTTGATCCAAAGTTGTCAGTTTTTTCCTTCAACTCGTCTAAGGATAATAATGTTGGAACTTCGATCGGTGATGGTTTAAATTGTGTTTCAGGTTCGACAGGAGCCAGCAACCTTGAGCCTGTATTTCAACATTATATTTCAAAAACTAATGGATTGAAATTCAAATCTTATTCCAACAAGGAATTATATTTGTTTCAATTTTTACCTTGAAGCTGAAGGGTAAATTCCTTTAACGACACAAGAACTTCCTTCAATCTATTCTGCATCACCTCATCAATCAAGTCACCATCCTCGTCAAATTTATCTGGATTCTTAAATACATCTAGGTGGAACTCAGGTTTATTGATGAAATGAATATCAAGGAAAACCCCAATTTGGCGAAGATGATGTTGTGCTTTTCCTCCACCAAAGGCTCCACCAACACTCACAATGGCAGCAGTTTTACCAGCCCATACATTTGGTGGTCTTGATCCCCAATCAAGTGCATTCTTTAGTGGAGCTGCAACAATACACAATAGAACATGTTAGTAAACATAAGCCTTTATGTTTTATGACTAATTTAGTAACTAGTCTAGATTTGATTCCGAATATGAATCATTTGTCATTTTATGTAGACGGTCTTTTTGGATAGCAAAACTAATCCTCGTAAACACAACATTCATGGAACTATGAAACATGACATTGTTATCAGATGGAGCAAATGTAGAAAGTCATGACTATATATGTAGAAAGTCAACAGTTCTATGTAGAAAGTCAACAGTTTCGAAAATGTTAAAAGCAAATGATATAGAAGCATGTTGATCGTCGGAGCACGCTTTCTCATGTTTGACCACTTTGCTAGACGTAGCTTTTAGAGCTGTCTGACCTTCCGTAAATGGTTCGACTCCTAATCCCACAAGTGGTGAAACTCCGGTCAAATCCACACATGCATGTTTTCCTTCAACTAATTCGTAAATCATAACATCTGCAAGCCTAAGTGAATTATTTTTATAGGTTTCTTCGATTCGAAGAAATCATACATCAGACGTGTCTCATACTAAATGTAAATGTCTCTTAGTCTTATCAATCGTATTTAATATCAAATTGATTTATAAAAGATTAATTTTGTCACTCTTGGAAGAGTCCAATACCTTACTTATTTCTAAGCATTTTTTACTTCAACTAAAATCTTTCTTAATTCATTAAATTGTGAATGGCTGTTCTGTTTATGAAATTGTAAGGTGTCGGAAATTTAGGCTCTCAATTTTGTGTAGTTTGGTCTAATAATTCCAAGGTACCAAATCCAAATTTTCTTTAAAATGCTTTAAGAAATTAAACGAGTCTTTAGTTTTATAGATCAATTTACAACCCCTATAATTTAAGAACTAAATTGGTGATTTATTCCTTAGTCAAATATATATCATAAAGCAATGTAGTAAGCAGTATATATGTATGTACCTGAGATGGAATAGTTATACTCAGGGGAAGCAAATAGAAAGCCATCAGCTCCACGAATATAATCACGAAAATCTTCAACTTCAAGAGGAAAAGTTCCTTCTTCCTCAAGATCAGTGTTCAACAATGGCAAATTCGAAATATCAACGTACACGAAATCGATATCATCAACATCAGCATCACTAAATATGCTCAGATGAATAGCTAGCAATAAAAAAAAAAATTGTAAAACCGTCAAATTCAATATTCAAAGACTCAAAAATCAAAGGTAAATCTATATATTCATGCCAACCTGCCCCGTCACTGCCCTCTTTTTACACCGGGTTAAACGAGATGGTCTAATTTAAGTGGTCGAGCTCAAAATTTGAACTCACTCGCCCTAGCATATTAAATGTTTCTACCGTATTTTACCATTTGCGCTATACTTACTAGACAATAAAATGTAATTTACAATTATAAAAAATGAAGAAGATTGTGTTGTAATAAGAAGTGAATAACCATGACGAATGAGGCCAGTGTGAAAAGAGCCTTTTCGTAGAGAACCAGAGAGACAAGCAATCTTAATCACCCCTGTCATTGTTTGTGATCAATATGTTGCAAATGGAAATTGTATATGGATGATTTGTTATTGAAAATAATGTGTTAGATATAGATGGTGATCGTAAATATTATATTATGTGGGGTATGTAAATGATAATAAACATTAACATACACATATATATCATTAGTTGTGCCAGATTCTATGTTCCAAATTAGGTGTGTGCTCCAATTTTAAATTCGCGGCTGCTGAGGCAAAAGTACAGTGTTTTTATTTTTTTATTTTTTTTACCCAAGTGTTATTTTATTTTTTTTATAAAGAAAACATTAATTTTAAGGAATGAAGACAACACTAATGGAGTGGAGGTGATATAAATAAAAATTAATACTGCCACCATCCCAACCCCGCCACCATGACCTTACCCATTATCATTTGTTTTATGAGAGACATGGCCGGATTTTGAGGAGTGCAAGATGCTCAACTGAACCGAGCCTCCAAATGCTATAAGCCTCAAAAAATAAATTTAAGTTTAATATTCACCCCCTACTTAAATATAATATTCACCCCCTACTTAAATATACAAAAATATATGTTATTTCATTTTCTTTCTTCAGTACACGTTTGAGATTTTTCTAGATTATAATTCTCCTTTTTGGACATAAATTAGGTGTTATCAAACCACCCCCCAATTTATATAATCACTTAATCAGTCAATTTAAAAAGCTATGTCATTGAAAGAATCATCTAAATCATTTCTTTTTTGCATAAATCATTTATTTTCTCCTTTCCCACAACAGAGAAGTGACAAATCCAAACGACACTATTAAGTAAATTTCACCTCTCTTTCACTTAATTTTTTTTATTTCCTTTGATGTTTAGAATTTCTTTTTATTTAGATTTTTTAATGAAGCTTAACTACAAAAAAAAATTGTATTTTAATTTTACCAGGGGGCCTATTTTAGATAGAGAGCCGAGCCTCCTATTTCATAGGAACGGCCTTGATGAGAGAATATGTATTTCTACAACTATTTTGTAACAATTTTTTGATATATTTCTTTCTCATATTCACATTACATTATTATTCTCTCTTTTTTATCGATGAAAAGAGAGAGAAAAAAGAAGTTACCATAAAGTTGTTTCGAATGTTTGTTCAAATATTACTTTCGGTTTTATAAATTGAATTTTTAGTATTGAAACATCACTTTCATATGAAAAAAAATAAAATCAATTTAGTCGAGGAGAAGAAGTTTTGACAGATAGTGATAAGATTTATATTAATATTAAATGTGCAAGTTTCAATACAAAATTTTATTTTAAACTTAAACATGTGCAAATTTGCACATGATAGTAAAACAATTTTTTTTATAAAGCAAGAGCAAAATAACATCAAAAAGAGTGATTGTCAACTAAGTTGGTATTCTACTATAATCTTTTGTCAAATGCTCATAAATATTATTAAATAAAAGAGAAAAATTACATAAATACTGGGGGAATAAACCTACTTAGTAAAACGACACAATCATGTAAGTCGACCCCAAATGGTGATACAAAAATTAAAAACAACACAGAAGTGTGTCAAGCTCTAATTAATTATAAAACTAATTAAAGTTTTTTGATGCGGTGATTGAACCCTCAGTCAACACTGAGGAAGTACATGTACCTCAACTCCCTACAACAATGGCAGCAAGCTAAACGACTGTTTCGAGCTCACAATCCAAACCAAAAAAGTGAATGGTGAATCTTAAGCTGGTGTATGAATTGTCTGCCAACACATAAATCATTCAAGATCCATCAACTCCCCCAACCATTTCTGGCCAAACAGTCTGAATTCAGTCACACGACCAAACCGACTTTGAAGACGATGACGACCACGAACCCGAACCTACTCCAATACCATCAGGAGCAAGAAATTTATGAGGTGTCACCATCAATCACGTAAGAAGTGACCTCAGTCTTTAGATCCGCACACACAAGAGACGAATTGATGAAGAATAATATGGAACTCTCTAGAAAACTAAAGAATAATGTCGAAGTCTCTAGAACACTAAAGAATAATATGGAAGTCTCTAGAATACTATGGAATAATAAGGAAGCTACTAGACACTTTACTAAAAATAATAAAGCACTAGGGAAATCTTAATGTTTTTAGTTCCTTCTAGTGATATGAACAAGAGTATCCATGTCTTTAGGCCTTTCGTTGTAATCAATGTTTCTAGATAATTCTAGTTTGTAATGTAGAGCCTTCATAGAGTAGTATAAATAAGGCTCACCACCAAGTGTTTTTGATACTCAAGCATTGAAACATTCAATAATATAAACTTTTCTTTGAGATTATTAGAGAGTTTCTCTACCTTTCCTTTGGTCCCTAAGCCAGATTTGATATGAGAGCTGGTTATGATACCTCGGAGTTGAGTTTTAGCGAAAAAATCAATGGAAAGTGAGTTTTCAAGTGAGCAAGGAGTTGCCATTGTAAAACTTCACTTTGCGGCCATTTTGTTCGCGAAACTAACACTGTAATTTTGTTTGGGAAGTGAAGAAAACCCTTGGTTAACAAGTCTTCACCACCAACAAAACCACCACTCACCACTACAATCTTCACCAAATAGTTTGTTGAACCACCATCGACACGATGCCACCTCGAAGACAAAATGAAATAAGTTTGCAAGAGATGGAGATGGAAGAAATGAGGTAACAAATTCAACAACTACAAGAGACCGCCAATGCCCAACAAGCTCTTTTGGAAGCATTCAAATAATATAAACTTTCTTTGAGAATATTAGAGAGTTTCTCTATTTTCTCTACATTTCCTTTGTCCCTGAGCCAGATTTGGTATCAGAGCTGGTTATGATACCTCAGAGTTGAGTTTGAGCGAAGAAATCAATGGAAAGTGAGTTTTCAAGTGAGCAAGAAGTTGCCTTTGTAAAACTTCACTTTGCGGCCATTTTGTTCACGAAACTAACACCGTCATTTTGTTTGGGAAGTGAAGAAAACCATTGGTTAACAAGTCTTCACCACCAACAAAATCACCACTCACCACCATAATCTTCACCAAATAGTTTGTTGAACCACCGTCGTCAAAATGCCACCTCAAAGACAAAATGAAAGAAATTTGCAAGAAATTGAGATGGAAGAAATTAGGCGACAAATTCAACAACTACAAGAGACCATCAATGGCCAACAAGCCCTTCTAGAAGCACAACAAAGGAGATTCGAAGTTGATGGCTCCGGTAGTGACTTTTCATCATCTAGAAGTAGTCGCTCACACCGAGTCAACTTTAGATGAATGATATCAAAATAGACATTCCAGATTTTGAAGGGAATCTACAACCCGATGACTTTCTGGATTGGTTAGAAATAGTTGAACGTGTATTTGAGTATAAGGAGGTTCTGGAAGAGCAAAAAGAAAAGATGGTTGTTGTAAAGCTGAAGAAACATGCTTCAATTTGGTGGGAAAATCTTAAAAGGAAACGCAAGTGTGAAGGGAAAAGCAAATTCAAGACGTGGAAGAAAATGCATCATAAACTAACTTGTATGTATTTACCTCCTCATTATTATCAAGAGAATTTTGCACAACTACAATTATCCAAATCATCTTCATACCAACCTCTTTCCTCCACCAGAAATTATATTGATTAACACAAACCACTAACCCATTAACCTATTTCCTCATTTAAACCCCAACATAATACAATCAAAGAGAAAAATATCAAGATACCTAAATGTTTCATGTGTCAAGGGCATGGAAACATAGCCTTAGATTGTGTGAATTGTAAAGTAGTCACCATCCTTAATGGGGAAATAAACAATATTTTTGAAGAAGAAAGAGAAGATATTCGTGAATCATTTGAAGATGAGATGATGGGAAAACCAATCTATGATGAAGAATATGTTGGTGTTGACTTTCGTGAAGTGTTTGAAGAAGAGGGAAAAGGAGACCCAATATATGATGATGAATATGTTCCCGGTGATATTCATGAAGTGTTTGAAAAAGAGGAGAATGAGGAACCAATATATGACGAAAAATATCTTCCAGCTGAATATAATGAATCTTTGGAGGTTGAAGGCAGCTTGCAAACAACAACAGCCAAAGACATGGTTCGTAATGTCATCATCGATAACAAAAGTTGTGAAAACGTTGCATCAAACTATATAGCAGAAGAGCTAAAGTTTTAAATGATTAAGCACCCAGATCCATACAAGTTGCAATGGCTCAACAAGAATAATGAGGTAAAAGTATCTCAACACTCCATTGTTTCATTTTCTGTTGGCAATAATTATAAAGAAAAGTTATGGTGTGAAGTTATTCCAATGGATACTTGCCAAATTCATCTTGGGAGGCCTTGGCAATATGATCGTCATGCATTATTCGATAGTTATGCCAACACCTACATTTTGAATAAGGATGTGATTAAAATCAATTTGGGACCTCTACCATTCAATGAAGGAAAAAAGGAATTCAATTCACTAAAAAATTTAGTCACAAAGGAACCATTGAAGGATACAACATAGTTATGTATGTCCCGTGAAATTCCTAAGCCACCTTGGGAAGGTGTTAGTATGAATTTTGTCCTTGGACTACCTCGAACTCAACGACAAAAGGATTCCATAATGGTAGTCGTCGAAAGGTTGTCTAAGTTGCAGACTTGTACTTCAAGGAAATTGTTCATCTTCATGGAATTCCTAAAACCATCACATCCGATCGAGATGTTAAATTTATAAGCCACTTTTGGAGAACATTGTGGAAAAAAATGGATACTAAACTCCAATTCTGTAGTGTCAGTCACCCTCAGACAAATGGGAAAACATAATCAATTAATAGACTTCTGGGGAACTTACTTAGAAGCTTTGTGGGAAAGAATTTGAGGCAATGGGATCTTATACTTGCACAAATTGAATTTGCTTATAATAACTCCACCAATCAAGCTACAGGGAAGTGTCCATTTGAGGTGGTTTATGGTATGCGTCCTCTTAGTCCACTGGACTTGACTCCATCACCTAACACTCAACAGTACAGTGCAGATGTGGAACAAAGGGCCAATGAAATCAAGAAGTTGCATGAACGAGTTCGTGAAAGAATTGAAAAACAAAATTCAAGGTATAAGAGTCAATGAGACAAGCATCGCAAGTTGCACACATTCTAGGAAGGAGTCTTTGTATGGATCCACTTGCAAAAGGAACAATTTCCTAACAAACCAAATGCCAAGTTATCTCCGAGAGTTGATGGTCCTTTTAAAGTTACATAGAAAATCAATGATAATGCCTACAAAATAGAACTACCAGGTGACTATGGAGTCTCTGCTACCTTCAATGTTGCTGATCTTTCACCATACTTTGGCGATGAAGAAGACTTTCGACTCGAGGACAAGTCTTCTTCAACCTTGGAGAATGATGAAGAATAATATGGAACTCTTTAGAAAACTAAAGAATAATCTGGAAGTCTCTAGAACACTAAAGAATAATATAGAAGTCTCTAGAATACTAGGGAATAATAAGGAAGCTACTAGGCACTCTACTAAATAAAATAAAGCACTAGGGAAATCTTAATGTTTCTAAATCCTTGTAGTCATATGAAATAGAGTATCCATGTATCTAGGCCTTTCTTTGTAATCAATGTTTCTAGATAATTATAGTTTGTAATGTAGAGCTTTCTTAGTATAAATAAGGCTCACCACCAAGTGTTTTGGATACTCAAGCATTGAAACATTTAATAATATAAACCTTTCTTTGAGATTATTAGAGAGTTTCTTCAGTTTCTCTACCTTTACTTTTGTCCATGAGCCACGAATCTTGCCGATAGCTCTTTGCGAGTCGACATTGTACCCGGGAATAGTCCACCCTAGTCTGTCTTTAGCCGGCTCGTAGGAAGGAACATTTGTGAGAGACTGAGGGCGAACGCCAAAGAAAAAGGAAACGCGGCATATTACAACTGTTTACATGAATAATATATCAACATACAGACCAGTCAACAATAATATATATCAATGTATGGGTGATAAAATAATGACAAGTACCAAAAATATTAAAATGATGATAAGTGTATTAAATTAAAATTGTAAACTGTTAAAGTATATCATTTCATACCCACCAAACTGTATAATGATTTTCGTATAAATGCATTTTTTTTCTCTTTATTATGACTGATTACTTGTTTTTATATTTTCAAACTGTATAATGATTTTTTATTCAAAAAAAAAAAAAACTGTATAATGATTTTGGTATAAATGCATTTTTTTCTCTCTTTATTTTGCATAAATTAATGATTTTTGATTTTGAGCAATGCTATTTAGTAAGAATTATTTAAGCAAGAAAGAGAAGAATCCACAAAAATAGGGGATTTATCCAATTAGGTTCTGACTAACCATACATAGGGTTGGGGGTGGTTATTAATTGAAAGAGTTAAGTGATGCCACATACAATTCTTGCAATTCTTTATACAATCTCCCGTAACATTTAGCAATTTCCATGATTTTTACCATCGGATTTTTTTATCTTCCTCTTTAACAACATTTAGGATTTTCAACACGCCACATCCAATTTTGGAAGTTTTATGTTTATGTTGCATCATCGTTAAGAGAACAGGTTCAACACACATTGAAATTTAATTAAAAATTCAACACGAGAACTTTTTATTTAACATAACAAATTAGTAATTTTGGTTTAAATTTTACATTTCATGAATTTTATAATAGAAAACCATTTTCTTAACAAGTCAAAATGAAATATATTAACAATAATAGACATTTTTCATAGCATAAGATGTATTAAAGAGGAACACAAAAATCATACAAAATGAGAACAATTGAGTCAACGGAAGAAAAAAGGAAATAGTTTGTCAACCAATGCCAAAATCAAATAACATACATACAAGATCGCCACATTTTAGAATCGCCTGATAAAAAACCAAACTGCATAAAATAGTCAGAAACACTTGAAGAATCAACCGAGAGAAGTCAATCCAAAGTCGAAGATGCTTCCAAACATTGTCGAAGAACGTACAATCCAAGAACAAGTGATTAGCCTGTTCTATAACATCACATCCACTCATACAATGTTATTTAAGAATCTTGATTAAGAATGTTTCGTCTAAATAAATTGAGTTAAGATCATGTCCATTTGCTAAATGAATAATGTCATTTATTGAGAGATAGATACAAAAAAGTATGTAGTAGGTCTTACCATTAAGTGGGATCCATTACTTCTAATTATTTTCAAACTTTTTTCTTTCAAAAAAAAAATTATTTTCAAACTTTTGTGTCTTTATTATATCTTCAAATGGAATAAAGAGATAGATTAATAAATGGAGAGGATCTTGACTCGAAAATAAGTATAGTAAAAATGTTTTGAAATTTGTACAATCAAATATTAAAAAGTGTAAAAAATATTATCTTTAATGCCAAATTTACCTTTTTTATTTTTTTAACTAGTGCTTTGGAGACACTAGTTAGCATGATCCAAATTTAATTTAGGTAAAATAGAAGGAAAAATATGAATTTAAGACTTAGAAATGTGACACAAACTATCTCTCTCTCTCAAATTGTCAATTTGTTGATTAATTTAGAATTTAAGTTAAACTCTTAAGAAGTTTTTAGTCGATAGTGCGCTGCCGGATGCGGTGATCCTGAAACGGTGGACCACCTTTTTATAGGTTGCGGTGTTCTTGTCAGAGTTTGGTCTCTCTTGTGGAATTGGTTAGGTATATCTTCGGTTGCCCCTGACGTGCTTCGAGATCATTTTGTTCAGTTTTCTCATACGGCGGGCATGCCGCGATTTTCACACTCATTCCTAAAGGTTGTTTACCTTGCTTGTGTTTGGGTAATATGGAAGGAGAGGAATAGCCGTGTCTTTAAAAACATGGTTTCTGTTCCTTCCATCCTCCTTGATAAAGTTAAGCTAAATTCAGTCTTGTGGCTGAAATCAAAACAGGTGACATTCAATTATTGTTATCATAACAGATGCTTGTATGGGTGTTCATGTGTAATTTATTTTGGCTATTTGTTTTAAAAGTGTCTTCTTTATTTTGGCACCAGTGGCATTGTAACTATTATTGGGTGCTTCACTTTGAGCACACCTTGTGCGAGATGAAACACGGTGTTTAGTAATATATCTTATTTTGACTCGTTAAAAAAAAGTTCTTTCATACATTTTAACGTCTGAAGTCTTTTTTCATTCGCATGCAACTTGTCTTTGAATCCTTTTACATGTGATCAGCACTACGTAATGCATAACATCACTTCCAATCTTCATTTTAAAAGCCCCCAATCTCGAATTCAATACTTTGCTTTGAATACACCGGTGTATACCCCACACAGATCTAACCAATACATTAATTAATTCATCCGCACCATATTCATTTGCATTGCATTTATATAAACACTACACTATACTCTTATCTTCCAAATCACAACTCAATTCACAAATCACATCACATCACATATACCACATTGGCGACATTGATTCACAAACAACATGGCTGGGATAATTAAGGTTGCTGCACTTTCTGGTTCTCTCCGAAAAGCTTCTTACAACACTGGTCTCATCCGTTCTGGTTGGTTCCTACTTCTTACCAAAAACACTTCTTTTCTTTTTATTTTTTTGTTTTCATTTATGATACATTGATTATTTTTTTTTGAGGAAGCATTAAATATTATTGTTTATTGATGATGGTAGCTATTGAGTTGAGCAAAAAAGTTGAGGGTGTTCATATTGAATATGTTAATATTTCAAATCTGCCAATGTTGAACACTGATCTTGAGAAAGAAGGGACTTATCCAGTTGAAGTTGAATCCTTTAGAAAAAAGATTCTTGGAGCTGATAGCTTTCTCTTTGCTTCTCCTGAAAATAATTATTCTGTTTCAGGTTGGTAAACATCATGTTCATGTGGGGTCTTGTCCTTTTCCTTTTTAACCTTTGACAATATCAAAGTGCCGTTTGATGTGTCATTGTGTTCTTTTTCTTGTCTGATTCCTTTTATGTTTGTCGTGAACTAACATAAAAATGAGCACTCAGTTTTTTTTTTTTAAACAAAAAATGAGCACTTAGTTGAATTTTTTATTTATAAAATGGTATTGTGATGTGTATGCTTTTAGTTTATGAAAGACGATTGTGGTCCATATGTAATATAATAGTATAAGATAAGCAAAAATGAATCTAATAAAAATCAAATGTACTAGTCTAAAATTTAGACAAAAAAAAATTGACTTTTTAAATCACTTCTATTTTTGTTGTTACAAAGAAATATATGTCAAAATTTTGTCATGGTTAATGTTGTGAAAACTTTGACAGCATTAATCATGTGTTTTCCCAAAGGCACAAAATCTGGATCTCACTTTAAATAAATTACAAGTAAAATATCTCAAATATGTTCAGAAATAAATTGACACTACCTCCGTCCTTATATATAATTAGTATTTCAAATCATGATTTTGTTAAAATAAATATTCTTAACTTTCTAGAATCATTTATTCATTTCACTTATGTAAATTATAATTGCTCAAAAATTATTCTTAGGCAGTTAATTATCATTTGGCTTTTCCAGCGACAGTCAAACTGTCGTTGCAAATTTTTAAGATCGGTTCAATAACTTTTTAAGTCATTTTAACAAGTGATTGAATCGTTCTTAAAAGTGATCAACGCCAGTTTAGTGCTGTTAGAAAAGCTAAACGACGCCGCTTGAGTATTTTTTAACCAATTTCAAAAGTGGGAAGAGTAAAATCCAAACATATAAGCCTATCTTTTTCTAATCTACTGTTTTCTGCAATTGCTTCAGCTCCATTAAAGAATGCACTTGACTGGGCATCAAGATCACCAAATGTTTGGGCTGGTAAACCTGCGGCCATAGTGAGTGCTGGAGGAGGACATGGTGGTGCAAAATCACAATATCATCTCCGACAAATCGGAGTTTTCCTCGATCTTCATTTTATCAATAAACCTGAGTTTTTCTTAAATGCTTTTCAGCCTCCAGCAAAATTTAATAGTGATGGTGATTTGATTGATGAAGACGCCAAGAATAGGTTGTTGGCAATTCTCTTGTCCTTGAAGGCATTTACTCTGCAACTTCAAGGCAAAAATTGAAACAACTGAGGTCCATAAGTTATTAATTTGAAATAAAACAAGTTTTGAATTTCACTTCATTCCTTTTGAAATGTCATATAGAAAGATTTTATTATAAGTTATGATTGATATTCAGTTACAAAATGTATTTGTTCTTTATTTACATGGTTGCATCTGGAATTTTTATTTATTATGTTGAAGTCTGTAAAAATTCTACCACTAGTGTTTAATATATTTAGATTGGACGGTCCAACTAAAAGTATGATCGGACCGAAGACTTTTCCAACATATAATGTGCGTGAATATTTTTCTTTTTGAAGGAAATGTGTGTGAATGTTTCAAACACCAAGTTCAATTGCTAGATATTAGAAAAGAAAAACTTTAATTGCTAATCATAAAATTAAAAGTTTGTTAAAATTCCATGCAATTTGAAATAAGAGTAGAGAGAATGTACATTTTATTGACCAAATTTTAAACAAGCGATCATTTCGAAAATACATTCTTAGAGCCTGTTTGAAACACTTTCCAAAAACTCTTCTTTAGTTTTTAAAAACTTGAAAATTAAAAACTTTTTTAATAAACTATTTTTAAAATTACAGTTTTTGAAACTGTTTTGAATTTTTTAGTTTTGGGGACTAAAAAACTAAAACATGTAAAATGATAACCATTGTGAAAAGAGAACTTGTATATTTCAAAAATTGAAAACAAAAACTATTTCAAACAGGCTCTTAGTTTTTTTTTTTTTTTTGAGAGAACATTCTTAGTCTTGTAAATCAACTCACATCAAATATGGGTACTAAAAACCACGCAATTTTCCACAGGTGGCGTAATTAACATAGTTTTATACAAACATATAATAAAATTATGTAAAGAGAAAATGTTGTTTGCACAGTGGTTTAGCCTCCTTGTTAGACACATAAGGAGATGCAAAAATTGAAACTTCGAGGATCGAAGAAACCACATGTTACAAGTTCAACACATTGAATTTGCAACTGCAACAAACTGTAAATTCTATAAGGCTTTGTTTGGATCAGTGGTCGAAGATGGAATGTAATAGAATAGAATGGAATGAAACATGATGGATCTATACCATTCCATTCCATCCTCTCCTCTTATTTTTCTTCCCCTCCAATTTGGGAGGTATCAGATAGAATTACTCATTGTAATTATAATTTATTACTAATATATCCTTTCAATTTTTTCACTGGTCACGCATGTAGCAATTTCTAGATCGTTGTTCTCTATTGCGTTTCCATTGACCTGCACATAAGACACTCTTCCCACATTGTCTTGTTGCGCAAATGCCCTCATATCATTGATTTACCTTTATTAATAACAGCACTGGAATTAACATCACAATAAATGACTCCTTTCCTTCAATCTAAAACTTTCCCACCTTATTACTTTTCAGCAATTTTCATAAGCGCAAGTCTTGTGATAATTTCACTTTCCACAACATAACAATTTTGGTGGTTTTAAGAAAAAGAAGCCAAGGCTGGCCCTAAAAAATTTGTGTCATGGAATCAATAAATTTGTGCTATGAATGTCTTTATTTTTATAATGTTAGCTGCAAAAACTTCATTCATAGTGAAGGTTTTCTAAGACAATGTTTTAATTGAATTAATCTAAGCAAATTGAAAAAAAATATATATGTGTATGGTTAAATACTAAGTAAAAATAATAATTGTGGTGCCCTTAAAAAAATGGTGTCTTGGGCGGCCACCCCTCCCACCCATGCTCAGGGCCACCCCTGTGGAGCTCCATGTTGATTTGAAAGTCGTGGTGAGTTCGATCAACTCCAAAAAGTGTAGTGTTGGGAACTGCGCGTGAAGTTACTCCGATCAACCCTCCCTTGCAACTTTGGGTCCAACTTGAGCCCCTTTAATATAGGCCATTGATTTTTACTAAAATATTGGAACGCACCCAAAATATTGTTGAGAACCCGTCAAGCAAGTTACTGCGATTCCAAGCTTACATAAATTTTGAAAGAGCAAATTCTATTTTTTTTTTGTTACGGAATTTTTTTGGGCTCTCTTATTTATGGGTTGTTGCATGGGCTTTTGTAGTTTAATGAATTTTTTGAACCAAATGGTGTACCCGTTTTTTTATTAGTAAAAAAGTGTTATTTAAAAAAAAATCTAAATGTAAACTTGGAAGTAAAAAAAAAGAGAAATAAATTATAATTTGTTAAAAAAATTATTAAATATTATTTTATATGAATGGACATGATAAAAGTTTTAAAATAATAATGTGTACTTGTTTTATTTAACTATAATTGAATTTTTTAAATCTCAACTGACCTGATATCATTCTAATTATTTTTTGTAGGTGAAATTAGTGAGGAGTCTTAACTCTTAATTGACCAAGTATCATTCTAGTTAGGGTTTTCATAGGGTTTAATTGACCTAATATAATTTAACTGACCTAATATAATCTTGGTTATGTTCTTAAGTGTCAACTGAACCAATATCATTAACTTAGGGTTTCTTGAGTCTCATTAGTCTACAATAATATTAAAGTTAGGGTTTCTTAAGTCTTAATTGCCATAATAATGTTCATAGGTTTCATAAGTCTCAGTCGACATAATACCATTTCAGTTAGGGTTTCTTAACTCTAAATTGACCAAGTATCACCCCAGTTAGAGTTTCTCAACTCTCAATTCACACTGTATCATTCTAGTTAGGGTTCTTAAGTCTTAAACGACCTAGTATCATTTTAGTTAGGGTTCTTAACTCTCAATTCACATTGTATCATTCTAGTTAAGGTTTCTTTAGTCTTTATTGACTTAATATCATTTTATTCACCTTTCCTAACTCTCAAATGACCTAGTATCTTTCTAGTCAGGGTTCTTAAGTCTTAAAGGACCTAGCATCATTTTAGTTAGGGTTCTTAGCTCTATTTACATTGTATCATTCTACTTAAGGTTTCTTTAGTCTTTATTGACTTAATATCATTTTATTTACCTTTCTTAACTCTTAAATGACCTAGTATCGTTCTAGTTAGGGTTCTTAAGTCTCGATACATTATATCATTCTAGTTAAGGTATCTTTAGTCTTTATTGACTTAATATCATTTAATTTACCCTTTCTTAACTCTCAAATGACCTAGTATCATTCTAGTTAGGGTTCTTAAGTCTTAATTACTGTAAATAAAATTTAAATTATCAATTGAAATGGTTATTATATCATTTGTGAATAAAATACAATATATTAGGGTTAGTGAGTATTGTTGAATATAAGTATTGTATGCAAAACTTCCAGGAGAAGCATTGGCAATATATTTATTTAGATCACATCTTTCCTTTTGTCACAATTGTGCTTTCTTCTGTCAATCACCATCTTAGCAACTGTTCAGGTTTTGTATTAAGCATATTGTAACCCTATTACTTTCAAATTTCAACAAACACAACTTTTAAATAAAATTTAGAGTATAATTATTTTTAACTTTCTTTATATATTCATTTAGGTTTGCTTGGTTGCGTTGAGAGTTCAGAGATGGCATCGTCTTCCAATAGTGGCTCAAGATTACCATGGATTATTTATGGGAATATGGAATGTCAGTGTGGATCAAAGTCTCGACGGCGGTCCGAAATACAAACAAGTTGTTTTACACTTGTAGGAATATGGATAATAGGTGTCTTTCGTTCAAATGGTGTGAACCATTGCCCGACGATGTCGATGGCAATCCAACACTGGATTGTGACATAGGTGATATGGAATCGTGGATGGAAAATCTGGAAGAGGAGTTGTATATGTTGAAGAAAGTGATGAATGATGGAGTAGGGTTGATTTATATGCACATGCTTATGACTAAAAGGATTGTGTAGTTGGATAATACGATAATGTTGAAGATGGATTTGCTGCGCTAAATTCTTACAACAACAAAATTTCATCATCGTTACAAAAGAAAAGTGTTATAGATGTTAATATTCAAGTAACCATTGGAGCAGAAAACAATATGCATTTGAGAATTTTCTATATATTATTCACAGTGCACAAAACCAATTACAAAGTGTTATCTTTATACAAGACCAAAACCATGACAACTAGCTAGAATGTTAATTCAATTAAAATTGACAATTAAGACAATTTAATATCATAGTTGCCTGATACTAATTTCTATTACATTGACCTCTATGCTAATTTAACAACAATCAGTAAATAATAGATAATACCCCCTCTCAAGTTGGACTTGGTGAAGCATGAATATCACGAAGTTGCAACTTGGACAATATAGATTGAAAGGATGTAGAGTGTAGGGGTTTGGTAAATATGTCTGCCAGTTGAGAAGCTGATGACACAGGAAGCAAATGAATTAACTTTAAATTGATCTTTTCTCTGACAACATGGCAATCCAACTCTATATGCTTACTTCTTTCATGAAAAGTTGGATTGTGAGCCAAGTATATAGTTGATCGGTTATCACAATAAATAGAAGCCGGTTTTGAAAAATTAACTTGTAGGTCATGAAACAAGTAATTCAGTCATTGTAGTTCACATGTCAAGTGAGCTAGAGCTCTATATTCAGCCTCTGTTGAAGATCGGGAGACAGTACCTTGTTTCATGGACTTCCAAGAAATAAGTGAGGAACCCAAAAACTCACAATAACCAGTTACTGATCTTCTGGTATCATGACAACATGCCCAATCTGAATCTGCAAAGCCATGCAGTTTGAGTTCACTAGAGGCAGAAAAGAACAGGCCTTTTGCAGGAGCAGATTTAAGATATTTGAGAATTCTTTGAGCTGCTTGATAATGAAGAACTGTGGGTTTTGAGACAAATTGGCTTAAATGTTGAACTGAATATGAGATGTCGGGCCTAGTATTAGTTAGATACAGTAGTCTTCCAATTAGCCTCTTATAAGAAGACGCGTCAGTGAGAGTAGTCCCCTTGGTAGCTTCAAGTTTTGTAGAAGGATCAAATGGAGTTGCAGCTGGCTTTGAACAAAGAGTTCTTGCATCTTCTAAAAGTTACAAAGTATATTTCCTTTGATTAAGTAAAATTCCAGATTTTATTCTAGCTATTTCAAATCCCAAAAAGAACCTCAACTGACCAAGGTCTTTTATGCAAAATTGTTTATCCAAAAAGGTTTTGACAGATTGAATTTCAGAGATGCAATTGCATGTCAAGACTATATCATCAACATAAACAAGTAATGCAATAAATGAAGCATCAAAAACTTCCACAAATAGAGAATAATCTGCCAATGATTGAATATAACCGAAAGAGATCAAGGTTGTTGATAGCTTGGAGTACCATTGCCTGCTGGCTTGTTTTAGGCCATAAAGGGACTTGTTCAACTTACAAACTTGAGACGAATTAGTGGTGGGATAACCAGGAGGTAAAACCATATATACCTCCTCATGAAGGTCACCATGCATAAATGCATTGTTGACATCTAATTGCTCAAGATGCCAACCTTTGATAGCAGCTAAGGAAAGAAGAACCCGAACAGTTGTCAGCTTTGCAACAGGGGAAAAAGTGTCAGAGTAGTCTACACCTTCCATTTGGGTGTAGCCTTGAGCAACTAACCTGGTCTTATACCTCTCAATTGATCCATTAGCATGATATTTTATCTTGTAAACCCACTTGCAACCAATGGGAACTTTGTCATGAGGAAGAGCAACCACACTCCAAGTATTATTCTTAGCAAGGGCATCCAATCCAGTAGCCATGGCTTCCTTCCAACATTCAAATTTGTTTGCTTGAGTAAATGTTTTTGGTTCAGTCATGGAAGAAATGGTGCAACAAAAATGTGTGTAAGTGGGTGAACAATTATCATATGAAAGAAAAGAAGAAATGGGATATGAAGAAATACCTGAAGACACATTGGAGCAGCTCTTTGATGGAAGATTGCAATGATAATCAGCAAGGTAACTAGGAGGTTGACTAGTTTTAGTAGATTTTCTAATAGTAGGTTTAGGAACAGAATCAACAACAGGAATTTCATGCTGAATTGCAGGGGCTGAAACAGACTGAGAAGGACGTGCAGAAGCAAGTTGAAATTCAGGTACAGAAGCAGGATGAGGGGACAAATCTATTAAAGGATCATCAAGATCAATAGGGGAATATGTAGGAGGGATGGTACGTGGTTTAGTAACAAGAGTGAAGGGAAAATTATTCTCATAAAAATAACATTTCTAGAGACAAACAATTCATTGGAATTAAGATCATACAAGATTTATCCCTTGGTCCCTCTTTAAAGCCAAGAAAGATGGTTTTCTAGCTCTAGGATTGAATTTTGTGCGATGGGCTTGCAAAGTAGTAGCATAAGCTAAACAACCAAAAACCTTTAAGTGAATTATAGAAGGTGGTGTCCTATGAAGTAACTCAAAAGGAGACTTAAATTTTAACAAAGGTGATGGGATTCTATTAATGATATGAACAACATGTTGTACACTAAAATTCCACATAGTAATGGGAACATGAGATTGAAAAGACAGGGATCTAGCAACATTTAAAATATGTTGATGCTTTCTTTCATCCACCCCATTTTGTTGGGGGGTTTCAACACAAGTTTGTTGATGAAGAATACCTTTTGATAAGAGAAAAGAAGTCATAGCAATGAACTCACTACCATCTGAGACATTTCAAAGTAATATGGAATTGATTTTCAACATAAGCAATGAAGTGTTTCAAATGTTTTTGAGTTTCATCTTTTGTTTTAAGAAATATTACCCAAGTGAATCTAGAAAAGTCATCCACAAGAGTAAGAAAATACTTGTGTCCTAGAAAAGAAGGGGTTGAATAAGGTCCCCATAAGTCAACATGTAACAAGTCAAAAGGGGCTGAAGATTTTATTGAACTATGAGAAAAAGGTAATTTCTTTTGTTTACCATAATTACAAGCATCACATGGTGGAGCATTTTTTATACAAGGAATGAAAGGAAATTGCTTAGAAATGATAGACATGCTTGAACTAGAAACATGGCCTAATCTCATGTGCCATACATCAAAACAATCATTAAAAACAGAATTACAAGAATGATTATTGGCTAAGGATGGACCAGCTGCAATCACATACAATCCTCCAACAAGACTAGTTGTACCAATCGTCTTCTTGGAAGTGTTTTGCACAAAGTGACACACACGATCAGTAAATTGAAGGTAACAATTATTGGTACTGATTAATTTTGCAACAGAGACAAGATTAACACTAAAATCAGGAATGTACAAAACATTATGCAGAATCAGTGTTGGTGTAAGTTGAACAGTGCCTGAAACAGAAGCAAAAATTGTATTGCCATTGGGCAGTGATAGAAGAATAGGTTTAATGGATTGGAAACTATTAAATGATTGGAAATGGGAGGAAATGTGATCAGTTACACCTGTGTCAAGTAACCAAACAAAAAAGTTATTACCATTTGTCTTGTTGGAATCACAATTGAAAGCAAAAGAGTATGTTATTACTGAATTGAACTGATGTACTTCTGACTTAGAAGAAGAATGTGATGGTTGGGACTGCTGAATTAAAGTCAAAATGCCTTGGAATTGTTCTTGTGTGAAGCCACTGAATTGATGAGCTTGTTGCTGAGAAGGTTGTTGTTGTACAACATAAGCATGGTTCTGTTGGGTACTAGGAGCTGCAGTTTGAGCAGAATTGGCTTGGCTTTTAACCTTAGGTTTATAACCAGGAGGAAATCCATGAAGGAGAAAACAAGTATCAATGGTGTGGTTGCTTCTACCACAATGAGTGCATACACGATTATGACCTGTTGAACCCTTGTTAGCATAGAAATTCTTACCTCTACCTTGACCATGGGAACCATTGGTGGATGCATTTTTAGGAGCATTGACAGCTAAAGCTGTAACATTCTCATAAGTTTCAGAAGCAATGGATCCATTACCAAGTAATTCCCTTTCTTGTTGCAAAATTAAGGAAAAAGCTTTGCTAACAGTCGGTAAAGGATCCATGGCCATCATTTGTGATTTAGTGTGTATAAAACGACCATTCAATCCCTTGAGAAACCGAATGACATAGTCTTGCTCAAGAAATTGTTTCATGGATGCATATCCACCACATGAACATGCAATAGAACACTTAAAATAAGGAATTGGATGATAATCCTCTAATTCATCCCAATAAACTCTCAAAGCAGTAAAGTAATCAGATACATTGAGGTTACCTTGACGAAATCGATACAATTCCTCTTGAATGTCAGAAATTCTAAAGATGTCACCTTGAGAGAAGTGATTCTTCAGATCAGACCAAACTCTAGAGGCAGTAGAAATAGAGAGGATAGATTTTGCAATAAACTCAAAAAAAGAACGATGAAACCATGCAAGGACCATATTGTTGCATCGTATCCATTGTGCAAACATTGGATCATTCTTTGACGGCTTCAGAAAAGTATCGTCGATAAATTGTTCTTTGTTCTTAGAAATTAACGCAATGTGCATTAATCGTGCCCAATTGTGATAATTCTTGTTGTCCAATAATGGAGTTACAAGAACCACAGAAGGATTTTCATTAGGATGAAGGTAAAAAGGATTTGAGGCATTGGTGAGGTAATTTGTGTAATTAGGAAATGCCATAACTATGTCTAAGAAATGGTATATGACAGAAAAAAATGCAATAGAGAAAAGCAAGAATCACAAGGTATAACAATGGTAGAAAAGTATTAATCAACGGCGGAAGCGAAGAAAAATTGTGACTGATACCATGTTAATATTCAAATAACCATTGGAACAGAAAACAATATGCTTTTGAGAATTTTCTGTTTATTATTCACAGTGCACAAAACCAATTACAAAGTGTTATCTTTATACAAGACCAAAACCATGACAACTAGCTAGAATGTTAATTCAATTAAAATTGACAATTAAGACAATTTAATATCATAGTTGACTGATACTAATTTTTATTACATTAACATCTATGTTAATTAAACAACAATCAGTAAATAATAGATAATAATAGAAGATCCAATTTCTCTATATTCTGGATATTACGGTGACATAATCAATAATATTGTTTGAGGAAAAAGTGATTTTTAATTTATCTAGTTAAAAAGGATGAATGCAATTTTTAGGATATTGTTTTTCATCGGAATCCAGAAAGAAAATTGGTTTAAGCTTTTATTTATGTTCTTTGTTAATTATATTTAAATTTTGTATCATTTACTAATTTTTGTTTTTACATGTGTTGTATATATTAATACAGATGAGGCAGTAATTATACCCGAAAAACAGCTAATACAAACGTTCTTATACAACTTTGTATGCAAGAATGACTTTAAGGTGTATGCAATAGATTTCATAATGAACATCCATTGTAAGCACTTTATGATCAAAAATATGATGATGACAAAAGGTAATATAGATATCGAGGGCGTGGAAAAAGCTTTTCCAAAAGCCAAGAGTTGTGTTTGGTGATTATAAGCGCACTGAGAAAAAGACAATTAACAATGTTGCAAAGATGCTTTTACGAAGGTTTTTGTTCTCAATGGAGCACAAAATTATTGATTACAACTACCATAATGTTGAACTTTTGAAAGATCAATTAAATAGGATGGTTGAAATTAATTATGAACTACAATCAGAAATCACAACTCTTTTAAGGGAACTAAACATTGTTAGGTTTGTTGCTGAAGCTAGTAATGGAAAATTAGGCATGGGTGAAAATCAAGATAAAAACATGTGATTTTCAATGGTGGCAAGAAAAAAAAGTGATGGTATGAAAGAGAATTAAAAAATATTAATTCATGTTGTTCTTAAAAAGAAAAAAATTCATGTTGTATTTTAAACTATGATGATCATAAAATTGATGTATTTCAAATGTAACAAGTAATGTCTATGTATCTCGTTGGTGTAACTATTATTGTCAAATACTAAATTGAGAATTAATGAATATTAATTCTTTTTAAGTTTTTAACTACATATAACAAAATAGTTTCATTCCAAAGGTAACACATAATGCCTAAGTATCTAGTAATTGGTGTAACCATTCACTTCAAAAAATTTAAAAAATTTCAAAGTAACTCAAGACTAAGATAACATGTGTACTTTGAAGCTGACAACAACTTTCCAAATGAAAAAGGAAATGAGATTGAAATGGTTGGTGATAGCGTTGCTTGATTATTGTCCTTGTTCACATTGTTCAACAACAAACTGATGTTATCAACACACCTGTTCTATTTCTAATGACAATCAATTATGTGTTTCAGGATGTGGTCAACAAGAAACAATAGATCATTTAATCATTCATTGTAATATTTTTGGCGATCTATGGAACCTTATTAAGTCCTGGATTGATGTGTATTTAGTGGAACCCCTACAGGTTACGGATCACTTCAATCAATTTGTTCATTCTACAGGTGGTTATGCTCCTCGTTGGTTATTCTTACAGTTGATATGGCTTTGTTGCATTTGGGTTATTTGGAATGAACAAAACCAAAGACTTTTTGCTAACAAAGCCAATACGATGGTGCAGCTATTGGAAAAAGTTAAGATGTATTCTCTCCGTTGGTTGAAAGCAAAATATGTGAATTTTCCTTTTGGTTATCATTTATGGTGGCAGCTGTAACGCCCACTTTAGATTATTTTAATTATCTAATTGTTTGAATTATTTGAGGAGTCTAGATATAATATATATATATCATAAGATGTAGAGATTGAGATTTTATATGATTTTTATGTGATGTGGTACTTATTTTATTGTTTAATAAAATAAGATATGAGAAAATAATATAATATTGAGATTTGGGCTGTTTTTATAGTTGTTACTAGTTTTGAGGGTGAAAGGATAATTAGTTAATAATTATTAAGAAGGGGTATAAAAGAGGGAATTAGGTTAAGAGAAAACACAGTACGCGTTATAATTTTGAAGAACAAGAGAGAAAGAGGCAGAGAGAAGAAGGAACCTGGAGAGCGGCGATTTCATCTGTTACCAGGTAAGGGTGAGCCTAGTTTTCAATATCATTGAACTGTAAATCATCTAGTTGTGCTTAGCAAGAGGTAGGATGAGTTTGAGAGAAACTCAAAATTAGGTTTAATGTTAGAATTGAGGGATTGATGAAAAGGAACGATGGAATTGGCCTAGAAACTAGTTACAGAACCTAGATTAATCATTATACTGATGTTGCTGATAGTTTAGAGGTTTAAAACGATGGAAATTGGAACTTTGGGGGTAGAATTGTGCAAACCCGTGGCTGTTCTGTGATCGCTCGCCTACGGCGAGCAGATCAACTCGCCAGGGCGAGTAGTTGATATCGCTCGCGAGGCGAGCAGACCCAGCTCGCCACTGCGAGTAACCCTGGTAGCGCGCGAGGCGAGCAGACCCACTCGCCATAGCGGGGTAGCCTGAGCGCTCGCGAGGCGAGCATCCCAGCTCGCCATAGCGAGTAGTCCTGATGGGCTCGCGAGGCGAGCAGACCCACTCGCCATAGCGAGTTAGTGCGGCTCAGACTGCAATAACTTGAGTTTTAGGATTCTGTTTTAGGGGAGCTTTTGAGAGTAGACCCTTGGGTAGTTTTAGAATTGTCATATGATATAAAATGCAATCTGTCATGATACCTTGGAAGCTCTGCTATTGTCGAGAATGTTTTGTGTGTCATGTTGTGTTAATTGAGTTTTATGTGAAATGTATAAGATGCCTAAGTAATGGATAATGATATTGTGTTATTGTAAGCACTGTTATATGCTGCATTCGTTGCTGTTTGATGCTGATGATCATTTCTGACCTATAATTCCATAAGTCGGTCCAAGTTGTTAAGATTGAGAGATGTTCATGACGAGGTCTTAGGTTGTAAGAGTTGAGTCCATTGCATACTCATTATAGATGGGGGCTTGATGCCCGGCAGCTTTTGCTCAATCTACGTTGGGGGCTTGATGCCTGGCAGCTTTTGCTCAAACCTTGTTGGGGGCTTGATGCCCTGAAGAGCCTTTTCACGCTCACATATGTTGGGGGCTTGATGCCCTGAATGGTACCACATGCATTTGCATTTGTCAAGAGGTTTTAGATGTTTTGAGATGATTTTAGAAGTTAAGAGTTGCATAGTTGGTTGAGTTGATCTGAGATGGTTAATTAAATAACGATATTTGTTATAGCATGTTTATGTGAAGATTGATGATTGTTTAACATAATTATTTGATTTATATGTTTAATGCTATTGATTATGAATCTCACCCCTTCTGCTGGAATTGCCGCCTCGTGGGCAAGTGCAGGTAACCAGGAATAGGTGCTGTCGTGAGTGGACTCCTCACACTGTGTCTAGGTGCTCTGATACGTAACGGGATGGGACCATGTTTTATTTCTATTCCTTACGTATTTGTTTGTGAACCTTTTGATTAAATGTTGAACTAAGATTTTGAGTTGGGGCCTGCGTGCCAAATGCTTTATGTTATTTAACTATATCCGCTGCGAGAGTTTGAAAATACTTTTGATGCATGATTTTTGAAGAATAAACTGTTTATTTATTCAGTTGCGAATTTCTAGAAGTGTGGCATTCCGTTTAAAGTTGATAAACTCTGATTTATTTTAGAAAATTTTTATGTTGGGAAAACGGGGTGTTACAGCAGCATCCCCTTGTTTGTTTGGGGACTGGCTGATTTGTTTTTCTCTTTGATTTTCTCTTGACTTTGGTCGGTTTGTTGTACCATTTGTAACTTTGTTTTGTCTCTTTTTGCACACCTTGTGCTAGGGAGCAAAACTCTTGGTTGTTAATATATATCTCACTTTGCCTTGTTCAAAAAAAATCAACACACCTGTTCAAGAAATTACGATTTGTTGAATGCTTTTAAATGTGGTTTTTCATGTAACTAACTAAAACCATTTATTTTTTGTACATAATATTAATGTTTTTACCGGGGCCGTTCTTAGCGTTTTACGGGCCTTAGGCATAACATAAGAAAATGGTTCCCTTACAAAATACATCATAAAACATTTTAGCCTTTTGTTGTGTTTTTATTAGCTCTTCATTTCTTTTCTTTTTTCGCTTTTCACTGCAAGATAAATATTTTACAGGTAACATCTTAAAATCAATCAAATACTCATAAATGTGTTTTTTGTTGTTACAGATACCCTTTATTTTTTCTACATAATATTAATGGTTTTTACATTCTCAAAACTAAAAATTGTTTAACACTCTAAATTTGTGTTTTCATCTAACTGAAATGATTTTCTTTTTGCACAAAGTATTAATGATTTTTTAAAAGCAATATTTACAACTATGCTCTATTGATTTCGAGTATATCAAATTCTAAACTTTTTTGCATATGGGTTTTTATATGCTCTATTGATTTCGATCCCACGTTCACGAATCCTACCACGAAGGAAAAATTTACTGAACCAACAAACATCGTTATTATTGCACTAATAGTAAATCACCGTCAATAATTTTCTTTTTAGGTCAAGTAGCCTAGTGGCTAAATCTCACACAATTAAATTGTAGAGAAGTAGAGTGTCCGGGGTTCAAACCCCGGCTCCTGCATATAAAATACAATATCCCTACCAACTGAGCTAAGCTCACGGGGATTCACCGTCAATAATTTACTGTCAATAATACTTAAGATATTTGCACTACACAAAAAAAAAGATGTTTAATAACACTTTTTCACCTTTAATAACAATTAAAAGTGCCGCTATTGTAAGTGCATCCTCTTTAATAGTTTTTTTTTAGGGAACTTTAATAGCACTTTTAAAGTGGCATTAAGAACATAGTTTTTAATAACAATTCTTGAAAGTGTTGTTGTAGTATCATTATAGTTCTATAATAGAGGTCTATTGATTAAAGGTATGTTTAGGACAACCATTTTAATGATAATAATAATAATAATAATGATAAAATAATAACCCTAGCTTATGAATGTATAACAAGTGAACAAACATATGGACCTAGAAAAGGAAAAATGGAGTTTTCATGTAGAATAATTGGTAGATAAAGACAAGCAATAGGGTATGTGGACCATCACTTTTTTTGAAATTAAAGTTTAACTGTATCAACGAGGTCCCATAGGAATGAGTGAGAAAGGTAGAATCTCGAGTGTTTTTTCATTTTCATAGAGAATTGGTTTGTTGGTATTTGAAATTCATTTAATTGGTTAGGTGATTGAGAAATTTAAACAACCGTACAAGATTATAAGGTGTCAAGTGGGTTGATATGCATGACTACCACGTTTGGTGAAGGTCATGATGTTAGCTTATACTATATGCATCCAAAGACAACATTTAATTCAATTGAAATATAACTTCAATCCCTTGTTTGTTTGTACTCCTTGATGGTTGAAAATTGAACCAAAAGATCCAAATAAGAAACACTATTTGGATCCCTTTGAATTTCACTTAATTCACCTGATGTTATGGTTTTTGAATATAACGTTTTTTGACCATCGTGAAAATATACCAATATAACAAAAATAGTGTTATGAACATTATTTTTGTGATGCTCACTCTAATATTCCCTTTCTTCATTATACGAAAAGTGTTGAGAGTACTCTTTTTTAACACTCACTTTATTATTTATTAGACGAAATGAACTCAAACTTCTAAACCACAGCTCAAGTACACTCAATTTAGACAGAACTATATAAGTCCCTTTTACAGAAGCCTTAGTCCATAAAAAGAAGACATCATTCATCTGCACATACAAAAAGTAAAAATGTCATCTATAAGGCTAAGTTGTGTCCAAAATGTGTTGAAGCAAAGAAAAAAGAATTTTCTGAAATGTGGCATACAAGAGTCATACGAGTGTTTGATAGCGCAAATGCCTAATCTCAGAGGTGTTTGTGCTTCATGTCACATAACACAAGCAAACATCACAACCTTCAAGCATGGAGAGAAAATGATTATCTTTCACACACAAAAGAGCTTAAGAGGCTTTACCGTTCAGTTGGGACACATTATTTTGTACATATTTGCAATATCTAAGATATCACTTTCGAGCGCGCTATTTAAGTTTAAGAGAAGAGAGATACATAGCGCTTTTTATATCAAACGCCGTCTATGAACATTCTTGCAAGTTTTTTCTATATTAAATATTCTTTAATGAACATACGTTGAGGCTTTTAAAAAGAAAAAAAACGCTATAAACAATAAGTACCAGATTTAGCGTTTTTTTGTAAATGCGTTGCCTAAGGCCTTCGTGCTACCATTTATAGCGCTTTAATGTTAAAAGCACTATTAACAAAGCGTTAGTCAAAATTAAATTAACTTCAAATAAGTAATTATTATAAATAATCATACGTATATAAATGTGAAATTGAAAGAGTTGATACTCACTTATCAAACTTTATTTTTAAATTTTGATATGTTGTTGGCTCACCAATCAACGGGTCCATGTAATATATCATCTCAGCATCAGGATTGATGATAAACAACTTCCAATGTTTATTGCACGCAACATTTACATATTAAAATAAAAAAAATTACATTCAATATATTTTGTTGACTTCAAAACTGCGACAAAAACTCATAATGTTTCACTACCAAATTAATTACAAGATGATGTGTTGATGGGTAGAAAGACTAAAGTGTTAGCTGAAAAATATTGTGCGGAATGAATACAACCATATCAGATATTGAAATATGTATGTTTCATTGTTTTATTTTTAGGTTAATAATTAATTCAAACCATCATCACGATATTTAAGTAATGGCTTTCATTTGTAACAATAGATATATGTTTCAATATAACCAAATTACCAATGATTACAAGTACTTAATGGTTATATTGCTTCAGCTTGGTATTGTGCATCACTTAGATACATTATGTAGTTTTGTAGGTGTTACAACTAGGCGGTCTACGGTGTCTAACCTTTTATGTACTTTCGGTTCATATCATAAATCTATTGTTTTTTTTAAGGATACAAGTTGTAATATTTACATGATTTATGTTGGTATGTTAATGTGAGACACTGCAAAAGATGATGACTACACCTTGTATGGTTACACTTTCTTTATACGTGACCATGTATTCTCTGAATTGCTAATAGAAGAGGCCAGAGGGATCCCCAATTGTGGACACATGTATTTATACATTTTATTTACATTTTTATGTAAATACAACATATAAAAGAACAAACCTGAACTTGGAATTTTAATAATGTGAACATTAACCAATTTGTAATGACAATATTAATATATGGTTGATTGACTTTATTGACATGGATGAGAATTTCCATCCAAACATTCAAGGATAGGTATTAATTTATTTTAATCTAATGGGTTTTAAACATACATACTTTAGCCTTAAAAAAAGTACTCACTTAAATTTTGGTTTATTTAAGTAGCTACACGAAAACAAGATTCAATTAAGGACTTCTGCCATTTTGTTATTTGAAATGTACAATGAGTTGAAGAAAACTATAATGGATGAAGAACATACCCATTAAGAAATCATAACCACTACTGATGTTTAATTGATGATGATCTTATTGTTTATGTTTTAATCTAGTAATTTGGAATATTTGGTTGTTAATGAATTGTCATGCTTTTGACAATCAGTTGTATGATATCACTAGGGAGATGCTTTTTATTGCGGCATATAGGTTTTTGTTCAATCCACATACCAACTTTTAGCATAGACTTTTTGCAGCCTTTAACTTATGTCTCCTTATAATATAAAAAGTTATGGTACAATGTAACTCTAGATTATCATTTTATGTTATCATTTTATTATGTTATGTCTAAGTAATATAATGCCTATTTAAAACTCTTTAAACATAATACCCACGTATCACCAAAAAAAAAACATAATACCCACATAATTGATTATTAATTCTATTTAATATGGATTGACCCTAGTTGCAATCACCATTTTAAACCAACAATATATTATTGTATCAATATAATAATTTTATTTTTTTTAACATTTACAATATAATAGAGTTTATCATAGGATAAACCTATATTTTAAGAAAAAGACAAAGTAAACACCAACAAAGTGTTTTTAAACAGAAATTAATTGTCCTCTTGAGCTTAGCTCAGTTGGTAAGGACAATGCATAATATATATAAGGTCAGGGGTTCAAGCCCCGACCACCACAAAAAAGTTATATAAGGTCAGAGGATCAAACCCCGATTACCACAAAAAAAAATTAATTAGAGAATAACAAGTATATCTAGAGAATAACAAGTATATCTCGATATTTAGCGAGAAAAATGTTCGATTATACACATAGTTGGTTTCATCACTAATACTTTCATCTTCTAATAACTTTGTTTGGGTGTTGCGCTAGAAACACAAATCAGCATGGATTAATTATCAAGTATCAAACTAATTAAGATTATTTATTATTTAGTGCTGGAAATTTATTTGTAAAAAATATTGGCTATTTATATGACTTTTGGTGATTTAATTTATTTTTAAGTTGGCATCCAACCAAACAAAAAGCATTTCCCTTCCTTTTAAGACTACACACCGCCCCTCTTTTCTACTATGCAACCATTTGTTTGTTTCAAAAAGGCAAACATTCCCTTAATCAATAAGGATTATCACCGCCACACTTAATTTCCTTCACCTCTATGTCTTTTGTACATTAGATACGAGTATAGTTTACGAAAGAGAAATTACAATCCTTTGAGGATGAAGGTGAGTTCTTTACAGATCTCCCTTAAAAATTTACTCTACTGACTCTAAAACTCTATGATCCTAACTATTATGCTTTCAATATGAAATAGATGAAGGTATGAGATGAAGAAGAATGATTTGAATCTCTAATGGTGGCTAGGATTGATTGGAGGTTGCTTCCTCTCATCTCTATTCTATTTAACACAACCCACCACTAGCACACACCTTGAAAAATAGGTCTTGTTGTCCTTTTAAAGTACAAGTCATTTCTTATCCTTTAGTGCCCTTTTTGGTCTTTTCCTATGTGATGGTCCTTGCTTAACCATTAAGCGTATGATTAAACCTTTTCCATCTTGTCTACTATTTGAGACTCCCTTATCTTCTTCTCCAAGCACAAGATGTTTTGGACCCACTTTAATGCATATCCAATAAACGAAGTCTAATTCGTCGCAAAGTTGCAGCTTGCTACATCTCCTGAATGTATCCTTCAGTGCTATCTACTCTAAGCTGGAAGCCTTATCTCTTGGAATCAGCGTATTCCTTCTTCTTGGTAGTACATTCCTTGGATCCAGCTCATGTAAACTTAGTCCTTAAGCCTTGCAAATATTGGACCCAAGGTTGTACACTTGTAAGACCTGTACTGAGAGATATTCAACGTTGTAGTTCTAGACTCCTTTCCAACTCTTTAACTTCTTACATTATTATCATGGTTCCTAGCGTTGTAGCTTTGAACATCTTTACATTACCCGTCACTTAAACAAACACCTTGAAACCATAAAAGGTTCCTAAAACTCAAATAAATATACTTAAAACAATAAAAGACTAATTTAACTAAATAAATACTAATTAGGCTTTGCATGCACTCAATGATCACATATAATGGGAGATAAAAATCAAGGTAATAACATACATATTTTTCAGTTATCACCTAGCATTGACAATTGTGCATGCATAAGCTATACATATCACATGCTGAACTAACAAGAATACCTCTTTAGTGTACAATTTTCCTACAACCCTCTTAATTAAAGCCAGTGGAGTTTCTAAAGCAGGGTTACCATGAACGGACCAAAGTCTTCCTCTAATTTAGTGTAGCGTATATAATTCAAACATCTAAAAACTTGATGCAAAAATTCCACTAGATTGTTTTGATAGTTAAGATACCTTCCAAACTTACCGTCCAAGCCTTCACATCTATAGGTTGTCTGAAACCCAACAAAAATATTTCCTCTTATGTGGGAAGTCGCCCACATATGACGCTTTATATATATATATATATATATATATATATATATATATATATATATATATATATATATATATATAACACATTTGCACCTTCCAACCTAAACTCATTATTCATTTTCCCCCACCTTCGCTGAAACTCACCAACATCATAGTCATCTAACAAACACTACCAGAATTTCCTCAAAAATTATGTATTACCAACATTACTACAAACATTATGTATCAAGTGTCACACACATAGTCGATGGTCAGATTATGGAAACACTCTTCTAATTGCATTTTTCATTGCCAAATCACCATCAATTATCACAAAATTGGGACTTTTTCCACCCATCACAGTCAAAAATTGTTCCAACAATCAGACATATGTTTATTCATTTTCATCACAGACAATGCACCACAAAATACAATAGTGTGGTTGTGGTGATTTACCCCTAAGAACACAACTAATGGACACATGTACTTATTTTTCTTTTGTAAGTAATATCAAAAGCAACTACAAGTTCAAATATCGAGTAATCCCTTTGAGCAACACTATCACACCAAAGTAGGTGGGAAAGCCTACCATTATAATCCCTTTGAGTAATCTTACTTGGTGACCTCTTTAAAATTAATGCAAGAAATATCTTCAAGACAATTCACAACAAATACCTCCTCAAAATTGCACCCATTCACAACATCAACTACACTGCCTTCCACATAATCTTCTATTGTTTCACATTCAATATCATAACCCTCATCATTGTCGAGCAAATCATTCGACAATTCCTACATATGAAACCTTCTATTAATTAACTCGTGAAAGAAATTTTTTCAAACATTTACTATACCATATAAAATAAACATACCTTTGACGAATATGAGTTCTATACTTTGAGTCTGAATCAACATCGTCCATTTTTCCTTTTCAAAAGGATAAACAGATACTACCTAAATATAAGGCATAATTTAAATGTTTTTAATTAGTGATTGTCAAAAATCTACATATTAAAACAAATTGTAATCATCAATCATATCTATCTAAGCCTCTTCAAAAAAAATCAATCATATCTATCTACTCTTTGACAACTCCCAAATATTTTACAAAATCATGTTTTTAATCAGCAAAGAATTTACAATTTTATTTAAATTAAAATTTCTTACATCTATTAACCTTTCATCACCGACAAAAAATAAATCGAGGAGTAAACCAAAACAAATCGTGAGTACTCAATTATGGGTTAAAGGAAGAGATGAATGAAAACAATACCTTTCAAATTTTGAGTTCCAGATCAAAGTTCAAATCGGCAACCCGATTCGATCTGGTGTTGCAAGCGACGAACTGAGATGCAATATAAATAATGACTATTTTTCTCTTCTTCAATGTTTCAATTTCGAGGGAAAATGAGGTTGGGGTTGGTTTAGTCAATATTATGATGTGAGAAACATTAACATTGATGTTCATTGAGAGACAACAACTCACTTATGCGGGGCCCACACTACAATTAAATCTGCCTTTTAATTTTTTTCTTTTAAAACATGTAAAGGGAATTGATACACTATCATGTGCTTATAGTGTTTGTGTGAATCTTCTTGACCAAATCCAAACCTGATGTTGTAAGTCAATTAGGTGTTTAAGTTGGATCCAAAGAGTTGGTTGTTCAAAATAAACGAACTCCTAAGAGTATACCCTCATTTTTAATAGCATAAGAGTACTTTTTTTTTTACAAGATAAGAGTACCTTATTTACTAAGCACTTCCTTGTATTTTTTTTCTTCATTAGAGTTAAATGAGATGACAATAATTATATATTGCTTAAGTTTATGATTAATATCATATATTTTTTTTAGTACATTAATATCTTATAAACTCTCCCTTATAGTAGGAAATATATATTTTTATTTCATTTTTTTTATTTTTATATTTCCTACTATAATTATTCGTCGTTATGTATTCTTTGTTGATTTTTGTCTATTATTTTTTTTTCTAAGCAAGGAGTAATGACAGACATCAGAAGGAAACACCGACATACCAACTAGGTTGGCACTCTGAGAAACCTCTGTCCTACGTCGTCAAACTCTAAAATTTTATTAAAAAAAGGAAAAATATATACAAGAAGAGGGGGGACTAGGCCAAAACCCTTTGAAGAAAACAAGTAAAAAATTTCTGAAATAAACTACTACAGACTAAGGAAACTTTAATTAGGAAAACCAACTCTATCATGAAAGAAATCCATATGCAACTCTGTCACGAGCGTTTCTAACCAAACTGATATATAATGTTAAAAATAAATTGATCATATACCGTATGTATATACTAAACATTTATTATTATTTTTTATTTTTTTAATATTACATAAGACGTTATTGCACCATCTAGCCTTTTATATAGAAAAATATTTGTTTATTTTTTTATTAATTATAAAAATAAATAAATTTCTATTTTAACATAAAACATATTTCAGTGTTTTTTTTTAATATTACATATGAAGTTTTTGCACCACTCTAGCCTTCTATATAGAAAAATATTTAATAATTTTTATTAAATATAAAAATAAATTGCTATTTTAATTTAAAACAAATTTGAGTGCAAATGTTATGGTAATTAGAATCTTTGAAGCTCCGGCTCCACATAATCAAATACTATGGCTCCGTTTGGATTGACTTATTTTAAGTTTATGTGAGCTTATCTACTCTCATATGCCTTTTTAAAGGTGTTTGGGTAAATAAATAAAAATAGCTTATCATAGTTTCAGAAGCTGCTTATGCCATATTTTAATAAGCCTACATTTTCAGCTTACCCTCTGGCTTAACAAGGAGCTTATGAATTTATGTAACCTCATTTGATTCTCTCTGGATCCACTTTTTTAAAACATATATTTTAATTATAATGTTAGTTATCTTTGGCGGTGCATGAGTAACAAAATTGTTATATACTTATCTTACTAAAGTAACACACATAAGTAAGATTTTTATTTTTATTTTTTAAGGAAGATTTTTATTATTTTTTTGTTACATAACAAAATGAAACTGAATAAAAAAAACAAACTTAACTTGTCTTTTTTTGGTAACAAATTATACACTAATAGATTTATTTTATTTTTGTTTTTAACTATTATTTATAAAAAAATTTCAACAATGGTATAAGACTATTAAACTTTTACATACGTGATTATTTCTTACTATTATATTTATATTATTATACTTTTTTAAAAAGAAAGCTTATCATATATTATTATACTTGTGTATGATGATGTTTAGACTATTTATTTACAGCTCTAATGTTAATTTTGTCTTATATGAATATTGATATTTTTTTTAAGGACGAATATTGATTATACTAACTATATATAATTATAATTAATATATTATAATATTGTTTTTTACATCTTGATTAATTTTATAAAAAAAATCTTGATAATTGTGGTTCTATTCTTTGATTTTTTTTTGTTAAATTAAAAATATTTAAAATTTCGATAATTGTTTATGTAATGTCACAATCAAACAATTCAATTTATGTAAGTACTTTCTAGTGTACGTATCCAAACATAAATAACTTATCAAGTATAAAAACTTATGATGTAAGGTCTAATGCTATAAGCCCCAATGCTATAAGCATCTATATAAGCTGTTTATCCAAATGGGGCCTATATATATATATATATATATATATATATATACCAATTTGGACTTACTTTTTGAGCCCGAATTGTGTAAGTGAGTAAGATTACTCACAATAGTTTTTGACGCTAAAATAATCTCTCAGCGTTCGCAATAACTATTTTTATATAAAGATTAAAATGACAATACGTAAGTACTTGTGCAGACTCATACAATAATAAATAAGTATATTAAAGGTTTACTACGACAATATTTTTTTTTGAAGAAGACTACTACGACAATATTAATGAAACATTTTAACATCAAAGACTATTTTGATTAACAAAATGCACAATTAAAAATTATTTTAAAATTTTAACACATTAAAAGATCATTACTAGCACTCAATATATATTTAAGAACTAAAGTGCTACTACCCAATAATGATTTGTAGCAATACAATACTATCTAAATTTTTCTTTTTGCATTTGCAACCGGTCTTCACTGAATCCTTTTTTCCATGTCATGAACGTGTGGCTGCCCCTTAAATACCTCAAATGACATGATCACGTGATGAATCATTTGGTAACATGCGTGGACTTTTACAACACAACGATTTATGTCCGTAATTAGATACGATCTAAATTCTCTCTAAATTCTCTAAGAGGATTATTTTGGGTCATTTTTTTATTTGAATTCACTGATTATTTTTGTAAGGAGAATTCGCTGATCTTATTGTTTTCTCCTTTTTTTAATTTAAATAAGTGGTTTTTATATGGATATGTTTTACTTTTTTGTATGATTTTGTTTTAGTGTGACATTGTTTTGTTTATTGTATTAATGCGACATTTGATTTTTGATATTGGTGTGATGTTTGTTTGATTAATTTGGCAGATCAACTGTCAATTACAAATTCCACCAACGACTTGCTCGTTGATAAGAGGCAGAAGCATTTCCGTCATTTTAATGTTGTCACATTATATGTAAGCGGTTTTTTTTGTCATTATACGATTAACCCGAATACAATACGTTTGTTCACAGTTTCATCATTTTTGTTTTCAGTGATGTTCAATTTATGTTCGTTTATGATGTAATCTATCATTTCGAGTAGTTTTGTTTTGTAATAAAAGGTCGGCTACCTTGAAGTACGAAAAAACCATGCCATACTCCTTAACCATATACCCCAATCAGATGTACAGTTGCAATATACTCATCCGGTTATTATTATAAGAAAAAATTCACTTTTTAAAATCATTGAATGTTTTTTGTGAACAACATTGAATATGTTATGTATCCGGTCTATATTAATTGATGTATTTGACCTATAATATAGACCAAATGCACAAGTTATTTAATAAATTTAAAAAAACTAATTTTCGCTTATAACAGTATTAATAGATAGAGTATATAAATTAATTAACTCGTGCATTTTATTTTCATTTTCCTTCAAATTGATCGACTTGTCACATGATCATTTTCTCCTTCGAATGGATAGACTTGCCTCATGATCAAAGATAATTTCGCTACTTTCATGACTCAAAAGTTATGAAGCACGAACACTCATCGAAATAGGTATGTCCCAGTGTCAGATATGTATCATGCCCAACACCAACACGACACAAACACAAACAATTACACTGAATTATGTGATTTTCTCAAATTATTAACGATGTCGGCCTGTCAATGTCCGGTGTCCGTGTTTGCGCCCTTGCTTCATAGCTCAAAAGTAATTTTCTGTTGAAAATTGGATCAATATTTTGAGGCTTGACCACCTTTTGATCTTCCTCTTTCGAATGATTCTTTTGAACGTTATTATTCTAATTGACATTTCTTCTTCTGGAAGGATTAGTCAATTTTAAACAATGTCTCTTAACGTACCAATTTGTTGATAGGGGAAAATATCTCTCCAACAACTTAGTAGTTGATAGATTTAATATTGTGAAGTTTTTTTTTTTTTAAGAAAAATTTAATATTGTGAAGTCTTTTTCCATTCGCAAGCAGTCTTCAATGAATCTTTTTCATGTGATCAGCACTACGTAATGCATAACATCACTTCCAATCTTCATTTTAAAAGCCCCCAATCTCGAATTCAATTCGCTACGTTGAACCTTAACCATACCCCACACAGATCCAAATATACAATAATTATTTCAACCGTACCATTCATTTGCATTTCTATATATACCCATACCCTTCTCTTCCAAATCACAACACAGTTCACAAATCACATCACATTTACAACATTTGGAACATTGATTAACAAATAACATGGCTGAAGTAATTAAGGTTGTTGCTATCTCTGGTTCTCTTCGAAAAGCTTCATACAACACCGGTCTCATCCGTTCTGGTTGGTTCCTACTTCTTTTGTTATTTTTTTAAAAAAAAGTCTAACGACGAAACTGACACACTAGTCTCATTCAACGACTTCTTTATTTCTTTTAATTTACATTGTTTTAGTCGATCGTTCTATTAATTTGTTTACGTGCATTGATTAATTGGTTTTTCTAATTTGATTTTTATTATTATCGACGAGGGTAGCGATTGAGCTGAGCAAAAATGTGGTCGAGGGTGTTGATATTGAGTACATTGATATTTCAAATCTGCCATTGTTGAACACTGATCTTGAGATAGAAGGAACTTTTCCAGCTGAAGTTGAAGCTTTTCGTCAAAAGATTCTTGCTGCCGATAGCGTTCTCTTTGCTTCTCCTGAATATAATTATTCTGTCTCAGGTACGTAATCATCAAGCACATGTGGGTGGGGTGTTGTTTTTTTCTTTACAACCTTTGACAATAGAAGTGTTGTTTGATATGTGTCTAGGTTCAAATGTATTTTGTCTAAGTTAAGTAAAAACAAGTAAATTATTTCCAAAATAAAATACAAGTAAAAACAAGTATAAAAGTCTAATGTATTTGGTCTAAATTATTGACCAAATACCTTACATTTGACTTTTTGCATCATTATTGCTTACATGAATTATGTGAAGACAATCTCTGTTAAACCTTTTTTCAACATCGAGTCAAAAAACTTAAAAAACTCTTAACATGTTTTTTTGTCAATTCAACACGTTCATTTTAATATGTTAAATTTTAAATGGGTAATATTTAATTGTGATGGGTCGACAGTTTAAAACTGTTTTACACCTACAACCAATCAAAACATTTAGAATTGTCACGTTTGACCCACATAAATTAAAAACATTAATTTATGTGACGATTCTAAATGTTTTGATTGGTTGTGTGTGAAAAACAGCTTTGGACTGTCGATCCATCACAGTTAAACTCATACTAAATTTATGTGGTGTGTAGATTATTCGGTGAGAGACATTTAAATATTACCAATTAAAGATGAAGTGTCGAAAAAAGTGAATTAAAGAATGTGTTATTGATTTTTTTAAATAAAAAATTTGTTCCGTTTAAAAAACAAAGTATGAATTTGTTATAAAGTGATTCTTTTTTTGGTTAAACAGTTTAGTGGGTAGAGCTCACATATTTTAAATGTAGAAAAGTGGGGTGTCAGGGGTTCGAACCCCTATCCCAGCATAAATTATGCAATGTCCCTGCCAACTTAGCTAACCTCACGGGGACTGTTATAAAGTGAATTAGAGAATGGTTTTTGGAATATTTGAGACGGGAAAGTATAAGCTTCTTTTTGCTAATTTATTCTTTTCTTGCATTTTTTACAGCTCCACTAAAGAATGCAATTGATTGGGCATCAAGACCACCAAATGTTTGGGCTGGAAAACCTGCTGCCATAGTGAGTGTTGGAGGAGGACACGGTGGTGCAAAGTCACACTACCATCTCCGACAAATCGGGGTTTTCGTTGATCTTCATTTCATCAATAAACCCGAGTTTTTCTTAAATGCGTTTCAGCCTCCAGCAAAATTTAACGGTGATGGTGATTTGATAGATGAAGATGCCAAGAAGAATTTGGAGGGAGTTCTTTTGTCCTTGAAGGCATTTACCCTTCAACTTCAAGGCAAAAATTGAAACAACTTTGAGTTCCATAAATTGTTTGAAATGAAATAAGCTTTGGATATCTAAGAAAGATTTATATTCAGTCATGATTTATATTCAGTTAAAAAACGTATTTGTTCTTTATTTACATTTGGAATTTTTATTTATATTGTTGCCTTGTCCTGGTTTGATTTACAATGTATGTTGAAGTTTGTTAAAATTCCATACCTTAATTATGAAATAATAGTCTTGTCACATTATTCATTCTTGCCTTAGATAGGTCTCTCTCAATCATAATTTGTTCTTTTGTACGAAATATAAAGAGAATGATAATACATAAATCTTCTGTAAAAAAGAAAAATGATACATAAATCAAATCATTCGTTCATAATAACATCAAGGTCTAACGCAAGTGGTTGGTGTACGGTGTGTGAGTGTAACAAACCTCAGTGTATCAAGTGCACTTTGCATGTTGTACAAACCACAAAACAATACTTCCGTGAATCAAAAGAACGGGATTTTGCAATAACATAAGAAATGAGTAAGAATCAGAATGATAAAACAATAACACAACACCAACAATATAGGTGGTTCGAACATAAAGCAATGTCCTATAATCTACTCGAAAACGGCCAATATTATTGATTATCAATCTCGTTGAAGAGTATAAATCTCTCTCAACTCAGTTAGATAATATTTTTTCTCTCTCAAAGGATTAGAAATGGAATCTGGAATTTTTTTCCTCACAATTGTCGAGGTTGTGCAGGCATATTATATATCAGGACTAGTACAGGCCATGACATACATAAGAGATGTTACAACATTCGCATATGGAATACCTTCCATATAACACAATACTTCATTTTATTTTTTTTTGGATTCTTGATTTGTACTTAGCTTGAACCGTTGACATAGAGGTATCAAAACAGATTTAGAATTTCTCATGCCAAACTTGTCAAGTTCTTTGTTGGTCTTAAACCTTTGTTTCTTTTGAAGATCCGTCCGCAGCTAACCAACCTCAAACCAGTAGGCATTCTAACTATAGAGCAGGTATTGTTAAAGCAATTCGCGGCTGCTACGTACAGGGCCATTGTAGAAGGCCACTCACGGGGAGATGGCATTGCGTCGAACCCTGCCACTGCTATGCTATTCCGCTATATCACCTTTATAGAGCGCAATTGACTAGCATAATCTAGGGATTTGAGTTGACAGGAACATTGTTTATATTCTTCTAAAGTTGTTAAAGAGCTTCAACTTTCTTTGTATGATTTATCAATTTATATAACACAATTATTGTGATTTATCAAGTGCACTAACTTTTCTTTATTCTTGATTCATAGGTTTTGTGCGAAAAATACTATTGAGAATGCAAATGCAGAAGTTGAGAAACTCAAACTATAAGTTTCTGTGCTAATGCTCATTCAACACTACATGAGGTTTCTTTATTTACATTTTGATTTTTATTTATTTATTTATATTGCCTTGTTCTGATTTAATTTACAATATATATGTTGAAGTTTGTTATAAACCATGCATCATGTAGTCTTGTCACATTATTTATGTTTTGTTAATTTACGTAGGTCTTTAGCCTCCCCAATCATAACATTGTTCCTTTGTTTGTTGTTGTATAAAATAATGCATAAATCTTCCGTAAAAAAACGATACATAAATTAAACTATTACTTAGAAGACAGTTCTAGTGCGGTCCAACGCAAATGGTTAACGTGCACTGATTGTTTGTGTGAGTGTTATAAAGACTGAATTTAAATTTTTTCTCATAAAAAAATTATAAAATATTCAGCAGAGAATACTTTTTATTGAACAAATTTCAAAAAAGTAATTAGGGATGGGCAAAAATAACCAAAACCCAATTTGAACCGGTTAACCGAACCGAACCATATCAAAATTAACTGAACCATTTAACCAATTTTCAAACCGAACCATTATTTTGATAATAATTCACTAACCGAACAGAACCGTTAGTAACCACAATTATCTGAACCGAACCAAACCGAACCATTAAGCATATCTATTTAAAAACAACTTATTTTAAAAAACAACTTATTCAAAACAACTTATTTTAAAATAACTTCTTTTATGCAAAACAAATTTTTTAAAATCAAATTTATTCAAAACAGCTTATTTATGCAAAACAGCTTATTAGGATCTCATTTTTCAAAATAACTTATTCGAAACAGCTTATTTATGCAAAACAGCTTATCAAGATCTCTTTTTTTAAAACAACTTAAGCAAAACAGCTTATTTAAGCAAAACAGCTTATAAGGATCTCTTTTTTCAAAACAACTTATTTACGCAAAACAACTTATTAGGATCTCATTTTTCAAAATAACTTATTCAAAACAGTTTATTTATGCAAAACGGCTTATTAGGATCTCTTTTTTCAAAATAACTTATCCAAAATAGCTTATTTACGCAAAACAGCTTATTAGGATCTCTTCTTTCAAAATAACTTATTCAATACAACTTACTCAAAACAACTTATTTATTCAAAACAGCTTATTGGGATCTCTTTTTTCAAAATAACTTATTCAAAACAACTTATTTATGCAAAACAGCTTATTAGGATCTCATTTTTCAAAATGACTTATTCGAAACGTCTTATTTATGCAAAACAGCTTATCAAAATCTCTTTTTTCAAAACAACTTATTCAAAACAGCTTATTTATGCAAAACAGCTTCTTTAACAACTTCAGTTAGTGCAATATATTCAAGCTTCTTTAATAAACCCATTCAGAGATAAAATCATAATACAATAATTGCCAATTATATCATTTCTCATCTCTATTAGAAGACAAATGAGCTAATCGTGATGTTTTACAGAAAATAAAGAGAATTGTAAAAATTACACATAAAAATTGGTGGTGAGAAGTACCAACTTTAGTGTCCTGGGTTAAATATCAGCTTCACAACTCCAAGATCAAACTAAGTTTTTCTCTCAATTTCACAGGAAAATGTCAAAACCGCTTGAAAAATCTGAAATTTTAGCTTAAATAGGATGCTTCCATTATAAATTATGGTATATTGAAATCTAATCTTCAAATAGTTATGGGGATAACAAAGGCTCTAACCACATTAATCAAAACTTTGTCCACCCTTGTACACCTGATAAATAAAGTAATGTTTACGAATTACAAGTTCAAGAAACTAATACTTGCAAGTCGAAAAAAGAATCTGTTAAGGTGGAAAAATGTTGCAATGTATCACAAAATTGATGTTGAAGTATGGAAAAATTGTGGCATGTGAGCATGGAATCGTGGCATGATTTTGGGTGTGCTTATTGGAGGTTGTCATTGGAAAAATCGTGGCCCGATACAGGAGCAACAAGGTACGTTGCAGAGGATAAGATCAGGTACTGTACTATTACCAACCCCATTGTAGCATGATGGGTTGGCAACGTGGCACGATGCCTCGGGGTCCAGACGCTATCTAAGAGTTCATTCTTCATGTTTTTTGTAGAGCTTCAAGAGGAAGAAACTTGGGAAATCAAACGAGATAACTTTAGGGTTGAGAGTCTTTGGTGAAGGTTCTCTTGAGAGGTTCTCTTGGGTTGGGAAACATTGGTAAACACCTTGGTAAACACCATGGCTAAACTATGATATTCTTCTGATGTTGATCTTCTTCTTAATGAGACGTCCTATGATGGTCTTATCAATCTTCTCAGAAACAAAGTCGACGACATCTTATTCCTCTGAGAATAGTTATCTTTTTCTGTTTTTTTTTTGTCATTTATCTTTGTAACAAAAAAAAAAAGAACACACTAGGCTATTTTTAACAACCCCAAATTTTAAATGTCATTTTATTTTGATATTTGTTATGATTTGTTGTTATTGTTATTATCAAAAAAATGCCTTTAAGACGTAATTAAAAGCAAGGACTCATTAAATGATTTGGTGTTATGACTCATGATTTCACAATAAAAACATTTAAAAAAAACGTTACTCTGTCCCAAATTATATGATATTTTGGGCATTTCTCAAGTGTTACGAAAATTTATTAATTTTATATGACAAAGAGATATTATGAGTTGTTTAATAAAATTGTTCTTAATAAATGACATAAGAAAGATAAATTAAAGAATTAAAAAAAGAGGGAATAATAAATAGTTAAGATATAATATTTCCCTCAACAAAATTGATTTGTGTTTGTGTCCATAAAAGATTTTCTGCGTAAGGTTAAGTAGAATTTGGGAGGGAATCAGTTATCATTCATTCCCTTCTAATTACCTAAACCCTAATCCTTAATCATCATCTTGCCTCAGGCTTACAAACACTTTTCTCAATTATTTGTGTTTCCATTCACTTTGCTTCTCCTGTAACAATGATTTTTTCACTTGAACCCAAAACAGAGAGAATAACAACAAACCCTAACATGAATATTGAAAACAACGAAGACAGACTCTCTGATTTACCAGATTCCATTCTCCATCACATTCTCTCCTTATTAGACACCAAAGAAGCTTTTCAAACTTGCATACTCTCCAAACGATGGAAGATTATCCCAAACCATTAGATTAAGTCCAGGCGGCTTTAACTCCTTCCACAGTTTCATGAAATTAGCTTCTCGATTTCGTGGACCCTGACATACTCAAAAGCATTGTAAAATATGCCGTTTCTGATAATAATTGTAACCAATATCGAGGCTTAACTCATCCATACAAAACCAGCTTGTACGGTGAGGAGTGCATCCTCTTATAAACTCTTTTCAAGAATCCTATCTATCCGATGTGGGACTAAATCCCGGACTAAATCCCACCCGAGAGTTGGCGCTAACAATAATGGCTGCGTTGAACCCTTCTCATCCTTGAACAAACTGAATACTTTGATCATTCAAAAATGTAGATTTCGGAAAACACAAAATCTTTGTATATCAAGTACAACGCTTGCCAACTTAACTATATATGGATATTATCTTGATAAGAAGTACAAATACAAAATCATGTTATCTGCTCCGTGTCTTTCTACCTTTGCTTTTACTGGTACTCCAAATCTAAAACTATGTGTAAGCCATCCTTGTTCTATTACACACTTATACATTAACGTAGAAGACATCGGCTGGGTCGAAGAGGATTCTGCAACCCTACTCAGCTGGCTGCTCGAGCTCGCTAATATCAAATCATTAACAGTATCTTCTAATACTCTTCAGGTTTTGAGACTGATATATTTACACTTTGTTCTTCGGTTGCGTGCATTTTTGTTTCTTTATATATAAATTTTGTCTACAATGTATAACTATCCATCTTTCATTCAATAGGTTCTCTCCTTTGTTCCTGATTTGTTCAAAGGTTAAACTCACTTCCTTATGTAACTTGGAGCTGCTACAAGTAGAAATGAAACCTCTTACCGCTGGATTATTCTGGAAACTGTATATCTTCAATAAAGAAGGTTCCGAAATTCGTTTGAAGAATGCTAAATTCATACCTGATGGAGTAGTGGAATTTTCGCTTCAAAACTCACCGTTAGCAAAGATTACATCATAAATAATGATGATTAAGGTGAAATGTGCTTTTAACTTTTTAAATAGATTTTGTTTCACTTTGGTCTTTTGCCTCCTTTCTCAATGGTGTTACTTTTTGAGTTGAAACTAGAACCTAGATCACAGTAGAATAGATGATATTGTTATAGATGCTGGGTTTTGCAGAAATGGCACGGTGGAGAATACAAAAGCTAGAAGAATTTTATATGCAGATGCTTCGCTAATAGATTAGAATCAAGAAATTCCTTGAAGTGTGAAGAAATCTTTCCACTATCTACATAACATGTTTTTTATTTTTTATTTTCCTGCATTCTACTATATTATTGTTCCTATTTTATTTCATGTATTCGACTTTCAAGGGAATTTATATATTGGAAATTTTTGGGTCATATGTTTGATCCTTCTATATTTAATTTAGAGAGCATGGTTTGTTGTGGACTAGAATCTCATATCCAACTATTTGGATGTTATATCAATATATAAAGGTTTAGTTGACCTAACTCTTCTATTTCTTTAGATTATTGTCAATTGAATGAGAAAATTTATTAGTCTTACAACTATACACTAGTGTTTAGATGCATCACATAGCTTGAAGATCTTTTGATATGTATGATTCAAACACACTACTTGTTGGTGTCTTTCATACGAGGACACCGTTGTGTTGTGTCCGACACTTTGAGGAACATTAAAATAATGATTGGTTTTTAAAAACTGATGTACATCAGGTGGAAATTTAGTCTGTAGCATCTTATAGAAACAAGCAATACTCTGATGATGATAATGAATCACTGACTCACATTTAAGGAGTAGGAGATGAGAGAGGAGATTTTTTATTTAATAGAAAAATAAATTTAAGTGAGTTGGGTCCTGAAACTCATTAGAGTCCGGACATGTCTCAATGCTCAGAAAACTTGTTGACAAAAATACTTGTAGATTACACCAACAAAGTCTTCATGCTAGCGGTGAAAGTTGAACTCACTCCTTTACGAGATATAAGCCAACTCCTTATCAACCAGATAACATTTGTTGGTGTTAGAAGAGATCTTAGTGACAAGCTGCATAAAAGTTATGCCAGAGTGTAACGGAGAGTGACAAGCTGCTTAGTGACTAACAGAAAGGACCAAAATGTGTAACGGAGAGAAGTTAAGGGACAAAAATAAATCAAATTTTAATTAAGAGACCAAAGCGATACTACATAAATAGTTAAGGGACCAAAAATGCAATTTAGCCTTATTTTAAACAAAGTTATCACTAAGATACCACATGTGCCCAACTTTTATCGTTCATGCACCGTAATTTCTATTTTAGGTTTGTAGGTTAGTAAACTTAGAAATGAGTAATTTAACACATGAAAAAAATGATGGTTACGCCTTTGAAAAATTATGGGTATATGCTTCAGTTCGTTGGCTACTTGAAATTATCATGTCAAAAGCAAAGTTAGCAATGATATAGCACATCTGACCAAACTTTAGGTTTCATGCACTGTAATTATTTTAATTTGATGTTTGGAGGCCAATATTTCTTCTCATCTTAACATGTTAATTTAGTTGTTACAATATGGACATCTATCTACCATCCATTGCTTCACATCTATTACAACAAATTCCTTAAAAATAAAAAATAAAAACTATTACAACAAATGATTTAGCATTTTCCTACTCACTAGTTATGAGTCTAGCATTTTCATCTGCATATTTGCCTCTAGCCTTTCCTACTCAGACGAATGCAAAACCAGATAAGCAACATAACAACATATCTGAAGCATCATATCAACATATCATAAGAAACATAACATCATATCAGAAGCAGCATTTTCCATATTTCACAGAATTTTACATATTGCTCACGTATCAGCATATCACAAAATTTGGGAAAAACACGATTTCAAGTGAAAAGTTATCTACATTATTAGGTGGAAAAAAAACGAATGCAAGTGAAAATTTCAGTCTACTAGAAAATAATTCACCTCGCACTCATGCTTATCAGTCAAGATTCACCGGTGTGCCTAAGAGGTATTTCTTTTACAGAAAACATGTGGACAAATAGATAGAAAGACACAAACTAGACATGAAAATATAAAGTGGTTATACCTTTGATAAAACATGGTTAAGTATATCTTAGTTTTGGTTAGTTTTCCAAAATTCTATCAAAGATGGACAATAGTTCACTTCTCCCTCATGCTCATCAATCAAGATTTACAAGTGTGCTTACTAAATATTCCTTTCACATATTTCACGTGGATAAATAGTGACAAAGAGAAAAACATGGTTCAACCTTCGATAAAACATGGTTTGGTCCATCTCAGACATGGTTAGTGTTCCTTGAGCCTGTAAAGGATGGATAATAGTTCGCCTCAATCATGCTCACCACTAAAGATTCTTTAGTTTGCCAAAATTGTAATAGTAAAATTGTAACAATGAAATTTAATTGAAATTCGAGGGTAATAAAAATGTCTCAAATGAGTTTTCTCAATTGCTTTCTCCTTTCAAATAAAAATAAAAAGAATTTATATTATATTTATATTATTTTTTTAATTAAAAGATATTATATTTATTATACTCTTGCTATTAATTAAAAAGATAATTATAGTTACAACATAAGATAACTATAAAGTTTGTTACAATATAAAATTGAAAAATATATATTATTTATACCTGTAGTTTTAATCAAAATTTCGTAAAAAGTGTATAATTGTGTTTTTGTTCAAAAGTAAATGGCAATACTAGGCTTATTAAATTACTTTTAAAGTGTGATTAGCCTTGCCAACTTATTCATTCATGTTTTTTAGTGAGACCAATTTTGTTTTTGGCAAATGGGGGGTCCACATAAAGGTCTTCCAATACCTTAATGTCCCTAATGAAGTTACAAGCTTACGTTGTAAAACTCGATTGGTGGGAGTAAGTTTTTTTTTTTTTTAAAGATGGTGACAGCCCCCAAATTTAAAATGTTATTTTATTTTTATATTTTTCCAAGAGTTTTCTTTTTGAAACATTTTCCAAGAGTTATGATTTGTTACTGATGTCTCTATTTCTATCTCTATTATAAATATTTCTCTTCTTTTTTTTATAATACATGTGACATGCTTATATTGAAAGGTGCATTTAATGATTTATTTGATTTACACAACAAAATGTAATATGCTAGAATTCTAAGATGTATTTAATGTTTTTTTTATTTACACAACAAAATTACATGAATTTTGGTAACCGAAAATTTGATAATAGGAAGGTACTTATTTTGGCAACCAGTGACTGAAACTACAATTTTGGCAACCAAATGGTAATGAATTTTTTAATTATTTTTTTTAATAAATATTTTGTCCTTATTGTGACTAAACAAGTAAAAGTTCTATGGACCGAAAATCAACTTTAAATTTTTTTATTGTTTTGTTATTAGAAAATTTTAGTATTTATAAAATTGTTGTTTCGTTGTTGAAATTTTTTAATAAGTACATGTATGTATGTTACGAGCATGTGCCCACGTAGTCGTGTCTACATTGCATGTCAATTCTTAATTTAAACATGGTTGTGGACCTTGATCTCTTTAATGTATTAGTAGTTGGTTTTACTAATCACATGATTTGGTTAGATGTCATTGGCTTGATTACTGGTATCTCTACGGAAAGAGAATATACCATGGGTGGAAAGGTGACCAAAATGCTTATGTTTGAATTGACTGATGATGACAGGTACTCATTTACATATTCAAAAGTATGTGAAAAAATTTGGTTGATAATTTGTGTGATTGTTATCCGTTTTGTTGACATGTCCCATTTATTTGATGTAGTGGGAAAATTGAGTGTGCGTCATTTGGTAGCTATATAATCTACAGAAATTGATGGAGAAGTCTTCTCATGGAATGCATGTTGATGTCCTTCAATTTGCTAAAATTAAGATATATCGAGGTTTACTTTATTGAAATTGAGTCAAGTATATCATATTAGTTTGCAAGCATCATTTTTAAAGGTTAGATTTTGAATATTTTGTAGAGAAGACATCTCTTCATAATATAATGAACACAACTAGGATTTTGAGCTACAAAAAATCTGTGAATGAACTCATTATACGACGCACGCGTTCTTTTCTTTTGAACAAATATGGTGTCATGATAGTTTGACATCTTTGATGTCAAATTACGTTGTCATTTAAAGTACATAAATGATAACTCAACACTTTTTTTTTGACATAGTAGAGACACCGTGAATAATTTTGTCATTTCGTCTTTAATTAGAAATGCATATTTGTTATTTACTCCCTTCTTCTTCATAATTTCATTGTAATTTCCCCCTTCTCTCTCTAACTGCTCTTCTTCTCTATAACACTACTTTCCCTTCATCTTTTCTTCCTCCATTAAACATTGACTAGAACAAATCTACAAGATTATAAAGAGAGAGAGGGAGGGAGAACATGGAGGTGGTGGTTGAAGCGACGCTTGAGAGGTTGCACAGAACCAATGTGTCTCTGGTGGCTGGTTGTCGGCGTAGGGAGGCCGATAGATATTGGATGAACAGAGGTCTGTGAGAGCGAGGCCATGGTTTAAGAGAGAGAAGTCGGTTGTTGAAGGACAAAGAAGAAAATGAAATAAAATAAAAAATAGATGTATCGAGCGAATGTCGAATAGTTTACGATGTCATGTATGTGTCATATATTTTTGTCTCATGTCATCATTCCTCTTTAAAGTTCATGTGTATTTTAAAAGAGAAATGATATTTGTACGACCATTTTGTTACAATTTTCTCTCTTATACTTACATTTTGTTATTACTTTCTCTGTATTGCTTTGATTTTCGTGTCAATATCCACTTTTCTTTATATATCATTGGTTGTCTCGTTAGTTATCCCACAAATGGTTGTTATATAACATACATCGTCTTAAAATGTGTGTGGGTTGTAAATATAAAAAATAAACAAAATAGATAAATAAGAACAAAGAAAGCATGTCTCTAAAAATGCTGTGTTTTAATCAATCACATGATGAACGGCCCAAAATATGTCTGCACAGATACACACAATAGATGAGAAGCACTGGATCATTTCTTTATATATGTTTCAGTTTTCAGACATGTGGATGGATAGAACATAGAACATAGAAGAACACAAAAGTGAAACAAGTTTTGTTGTTGAACTCAAACTCAAACACAACAATGTCTTCAATCACATGCATAACTCACCAACCCATCATTTCAAATTCTAAATCCTTAATCACTTCACAAGCTTCTTCCACAAACTTGTCTTCTTCTCGGTTTCTTGGTATTAGAACTAAAAGAGTTGGATGGTCAAGTCTTATCACCTCTAAATTTGGAGCCTCTAATGGGTCAAGGTTCACATGTTGGTTCAAGTTTGGTAAAAATGGTGTTGATGCTGAAGGTGCTGGTATTTATGGTAGCCAGTCTCGTGATGATTTTGATAGAGATGATGTTGAACAGGTACATTAACTAAACAAACTTTATTATTTGGTTAATTACATATTTTTTGAACAAGTGGTTTTACTTATTATTTATGAGTTTAATGGTATATTTGTTTGTGTAAAATTAGTTTTACATGAAAATCCATTTTATGACTTCATTTTAAAAATGGCTGCAAAATACTGCATTTTCCTTGTTGCATGTCCCCTTTATTGATAACTCATTCACATTTATGCTGTTGAATTTCTGCATGCAATTTTCCTACTAAAATAAATAGTTTTTGTCTACGAGTTATTGGATTAGTTGTAAGAGTTTGACTTTGTAACCATAAGAGATGGAGTTTGAATCTCCTTGAAGACAGTTGAGTTGAATAATAACAGTTAGTGTCACTTTAAATTAGGGATAATTTCCCCTTTCCTTAAATTGGCTTTCTTTTTTTCTTTTTTTTAAAAAAATAAAAAAAAAATTAAACAATTTGTGCGTGCAATTCTCTCAAAAGCATGATATGTGCTTAAAATCTGTCTGTTCCCAGCTCAAAATTATCACCGAGTCGTCCTTCATTTTGCAAACAGAAAATATCACTAGTAGAAGGATCATATTGAATTTTTCAACACTATCAAAATGATTTAGTTTTCTTCTCAAAGTCAAAAGTTTGGTTTGTTAATGAAACCATGAGAAGATTAATTTATCTGCATGTTGTGTCAAAAAATTTATATTTACATCATAATCTTTTGCAGTACTTCAACTACATGGGGATGCTCGCCGTTGAGGGAACATATGATAAAATGGAGGCTCTACTAAGCCAAAACATTCACCCGGTGGACATTCTACTGTTGTTAGCTGCATCCGAAGGTGACTTGCCTAAAATTGAGGAGCTCTTGAAAGCAGGAGCAAAATATGATGTAAAAGACGCAGATGGACGGACAGCGTTGGATAGGGCTAATGCTGAAGTTAAAGATTTCATTCTTAATTTTTCAGTGCAGAGAGCATGATTAGTTTGTTACCATTATTTGCCATTTCAGCTACATAGCTGTTTATGTTGTGATAACTTTTGAACTATCTTATTTCATATGATTTGGCCTTTGGATTCATCATTAGCATGAAGTTTGTCACTATCAGTCTATTCCCTCATGACTATCATAGATATACTATTTAACAACAAACTATGCAGCATTGACACTTCAGATCAAGGGTATGTCTAATGTCATTAAGGGTGTGTCTAATGTCTAAGATGTGTCAACACCGACACATATAGTTACATTTAATCACTTCAATTTTTTTTTTTAAATATTACCAGTGGTCATTGGCGTGCTCGGTGTCCGGGTCTGTGTCAATGTGTCATTGAGAACTTGTAACATTCATAAAAGTAGTTGCTTAAAAACAGATGGTGATGGAAGATTATGTTGAGATTGAGTTGCCAACTTGCACATAAAACTTACCTCTAGTATGGCCCTCGTTGATGCAACTTACAGTGCCTGTGCACATGCACAGAGCACAGTGTATCACTACTTTGCAAATGTATATTTCAAGGTCCTTTGAGCTTTTGTTCCTGATCAAGACGTGCACAAGCTTTGGTGAACTTGTATTCAGAAAATACTTACAATTGCGATCATGTTCCAGCTTAAACTGTTGATGCTTTCTGAGGAGCAGAAGCTGCTAGGGTAGATTAATTTAACAGGAATGGAACAATAGTTTAATTCCAATACTGCGAGGAGGAAATATGTAACTTTTACAAGACTACAACATAAATCTGACCAACTACACATGGTTGAATATTTCGCCCACGCCCCTATGACTTAGGCTCGAGCCCAAAATTTCACAATTGATAGGTTATACATGACAATATAACAAACTTGTCAGTTGATTTAGCTAGCATACATGGCTTTAAAAATTTTCCTTTTAACAAAGTTCTTGGTATTGTAAATATCATATGAAGATCATATACATTTGATATAATGTACAAAATTCAAGCCAATGAAGAGAGAATGATACCATAACCAAGTTTTCTTGTGATCATATACATTTGATATAATGTACAAAATTCAAGCCAATGAAGAGAGAATGATACCATAACCAAGTTTTCTTGTGTTCATCAAAAGTCAATTCATTCCACGGACAACGTTAATGCCTTTCATAATAAATCAAGTTTTCCTACTGTAACATTACCACCGAAAGATTCATAACAAAAAATCGAGACATTTTCAATGATATTGCATTTGAAAATATCATCGCTTAAAAAAGACTATCCTTTGCTTTTACACCAGTAAGTATACTTGCAAGTGAATCACCTTTGTCATCTTTTGTTTGATCACTTTCATTTCCCATGAAATGGAATGACTTAGCCTTAGCATTGCTAGTTAACATAGAAATACTACTTTGTACACTTTGTGGCACTAATGTAGGATTCTTTATTGACAGAAAGGCCACCTTCTTCGAACCAGAATGAGGTTTGCTACCGGTTGAAGACTGTGATAATACATGCAAGTCACCCTCTGGTGAAGATTCACGGAAAGAGGCTTTTGTCGTAGAAAGATTTTCTCCTCCTTCCTCACTACCAAACACAGTCTCCATAAAATCATCGATTTGTGACGGGATTGTCAACAAATCAGTATTCGTGTCCTTTACATGTGGGGGTTCCTCTTTAGCTGCAGCATCTGCTTCACCTGTCTCCGAGTCATGTTGGTCATCTGCACAAGACGCAATTTACCATGTTTAACAAGACATCTCTCATTTAATGAATTCTATTGAATACAAGGCAATTTACCCTAAACAATTAATTATCACCAACTGACCAATGCACCAAATAATTAAATTAATTATACGAATAAAGAACAGAGTGATTCAGTAATAACAGAAATGAGCACATCATGGTTCTTACCCCCAAGAATAGACTGGATAGTGTCATAGTTGACACCTGATGCTTGAACAGAAAGATTTCCGCCAGAGTCCTCGCCTTGACTTTCATTCTCCTTTTTATGCTTCCTCTCATGTAATATATACTTATCTGATTTCCAGACACACTCTAATGCAACGTAAACATCGTCATCACTAGCAGGGTAGAATTCTCTAAAAACCTGATTCAGTAGTATACATAAGAACAGATGAAGAAAGAATATATTCGCAATTAGCATGTAAATTATTATTTTTTATACATACTCGTGTTTATGCATATGAATACAACAGAGAATTTAGTGGTACGACCACAAACTAACCTCTATTCCCTCATGAGTTATTTTTATTGATTGCTTCTTTTTAGACAGGGAAGAAACCATGTTGAACAAATCAACAATGTCAAGTAATATCTGCATAAGGAGGGAAAAAAGATCAATCGGGATAAATGCACAATCACAGAAATATATAACATAACATCTTAAATAGCAAAAATTCTTTACATTTACAGTACCAAATAACATCACTTGTATTTCATAGCTAATTTACAAATAACCTCAGCATCAGTGTACCACATTAAACAACTTCCAATTTAACTATGATGAAACCTTGACAAAATTAAATTAAATTATAATACATAAAACATGGGAGACTTACTTGTTGAACCAAAACTCGTAGACGTGCTAGCAAAGCCATAATTGTCACAGAAAGTCCCATAAAAAAGGATCGAGCAAACAATACAGATATCTCACTATTAAATAGTTAAGGAATCTGAACAGATTACTCAAAACAGATGTTCAAGAAGCGTGCACTAAATGATACTGGAGCTGACCACGGTAACAATTTCTAACCAAAGTATACAGAAAAAATACGACTCATGGATTAAATAATAGATTATATCATAGAACCAACCAAATTTTGGTGAAATGCTTCAGAATCTCACAACTTTGAGGTTATTTTTTACCAGAAAAACTAAGGTTATCCAGTATGAAAACTGAAGTTCATGTTCCCTATTTCAACAAAGATCTGTAACTTATAACAGAGATGCAGAAGGAAAAACATCAACATAAACGAGTAATCACTGAGCACATAGAAAATTTTAGAACGGATAAAGAAATTATATAACACTAAATTTAAGCATGCAAATTCCAAAAGTTGTTTGAAATTGTATTTACATGGAAAAAAAAAAAAAAAAAAAAGATGAAAAACAAACACTAAACTCGTAAGTATCATTTGGTAAGATCAACTGGTACCTATATTATGAATTATGAAGTAAAAGAGAGGTTTAACATTTCTTATTATACCGTGATCAAGATATGGCCAATCAACTAAACCCAGAGCAATTAGAATAAATGAACAAAATATTCTAATAGAAACCACATGATACTAGTAGAAGGATACGTTGCAGCCTTCAGCATTGGTTCAACCATCTGCATGGGAAAACAGAACATTGATTGAAATAAGAAAAAAGAGGAAAAAATAAGCAATCTATTGTTAAATCTATGATTATGTAACCAAGTGATTGGACTCAAGTGGTTAATGAACTCCTCCTATGACGAATCATTCAGGAGAACCCGAGTTTGATTCCTGATGGGAACAATTCTTGGCCAGACTTTACTTACCTTCCAGCCGAACACCGGTTTACTGTGGGCCCCTTCCCCTAGGCACCGGAGGGTTAACACCAAAAAAATCTATGATTATGATTTATGCAGGATAAATAATCCCAATTAGCATCTGATAGGGACTCGGGTATTATGTGGTATCCAAGTCCCACATCATGTAGTATGGGATGCTCGATGGAGTATTTAAGTGATTTGATTCTTCCCCCTTGATAGCTAGCTTTAAAGGTAGGTCTCAAAGTGCTTGGATACCTATCAGAAAGGACTACCAACGGAGGGGATGACTAGAAAGGTAAAGTGAAGAATTGTAGAGTACAGCCGTCGGGAAATCAGCCTTCTGAGGTGGTCCTGTGATAGGGACTTGGGTATTATGGGGTTGTCAAGTCCCGCATCAAGTAGAATCGGATGCTCGATGGAGTTGATTCTTCCCCAAGCGCTTGAGCAGTCGAGCACCCTGTAATACTCAATGTGGGACTTGTGTACCCCATAATACCCAAGTCCCTATCAGCATTAGTTAATGTGTTGAATCCTCGTAGTCATGCTTCTACGCATGAGAAGAAGCATAGAAGCAGCAGCTAATGAGCCAGTACAGTAGAAACACAATGATCTTAATTTATTATTATTAAAACTATTGAAAACAGCAACAGAATCACTTAATAATATTTAGCTGCAATTTCACCTCTTCTAGTAGTCGTGCAGATCCTAAAAGACGGTCCAAAAAATTCCTCTTTTCGTCATTGCATTTTCTCCTTTTCAAGCTGTCATGAAACAGTAAGTAGAACGATATATTATTACAAACAAGACCATACCTATAATAACGTCACATTTTGATGAAGAAATTTCACCAGAACCACATTTCAGAAAGCAATAACAAAATGAAGGGCAAGTTAGAAGCACGACTTCAATCTGTTTAAGTATGCAAGAGAGTGAGCCATTTCTCAGAGGACTGTAATTGTACTATAATAGTGCAACATCCATATTCACCTACTTTGTTCTTTAACCACAAACATGTAAGTTTGAATAATGGTCTATTGCATTGGCATCACGTCTCTTTACATGAAAATTATGAACTGTCAGTTCCAATTTTCATGAAATCTTGAACAATGAGAATTTAAAAGTTTCCCTACTTTTTCCTCTTTGTCTTGCACGTATGATTGAAACAGGCAGGGAAAAAACATGCACAATTTGAAACATTCAAACTTTTTATATATTATCCATGTCATTATCCTAGCCACCTAAGGTACACTAGTCCCCCCCCCACACACACATTTATTCAGTCATCAAGGGGTGTTGCAGTGGTAAGAGATGAAATGCATTATGCATGAAATATGAACAGAAAAGACACTCTACATGTTTTATACACACAATCATGTCACCTCCTCAGTTATCTTCGTTTAATATCTAAATTAAACCTCAGCACATACAATTAGGAAAACTCCACAAAAAAAACTGAGAGAAATAATATAAACCTACCTCTCTAAAAGATGAATCTTCTGTTTTGGTCTATCTTCTTTGATAACAGAGAAACATGATCTTACAAGCTCCTCCAAGTTTGCCAACTGCAGAAGCCTTAAATCCCTCCTCACCTAATAAATTATCAAACCACATAATGACTCGTAAATACACATTACTTGCATGTAAAAGCAATTGTAACTACAAATTTCCCTTTCGAACTTCTACACAAATCCAATTACAGTCAGATAAATAACTAAGGGAGTCAAAGAAAAAAAGCTTTCACAACATTTTAGAAACCTAAGCAATTTCACATCATTGAAGTTGAACACAGACTTCAGCGAAGCTAGACTACAGTACATACCTTCATAAGATGCTGGAAATAGGAACAGCGGCGGTGCTGGTTCTTATTCTTGTATACCAATCTTTCAAGGATGCCACACTCACATTGGAGCTGTGAAAGCATAGATGTTATTCGACCCTCAATTGTTTCAAATTCAGTACCCATTGAATCCTTGCAATCTAGATCCAACAGCAGAACTATTATCTGCAAACAAAATAAAGAACAAAGAAAATGAATATAATTCAAGCATTGTTAATGTATTTAAGTGTCGAGTGCCATATTATGAACTTTTGAAATGCGGCCACACACAAGTAATTATATTCAACAACATCCTGGCGATGCAATCAGAAATTAAACCTGTAAAACTTCAAATATCACTATAAACATAGGGATATTTAAATTTTTAGATTTCCTATGTTTTCTCTATTTGACATTACTTTTATTTTTTACTAGGGACGGCAACGAACCAGTAATTCTCTGCCCCTTGCCTCATCAGATACCTTTCCCATGTTTACATTTGGTTCCACTTTTGGAGGAGACAAAAATTATTCTAGAGTTTTAGAATTGTTTTTGCCATGTTTGGTTTCTAAAGTATAATTGATTTAGCCTCTAGAATGGATTCTACTTGAAGCTATAAATTGTAGCTTCTGATTCTAGAATTGATTTTTAGACAAATTTACTCTTCAACTCACTTTTACATGAATGTATCCAAACATAACTTTACCTTCAACTCAATTTTAGCTAGAATCAATTCACTGAAAATCAATTTTTTTTTCTCACCACATAACCAAACATTCATGCACAATAAAATGTATCCGAACAAATTAAATTTGTAGCTATTGTACTAATAGTCTGTTTGCATTAGCATATTTGAGCTTATCTATTGATATAATCACTTGAATTGTTTGGTAGCGCTTACAAAAACAGCTTATGAGCTGAAGCTGTTTTCAGATTATTACAATATGCTCTGAAAGATAGTTTATGAAAACAGTTCATAATAGCTATAGCTTATATGAAAATAGTTTACTATAAAAATAACTTATACATAAGCACTTATATGATAAGTGCTTAATTAAACACATTAATCAAAATACTTCGATTGAGAAAATTAAAATTAAAATAATGGAAAAACCTGGACTGGATGGACCAACTCCGCCGGCAAGTTTGCGTTTTCCGGACAATTTTTAGTTTCTACGGCAAAGGTATGAAGTAAGCAGTGCAACACAAGGATATACTAGTGTTTTGGAAAAGGGTAGGTTAATAAGGATTAAAAAAGCTTCAAATTGGTCCTGTATCTGCTATGATTTTCGGTTGTAAACTTAAATTGAGATAGAGACCAATTTGATTTTTTTTTTTTTTTGTCTAAGACCATCTACAATGGTTTTTTCTTTTAAATGTATTCAACATTCATTTTTTCAATTCCCAACACTCTACATCATTTTATCTCTCTCTTAATTCAACACTCGTTTAATTTTACTCACTTCAATGGTTTTTCATTCAAGGCTCTAACCCACCACCTTTAATTTTTTATTCTTATTTAATTTTATATTTTTGTTTTTATAATTAAATAAAAATATAATTATCGATTATAATTAAATTAAAAAACGCTTAATTTTTTTGTAAAAACAAAATGTATTTAAATATTTTATTTTTATTTTCTTAACTTAAAATGCAATACAGCAAACTAAGCACGCGACACATAAATAACTTAAAATGCAAAACAATAAACTAAGCACACAACGCACAAATAATTTATTTAGTACGATACAAATCATCTTCAATCACGAAACATTCCAAACTTTGTTCATATGTGCTTCACTAGATCTGCTTGCAATTTGTGATGAACATTTGTATCACGCAACTCGGATCTAGCACGCACATGATTTGCAAAAACGGGTAACACCTCGGTCGAGTATGATTGCGGTGTACTAGATCCACTTCCCTCAGATTGTTCAAAATCATTCCAACGTTGAGCATATGTATCTCTTTCATCCTTAACAATCATATTATGTAATATGATGCATGACCTCATGATGATACCCAAATCTCCTATGTCCCACAAGCGAGCTGGTTCACGGATGATTTTAAATCGAGCTTGAAGCACTCCAAATGCACGTTCGGTGTCCTTCCGACATCCCTCCTGAACTTGTGCAAATAACTTATCGGGTTCACTTTGAGGAAGTCTAATCGATTTGACGAAAGTTGAATAAGAAGGGTAGATACCATCTGCTAGATAGTATGTCATATTATAGGGACGTTGGTTCACAACGAAATTCACCATTGGAGCTCTTCCCTGTTCCACATCATCAAACACTGGTGACCGGCTAGAACGTTTATATCGTTCAATGTTCCCGGACATCTAAAAAAGGCATGCCAGATCCATAGATCATGATATGCAACTGCTTCAAGAATAACTGTGGTGGTTCCCTTATCCTCCCTGGTAAATTGACATTCTAATGCTTTAGGACAATTTTTCCACTCCCAGTGCATGCAGTCAATACTCCCGATCATCCCTGGGAACCCCCACATTTCACTAACATGTAGTATTCTTTACAGGTCATCTTGGGTTGGTGCTCTCAGGTACACTTGCTCATACAATCGTATGATTCCTTTACAGAATCTATGCAAGCACTCCAATGTTGTAGTACCTCATATTTTGATGTATTCATCGATCGCATCTGCTGCCACACCATATGCTAACATTCGCATTGTTGTGGTACATTTTCATAACAGTGATATACCTTCTTTATTGGTTGCATCAACTCGCTGGGTGAAGTAGTTATCACTACTTGAAAAGTCTCCAACGATTCGAAGGAAAACGTGTTTTTGCATCCGGTACCGACGACGAAACATTGCATCGTCATATGTAGGCTCATTGGCAAAGTTGTCGTCAATTAGTGTTTGGTTTGCCGCTGCATGATCTCTATTGACATATTTTCTACTACGAGATGCACTACCTTCCTTGAATTTTTTTCGACGCTGAATAAATCGGTTGACGATATAAGTGTCTTTAATATCACGTTTTTGGAAGTAGGCTCCGATGTCAAAAGGAATCATTGATAGTAGATATGAATGAGATTTGTGATATTGGAAGTTGATATGAATGAGATTTGTGATATTGGAAGTAGATATAAGTCCCTATATATAAGTACATTGTGTGGTTGACACTGACAGATTCGAAATAAGTTATTGTATTGTATTAAAACAAACAATGGGAATAATTATTAAATCAAATAGTATTGAAATAATAGGTACACATTACAACGAATGGAGGAAGACTTTCAAATAGTATGTGAAATAAGTCACGGATAATTATTAAAGGAGACACTAGGGACTAGACAACACTGACAATTATTAAAGCAAACACTGAGGACTAGACAACACTGAAAATTATTAAAGCAAACACTGAGGACTAGACAACACTGAAAAGTATTAAAGCAAGCACTTGGGACTAGACAACACTGAAAATTATTAAAGCAAACACTCGAGACTAGACAACACTGAAAATTATTAAAGCAAACAGTGTGGACTAGACAACACTGACAATTTTGACCAAATACAAACAAATATTTGATTGAAATTAATTTGCAAACAGCTCACGCTCCAACTATTTCAACAACTCTTTCTTCCGGTCATCGAGATGCTCTTCGGAACTTAACGTTACATACAATTTCGTTTTCTTCAATTTGTTTTTCTCCTGTTGCACCAAGGTGAACTCTTTCAATTGTTCAATCTCTTGCTCCTTGATTTCTTTGAATTGAACCCACTCCTTTTCCACCTCCTCCAAGGCAGCCTCCTTGCTTTTCTTTTTACCCTTTTTTTTAGCTGCTTCCCTACCCATTGGGCGAGCACTAGATCCTACATAGTTTGAGCCACAGGCATCATTGTCGTGAGATCTCTTAGATCCACTACTTCCTGAACCAATATTTCCTCCTACTTGACTACCATAACGTGGTTGATTACGAAGAGCTTGCCATTCTTCCATTAACGTAAATTGAACATTCTTCCCACATGCAAATAATTCCTGCGCTTTTGCCAAAACATCAGTTTCTGACCAACCGCTTCCTTGCAAGTGCTTAGCGCCGTCATAAGCACCAATCCATTTATTACTTTGCTCATATAATTAAAATAGTTTCGGCATGCAACTAGATCGCGCGGAGAATCGAATGAGCAATACTCATTACAATACTCAACAATTTTACCCCAATATGTTTCACCTATCTGGTTTCTCCCGACAACACTGCTTGTTCCAAATTTAATCCACGCACTAATTAGCACCAAATTTTGTTGAGTGTTTCATGTTGGTTGTTGATTTTTGTTGCTCTTAGGAGTTGAATCTTCTGGAGACTTCATTAGCAACTGTCATGCCACCAGGAGTAATTTGTGTTGAAAATTCAGGAAATTCAAATGCACCAACGTTGGGAAAATTTTCATTCTTCGTTGGCATATAACCATTAAACGGGGGTGTTTGAGATGAATATCTCATCATAGATCCATAATATGGATGAAAGTTTGGAACAGAGGATGACTGGTTGAAATTTGGTGTAAAACCAAAATTAGGTATGTTTTGAGGCATGTTTTGAGGACGTTGGTTGAAAAATTGATTTGGATTTTGATAATTGTTGGGATTTTGGTAGTTAAATGGGTAATTTGAATAATTTTGGGTGTTGAAATGGTTATTATTGGGATCCATTTCACTAAAAACATGATTAAAACTTCACTTAGTTTGCTAATAGAAAGATAATAATAGATTAAGATAGTGAAAAACTTGGTTTTATTTTCTGTGTCCAAATCAAATGAACCAAATCTCTATTTATAGACAAAAAAAATCATGAATTTTGGTATTTTTTTTTTTAAAATTAATTTCCAACGAAATAAATGATTTAAATAATTAAAATGATAAGAATCAAGAGGACCAATCAGAACGAGACACGTATGCAAGTTTATCCAAAAAGCAAATCCTCTCTCATCCGGTCTGCAGCTCACACGCTGTTGTCGACGCGTGTGCTGCACGCGCCTGTTTGGCCGAATCATTCTTCGCCACGTGGCATCGGATGACAGTTTCAATTATGTTGAATGGTTTCATCATCTCTCTCCTCCAACACAACCTTCAACATGCCTTCAACAAACCATTGTACTACTTTTACTTGTTGAATGTCAGATTCAACAAACCATTGCACATAGTCTAAAGACCAATTTGATTATTTATTCATAAGTAAACTTAAAAAAAAAACTGATAATTACATATACAACCTTTAGCAAACTAGATAAACCGCTCAACACAGTTATTTAACTAAGGCTTAAATAAAAATTTTCTCTTTGTAAATATTTCAAATTTTTTCTCTTAGTCCTTTTAAAAAATTTCACTAAATTTTAGTCCCTCGAATGTTTTATGTCGCCACTTTTTAATCGATTCTTTTAAATAAACTCATGTATTCTTCTAAATTTTGAATTATTTTTTGCAATCATATCGTATGTGTGTTTAGTAAATTGTAGAAATCTATCTTGCAAAAGTTTAACTTTTGAATTCTGCTCTTTACTCAACAGGAATTGCTCATTCCTAACTGAAATGACAATTTTACCCCTATATGAGTTAATTCATGTTGCGTGAGTTAACTCACGCTACGTGACTTAGGTCATTTAAGAGCAACACACAAACACACATTTCCAACTTCTGCTCATACGAGAGTAGACATAGAATGTATATATGTCATCATCATATATAGGTTGTGATGAGCCCAGTAACATGGGATCACTATTTTAATGGGTCCGGTTTAGTAGGAACCTACTTGTTAAATCACATGAGTATATAAAAGGGAGAATTCTTAAATGACATTAATAAGATGAGATAAAAATCTGAAAATCATCACAATTAATAAGATTTTGTCAGGTATATTATTTGGACCCCACATCCTCCTCCACTTTCCCTTTATTCAACGGTTGAAAACATTCAATCACAACAAATCCACATCCTTTTCAACATGAGATTTAAGAGGCCATTGCACGTATTCAATAGTTGATTTTTTTTTTTCAACTAGTCCATTGTAAATGGTCTTATGGGATAAACTCGATTATACTTTTGATTGTCAGCTAGTGGATCTGAGTGAGTCTACGAGGGTTTGAATGTATCCACCTCCATTAGAGCATAATGTCACGTTCCTCTCAAGTGTTCGAAGTAGTGGTACCAAATAATTCGGAGTTTTTTCATACTTATGTGTACACTGTGTGTTGCATTGTGAGGTGCTTAAATGTGTTTATGTGTTTGGGAAATGTCAAGGGAAGAGTGAAATGTATGAATGTGTCAACATGACAAGTGTATCATGCATTATGACGTGCACAAATAACATACTGAAACTCTTGCAATAAATTGCTTATGTGACTTACTATTTGAATGTGTCTATCACTATGATTGTCAATGTTTATTAATTGCCTATTATGTGTTATTTTTTCAACACGCCTCTAAGTGATATTAGATGCTTAATAGGTACTAACATATTTACTATGTCAAATTAATGTCTTAAATGCAATCACTTGATTAAAAGTGTAAAACATCTCATTTTTCAATTCTTACCTTTGAAATGAAAAATAATTGATTTTTAGTCTCTTGAGATCCATTATGTATTCTACTTCAAACTATTATACTTTAGGTACTTTTTGTCCCTTAAGTTTTGAAATGTTGCGATTTTGATCTCTATTAAAAAAAATGGCAAAAGTGATCTTTCATGCTTAGGGAAATATGCTCTTTTGACCCCCTAGTATTAGGGAAATATACACTTTTGACCCCTTATATTTACAAAAAGTTACGATTATGACCCATTTTCTGGAACACGTGGTATCTTCTCAACTATTTTTTGACGAAAGGGGCCAAAATTGCCATTTTTTTTATAAAGAGCCAAAATCGCAACATTTCAAAATTTAAGAGACAAAAAGTGCCGTTAAACCTATAATTTATTATTTATTGTGTTTTTCAAATTAAGTTTTATGGTGTCACACATGCTATCCTTATTTACCATTGTGAATAAAATAATACAATGTATTCAAGATTGACTAACTAGGTTTCCGTTTTGGTCCTTGAGAACACGTTAGCATGTCATTTGTTGTCCTCACCAAATTTATTTCAACGAGGCAACATTATTTTTTTTTGAGGGAAGGTAACATTTTTTTTGACATCCAAGATCAAAGTAGCCAACATTGTGAAGAGTTGAAGATTAAATTGTATTTTTATTTGAAGCGGAGATCAATATAATAATAAATTATTCTTTCAAGTTCTCAATTGTTGATTTGTTAGATTTTTGTAGGCAACAATCCCAACTGAGCGAACTGTATATAAATATAAGAACCAACTTGCAACACGCAATATTTACAATACTTTGGAGGGGTCAAAATATAAAAATCTGAACATTTTTCTTTTACAAGAAAAATCTAAACATAACTTTGAAGCAATCATTACACGCGAGCAATTTCTTCCGAGCCTATAAATGCACGGCAAGTGGAAAAAATCTAAGATTATTATTTTTCATTTCTTAATATCTTCTGGCACGTCTTACTTTTTTACAATCACACATCTTATTTTTTTAATGTGTTTGGATTTTAGAATCTAAAATATGTTTTTATATAAGTAGCAATCAAAATCTCTTCATTTCAACATTTACAAATTTTGTTTTTTAAAAACAATAAAAAACAAAATAAATAAAATATAAAACATGTTAAATAAAATAAAAAAACTGTAAAAAGCATAACAAATATACTTTTTAATTTCTTAGCTAATGTCCCACTAATTAGCATGACTTTAATTTAAGAAGTCATGCTAACAAATATGCAAAGACATTTTTTTTTAAAAAAAAATTATGCCAAGACATTGTATAAATTTTTTTTATCTTCAAAATATAAATCGAATTAATACTTTTTAAAGTAATAATCATACCATTTTTTTATGTAAAAGTTATTCTTGTAATTCCTCAAACATCGGCTACCAATTTCCTTTTTTAAAATAAGACTTTTATAAAAAGAATATGAGACTTTATACTTAAAGTCTAAAATATTAATAATACACGTGTGTGTAAGGTACATATTTTGACTTCGTCTTCCATCATTCATTATTTTTCATCTGCTAGTTACTTGGAAGCAAGCATGACGAGCATAGCAAAGAAACCATATGTCATTACAACCTTATATTTAATGCTACATAGCCGTCTGAAAATGACTCTTATTATTATTACACTTTGTCCTTTCTTCTATACTCTTCTTGCACATATTGTTATCATCATAAACAAATATTCAACCATATGTTTCACCCTTGTGCTTCAAGACTTCAAAGTCAATAACAAGTTTCAAGAACAAGAGACGAAAAAAACAAAAACAAAAACAAAGTGGACTGGTTTTTTTTTTTCCTTTGATATTTCAAAGTTCAACTATGTTTGGTCTTGGATGAAAGAAAGTGTCTCATAATTTCTTAGCTTCAAAGTTTCTTTGCAGGTTCAATTCATCTTCCTTCTGAATTTGTTTATATATGTTGTTATTTGTTATATATAATTATTTGCAATTTTGTAAATTGATGATAAATGATTAAAGCTTTGCTCAAATTCTAATATCTCTCAATTAATTAAGGTTTTTGTTCTTTTAAGTTGAAACAGTGTCATTTTTTTGATTTATTTTCATCAGAATTTACCTTGATTGATTGTTGGTTGGCTTAGATAATTTTGAAATTTAGTTTTGATAATTTTAGTTAATTTTTTTATTTTCATTGTAATCAGTTTAGTTAGTTTTAGGTTGTTTTGCATCGGAACAATATAGTTATAAACAAGTAATTGAGCTCACGTGATTAATGAGTTATGGTAGAAACTGTTTGGAAGAATCTGAATTCGAATTCCAATTGGAATAGTTATTTGTCAGACTTTCCTTTCCTTATAGTCATACTCCGATTTACGAGGCCTCCTTTCTCTAGAAACCAGAGGGTTAAGACAAAAAATAACAACTTAGTTATGTCATGTTGAAATGTTTTAATCATATGTTATTTGTGTTTTTTTTTTGTTTGTTCTGTATTAATTTCTTATAGTTATATGTTAGTGTTCACTTGAGCATATTTTCTTCTTTAATTGATGACTGATTCTTGTTTTTATCTGAACAAATGAAGTTTTCATGAAAAAGGAAAACATGGAAAAGAGGGAATTTTCGGATTTGCTGTCAACGATGAAAGTTTTGGCTGATGAAGTTGTTTCGTTTGCTAGGAAAACTGAAATTGAGGTAGATGCCTTTTCAGAGTTTTCCATGTTGGTTGAGCAATTGCCACCGATCTTGAATGAATTGAGTGATAACAGCATTGTATTGGACAAGCCATCAATTCGAAAATCGTTGGAATCTCTTGAGAATGAGTTACGGCGTGCTAAGGTTTTAACGAAAAGCTCAAATTTGAGACACCCTATTAAGCAAATCGAGGACATGACGCATGATATTGGTAGGTCATTGGGAGTTTTGCTTGTTGCAAGCCTTGAAGTGTCTATTGATTTTAGAGAAAAGATTGGTACATTGCAAAGACAGATGATGAATGCAAGATTTGACGGCAGTTCAAGTATGACTTCGAGTCCGAAATCAGAATTTTTCATGAGTGAAACAAAGACGGTTGGAGAAATAGAAGAGGAAATCGTTCATGTTTCTGTTGATGATGTGATTTTGCAACTTAAGAATGGTAATGATGAAGAATTTGCAGTTTCACTTACGAGACTAAAGGAGTTTATGAGAAGTGGAAAATTGGATGGTGGTTTGATTAACGAGGAAGCAACTATTGCTTTTCTTTTCAAGCGTCTAGTTTCATGCAAGGCAGACAATAGACTATCCATAATTCAATTGCTAAGAAGTATTGCTTTTGGAAATGATGAGAAAAAGGTAAGATCCTGAAAATAAGTTGATTTCTACTATGTTTTTGTAAATGTTGGTCTAAAATTGTTCTACCTTTTACTATTTTTTTTGGTTGTAAATGTTGGTCTAAAATTCTGGTGCATTTAGGCCTGTTTGGATAAGCAACTTAATAAAGAGCTTATGTCATAAGTGCTTATCATATAAGTGCTTATGTATAAGCTATTTCTATAACAAAATGTAAAAGAAAGTCAAACTGTTTTTATATAAGCTATAAATTGTTTTGACAGGTCAGGAAATAAGCTATAAACAGCTTATGGACATGTCATAAGCTCTTCCGAACATTGTTACAACTCACAAGTGCTTATACTTGTAGATAAGCTTAAATAAGTCAATCTATAGTCATTTTATCTTACTTTATGAAGTGGTACAATGCAGGAGAAGATGGTTGAGGTTGAATTTTTATCAGCAGTGGTGAAGTCTCTTACAAGGGACTCAGAAGAGAGGAGGGAAGCAGTGGGACTGTTGCTAGACCTCTCTAACGTTCCAGCAGTTCGAAGGCGGATCGGAAGAATTCAAGGGTGTATCGTTATGTTGGTCGCCATCCTTAATGGTGATGACCCTGTTGCTTCACATGATGCAGCAAAGTTATTGGATATTTTGTCGAGTAATAATCAAAATGCACTTCATATGGCTGAGGCTGGTTACTTTAGCCCACTAGTTCAGTATTTGAAGGAAGGTAATTCAGGAATTTTCGCAACAGATAGTTGTCTTTTGTTCTCTATTATTTATTATTTATATGATTATACGAACCATAAGTTCAGATTTCTATAAACTCTCAATTAGATGGACATAGAAATAAGTCGAGTTTGCGAAAAATAGAAGCAGAAAAGTTAGCATTTGGTTTACATTAAAGCTATCTACTTTTAAGCTATCTACTAAATTACTAAGTTTGGTTAGCATTCTGTCATAACTCCGACAGGTAATGTTATAAGAGTTTAATAGGCATACACTGTTGGTGTAAATTAGTTTTACACTGACATCAAATGGAAGCCCTCCATTTTTTTTTTTCATGTTATACAATTAATTTTACAATATAGTTAGAAAAGTGAAGGTCATGTGGCGGCTTAGTAGATTTTTATCGAATATCTGTGTAAAACTGATTTACGCCAACATGCATAACCTTTAAATCCGTGATATAATAGTAATAAACAGAAAGGACCAAATTATTTGTACAAATAAAGACTAAATTGAACACTTCTTTGTATAAGAACTGGTATAATGAGTGTTACATATAGGGACCAAAAACATATTTTACTTAACAAACTCACGCACGCGCAACGCGCGGGTCTAAGTTTAGTTTTACTTAATATTGGGATGCTTAAACCAATCACAACTCAATTAAATTTTTCAACATTCACTTGAAAATTTCAAATTATCTTATTACTGCAGGGTCTGACATGAACAAGATCCTAATGGCAACAGCACTTTCTCGGTTGGAACTCACTGATCACAGCAAACTTACCCTTGGAGAAGATGGAGCGATCGAGCCCCTTGTCAAAATGTTTATTACCGGGAAACTTGAATCCAAGTTATCATCTCTAAATGCACTACAAAATCTGTCCAGTTTGACTGAAAACGTGCAACGTTTGATTCGATCAGGAATTACAGGATCTTTGCTACAACTTCTTTTCTCTGTTACATCTGTGCTCATGACATTAAGGGAACCTGCATCGGCTATTCTTGCACGAATTGCTCAGTCGGAATCTATACTTGTCAACGAAGATGTTGCGCAGCAGATGCTTTCACTTTTGAATCTTTCAAGCCCTATAATTCAAGGTCATCTATTAGAAGCTCTAAATAGCATGTCTTCTCATCTTGGTGCATCCAAAGTGAGAAGAAAAATGAAAGAAAAAGGTGCACTTCAACTACTCTTACCTTTTCTTAAGGAAAATAACATCAAAATCAGGTGTAAGGTCTTGAATTTGCTAAACACACTATCTAAAGATATGACCGATGAGTTGACCGAATATCTTGATGAAAGTCATATTTTCAACATTGTTAATATCGTCTCGTCATCCACATCAGAGAGTGAGAAGGCAGCTGCGGTTGGCATACTGAGTAATCTTCCCGCTAGCGATAAAAAAGTAACCGATATACTCAAGAGAGCAAATTTGCTCCAGCTTTTGATATCTATTTTGTATTCTAGCAATGCTAGTAAATCGCCATCAACAAACAGCTTAATCGAGAATGCTACCGGTGTTATAAACCGCTTCACGAATTCATCAGACAAGAAACTACAACTTGTTTCGGTTCAACAAGGGGTGATTCCTTTGCTCGTAAAATTGCTCTCAACAAGTTCACCAATCACAAAATCAAGGGCTGCAAACTCTTTGGCACAACTATCTCAAAATTCACTTTCTCTTAGGAAATGTAGAAAGTCAAGGTGGTTATGTGTTCAACCTTCAACGAATGCATATTGTGAAGTTCATGATGGATATTGCTTTGTCAATAGCACATTTTGTTTAGTCAAAGCAGGTGCGGTTTCTCAACTTATCGAAATGTTGGAAGATAAAGAGAAGGAAGCAGTTGAAGCTTCTCTTGTTGCACTTTCAACTCTCTTACAAGATGAAATTTGGGAAAATGGTGTGAATTTCATTGCGAAATTATCCGGCGTGCAAGCTATTATAAAAAGTCTAGAAGTTGGTGATGCAAAGGTTCAAGAAAAAGCATTATGGATGTTGGAGAAAATATTTAAGGTTGAAGAACATAGAGTGAAATATGGAGAATCTGCTCAAGTGGTTCTTATTGATTTGGCACAAAAAAGTGATTCAAGATTGAAGTCAACAGTTGCAAAAGTATTAGCAGAGTTAGAGCTTCTGCAAGCTCAATCAAGTTATTTTTGAAACAAGCCTTTGTCTATTAGAATTAATATTATGGCAGTGATTTTTGTTTTGCACTACATTCATTTATGTGCATGTTTGGATTGACGGTTAGTTTGGCGGAATCACAGTGAACAATCATAATTTTGGTTAAAGTTATACTTTGAAACTTTAACAAAATCATAGCGCCACTGTGATTTCATCAAACTCATGTGATTCTAACCATGCACTTTAATTTTTTTTGGTGTACATGCTTCCCGCTTGTAATTTTCTTGTTTTGCCTGAAACACATAAAGCCATTCTAGTGTATGTAATAATTTATTAGAAAGGAAGGTTGTAAAGAAAAAATCAGGTTGGCCATATTTATAATAATACTTGCTATTGGATCAGATGGATTAAAAAAACTTGCTTGTGTTAGATAAAGAAAAATTTACAGAAAATATATATATATTTTGTTTTAATTGCCATAAGATATTAAAATAAAAAGGGTTTTCTAGGACAAAAATATTTTTTTTAAGGTAACCGGTGCCTCCGGGACATGGTTAAGGATACCACAAAAATAATTTATCTAGTATTTATTGCATTTAAAATTGTGTAATCAATTTATAAAAAGTTAAAAAAGTTTCATTTTTAAGTAACAACTTTTTTTCTTTTGTATCCTTAACAAGTGTCTCGAGGTACCGCCGGTTAACATGACCTTGTTTTTATAGCAAATAAAAAAGAAATTAAATGTCATCCACGAAACAACTTCCTTTCTTTTATAGAAAATAGTCATTTGATCAAAACGACACCGTTTACGTTAGGTTTTTCTAAACAAAACCAAAAACCCCAAACTACGAAACCAAACAGAAACACAATTCTTTCACTCCCTTCCTCTCCGCCGCATCTTCTCCGGCGTCCGCCGTGTCACTCCCGCCGGCGTACAGTTCCTTCATCCTCTAACCACCTTCATCACAGTTGTTCAAGAAAATGCTGCGTAGAAACCAACGTTTGCGAAGAGAGTATTTATACAGAAAAAGCTTAGAAGGAAAAGAGCGTGTTCATTATGAGAATAAACGCAAAATTAGAGAAGCTCTTCGAGGTTCGTTTTCATTATTCACTTTTCGTTTACTCTTTAATTTTTAATTTTTTTGTTAATTTTTTATTTAATTTTGTTGTTTTTGCAGAAGGGAAGCCTATACCTACTGAGCTGAGAAACGAGGAAGCGGCGCTTCGTCGCGAAATTGATCTGGAAGATGAAAACACAGCTGGTATTGTGTTTCTATGATTTTTACTTTTCAATATTTTAAGTGAATTTTGTAAATATTTGTCTTGTTTGGACCGTTTGGATTAAGCTTATTTTGAGCTTATGCAAAACAGCTTATGTAAATAAATAAGCTTTTATGTATTATTATTCACAAGTTTGTAAATGTTGTTTATGAATAAACTGTTTATAAGGATGCAATTTTCGTTAGTGAGAACTTATAAATTAATGGAAAAGCTTATCTATTTGCATAAGCTCAAAATAAGCCTAATCCAAACGGGCCCTAAACTTGTAGCTTATAGCACGTTGTGCTTATCATGATATTTAAATTGAGAAAGGAGAAATTTTTATTAATTCAAGTGGCACTAATGACATTTTACAAAATGTCATCTGATGAGACTTGAACTCAGCACCTTGAGGTCTCTTACCATTAAGCTAGTGCCTTAGTTGTAATAAGCGCCTATGTATTAACTATTTCTATACCAAAAGATAAAGTCCGGTTTGGATAATCATCTTTTTTGTAGCTTATAGGACACATACTCATCGTGATAAATGCTTATGTATAAGCTATTTCTATAGCAAAAGATGAAATGAAGTTAAATTGGTTTTGTACAAGTTTTAAGCTCTTTTAATAAGCTTTCTTGGAGAACTTATGAAAACGGCCTATGAACAATGTCATAAGTTGTTTTCATAAGTTCTTCAAAACGGTGTCACAAAACTTATGACAGTAGATAAACTCAAATAAGCCAATGCAAATAGGCTCAAATGAAGTTAAATTGTTCTCGTATAAGTTATATGCTGTTTTCATAGACTATCTTGGAGAACTTATGAAAATAAGTTGTTTCCATAAGTTCTCCCAAGCAGTTGGTTATGTTAGTAGATAAGCTTAAATAAGCCCATCCAAACAGGCCCATTCTTTGGTTGTTGTGGGGATGAACATGGGTATGATTATGTTGTTTTAAAATGTTAGTGTGTGGTTGATTTTATATTTTTTGCATTATTGTTAATGGTTAGCATAAGCCTGAGTTTTTTTAGCAATTATTACTTTTTAAACCACATTGGTTGGGGGCTCGAGTGGTTAATGACCTTCAGTTCAGTTAAGGTTGAATTGATCGGGAATATTCGAGTTTAATCCATAGCTAGAACAATATTGTTCATGAGCTGTAGTAGTTAGAGCATGGCCATGTAACTACAAGAGAGACAATTCAAATCCCTTCGAAGACAATTGTAAAAATGGTCGTAATTGCCACTGAAATAAATAAGAATTGTATAAAAGGAAAATATAGATCAGTATTTCAAAAGCTCTGATGTCTGATTTCTTTGTGAATACTTGTATACTTATAGAGATTTATGTCAGTTAATAATCATGGTAGTTTTTTAATTCAGTTTCTACTAATTAGAAACTAATCCAATGTATTTGCAGCTTCTCGAAAGAAGCTATATATCATAGTTGACATTTCATTAAGAAAGTTGAAATAAACTTTATAGTATTCTTTAAGAAAGTTGACATTTCATTCAGGAAGCATTTCGTATGCAAGTTTGAATACATCATAGATGAGTTGTCCAAGTCCTCAGAGATGTTTCACGATGAGCTAACTCATAAAAGCGTTGTAATTGGAGCAATATAATGCTGATTAATAAATTGGTATCAAACTAAATATCTTTCTTGAATTTTTTGAGTGGAAAACTGAAAATAAGAGTCACTTTTATCAATTTTTGGAATTACAGTTATTTAGTTCAGACCTAAAATAGATTTGGAATGCCAGAAGACTTTTGAGCCTTTGAAATTTGGTTTTTATGACACTTTTATCTTTTATAAATGTCTTGCACATCATATTTTCTCATTTAATTGCGTTTTTCATATGGGGAGTGGGATTTGATGGGTTTTGATACTTTGTGCCCTGTTGAATTCAGTCCCAAGATCACACATCGATGATGAGTATGCATTTGCTGCTGAGAAAGATCCTAAAATTCTGCTGACCACATCCAGGGATCCAAGCGCTCCACTCAAACAGTTTGTAAAGGTTTACTTGTTTTCATTGTATTGCTGATTGTTTCAAATATTTTATAGTTCACATATCTTGTTTCTTTTGTCTGGTGTTATACCAAACTCACTGTATATCATTATCTTCATTTTTGTGTGTGTAGGAGTTAAGTATCGTCTTTCCCAATGCTGAAAGAATGAATCGTGGTGGTCAGGTTGGAACCTTTACCATTTTATCCTCAGTTATCATTTTCTATATGTGCTTGTAATATGAAAAATTTATTATTTGGTGCTTTGTTCAGTTATAGCTTAGAGTAAGAAACTTAATTGTCAGAATTAAACACACCAAAAGAATTGAGAATCCAAATATTTACTACTGTTGCGTTAGCAAAAATATGGGAAGAATCTCAATAACAAAAGACTTCCACTGTTATTTGGTGCTGTTGAAAACACTTGTTACTCATGTATGTGTCAAAATAATTTATTTCCTAGTGTGGCTCTAACTTAAGTAATTTGTTTTACTAATCTTGAGTAGTATGACTGTTTATTTGATCTGGTCAAAATCTAATCTTTGCCTGTCCAGCATTTTTTCGGTTAAAGCATGAAAAGATACATACCTTAAATATAATAATTCATTAATGCTAGACACCTCTAACTAATCAGTAATAGTTGTACTAGTACTCGGTGATCTTTTCCGAAAAATAATACTAAATGATATTCCCTTTCATTTCAGGTTATTTCAGAGATTATAGATTCTTGCCGATCACATGACTATACAGATGTTATCTTGGTTCATGAACACCGAGGTGTGCCAGATGGTTTAATAGTTTGTCATCTACCATTTGGTCCTACTGCATATTTTGGATTACTCAACGTGGTAAGTGTTAGTTTTAGTGTTAAGTGTTAACTATATAGATTTTAGGAGACTACATGCTAATCTGTTGTCCTGTGCAGGTTACGAGGCATGAAATCAGAGATAGAAAAGCCGTTGGAACCATGCCTGAAGCTTATCCGCATATTATTCTTGATAATTTTGAAACTAAGGTATTCATATTTCAATATGAGCTTTATCATCTTTGTACGTACTAATTTTACTTGCAATGGTCTGTTCCTTTCACCTCTTATTTATCCGGCCTTCTGATAATTTTTAGTCTTTCAATATCATTGGTTCATATCTTTATCAAAATATGGAATGATTGTGGTTCAGAACCTTTTTTGCAGTATTCAAAACAAGTTGCATAGTTGCAAGTAAAATTAACCGATATAGGTTGCATCATGATATCCTTAGCATGTGGCTAAAACATTAGAAAAACTTCATTTAGAGAATGGTTTTACCAGGAACCAGTCACCTGCATGATTGGTCTGTTTCTTGCAAGCAAAATGATATGACTCACTTTTTGAAATAGCTGCAAACAAGTCAGACGTTCAATTATGATTCTGTTGACAGGTTACCCTGGTCCAACGTATGATTGAAATAATGACCCACCTAATCGGCAGCAAGAGCATAAGTTAAGTGTTGGACATAGTGTTGTTTTGGATGAGTCGACTTACATAATAAGATTAGGAGAACATACTAGAAAGTAGGAGCAGCATCTAATGAGGAAAAGATAGTAAAATCACGCGTACAGTAGTTTGGCCAGGTGAGAAGACCACCCCTAGAAGCCCCTAAAAATAAGAGTTGATTGGAGAGAGATAAGTTGAGTAGAATGATTAAGACTGAGGAAAACTCAAAACAAAACCATTAAAATAACCACGTTATAAATCACGTATCCAAGACTTGGTTTTTGATAGAACATAATGATCTGTTTGATCTATATAATTGACACTGTGGAAAAATGCTTGTTGTTGTAGATTATAGTGTTTAACCACTTGCACACTGTGTTATTAATATTTCTGTATTTTCTAAATTATATGCCTTGTATTCATGGGGTATTTGAAATGATAAATGATATAATTGATATACAACCTTGGGTCTATTTGGAAAATAAAAGGTGCTCTATCACTGGAATACCAGTGGACGTTGGTCAATAAAGTTAAATCTCTCAATATAGTCCGTACGTTTTTGTAGGAAGAAAGTTTGAGAGTCCACCAAGCATATAGTTACATTGAAAACATTGATACTTGGTTGTGATAGTAATATGCTATCAGAATCTTTTCACATTGATTTCTGTTTTCTTTTTTATTTCCCAACTACTTCAAGAAATGCTTCTGCAAACTCAATTAACAAAAAACCTAATCACCGTATATAACATTATAAAAATAATTACACCGCTTTTGCGCCAAATACTGACTGCTCATTTATTTCTGTTAGACTGTAAACAGCTTGGTGCAAAGATAATTACCTTATATTTACAATAGTAACATTGCTTGTGTGTTCAGTGCTGACTGCTCATACTTTCTTCTGAACTGTGAACACTTGGGTGAAAGGACTGCATACATTTGAAACTGTCTGAAAAAAATAATTTACCACCCATAACAATAGCAACACTGCTTTTGTGCGAAGTGCTGACTGGTCATAAAATTTCTTTTTGGCTGTAAACAGTTAGGTGAAAGGACTGCCAACATTCTAAAACATCTGTTTCCGGTACCAAAACCGGACACAAAACGTATTGTCACTTTTGCCAACAAGTCTGACTATATCTCGTTCAGGTTAGTTTCATTTATCCGGTTTTATGCATTTGGCTTTCTTTACAATTACTTGGTCTAGTTCTGTTCACTTTATATTGTTAGGGTTTGTTTCTTCTCATTTGAAATATCCTGCTGCTGCATACAGGCATCATATATATGAAAAGCAGGCGGGTCCTAAATCTGTAGAATTGAAGGAAATTGGTCCACGTTTTGAGTTGCGTCTATATCAGGTTAGTGTTGCAATTACGTTCACTATTGATTGCTTTGTTGTTAGCAATTTTATGGAGGAATAAAGGTAATAACTGCATGAACATGCTACTTAAGTTAAAAATATTGCTTTGAATATATTGTGTTGCAACTGGGATTTAAACATTTTTTGCATTGTTACCAATAATTCAATATTTTCTAGTTTCCAATCTGTTCTTGAGTTGGTCTCGTCATTACCAATAATTCAATATTTTCTTGTAACAGTTGTCTAATCCGCTAAGAGATATTCTCTTGAATGACTGTATTTCTTGCGTCTCTAACTTGGAAGACAAAGAACCATTTTGTATCAACTTTAGGTTTATCAGTTCATTCATTACGAAAAAGTCTTTTTAAGTATATAAGCAGATTATGGAAAAGTTGTATGAGAGAATTGTGAAAAAAATTTGAAATGCAGCAGCTAATTTTAACTTCTTTGAGATTTTATTTTGAAAAGCACAATTATTGCAAAAAGTTGTTTAATTTGTTTTCGAGAAATTTATTGAAATTGATGCAGGTTTCTATCTTTTGCATTTACTTGTTTACATTAAACCCCAATCTTATTCCTAAAGTTGAATACCAAAAATTGGAACCTTTTGCAGATAAAATTGGGAACAGTGGATCAAGCCGAAGCACAAACAGAGTGGGTCATCAGACCTTACATGAACACTACAAGGAAGAGGAACTTTCTGTGATTGATGGAGGCATGATATTATCAAATGTTACATTGCTGTTCGTGCAGGTGCAGCTAGAAGAAAAGTTGAAATTTTGGAATGGTGATTATTCAACAGTTTATCACAACACAAAAAAGAGAAAATGGAAATTGTGATGTGCTTTTATAATTTTTGATGAAAATTAGTTTTTAAGCAGTTCATTTTTATGTATTGCGTCACTTGCTGACAACTTTGAGACTGTATTTTAACTTATTATAATTTTTAGTTTAAGTATTTGATAAAACTATTAACAGTCTTTGTTAGATTTGTTGTTTTTAAAACACGTATTATAATCCTTAAAAAAAAAAATCAAGTATTATAATGTTATTTAAAAATGTTTTGGTTGGTTTCAATTGGTCAATGGGTTTTTAGATAATCAATGAGATAAACAGAAAAGTACACCATATTTGCAAGAAATAAAAACAGTAGAACTTGTTTGATTTTTTTTTTTCTTTTTGTTCTTTCTGTTTTTATATTACTTTATATTTTACATTGTTAACTTAATGTCATGTTTTTATTCAGTTTTTAAGATTTTGTATTGAGAAAATGAATTTTATTTACTATCAAATCCTTTCATCAATATTTGAACATGAAATTTAAAATAAAATTGCATTTAGACAAATATTAAACATGAAGATGATGGGAATATATGTCAAATCAATAATGACTGCGTAAAATATATCAATCAATAGCGACTGCGTAAAATATTAGATTGTTTAAAACAAGTCAAGTGGATGAAAAATGAACTCATAGATAATGCATGTTGATGGATATCATAAAATAATAAAATGTTAACTCTTGATATTCATAAAAACTTATTTCAAATGTTATGCTATATGGACATACAAATCCAATTTTGGCCATTGTATTTATCACTACTGAACTGACATCTCAAGAGCTTTTGTCATAAACATCAACTATCAACACAATGGTATTCTACCGTGACTCTAACAATGGCAAATAGAGTTTTTGTGAACAATCTCTAGTACTTCATGAAGAAGATTCTACCTGAATTGGATGATGAACTGTTCCAGTATAGAACCCAGCTTGGCTAGGTTCAGGCAACAATTTTTCACCATTCAACATTAAGACCACAGATGACATGTTTGGTCTATGTTCTGTTATTTGTTGCACACATAGTAGACCAACATGAATACATCACAACATTTCACATGGAATGGTTGTACCATTGAATATGTTATCCATTAGATATCGTAACTTATTAATCATCTACTAAACCATTAACCACAGATTTGAATGTAATTAACAATGAAAATTAGATGTTCAAATTTAGATGCAGCTGGACCACTCGAAATAATGGTTTGTAAAAATTTATCGTTAATAAAGTTTAGTTGATGGAGACCAACGAAGATTGAGTATAGTAGAAGAGGCTAGACTCCCACAACCCAATAAACCAAGGTTGAAATTTTAGCCGAAAGAGGCGGTCACATTTAGTGTCTCATACGCCGTGAATTGAATTACTTCTAGTAGAGAAAACACATTGAAAATAATAAAAAGATGTTTAGTTATTCGTTATTGAAATATTCGTTATTGAACTAGGTTAACCAATCTGTCGAATTGAGGTGTCTTGAATTTATGATCAAACAGAGGGATTGTTGCAGCATCATATAAACAACCACATGCTATAAGCTAGCTAGAAAAAGGAGATTTTAAATACCAAACAATTCTACAAATGGTCAGCACATTTTCAATTTGGAGCAAGCAAGTCGCACATTTCAATTATCCCTTCAAAGGACCAACTTGTAACAAAATAAACTTAAAAGACTAACTTGTTATAAACATCTAACTTAAAGGATTGCGGAGGTATTTGACCTTTATAACACCAGTTGAAACTTTCCTTTTACAACAGGAATTCATTTAGAATCACTGAATCATACTAACATAAAATTACACATATACAACACATTAGTATTCTATGCTCTATCTATATAAAAACCAAATTCTTCAGCACATTTTTAACAGTATTTCATCCATACAAGTATCACAGTCACACTCTATCTTGCCTCTAACAATGAGATTGAAGCTTCATTTACTGAACACCCTTTAGATGAAGATCCTGTGCTGATTGTATTATTACTATTAGTATCTCTTCCTGCGTAGAATCCGGGTTCACTTGGTTTTGGGAGTGATTTTTCACCCTTCAACATAAAAACCACAGATGACATGTTAGGCCTGTTTTCTGGTAGCTGTTGTACACACAAGAGACCAACATGAATGAATCTTATTATTTCTGAACATATGGCCTCATCATATAATATGTCAGCTATTAACTCCTCTGGCCTGCCTTCAATCCACAGTCTCCATGCCTAAAATGACATCAAGGTTTAGACAAAAAATTTACCATCCAGAAAATGACCTAAAATGACCTTTTGAATTTTTTACCATCCAGAAAATTTACCGAGACAAAAAAAGGATAACTATATTGTGTCATAAGATAGAAAAACACATAAACTTCAAAACTTACATGACCAAGAAGGTTTAGACGATGAAGAGGGTCACGAAATCCGCGATTCTTCCTACCACTAATTATCTCAAGTAGAACGACTCCAAAACTAAAAACATCAGATTTTATTGAGAAAGATCCATGCACTGCATATTCTGGAGGCATATATCCACTGCAAGAGAGAACATTGAAGTAGGAAAAATATAACATTAAAAGGGGTTGTGACATAGCAGAAATGAAGGTCTAAATAGCTTTTCAGTACCTGTAACGCACTATACTAGTAAAACATAGAAAACAATCCTTGTAATATTTGTCCATATTGAACTTAGTCCATTTATAGTCCCTATTATAAGGACTAAAATGAATATGGTCTACATACTCCAACATGGACAAATATTACAAAGACTAAAACCAAAAAAACAAGGACAAAAAAAATCTGATATTTTAGGAATTCAAGCTGACAAATGTTTCACAGAAACTAAAACCAAAAACGATGTATATTAGATACTAAAGAGCTACGTAAGCCTTAAATTGAAATGAATAAGTGAAAATTACTATGTTCCCATCACTCTATTTGTATTAGCCTCAGCTTGGTCTCCTATAAATGATCTGGCTAAACCAAAATCGGATATCTTTGGGATCATATCAATATCAAGAAGTATATTGCTTGTCTTGAGATCTCTATGTATGATTCTTAATGTAGAATCCTGATGGAGATACAGCAGCCCCCGAGCAATACCATCAATAATTTCCAAACGCTTAGTCCAATCTAGTAATTTGCTTCGTGTCGTATCTAACAGATTTCACATTCTTAAGTTAGCATGAGAACTACATTTCGGCAAGAGAAAAATTGAGATAAATAAATTTGGTTGGTGTGAAAGTTCAAACCAAAAATAAAGCAATCCAAGCTTCTGTTGGGCATGAATTCGTAGATCAACATCTTTTCATCTTGTTGAATAGAACAACCAAGAAGTTTTACAAGATTACGGTGTTGAAGTGTTGCCATCAACTTTACTTCATTTTTGAACTCCTCAATTCCTTGTCCCGATGTTTTAGAAAGCCTCTTAACAGCAATCTCTTGGCCGTCTACCATTACACCCTAGTCATATTTTTGGAAACTTTAGTACTTAGAGTACATGGTGAAATAACAGGATAGATAAACTGACATGATATCCAAGACTATACCTTGTACACTGGTCCAAAACCACCTTCTCCCAACTTGTTTCTTACAGAGAAGTTATTTGTTGCATTAGTGATGGTCGAAAAATCAAATATTGTAGCCAAGTCACCATCTTCCTTCTCCTTGTGCTTCCAGAGAAATAACCTTTTTATATACCCTGAAGTAACAATATAATGTTAAAAAAGTAAAGGAACACATCAATCAAACTTCAGAATTCATTGTAAGTTGTAACTAAGTCTGTTTGGAGCACTATTTGAGTAAGTAAATCATAAATATTTGAGATTTACTTGTCATAACTTTTGGCTTACCAAGCTTCTTTCTATCCACTGATGTGACCAATACAAGAACGGTTAGTCCTATAATGAATGCAACAACTCCTGCAAGAGTCCCAGCAAGCTTCAATTTCTGCTTATTCTTTTTATGATCTGAGGGTTGAAGTTAATGTCAGTCAACAAGAAGGTATAGAAGCTTACTAAAGAGAAAAAAAAAAAAAATTCTATAGAGAACACAACTTCCATTTGGAAGTTGAACACAATTTCTTCTTCTTAGAAAAGCTCAGGTATATTCTTAAAAGTGAAAAGATAATTTACTAGTGTCACGTAATTTCAAGTTTCCAACAGTGCTTAATAATATCAAGACAAATGGTGAAATATGTAAATTTAAGCTATATATCTAACTGAAAAGGCAAAATATGTGATAAGAAATGAAAATACCAAGTTTTGAAGATGCCAACCGTATGTAAATGTCTTGTCCTTGGGCTTGATGTTTTCTCATGTCCACAATGTCGTCAAACCAGAGTAAGCAGCCACTACCATCATCTCTGATATCTAAAGTTGCATATGCAGAACAAGAACAGTTTTTCAAACACCTTGTCTTACATTCCTCAAGGCTCAAGCTTTTGTCGAACCATGATGCTGATGTATCTGGCAACTTCATGTTTGTGTACAGTAAAAATCCATCTCCATGGAGACAATTCAAATGTGTTTTCCTTACGCACCCACCAGACCAATCTGATGACTCCCACTTTGGTTGAAATTTTGGCACGAAATCTTCCAAGCATTCACATATTGGAAAGTCATTAAAATTGCAGTAAGTGTTGATACCACAAAAGGCATAAACATCACACTGGTCTGCAGGACGTTTAGCTAAAGCCGCCCAATCCTGTGTCATATCTGTCCATTGTAAGCGTTGTGATGTTCCATTTGGGTGTAGCAGCACTCTAGTAATAATTGAACTGCTCAAAGTTTCATATTGGTAAGAAATTTCTTTGCCAGTAAACATTAATGAGAAATTCAAGACTCTATGCATTCTTTGCCAATAAAGACCAGTGAAAAAAAATCCATTCCATGACCCTGCTCTATACAGAAATATTGCCCCCTTTGCAGTAACCAATTGAGGAAAACCATGTGTATCTATCTTATATGAACACTCACCTTCAGCAGGATCTTCAGGGTTTCTCCAAGATGTGAGATATCTATATGGACCAGTAACTAAATTACTTTTCAGCTTCATTCCAGGAAGGAAAGTGTTACCTGGATAATCAAAACTTTCCCACAAAAAGTTCTGAGTGCTGTTTACATCTATCACAACAAGGTTTCCTGAATCCAACAACTGCACAACAACTGATTTCACCGCCGCAATTCTTGATGAATTAGAGTTCCAGATGACACGTTTGGAGCCATCAAGAATAACAAGACTTCCTTGATCATTGAGTTTCAGCATTGCTGTTGTGTTATGTACAGGAGTATTTCTATTGGCAACCCACACAATAATCCTCGGTGATATATTCTTATACCATATACCAAAGTATTGGCGTTGTGGATCTCCAAATTTGAAAAATCCTGCTTCGAAGGTTCCAGCTGCAGAAACAAGGGTTTCATTATATTGGATAAACTGATTTGGAGTAAGAGTGTTCAGTTTAGATAAAGTGGGCAAGGAGCAAAATAAGAAAGTACACAGTATTAGCATCAGCACCATATTATGGTTCTGCATTCTCTTTTAGTTGGTTTGTCTTCCTCATTTCCCTTTTATCAAGTTCCATCGAGACGGGTGAGTCCAAGTCTTCCCATGTGCGCGCTAATTGATGCAAATGCAATACAAAATCAACAAGTGTGTGGTGTATAATCTAGCCTAATCACCTTAAATCTTGGTATGTTGACCCAAGTTGACTGATTCGTTTTCAAGTCAAGACCTTCAAGTGTGCCGTGTAATACAGATGATTGAAATGAAAGGGAAAAGGAGGGACCAAAACTATCAATGTTGCAAATTGACAATTACCATCAGCACCTTATGGTTCTCCATTGTGTTTATGTGGGTTTTCCCTGCTTTCTACTTTCTAATATCATGTTAATTTTTTACCTTGCTTACGAAGCTTCCTCTAAAACCTTTCACTTGCCCATTTTTGGCTTGCGACCATCCCTATCCGTCATTGACAACATTGTTTACTTCAAATAGAATTAAGACAAGTCATGGTTGGATAAACAACTTATATGCAGCTTATAGCATAAGAACATATGTATAACCCTTTTTTGTGTACAACTCAGTATTTTACCCAAAGACTGACTAATTCGGGAGACCAATCCCACCGTCCACTAGCGGAGGGACCCAATTAAAGCTAGAACAAAATTTTGTATGAACTTACCCAACACAAGAATTTCTTGGCACCTGAGGATTTAAACCTAAGACGCATACTCATAGGTCTCAAACCAACACCATCAGGCCAACTGAGGGTTATTTCTTTAGTAAGAGATAAAATAAAGTGAAATGGTTTTTGTATAAGTTATAAGTTGTCTTCATAACGAAAACATACTAGCTGTTTTCATAGTTCTCTAATACAGTCTTACAAAACTTATGTCTATAGATAAGCTCAAATAAACCAATTCTTGTCCACATGAAAATGGAAGATTGTTGTTCACACATCAAAGCGTGGTAGGAAACACCAGGAAAATACCAATATAACCTCATCGGCAGTTAACTGTTGATGGGTTTTAACCGACGGCAGTTAACTACCGATGGAATTCGGGGTTAAAATTGTCAATTACTGGTGTTTCTTAGCATTGTTTGGAGTGTAGACAACATGTAAGGTCCAAACAACTTCAACAACAACAAGAAGCATGTGATGTAGTACAAATTAAAGTCTTATTCATGTTTAAGTTATAGAGTTGCCTGTGAAATGGGGTATTTGGATTGAAACATCAACAATAACAACAATGACTATTCTTACTAGAAACAACTTATCATAAACATATGCATGTAGAGACCGCAACCATACAGTGATCATTCATTCAATTGGTATGTGCTGTATAACACAAATGAAACTTAAAACTTACGCCACAATCTTTCATCTTCATTCTCACTCAAATCAAAGCGTACACCAGTGGTCGCGGCAAAGAAACGACGTCGTTGCAGCTGAGATCAAAATTCTCGGAGTGGAGGATTGAAGCAACGAATCCAATGGAAGGAAGCAAAGAAAATGCGGAGCCATTGTTTCTTGCTACAGAGTTGATGAAAGTTTCCCGCTATAGTGTAATATCAAACAATTTTATGATATTATTTTGGCTTAATTGCCGTTTTAACCTCCTAACTTTCACAAAGTTGCGATTTTGACCCTAAGAAAAAAACTAAAAAACAACCCCTAAGTTTTGCATCTGTAGCAGTTTTGGCCCCAAAGGCAAAAAAAATAACACTTGGCGCCTCACTTAGGGTGCCACGTCAGCGTGGACCGAGTCAAAATTGACATTGGGGGCCAAAACTGCCACATATGCAAAACTTAGGGAGCCGCTTTGTAGTTTTTTTCTTAGGGACCAAAATCGCAACTTTATGAAAATTAGGGGGTTAAACTGCAATTAATTTTTTGGTTACACCAATAATTTATTTATTTTAATCCAACAATAATATTTTTTATTTTTTTAACGGATACATCAATAAATTTCTATTTTTACATTTTCTATCTTTCTCAATAAAATATGAAATCCGTCACAACATCGTATTTTTCATTACAAACAACAACTATTAAAAGGAATTTAGTTTAATTTCATGGAAGTTTAATGTGAGCAAGTATGAATAATAATTGAAAAATAATATAATTGAAAAATTGTACGCTTAAAATATCAAAATGCATTTAAATAGAAACAAAAATGTGTACAGCTAAAAAGAAACATGGAGTAACAAATTGCAATATACTCCCTCCATCATAAATTTTGCAAGAAAAAAATCAAATCACACTTATTAAAAAAACTAAAACATAAGAATTTGGAGTATAATTTTTTGTGTTTTATTTAGAATAAGTTTTATAAGAAGATGCAAACAATTTTTATTGGCTATTGGTTATCGAGAAAATGAAAGAGAGAGAAAATTGAATGTAATTTGTATTTAATTTCATGAGAAAAAAAATCTTGAAAAAGATGGTATAAAAAAGATTAAATAAAATAAAAGTTTGTCTTTTTTGCTTAAATTTTGGGACAAAAAAAGTGAGTTGTTTTGCTTACATTTTGAGCCAAAGAAAGTGAATTTTTTTGCATACATTTTAGGACGGAGGGAGTAATAAAAAAAACTTACAATATATTTTAAATGCGGCCTTCATACCTCATTTTTATGTATTATGAAAAAGGCTTAAATATGTTATTCATCCTTATAATTTAACAAGTTTTTGATTTTGGTGTCATGACTGACATTAACATTAACATGGCAAATGAAGGATAAGTGGCAAAGAGAATATCGAGTCCTTAGATGAGATGGACTCGTTGAAAAAAAAAACAAATTGTCCTAATCCCTAATTTATATAATTGCCTCCTCCCCCTCTCTCTCTCATCTCCGCCATTTATGCATTGTCAACAAAGTCCTCCCCCCCCCTCCCTCTCTCTCTCTCATCTCCGCCATTTCTGCAAGTCAACAAAGTCTTCATCACCGTTGCTAACTCTATTCCGATTGCATTGAAAACCCTAAAAGGAGATATTGGAAAAGTCTAAACTGGTTGGCGAATTATTTGCTAATCTCTAATTTCTGGATGTTAATGTCATGATCCAAAATTCAAAATCGTGACCGGCGCACGAACTAGAACCTTCTAGTTCGGCAAGCCTGTTGACAATGTTTGACAACCTATAATTTAAACAATTTTCAAATTGACTTTCACTTTCAAAACAATATCAACTGAAATTTCGACAGAGTATATCCTCTGTATTTTCATTATTTTCCAAGATATGAATCTAGTCTTTAAACTTGTATTATCAGCCAGAATCTGAAAGTGATATAACTAGATGTTTGTACAACTCAAAACAAAACATTTCTAGACTACCAATAGTTGTATATACATCGACCATTCAATTTATATATATAGGAGACCTACCAAAAGAGTGACATTGATAGAACTTCAACTCTCTTAGAAGCTTTCTACGCTATTGACTTTGAATCTGAAAAAAAAAATATAAGATGAAGGGGCAAGTCACAAAGACTTAGTGAGGAGACAACAATCACTATCAACTAGAAGGGAAACACACAAGGGCATGAACAATTATTTTTCTCAAATCTAATTTCAATTTACAAAGCTAGTAACCGTAAAATTCAATTAATCCGCAATCGTTTGTACGTATGAAAATTCGCACAATTGTAAATATTTCCACTTACATAAGAATATTTCAAAAGAAAATCCAATATCGTAAAGAGGTGAAAACAGATTACAAGCCTTTAAAGAAAGCATTGATGAAAATCATACTAAAAGGCTTTAAAGAAAGTATAACAAGCTCAATTTATTGAAAATAATCAAAATGAGTGAATTGAGAACTAGCTCCATCTCGTTGATAGATCTTTCCTACCGAGTGGACTTTTTTTTAGTGGTAGCTCCATCTAACGGATAACTCTTTTCTCTCGACTCAAGAAAATGTAAAACATTTTCAACTAGGGAGTTTACATCTCATTGATAACACTCTCTTCCTAATGGTGGCCATTTCATAGGGGCGACTCCATCTAACATGTAACTCCCCTTAATTGTAATCACATACTAGGTGTACCTAGATCGTAGTCATTATAATCGTGATTCTCAAAACAAAATTCTCAAAACGTCTCTAAAACCATATATAACAACATATAGAACTCAATTGAAATCAACTACTTTTAATCATAAGTAAATTCCAATCGTGATATACTCAATAATTATTTGTTATTGAACTATGTTAACCAAGCTATCGAATTTAGGTGTCTTGAGTTTATGATCAAATAGAGGGCATGTTGCAGCATCATATAAACAACCACATTCCATAAGATAGCTAGAAAAGGAGATTTTAAATACCAAACCATTCTACAAATGGTCAGCACATTTTCAATTTGGAGCAAGCAAGTCTCACATTTCAATTATCCCTTTAAAGGACCAATTTGTAACAAAATAAATAAAAGACTAACTTGTTATAAGCATCTAACTTAAAGGATTGTAGGAGGTATTTGACCTTTATTTTGAAACATTGCTTTTACAACAGGAGTTTATTTAGAATCACTGAATCATACTAACATAAAATTACACATATACAACACATTAGTATTCTATGCTCTATCTATATAGAAATCAAATTCTTCAGCATATTTTTAACAGTATTTCATATATATAAGTATCACAGTCTCACTCTATCTTGCCTCTAACAATGTGATTGAAGCTTCATTTACTGAACACCCTTTAGATGAAGATCCTGTGCTGATTGTATTATTATTATTAGTATCTCTTCCTGCGTAGAACCCGGGTTCACTTGGTTTTGGGAGTAATTTTTCACCGTTCAACATAAAAACCACAGATGACATGTTAGGCCTATTTTCTGGTTGCTGTTGAACACACAATAGACCAACATGAATGAATCTTATTATTTCTGAACATATGGCCTCATCGTATAATATGTCAGCTATTAACTCCTCTGGCCTGCCTTCAATCCACAGTCTCCATGCCTAAAATGACATCAAGGTTACAAAAAGAGTAAGCTCAATCCGATAAAGTGGATTTTGGTTCATTGACTTGTTTTTTGTGTATGTATGTGTTGAGTTTACTTTCAATTATGAATAAATATTCCATTTGAATTTTTACCATCCAGAAAATTTACTGAGACAAAAAAGGGATAACTATATTGTGGCATAAGATAGAAAAACACATAAACATCAAAACTTACATGACCAAGAAGGTTTAGATGATGTAGAGGGTCACAAAATCCGCGATTCTTCCTACCGCTAATTATCTCAAGTACAACGACTCCAAAGCTAAAAACATCAGATTTTATTGAGAAAGATCCATGCACTGCATATTCTGGAGGCATATATCCACTGCAAGAGAGAACATTGAAGTTGGAAAAATATAAAATTAAAAGGGGTTGTGACATATCAGAAATGAAGGTTTAAATAGCTTTCAGTACCTGTAACACACAATACTAGTAACCCTAGTTTCTAGTATTTAGTGCATAAACATTCTTATCAGTAATAATGCCTAAAACATAGAAAACAATCCTTGTAATATTTGTCCATATTGAACTTAGTCAATTTATAGTCCCTATTCTAAGAACTAAAACGAATATGGTCTACATATTACAACATGGGCAAATATTACCACAGACTAAATCCAAAAAAACGAGGGCAAAAAACTATCTTTCCCATATTTTAGGAATTCAAGCTGACAAAAATGTTTCACAGAAACTAAAATAAAAATGATATATAATACATACTAAAGAGCTATGTAAGCATTAAATTGAAATGAATAAGGGAAAATTACTAAGTTCCCATCACTCTATTTGTATTAGCCTCGGCTTGGTCTCCCATAAATGATCTGGCTAAACCAAAATCTGATATCTTTGGAATCATATCAATATCAAGAAGAATATTGCTTGTCTTGAGATCTCTATGTATGATTCTTAATGTAGAATCCTGATGGAGATACAGCAGCCCCCGAGCAATACTATCAATAATTTCCAAACGCTTAGTCCAAGCTAGTAATTTGCTTCGTGTTGTATCTAACAGATTTCACATTCTTAAGTTAACATGAGAACTACATTCCGGCAAGAGAAAAATTGAGATAAATAAATTTGGTAGGTGTGAAAGTTCAAACCAAAAATAAAGCTTCCGTTGGGCATGAATTCGTAGATCAACATCTTTTCATCTTGTTGAATAGAACAACCAAGAAGTTTTACAAGATTACGGTGTTGAAGTGTTGCCATCAACTTTACTTCATTTTTGAATTCCTCAATTCCTTGTCCCGATGTTTTAGAAAGCCTCATAACAGCAATCTCTTGGCCGTCAACCATTACACCCTAGTTATATTTTTGGAAACTTTAGTACTTAGTACATGGTGAAATAACAGGATAGATAAAATAATATGATATCCAAGACTATACCTTGTACACTGGTCCAAAACCACCTTCTCCCAACTTGTTTCTAACAGAGAAGTTATTTGTTGCATTAGTGATGGTCGCAAAATCAAATATTGTAGCCAAGTCACCATCTTCCTTCTCCTTGTGCTTCCAGAGAAATAACTTTTTTATATATCCTGCAATAACAATTTAAGCGGTTTAATGTTAACAAAGTAAAGGAACACATCAATCAAACATCAGTGTTCGTTGTAAGTTGTAACTAATTCTATTTGCAGCACTATTTGAGTAAGTAAATCATAAATATTTGAGATTTACTTGTCATAAAATTTGGCTTACCAAGCTTCTTTCTATATGCTGATGTGATCAATACGAGAACGGTTAGTCCTATAATGAATGCAACAACTCCTGCAAGAGTCCCAGCAAGCTTCAATTTCCGCTTATTCTTTTTATGATCTGAGGGTTGAAGTTAATGTCAATCAACAAGAAGGTAAAGAAGCTTACTAAAAAGAAGAAAAAGCCATCTATAGTAAACACAACTTCCATTTGGAAGTTGATTCATGATCATTTGTTCTTAGAAATAGCTCAGTTATAAACTTAAAAGTGAAAAGAGAATTTAATATGTGATTTCAACTTTTCAACAATGCTTAATAATATCAAGACAAATGGTGAAATATATAAATTTATGCTATATATCTAACTGAAAAGACGAAGTATGTAATAAGAAATGAAAATACCAAGTTCTGAAGATGCCAGCCGTATGTAAATGTCTTGTCCTTGGTCTTGATGTTTTCTCATGTCCACAATGTTATGAAACCAAAGTAAGCAGCCACTACCACCATCTCTGATATCTAAAGTTGCATATGCAGAGCAAGAACAGTTTTTCAAACACACTGTCTTACATTCCTCAAGGCTCAAGGTCTTGTCAAACCACGATGCTGACGTATCTGGTAACTTCATGTTTGTGTACGGTAAAAATCCATCTCCTTGGAGACAATTCAAATGTGTTTTCCTTACGCACCCACCAGACCAATCTGATGCCTCCCAGCTCAGTTGAAATTTTGGCATGAAACCTTCCAAGCATTCGCATATTGGAAAGTCATTAATATTGCAGTTAGCGTTGATACCACAGAAGGCATAATCATCACACTGGTCTGCAGGACGATTAGCTAAAGCCTCCCAATTTTGTGTCTTATCTGTCCATTGTAAACGTTGTGATATTCCATTTGGGTCTAGCACCATTCTAGTAATAATTGAACTGCTCAAAGTTTCGTATTGGTAAGAGATTTCTCTGTCAGTGAACATTACAGAGAAATTCAAGACTCTATGCATTCTTTGCCAAGAAACACCAGTGAAAAGAAATCCATTCCATGACCCTGCTCTATACAGAAATATTCCCCCCTTTGCAGTAACCAGTTGAGGAAAACCATGTGTATCTATCCTGTATGAACACTCACCTTCAGCAGGATCTTCAGGGTTTCTCCAAGAAGTGAGATATCTATATGGACCAGTAACTAAGTTACTTTTCAGCTTCATTCCAGCTAAGAAAGTGTTACCAGGATAATCAAAACTTTCCCACAAAAAGTTCTGAGTGCTGTTTGCATCTTTCACAACAAGGTTTCCTGAATCAAACAACTGCACAACAACTGAATTCACGGCCACAATTCTTGATGAATTGGAGTTCCAGATGACACCTTTGGAGCCATCAAGAATAACAAGACTTCCTTGATCATTGAGTTTCAGCATTGCTGTTGTGTTATGTACAGGAGTATTTCTATTGGCAACCCACACAATTGTCTTTGGTGATATGTTCTTATACCATATACCAAAGTATTGACGTTGTGGATCTCCAAAGTTGAAAAATCCTGCTTCAAAGGTTCCATCTGTAGAAACAAGGGTTTCATTATATTGGATAAACTGATTTGGAGTAAGTGTCTTCAGTTTAGAGAAAGTGGGCATGAAGCAAAAGAAGAAAGAAAACGCCATTAGCATTAGCATCTTGTTATTGTTCTCCATTGTGTGTGTGTGAGTTGCTCTTCATCATTTTTCTTTTATCAAATTCCATTGAGACGGCTTAGTCCAAGTCTACTCATGTGCGTGCTGATTGATGCAAATGCAAAACAAAATCAACAAGTTTGTGGTGTATACTCACCTAAAGCTTGGTATGTTGACCCAATGCTGACTGATTCGTTGTCAAGTGAAGACCTTAGTATTACGTGTAATATGGATGATGGAATTGAAAAGGAAAGGGAGAGACCAAAAGTATCAATGTTGCAAAATTTGGGGGATAAATTGACAATTACCATTAGGAGCTTATGGTTCTCCATTGTGTTTGTGTGGGTTTTTTCTGATTACTACTTTTTTAAGTATCATATTAATTTTCACTTGGCTTACCAAGCATCTTAAATTTTTTACCCGCCCCTTTTTGGCTGGCGACAATCCCTATCCGTCATCGACATCATTGTCTTTTTCAAATTCAATTAAGACAAAGGCCCTGTTTGGATAAACAACTTATTTGCAGCTTATAGCATAAGCACTTACGTATAATTTTTTTTTTAAACTCGGTAGCCGGCCCAAGTACCGAATAATTCGAGGGACCAGCCTTATTGTCTACTAATTCGAGAGAGAAAAACTCTGTATGAACTGACCCAACACATGAATTGTTGACACTCGGGGATTCAAACATGAGACTTACAGAAGAATACACTCCAAAGTCTTAAACCAACACCACGAGGCCAAACCCCGAGGTTATTTCTATAGCAAAAGATAAAAACAAAATAATTGTCTTCTTATAAGTTGTCTTCATAAGCAAAAACAACTTATGAACATGTCATAAATTGTTTTCATAAGTTTTCCAAAACAGACTTACAAAACTTATGAACATTTCATAAGTCTTACAAAACACGTGTTGTGTCCAAAACCGACACAACACCGATACATGTGATTAAGCTCAAATAATTGATTTTCTCGAATTATTACTGGTGTAAACATGTCAGTATCAATATCGTGTTCAGAGGTTTTCGTAAGTTCTTCAAACAGGCCACATGAAAATAATGTAAGGTCCAGACAACACCAACAAGGAGCCTGTGATGTAAAACAAATTAAAGTCTTATTCAGCTTTGAGTTATAGAGTTACCTGTGAAATGGGTTATTTGGATTGAAACATCAACAATAACAACAATGACTATTATTACAAGAAACAACAACTTATCACAAACGAATGCATGTAGAGACCTCAATCATACAGTGATCATTGAATTGGTATGTGGTGTATAAAATATAGGAATTTTCAAACTAGACAAGTATAACGGTAATTTTGGAAAAAAATTAATTTTATTCCCTCCAAAATCCTAACGTAAACCAGTGGCTGCCGCAAAGAAACGGCGCCGTTGCAGTTGAGATCAAAATTCTCAGAGTGGAGGGATGGAAGGAAGCTAAGAATATGCGGAGCCATTATTCCTTGCTACAGAGTTGATCAAATCTTCCCGCTATAGTGTAAAACTTTAAGCAAAATTTATATATTTTTTGTTAGGTTTAAATATGCAGCAAATGATCCTCCAAATATTCGTTTTACACTATTGTGTTTTATAACAAAAATAAGCTAGCTTCTTGGACTAGCTTATAAACTTGTTTTGATAGATATATATTTTCAAAAAGTCATTAACCTATAGTGTAATTTATGTATAATGCATATTTAGAAAGTCATTAATAATAGATTCTAGAGGAAATTGCACTCACCTCCCCTAAGATTTATTAAAATGGCACTAACACCCCCTCTAGTTTTAAAATGAACTCTAACTTTTTGCTCAAAAAAAAAAATGAACTCTAACTTCTCTTAAGTTTTCAACAAATAGACAAACACCTCCCTTCTTGGTTAACATCGTTAAATTGTCCATTAACTTTTTTTTTTTTTTGATAAAAAAATCATGCATGTGTAATCATGTAACTTCCATATATTTTTTTTTGAATGTAACTTCCATATGCTAGTATGCTTTGTCGTCACATCATATATATATATATATATATATATATATATATATATATATATATATTTTCCACCCACTAGTTTTTTTTATAAAAAAAAAAATATTTTAAAAAAATTACACACGTGGTGTTCACGTCAGCATTGACTTTTTTCAAAATTGGTCTGAGGGTCAAAATTGCAAAAGGGGCCGTATTTAGGGAGCTGGATTATATTTTATTTTGTTAGGGGTCAAAATCGCAACTTGCTGATACTTAGGGGACTAATTTGGGATTCCTTGAAGTGTCATACTTTTAAGACTATTGAAAAGCACCCACAAACATCTCTTGATTACGGTTGGACACTTTGATTGTCGCCTCGTTTAATCACTTTAGGTATTCCTTCAAGGATTTGGAGGATCCTTTCCTAAAGTTGGACAAACTTGTTTGTGACTTTCTAGTGCTTACTGCCCGCAAAATGGTGGACAAATTTGTGGTGTAAGTTCACGTATCCAGCAATGGAATGGATCGGGGGATTCATGGTCTTGGATAAGAGTTTACACTTTAGGTATTCATCCACGCCTATTATTGACATTCGGGTGCCCAGGGCCAACAAATATTTATGGGGACCTGGTTTGAATGTTGCTGGGACAGGGGGTGTCCCATATCTTCCGACTTAAAGGTTGGTGATTATCCATCTCCTCCGCATCAAAATCCCCATTAGCTTGTTGCGTGTGTTGTATTCTCGACATCTATGTGTCAACTGTCAATGTTTCGTTATGGCATTGTAGGTGCTCGACCATCACCTGGATGTTTTACAATGCCTCATTGCCTGCGAATCGCACCATCGGGTTCAAATTAATAAAGCAAGGTCACCTTAAAGCTATGTATAAAAGAGAGAACCAAGCCACTCAAATACTTGACTGAGAATCACATCCTGCCAATGTGAGACTTAAGACACCACATTATACCCGAGACCATAACGTAAACCTTCTTATAACAATGAACTTTTACGAAAAGATAGCGTGTTTGCAGGATGTCATGGTTCCAAATTAACAATCACATTCTAAAAGGTAAAAATGAAATTTCAGATTCCAAACGATTCTATAAATGGACAGCACATGTTCAATTTGGAGTAAGCAAGTATCCTATAACTCTGTTACATTACAACAATAATTGATTTACAATACCAGATATAAATGGCCTTTTCTATTAAATAAGTTTTTGAAATTTGGTTTTACAATAGGAATTTATCAAGAATCATACTAACATAAAATTACACATGTTCAACACATTAGTGTTCTATGATCTATCTATATCTATATTTGTCACAACCAAAATTTAGTACGTTATGAACAGTATTTCATCCATATCAGTATCGCTCGCACACACACACAGTGGCATTCTATCGGGCCTCTAACAATGAGATTGAAGCTTCATTTATTGAACACTTTTTTGAAGAAGATTTTGTGCTATTAGTATTATCTCCTCCTGCGTAGAACCCGGGTTCAGTTGGTTTGGGGAGTAAATTTTCACCCTTTAACATAAAAACCACAGATGACATATTAGGCCTATTTTCTGGTTTCTGTTGTACACACAATAGACCGACATGGATAAATCTTATTATTTTTGAAGATATGGCATCATCATCATATAATATGTCAGCTATGAACTCCAGTGGCCTTTCTTCAATCCACAGTCTCCATGCCTGAAATGTAATCAAAGTTACATAAAGAGTAAGCTTAATACTTACTCAATTTCCATTTTATGTAATGATAATGATAAAACCTTTTTGTGAGACAAAAAAGAGATATGATGAATGGAACTATGAATATAGTGTGTCACAAACATATATACACTTCAAAACTTACATGACCAAGAAGGTTTAAATGATGTCGAGGGTCACAAAATCCGCGATTCTTTCTACCGCTAATTATCTCAAGTACAACGACTCCAAAGCTAAAAACGTCAGATTTTATTGAGAAAGACCCATGCACGGCATATTCTGGAGGCATATATCCACTGCAAGAAAAAAACATAGAAGTTTGAAAAGATGTATATTAAAAGGAGTTTCACAACGGAAGAACCGAAGGTTTAAATAATTTTTCAAAACCTATAACATACAGTTCTAGTAACATAATTTTTTAGTAATTAGTCCCTAAATAAAATTCTTATCAGTAACAATGCCTAAAAATAGAACACAATGCTTGTAATATTTCCTGGACTAACACTCCAATATGAAAAATTATCATCAAAGACTAAAATCAAAATGATGAAAACAAAAAACAATCTTTCCTGTATTTTAGGAATTCAAACTGATAAAAATCTTTCATAGAAAAAAAATAAGCTAATGAAAATTAAGCCTTATATTGAAATAAATATAAGTTAGATATTACTATGTTCCCATCACTCTATTTGTATTAGCCTCGGCTTCGTCTCCCATAAATGATCTGGCTAAACCAAAATCTGATATCTTTGGGATCATATCAATATCAAGAAGAATATTGCCTGTTTTGAGATCTCTATGTATGATTCTTAGTGTAGAATCTTGATGAAGATACAACAGCCCTCGAGCAATTCCATCAATAATTTCCAGGCGCTTATTCCAATTTAGTAATTTGCTTCGCATAGTATCTAACAAATTTCACATTCTCAAGTTAGCATGGGAACTACATTATGACAGGAGTAAACTAAGAGAAATTAATTTCGTTGGTGAGAAAGTTCGAACCAAAAATAAAGTAATCCAAGCTTCTATTGGGCATGAATTCGTAGATCAACAACTTTTCATCGTGTTGAATAGAACAGCCAAGAAGTTTTACTAGATTACGGTGTTGAAGTGTTGCCATCATCTTTACTTCATTTTTGAACTCCTCGGATCCTTGTCGCGATGTTTTAGAAAGCCTCTTAACAGCAATCTCTTGGCCATCTAGCATTATACCCTAGTAATATTTTTGGAAATTTTAGTACTTATAGTACTTGGTGAAATAAAAAGCTTGGATTGAAATTTTAATTTGGTAATTTTAGTACTTATAGTACTTGGTGAAATTTTAATCTGGACTTTACCTTGTACACTTGTCCAAAACCACCTTCTCCTAACTTATTTCTGTTAGAGAAGTGGTTTGTTGCATTGGTGATGGTGGAAAAATCAAATATTGTTGCCAAGTCACCATCTTCCTTCTCCTTCTTGTGAAATAACTTTTTTATATACCCTGAAGTAACAATTTAAGTGGTTTTATGTTAGGAAAGTAAAGGAACATATCAATCAAACTTCAGAGTTCATTGTAAGTGTTTTTTTCAACAATTTAAGAAAATCGTTAATATTTGAGATTTACTTATCATAACTTTTTCACTTGGCTTACCATGCTTCTTTCTATATGCTGATGTGACCAATACAAGAACGGATAGTCCTATAATGAATGCAATAACTCCTGCAACAGTTCGAACACGCTTCAAGTTTTTCGTATTCTTTTTATGATCTGAAGGTTGAAGTAAATGTCAGTCAAGAAGCAGATAAAGATGCTTACTAAAAAGAAGGGATCTATAGGGAAAAGTGAAAAGAGAATTATTAATGCCAAGTAATTTTATGTTTTGAACAGTACATAATTCCTAGAGATTGATTATTTCCAGAAGTTGGAATTTATATGTTTTTGTGACACTTATTAATTAAACAGTTAAGGTAGCAGTACCAGTTCTTTCACACAAATGATGAAATATATCTAACTGAAAAGCCAAAATATGTAATAGGAAGTTAAAATACCAAGTTCCGATGATGCCAATCGTATGTAAATGTCTTGTCCTAGGTCTGGATGTTTTCTCATGTCAACAATGTTGTCAAACCAAAGTAAGCAGCCACTCCCACCATCTCTGATATCAGAATTTGCATATGCAGTGCAAGTACAGTTTTTCAAACACATTGTCTTACATTCCTCAAGGCTCAAGCTCTTGTCAAACCACGATGCTGACGTATCTGGCAGCTTCATGTTTGTGTACGTTAAAAATCCATCTCCATCGAGACAATTTAAAGGTGTTTTCCTTACACACCCACCAGACAAATTGGATGAAATGAAACCTTCCAAGCATTCACATAGTGGAAAGAGGTCACCATCGCAGTTAGAATTGATACCACACAAGTCATACGCATCACACTGGTCTGAAGGACGAGAATATATAGCCTCCCAAATCTGTGTCCTATCTGACCATTGAAAACGTTGTGAAGTTCCGTATGGATCTAGCACCAATCTAGTATTAAATAAACTGTTCAAAGTTTCATATTGATAAGATAATTCTTTGTCGGTGACTACTACTGAGAAATTCAAGACTCTATGCAGTCTTTGCCAAGAAACACCAGTGAAAAGAAGTCCATTCCATGACCCTCCTCTATACAGAACTTTTGCTCCCTTTGTAGTAACCAGTTGAGGAAAACCATGTGTATCTATCTTATACGAACACTCACCTTCAGCAGGATCTTGAGGGCTTTTCCAAGATGTGAGATATCTATATGGACCAGTAACTAAGTTACTTTTCAGCTTCATTCCAGCTAGGAAAGTGTTACCAGGATAATCAAAACTTTCCCACAAAAAGTTCCGAGAGCTGTTTGCATCTTTCATAACAAGGTTTCCGGAATCCAACAGCTGCACAATAACTGATTTCACCGCCACAACTCTTGATGAATTAGAGTTCCAGATGACACCTTTGGAGCCATCAAGAATAATAAGACTTCCTTGATCGTTAAGTTTCAGCATTGCTGTTGAGTTCTGTGCAGGGGTATTTCTATTGGCAACCCACACAATAGTCCTCGGTGATATGTTCTTGTACCATATACCGAAGTATTGGCACTGTGAATCGCCAAAGTTGAAAAATCCTGCTTCAAACCTTCCAGCTGCAGAAGTAAGAGTATCACCATATTGCATAAACTGATTTGGAGCAATAGTAGTAAAAGTGTTTTGTTTCGAGAAAGTGGGCATGGAGCATAATAAAAAATTGCACACAATTAGCATTAGCACCTTATTATGCTTCTCCATTCTATTTGTGAGAGTTTGTTCTCATCATTTTCATTTTATCAAAGTCTTCCCATGTTTTTTTGTTTGTTTGACGATTAAGCATTAGCACCTTGTTATTGTTGTTTTGCGTGTGTATTTATATTTAAGGAAAATGCTAATTTATATAGAAATTCAATGGTGATAGTGATAATGAAAAAGGGATATCACTTATTTATTTAGTTGTTATATTAGTAAATCGTTGTCATGATGTAAAAGAAATTGTTCTTAAAACAAAGGATTAATTTTGTTTGGTCAAAAGAAAAAACAAAGGATTTAATATTATTGTTGATGTTAATATAATTTTTAATGAAGTGAAAATGTGAATTATGTTGTGTTATAGGTCAATTAGTATCCTGACATTTGGGAAATTTTTTTTTATATTAAGGTAAGGTAAGTTCCAAGCAATAACAAGTTTTGTTCTTGTTCAACATTAAGGATGGACCAGTGATGCCTTTGTTTATAGATGTCAAGGATGGATTTGTTAAATAGGTTGCTTATTCCAATTGTATTTGGCGGATTCTCAAACATTTTTTTTCTTCTCAAAAAATAAAAATACAATCAAAATTATTTAAAAACTGATCCCGCAATCTTTCATTTTCATTCTCTCCCAAACCCTAGCAAAAACCGTGCTCGCTGCAAAGAAGTCGTGGCAGAGATAAAAAAATTATGATCGGATGAATGAACCAATGAACACAATGGAAGGAAGCTATTGGAAATCGACAGAAGAAGCCATTATTCCTTCCTATTGAACATCGTAGGCTTCTTCACCAATCCTATGTCCTTAGCAAGGGGATGCAATGGGAGAGTCTAGATAGGGTAGCAATCTTAATATCTGATTCGGGTTTGGCTAGAGACCTCCTTATATAGGGAAAGATTAGGGTTTTTCCGAAGCAACTCATTAGTTTTTCCTATAAGTGTCACGACCCAATATTCACAATCGTGACCGGCGCACGAACTAGAACTTTCTGGTCCGGCAAGCCTAACTACCAAACTTGACAAATGACACATAAATAATTTACACATAACTATTTTCATCAAAAGAATATTTACAGAATTTTGGACAGAGTATCCCCTGTAAGTTTAACGTTTCCAAGATATCAATCCTGTTCATAAACCTGTTCAGCAGCCAGAAACTCAAAAGAATACATATTTACATAATTGCACAACTCAAAATGGGACACTTCTAGACTCCATATAGCTGCAGATGCACTAACTGAACATTTACATAAGCAAAAGAACCATCCATCAAGGAGGCCTACCAAAAAGTGAAAATGATGAACCTCAGATCTACTTGCAGCTTCCTACTCAGCTGCTCGGGAATCTGAAAAAAATAGAAAAAGAAAGAGTAAGTCACAAGGACTTAGTGAGGAGACAACAACCACCACCGACTAGAAGGAAAACACACATGACACGAGTACTTCGTTTTTCAAAACTAAGGTTCATTTCCAAGACTAGTAACCGTGTAAAATTCTAGAAATTCGCAACCGTTATACGTGTGAAAATTCACACCTTTTAAATATTTCCAACCAACTAGGTGAACTTCAATAGAAAACCTAACATCGTAAAGACGTGAAAATAAAATTACAAGCCTTTTAAAATATATGTATCGCCGAAAACCATAAATAAAACCTTCAAAAATACATTGCCGAAAAACCATAAATAAAGCCTTTAAAAAACATATCATCGAAAATCTTGATAAAAGTCTTTAAACAAAATATAGGAAACTCCATTTAATGAAAATAATCAAATGGGTGAACCGAGAACTAGCTCCATCTCGTTGATAGCCCTCTCCTCCTAATGGTGGCCTTTCCATGGGGCGGCTCCATCTAACGGATAGCTCTTTTCTCTCGACTCAAAACAAAGTGTAAAACATTTTCAATTAGGGAGTTTACCTCTCATTGATAGCCCTCTCCTCCTAATGGTGGCCTTTCCATTGGGGCGGCTCCATCTAATGGGGTAACTCTAGCTAATTGAAATCACATGCTAGGTGCACCTAGGTCGTCACAATAATAATCATTTTTTTTTTCTCTCAAAACATATAGCTTTAAAACCACGATTCGTACAATATCAACTTGTGTCAAACGCACACAATCAAATCCCAATTTGCAATTCTTGGTTTATAAGTCATAGATAAATTCCAAATAGAAACCGTAATAATATCAACGACTTAAACATGTATCAAAGACGATAAAAAAAAATATTCAAAGGGTGTGTTCCCCATTTTGTAAATACTTTAACATATAAAATCATAAAAATATCAATAATAACGATATTGAAAATAGGCGATAATGATCGTCATCAACTCACTGTTATGACGAATCAACTAGGTGTGCTCTCCAACCACCCCGGGAGAAGCAAGTGAAGCGTCCGGCATCGTATCTGAGCATAAATAATATTTTCCCATAAATTAGAAACTCATTTCAGAACTTCAGTAGCAATATATTTATGTTATAGTGTTATTCTACCATGTAGGCGTCAACCTGTTAGTGTATTACCAACTTTCGTTTTAGATTGCATATGAAACAAATGCTTATTATGAACAAAACAAATAACAACAGCACATACTTCATACTTTACGTCAATATTACTGAAGTTACATATAACCATTCAAATCAAATTAAAGTATGTATCATTTTCATATGTTGAGTTATATATATAATATACTCTCTAAAATTAATTTCAACTCAATAATCATGCCTAACTATGTACTAATTGAAATGTATGTTGATAAATATACCTCAAAGATCTTCAATGAATAATTACCAAGAGTGGGTACTATTCTCTTCTTAGAACCCTAACCCCAAATCTCCAAAATCAAACTAGCTTAGCTTTGTAGTATAACTTTCCTTATGGGTGCTTGATTTGTGGAATAAATTTCATGTTCTAAAAGAAAATTGGAGAAGGAAGAAGTGAAGAAAGTGAGGAACAGGGAGGATGACGAGGGGAGAGAAATGAATAAAGAGGGAGTGTTTTGTAGAAAGTTCCACAATGTTCTGTTTTTTTTTTTTTATATCTATTTTATTTAATTTTTTTTCAATTTTTTTTCCCTCTTCTCACGTGTGTTGTGTTACTATATATAATATATAATTATTATTGTTACTTATTATTGATTTATTTTTCTCAATTAATGAAGCGGTGCGTTTCATTCTTCCCCCCTTAAGAAAATTCGTCCTCGAATTTTTTAACTACTAACCTTGATTTTCAAATAAGTATGGATACTTTGCACGCATTACTTCTTCGGGTTCCCAAGTGGTTTCTTCACCTGACGGACCTTTCCAAAGAACCTTCACTGAAACAATATCTTTTGAGCGTAAACGTCTCACTTCCTTATCTACAATAGCTACCGGATGTTCGATGTATGACAAAGTCTCATCCAATTGCACATCTTCATGATTAATCACATGAGAAGGGTCATAAAGGTATTTCCGAAGCATAGAAATATGAAAGACCGGATGAACTCCCGAGAGATCCGGTGGAAGTGCTAACCGATAAGCCACAGGTCCGACTCTCTCCAAAATCTCAAACGGCCCGATGAACCTTGGAGTTAGCTTGCCCCTTTTTCCAAACCGCAAAACACCCTTCATTGGCGAAACACGTAAAAATACATGCTCCCCCACTGTGAACTCTAAGGGACGACGCCTCTTGTCCGAATAAGATTTTTGCCTACTCTGAGCAGTTACTAAGCGATCTCGAATCAACTTAACTTTATCAATGACATCTTGAATCAACTCGGGACCCACTAACTTAGCTTCTCCAACTTCAAACCATCCTATAGGAGACCTACATCGCCTACCATACAATGCCTCAAAAGGTGCCATTTGAATACTTGACTGGTAGCTGTTGTTGTATGCAAATTCCATCATGGGCAAATATCGATCCCAACTTCCTCCAAGATCAAGAACACAAGCACGGAGCATATCCTCTAGAATTTGAATAGTTCTCTCCGATTGACCATCAGTTTGAGGATGAAAAGCTGTACTAAGGTTCAAACGAGTTCCCAATGCATCTTGAAAAGACTTCCAAAACTGAGCAGTAAATTGAGCCCCACGGTCAGAGATAATTGAAATTGGTACACCATGCAAAGAGACAATCTCCTCTAAATAAATCTTAGCATACTGAGAAGCAGTATATGTAGTCTTCACAGGTAAGAAATGTGCAGACTTGGTCAAACGATCTATAATCACCCATACAGAGTCATAACCCTTTTGAGTCCGTGGTAAACCCGTAACAAAATCCATAGCAATGCCTTCCCACTTCCATTCAGGTATTTCAATAGGTTGAAGTAAACCTGCAGGTTTCTGGTGTTCAGCCTTCACTTGTTGGCACACTAAACATTTAGAGACAAAATCCGCTACATCTCTCTTCATTCCTTCCCACCAATAAAATTCTCTCAAATCTTGATACATCTTATTAGAACTTGGATGAATAGTATAAAAAGAATGATGAGCCTCCTCTAAGATTTTCCTCCTTAAATCACCAACATTTGGGACACAAATTCGAGACTTCAACCACAAAACACCGTCAGAGTCCATTGAGAAGTTCGAGACTTTACCATTTCGCACATTATCCATCGTCTTCATCAACTCTGAATCTTGACTTTGGGCCTGTTTGATATCATCAATTAAGGTAGAACGAATTTTCATGTGAGATAACAATGTTCTTGAGTGATCAATCTCAAATTCAATTCCACTTTCAACAATTTCTTGAAACTCTTTAACAATAGGCCTCTTTATTGCTGTCAAATGAGCAAGACTACCCATGGACTTCCTACTTAAAGCATCTGCAACAACATTGGCTTTACCAGGGTGATATAAGATCGTGCAGTCGTAATCTTTCAAGAGCTCCACCCATCTTCTCTGTCTTAAATTCAAATCTCGCTGCTCAAAAATATATTTAAGACTCTTGTGGTCAGTGTAAATCTCACAAGTCTCTCCATATAGGTAATGCCTCCAAATTTTAAGAGCGAAAATCACTGCTGCCATCTCTAAATCATGTGTTGGATAGTTCTGCTCGTGCCTTTTAAGTTGTCTAGATGCATAGGCGATAACTTTACCATGCTGCATAAGAACACAACCAAGACCAACTCTAGAAGCATCACAGTAAACAACATAACCTCCACCACTCGTTGGTAATGCCAATATAGGTGCTGAAATCAAACATCCCTTTAACTTTCGAAAGCTTTCTTCACATGCATCCGTCCATTTAAACTCAACTTTCTTTTGGGTCAATCTAGTTAATGGGAATGCAAGTTTGGAAAAATCCTTCACAAAACGACGATAATAGCCAGCTAAACCAAGAAAACTTCGAATCTCTTTCACTGAGGTGGGTCTGGGCCAATTCTGCACTGCCTCAACCTTGCTTGGATCAACACTTATCCCATTCTTTGACACAATATGTCCTAGAAACGCCACACTCTCCAACCAAAATTCGCATTTAGAGAATTTGGCATACAATTGCTTCTCTCTTAAAGTTTGCAAAACCAACCTCAAATGTTGCACGTGCTCATCCTTGCTCTTAGAATAAATAAGGATGTCATCAATAAAAACAATCACGAACCGATCCAAGAATGGTTTAAAAACACGATTCATCAAATCCATAAAAGCTGCTGGAGCATTTGTAAGCCCAAAAGACATAACAAGAAATTCATAATGCCCATAACGAGTGCGAAAAGCTGTCTTTAATATATCCTCACTCTTAATCTTCAATTGATGATACCCAGACCGTAAGTCAATCTTAGAAAAACACTGAGCTCCTTGAAGTTGATCAAATAATTCGTCAATCCGAGGTAAAGGATATTTATTCTTTATTGTCACCTTGTTCAATTGTCTGTAATCTACACATAATCGCATGGATCCATCTTTCTTCTTTACAAACAATACTGGTGCACCCCATGGAGAAGTACTAGCACGAATAAAACCCTTGTCAAGAAGATCTTGTAGCTGCTCCCTTAACTCCTTGAGTTCTGCCGGGGCCATTCGGTAAGGAGGTATAGATATAGGCTGAGTGCCAGGAATTACGTCTATAGAGAACTCAATTTCCCTATCAGGTGGTAATCCAGGAAGTTCTTCTGGGAAAACATCTGAAAACTCACACACTATAGGAACATTTTCTAATTTTTCTTCACCTGCTTGAACATTCCTAACCAGTGCTAAGTACCCTTGACAACCTCCTCTTAGCAGTTTGTTAGCTCTCAATGATGAGATTAAATTGTTTGGTACCCAAATGCGTTCTCCTTGAAATGAGAAGGTTGCTTCCCCAGGTTTTTCAAATTTCACTACTTTATTACGACAGTCTACAGTGGCATAATGAAAAGACAACCAATCCATACCCAGAATCACATCAAAATCTATCATATCGAGAACAACTAGATCCGCAGGTAAAATGTTGCCCTCAATAGATACATCACAAGAACAATATATAGACTTTGCTAGCAAATTATTACCAATAGGTGTAGTCACAACTAAGGTCTCATCTAGAAAAGATGAACTTTTACCAAGTCGAGGAGCAAAGCAAGATGATACAAAAGAATGTGTAGCGCCTGGATCAAACAGAACATGGGCACCTTGGGAACAAACAGAAAGTGTACCTGTAACCACTGCATTAGATGTCTGAGCATCTTGACGGGTCAAAGCAAAAACTCGAGCATGACCTCTTCCTGCTTGTGACTGACTTCTACCTCCAGATCCTCTACCTCCATGTTGAGATGCTCCTGAACCCCGAACAAAGGAATTTTCCCCTTGCCTCACAGGTGCAGAAGGAGTATGAGAAGATGCTAAAGCTGCAGGTGCTGATGCATGACTAGATGATGGTTGTGTTGTAGGTACGGGACAATTCTTCTTAATGTGACCTTTTTGACCACATTGAAAGCACTCTCTATCATCGTTAAAACAAGTCCCAGAATGAAATCTACCACAAATAGAACAAGCTGTAGTTGTACCACTAGAATGCCTACGAGGAAAAGTAGATCCCGTAGATCCCCTGCGACCCGACCTATGACTTTGCACTGTACCAGATGATTGTCCACTAAAACCACCCTTCTGTGATACTGATTTTTGCTGCCCCTGATAACCAAACATAGATCCACCCCCACGATTAGAATAATTACTGTAAGACCCTTCCACTCGTTGTTTCTTGTGAGAATCTTGTCTACTACCTCCCTTATCCTTCTGTCGCTGCTCAATCTGAAGTGCCAAACTCAAAACATCCGCAAAAGTTTGACAATTAGAACCGACCACTGATCTAAATATGTATTCCCTTAACCCTCTGATGAACTTCTTGATACGCATATCTTCTGTGATACGGTAGGGAGCATACCTAGAAAGCTGTGTAAAACGGGCACTATACTCTGAAACCGACATTCCCTCTGTTTGCTCAAATATCTCAAACTCATGAGCTAATTGATCCCTAACACTTTCAGGAAGAAAACGAGCCATAAATAATTCAGAGAATTCTTTCCAAGCCATGGGTGGTGATCCCATTTGTCTTCCATGCGTCACTGAGTCAAACCAGTCATGCGCCACACCTTCCAATTGATAAGAGGTCAATTCCACTGCCCTTACATCTGAACAACCTAATGCTCTCCATAACCTCTCTAATCCATCAATGAATCGTTGTGGATCTTCACTCACACTAGACCCGGAAAAAGTAGGGGGTTTGAGTTTCAAAAATTCTGCTAAAGTAACCTCAATCCCCCTTGTTGGAGCTGCCACCATCTGATCAACTTGTCTAACTTCTTGCTGACCTTCTAAATTTTCATGTGTTTGGTTTCCTTGTTGCTGCCCAGCAACAATTCCAACAAGTTGTTGCACAACCTGTTGTAAACCCTGTAGGTTAGCATCTTCCACCATTAGATTTCCACGTCTTCTTCTAGGAACCTCAACATTAAATAAATCTTCAACAAAGGCATGTCTTCCTGCATTAACTCCGCGCCTTCTAACGTTAACCCCACGTCCACCTCGAACACGAACTCGACCTCTTTGATGAGTGCCTTGAGGTGGTGCATTTGACTCATCAACAACTTCCCTTCTAGTACGGTTCCTATTTCTGGGTGGCATCCTCACCTAATAAAGTAACATTGATTAGAAAGGGAAGCAGACAACAAGGAACGTGACACCAATCAAAGACCACATGAATCAAAGACACAAATTCAGACAACAAAAGAGACTATCATAGATTTCTAATAGCTTTTTGCGAGTAAATGGTGCCGCGGTTCACAATTTACTAGCAAAAATCTATTATCACTCTATGTCTGCAGCTATTTGGACCTAAAACCGGGCTCTGATACCAACTTTGTCACGACCCAATATTCACAATCGTGACCGGCGCACGAACTAGAACTTTCTGGTCCGGCAAGCCTAACTACCAAACTTGACAAATGACACATAAATAATTTACACATAACTATTTTCATCAAAAGAATATTTACAGAATTTTGGACAGAGTATCCCCTGTAAGTTTAACGTTTCCAAGATATCAATCCTGTTCATAAACCTGTTCAGCAGCCAGAAACTCAAAAGAATACATATTTACATAATTGCACAACTCAAAATGGGACACTTCTAGACTCCATATAGCTGCAGATGCACTAACTGAACATTTACATAAGCAAAAGAACCATCCATCAAGGAGGCCTACCAAAAAGTGAAAATGATGAACCTCAGATCTACTTGCAGCTTCCTACTCAGCTGCTCGGGAATCTGAAAAAAATAGAAAAAGAAAGAGTAAGTCACAAGGACTTAGTGAGGAGACAACAACCACCACCGACTAGAAGGAAAACACACATGACACGAGTACTTCGTTTTTCAAAACTAAGGTTCATTTCCAAGACTAGTAACCGTGTAAAATTCTAGAAATTCGCAACCGTTATACGTGTGAAAATTCACACCTTTTAAATATTTCCAACCAACTAGGTGAACTTCAATAGAAAACCTAACATCGTAAAGACGTGAAAATAAAATTACAAGCCTTTTAAAATATATGTATCGCCGAAAACCATAAATAAAACCTTCAAAAATACATTGCCGAAAAACCATAAATAAAGCCTTTAAAAAACATATCATCGAAAATCTTGATAAAAGTCTTTAAACAAAATATAGGAAACTCCATTTAATGAAAATAATCAAATGGGTGAACCGAGAACTAGCTCCATCTCGTTGATAGCCCTCTCCTCCTAATGGTGGCCTTTCCATGGGGCGGCTCCATCTAACGGATAGCTCTTTTCTCTCGACTCAAAACAAAGTGTAAAACATTTTCAATTAGGGAGTTTACCTCTCATTGATAGCCCTCTCCTCCTAATGGTGGCCTTTCCATTGGGGCGGCTCCATCTAATGGGGTAACTCTAGCTAATTGAAATCACATGCTAGGTGCACCTAGGTCGTCACAATAATAATCATTTTTTTTTTCTCTCAAAACATATAGCTTTAAAACCACGATTCGTACAATATCAACTTGTGTCAAACGCACACAATCAAATCCCAATTTGCAATTCTTGGTTTATAAGTCATAGATAAATTCCAAATAGAAACCGTAATAATATCAACGACTTAAACATGTATCAAAGACGATAAAAAAAAATATTCAAAGGGTGTGTTCCCCATTTTGTAAATACTTTAACATATAAAATCATAAAAATATCAATAATAACGATATTGAAAATAGGCGATAATGATCGTCATCAACTCACTGTTATGACGAATCAACTAGGTGTGCTCTCCAACCACCCCGGGAGAAGCAAGTGAAGCGTCCGGCATCGTATCTGAGCATAAATAATATTTTCCCATAAATTAGAAACTCATTTCAGAACTTCAGTAGCAATATATTTATGTTATAGTGTTATTCTACCATGTAGGCGTCAACCTGTTAGTGTATTACCAACTTTCGTTTTAGATTGCATATGAAACAAATGCTTATTATGAACAAAACAAATAACAACAGCACATACTTCATACTTTACGTCAATATTACTGAAGTTACATATAACCATTCAAATCAAATTAAAGTATGTATCATTTTCATATGTTGAGTTATATATATAATATACTCTCTAAAATTAATTTCAACTCAATAATCATGCCTAACTATGTACTAATTGAAATGTATGTTGATAAATATACCTCAAAGATCTTCAATGAATAATTACCAAGAGTGGGTACTATTCTCTTCTTAGAACCCTAACCCCAAATCTCCAAAATCAAACTAGCTTAGCTTTGTAGTATAACTTTCCTTATGGGTGCTTGATTTGTGGAATAAATTTCATGTTCTAAAAGAAAATTGGAGAAGGAAGAAGTGAAGAAAGTGAGGAACAGGGAGGATGACGAGGGGAGAGAAATGAATAAAGAGGGAGTGTTTTGTAGAAAGTTCCACAATGTTCTGTTTTTTTTTTTTTTATATCTATTTTATTTAATTTTTTTTCAATTTTTTTTCCCTCTTCTCACGTGTGTTGTGTTACTATATATAATATATAATTATTATTGTTACTTATTATTGATTTATTTTTCTCAATTAATGAAGCGGTGCGTTTCATTCTTCCCCCCTTAAGAAAATTCGTCCTCGAATTTTTTAACTACTAACCTTGATTTTCAAATAAGTATGGATACTTTGCACGCATTACTTCTTCGGGTTCCCAAGTGGTTTCTTCACCTGACGGACCTTTCCAAAGAACCTTCACTGAAACAATATCTTTTGAGCGTAAACGTCTCACTTCCTTATCTACAATAGCTACCGGATGTTCGATGTATGACAAAGTCTCATCCAATTGCACATCTTCATGATTAATCACATGAGAAGGGTCATAAAGGTATTTCCGAAGCATAGAAATATGAAAGACCGGATGAACTCCCGAGAGATCCGGTGGAAGTGCTAACCGATAAGCCACAGGTCCGACTCTCTCCAAAATCTCAAACGGCCCGATGAACCTTGGAGTTAGCTTGCCCCTTTTTCCAAACCGCAAAACACCCTTCATTGGCGAAACACGTAAAAATACATGCTCCCCCACTGTGAACTCTAAGGGACGACGCCTCTTGTCCGAATAAGATTTTTGCCTACTCTGAGCAGTTACTAAGCGATCTCGAATCAACTTAACTTTATCAATGACATCTTGAATCAACTCGGGACCCACTAACTTAGCTTCTCCAACTTCAAACCATCCTATAGGAGACCTACATCGCCTACCATACAATGCCTCAAAAGGTGCCATTTGAATACTTGACTGGTAGCTGTTGTTGTATGCAAATTCCATCATGGGCAAATATCGATCCCAACTTCCTCCAAGATCAAGAACACAAGCACGGAGCATATCCTCTAGAATTTGAATAGTTCTCTCCGATTGACCATCAGTTTGAGGATGAAAAGCTGTACTAAGGTTCAAACGAGTTCCCAATGCATCTTGAAAAGACTTCCAAAACTGAGCAGTAAATTGAGCCCCACGGTCAGAGATAATTGAAATTGGTACACCATGCAAAGAGACAATCTCCTCTAAATAAATCTTAGCATACTGAGAAGCAGTATATGTAGTCTTCACAGGTAAGAAATGTGCAGACTTGGTCAAACGATCTATAATCACCCATACAGAGTCATAACCCTTTTGAGTCCGTGGTAAACCCGTAACAAAATCCATAGCAATGCCTTCCCACTTCCATTCAGGTATTTCAATAGGTTGAAGTAAACCTGCAGGTTTCTGGTGTTCAGCCTTCACTTGTTGGCACACTAAACATTTAGAGACAAAATCCGCTACATCTCTCTTCATTCCTTCCCACCAATAAAATTCTCTCAAATCTTGATACATCTTATTAGAACCTGGATGAATAGTATAAAAAGAATGATGAGCCTCCTCTAAGATTTTCCTCCTTAAATCACCAACATTTGGGACACAAATTCGAGACTTCAACCACAAAACACCGTCAGAGTCCATTGAGAAGTTCGAGACTTTACCATTTCGCACATTATCCATCGTCTTCATCAACTCTGAATCTTGACTTTGGGCCTGTTTGATATCATCAATTAAGGTAGAACGAATTTTCATGTGAGATAACAATGTTCTTGAGTGATCAATCTCAAATTCAATTCCACTTTCAACAATTTCTTGAAACTCTTTAACAATAGGCCTCTTTATTGCTGTCAAATGAGCAAGACTACCCATGGACTTCCTACTTAAAGCATCTGCAACAACATTGGCTTTACCAGGGTGATATAAGATCGTGCAGTCGTAATCTTTCAAGAGCTCCACCCATCTTCTCTGTCTTAAATTCAAATCTCGCTGCTCAAAAATATATTTAAGACTCTTGTGGTCAGTGTAAATCTCACAAGTCTCTCCATATAGGTAATGCCTCCAAATTTTAAGAGCGAAAATCACTGCTGCCATCTCTAAATCATGTGTAGGATAGTTCTGCTCGTGCCTTTTAAGTTGTCTAGATGCATAGGCGATAACTTTACCATGCTGCATAAGAACACAACCAAGACCAACTCTAGAAGCATCACAGTAAACAACATAACCTCCACCACTCGTTGGTAATGCCAATATAGGTGCTGAAATCAAACATCCCTTTAACTTTCGAAAGCTTTCTTCACATGCATCCGTCCATTTAAACTCAACTTTCTTTTGGGTCAATCTAGTTAATGGGAATGCAAGTTTGGAAAAATCCTTCACAAAACGACGATAATAGCCAGCTAAACCAAGAAAACTTCGAATCTCTTTCACTGAGGTGGGTCTGGGCCAATTCTGCACTGCCTCAACCTTGCTTGGATCAACACTTATCCCATTCTTTGACACAATATGTCCTAGAAACGCCACACTCTCCAACCAAAATTCGCATTTAGAGAATTTGGCATACAATTGCTTCTCTCTTAAAGTTTGCAAAACCAACCTCAAATGTTGCACGTGCTCATCCTTGCTCTTAGAATAAATAAGGATGTCATCAATAAAAACAATCACGAACCGATCCAAGAATGGTTTAAAAACACGATTCATCAAATCCATAAAAGCTGCTGGAGCATTTGTAAGCCCAAAAGACATAACAAGAAATTCATAATGCCCATAACGAGTGCGAAAAGCTGTCTTTAATATATCCTCACTCTTAATCTTCAATTGATGATACCCAGACCGTAAGTCAATCTTAGAAAAACACTGAGCTCCTTGAAGTTGATCAAATAATTCGTCAATCCGAGGTAAAGGATATTTATTCTTTATTGTCACCTTGTTCAATTGTCTGTAATCTACACATAATCGCATGGATCCATCTTTCTTCTTTACAAACAATACTGGTGCACCCCATGGAGAAGTACTAGCACGAATAAAACCCTTGTCAAGAAGATCTTGTAGCTGCTCCCTTAACTCCTTGAGTTCTGCCGGGGCCATTCGGTAAGGAGGTATAGATATAGGCTGAGTGCCAGGAATTACGTCTATAGAGAACTCAATTTCCCTATCAGGTGGTAATCCAGGAAGTTCTTCTGGGAAAACATCTGAAAACTCACACACTATAGGAACATTTTCTAATTTTTCTTCACCTGCTTGAACATTCCTAACCAGTGCTAAGTACCCTTGACAACCTCCTCTTAGCAGTTTGTTAGCTCTCAATGATGAGATTAAATTGTTTGGTACCCAAATGCGTTCTCCTTGAAATGAGAAGGTTGCTTCCCCAGGTTTTTCAAATTTCACTACTTTATTACGACAGTCTACAGTGGCATAATGAAAAGACAACCAATCCATACCCAGAATCACATCAAAATCTATCATATCGAGAACAACTAGATCCGCAGGTAAAATGTTGCCCTCAATAGATACATCACAAGAACAATATATAGACTTTGCTAGCAAATTATTACCAATAGGTGTAGTCACAACTAAGGTCTCATCTAGAAAAGATGAACTTTTACCAAGTCGAGGAGCAAAGCAAGATGATACAAAAGAATGTGTAGCGCCTGGATCAAACAGAACATGGGCACCTTGGGAACAAACAGAAAGTGTACCTGTAACCACTGCATTAGATGTCTGAGCATCTTGACGGGTCAAAGCAAAAACTCGAGCATGACCTCTTCCTGCTTGTGACTGACTTCTACCTCCAGATCCTCTACCTCCATGTTGAGATGCTCCTGAACCCCGAACAAAGGAATTTTCCCCTTGCCTCACAGGTGCAGAAGGAGTATGAGAAGATGCTAAAGCTGCAGGTGCTGATGCATGACTAGATGATGGTTGTGTTGTAGGTACGGGACAATTCTTCTTAATGTGACCTTTTTGACCACATTGAAAGCACTCTCTATCATCGTTAAAACAAGTCCCAGAATGAAATCTACCACAAATAGAACAAGCTGTAGTTGTACCACTAGAATGCCTACGAGGAAAAGTAGATCCCGTAGATCCCCTGCGACCCGACCTATGACTTTGCACTGTACCAGATGATTGTCCACTAAAACCACCCTTCTGTGATACTGATTTTTGCTGCCCCTGATAACCAAACATAGATCCACCCCCACGATTAGAATAATTACTGTAAGACCCTTCCACTCGTTGTTTCTTGTGAGAATCTTGTCTACTACCTCCCTTATCCTTCTGTCGCTGCTCAATCTGAAGTGCCAAACTCAAAACATCCGCAAAAGTTTGACAATTAGAACCGACCACTGATCTAAATATGTATTCCCTTAACCCTCTGATGAACTTCTTGATACGCATATCTTCTGTGATACGGTAGGGAGCATACCTAGAAAGCTGTGTAAAACGGGCACTATACTCTGAAACCGACATTCCCTCTGTTTGCTCAAATATCTCAAACTCATGAGCTAATTGATCCCTAACACTTTCAGGAAGAAAACGAGCCATAAATAATTCAGAGAATTCTTTCCAAGCCATGGGTGGTGATCCCATTTGTCTTCCATGCGTCACTGAGTCAAACCAGTCATGCGCCACACCTTCCAATTGATAAGAGGTCAATTCCACTGCCCTTACATCTGAACAACCTAATGCTCTCCATAACCTCTCTAATCCATCAATGAATCGTTGTGGATCTTCACTCACACTAGACCCGGAAAAAGTAGGGGGTTTGAGTTTCAAAAATTCTGCTAAAGTAACCTCAATCCCCCTTGTTGGAGCTGCCACCATCTGATCAACTTGTCTAACTTCTTGCTGACCTTCTAAATTTTCATGTGTTTGGTTTCCTTGTTGCTGCCCAGCAACAATTCCAACAAGTTGTTGCACAACCTGTTGTAAACCCTGTAGGTTAGCATCTTCCACCATTAGATTTCCACGTCTTCTTCTAGGAACCTCAACATTAAATAAATCTTCAACAAAGGCATGTCTTCCTGCATTAACTCCGCGCCTTCTAACGTTAACCCCACGTCCACCTCGAACACGAACTCGACCTCTTTGATGAGTGCCTTGAGGTGGTGCATTTGACTCATCAACAACTTCCCTTCTAGTACGGTTCCTATTTCTGGGTGGCATCCTCACCTAATAAAGTAACATTGATTAGAAAGGGAAGCAGACAACAAGGAACGTGACACCAATCAAAGACCACATGAATCAAAGACACAAATTCAGACAACAAAAGAGACTATCATAGATTTCTAATAGCTTTTTGCGAGTAAATGGTGCCGCGGTTCACAATTTACTAGCAAAAATCTATTATCACTCTATGTCTGCAGCTATTTGGACCTAAAACCGGGCTCTGATACCAACTTTGTCACGACCCAATATTCACAATCGTGACCGGCGCACGAACTAGAACTTTCTGGTCCGGCAAGCCTAACTACCAAACTTGACAAATGACACATAAATAATTTACACATAACTATTTTCATCAAAAGAATATTTACAGAATTTTGGACAGAGTATCCCCTGTAAGTTTAACGTTTCCAAGATATCAATCCTGTTCATAAACCTGTTCAGCAGCCAGAAACTCAAAAGAATACATATTTACATAATTGCACAACTCAAAATGGGACACTTCTAGACTCCATATAGCTGCAGATGCACTAACTGAACATTTACATAAGCAAAAGAACCATCCATCAAGGAGGCCTACCAAAAAGTGAAAATGATGAACCTCAGATCTACTTGCAGCTTCCTACTCAGCTGCTCGGGAATCTGAAAAAAATAGAAAAAGAAAGAGTAAGTCACAAGGACTTAGTGAGGAGACAACAACCACCACCGACTAGAAGGAAAACACACATGACACGAGTACTTCGTTTTTCAAAACTAAGGTTCATTTCCAAGACTAGTAACCGTGTAAAATTCTAGAAATTCGCAACCGTTATACGTGTGAAAATTCACACCTTTTAAATATTTCCAACCAACTAGGTGAACTTCAATAGAAAACCTAACATCGTAAAGACGTGAAAATAAAATTACAAGCCTTTTAAAATATATGTATCGCCGAAAACCATAAATAAAACCTTCAAAAATACATTGCCGAAAAACCATAAATAAAGCCTTTAAAAAACATATCATCGAAAATCTTGATAAAAGTCTTTAAACAAAATATAGGAAACTCCATTTAATGAAAATAATCAAATGGGTGAACCGAGAACTAGCTCCATCTCGTTGATAGCCCTCTCCTCCTAATGGTGGCCTTTCCATGGGGCGGCTCCATCTAACGGATAGCTCTTTTCTCTCGACTCAAAACAAAGTGTAAAACATTTTCAATTAGGGAGTTTACCTCTCATTGATAGCCCTCTCCTCCTAATGGTGGCCTTTCCATTGGGGCGGCTCCATCTAATGGGGTAACTCTAGCTAATTGAAATCACATGCTAGGTGCACCTAGGTCGTCACAATAATAATCATTTTTTTTTTCTCTCAAAACATATAGCTTTAAAACCACGATTCGTACAATATCAACTTGTGTCAAACGCACACAATCAAATCCCAATTTGCAATTCTTGGTTTATAAGTCATAGATAAATTCCAAATAGAAACCGTAATAATATCAACGACTTAAACATGTATCAAAGACGATAAAAAAAAATATTCAAAGGGTGTGTTCCCCATTTTGTAAATACTTTAACATATAAAATCATAAAAATATCAATAATAACGATATTGAAAATAGGCGATAATGATCGTCATCAACTCACTGTTATGACGAATCAACTAGGTGTGCTCTCCAACCACCCCGGGAGAAGCAAGTGAAGCGTCCGGCATCGTATCTGAGCATAAATAATATTTTCCCATAAATTAGAAACTCATTTCAGAACTTCAGTAGCAATATATTTATGTTATAGTGTTATTCTACCATGTAGGCGTCAACCTGTTAGTGTATTACCAACTTTCGTTTTAGATTGCATATGAAACAAATGCTTATTATGAACAAAACAAATAACAACAGCACATACTTCATACTTTACGTCAATATTACTGAAGTTACATATAACCATTCAAATCAAATTAAAGTATGTATCATTTTCATATGTTGAGTTATATATATAATATACTCTCTAAAATTAATTTCAACTCAATAATCATGCCTAACTATGTACTAATTGAAATGTATGTTGATAAATATACCTCAAAGATCTTCAATGAATAATTACCAAGAGTGGGTACTATTCTCTTCTTAGAACCCTAACCCCAAATCTCCAAAATCAAACTAGCTTAGCTTTGTAGTATAACTTTCCTTATGGGTGCTTGATTTGTGGAATAAATTTCATGTTCTAAAAGAAAATTGGAGAAGGAAGAAGTGAAGAAAGTGAGGAACAGGGAGGATGACGAGGGGAGAGAAATGAATAAAGAGGGAGTCTTTTGTAGAAAGTTCCACAATGTTCTGTTTTTTTTTTTTTATATCTATTTTATTTAATTTTTTTTCAATTTTTTTTTCCCTCTTCTCACGTGTGTTGTGTTACTATATATAATATATAATTATTATTGTTACTTATTATTGATTTATTTTTCTCAATTAATGAAGCGGTGCGTTTCAATAAGTACCGTCTTGTCATTAGGGCGGGATATCTGGGTGCTTCCTTACCCCTCAATCCTCGCCCTAGGTTGGAAGGAGTTTGGCTCCACAACCATGTGGCCTAGGCGATCAGGTCATGCCGTCATGGGCCTCTCAATTCTCCTACTTGGTTCTTGGAGCGATGGGCAAGTGGGCCAATCGACTCCCCCAACCGAGTTTTAAAGTATCATTAGTCCAAGAGTTGATGTCACGACTAGTGCACTTTACAATGCTTTAATCTACTTTTGCAGTCAAACCCTCTGTCGGTACTCCTTTTCATGGGACCGACAACCAGATCTGATATAAATTGATAAGTATTAAGCACTTGGAAATTCCTCCCTTAAAGCTAGGTATAAAAGAGACAACAAAGCCACTCAAATACTTGACTGAGCATCTCATACTACCAATGTGAGCCCCTATCATAAACCTTCTGATAGCAATTAACTTTTACAAAAAGAGAGCATGTTTGCAGCATGTCATGGTTCCATATTAACAATCACATTCCAAACGATAAAAAAATAATGAAATTTCAGATTCCAAACGATTCTACAAATGGACATCAAGTATCCCATAATTCTGCTACATTACAACAATAATTGATTTATAATACCAAACAGTGGCGGAGCCAGAAAATGTAGATAGTGGGGGCAATATATATAAATTTGTAGTAAAGCCATCTTAAATAATTTGGAAATCATGTTCTAATTTTACAGTAAGGTCATCTTAAACAATTTAGAGGTCGATATTGATTTGGAGTAATCATTTTGGTTCTGAAATATATGATGTGTTTTTACTAAAATATTTGAAATTTATAAAAACTATGAACACATCTTCAAATGTTTCTTTCGTTATTTATTGTATAGATAAAATTGATCAGTGAAAAATATATTTAAAGATTAAATTCATTAACTAAAGACACATTTAAAAATAAAAAATGACTAATAAATAACAAAGTTTGTTTTTGTAATTTTAATAGAAAGATTAATAACCCCTTTCGATTCAAAACCTATTAAGGAAACTGAAACCAACGTAAAAGTAGATGTGCTTTTGTTTAATAGGTTCCATAACATTTGTAACATTTGTATGAAAGGTTAATAAAAAATTTATTGAGTAAATACAATAAATAAATGATATGTGTATATATTAGTGTATATATGTGTGTATATAATGTAATATGCATGAAACTATCACACACTTTCAAAATATAGTGGGGGCACAAGCCCACAGAAGGTTATACGTGGCTCCGCCACTGATACCAAATATAATGCAACAGAATTTGCTTCAATTGCACCTAAAACTCTTAGCTACAAATGTGCTACTTAATGAATAACAGTGTTCAAGTGTTACAAGTATTACTCTCAAATGTTACTGAAATCATTTAGTAACATGGGCTTTACCTAACATTTGTCAAATGTTACAAGATCTAAATAAACAATTGTGTTTGATTTAGTTACAATAGGAATTTATCAAGAATCAGACTAACATAAAATTACACATGCACAACACATTAGTATTCTATGATATATCTATATCTATATTTGTCAAAACCAAAATTAGTATCACACGGAGTGGCATGCTATCGGGCCTCTAACAATGAGATTGAAGCTTCATTTATTGAAAACTCTTTAGATGAAGATTCTATGCTATTTGTATTATCCCTTGCAGCGTAGAACCCGGGTTCATTTGGTTTGGGGAGTAACTTTTCGCCCTTTAACATAAAAACCACAGATGACATGTTAGGCCTATTTTCTGGTAGCTGTTGAACACACAATAGACCAACATGAATAAATCTTATTATTTCTGAACATATGGCCTCATCATCGTATAATATGTCTGCTATTAACTCTAGTGGTCTTTCTTCAATCCATAGTCTCCATGCCTAAAATGACATCAAAGTTACAACATGAGTAAGCTCAACACTTATATTGTAGATTTTGATTGATTGATTTATTGTGTGTTGGTATGTGTGGAGTTCACTTTAAACTATTATCATCATATGAATTAGTCTTCATTTTGAATTTCTACCCATGCAGAAGATTTATTGAGACCAAAAAAGGGATAGGTGGAAAGCAACTAAAAAATAAATAATGTGTCACAAGATAGAGAAACATATACACTTCAAAACTTACATGACCAAGAAGGTTAAGACGATGTAGAGGGTCACGAAATCCGTGATTCTTTCTACCGCTAATTATCTCAAGTACAACGACTCCAAAGCTAAAAACATCAGATTTTATTGAGAAAGATCCATCCGCTGCGTATTCTGGAGGCATATATCCACTGCAAGAAAAACATAATTGCAGTTCAGTAAAATGTATATTAAACGGAGCTGCAACATGGCAGAACTGAAGGTTTAAATAACTTCAGTACCGTAATTTTTTTAGTAATTAATCCCTAAATAAAATTCTTACCAGAAATAATGCCTAAAACATAGAACACAATGCTTGTAATATTTGTTGATATTGGACATGGTCCATGTATAGTCTATACTCTATGGACTAATACTCCAATATGAACAATTATTATCAAAGACTAAAACCAAAATAATGAGGATAAAAAACAATCTGTCCTGTTTTTAGGAATATAAGCTGATAAAAATCTTTAATAGAAACGAAAACTGAAATCAATGTATATTTCAAAGACTAAAAAGTCATTTAAGCTTTAAATTGAAATAAATGTAAGTTAGTTATTACTATGATCCGATCAATCTATTTGTATTAGCCTCTGCTTCGTCTCCCATAAATGATCTGGCTAAACCAAAATCTGCTATCTTTGGGATCATATCAATATCAAGAAGAATATTGCTTGTTTTCATATCTCTATGTATGATTCTTAGTGTAGAATCTTGATGAAGATACAACAGCCCTCGAGCAATTCCATCAATAATTTCCAGGCGCTTATTCCAATTTAGCAATTTGCTTCGCATAGTATCTAACAAATTTCACATTCTTAAGTTAGCATGGGAACTACATTATGACAAGAGTAAACTAAGAGAAATTAAATTCGTTGGTGAGAAAGTTCAAACCAAAAATAAAGTAATCCAAGCTTCTGTTGGCCATGAATTCATAGATCAACAACTTTTCATCTTGTTGAATAGAACAACCAAGAAGTTTTACAAGATTACGGTGTTGAAGTGTTGCCATCAACTTTACTTCATTTTTGAACTCCTCGGTTCCTTGTGCCGATGTTTTAGAAAGTCTCTTAACAGCAATCTCTTGGCCGTCTACCATTACACCCTAGTAATATTTTTGAAATTTTTAGTACTTAGAGTACAAGGTGAAATTACTATATAGATAAACTAACATGATATCGAAGACTATACCTTGTACACTGGTCCAAAACCACCTTCTCCCAACTTGTTTCTGACAGAGAAATTATTTGTTGCAATAGTGATGGTTGAAAAATCAAATATTGTTGCCAAATCATCATATTCCTTCTCCTTCTTGTGCTTCCAGAAAAATAATTTTTTTATATACCCTGAAGTAACAATTTAAGTGGTTTAATGTTAAGAAAGTAAAGGAACACATCAATCAAACTTCAGAGTTAATTGTAATTTGTAACTAATTCTGTTTGCAGTACTATTTTAGTAAGTAAATCATAAATATTAGAGATTTACTTGTCATAACTTTTACACTCGGCTTACCAAACTTATTTTTATATGCTGTTGTGATCAATACGAGAACGGTTAGTCCTATAATGAATGCAACAACTCCTGCAAGAGTCCCAGCAAGCTTCAATTTCCGCTTATTCTTTTTATGCTCTGAGGGTTGAAGTTAATGTCAGTCAACAAGAAGCTATAGAAGCATACTGAAGAGAAGAAAAAAGCATCTATAGAGAACACAACTTCTTCTTCTTTTAAGTATGTACTTACTTAAAAGTGAAAAGAGAATTTAATAGTCCTTAATAATATCAAGAGAAATGGCGAATTATGTAAATTTATACTATATATGTAATAAGAAATGAAAATACCAAGTTCTGAAGATGCCAGCCGTATGTAAATGTCTTGTCCTTCGTCTTGATGTTTTCTCATGTCCACAATGTTGTCAAACCAAAGTAGGCAGCCACTTCCACCGCCTCTGATATCAGAATTTGCATATGCAGTGCAAGAACAGTTTTTCAAACACACTGTCTTACATTCCTCAAGGCTCATGCTTTTGTCAAACCACGATGCTGACGTATCTGGCAACTTCATGTTTGTGTACCGTAAAAATCCATCTCCATGGAGACAATTCAAAGGTGTTTTCCTTACGCACCCACCAGACCAATTTGATGACTCCCACTCTGATTGAAATTTTGGCACGAAACCTTCTAAGCATTCACATATTGGAAAGATATCACCATTGCAGTTAGAATTGATACCGCACAAGTCATAAGCATCACACTGGTCTGCAGGAAGAGCATATATAGCCTCCCAAATCTGTGTCCTATCTGACCATTGAATACGTTGTGAAGTTCCATATGGATCTAGCACCAATCTAGTATTAATTGAACTGTTCAATGTTTCATATTGATAAGAGAATTCTTTGTCAGTGACCACTACTGAGAAATTCAAGACTCTGTGCAATCTTTGCCAAGAAACACCAGTGAAAAGAAATCCATTCCATGACCCTCCTCTATACAGAACTTTTGCTCCCTTTGTAGTAACCAGTTGAGGAAAACCATGTATATCTATCTTATATGAACACTCACCTTCAGCAGGATCTTGAGGGCTTTTCCAAGAAGTAAGATATCTATATGGACCAGTAACTAAGTTACTTTTCAGCTTCATTCCAGCAAGGAAAGTGTTACCAGGATAGTCAAAACTTTCCCACAAAAAGTTCTGAGAGCTGTTTGCATCTTTCACAACAAGATTTCCTGAATCCAACAACTGCATAACAACTGTTTTCAGCGCCGCAGTTCTTGATGAATTGGAGTTCCATATGACACCTTTGTTGCCATCAAGAATAACAAGACTTCCCTGATCATTGAGTTTCATCATTGCTGTTGAGTTTCGTGCAGGAGTGTTTCTATTGGCAACCCACACAATAGTCATTGGTGATATGTTCTTATACCATATACAGAAGTATTGGCGCTGTGAATCGCCAAAGTTGAAAAATCCTGCTTCAAACCTTTCAGCTGCAGAAACAAGAGTATCACCGTATTGCATAAACTGATTTGGAGCAATAGTAGTAAAAGTGTTTTGTATAGAGAAAGTGGGCATGAAGCAAAATAAGAAAAATAGCATTAGCACCTTGTTATGGTTCTCCATTCTGTTTATGAGTTTGTTCTCATAATTTTCATTTTATCAAATTACAATTCAGTCTTCCCATGTTTTTATTTTTTTGTTTGACGATTAAGCATTAGAACCTTGTTATTGTTTTGCGTGTTTTTAATTTAAGGAAAATGCTAATTTATATAGATAGTCAATGGTGATAGTGATACTGAAAAAGAGATGTAACTTATTTATTTATTTAGTTGTTATAATATGAGTAACGGTAAAAGAAATTATGTTTAGGAAAATGTCACTACTAAAAAACAAAAAAAAATTAGTGAGGTAAATTTAGAGAGGGAAAGCGTGAAATCTCTCTAGTTCGGTCACTAAATTTTACGATCAAGGAATTTGTGAGGGATTTTATATTTTCCGTCACTAATTTCCTTTCCTAATTTTGCTTTTCCTAATAGTGTATTTAAGAAAATATTAACGAGTGTCTCCGGAATATTCTTTAAATATTTTTGAAAATGCATGTAATCAATGTCTTAATAATCGAAATATTTAATTTTTTTTAAGAATAATTGTTTATTTTGTAATGTTTAAAGAGTGTCCAAAGACACCCATTAAAAAGACCCTTATTTTTATTTTTTATTTATTTTTTGACAAAAGAAAACCCTTATTTTTAAAATAAAGGATTTAATGTTGTTTGGTCACAAGAAAAAACAAAGGATTTAATGTTGTTGTTGTTAATGTAATTTTTAATGAAGTGAAAATGTGAATTATATTGTGTTATAGGTCAAAGTGGAATCTAACCTTGAAAAAAAAACTAAAAACTTTATTTTTGAATAAAACAAGGTTTTAATATGTGTTTCGTCCTTGCAATTAGGCGTCATTTAAAAATTGGTCCATGTAATCGCTAATCCTAGCAATTTATCCTTGCATTGTTTAATCATTTAAAATGTTGTCCCTCTCCCCACTTAATCACTGCCATGTCACTAATTTGATGACGTGACAATCACTGCCACACATGAAATTCCAATTTTACCCATGAGTTTCCAATTCTTTCTTCCATCTTATTTCCCCTTCTTAAGGGCAAAATTGGAATTTTGTGTGTGGCAGTGATTGCCACGTCATCAAATTAGTGACGTGACAGTGATTAAGTTGGTCAAAAGATGAAATTTTAAATGATTAAACAATGCAAAGGTAAATTGCCAGGATTAACGATTACAAAAACTAATTTTTAAATGACGCCTAATTGTAAGGACGAAACACATATTAAAGCCATAAAACAATAATATTTATTTTGGGGTTAGAGTGTCACATTATGGAAATCCGTAGATCATTTGATTTGTTTGACTTTTACCATAACAAATAACACAAATGAATGGTTCATATGTGGTTGTGATGTGCTGACATGTTAAAACTTTCTACCTTGATCGTGCATGAATATTAAACTAAGTATAATATTGTAAATTGTCCGCCATGCTTTCGCTATAGACTCTGGAGAAATTTTATTATAGTCACAAACATAAACGTATAGTGTTTGGGCCCACACATATTATAATTTTTTTTAAATAATGAAAAAAAATTGATAATGAAATGATTTATTATTTTAAAAAATGATACTTTTATGTATATGTGTGACCAAACGCTATTTATTTGTATTTATATCTATGAAAGACTTACTCTAGGCCGTGAAGTCGTCCATCTTATCATATACTCTTAAGTATAATAAAGTATTGTACACACTGTTTGTATTAGGCGGATTTTTTTTCTTCGCCACCATAATCTTATTCAACATTTGCTTCTTTGAAAATGATGCAACTTGAGGTCCAAACAAACAAGATGCCAATAATGTACAAACTATATTCTTATTCAACACTAAGGATGGACCACTGGTGACTTTGATTATAGATGTCAAGGATGGACATCTGAAATAGGTTTGTTTATTCCAATTGTTTTTGGCGGTTTCTCAACCAATTTTTTTTCTTTTTCAAAAAGTAAAAATATAGTTGTAATTTCAAAATCATTATCTATCATATATCTCTTACTCATAAAGCTTAACTAGTTGATAGAAAATTAGCAAGTGTACTAACTTATATCGAAGTAATAAATAATTCGTATCTACAGGGACTATTTCTTCTCAACGAGTAATAGCATTATCATAAAGATGTATTAAAATTGGGGGGTTGCCCTACGCAGATGGTTTGAAATTGCAATAAGAAATAAATTGCGGAAATTTAACTTGGTTGAAATATAATTTGGAAGAATGATTAGGTCATTCGAATCATCTGTAAATCACTCATATGCAACCTGTGTCTAAAATTCTATTCATGTCTCAAGGTTAACGATAAATTAACAAAATAACTTAGATCAATCCCTTGATCCTAATTCCTCTTCTCCAATTATAATTCCCTAATCCCTTAGGTGAACCTATAATTCTCGAAGGTTTTTAGCACGTTAATTCCAAAATCATCACCTAACAACGTTCCATCCCTAGATTGTCCGTTAAGTGAAATAGTATAAGTATATCCGAGTTATACGCTAGTGTCAGTAGTCATATAATCTCTTGAATCGATTATATTTGGTCAGAATCATAAAAGCATTAAGCATAAAATATACTGAATAAACTAGATTGACATTGATAGAGCAAATAGAGTTTCAGGTTACAAGCATGAGCTATTACAGATTCATCTCAAGACCTAATCACAATAGATCTAGCTACTCATGGCTAAAGCACAAATAACTAATGATAAGGAAGAATTCATTACATCAATTGATAACCGGCTATGAGTTTTTGATGGTCTCCCACCTTTTATCTCGCTTTCCAGCTCCAAAAGTATGATTTCTTCTCCAAAAATCCGAACCCTTGCCTCTGAAAACAACTTGGCTTTTATAGGGAAATTCTGTCGTACGCCAAAATCGGAGCACGATGCTCAAAATCGGAGCACGATGGTCAAAATCGGAGCACGATGGCTGAGACGCTCCTTCAAATCGGAGCACGATGAAGTCTCATCGGAGCACGATTTTTACAGTCCTGAAATGCCTTCAATTTGCTGCCAAATCGGACTACGATTCTAGAAATCGTAGTATGATTCCTTGCTTCCTTAACACTTCAATTTTAGTCTTTTATAGCTTCTAACTCATACAAAATCACCTGAACTCAACTCAAAACTCATAAACATTGTACTAAAAACAATATATGACCTAGTGTCATCACTAGTCTATCAACATTTAACCTAATTTTAACCTAATCTCTTTTGGCGGCAATGAATATTGGCCATTGGATGGATCAAAACTTAATCTCAACCCTTGATCTCAAACATAAGATTTCCACCTTAAATTCTTTTACAATCTCTAATGACTTATTTACCTATAAATTACTATTTTAATTACCTTGAAATATTGAATTCGAATTTCCCAATATAATTCATCTTTTAATGACTATCAATGTGTAATTAGTCTCTTACTCATAAAACTTAACTGGTCTAGGAACATTTAACCTAATTTTAACCTAATCTCTTTTGGCGGCAATGAATACTAGCCATAGGATGAATCAAAACTTAATCTCAGCCCTTGATCTCAAACCTAAGATTTCCCTCCTTAAACTCTTTTACAATCTCTAATGACTTATTCACCCCTAAATTAATCTTTTGATTACCTTGAAATATTAATTTGAATTTTCAAATATAATTCCTCTTTTAATGACTATCAATATATAGTTAATTGGTATAAATTTTCATAGTCAACTATTATTTGAAATAATCAATTTTTTTTCACACTAAATAGATGATTAAAAAATCAAATTTTTATTTTTGCCATCTAATATTACCTTTATAATATTGTCTTTTTAATATTTGAAACAATCGATTTTTTTTTTTCGGGATGAATAGATGATTAAAAAATCAAAATTTTATACTGGTCTAGCAACATTTAAGCTAATTTTAACCTAATCTCTTTTGGCTGCAATGAATACTGGCCGTTGGATGGATCAAAACCTAATCTCAACCCTTGATCTCAAATCTAAGATTTCCCTCCTTAAACTCTTTTACAATCTCTAATGACTTATTTACCCCTAAATTAATCTTTAATTACCTAGAAATATTGAATTCGAATTTTCCAATATAACTCATCTTTTAATGATTATCAATGTGTAATTAATTGGTATAAATATTCATAGTCAACTATTATTAGAAAAAATCGAATTTTTTTTCACACTGAATAGATGATTAAAAAATCGAATTTTTATTCTTCCCTATCTAATATTACCTTTATAATATTGTCTTTCTAATATTTGAAATAATCAATTTTTTTTTTGGGATGAATAGATGATTAAAATATTGAAATTTTATACTGGTCTAGCAACATTTAACCCAATTTTAACCTAATCTCTTTTGGCGGCAATGAATACTGGTCGTTGGATGGATGAAACTTAATCTCAGCCCTTGATATCAAACCTAAGATTTCCCTCCTTAAACTCTTTTACAATCTCTAATGACTTATTTACCCATAAACTAATCTTTTAATTACCTTGAAATATTAAATTCGAATTTCCCAATATAATTCATCTTTTAATGACTATCAATGTGTAATTAATTGGTATAAATTTTCCTAGTTAACTATTATTTGAAATAATCAATTTTTTTTCCACACTAAATAGATGATTAAAAGATCGAATTTTTATTCTTGTCTCTCTAATATTACCTTTATAATATTGTCTTTCTAATATTTGAAATAATCAATTTTTTTTCTGGGATGAATAGATAATTAAAAAATTGAAATTTTATTCTTGCCTATCTAATATTGTCTTTTTTATACACAAAATCGAACATTTTTTTCCACAACTGTAGCACCCATACTAAATGTGTTTAGAATATTTAGCATGTGTGTTAAAACTAATACTGGATACATTAATCGTACAATATGGAAGTACAACATAAGTTGAGAATTAAAGTACAAAGTCGTCTCAAGTCATATGTTAAAAAAGTTATACATAATCAGTCGAATGAAACAACTAACATCGAGGTCAATTACAACTATTACATAAACACATAACGTCAACATGAGGACAGTCTCAGTGAGTTCTACCTAATTCTATGTTATAAGTAACCTCGGGAAACCTATGGTTACCACGTGTCTACAACACAACCATTCGGTTGATTATACGTGTGTGGACTCCTGCATACCTAAACGATCGTGCATAACTAAGATCGTTAAAACTTATACATGTACTTGTGTTCGAGCCATAGCTAGGATTATTGTAAAGCCTGGGCAAAAAAATTTTTGCAACACATTTATAGTGGTTTACAAAAGAAATTGCAAGCAAATAATCAAAAAATCTGAAGAAATTGCCCAATTTATAGGGATTTATATAAGAAATTCATAGAGATTTACATAAGAAATTGCAAAAAATTTGGCCCGGAGCCTAGGAGAGTGACCGGGCTCGCCGGGCCTTAGAATCTCCTCTGGCCATGGCATATCATATTCGTATCATGAGCATAATCATATCATAAGCATAATATTACAAGTCAGGGTTTAACACATAATTATCTGAATTCGTTTTAAGGAGTGTAATCGGGTGGAGTAACCCCGAGTACAATCCCATAACATAACCGATGAATTTCCTAGCTAAGGTTATATCAGACTCCTCTGAATGTCGTGCGGGTCTACCTTGCAGAGCGTATCCCGTCCCCCTAACGTGAACCTCTTGAATCCGCCTAGCGTGGATTGCAAGAGACACGACATGTCATATCATAATCTTAACCATTCATATCTTAATACGCCTTGGAGGCGTGCTAACATGTATAATCTCGACTGTCTAAGTCGGGGTTCTATAGATTTCCCATACTTAGAATTTAATCCTACCCGAACATAAGTCATGCCATTCACTCGTGTGCCATTCCTCGTTGAACTTAATAATTTTTGCTCATGCATTTCCTTTTAAAAATCTTAAGATGCAATGTACATTAGACACTTGATGTTTGAGGGGTTTAAAGTTAGAAAAGACTGCAATAAAAGACCTCGGACGGCACCACGGGACCCCTAGGACGAGCCAACTACTTCTGAGAAGTTGTGGAACTCGCCCCCAACTCGCCATAGGCGAGTAGCCTCTAGAGTTTACTCGCTATAAGCGAGTTTTTCGCTATCGCTTATGACGAGTTTCTTCAGGTCCTGGACTGCATAATTCGTATTTTGGCATGAAAAACCTCAATTCAAGTCCCTAATGATCAGAATTCCACCGGAATATGTGAAAAACAGTGTGAATAGAATGCATGGCAACATTCAACACAATTTCAACAATTCAATGGCACAAGGGTACTGAATTCATAATCATTTGAAAACCTAACAATTCAATTGATCTCACACAACAACACATACACCCAAATGTATAAGCTAGCTCAAGAACTCACCTATAATAATCGCCATTAAAAATCTGATTCAATGATACAATGCTTTACTCTACCTTTCTTGTCAACCCCTTCGTTGGTATCCCTTTTCATGGGACCGACAACCAGATCTGATATAAATTGATAAGTATTAAGCACTTGGAAATTCCTCCCTTAAAGCTAGGTATAAAAGAGAGAACAGAGCCACTCAAATACTTGACTGAGCATCTCATACTACCAATGTGAGCCCCTATCATGAACCTTCTGATAGCAATTAACTTTTACAAAAAGAGAGCATGTTTGCAGCATGTCATGGTTCCATATTAACAATCACATTCCAAAAGATAAAAAAAAATGAAATTTCAGATTCCAAAGGATTCTACAAATGGACATCAAGTATCCCATAATTCTGCAACATTACAACAATAATTGATTTATAATACCAAATATAATGCAACATAATTTGCTTCAATTGCACCTAAAACTCTTAGCTACAAATGTGCTACTTAATGAATAACAGTGTTCAAGTGTTACAAGTATTACTCTCAAATGTTACTGAAATCATTTAGTAACATGGGCTTTACCTAACATTTGTCAAATGTTACAAGATCTAAATAAACAATTGTGTTTGATTTAGTTACAATAGGAATTTATCAAGAATCAGACTAACATAAAATTACACATGCACAACACATTAGTATTCTATGATATATCTATATCTATATTTGTCAAAACCAAAATTAGTATCACACGGAGTGGCATGCTATCGGGCCTCTAACAATGAGATTGAAGCTTCATTTATTGAAAACTCTTTAGATGAAGATTCTATGCTATTTGTATTATCCCTTGCAGCGTAGAACCCGGGTTCATTTGGTTTGGGGAGTAACTTTTCGCCCTTTAACATAAAAACCACAGATGACATGTTAGGCCTATTTTCTGGTAGCTGTTGAACACACAATAGACCAACATGAATAAATCTTATTATTTCTGAACATATGGCCTCATCATCGTATAATATGTCTGCTATTAACTCTAGTGGTCTTTCTTCAATCCATAGTCTCCATGCCTAAAATGACATCAAAGTTACAACATGAGTAAGCTCAACACTTATATTGTAGATTTTGATTGATTGAATTATTTTGTGCGTTGGTATGTGTGGAGTTCATTTTAAACTATTATCATCATATGAATTAGTTTTCATTTTGAATTTCTTCCCATGCAGTAGATTTATTGAGACCAAAAAAAGGGATATATGGAAAGCAACTAAAAAATAAATAGTGTGTCACAAGATAGAGAAACATATACACTTCAAAACTTACATGACCAAGAAGGTTAAAACGATGTAGAGGGTCACGAAATCCATGATTCTTTCTACCGCTAATTATCTCAAGTACAACGACTCCAAAGCTAAAAACATCAGATTTTATTGAGAAGGATCCATCCGCTGCATATTCTGGAGGCATATATCCACTGCAAGTTTTTTTTTTTTGTTGCAGTTTTTAGTAAAAGGAGCTTCAACATGGCACAGAACTGAAGGTTTAAATAAGTACCGTAATTTTTTTAGTAATTAGTCCCTAAATAAAATTCTTATCAGTAATAATGCCTAAAACATAGAACACAATGCTTGTAATATTTATTGATATTGGACATAGTCCATGTATAGTCTCTACTCTATGGACTAATACTCCAATATGAACAATTATTATCAAAGTCTAAAACCAAAATAATGAGGATATGTCATCGCGATTTTCGGGTGTCAAATCATTAATTGGATTTGAACCTTTCGATCATTGATGTCTCTATTTTTTTTGGGGAAGGTAAAATCGAGAAAACCTTAGAAATTCTAAGTTCGGGGCTGATTTCATTACGGGAAGGTGTTAGGCACCCGCGATGACTATAGTATCCTATAGGAACCGTTTTACTATGCTTTACGTTTACGCTTTGCTTTTATCGCTATTTGTAAAAAGATTGGTTTTAAGAATGAGAGGGAGAAGATGGGATTTTATTTTATTGGACTTGGAGAGATTTTGAGTCTCTTGCCTACATACCCTTTTAAGGGATCAAAATTCCATGTAGTTCTCTTCCAAAATATTTTTGTGAGTTTTGTTCTTTTTTAGTTTTGAAAAAAGATTTTGAAGAAGGGAAAGAGGCCGTATGGCATTAGAATTGAAAACAAATGAGGTTGGTCCAATTTATTTACAAAAAGGTTAAAGTTGAGAATTAGTGTTCATTTTGATTTTTGATTAAGAAAACAAAAGGAAAATCTCTTGGAGTTTTGACTCCAAGGTTTGTTTGAAAAAGATTTGAAGTGATGGAAGTTGTTTGTTTTTCAAAAGATTGATTTTCTTTAAGTACCGCGTATCCTAAACATACACCTAGCGATGAACATACAACGTGTGTGCGTGTGTCGGTGCATGTGTCGGTGTACATCATTATGGTTCATAGTCCTTTACATCGGGTCCTATTTTACATTCTATAGTCTTGCATGAAATTAAAGAGAGGTAAACTAAGCCTAAAATATTACATGAATTAATGTAAATTGCATAAAGTGACTAAAAGGAAAGAAAGATGAAAATGAGGCAATGCTTGCAATGTGCACGAGACATAGAACAAAATGGTTAGTAATGAAATGAAAAACGATAGCATGAGTGGCAATGCATAGTAGGTGAAATTTACTAACAAAGCACTAAACCAATTGAAAAAAGATGAAGTGAACATAACTAAAACATTAAGCAAATTGCAAAAGAACAAACACCAAAAATAATGCAAATGACATCACACTAAAACCTAAAATCTAAACTAAGCCCCATGACCTATGATCTTTACCCAAAACAGCACTCTTTTTCTCTTTTTGTAAGCAAACATTTCAAGAATCAAGGAGAAGTTATGAATCACACTTAACCCAAAAAATCAACACATTTTAACAACAAATTGCATCTCAAAATTAGCAACTAAACCTGACCAAAAGAGAAACTTTCAATTAAACTTGCAAAGGGAAATTAACAAACAAAATTGTAGCATTATGGATTGTAAGCAACTTGTAAAATTATTGAACATATGAACTAGAGGACTAGGAGTTAATTTGTAAAGCAAGAAATGATCCATTAAGTTTGAAAACCAAGGAATTAGCAATTAGGCATGCAAGAATGTAGAAATGGCATGAATTCAGATATGAACACATCACAAAAATCATATATCAAGTATCAACACCATAGAGTAAAAATTGGATCCAAGATAGTGCAAGAAAAATTCACAAAAAAAATCAAATATCATGTAAATCCAATAAAATTAGCGCACATGCTTTTTATTCACTTTAAAGTGTGAAAACTCCACAAAACAATAAAGATATATCAAGAAGCATGTGGCAATTTTTTAGGAATTTTTGCAAGAAAATTAACATGCGTATGGGTTCAAGTAGCAAAAATATAGGTGCAAGTAGCAAGCAATCTCAAACTAAGAAGCACAGGAGAACAAAAGCCCAAAACCATGGATCCTACCCCAGCGCTGATGGATCCGGGTCCCCAGAACGTCTCAGGGACGTTGGATTGATCCGGATCTATTGGATTCGCATCCAAAGGTCAAGAGTGCAGTAACATGGGTCGGTTTTGAACCGACCCGACTTAGGGGTTATATAAAAGGTTGGAGGTCCGGATTCTATCACTTTTCTCACGCGTTTCTCTCTCTTGTTCTTCTCTTTTCCGCCGTTTCTCTCTAAACCTAACCCTAGCTTCACAAATTCACTCAGAAACGATCCCAACATGCATCAATTCGTTCCTAATCCCTAATCTAAACATGAATCCGTTGCAAGGAAGAGGATTAAACGGTCGAATCATGGTGAATCCGCGAATCCGATCCGGTAGGTTTTGAACCGTTCGATTTTCACATTTTTTGGTTATAATCTTTATGCAACTGTGAGAATCTTGCTTCGATTCATCTTTGTTCGTGAATCTTGCAACGATTCTCTGATTTTTTGGAAAAAAGATTCGGTTAGGGTTAGGGTTCGAAAGCGAACGGTTCAAACTCTTACGGATTCACATTGATTCTTTTTCAAAGAGGTATGATGAGGTTCCAGTGTTACCTGCGTTTTGGTTTGGAGATTGAACCGTTTCTTTTGATCCTTGGCTGTGTATTTCCACTGGTGAGCAGGTTTTCGCTTCTTTCCTCCTTCTTCTGGATCCGGATCCTATGAGATTTCTTTCCTTCTTCTTCTCAACCCTCTTGCTCTGTGATCGTGCTGAGTTTGTTACCAATGGTGACGAACTTGGCGCTTGAATTGCAGAGAACGCGATTCGATGATGAAGATTCAGTGACGAGTCTCTGAGAATTGCTACAATCTTCGCTGAATTTGGGTTGGATTCTGATTCTGAAACCTAGGGTTCATGCATTTGTTCTTGAGCTTTTCATGAATTTGGTGGTTTTGATCTGTAACTGCCAAGAGAGAGAAAGTGAAATTTGTTTTGTTGAAATGGCGCGCGTGAATCTGATTCTCTGACACTGTGTACTATTTATAGCCTGCCATGTGTGTTGTGGGCCAGTGAGCTCGTGCCACGTGGTCTTGGAACTGCTTGCGTGGCTTTTTGGACTGAATTGGCTTCTTTTTGACCTTGAGGACCAATCTGCAAATATGTAAAATATGGGACCACTTTGCAAATAAAAAAAAAATGGGACTATTTTTTAAAAGAATAAAAAAAAATTGACTGTTTTTTAAAAGAATTGGGACAAACTTGCAAAAAACAAAATATTTGGACTAGATTGTAATTTTTAAAAGTATTTGGACTAAAATGTAAAAATAATAAAATTGGCTAAAAAATGTAACTTGAAAATAACGTAAAGTGAAACAATAAAAATTGACACAACGGACTAAAATGAACAAACTACCAAAAATGAGGTATTTTAAAATACCTCTCTGCCCAAAATTTGAATAATGTGAAAAGACTAAAATGCCCCTGGGGCAAAGACGACTCAGACTGACTCAGATGCAAACTAGATGATTTTGTACAAATTGGATTAAAGATTTATGCAAACCAGTTGAAAAAACTCAGGGACAAATTGTAGGGACTGAAAATGGGTTCCTTTGTAGGGAATGACCAAAATACCCTTTTGTATGATTTTATGCAAAAAGAATTTAAAAGGCTGAAGCAGTAATGTATGCAGTTTGAAACACAGTAGAAATCATGGTGAATTTGAAAGTATTAGAAAATAGCAGGAAATTTGAAAGAGTATTTTTAGGTCCAAAATGAGGGTATGACAGGATAAAAAACAATCTTTCCTGTATTTTAGGAATACAAACTGATAAAAATCTTTAATAGAAACGAAAACTGAAATCAATGTATATTTCAAAGACTAAAAAGTCATTTAAGCTTTAAATTGAAATAAATGTAAGTTAGTTATTACTATGATCTGATCAATCTATTTGTATTAGCCTCTGCTTCGTCTCCCATAAATGATCTGGCTAAACCAAAATCTGCTATCTTTGGGATCATATCAATATCAAGAAGAATATTGCTTGTTTTCATATCTCTATGTATGATTCTTAGTGTAGAATCTTGATGAAGATACAACAGCCCTCGAGCAATTCCATCAATAATTTCCAGGCGCTTATTCCAATTTAGCAATTTGCTTCGCATAGTATCTAACAAATTTCAAATTCTTAAGTTAGCATGGGAACTACATTATGACAAGAGTAAACTAAGAGAAATTAATTTCGTTGGTGAGAAAGTTCAAACCAAAAATAATGTAATCCAAGCTTCTGTTGGCCATGAATTCATAGATCAACAACTTTTCATCTTGTTGAATAGAACACCCAAGAAGTTTTACAAGATTACGGTGTTGAAGTGTTGCCATCAACTTTACTTCATTTTTGAACTCCTCGGTTCCTTGTGCCGATGTTTTAGAAAGTCTCTTAACAGCAATCTCTTGGCCGTCTACCATTACACCCTAGTAATATTTTTGAAATTTTTAGTACTTAGAGTACAAGGTGAAATTACTATATAGATAAACTAACATGATATCGAAGACTATACCTTGTACACTGGTCCAAAACCACCTTCTCCCAACTTGTTTCTGACAGAGAAATTATTTGTTGCAATAGTGATGGTTGAAAAATCAAATATTGTTGCCAAATCATCATATTCCTTCTCTTTCTTGTGCTTCCAGAAAAATAATTTTTTTATATACCCTGAAGTAACAATTTAAGTGGTTTAATGTTAAGAAAGTAAAGGAACACATCAATCAAACTCCAGAGTTAATTGTAATTTGTAACTAATTCTGTTTGCAGTACTATTTTAGTAAGTAAATCATAAATATTAGAGATTTACTTGTCATAACTTTTACACTCGGCTTACCAAACTTATTTTTATATGCTGTTGTGATCAATACGAGAATGGTTAGTCCTATAATGAATGCAACAACTCCTGCAAGAGTCCCAGCAAGCTTCAATTTCCGCTTATTCTTTTTATGCTCTGAGGGTTGAAGGTAATGTCAGTCAACAAGAAGCATACTGAAGAGAAGAAAAAAGCATCTATAGAGAACACAACTTCTTCTTCTTTTAAGTATATACTTACTTAAAAGTGAAAAGAGAATTTACTAGTCCTTAATAATATCAAGACAAATGGCGAATTATGTAAATTTATACTATATATGTAATAAGAAATGAAAATACCAAGTTCTGAAGATGCCAGCCGTATGTAAATGTCTTGTCCTTCGTCTTGATGTTTTCTCATGTCCACAATGTTGTCAAACCAAAGTAGGCAGCCACTTCCACCGCCTCTGATATCAGAATTTGCATATGCAGTGCAAGAACAATTTTTCAAACACATTGTCTTACACTCCTTGAGGCTCAGGCTCTTATTAAACCACGATGCTGACGTATCTGGCAACTTCATGTTTGTGTACGGTAAAAATCCATCTCCATCGAGACAATTTAAAGGTGTTTTCCTTACACACCCACTAGACCAATTTGATGACTCCCACTCTAGTTGAAATTTTGGCATGAAACCTTCCAAGCATTCACATATTGGAAAGATATCAACATTGCAGTTAGAATTGATACCACAAGTGTCATAAGGATCACACTGGTCTGCAGGACGAGAAGATATAAGCTCCCATGTTTGTGTCCTATCTGACCATTGAAAACGTTGTGAAATTCCGTCTGGATCTAGCACCAGTCTAGTATTAATTGAACTGTTCAAAGTTTCATATTGATAAGAGACTTCTTTGTCGGTAAACACCATTGAGAAATTCAAGACTCTATACAATCTTTGCCAAGAAGAACCACTGAAAAGAAATCCATTCCATGACCCTCCTCTATACAGAACTGTTGCTCCCTTTACAGTAAAAAGTTGAGGAAAACCATGTATATCTATCCTATATGAACACTCACCTTCAGCAGGATCTTGAGGGCTTCTCCAAGATGTGAGATATCTATATGGACCAGAATTTAAATTACTTTTCAGCATCATTCCAGGAAGGAAAGTGTTACCAGGATTGTCAAAACTTTCCCACAGAAAGTTCTGAGAGTTGTTTGCATCTTTCAGGACAAGATTTCCTGAATCCAAAAGCTGAACAACTGATTTCACTACAATTCTTGTTGAATTGGAGGACCAGATAATGCCTTTGGAGCCATCCACAATAACAAGACTTCCTTGATCGTTAAGTTTCAGCGTTGCTGTTGAGTTTTGTGTAGGAGTATTTCTATTGGCAACCCACACAGTAGTCCTTGGTGATATATTCTTGTACCATATACCGAAGTATTGACGTTTTGGATCGCCAAAGTTGAAAAAACCTGCTTCATACATTCCAGCTGCAGAAACAAGAGTATCATCGTATTGCATAAACTGATTTGGAGAAATAGTAGTAAACGTTTTCTGTGTAGAGAATGTGGGCATGGAGCAAAAGAAGAAAAAAAACACCATTAGCATTTTGTCCATTATGTCTGTGTTTGATTGTTCTCATTATTTTCATTTTATCAAATTCCTTCCTACTTCAGCTGACACGGCTTAGTCCAAGTCTTCCCATGCTTTTCGTTTGTTTGATGTATAAGCATTTGCTAGGGGTGTTCGCGGTGCGGTTTGGTTCGGTTTTGAGCATAAAAGTCATCCAAACCGCGAGATAAAAAAACATGCAGTTTGGTTTGGTTCGGTTGATTTTTAAAAAGTCATCAAACCAAACCAAACCAAACCAATGCGGTTTGGATTGGTTCGGTTGATGCGGTTAATCGCGAGATAAAAAAAAATTACATTAACTCTAATATTGCCAACTTGTTACAAAATAAACATATGACATTTTATTTTGTTGTTTACATGATAAAGTGACTATACACATGAATTGCATAGATCCGAAAATATTGTTCTGCATTAATATAGTCATGAATTACCTATGTCATAAACTGGCAAAACATACCAACAAAGTTATATGGTAACTCCATCATCCAAAAATAACATTGCATTACTAAGCAATTTTAGATATCTTTATAGCATAACATTTTAGTACGCAGAAACCCTAATGAAAAGGAATTGAAATGAGTCTCAATCCTGAAATGAAATGAATAGTTGGATAGCGTTGGGCTTGGGCTTCGGTTCACTTTGGTATTGGGCTAGTACAGTACTTAGTTTAATAACATTGAGTATTATTGCGGTTTGATTTGGTTTGGTTTGGTTCGGTTGCTGAGATGCAAACAGCAAACCGAACCAAACTGCACGGTTCAGTGCAAAAGTCATCCGAACTCATCCGAATCAAGTGCGATTTTTTGCGGTTTCGGTTTGGATTGGTTTGGTTTGCGGTTTTCTATTGGGTTGGTTAGGTTTTGAACACCCCTAATTTGCACCTTGTTATTGTTTATTGTTGTATTTCATGTGTATTTACCCTTACATTGTTTAATCATTTAAAATTTCGACCCTCTCCCCACTTAATCACTGTCATGTCACTAATTTGATGACGTGGCAATCACTGCCACACATGAAATTCCAAGTTTACCCCTGGGTTTCCTATTCTTTCTTCCATCTTCTTTCCCCTTCTGAAGGGCAAAATTGGAATTTCATGTGTGGCAGTGATTGCCATGTCATCAAATTAGTGACGTGACAGTGATTAAGTTGGTCAAAGGACAAAATTTTAAATGATTAAACAATGCAAGAGTAAATTGCCGGGATTAGCGATTGCAAAAACCAATTTTTAAATGACGCCTAATTACAAGGACGAAACACGTATTAAAGCAATAAAACAATAATATTTATTTTGGGGTTAGAGTGTCAAATTATAGAAATCCGTGGATCATTTGATTTGTTTGACTTTTACAATAACAAATAACACAAATGAATGGTTGAGATGTGGTTGTGATGTGATGACATGTTAAAACTTTCTACCTTTATCGTGCATGAATATTAAACTAAGTATAGTATTGTAAATTGCCCGCCATGCTTCCGCTGTAGACCGTGGAGAAATTCTATTATAATCACAAACATAAATGTATAGTGTTTGGGTACATATATTATAATTTTTTTTAAATAATAAAAAAAAATTGATAATAAAATGATTTAATATTTTAAGAAATAATACTTTTATGTGTGTGTGACCAAACACTATTTATTTGTGTTTGTGTCTATGAAAGAACTAGGCCGTGAAGTCGTCCATCTTATCATATACTCTTAAGTATAATAAAGTATTGTACACACTGTTTGTATTAGGCGGATTTTTTTGCTTCGCCACCATAATCTTATTCAACATTTGCTTCTTTGAAAATGATGCAACTTGAGGTCCAAACGAACAAGATGCCAGTAATGTACAAACTATATTCTTATTCAACACTAAGGATGGACCACTGGTGACTTTGATTATAGATGTCAAGGATGGACATCTGAAATAGGTTTGTTTATTCCAATTGTTTTTGGCGGTTTCTCAAACAATTTTTTTTCTTTTTCAAAAAGTAAAAATATGGTTGTAATTTCAAAATCATTATCTATCATATATCTCCTACTCATAAAGCTTAACTGGTCTATCAACATTTAGCCTAATTTTAACCCAATCTCTTTTGGCGGCAAAGAATATTGGCCGTTGGATGGATCAAAACTTAATCTCAGTCCTTGATCTCAAACATAAGATTTCCCTCCTTAAACTCTTTTACAATCTCTAATAACTTATTTACCTATAAATTAATATTTTAATTACCTTGAAATATTGAATTCGAATTTTCCAATATAATTCATCTTTTAATGACTACCATTGTGTAATTAGTCACTTACTCATAAAGCTTAACTGGTCTAGCAACATTTAACCTAATTTTAACCTAATCTCTTTTGGCGGCAATGAATACTAGCCATATAGGATGGATCAAAACTTAATCTCTGCCCTTGATCTCAAACCTAAGATTTCCCTCCTTAAACTCTTTTACATTCTTTAATGACTTGTTTACCCCTAAATTAATCTTTTGATTACCTTGAAATATTAAATTCGAATTTCCAAATATAATTCCTCTTTTAATGACTATCAATATATAGTTAATTGGTATAAATTTTCATAGTCAACTGTTATTTGAAATAATCAAATTTTTTTTTCACACTAAATAGTTGATTAAAAAATCGAATTTTTATTTTTGCCATCTAATATTACCTTTATAATATTGTCTTTCTAATATTTGAAACAATCGAATTTTTTTTTTCGGGATGAATAGATGATTAAAAAATCAAAATTTTATACTGGCAACATTTAAGCTAATTTTAACCTAATCTCTTTTGGCTGCAATGAATACTGGCCGTTGGATGGATCAAAACCTAATATCAGCCCTTGATCTCAAACCTAAGATTTTCCTCCTTAAACTCTTTTACAATCTCTAATGACTTATTTACCCCTAAATTAATCTTTTAATTACCTTGAAATATTGAATTCAAATTTTCCAATATAATTCATCTTTTAATGACTATCAATGTGTAATTAATTGGTATAAATTTTCATAGTTAACTATTATTTGAAATAATCAATTTTTTTTCCACACTAAATAGATGATTAAAAGATCGATTTTTTTTTCTTGCCTCTCTAATTTTACCTTTATAATATTGTATTTCTAATATTTGAAATAATCGAATTTTTTTTTTCGGGATGAATAGATAATTAAAAAATTGAAATTTTATTCTTGCATATCTAATATTGTCTTTTTTATACGCAAAATCGAACATTTTTTTCCACAACTATAGCACCCATACTAAATGTGTTTAGAATATTTAGCATGTGCGTTAAAACTAATACTGGATACATTAATCGTACAATATGGAAGTACAACATAAGTTGAGAATTAAAGGACAAAGTCTTCTCAAGTCATATGTTACAAAAGTTATACATAATCAGTCGAATGAAACAAGTAACATCGAGGTCCATTACAACTATTACAAAAACACATAACGTCAACATGAGGACAGTCTCAATGAGTTCTACCTAATCCTAGGTAATAAGTAACCTCAGGGAAACCTATGGTTACCATGTGTCTACAACACAATCATTTAGTTGATTATACGTGTGTGGACTCATGCATACCTAAACGATCGTGCATAACTAAGATCGTTAAAACTTATACATGTACTTGTGTTCGAGCCATTGCTAGGATTATTGTAAAGCCTGGGAAAAAAAAATTGCAACAAATTTATAGGGGTTTACATAAGAAATTGCAAGCAAATAATAAAAAAATCTAAAGAAATTGCCCAATTTATAGGGATTTATATAAGAAATTCATAGAGATTTACATAAGAAATTGCAAAAAATTTGGCCATAGCATATCATATTTGTACCATGAGCATAATCATATCATAAACATAATATTAGAAGTTAGGGTTTAACACATAATTATCTGAATTCGTTTTACGGAGTGTAATCAGGTGGAGTAACCTCGAGTACAATCCCATATCATAACTGATGAATTTTCTAGCTAAGGTTATATCAGACTCCTCTGAATGTCGTGCGGGCCTACCTTGCAAAGCGTATCCCGTCCCCCTAACGTGAAGCTCTTGAATCCCCCTAGCGTGGATTGCAAGAGACACGACATGTCATATCATAATTTTAACCATTCATATCTTAATACGCCTTGGAGGTGTGCTAACATGCATAATCTCGACTGTCTAAGTCGGGGTTTTATAGATTTCCCATACTTAGAATTTAATCCTACCCGAACATAAGTCATGCCATTCAATCGTGTGCCATTCCTCGTTGAACTTAATAATGTTTGCTCATGCATTTCCTTTTAAAAATCTTAAGATGCAATGTACATGAGATACTTGATGTTTGAGGGGTTTAAAGTTAGAAAAGACTGCAATAAAAGGCCTCAGACGGCACCACGGGACCCCTAGGACGAGCCAACTACTTTTGAGAAGTTGTGGAACTCGCCCCCAACTCGCCATAGGCGAGTAGCCTCTAGAGATTACTCGCTATAAGCGAGTTTTTCGCTTATGGCGAGTTTCTTCATGTCCTGGACTGCATAATTCGTATTTTGGCATGAAAAACCTCAATTCAAGTCCCTAATGATCAGAATTCCACCAGAATGCGTGAAAAACAGTATGAATAGAATGCACGGCAACATTCAACACAATTTCAACAATTCAATGACACAAGGGTACTGAATTCATAATCATTTGAAAACCTAACAATTCAATTGATCTCACACAACAACACATACACCCAAATATATAAGCTAGCTAAAGAACTCACCTATGATAATCGCCATTAAAAATCTGATTCAAGGATTCAATGCTTTACTCTACCTTTCTTGTCAACCCCTTCGTTGGTATCCCTTTTCATGGGACCGACAACCATCTCTGATATAAATTGATAAGTATCAAACACTTGGAAAATCCTCCCTTAAAGCTAGGTATAAAAGAGAGAACCAGGCCACTGAGACTTGAGACACCACATTATACCCGAGCCCCTAATATAAACCTTTTGATAACAATTAACTTCTAAAAAAAGAGAGCATGTTTGCAGCATGTCATGGTTCCATATTAACAACTACATTCCAAAAGGTAAAAAATGAAATTTCAGATTCCAAACGATTATACAAATGGACAGCACATGTTCAATTTGGAGTAAGAAAGTATCCTATAATTCTGTTACCTTACAGCCATAATTGATTTACAGCAATAATCTGCTTTTACAACAGGTATTTATCAAGAATCAGGCTAACATAAAATTACACATGTACAAGTACAACACATGTGACATTCTATCGGGGCTCTAACAATGAGAATGAAGCTTCATTTATGGAACACTCTTTAGATGAATATTCTATGCTATTTGTATTATCCCTTGCAGCATAGAACCCGGGTTCACTTGGTTTCGGGAGTAACTTTTCGCCCTTTAACATAAAAACCACAGATGACATGTTAGGCCTATTTTCTGGTAGCTGTTGTACACACAATAGACCAACATGAATAAATCTTATTATTTCTGAACATATGGCCTCATCATCATATAATATGTCAGCTATTAACTCCAGTGGTCTTTCTTCAATCCATAGTCTCCATGCCTAAAATGGCATCAAAGTTAATTACGGCAAGAGTAAGCGGCTATAATACTAAATAGTTTGTCACAACTCAGAAGATAGAGAAACATATACTCTTCAAAACTTACATGACCAAGAAGGTTAAGACGATGTAGAGGGTCACGAAATCCGTGATTCTTTCTTCCGCTAATTATCTCAAGTACAACGACTCCAAAGCTAAAAACATCAGATTTTATTGAGAAAGATCCTTGCGCTGCATATTCTGGAGGCATATATCCACTGCAAGAAAAAAAAATTGAAGTTCGGCAAAATCGAAGTTCTCAGAACCTATAACATACAGTTCTAGTAACGTAATTTTTTTAGTAATTACTACCTAAATAAAATTCTTATCAGTAGTAATGCCTAAAACATAGAAGACAATGCTTGTAATATTTGTTTACATTGGACATATTCCATGTATAGTCTCTATTCTATGCACTAATACTCCAATATGAACAATTATTATCAAAGACTAAAACCAATCTTTCTTGTATTTTAGGAATTCAAACTGATAATTTTTTTTATAGAAACAAAAACCGAAATCAATGTATATTACAAAGACAAAAGTTATTTAAGCCTTAAATTGAAATAAATATAAGTTAGATATTACTATGATCCCATCACTCTAGTTGTATTAGCCTCGGCTTCGTCTCCCATGAATGATCTTGCTAAACCAAAATCTGATATCTTTGGGATCATATCAATATCAAGAAGAATATTGCTTGTTTTGAGATCTCTATGTATGATTCTTAGTCTAGAATCTTGATGAAGATACAACAGCCCTCGAGCAATTCCATCAATAATTTCCAGGCGCTTATTCCAATTTAGTAATTTGCTTCGCATAGTATCTAACAAATTTCACATTCTTAAGTTAGCATGGGAACTACATTATGACAAAAGTAAACTAAGAAATTAATTTGGTTGGTGAGGAAGTTCAAACCAAAAATAAAGTAATCCAAGCTTCTATTGGGCATGAATTCGTAGATCAACAACTTTTCATCTTTTTGAATAGAACAACCAAGAAGTTTTACAAGATTACGGTGTTGAAGTGTTGCCATCATCTTTACTTCATTTTTGAACTCCTCGGATCCTTGTATCGATGTTCGAGAAAGCCTCTTCACAGCAATCTCTTGACCATCTACCATTATACCCTAGTAATATTTTTTGAAATTTTAGTACTTATAGTACTTGGTGAAATAAGGGGATAAACTAACATGATATCCAAGATTTTACCTTGTACACTAGTCCAAAACCACCTTCTCCTAACTTGTTTCTGTTAGAGAAGTGATTTGTTGCATTGGTGATGGTGGAAAAATCAAATATTGTTGACAACTCATCATCTTCCTTCTTGTGAAATAGCTTTTTAATATACCCTGAAGTAACAATTTAAGTGGTTTAATGTCAACAAAGTAAAGGGACAAAGCAATCAAATTTCAGAGTTCATTGTAAGTGTTTTTTTGAACAATTTTTTTTTTTCACTTGGCTTACCAAGCTTCTTTCTATATGCTGATGTGACCAATATAAGAACAATTAGTCCTATAATGAATGCAATAACTCCTGCAATAGTCCGAACACGCTTCAAGTTTCCTGTATTATGATCTAAAGGTTGAAGTAAATGTTAGTCAACAAGCAGATATAGATGGAAAAAGGATCTATAGGGAAAAGTGAATAGAGAATTATTAGTGTCACGTAATTTTAAGTTTTGATTGGTACTCAATTCCTAGAGGTTGATTATTTTCAGAAGTTGGCATTTATGTGTTTTTTGTGACGGTTACGTTCTCTGTGGATGTTTTGTAATATATTCCTATTAATTAAACAGTTAAGGTAGCAGTACCAGTTCTATCACAAAAATGATGAAATATATCTAACTGAAAAGCCAAAATATGTAATAGGAAGTTAAAATACCAAGTTCCGAAGATGCCAATCGTATGTAAATGACTTGTCCTAGGTCTGGATGTTTTCTCATGTCAACAATGTTGTCAAACCAAAGCAAGCAGCCACTCCCACCATCTCTGATATCAGAATTTGCATATGCAGTGCAAGAACAGTTTTTCAAACACATTGTCTTACATTCCTTGAGGCTCAGGCTCTTGTTAAACCACGATGCTGACGTATCTGGCAACTTCATGTTTGTGTACGGTAAAAATCCATCTCCATCGAGACAATTTAAAGGTGTTTTCCTTACACACCCACCAGACAAATTGGATGAAATGAAACCTTCCAAGCATTCACATATTGGAAAGATATCAACATTGCAGTTAGAATTGATACCACAAGTGTCATAAGGATCACACTGGTCTGCAGGACGAGAAGATATAAGCTCCCATGTTTGTGTCCTATCTGACCATTGAAGACGTTGTGAAATTCCGTCTGGATCTAGCAACAGTCTAGTATTAATTGAACTGTTCAAAGTTTCATATTGATAAGAGACTTCTTTGTCGGTAAACACTATTGAGAAATTCAAGACTCTATACAATCTTTGCCAAGAAGAACCACTGAAAAGAAATCCATTCCATGACCCTCCTCTATACAGAACTTTTGCTTCCTTTACAGTTAACAGTTGAGGAAAACCATGTATATCTATCGTATATGAACAATTACCTTCAGCAGGATCTTGAGGGCTTTTCCAAGATGTGAGATATCTATATGGACCAGTAACTAAATTACTTTTCAGCGTCATTCCAGGAAGGAAAGTGTTACCAGGATAGTCAAAACTTTCCCACAGAAAGTTCTGAGAGTTGTTTGCATCTTTCAGGACAAGATTTCCTGAATCTAACAACTGCACAATAACCGATTTCACCGCCGCAATTCTTGATGAATTGGAGGACCAGATATTGCCTTTGGAGCCATCCACAATAACAAGACTTCCTTGATCGTTAAGTTTCAGCGTTGCTGTTGAGTTTTGTGTAGGAGTATTTCTATTGGCAACCCACACAGTAGTCCTTGGTGATATATTCTTGTACCATATACCGAAGTATTGACGTCGTGGATCACCAAAGTTGAAAAAACCTGCTTCATACATTCCAGCTGCAGAAACAAGAGTATCACCGTATTGCATAAACTGATTTGGAGAAATAGTAGTAAAAGTTTTCTGTGTAGAGAAAGTGGGCATGGAGCAAAAGAAGAAAAAAAACACCATTAGCATTTTGTCCATTATGTCTGTGTTTGATTGTTCTCATTATTTTCATTTTATCAAATTCCTTCCTTCTTCAGTTGACACGGCTTAGTCCAAGTCTTCCCATGCTTTTCGTTTGTTTGATGTATAAGCATTTTCACCTTGTTATTGTTTATTGTTGTATTGCGTGTGTATTTTATTTATGGAAAATACTAATTTATATATAAGTCAATGGTGCTCTTCAGAGTGAAACTGGGAAATAGATATACTTGTTTATTCAATTGTTATATAAGTAAATCGTTATCCAAGATGTAAAGGGAACTATTTTTAATACAGGATTCAATGTCGTTGTTGTTCTTTTTTAATGAAGTGAATACGTGAATTATGCCGTTTTATAGTATTTTGAACCTTGCGAAAGATTTTTTAATACTATAAAAGTTTTTATTTAAAATTCGCAAATCAAACTCTACTTGTAAATAAGATAATATTTATTTTAGAGTTTAGAGTGTCACATTTCATGATCGTTAGACCATTCAATTAGTTTGACTTTTATAGTTACAAGTTACACAACACTGAATGGTTGTGATCATGCATGAAAATTAAACTAAGTATAAAGTATTATAATTTGCTTTATTCAAAAAAAGTATTATAATTTGCCCACCATGCTTCCACTATAGGCGGTGAAGTTCATCCACCTAATCTGTAGACGGTATGTATTAGGGGATTTTTGGCTTCGCCACCATAATCCGTAATCGACAACAAGTTTCAACAACGAGATATATTCCACATTTGCTTCTTTGAGAATGAAATAGTTATCATTTTATGCGAGTTACATGCTAATGTTTTTTTTTTTTTTTAACAAGCTAAAATAGAATTAATAGATGAAAAGGAATAGTTCACCTCGCATAAGACGTGCAAAAGAGAGCTTCTCAAAGTTTATACAAAGTCAGTTCACCAGAGTGTAAAAAAACAGACTAAAAAATAATAACCAAGAAGAGAAACAACAAAGTTATAGTAAAACTCTCAAGCAAAGTAGAGGATGTCTCCACCAGTCATGATAGCGGAAGAAATAGATTGACATACATGCCTTTAACCAAAGTTGTTTTACCTTGTCTGTCAACTAGTGTAATGCTGATGCTTGTTGATTAATATTAAAAACGTGATTATTCATTTCCTTCCAAATAACACAGACACAAGCAAGCCAGATTAATTTTAGAAAAGAATATGTGAATCGCGGTAACCCTGTTAGATGACCAAATTGAAGATGTTCACGAAGGACCTTTGGAGCGACAAAAGTCACATGGAACCACTGCGAAACAAAAACCCACAGATTGCCAAATGTTGCACATTGTAAAAATAAAATGGCTAGCAGACTTCTGACAACCGCACCCTCCAACCCATTGGTTAGCGTCATGTTGAAGGACACGATACGTCACAAGATTATCCTTTGTCGGTAGACGGATGGGAAGAAGACGCCAAGAAAATAAAGAAACCTTAAGCGGAACATGTTTATGCCAAACATTATCAAATAAACCCCTAGCAGGAGGCTCATCCACCAATGTAAAAAGTTGATAAGCCCCTTTCATGGTATAGCCAAGAAATGGATCGAGCAGCCATTTCTACGCGTCAATAGAGTAATCGTGCAAAACAATATCATGCAGCAAAGCACAACACTCTGTAACACACTCCTCCTCCTAGGCAAAAAAGCGCCTCCTCCACACCCAGGCAAAAAGGCTAATGCTATCATTGAAATGTAGACATTCTAGGGTTAACAGTGCTTTTCTTCTGTAAAATAGGCCATTTCCAGTTCACCCCTAAGAAATTCTTGGTTTGGAATTCATCCTTTTAATTTTTTTTCTTCGGAATACCCCTTAGATACAAAATCAATGATCTGGTAAGGGTAACCGAAATTTGCTCAAATTACCAGGGGGTAAACCAAAATTTTCTCAAATTACAGGTGGGTAAACTGAAATTTTCTCTAATTACAGGGGGCACTAATTTGCAATGAAGGTAAAAAAAAGTTACAAGGACAAATTCCAAACCAAAAATTTCTTAGGGGTAAATAGGAAATGACCTATTTTACACGAGAAAAAACATTATTAACCCGACATTTTATTATTTAAAAAAAGTTTAATATATTTTATTCTATAGTTAAAAAATATAAACTCGTTCTTGTGAGCTTAGCTAACTTGGTATAGACAATGCATAATATATGCAAGGTACGAGGTTTGAACCTTGGCCAGCACAAATAAAAAAAAAAACATAAACTCAGGAGCACACAATAGTTTCATCTAAGTACATATATGTTTTGGAAAACTCAGTACTTGAACGGAGCACATAATAACATATCTGTTCTGGATCGGACAGAGTGTCAATCCAGAGCCGTTCCTAGAGTTTTTCATGCCTTAGGCATAATATAAAAATAAAAGGCCCCTTACATAATACACCATCAAATTTTTTTAGTTCATTGTTGTGATTTTATTAGCTATTCATTTCATTTTTTTCCGCTTTTCACTACCAAATAAATATTTTTTTTAGGCAACATCTAAAAATAAATCAAATACTTTATATGGACAACTTTTTATGCCCTTGAGCTTAGCTCAGTTTGTAGGGATATTGCATACCCTTAGATAATACACCATAAAAAATTTAGTTCATTGTTGTGATTTTATTAGCTATTCATTTCGTTTTGTTTTTTTGCTTTTCACTACCAAATAATTTTTTTTAGGCAACATCTGAAAATAAATCTATAACTTCATATGGATAACTTTTTATCCCTGTGAGCTCAGCTCAGTTGGTAGGGATATTGTATATTATATGCAGGGGTCGGGGTTCGAACCCTGAACACCCCACCTCTCCACATTTAAAATGTGTGAGCTTTAACCACTAGGTTACTTGACCAAAAAAATCAAATACTGCATATACCCCAAAACAAAATAAAATAGGAAAATTCTACAGTACACCCAACATATTTGAGTGTACAGGTACACCAAGCCCTTAAATTTATAGTTTAATGAGTTGTTGTTTGAAGAAAAATATTATTTTTTATCATTTATAATAATGATTAAATCTTATTCACCAAAAACGTCAACGAAATAAAATTGATTTTGTTTTGAATTTTTATCGCTGATAATAGAGAACTTTGAATATTTTATATGATAATATGTAAAAAATTTACTATGATTCTTATAAATAATGAATAATGTGTTTTTCTTATGAAATGATATTTTCTAAAATATGAATGCTGACAAATAACTATTTATTTCATAAAATTGATCATTAATTTATAGATTTAATAAACAATTGATTTGTGTTGTCTCATTGTGTGAACCAATTCTCAATTACTGTTTATGATCCCAAATTTCCATATCACGATATTTTCATGTGTCGTTTGAATCATAGTGTCGTTTCAATCATGGTAGACAGGGTCATTGGTTCTAATGTATCGGCAGATCCATGAGTATCGTAGAATGGAATTGTCGAGGTTTAGGTAGCCCGAGTGCAATTCCAGATTTAAAATACCTAGTCCGACATTTCAATCTAGATATCCTCTATTTAAGCGAGACATTAGTCCATCGTAATAAAATCGAAGATTTACGTTACCTGCTTGGTTTTGATTCTTGTATTTCTGTTGATGGCACCGACAGAGGCGGGGGTCTTGCTTTATTTTGGCGTCACTCTTCCAATTGCACTCTTGTTGATTTTTCTAAAAATCATATCTCTATTGAAGTTGTTGATTTTGATCTTGGTCCATAAAGACTTACCAGTTATTATGGGTATCCAAATGGAGGTCATAGAATCGCTGCGTGGAATTTTCTTCGTCAACTTGCTAAACAATTTGCAGGACCATGGTGTATTTTTGGAGACTTCAATGACATTTTGGATGCAAGTGAAAAATAGGCCGTAATAATAGACCTTCTCGGTTGATTATTGGTTTCCGTCCAACTGTTCTTGGATCTGGATTGTCTGATGTTCCCATTGAAGGTTATCCTTTTACTTGGTTCAAAATTCTTGGCACGCCGCGAGCGGTGGAAGAAAGGTTAGATCGTGCTCTTGCTAATAATTTATGGTTCAGTTTATTTCCAGAAGCTTCTGTAGAAACTCTTGTGGCACCTGCTTCCGATCATTATCTCATTCTTATTAATCATCTCCCTATGCCTCGATCTCATCATAACAAGCGCCATTTTCTATATGAAAATGCGTGGCACTTAGAAACGGGGTTTAAGGAGATGGTTACCAACTCTTGGCAGGTTTAGTCAAATAATGCTATTATGCCTAAGATGTCTTCTTGTGCAGAGGAAATGATCATGTGGAGTAAAGAACATTGTCATAAATTGAAAAGCGAAATTGAAGATTGTAGGCGCCAATTACATACCATGCACACTACTTCTTCTGGTGAGGGACAAGTTCGCAATTTTGAGTTGAGAAAGATAACGCAACGTTTGTTAGCTCAGTATGATGCTTATTGGCGGCAACGTGCAAAGACCCATTGGTATAGAGATGGTGACCGTAGCACAATTTTTTTTCATGCTTCTGCCACGGCTCAAAAGAAGGTAAACCGTATTACTTCTCTTGTTGATGATGATGGAAATAATATTACTGATGAGCAGGGTCTTCGTAATGTAGCAAGAGAGTACTTTGTTAATATTTTTCAGAAGCAGGGCAGCGTTTTTGATTCTGTTATTGATGTTATTAGTCAATCTATTTTTGCTCTGGAGAATGAAAGACTCACAACTACTTTCACCAAAGCCGAGTTTCATGAAACACTTTTTTCTATGCACCCAGATAAATGTCCGGGACCTGACGGGATCAATCCGGGTTTTTACCAACATTTTTGGAATTTGAGCAATCATGATATTTTTAAGGAATGTTGTGCTTGGCTTGAAACAGGGCAATTTCCCCCTGATATGAATATGACAAATATTGCTCTTATTCCTAAAGGAAACTCGCAACTCAGCATGAAATATTGATGTCCCATAGCTCTTTGCAATGTTCTATACAAAATCATCTCTAAGGTTTTAGCTAATAGACTGAAAGAGGTACTTTCTCAGTGCATTTCCGATAACCAATTTGCTTTTGTTCCATGCAGGTCCATTTTGGATAATGCTATGGTTGCAATCGAAGTTATCCATTTTATGAAAACTAAGTCGAGGGGTAATGACAGGTATGTTGCTTTGAAACTTGATATTAGCAAGGCATACGATCGTATGGATTGGGACTATTTGCGTGCTGTTATGGTCAAAATGGGTTTTAATGCTAAGTGAATTCACTGGATTAGCATGTGTGTTGAGTCTGTCGATTATCCCGTACTTGTTAATAATGAGTAGGTTGGACCTATTATCTCAGGGCGTGGTCTTCGTCAAGGAGATCCTCTTTCAACGTATCTTTTTATTATTTGTGCAGAAGGTCTATCTTCTCTTATTAGGGATGCAGAGGCGAGAAATATTCTTACTGGTACAAAAGTTTGCCAAACGGCGCCCCATATTTCTCATTTTTTGTTTGCAGATGACTGCTTTATTTTCTTCGAGGCTGATGCAGGTCACGCAACTGTCATGAAAAATATTCTTTCTTTGTATGAGGCAGCTTCTGGTCAAGCTATTAGCTTGCCTAAATCAGAAATTTATTGTAGTCGTAATGTGCCCGATCCTCTTAAACAAACTCTGTCTGATATCCTTGGGGTTCAAGCAGTGTTGGGGACCGGTAAATATTTGGGCTTACCTTCTATGGTAGGTAGGGATCAGAATGTGACTTTTGCTTATATCAAAGACCGTGTCTGGCAGAAAATAAATTCTTGGAGTAGTAAATGTTTATCTATAGCAAGGCGTGAGGTTATGATTAAATCTGTTCTGCAGGCTATTCCATCATATCTTATGAGTATTTTTCATCTGCCGACAACCTTAGTTAACAACATTGAAAAAATGATGAATTTGTTCTGGTAGGTTCATTTGAGAACTACTCAACGAGGTATTAACTTGATTAGTTGGGCGAGGTTATCAGTTTCTAAGGTTCATGGCGGCATGGATTTTAAGGATCTTTATGCTTTCAATTTGGCTATGCTCGGTAAGCAAGGGTGGAAGTTTCTTTCAGAACATGACTCTCTTGTCTCTCGTATTTTTAAAGCGCAGTATTTCCCATCTGGCAACTATCTCACAACCCAGCTTGGTCACAACCCCAGTTATGTGTGGCGTAGTATTTTACGCGCTAGATTTATTGTTCGTGGTGGTGCTCGTTGGAGTATTAGGTCTGGTGCGTCTATTTCAATCTCGAATGAACCATGGTTGCCTAATGGTGAATGTATAGGTAGTGACATCGCATGTGCCCTTTTTGTTCAGAATGCTACAATTAATAATTTGATGAATCTCTACAACAAAAGTTGGAACGAAGGGGTAGTTCGTCAAGTTTTCAGTATTGATATTGCTAATAAGATTCTTCAAACGTCGTTCCTTCCTCAGGTTCATGAGGACCAACTCATTTGGAAAGCAGAGAGGCATGGTAGGTATTTTGTTCGTAGTGCTTACAGGTTATGTGTTGATGAGCTCGTTGATTCTTCTCATTTTCGACGTCCTGGATTTTGGACTAGCATCTGGAAGCTCAAAGTTCCTCCTAAGGTCAAGAATCTTGTGTGGCGCATGTGTGTGGTTTTTTCCATTGTCCTTTTGATATTCATGTTTGGAAATTGACAAGTCTTTAGGGAACGATTCATCACACTGTGTCATCTTCAAATTCGGCAATTGATGCTATATTTTTGTTGTTGGAAACCTTGTCTGCTGAGCTTAATCAACGACTGGTTTCACTATTTTGGAGCCTTTGGAAGCACCGAAATCTTAAAGTATGGGATGACGTCACGGAGGTTGGTGTCGTTGTTGTTGAGCGTGCTAAGAATATGGTTGCTGATTGGCAGCTTGCTAATAGTCCCTCTCCAGTTGACCCCACTTCCTCTCAGCAAGCGCAACAACCTGTAGGAGGGGGGAGTTCATCCGCCGTCGACAACTATGTACCTGCCAATGTTCCCGTTTGGCAGCGGCTTTCGCCGGGTAGGTACAATTGTAATATTGATGCGGCTTACTCATCTCGCTTCAATCGAAGGTATTTTTGTTTGGGCCAAGGTTGTTAGCTACCCTTGTCGTTATTCTGTTGATGTTGGAGAAGCCTTGGGATTAAATTCTACCTTGCAGTGGCTTAGTGTTATGCAATTTGACAACATTGATTTTGAAACAGATTCCAAGCTTACTTGTGATGCTTTCCATACTACTCGAGACGACTACTCTGAATTTTGGTGCATTATTTCTTCATGTCGTACTCTAGTTAGTTCTTTCTTAACCAACTCTACGGTGGAGTTTGTCAGGCGACAAGCCAATGGGGTTGCTCATGCTCTTGCAGGAGAAGCCACATTACTAGCTAGTCCCGCCATTTATTTTCATATACTTGAATGTATTGAATCTCTTATTATTAATGAAATGCTATAAACATATTTCTTTCAAAAAAATAGCACCTCCAAAGTAGACAAAATTTTTAGCACTTGAAAATTAGAGACTCGAATTTTAGCACCTAAGAATAATAACACCAAAAAAGTAAAACTATATCAACACGTAATTAATTAAATTTTAAACATCCGGATGGAAAATTCTACAATGTTAATCTCATAACAACAATAACAAATGATACAAAATTAGTATTAGACTTTTTATAGCATTAATACATTGACCCTTCTAGTCTCACCCCATATAATTCTAGTTACACCCCATATAATACCGTTGCCTTTATCCGTTGTGACTATGAAAAAAAGAAGAGTGAACTAAAAATACAATGAAACAAAAAAAAAACAGAAAAAGGAACAACAATAAATTGACTCGAAAGAACTTTATACCACAACATTGTATTATTGGCTTGATTATAAATTATATCCACTCAATGTGGTTTAAACATTAATCTTAGCTATCAAATAAGTGAGGTTGGATAAAATGTTCAAATTTTTTTTTTGATCAAGCAAAAGAAAATCTATAAAAGACCTGGAGAGGGCCAGAACCCTTAACAACAAGAGTGCTTACATCAAAACAAAAAGAAGGAGCAAAACATTACAAAACAGATCTATAATAAAGAGGGCTTGAACACCTAATGAGATAGAATCAACATAATCATAGGACAAATCTTGTTGGATGAACAAGATGTTGCAAAAAACCCTTCCCATGTATTCCTTTGCAATTGAACCAACTATTCAGTATATGTCATGGTAGCTTTGGAGGTACCCTTTTGGGCACGAGTCCTCATTCCGACTGAGTTGAAGCTAGTAGGCTTCACTTTGTTCACCTGCTTCTTCTGCTTTCTCTCTGCCTTAGTGCTCTCTGACAAACTTAGATAGTGCTGCTCAAAGATTGATGTGATGGCTTCATCATTGTCCTCTTCCTCAACTTCATCCCCCAAGAATTTGGAGAGAACCTGCACACTCTTAAGTACTGCAGCAGAATGAAGAGAGGGTTTGGAGGCAGGAACCAAGTGTTCGTTTGAAGGGACCTTGTCACAAGTCAAACTATCATACCTGATAGTTACAGGCTGCGGCATAGGTGGATGAAAGGTGTTGTTGTCAAGAGTAGCCTTGACACTATCATCAATAGCTGCAATATGAGCACAATCCCCCGGTTCTACAGGAATCTGATGAAGGCTCTTTTCATGGCTCAAATGACTGGGAACAGAACCTCTATGCAAAGCCAAAGGGGTGATAACTGGAGTATTAGCCCAATGTAGCAGAGTAACAGGATCCACATCCTTTGAGGGCCTGTCTTTAACAGAAGAATGTGAAGCCATTTCAGTTGAAACAAAATTGTCAAGCATAGGAGCCTCAATCTGAGAGGGGTTGTTCATAGTGTGCTCCTGTTGAGGTTCAATGATATCCACCTGCGTATCCATTGAGCTGGTAACTTGATCCATGTCAGAGTGTAAAACCTCCCCTGCATGAAGTTCACAATCAGCATTATCAAGAGCATCAAAGGCATTGTGTAAAGTCAATGTAACAGAGGGTGTTCCCCCCTTCAGGATAACTGGTCCAACCTTCACATCCTCATTGACGTCGTCCGGTGTGAAACTTTGAACAAGAGTGTTCTTCTCCACATTCTCTGCAACATGAGATGAGCCATGAATTTCTGGATTATTAACTACTTTTTGAGCAGTCCTGTTGAAATGGCTAGTAGAGTTAAGTTTCACCTTCTGATTTTGATTTCTATTCACCTTACTAATAGCAGGAATCGTTTTGTCACTAATGGGAGCAATATCCTGCGGATTGGTAGCACCAAGCTTCAAGCAATTCTGGAATGTTCAATTTAAAATAATGGAGTATAGATTATAATAAATTTCAGGAAATTAAACAATTGTTCATAGAAACAAAAATTTTAAGGTGAATGGAAATAATATTCTCCTATGATTTTATGTTTGCGTTTCATTTGTTAAAAAACATGGGACTCTCCTTAAAAAATCATGGGATTGGAGTTGACAATTTCTTTGTACCTTTGTTTGTTTTTAATTACTTGTCATGAGACTTCATAAAATAGTTAGCAAAAGACTGAACAAAAATAAGAACTATTGTTCGTTACTAAATCATGTGACAACTTTTTGTTTGGAATACGAATTATAAAAATAAAAAATATTATCTATCTCTCGATTAAGATATGTCGTAGGTGAATGCAAGAATCAATTCTGAAAAGAAAAAAAAGAAAACAAAACTCTCACTGCTTGAACATATTAAGTTTAATCTTCTCAAATCAAATACCACTGTTACATTTTTTTTTGACAATCTTCATCTCTCACAATCAAAGTTATACGTGTTGTTCAGTTATGTTTGTTTGTGTATTTATACTGAAATATCCTTGTGTTTCTCCGAATTTCTAACGTTTCAAACATAAAAAAGATATGCACAACGATCAATAGACAAATTAAGAGAATAACATTTGAAAACGTCTTGAGATAACTCATCCTCGTCCATCTTCAACAGGTCATCAAATAGAGTCCATGACCCATCAAGCATCTGGAAGCTGTGAATGAACCGATTGAGCACGACAATGGATAGCAGTAAACCACAAGGGTGTCAACTTCTTGTGAATAGCATGCATCATCAGAACGTCCACAAGACTATGAAACAACTACAAGTGGTTCCGTCAACGAGAACGGGCCCTAGGACAAGTCTATTACGTTATAAAGACACTAATGACTTGGGGGCCTCTATTTTGGACCGTCAAAAGCCCAAAGATAAGCATCCCAACAAGCCAAAGCCTAAGATTGCACAAGGCTAAATACGATACAGGTGAATATATAGCCTTGTGCGGATCACTGCACAAGTGTGTGCCTTAAACCAATCTATGTCGTCCATCTCATCTCTAACTACCTCTATGATTCGTGTCGCATCTAACTGGGACAATTAGAACTCTTTGTGTCTATATATATGTGTGACTCAGTGTCACCCTCAAGGTCCACTTTAATTCACTCATTTTCACACATATAACCACCTCTTTCAAATACTGACTTGAGGATTGGAGGGCTAACGCGCCTAAAAGCACCATTCTCTTCCACCATGGAAGCCCAACCTCTTCCACACCAGAGCACCGTGAATCAACACTTCATAGCTTCAATCTTCACTGAATGGACGCTAAATGACCTTCAACACAATGAATGAATATATAAGGCAACCACGAGTCATGTTGCCTCAATTCTCACCCGAGAATGATAGGCCAAAACGTATCCTTATTCATAATGACTGAATAATCCACTGTTTCTACACACATCATAATCCAGTCAATCCACTAATTAGAGAATCACATTTCACGCATCACATATTTGAAATAGGACCAATCAATCCTATTGTACGCTTTACTTATATCCAGTTTTAGCTCAACACTTTTATCCTTGCATCTTGATTTAGTTTTCATGTAATAAACCACTTCAATTGCAACAAACACATTATCTAGAATATAGCTACCAGGGACAAAAGCAGATTGAGCATTTGAAATACACTTGTGCATGATCAATTTCAGCCGATTAACAATGACATTTGACAACATATTGTATAACACATTTACAGAGTGTGATAGGCCTCCAGTCTTTCGTAGACTTTTGTTCTGCATCCTTTGTAATTACAGTTATATTTGTGGAATTCAAATATGGAGGAAACTGACCTTCATAAACCCACTGACAACATTTATGATAAATATCCTCACTCCAAGTTTTCAAAAAATGTTGATCAAATTCAAGATTGAAACCATCAGGTCCACGCACTTATCAGGTTGCATGGTGAACATTGCTTTTTTAACCTCTTCAATTTGAAACGAGGAAGTTAATTGATTATTGTCTTCATTATTTATAACCTGACTCAACACATTGATAACTGGTGTTCAAATACTTTCTTTCGTTCAAATAATTCCTCATAGTAGCTTTTTGCAATTGTGTGCATACCTACATCATCAACAATACGAAGGCCTTCATTATTTTCTAGGGAAAGAATTTTGTTTACCTTTTTATTATTACATTTTTTTGACTAATTTCGTATTTTATTTTCGCTGATCAACTAACTCAACGATATATGTTATTTATACTTTATTTTTAAGTTTCAATAATATATAATCCGTAATTTTGCATAAACCGACAATATTTTATTTTATTGATACATCTAATGAAATCTCTTTGTATTATTAATACATCCAACCAAATACCTTGTTTTCGTATTCATTTTAAAACATAAAAAACAGAAAATAAATGCAAACAATATAACTGAAGGTGAACTAGAGAGAGAAACTAGAGAGATGAGCTCTGAGTTTGTCTTCTCTGCTCAAGGTGAACCAAGCTTGCAACACACCAAAAAACCACTCGACCCCCCAACGCCAAAATATCATTTCGTGATAAGCTACTAGGATCCCCAAATGAAATTCCAGCAAGAGAGAAAGAGGATATGATCGAGAAACAACTTGTTCGCGTTGAATTAGAGAATGGCAATCGTCTCCTTCCTAAGGTTTATTTGGAACCTAAGACTTCCTAAGGTTTATTTTGAATAAGTTTTTTTTTTAAAAAGAGATCCTAATAAGTTGTTTTGCATGAATAAGTTGTTTTAAAATAAGCTGTATTTTAAAATAAGTTGATTTGCATAAAATAAGTTGTTTTGAATAAACTGTTTTTAAAAAGAGATCGTAATAAGCTGTTTTTCATAAAATAAGTTGTTTTGAATAAGCTATTTTTTTATAAAAAAAAAAGAGATCGTAGTAAGTTGTTTTGCATAAGATAATTTGTTTTGAAGAAATAAACTATTGTAACTTTTAATTTTAATTTTTTATTTTTTTTAATAAAAGTGGTTTTATTCATTAGATAAAAAATATTTGTTTTGGTTCGGATTAGTTTGGTTAATAGGTAAGTAAATGGTTAACCGAACCATAACTTTGGTTCAGTTTGGTTACTTCCAAACTTTAAACGGTTCGGTTCAGTTTTTCGAACCATTTCAACGCTTTAGTTCAGTTCGGTTTGGTTAATATGGTTAACCGAACCATGCCCATCCCTACGTGTCAGTGTCTGTGTCGTGTTTGGTGTCCTTGTCTACATCCGTGCTTCATAGTGCACTATATGTTTTGAATAGAAAAACTACTAAGAATGATTGTATTATATTATACCTCCTCTAGGCGGTCAGCATGCTTCACTTTTTCTAGCATGAAACTGTTAATCAACAACTTAATACCATTATCATATTTATTGGCTTTAATAGTCATCTGCTCCAGTTTTTCTTTTAATTCCGAATTCTCGCTCTCACCTCTCTGTAATTGAGAACACTTGTCCCTGCAATTTGCAACATTAATTTAAAGGCACAATCGTAAATAAATATTAGTGACTGTTCCAAGACATAAAAATATCAATCAACCTCAATTCTGTCAACTCCTGCATATCAGCAATTGCACTTTCTTCCTGTTCAAGCAAAACTTTTGAACCTCTAGGCTCAGCCAACTGAGCTTGAGCTTTATAAGCATGATTGATTGCTTCAGTCGCAGCAACCTTCTTCCGATTTGCAAGATTCTGCCATTGTTGTTGTGTTTGGATGAATATTAATGAACACATGAATTAAGAACTGATCCACCAACTTGAATTTACAAGATATGTTGCTTTTTTTCATGAAAAAAACAACATATCTTTCACAAATATATATAACAAATTTCTATATGCCTAATTTCCCAAAACCATAAGATATTATAAGAATAATTGAAAATTATGCCAAATCAAACCCGTATGTTAGATCAAATCCAAAATTCAACTCAAAGGAAGGTTTTATTTCTATGGCATTCAAGAACACCTAAATAATGATTTCAAAAATAAATAAAAGAAACCCTAATTCACTTTACGGTCAAAATAAAAGAAAACAATAGTTGCCGGATTGGGCGTATATCATGTTTATGTATAATCGATTAAAATATTAATAGGTCTTTACCCTTGTAATATAGGTCATTTTTGGTTTTCTTCTATAATTTTTGTTTTATTTTATTTACCACTGTAAATTTTTTGGAATACCTATATCCATGAGAGGGTTGTTTGGCTTAACAGCGGCGATTCGGTTCTTCTCGATTTGTACGTCTCAAATAATCTTCTCGATTGGTACACGTAAAATACCCTTCTTCAGATGAGGCGACTATTGCGGTGATAGTCATTAGGCCCATTTCCTAATAAAAAATAAAAAATACATTAGCCCCATATCAATTAATTTTTTGTGTAGTATCGTCGTATCAAGTCCATATCAACTAATTAAATAATATAATATATTAATTAATAAAAGATATGTGCAAAGGAAGTAGAGAATATTCAGGTTGTAGTCGTCTCTTTTGCGACTTTGAAGAGAGATGGTTAAAAGGTTACACTCGAAAGATTGGAGTGTGTGATGAACTTAATGCTGAAATGTGGGACATGTATCTTGGTTCGGAGATGGTTTGGCGAGAGCACATTTAGAAACTCATTGTTGAAAGTGATTTTAAAGTCTTGATTGACATGGTTACAGAAGACTGCAAGTTTAGTAACTCGGTTCCCATATTGGTGCAACACATTTGAAAACTCATCTCTTTGTTTTGTGAGTCCAATTTCGTCATACTTGGAGGGAGGATAATCGATGTGCTGTTTAATTGGCTAACTTTAACTTTTCTCTAGACTCTTTTAATTGTATCGGAATGGAGAATCCGTTTAGTGAACTCCATAGACTTCTTTTGTATGACATCTCCAACGCTTTCATGCCTAAGAATGTTCGGCTAATTTCTTAGTTTTCTTTTGGGCCTTTGGCCCTCTTTTGTAACAAAAAAAATAAAAATAAAAATTACTTGTGCAAGTATATAAAATAGGACAAAACTTAGGTACAATTCTATAGGTGTTTTTCGTATAATTTTTAACTAAAAATACATCTTTTTTGAATATAACAAACTTTAACAAAATTATGGATTTAAGAAAATCATAGTGAATTTAATTAAGAACGATACGAAAAGCACATAAGATTCTAATGCAATGCAATGCTCACATCAATCATCCCAAATTTTCTTTTGAATGTAATGCTCACATTAATCTCAAACGTGCAGTGAGAGCAAGAGTATAACTATAACCAAAATACTCAACATGCAAGCCATTTGACTTACATGAAGAAGCATTTGGAAAAAAAATGCATTATCGTGACAGATAAAGACAACTGGTATATTTTTTAAACCAAACATTCTTTGTATTTCGTTCAATGAGATCCGGGTGGGTGGAAGAGTCAACATGCATGGAAGCTCTTTTATCAAAATAAGAACTCAAGGTCGAGTTATTCAGAAGTGGAGGAGACTGATGTAGGAGGGTTTCCATAATATTTTCTATAATATTTTTATTTTAGCCTAATTTTAGTGATCTTCTGTATTTTTTTTTAGTTTGTTATTTTCGGTCCATTAGTGTTTTGTTATTTCCCAATTTAAGCGTAAAAAAGGCAAACGTTTATTCACTCAATAATATTTTAGAGAGTTTTTGTTAATTTCTGGTGGATTTTAGAACCCTATTTTCACAAATATCGCTTGCAAATTTGTTTATTTTCAATTTAGGTTTAACGCTTTGCACCGTGTCATATTGTGTGTTAGTACAAATCATAAAGTGTATTATATCAACAAAATAAAATCTATATAACAGTGCTGATAATCTTTAGTCAAAAGAATATCTGTAAAAGAAAACTTTAATCAAATAAAACTGTACCGATAATCTACACTTGGTAAAAGTATTATTATATGAGTAAATTGGTCTATGGTTTTTATTGCAAATCAATCAGTATCGAAAGTTTTTTTTTTTTTTTTACAAAACAACAATCGAAAGTTAGTAATATGAGATTCATCCTTAAGAAAAATTAGTGAAGAATCTAATATTCAAACCCAGATTATTGCATATCACAAACTCCCTATAGCTTGAGCTATACTTTGAAAATATGCTTTAGTTGGGGTTATCATGTATTTAAATATGGAAAAATGTTGGTCAATATGAGGAGAACCATATAAGGAAATAAGGAATATGAAATATGGAAAATAGAATAAATTTAAATGATGACAAAGTTACATCTTTTTTGTTTACACCCCTTCCCACCTTCCTATAAATAGTTAGCAATTTCTAACATTACCTCATACCAAATCAAATAATATTCGTAAGCATCCTAAGATGAAGATTTTTCAAATACTTTTTCTTTTTGCATTTTTCTCATTCATAACTTCCTATGCTTCTTTAAACGATTTCTGTGTTGCAGATTTAAAGGCTTCAAACACCAATTCAGGCTATCCTTGCAAACCTGTGGCGAACATCACATCAGACGATTTCGTCTTCCACGGCCTTGTAGCTGCAAATACCAACAACTCTTTCAAAATTGGTGTTACCTCAGCAACTGTCACCAATTTTCCTGCCCTTAATGGACTTGGAATATCTGCGATGCGTGTAGACATGGACGAAGGCGGGCTATCGCCAATGCATACTCATCCCGATGCCACCGAATTAGGGGTAGTAATTCAAGGTGAATTTACTGCTGGATTTTTAACACCTACTTCATTTTATTCCAAGGTGTTGAAACCGGGTGATGTTTTTGTTGTTCCAAAAGGGATGTTACATTTTGCAATTAATTCTGGCAAGGGAAAAGCTATTGGTTTTGTTAGTTTTAGTAGTGAAAATCCTACAATTCATACACTTGATTTTCTTTTGTTTGCCAATAAGCTTCCTTCTGATTTAGTTGCAAAAACTACCCTTCTTGATCTTGATCAAGTGAAGAAGTTAAAGGCTCGTTTTGGTGGAACTGGGTAGGAATATAAGAATTTATTTTTATATTTTTGTCCTTATTTTGAGATACTATAGGGTTCGATGAATGAGGATTCAAATAATTATTCGAGTCATACTCTCTCAAAAGATAATAATAATAATAATAATTTGAGTCATACATTTCTTGCTTTCTCGTCTCTCTCCTTTTCAACTTTTAGCTTTATTTTTCTTGGAATGAATAATGGGGAAGACCTCTGCATTAAAATTAAATTGGTGGTCAAATGAGCAATACCTCTATATTATGATTTAATTATTCAAAAGATCGGTCCTTATGAGTTCAGTTGTTAAAGACAAATGTGTAATATCACGGATTGCTTAAATAGTTGGATTTTGTTGTCATTCTCTCGCCCCCTGTAGATTGGTGTGTGAGCATGGGTGACTGCCTTTTCGTGAAGTTTTCGTTTTTATTGTATTCTGTAAGGGTTTTTTGGTGTTGTAGACAGGGGCACTGTTGATGTTATACTTCTTTGGGGGGGTTTTGTTGTTCTTAGTTTTGCTGCTTTGTAAGCTTTTGGTGTGCCTTGTCTACGTGCAGGGCGTTTTGTATTCTGTTCAAAAAACTATTTAGATGTCGTTCTCAATATTTTAGGGGTGGCAACTTGATCCACCAAATCCATATCTATTCACTTTAAACAATAAAAACACATTAATTTAATAAAATAAAAAAATTTATATACAAAAATATTTTTATAAAAAACTGTAAGAATTGGACAAAAAAGAAAAAATTTTAATTTTTAATATTAAAATATTATAAATTTAATATACTATTAATATTTAATATTATTTTAATATTGAGGGTGTTAATGTTGGATCATTACTGGTCAATATTGGAGCTCCGTTGTATGCCACTGTGTGCCGTCATGAATTTTCGACTGAACAGAGCCGTTACTCTTCGAAGAGCCACTGTGGTCAACGGCGGAGGTCGACGGTCAACAGCGGTGCACCACCACCTATTAATATACATATTTAATTTTTTTGAATATATATATATATATATATTTTTTTTTTTGTATTAGACAAATAAATATCGGGTTGTATATTTTTACTTTTTGCACTAACTTATTAAACAAATAATTATGTAAAACATATAAAAAAAAAAAACGTATTTCATTAGATGGATCAGATAGATACAATACTATCCATCTATTAATATCTAAATCTATCTAGATTCAATTCATCCATTTTGCCACCCTTATTCCAAATGTAAAAATACAATACTATAAAGAATGTGCCAATACTCCATGTTTAATCCTTCCTTTGATTTATTATCGAGATTAACTAAAACATATGAATATTTTCAAGAACAATTATAAAGTAACTCCTAAAGGTCACTAAGGAGCTTATTTGTCTTGGTCAAAGTTAGCCCGACTGAAGAAATCAACATCTAGAGAGGGATCAAGCAAGGAAACCTTATAACACGTTTCCTCTTTCATCTGGTTGTGGAGGATCTTAGTGGGTTGATTAGGAAGGCGGAGGCAATTCATGAATTCTCACGGTTTAAGGTTGGGAGTTGGGACTTCTAGTTTATCAGCATGCCATTTTTAATACGATGATGACAACCTATTTATTGGAGATTCCTTTATTCTAAACCTTTGACTCTGAAGACGTCTATTTTATAATGTTGAGCTCGTATCTGGCCTTAGGGTCAATATCTCAAAGAGTAATGTTATATGGGTGCAAACCTTGTCTGCAAAAACTTGGAAACTTTTCGTTAGTCTTATTTGCAATAGTCTAGGGTGTTGTTGCCATAAGTTTTTTAGTCTTGGTTGGTGGGTGATTCTCCTCAACTATGTTCTCAATTCCAACCCCGTTTTATCTTTGTCTTTCATGAAATTTTGGGTTAAAGTCTAGAAAAGGATTGTAATTAAGTCTCCAACGGTATTTCATATGGGGTGTGTCAAAGGAGGATAAGAAAATCTTGTTGGTGAGCTTGGAGTGTGTGTGTGTAAGCCCAAAGAGGAAGGAGATCTCATGGCGAGAGACTTGTGAAATATTATTTTGTGGTGGGATGATCATCTTGGGTGAGAGTGGTTTGTGGAAGGATATCCTTCGTGTTGGATATAGTACTAGAGGATCCCCTGTCTCATTACGAAGGTCGCACTAAGTTATAATTCACTTATAACTTGTCTTATGTTGAATTTTAAAAACTAGAACATAACCTCATGATGAATCGGCAAGCGTTTTATTTTAATCCCCTCAATTTCCCATTTCAAATTACGAGGGTCCCTAAAGATGCTTCATAGCTCTAAATTCGTACTTCAATTCAGTTATATTTGAAACTAAGAAATTCACTACTGTCTCGTTCGAATGGAGGACAAGGTTGTTAATCCAAATTTTATTCCATATATGATTTTGATAAAAGCGGACATATACAAATAAAATAAGACTTTAGATTATAAACTGAATAAAAAAAAACTTTATTAATGGAATCCAACAAATAAGAAAGGGTTTATCGTGGAACCCTAATCAAAGAAGTTTAGTTTGTCATGGAAACCGACATCATTACAAAACAATAGAAAACATAACTTGGAGAGAACAAGAGAAGGATGCAGATCTGCCAACATGAAGCTCCTGATGCTTTAACCCTTGCGTTATACCGCTAAATTCTATGCTCTAATGAAAAAGGGTCTTTCCACCAAAAATAACTTAGAAAACACGAAAATAACACTTCCAGGCCATGTCCATGCATGGCGAACATGGTTTGGTGCAAAGGGGTGCATGAGTATGCCGCCACCTATATGAATGCAACAGTTTTTGACCATTTTTTCCCCCATTCTTCTATCTTGCAATGCCTTGGAACTTGAAATGAATTTTCTTCACTTTGTATTGTCTTTAAATACCTTATAAGAATCATCATATTGTCTTCAATCTTTATATTATCGATTCTTCACGTGATGTCTTGGTTTGTCGATTTACATGATTTATCACTACAACGTACTCAAAACATCTATGGAGTTGCATGATTAAGGATAAAAATGAATTACAAGGAATCGAATGAATACAACACAAATTTTGTAAGTGCGAAGAAATACACTAAAAACAAGTTAAAAACATCATATTTTATTCCATCATCACAACCCCAAACTTAAATTGTTGCTTCTCCCCAAGCAACAAAATGGCAAGAAATTAGAATTTACATTAATTTGATGATGGAACATACCTTTTTGGATATTGTGCTCAAATTGTGTTTTCAAAAACTTTTCCTTCTTACGATATAAAATTGTTCTCAGGATCAGAGTCTGATAGAGTTCAGAGTCTAATTTGAGTTCGGAGTCTTAATGCAGCGAATAGAGAGTGAGAGTGCAGAAAAGAAAGAAGAACACAAGCAATTATACAGGTTCCTTCCACAAACCGGAAGTAGTCTTTTCCCCCTTGCACTTCCAAGGAGAGTTCCACTAAAATGTAATATTAAATTACAAGTTGCTCAAACACGCAGTAAGAGACTTCTCAATGCTCAAGGACAACTCCAAGAGACTTCCTTTGCTCAATCACACCTGAAAGAGACTTCCTTTGCTCAATCACAAAAGAAAGAGACTTTTCTAAACAATTACAAAGAATTGAAAATGGTTTTGAATACTTGATATACAATCAGAGGTATTCACAAAATAATGCAAACAAAATAGACTCTGTTTTTCTAGACACTTAGAAATTCTAAGATATGAACTATTGTAAGAATTCTCTAAGTAGTTGATGTGTATTTTACAGCGTTTTTGGCTCAGAAAATATGTGTTAGTCTTGTTCTTCAACTCTAGCTCCTCTGTTCTTCAAGTCTTTATCCCTATTTATAGGGGATTTGAGAGACGTTGAGAACTAGCCGGTACATCAACTTGTCTTGACTGAAGCTTTGATTCTTCACCATTGATCTTTTGCCCGATTTGATAATTGTCCTATGAAGAAACAATTTCAAATCCATTCCAATAGAGAAGGAACAATGTCTGCAAACATTACTGTTATTCTTGTCTTTTAGAGGAGACAAGATGCAGAGATGGTGGTTGCAGAGGCATACGCAGAGTTAGTGGTTGTACACTTCGTACACTGTACTTTGTCAACGCTCTTAAGCTTCTGGTGAAGTAGCTTCTGATGAACTTGCTTCTGATGACGTGGATTCAGGAGCTCTTTTCTTCAGACCCACTAAGCTTCTGATGACATCATCTTCAGGAGCACTTTCATTCAGATGCTCTTAGGCTTCAAAATATATTCCTTTGCTCTATGATTCGTTCAACCAGAACCTCTATGAATAAGACTTTGATTATGGTCCTGTACACTTGAACAAATGTTTAGCATATCCAATTGACAATTTTAATACTTTGTTATCATCAAAACTTAAACGGTGAGTATGTGAAACACCCTTTGTTCCAACATACTAACTTACCACTTTCATGCAAACGGGACAAATTTAACGAATATACTCCTACTTTCAACCAATTACAATTCCAAGATACATGTATGTACCTTCTAAAGTCAGTGGGCATAATCAAGGAATTTGTCACACTTCATTCGTCATGTAATTGTAACTTGCTATTAGATTGAAACAATTCGAAACATACATTCAAGGAACTTATTACTACACACACACATAGAGGTCTTTTCAAGGTTATAACGTGGCTTAGATTAAAGGTGAGATATATTTGGAAAAGTAGACTAATAAATGTTTTGAATTTGTTTCCTAAGGATTCCTTATTTGATATAATTTTCATCCAACCTGTAGCTTTTGATTCAAAATCTATCATAACCAATATTCATAAGGTACTAGTTTTTATGTCACGACCCAAAATTCACAATCGTGACCGGCGCACGAACTAGAACTTTCTGGTCTGGCAAGCCTAACTACCAAACTCGACAAATGACACATAAATAATTTACACATAACTATTTTCATCGAAAGAATATTTACAGAATTTTGGACAGAGTATCCCCTGTAAGTTTAACGTTTCCAAGATGTCAATCCTGTTCATAAACTTGTTCAGCAGCCATAAACTCAAAATAATACATTTTTTTACATAATTGTACAACTCAAAATGGGACACTTCTAGACTCCATATAGCTGCAGATACACTAACTGAATATTTACATAAGCAAAAGAACCATCCATCAAGGAGGCCTACCAAAAAGTGAAAATGATGAACTTCGGATCTACTTGCAGCTTCCTACTCAACTGCTCGGAAATCTGAAAAGAAAAAAAAAAAAAGTAAGTCACAAGGACTTAGTGAGGAGACAACAACCACCACCGACTAGAAGGGAAACACACAAGGGCACGATTATTTACTTTCCCAAATCTAATGTCCATTACAAAAATAGTAACCGTATAAGATTCTATTACTCCAAAATCAAATAAGAATATTTTCAATCTCAATGTTGTAAAAAGGTGAAAATAAAATTACAAGCCTTTAGAAAATATATCGCCGAAAATCATGACAAAAGCTTTTAAAAATATATTGCCGAAAATCGTAATAAAAGCATTTAAAAAAGTGTGTGTGTGTATATATATATATATATATATATATATATATATATATAGAAAACTCCATTTAGTGAAAAATAATCAAAATGGGTGAATCGAGAACTAGCTTCATCTCGTTGATAGCCCTTTCCTCCTAATGGTGGCCTTTCCATGGGGCGGCTCCATCTAACGGATAACTCTTTTCTCTCGACTCAAAACAAAGTGTAAAACATTTTCAATTAGGGAGTACCTCTCATTGATAGCCCTCTCCTCCTAATGGCGGCCTTTCTATAGGGGCGGCTCCATCTAACGGGGTAACTATACCTAATTGAAATCACATATTAGGTGCACCTAGGTCATCGTCATAGTAATAATCATTTTTTCTTTTCAAAACATAAAGCTTTAAAACCACGCTTCGTAAAATATCAAACTTGTGTCAAACGCACACAATCAAATCCCAATTTGCAATTCTTGGCTTATAAGTCATAGATAAATTCTAAATAGAGACCATAATAATATCAACGACTTAAACATGTATCAAAGGCGAGAGAGAAAAAAATGTTCGAAGGGTGTGTTCCCCATTTTTGTAAATACTTTAACTTATAAAGTCATAAAAATATCAATAATAACGATATTGAAAATAAGCGATAATGATCGTCATCAACTCACAGTTATGACGAATCTACTAGGTGTGCTCTCCAATCACCCCGGGAGAAGCATGTGAAGCGTCCGACATCGTATCTGAGCATCAATAATATTTTCCCATAAATTAGAAACTCATTTCAGAACTTCAGCAGCAATATATTTATGTTATAATGTTATTCTACCATGTAGGTTTCAACCTGTTAGTGTATTACCAACTTTCGTTTTAGATTGCATATGGAACAAATGCTTATTATGAACAAAACAGATAGCAGCAGCACATACTTCATACTTTATGTCAATATTATTTAAGTTACATAGAACCACTCAAATCAAATTAAAGTATGTATCATTTTCATATATGTTGAGTTATATATATAATCTACTCTCTAAGATTAATTTCAAACTCAATAATCATGCCTAACTATGTACTAATTGAAATGTATGTTGATAAATATACCTCAATAAACAATTACTAAGAGTGGGTACTCCTCTTCTTCACCAAAGCACAAACCCTAACCCTAAACTCCAAAATTAAACCCAAAAGCACTTGTAGAATTGGCTAAAGCTTTGCTTGGATGAAGAGTTTTACTTATGAATGCTTGATTTGGTGATGTAATTTGATGATTTGGGAGAAGAAGAAATAAAATGAAGAGAAAAGGTGAGAACAGAGAGTTACGGGAGGGAGTGAGAAAGGAATAGGGAAAGTATGTGGTGTTTCTTTTTATTTTTCCTTCTTATCACATGTCTAGTAAGTTCTATACATATATTTTATTATTATTCTTACTATTACTTATTTATATTATTTTCTTTTCCCCTAATAATGAAAGGGTGCGTTTCATTTTATTTCAAGAAAACTGGGTACAAGTAGAATTTTTTTTTGTAGAGTCCAAACTTTTGTTAGCTCTTCATTTTTTACTTTTTTTTTTTTGTGTAGACCATCTTTTATTTTATATTTCATCTACATATTTCTTTTTCATTTTTTTTTTTATAACCAAGTTCTACTAGTACATCACTCAAAACTTAAGATGTTGCTAGTTTCAAAAAGCAACCCCAAACTTAATTTCAAATCATGACAAGTATTTTAATCTATCTAACTCCAAAACAAATCAAACAGATGTATTAAAGAAAGAAAGAACGAAAATTTGCACAGAGGCTCAACGTGGTTTCACAAAGGATACAACAATAATAAGAATGAGTGGCTTGAAAGACTCAAGGTACCAAAACAAGTGCCTCGTTTATATAATAATACAATCAATAGCCGTAAATAACGACCGCAATTTTGAGCAAAAATAACAATCCACATGGAAGACACATATAGAAGAATTAGATTAGAAAGAGTGCAATATATATTTGGTTTAAAATCTCACCGGTTATGCTATACAGAATTGTAATGGTCAATATTTATGAGTATCTTCTGCAGAAAGCCCCAAAAGTTATCGTGCTCTTGAACTTCAGAAGTAAGCTAGCCCTGTGTTGTTAATGGTTGGAAAAATTCTCCGAGACAATTTTTTTGGTTGAGATTTTTGGAAAAGGAAATGTTATGCAATTCATGTAAAAACAACACACCTAGTCGCGAGTTAGCAAACAGTAAAAGAAAGAAATTGTTAGATGGAATGCTATGTAAAATGACTGAATTGAAAATTACTGAAAATAAATGTACGGGCTGCCTTCCGTTCAACGCTTGTTTAGAGTCTCGAGCTTGACGTACCACCATCTAAGTCAAGGTTGATATTTCTTCTAGTAATCAGATTTGAGATTATATTTCTTGAGGTGCTTTAAATGTTGTCATAGACGTTTGCACGTCCTTCATTTGCCTAATTGTTTTATGGTCCTTTTTCCCTTTGAGATAGGAGTATGATAGATTGACATGGTTGGGAATGACTTGAGGCCTTACTTCCTGGTAAGAGTGGACATTTGGGTTTCCTGAGAATGGAACTCTTGTCAACGAGCGTTTCTGACATCGTATTACTATCCTTATCTACTTCCTTTGGACCTTCCTTGTTTCCCTTTTTAACTTATCTTTCAGTGTCGGTGCTTCCAAGAGTTTCTTTCTTTTGTGGAAGCTTTTGAACAACCCTGCAACTTGTGTTAGGCATAACAACCTCATATCCTTGCAGATTGAATTTCTTTTTGAGAAATTATTCTATGAACTTTGTGTAAACAGGGTCTCCTAATTATCATACAATTTGCGGAGTGAGTTATATTTTGGCCAGGACATACGCGCTTTCTTTTAAGTGTTGTTTTTATTTTTCTTTGGTTTCTTCAGATGAAAATGGATGTTCGGTAGAAGGTGAAGCCTTTGCAGATTTTTTTCATTTGTGAGTTTTGCCCTTTTCTTTTTGTGAGATGAATCCCTTTTCCATCACATTCTTAATTTCTTTTCTGTCCTTCGCTGTCGAAGGTGGATATGGTAGACTCTTTGTTTCTCCTCTTTTTTCTCAACTCTACACTCACTTTTGACTTCCTCCTCGAATATTTCTATCTCAACTACTTCAAACACCTTCTTCTTTGTGCTTTTAGAACTCACTGCCGTGGGAACTACTTTACTTCTAAGCTCCATAGCATCCGTGATGATGTTATGAGAGTCCAAACTCTCTTTTTCATCCTGATACTCATTTGCTTTGCAGTTTCTTTGTTTAGTTAGAACATTTGTTGCTTCTATATTGCCCACAATTCCTTCCAGATGAGCAATTTAGATACCTTAATCATTTATTCCAGCTCCGACATGTCTTCATTTTCATCTTGGTCTTCCCATTGAGGAGGGTGGTACTCAGGCCCTTCTTGGAGATAAAAAATTCCTTCCTGCCTAACATATGATTCCATGTATCTAACCTGTTCGTCTGATAACCCGAAACTTATTGGGAGACATGCACCATTTTTATGAGCTTGCTCACAAAAGTCACAGATAAGACCATTTGTTGACAGCTTGGCCACCTCTTGTGCTTCCAACAACATCTTAGCTTAGAGTATAGACACTCTTTAGAGTATATATATACATGTTGTAGTCACTGAGTGAGATCATGAATGAACACTCTCACTTTCATTCATTTTCTTGTTTCATGATACTCTTCAGTAACTGAACAGTGAACACAACAAATAGTAAACTGTAACTAACATAGATTCTTTGACGAATTTCTCCTTGCAAGTACATTGTTTTAGTGTTGAACAACTAAAGCAAAAGTTGGATAAGTTGAGGATTATGTATCCGATTCCCTTTACTCTTGCAAGCTGCTACACATTAAATTTGGGTGAGATTCAGAAACAAAAAACTATTACACCCAGTGAAAATCTTCAGCAAAACGTAATGATTTTATTTAACGGTCAATATTTTTTGTTTGGGGTTATGATTTGATTTAGTGGTCAATATACGTAAGTTATTTAAATTAGAAATGATGCCCATTTATATGAAATCAAGAATATTTCAGCTGCTGTAATGCATTATTCATCAACACAAGAATCAACAAATATAAATGGAGATAGTTCAGATGGTTACACAGACTCACTAAATACAGTTGAAGATAGGTAAGATGATAAAGAATATTGAAAACTGCAACGTTAAATGCACTAGTAACATGGACTGAATCATGTGAGGCAAAATTAGCTTTTATTTTAGCTGAGGACAGGCTTAAGTCCAAGAGTAGAAATGCCACTTGTTCAATTACTAAGTATGCGATTGCTCTTAACGAGATTGAAGATGTTACATATGACATTTATATGAAAGCTCGGGAAAAATGATGTAATACACTTATCGTTGTTTTTATGATTATGTTCTATCAAATAATGAACACAATCATACACATATGACATTTTTATGATATTTTTTATCTTTGTGTATGTGTGTTTTTTACCTTGAAGGTTATTTTGCGTAACTTTTTATCTTGTAATTCTGCTTGAATTGCAAGATAGATAATTGGAATTGTACATCATTGAGATCCTAGTAACAAGCTGTAATATTGAGCCTGGTTTCCCCTTCGAATTTAACTTTCTATCATGTCATTTAATACTTGTTTTATGAAATCCTTGCTTCTGTAAAATCGTGACTATTTCATGTGAGATCAAACACTTCATGATTCTATGGACAAAATAAGTACTAGTTTTGGAAGAAAATATAGTTGAGGATATCTTGTTTACAAATGCCAGTACAAGAAAAGAATACCAATTGTGATAGAATTAACGAACATAATTACAAGATTTCACAATCAATGGATGATATCATGATCTATTCGAGGACAAATTATGATAATCTAGAGCAAAATTATCTTTTAAGAATCAATGAAAAAATACAAAAAGGAAGATCATGAAGAAACTAATTGTGTTGAGCTTGACTCTGATGCCGAGACACGCACCAGTTGTAAAATCGGTGAACAATAGGCAATTAGGCATTGATTGCATTCTCAAGTACAGCAATTTCAGCTGCATCCTAACGGTAAAATTTAAATATAGATTCCGTAAGGTATAACAGCTTGTTACTTAAATGGTAACTTCTATGTATGGGAAATATTATCCTCATTTTCAGCCAAAAAAGACCAATCATGGTAATTTGCATGAAAATGTTAGCAAGGAGAATGTATGACCAATACTGTCCTCATGTTTCGTAAGTAGTTTCGGACATATCATGAATCTGCAAAGCTATGATTTGTACTGCTTAAGAGTTAAGACAACATTCATAGAAGACAAACATAAGTAATGCTAATTCCATCAAGTTATGTGTCTGTGCATTGGCGTGTGACAATGTTCATTTTCAAACTTTAGTGTGAAAGGTAATGCTCATCTTTCAATATGATCAATTTCAGACAATTACAGAATCCATCGCGGTTGCAATTATGTTGTGAATATTTCTATTGAGATAGAGAGAAAAGGGATTATTAACTGACCATCCGCAAAAGTTAATGTTGGTAACTTCTGAGGATGAAAACTGTAAAGGATGAAATAGATATGAAAATATATAAATAAAGGAAACTGCAAAGGGTTATGAGTTAATTGATAACCACCAATGTATGCAACAGTTTTGGCTTTATGAATTGCTTGGTATTGATAAACAGTTATCAATGATTTACATTTTCACCCCCTTCTCACCTTGCTATAAGTAGTTAGCAATTCTAATATTACCTCGTAACAAATTCAAAAATTAGTAATTAGTAATCATCATAAGATGAAGATTATTTACATATTTTTCCTTTTCACTATTTTCTCATTCACTATTTCCCATGCTTCAGTAAATGATTTCTGTGTTGCAGATTTAAAGACTCCAAACACCTATTCAGGCTACCCTTGCAAACCCATAACAAACATCACATCGGATGATTTCGTCTTTCACGGCTTTGTTGCAAGAAAATTCACCAAGTATATCAAACTTGGAATCCACCTCAGCAACTGTCACCGATTTTCCAGCCCTTAACGGACTTGGAATCTCTGCGATGGCTATAGACTTTGACGAAGGCATATCATCAGCAATGCATACTCATCCCGATGCTACTCAATTAGGGTTAGTAGTTCGAGGTGAAATTACTGCTGGATTTTTGACAGATACGTCAGTTTATTCTAAGGTGTTGCGATCGGGTGATCTTTTTGTTATTCCAAAAGGGATGCTACATTTTGCAACTAATACTGGTAAGGGAAAAGCATCAACTTATGTTTTTTACAGTAGTGAAAATCCTAGTACTCATGTACTTGATCGTCTTTTGTTTGGCAATAGTTTACCCTCTAATTTAGTTGCACAAACTACTCTCCTTGATCTTGATCAAGTGAAGAAGTTAAAGACTGTGCTTGGTGGAAGTGGGTAGGAATATAACGATTTATTTTTATATATTTTATCCTGACTTTAGGAGATTTTAAAGTTCAATGATTTAGCAATGAAGTAATAATTTCAGTCATTCATTTCTTGATTTCTTTTTTTTTTAGAAAAATTCATTTATTGATTTCTTGTTTCTCTTTTTTTCTACCTTATGCTTATTTTTAGGGGTATGACTAATAAGGAATACCTCTGCATTAAAATTGAATTGGAGATTTAATGAGCAAGACAGTTTTTGACAAAAAATGAGCAAGACTTTTTTTTGATCAAATAGCAAAATAAAATATAAGAATCAGGTGCTGCCTGAACCGCTTACATGACAGAGTTCGAAAGATAGAAAGCAAGACTTGGAAATATGAGTAATTAATTTAATCGGTCGAATTATAATTGAACTAAATGACTAATAAATTGGTGCAAAAATAAAATCGTATAGAACTAGGGTTTGTTTGGCAAAGTCAATAAGTTAGCTTAGAGTTTATAAGTTTGTCTGAAAAAAGAAAAAAAGACTCGTTTAATAATTGTCTTTCCATCAGGAGTTTATAACTTTTTTCACTAACTTAATAGTTTATTTTCCATACACTATTTTAAATAGCGTTGAGCTTATAGCTTATCATTGTTTGTTCCATTTTTATTATTATCACTTTAATTCAAACTCATGTTTACCCTTTATAAATCAAAACGAAGCTATTATGTTTCAATGCTTCTGCTCAATTTTCCACTATACCCATGTTTTCAATGCTTATTGTAGCTCATTTTAATTCAAACGCGCGTTTACCATTTATGATTTTTTAATTTTTTATTACAACCATTTATAAATTCTTTGCACATAGACGGGTTCTTGTAACATTTTTCTGTTTAAAATAAATTTTATACTTTAATTTTTTTTTGAAAGATTATGCTTTAATTTTTTGTAAAGTATAAGAAATGGAATGAAATAAATTTAAAATAAAACTTTAGCAAAAAATAATAAATTCATAATATATAAAATGTTACAAAAATTTTAGAATAAGAACAAGAATTTTTTTCTTCTAAAGAAGTTAAAATAAAATTATATTAACAAATGACCAAAAACTTCCTAGCACAACTGCACAAGGCGTGCCAGAAAAAGAAAGCTAAAACAAATTACACACTAAGTAATTGCTCGCAAGTACAAAATTTAGTTAAGCCACGATGAATGATAATCGAAAGAGAAAGAATCATATTTCGCTTTCAACCACCAAGACATTTGTAACTTTGTCGAGTAGTTGATGCAAAGAGTGTTCCTTGTGCTTGAAATTTCGTCCATTTCTTTCATTCTGTATCACCCAGATGCAAGATAACCATAAAAGAGACATAGTTGACCGATGATGTTTTGATAAATCTCTTAAATGACCAAACTAACGTAAATAATATGTGATAAGAGCTGGATTCACTGTCACATACCCTAGTTAATGAGAAACCAAAGTCCCAATAGATTAAAAAAAATTGTAGTGCAAGAACAAATAATTAATATCCTCCTTTAATCCACAATCACCCACACATAGTTGTCGTTGATTCTGAAGTAAGCCTCGTCGCAAGAGATTATCAGTAGTAGGTATTGGAACAAACTGAAATTTGTTCAATGCCTCTAAAGTTTTGATGATAACAAAGTATTGAAGAACAATTGGATATGCTAATATATGTTTAAGTGTGCAAAAATATAGATTTAAATTTGCCAAGTTCTGAACATATATAAGAGCATCTGAAGTACAATAGAAGCTAAAGCTTTATAGAAGATATGAAGAAAAGTCAACAATGTGATGAGAAGTGAAATAGAAGATATGAAGAAAAGTCAACAATGTGATCAGAAGTGAAGAATCCATCCAGAAGCTATTGAAGGCCAGAATTTGGATCATCAGACTCTGAGTCAGCCAAACTTTGTGTTACCCAGACTCTAAAGGCTATCAGACTCTGACAAGTTTGAAGATGTCCCTATCAAACTCAAATAATACAGTTTGTCTTGTTATGAATCATGTGCCAAGTCAAATTCAAGGACAAAGAGAATGAAATAGATAATTCTATTTGCAGCAGTGGTTTTCAAATGACATTAACCATATCAGGCAATGTTTCAACATCTTAATTTGAAAGCTTCTCAAGGACTCTTAATGTGCTGGAACCTCTCCAACGACTCTCATTTCCTTATGTATATAATGAGTTGAAGGCTTGAAGAACACACTTAAGAATTTCTTACTAAGTTCATATCTTGAAAATTATAAAGTCTTACTCTATTTTGTAATTATTTACACCTCTGATTCTATATCAAGTGCAAAACAAAACAATCTTTTATTTGATTAATTTAAATTGTAAAAGTGTCTTTCAAAAGTCTCTCTCTCTCTCTAGTATTAAGGATTGACAATATTTATACTCTACTATTGAGTTCGTTAGGATACAAACAAATGAAGTTGTTCATGTTCTTGCTAAAACGACCAATCTCTTAACATGTTATGTTTTACTCAAATAAATTCAAGTGTCCCCAAAAAAAATCAAGTGTAAAAAATGAAAGGTATAGCACAATTGAGTTCATTACTCTCAAAGAAAATAATAAATTAATTTACACATTATTCACGAACAAAATTATCCCTCGCACGTAGAGTTTTAATCGATCAAGCCTCTTATTGAAATAATTCACATCCTTGCTAGCAAGATCCCCTGAAAAGACACTCCTTACTAGTAAGATAGCAAGACAACATTTGTTCAAAAATAAAAAGAAAGCTACAAAGATTGAGTTAATTTTATTTTTTTGAATGACCATTGACTGAATTTAACACAATTTTTTTTTAAAGGAAATATATTAATTATATATATAAAGTTGGTATATATAATTAAATAAAAGGTAATTATTATATTTATAGCAGGTAAATATTTTTTTTAAAGGATATAGCAGGTAAATAATGTTATTTCTTTCTGACCAAAAATATTATATCTGAATTGTTTTGACTGCAATATCAATTAATATTTAATTGTTACTATATAACAATTATTTTCTTAAACTTTTTCCTATCTTCGAATTTTTAATTACACATTTACACAATAGTTATTGCTCGAGAGCATTATATAGTATATATATATAGTATAGCTGAGTACACCTCACTCATCATAAAAAATCCTATCGTCCAACTCAAAAATACTGTTTCCGCAGCTTCTACACAAACATCTTCTAAACCCTAATTTTTAAATCGCCAACACCGTTGGCTGTAGCTGCTCCATTCTTACTTTTCACAAAGATTCAATGTAATCAAATGCATGCTTCAGGTATATAACTTTATTACTTATGATTCCACTTTCATTCATTTGATCCGTTTATTATTTTTATTTATTTTAATTCGTGCTAAATCTAAAATCTCTCCATCTTCAGGAAACACTTTGATGCTCAGTGTGTTGAAGATGATTTTTATTTCTTCATCATCATCTATCATATGTTCTATTTGGTCTATCACAAGTTATATCTTTTCTATTATTCCAACGAGTGTAATTTCTTTGATTAAAACATCAAGTCCCACTCTTTTCAAGTCAAGGGATATGCAGATATGTGTTTCTGACGGTGAAAAACATGAAGCTGTATGGCCTTTGTGAGTGTGCATCTGAATCTCTATTGTCTGAATTATTTTTATTTAAATTGTGAATATTAGTTAGTAAATAATTGTTTTGGAACTGTATGGATGAAAAACAAATTATTAGATTCAAGGCCTACAAGAGTATTAAAACTGTTAATATCACAATAACCCATAATAAAACATAAAAAGTAAAAAAGAAAATACTCACATGATAATGAAGGTATTTAGATCGATCTGTTAATTTGTAATCAATTACTTTAGTTTTTTAATTGTATTTTTTGTTTTTTTTTACAGCTTGATTGGCAGCTTGCAATTCATGTACCTCAGCTTGCAAGCGTGGAGAAGGAGAAGGAGAATTTATCAACTGTAATAAGCGTCCCTCCACATATCACCGATCTTGTGCTTACGTGCACATAATTAATTATTATTTTCGGGCATTGGAACTTAAGGGAAGTCTTTTGTTTTTCAATTAATCAAAACACTAGAAAATGATGTTGAAGCTTCAAAACATGGCGTTCTTTGTTTAGATTGTGAAGGATGGGAAGGAGAAGGAGAATTTATCAATTGTAACAAGTGTTCAACCACATATAACCGTTCTTGTGTTTATGTGCACCTTATTAATTATTATTTTGAGGCACTAAAATTGTCTTTTCAAATTAAGTGAAGCCTTTTTGTGCTTTTTGGTTTCCGATGAATTGTAACACTATAAAATGACATTGAAGTTTACCTTTTGCAGCTATTGTAATTTGTAGTACAAATTTTGTACATTGTATATTTAATTTTCTTTAAATCATCACTTGAGATACCACATAAATTTGATTTATTTAGACAAAATTCAGATTACGCACTCATTCTAAAGACATAGGCAACATTGTGATTAGAAGCCCTTATTTCCCAAATTTATGCCTTCAAATACACAGTATCTCGGCTTCTGAAGTAACAGTCCTTCTGATTAAGTAGATGCTCACATGAAACCAAATGTTAAATTTTTGCTTGATTTGTACTAAACCTTCGAGCATTTACCGTTTAATTTATACTACACCTTCTATATTAAATTTTTGCATGCATTTAATAGACAACCTAAATTTATGAACTGAATGTGGTTATGGATGGAAAAACATGGTCGAAATCCTTTAGTGCTCCTTGAAGCACCCGGTCTTTTTTGATTCAGCATTGAGAATAGGTTAATTCCAAGGGCTTATGTTATCAAATTTCATCTTTCAGAAATTCAAATTCAAGAAAAGGATTCTAGCTTAGCTACACCATTTTATTTGCCTTATAAGTCATCATGGCTATTAAAGGTATATGAGGGAGGAGGATTCTAGCATCTGGTTCTCCACGCATGGTACCTACTGCCTACAAAACTAAGCTACTACTTCTATACATCCTTGCCACTAAAATGATTAAATTTCATATTTATCTAGTTTGTGACTCATACTAATTTGTGGCTGGATATGATATAATCTTCTATTGAAATAACAACGAAGGACATTTTATTGTGTTGAGATCAATGTGTGTTTTTTCTCTGAATCAGCAAAATATTATTAACACATAGTTTGTACAAAACGCATAGAGCAGCCCCAAATGAAATACAAAACAACGGGCGCCATATATAGACGGAACAAACATAAACCAACACAACCATAAGACAACCTCGGCTAAACTGATCAAAATAAACACAACAGTTAAAAGTGACTCAAAATTGAAGTTTGGAAAGCTGTCAAAATCGGAGCATGATTTGAGAAATCGGAGCACGATTTTGAGACCAGGATTGACACTTTCCATTCGTGAAAAATCGGAGCACGATTTGGCAAAATCGGAGCACGATTTCGCGCAAAAGCATAAAAATAAAACGTATTTTTATGGGCCTGATTTTGTTTCAATTTATGAGGGATGCTTTCCACTATAAATATAAGCCTTGTATCAGATGATTATGTGTGTAGAAAACTGGGTTTAGAAGTCAACATAAAAACTAGGGTTTTATAGAGAATTTCTCTTGGCAACAAACACTGGGGTTGAGATTGTTTTGATTCACCTTGAACAAAGCATTATTAGGATTGAGTCTCTTGGTCACCGGAAGAGACTGGGACTTGGGTAGAATTAGGTTTGAAGACTGATTCTAGTGAAACTCAATATCTCTTTCTAACGAAACTCATATCATTATAGTGGAACAGAGAGCTGCTCTCTCCCGCAGACTAGGTCATCATTAGACCGAACTGGATAAACAAATTCTTGTGTTCTCCTTCTTTCATCTCTTGTTGTTTACTTATTGTTTGAATTATTTTGTCAACCGCTTGATATTGATTGTTTGGTATTAATTTGTTCCACGTATCAAAAGTTTTATTGGTGTGTTTTTATCAACGAATACACAACAACAACAACTAACACAAAGCAGCATGTCAGCCAACTAATAGCAAAACTAACAAAAACAACCGCGACATAACAGGGACAAAACAGTAATCGAACAGCGCCCGCAGAACTGAAGAAAAAAAAAACAGCGTTGGAACGAACCAAAAATCATAAGGAAACGCGAAATCTCTGTGGAAATGGAGCGGGACTTGCTAAACCAACAACAAATACAGAAGTTGCAGAGCTGGAATAACCAGAAGAACCTCTAAACGACACACCCTCTACCTCATGAGGCAATCACCGAGATCCCAGCACCACTCAAAAATTAAGGACGGGTTTTCCTTCAACCTCATTAAACTCCATCTCCAAGAAACCCCCATAATCTCATTAAAGATCTCTACCACCACCTTCCTAAAATTTATATAAATTCTCTCATTCCTTGTTCTCCAAAGCACCCAAATCGTCACGTGCCAAATTTACCTAATCCCCATCCAACTTTCGTTGTATCTAGCCTCCCAACTAAAACTCTCCAGCTAAACAAAAAGATTTTGAGTAATAATCAATGTGAAACCAAGCCAACAAAAAATCTCTGCCCAAACCAAAGATGCTACACCTTAATGAATCATAGCTACCTATTTTATGGCAAATTTGGATCAAATATTTAGTGATAGTATTAAGATGTTTAATTCATATTTTTCTTAAAGTCTCTATAGATACCTATATTTTTTCTTAAATTTTTACTTACTTATTTGCGTAATGGTTGCATTTGATGGAAATTGTATATGGGTTAGGATGGTCATTTGGAGGCTGTTATTTCATATGATTTAATGTTACTATGCAAAAAGGGTTCTGACCACATTTTCATCCATAACAAAGATCTCATTCTATTTTTGTTTTTTAATATGCGTTCTTATTCTAACGCATTTCATAGCAGATATTTATGTATTCAATTTCTAAATATCATTTTACCTATAATTTGACCTTAGGACTTGGAAATGGAACAGGATTGTGGTTTGAAGTTTAATATTAGGTGAATTTGTATATTCCTCTGCTTAGCAAGTATGGAAGGTATGACTTGGACTAATGAGGAAGATAGGTGGAAGTGGGGTTTTGAGGAGTCGGGGTTGTTTTCGGTCAAATCTTCATATGCTAAACTTGAAGCTTTAGTGTTGAGGGAAGATTTGTGGAGGGTGGGGGAAAAAGGTATTTTTAGCAAGTTATGGAAAAGCCCGGCACCGTCGAAGGTTGTAGCTTTCTCTTGGAAGCTTCTCCATAATCGAATTCCAACTAGATTGAATCTTGCAGTGAAGAATGTTTTACCAATATTGAATGTTTTACCATTAATGGATGCACCTACTTCTTGCGCCTATTGTGAGAGGGTAGATGAATCGTCAATTCATTTATTTCTTCATTGTGATGTGGCCGGAAAGGTTTGGAAAGGCATCATGGAGTGGTGGGAGAGGGTCCAAATCATTCCGCCCAATTTGTTCGTCCTTTGGGTTGGGTTGGAGTGGTGGAGAGAGGAATAAGAGAATTCGAAAGGGATTAAGACTTATTTGGCATACAACGGTTTGGATGTTGTGGAAAGCGAGTAATGAGAAGGTTTTTAATAACCGAAGCCAGTATGTGGGTGATATAGTGGATGATGTCAAGGTTTTGTCTTGGAAGTGGGCTATGGATAGGATCCCTAGACTCACTAAATTTAAAGGTAAAGCAGACTCCCACCGCTAACCACCATAACACATGATATCATCTCTGACTTTAAAACGAACATCTATAAAAAATGTGACAAGTTGGCTAAATATGCAAATTACACACAACAAAAGGGATACCACATAATTAACTATAATCCCCGAAGAAAAGAGAATCTAGCTAGTTTGCCAGGATCCCATCCTAAAGCAGTGGAAAAGCAAAAACCTTCCTCTTGAATGCAGATCAAGACTCCAACACCAAAGAAAGAAGCTACGCTATATATCTCCTGATCACCCATCAACCTCACTATCTGACCTATGAAGAAACCAATAAGCTGACTTCATTGAATAAGCTCCCACATAAAATCTACACAATTAGAGATGATAGGACTCTCTAAAGGTCGGAGTAGATCACCCAAAATCATAAGCTATCACATAAAAATATCATTCCACCACCTACGATCCCACCCCTCTCTCACAATATATCAATAACTTTAGTTTCTTTAGGACAAAAGCCTGAAATAGTTCGGGGAAAAGAAATACAGAAAATCAGTGATCATTCCAAAAATATGTATACTAGCCATCTCTAACCAATATATTCGCAATAATGAGATCTCGTTCCACCAATTTGACACACCTCTTAAACTAGCAACCTCTTAAACCCATTCGGGGAAAATGATATCTTTCATGATCATCCTCGCTCCAACGCCACTTCACCAAAAAGGAAAGAATAACCTATGTTAGATCTATGATAGCCAATCTTCTTTCACTCTTAGGCTTAGAAACACATGACCATTAGAATTAAAGAATCTTGCTCGCACCATTAGACACTCCTAGAACACATTTTGATTAATGAAATGTTTTTTTGAATGATTTGTTAATGAAATGCTATAAACAAATTTTCGTCAAAACAATATATAAATATTAAATATAAACACATTTTACATTCCCAAATTAAAAAAAAATTTAAATGTATTTATTAACATAGAAATTTAAATAAATCATCAAATAAATAAAATAAAACACCAATTAATCTCCATCTAATGGAACTCAACTTTACTTAATGGATTCAAATATCTTACCACTAGGAAGAATCCATTGTTGTGATGGTTATTCATTTATTTTGTCTATATTTGTTTGGGAACGAAGTGAGCCCGCATAATCATCTAAATTGAGTTTAAAACAACCACATAAAGGAGAGAAACACGACACATTAAGACCAAACATCAAATCATTCGGTTTATGGGCCGTCTCACTGTTAAATTGGTCGACCTTCACTTTTTTAAAAAATAAAATATGGAATGTCAACTCCATATTGTCCACATTTTCTCTTTGTTTGATCTAATGTATTATATTTGTGTTTGTTCCAATCAATCTGAAATAATCTAAAAGAAAATTTTATTCTTATTATTTGAATTTTTAGATTTTACATTCTTTTCATAATCATCATAAACAAAAAAATAAAATAAAAAATCTTTTTAGTATTCAAAAAAAATGAAAGGTATAGCACAATTGAGTTCATTGATCTCAAAGAAAATAATAAATTAATTTAGACATTAGTCACGAACAAAGTTATCCCTCGGCCGTAGAGTTTCAAACGATCAAGCCTCTTATTGAAATAATTCACACCCTCGCTAGCAAGATCCCCTCGGAAGAAAATCCTTACTAGTAAGATAGCAAGACAACATTTTTTTCAAAAAGAAAAAGACAACTAGAAAGAATGAATTAAATATTTTTTTATGACCATTGACCGAATTTAACACAATTTTTTTAAAAAGAAAGATATCAAATTATATGCATAAAGTTGGTATACATAATTAAATATACGGTTATAATTACATTTATAGCAGGTAAATAATGTTATTTCTTTTTGACAAAAAATAATAATATTACTTTTGAAATATTTTGACTGCAATATCAATTAATATTTAATTATTACTATATAACAATAATTTTCTTAAACTTTTTCCTATCCTATATTTTTTCATTACTTAATAGTTACTCCTCAAGAGCATTATATAGCATAGTTGAGTTCACCTTAATCACCACAAAAAAAAAAATATATACGAAGAGCAAGTATTCTCACATGTTATATATCAAAATTCTTCTTGGTATAACTCACTCCCCTACTAAGTAGATTCCTAGAAATAATGCATTTTCATTCTAGTTTAAATTTATTTTAAATTTACTAATTTTAATTACGTTTTATGTGTTCTTTTTTCTTCAGATTTTTCATCAAAAAAATCTCATGGCTTTTACTACCTCAACCTTAACAGAAAAGAAGAAGGTTTTGTTTATATTGGGTGCAACAGGAACTGGGAAGACTAAACTTTCCATCAACTTAGGAACACAATTCCCATCTGAGATCATCAATTCAGACAAAATTCAAGTCTACAAAGGTCTTGACATTGTCACCAATAAGGTACAGGAATCTGAACGTTGTGCAATTCCACATTATATATTAGGCATCATCGATGATCCTGAATATGATTTCACTGTGGATGATTTTTGCAAGCACGTTCTTGAAGCTTTAAATCTCATAATTGAAAATGGACACCTACCAATTATTGTAGGTGGGTCAAATTCTTACCTTAAAAAATTACTCGAGGACCCAACCATTGCATTTTTTTCGAAATATGATTGCTGTTTTATTTGGCTAGATGTGTCTTTTCCTATTCTGTTTTCATATTTGGACAAAAGAGTTGATGAAATGGTAGAGGCAGGGATGGTAGATGAGATAAGAGAATTTTTTGTACCAGGAGCAGATAACACAAAAGGAATTAGAAGAGCTATTGGGGTTCCTCAACTTGATTCTTATTTTGAAATAGAAATACAAAAAGGTATGGATGATGCTCAAAAGGAAAAGATACTAAAGGAAGCGATTAGAAAAACCAAACAAAACACCTTCCTATTGGCTGAACATCAATTGTCAAAGATCCAAATTATGGCTGATAAGCTTGGATCGATGATAAACAAAATTAATTCTACAGGAGTCTTCGAAGCCATTTTAAGGGGAGAAGATTATCAATATTTGCATGAAGAGATTGTGATTAAGCCAAGCATAAAAATAGTGAAGAGATTTCTAGAGGAAACAGGCCATGGATTCGAAAATGCAAAATATTCAAATGAAAATGGGAAACACACACCTAATGGTGTTTGAAACATTGGGACAAAAAATTCATTTTTCTTCCTTGGTTATTTTCATTCGGGTATAAGAAATGCATGAACTTTGTTGTCTTATTTTTCTCTAGGAATAAATTTCTGGTGGGTGGGTTTTACAAAAAAATAATGCAAAATTAGTTCTTTGTTTTTGACGCAAAATTAAGAGATTTTGATAAGAATTAAATTATACTTGCGTTTGTAATTTTTTGTCTTGTAATTAATTGTAGTTTTTTGAATGATAATATTATAAAATTGAACTAGCGTCACTTAATTCAAACAGTAAGACTTAAAAGCTTTAGACCCGTTCATGTGAACTTAGCTTAGTTGATATGAACATTTCATAATACATGTAGGGGTCGGAGCTTAAGAAAGTGAAATTTTAACCACTAGATTATTTGACAAAAAAAACACTTAACACATTTTTACATTAAAAAAATATAACATTTTTCTAGCAAAAAAAAAAAAAGATTAATACATTTTAAAATCAAAGTCACTTGAATAAAAATACAAAAAACTAGACATTTTGCTACGATGAATGTTTTACGGATGTAGGCGGAGAAACTCTAACGGACAAACCCAAACACACACAAAGAAAATGGAAAGGCGGATTTAGCTACGATAATATTATCTGAAGGAAATTTCGCTAAAGTAAGCAAAGTAAATGCAAAATCCTCAGGAAGATTTTCCGATGGAAAATCCGCAGGAAAAACGTTAGTATCCAGTAGTGATATATGTTAGGCAATTAGAATATTGTCAAATAATGAATCATAGATTGCATGGTAGTGATTATGTGGCAGATTCGGATCAAATATTTAAGGCTTAAGTGTATTTTTGTCCTCCTAATTTTATAAATGTTGTAATTTTGGACCCTATACAAAAATGACAAATTTAGTCTCCATGTTTTAGTTCATTTGCAATAATTGTCGTTTTTTTTCTTTCCAATTTTGATCCAATCAACGCTTGTGTGGTATGCCACGTGTCTGACATCCCGCTAAATTCTCGTTAGACTGCAGAATCAGTTGGGGGAAAAAATATTTATGAAAGTTAATTAATGGATAATGCTCCCAAGGCAACTTTGAAGTGAAAATAAAGAAGCTACAAAAGGGAGCTTCACATCAAACGTCGTTTTCCTTGCTTTCTACCGCTTCAACAAACACACCAAAAGACTCCTCATTTTCTCTCTCTCGGCCAATTCCTTTCCTCCATCAAACCTTCACTCCTTACTCATCATAATCAACATGCAAATGGTGAAATGTCAACCTTAGAATAATCGTTAGCTTGAAGTGAACTGATTTCTTTTCCAAATTCCTCCTTTTGAATTTTTGCCTTAAATCATTTTTACCCAATCTCCAATAATCATCCTGGCTGATATGAACTTGTTTGAATCATTGAGTGGTAAGTGTTGCTAAATACATGATGTATTATGGTACGGCAGGGCTGGATTGATAAGAACAATGCTAGAAGTTTGAACTGGAACATTAGCAGAACTTGGATTTAACAAGAGAAATGGATGTGGGTTAGTTCTTTCTCTCCTCTCTTTTGTCAACGGAACCAAAAAACCCTATTGGGTGTTCTTTCCATTTTTCCTACACTGTTGTGGAATTATGCTTTTATACATGAGGATGTTGTACTGTACTGGTGTGTGGTAATAAGTTGATTATGAGTGGAATTATAGCCGATAATGCATGTTTGGAATTGTGGGGATTATGGCTGAATCTCATGAAATATTAGTAAGCGCAGATTCTGGTTTTTGATTCATATCTTTTCATGTGCTGATCATAATTGAGTAATTATGGGATTTATGGCTTCTACCCTGTATTTCCTTCAATTCGGATATAAGTTTTGTATGATTCAGAATAGAAATGAATTCGGGAGACGCAATTGAAGTTTGGTTATTGCTGCCGAACATGCTTAGGGGCTTTAGTTTGGTTTTTGAGGAATAAGCTGTTTTGGGAAGATGATGGCAGAAGTGACTATGGGGAATTAAGCTGAAGCATCAAGGAGGATTAAGAGTTGTCAGATGTTTAGTGGTGAGTTCCCTAGTTAGATCCCATCTTGGGTTTTTGTGTGAATTATGTGAGAAAATTAATGACATTTATGAAATTATACTTATGAATTTCCCCAATGAATTACATGAGCTTATGTGATGTTTGTTGTTGGCTTGCCAAGTTGTTTTAATCACTTTTTGGTTTCATATATATGTATAAGCAAGGAACACAAACTTTCTACACGATGTAATCGGTTACACACCGAGTGTAACCGGTAACACAAACTTCGTGACTACTAAGAAGTGCGTATTTGCACGGTGTAACCGGTTACGACCCCTGTGTAACCGATTACACCTCTCAGCAAGTGCTAAAAATTGTTAAAAACTTTTGCTTTTCAACTATCAAACATGAGCATATTTTGTAATGTAATTCAAGAGTGTCTTATGTGGTAGAAGTGCATATTTTGGGTAGAAATATAACCCTTAGAAAGTGGAAAAATTTAGTAAAGCTTTCGGCTTAAATAGTCGAACTGATTATGTACTAATGAACCTAGAAGCATATTAGATATATACATTATGTCAGAACAGTTAGCGGCATATTAGATATATGCATAGAACAACAATATGTGAATCTAATTAGCAGTATGTGAGAGTTAACTTAAAATCGGGTTCTACAGAAACCGTGCTACGATGTAGAAGCAATGTGCCACGATGGTTGAAGAATTTTGTGAGGCAAGTCATTGGAAAAATCGTGCCATGAGGGGATCGCAACGTGGCACGATGGTGCTCTGGATGCGAAAAAAATAAAACGTATTTTCAGTGCAGATTTGTTCCAAATTTTAAGCGATACTTTTACTATAAATATAGACCATGTATCAAAGTAAACCTAGAGATAGAGGGGGCTGAAACAAGGGTTTAGAAAGGCAACAACAAAACTAGGGTTGAAATAGAGTTTGTCTCTTGGCAACAAACACTAGGGTTTGAGGGTTGATTCACCTTGGGAAACACTATTAGGATTGAGTCTCTTGGTTATGGGAAGAGATTGGGACTTTGGGTAGAATTAGGCGGGAGACTTATTCTTGTAACCCATTCATATCTCTTTTGTAAAGTTACTCTTCATTATAGTGAAATGGAAGGCTGCTCTCTCCCCAGGCTAGGTCAGTTTTGGACCGAACTGGGTAAACAAATTCTTGTGTTCTCTCTTATTTTCTCTCGCTGTTTTCTACTTTTGTTTGTGATTATAACTGTTACCCACTTATTTTGGTTGCTTGATTATTCCTTCCTCCACACATCAAGTATTTTATTGATGTGATTTTTCATCGAATTCAGAACACAATATGCATCAGATATGAATATGATTAGAAGACATATCAGATATATGTACAGGAATATAATAATAAATAATTTGTGTCCCTCAACAAGTTCCAGGTTCCGCTAGATTTTTTCTTGTCAAAATACCATCCCACCTCACCATGATTTCAAGAGAGTGAATTTTCCTCAAGTAGCACAAAAGGATGATTACATAGATGCTAACTTGAAACCAAATGTTAAATTTTTGCTTGATTTGTACTAGACCTTTGAGCATTTACCGTTTAATACTACACATTCTATATTAAAATTTTGCATGTATTTAAAAGATAGCCTAAAGTTAGCCACAGTCAACAAGATTGTATTGATTACACTCAAACATTTGCATATGCTGCCAGATTAGAAACAATTAGATTACTTCTGTTATATGTTGTTAATCATAGTATCACTCTATATCAATTGGATTTTAAGAGTGCATTCCTTGTGTCATTTATGAAGAAGCATATGTCAAGCAACCACATGAGTTTGAAGATTTAAAACAACCAGAGTATGTTTTTAAACTTAAGAAGACACTCTATGGTCAGAAACAAGCTCTAAGAGCTTGATATGATAGACTGGGCAAAAAAATATAGAAAATAATTTTAAAAGAGGTCAAGTTGGCACTACTATGCTCAAAAAGACTTTGTTGTCAATTTAGGAGGTAATTCTTTTCTCAAGTTTACATGTTTACAGTGGATCTCTATGTTTTGACTTCTTTACTCAAAACAGAAATAGAAACATATTATCTCAACGAGTTACAACCGTGGTTACTGGTTAGCGTAGGAAATCGGATATTGTTGAAGAACCTTACAGTGGTTGATAGCCACGAAGAATGGCTCCGCATGTTCCTCTTCACTCTTCAGTCGATGACGAATAGCTGGTCGGAAAATTTTGAGAGAATGAGGATTAAAAAGATTGTGGAGTAATTATGTTTCCGACTTTGTAGGATGCTCTCAAATAGATCTATATAGTTTTTTTTTTCTGAGCAAAGATCTATATAGTTTATTAATATTTCAAAATCGTTAAATAGATAGTTCGACAAAATAGATAGTTTTCCAAGAATTGTCACAAAATATTTATAAAAATATAACTTGACCGAGTTGAAATAGTTTATTAGAGTCATTTCCAAAGTGACCATTTTTTATTTTCACTTTAGTCCCTGTGACACGTCATACTCCTTGTCAGCGTGCCACATCATCACTTAACAGATTTTTTTAACGGCAGAGACTAAAGTGACAACGGAAGTGTAGAGTCAGGGACTTGTTTGTATTTAATCCCGAGTCAGGGACCTATGTGACAGCGAGGTGCAAAGTCAGGGACTAAAGTGACTATTTGCTCTATTTGTATTGTTTTTTTTGAGCATCTCTAACAGTGACTAACGTGTGGTTTACTCAACTTCTTTTAAGAATCAATTATATTTGTATTGTTTTAGAATCCGTTTATTTTATACACCACGGTCAACTCTATAATTTGGACATGCTATGAAGTCCGGAGACTCCAAAACAGAGACTTATCCATATTGAATACGTATCAGATATCGACACTTCACGAATATTTTTGGACCTGTATCAAAATCAATTATTTTAATTTTAAAAAAATAATTGATCGGATATTTATAGGATACTACACAAATATACAAGGATACTTATAAGGTACTTTAAAGATATGTATCCTATAAAAGATGAAGATTAAAAAAGTAAGACAATGTTGAGAAAATTAAGTGGAAATGTATGAGTCAATTTTATAAGAAAACTTTGCATTTTTTTATTTTGATCGCACGTATTATTTTTAAAAAATTATGACTTTTATAATAATATAACAATGAAGAGTAATCAATGTTGGTTTTCTTCATTTTAGTTGTATTATATAAGTTTTAATATTTTAAAAATTCCGCTTATTCATGTACACGTATCGTACCCGCACCCATATCACGTATCCGGACTTCGTAGAGGACATGACAACCAATTTCATAGGAAACTCTAAGTATATGTTTGGTTACCCGGTAGGAAAGGGGAAACGCGCGTCTTTCTCCCTCAAAAGTGCTTTCACGTTGTTTGGCTCTTCTTCACCCTTCCGCCATCACCGCATGTTTGCACAAGTAGAATCAATTTTCAACGAAGCTGCAATTCGTAGCTTCTGAAAATCAATTTTCACTGCCATAGGTTTGTTTTCTCCCAATTTCTCTTTTTTACCCTTGATTCTCAACTACCTTCACCTTACATCATAACTCATGTTTATCTGAATTTTCAAAGTTTTTATCTGAATTTTACAAAGCTGTTTTTTCACCAATATAATAACTCCATGTTTATCTGAATCCTAATCTTCTGTCAATGCATTGAAGACAAAGCTGTTTTGTTCACCCATATCATAAATTCATTAACTCTAATTCCTTTGATCATATTTAATTTGACAGACCAAAACCAATCGGTTCAACCACCCCAAAACTTCTTTATATATGTTGCCTCATCTCTTACCCTTTTCATTCTCTCAAGAACGCAAGAAAAGGAAATTAAGCAAAGTTCCAAATAGCAGCAGTGTTGGATAGCTCAAGGTAAGCTCAAATTCTCCTCTTTTATCTATTAATTCAGTTAGGGTAACAATGCATTTGATGTGTTTGATAAAATGAGTGAATGGAGAAATATTGTTTTTTTTATTTTCCTTAAACTTAATTATTATTGTTTCTTTGTTTTGCTTTTAAAATGAGAATGATATAGATGGAGTTTGAAAATAAGTTTTAAGTTTTATTCAGTTTTGTTATTATCATGGTTTAGTTTTTGGTACACTTTTGTTGCTATGATGTTTCTGTTGATAAAAGTAGTAAGCACTTCCAATCCAAAGGTAATAAACTACACATATATACAACACTGATAAAAGCATGTGTACAAGAAGCAAAATATTTCGCTGCACATATATTTTAAAGTGTTGACAACTGATTGTAAACCTTAAGAATGATATACAATTAATAACAAACCATCTAATGTAGGAAACTTCATCAAAACATATCAGGTTTTCTTGATATATGCATATATGATATTAATGGTTGGTTATTTGACTTTATTCTCTAATATTTTGGTTTAGTTTTTATTAGTGTTTTGCTGTCATTGATTGGTGTAGACTTTAATAACTCTTTTCACCTCATAGATAAGTGGTTATTTGAATATAGGTTTTTACTTAAATAGATTTATATGTAATTTTGTTTATATAGAATGGTGAATACCAAAAAATGTAGCAAGGGTTCCCCCTCAACTAATGATGGTGTGCAGAAAACAAAAGCTTTTTGGGATCATAATTCAACCGAAAATTTCGTGAAAGCATGTTTGAGACAAGTTTCTAAGGGAGAACGTGTTGGTACCAGCTTTACGAAAAAAGGGTGGAAAGGTATAAACACCCAATTTCATGAGTTAACCGGAAAGAAGTATGAGAAAGTTCAGTTGAAGAATAGGTACGACAGTTTGAGAAAGGATTGACGAGCATGGTATAATTTATTCGGGAGAGAAACTGGATTAGGGTGGGATCATGTGAACAACACTGTCGTAGCACCCAATGAGTGGTGGGAGAGCAAACAGCTGGTATGTGATAGAAAAAATTGTTGTTTGCAAGTATTAGATATGTATATAAGTGTTTGTTATATGATGCGAGTTATGATGAACATGCAGGAAAACCCTCTTTATGCAAAATTTAGGTACAAGGGTCTTCCATTCGCCCATGAGTTAACCACACTTTTCAAGGATGTAGTTGCCAATGGAGAGTACACATGGGCACCATCATGCGGGGTCTTGCCAAGTCAGTTTGATAACGATGATAATGATGATAATGGTGTGGCTGCTATAGAAGAAGGATCTAGGGATAATGAAGATGCAAGTATCGGAGCAACAACTGAATTTGCAAATATTGCTCTAAATTCTTCACAAAAAACTGATGGTCAAAAGAGTGGTGAGAAGAGAAAAAGAGTTGTTGGAGCAAGTAAGCCAAGTAAGAAAAAAGCAACTGCCACATCAAAGATAGCTGAAGCTGTGAGTTTAATTGCAGTGACATGTCGTTCTCGCAACGATGTTGCGGGCAATGCATCTATTGGTGAAGTGATGGCTGAGCTTCACACCATTGCTGAAGTCTCAAATGATCTTTATATGCATGCTCAGTGTTGCCAATTGATGATGTTTAAGCCTACAAGGGAGATTTTTATTTCCCTACGAGGTTCAGAGGAGAAAAGGTTGAATTGGCTTAAGCATGCAGTTGATAACCCATTGCCATTCATGAATATGTAATTTGGAACCTGTGTGACTAGGAAGTAAGCTAGAAGTACTATGAATTAAGAAGTAATCTAGGAAGTGCTAGTAAGTATGAAGTACTGTTATATTTAGTCTTTAATGTCGTAATGTTCTGTTATCTTTAAGTTAAGAAGTAATCTAGGAAGTACTAGTAACTATGAAATATTGTTATGTCTTGCCTTTTAATTAGGAAGTAATATAGGAAGTGCTAGTAACTATGAAGTACTCCTATGAAGTACTAGTAACTTATGTAATGTTTCTATCCCTTAATGAAAGCTTATGTTGTCTTCCTAATTATGCTCATATTTTTGGTTCACTTATGTTGTTTTTTTGCTTTAGATTTGTTGTTCAATTATCCTCCATAAGCTCTATATTTCAGTTTTAACTAGTTATATATATTAGAGCAATTGTCAAATATACGACTAATTGGAGAGTAAAATTATATAGAATTGATGAGATTGATAAGAATAGGAATTGCATGCACTCATTTAAGCCCAAAATTAAAACCAAGCTAAGTATTGGACAAACAGTGATCATTCTTGTTTTATTTTTTTGTCTCTTCATCATGCTTTAGTTATTTTCTGCTTAATAGCAAGTAGCTACACTTGGTTTTGGTTTTGTTGTGTAGATAACACAGAAGGTTAATGTATTATTTCTGCTTCTTTTGTTTGAGAAGCTTCAAAAGGACATAATATAAAGTAAGCTCTCAACTATCCAACTTAAGTTAGGTTAGCATCATTACTGTCCAGACAATTAGAGCAGTGATGGGAGATATCATAAGCACCAATAAGACACATGCCTCTCCCTTTTGGTGTTTTGGTTTGCAGACATCAGTTGGGCAAACACAAGTGAAATCTACAAATCTTCTGCACTATATTTGTCTATAATTCAAATGACATGATTCAAAGCATGTTTTTAGATTGTGTGACATTCAAGATAGCACCTGATATAGTAAATTAACTTTTTTTTTGTTTTTTATTACTAATTGTTGACCTTTGACAGTAGCCAAATTTCATTGCAAAATGAACTATTGGAATGAAGATTCAAATGAAGATGATGATTTTTTTGAACAAGCTTCTTTAGTGGCTGCACTAATGGGTGAGTATACTGTGAAACATTTATGTAAAGAGCCATGTAGAACTAGTGAGCTATCAGGGCATGCATGGGTGAAAGAAGTATTGGAAGGGAATCCCACTCGTTGTTATGAGATGTTTCGAATGGAAAAACATATTTTTCATAAACTTTGCATTAAATTAGTTGAACATGGTTTAAAGCCTACTAATCACATAGGGATAGAAGAGATGGTTGCAATGTTCTTACTTGTTGTTGGACATGGAGTGGGTAATAGAATGATTCAAGAAAGGTTCCAACACTCAGGAGAAACTGTGAGTAGACGTTTTCATGATGTGTTAGTTGCCTGCTTGAGTTTGTCCATCGAGTATATAAAGCCTCAAGATCCTTTGTTCCGTGATAGTCATGCTAAAATTCAAAATGATCCACGATATTGGCCATTTTTTAAGAATGCCATATGAGCAATCGATGGTACGCATATTCCCTGTGTGGTTAGTGCCAGCGACCAAACTAGATTTATTGGACGAAAGGGATATCCGACACAAAATGTAATGGCTGTCTGTGATTGGAACATGTGCTTTACTTTTGTTTTAGCTGGATGGGAAGGTACTGCCCATGATGCTCGTGTTTTTGACGATGCTCTCACAAATGCAAATATAAATTTTCCACATCCACCTCCAGGTATTAATATTATTCTTTACAACTTATTTGTTAGTATTATTCTTTACAATTAATAATTTTATTTATTTTCAGGTATGTATTACTTGGTGGATGCTGGTTATCCAACACCGATGGGGTATCTTGGTCCATACAGATGTGAACGTTATCACCTTCCTGATTTTAGGCGTTCTCATGGGTTTGAAAATAATAATGAGGTATTCAATTATTATCACTCAAGTTTAAGATGCACAATAGAAAGAACTTTTGGTGTATGGAAGAATAGATTTGCAATTCTACGACGCATGCCTAAATTCTCAGTTAAGACACACAGGTTCAAGTGGTTATTGCAACTATGGCTATACACAACTTTATCAGAAGGAATGCTGATATGGATGTTGATTTCAATCGGTATGAGGATGAAGACATAAACCTTGATCACGATGATTATCATAGACCAATTAATTTGGATTTATCTCAAAATTTAAATATATCTTCTTCATCTCAGATGAACCATGTTCGAGACTCAATTCGAGATCAAATTATAGAGTTCAGGAAAAATAATTAGTATTGTATTAATGTTTCAAACTTGTACTGCACTTTATATTATATTCTCTATTTGTAATTTTAATTGAGAACTTTATGTTTAACGTATATTCCCCACATGTATTTTTATTTGGATACTGTGTGATTAACAAGTTATGTTAATCTTTCCCTGAAAAAACAAGTTTTTTTTTTTACATAAAAAAATGGTTATGTTAATCTTATAATTTTATTGTCAATTAATAAAAAAAAAACTAAATAAATGTTAAATTTTATAACTATATACACAAACACATGTTAAAGCCCATTTTGTTCTTTTACACATCTAAAAGCAATTCTAACACAAAACATCCAAACAACATTTTTCATATAAAGCACTTCTGTTTTGAAGGTAACCAAACATAAATCACTTCACCTCCAACTCACTTTTAACCAAAATCAATTATACTTAAATCAATTATACCAAAATCAATTCTTTCCACGGCACAACCAAACACACGCTATATAGATGAAAGTCTTCACTGGTCACCGTAGAATCCTTAATGCTGAATAATAGTACTTTAATTTGTACATCATTGGCGGCATCTTGTGTCCAGCAAAAGAAAAGAAAAAAGAAACGTTACTGCCAGCCAAAAGTCCAACACAAGGAAGCATGGCGGCAAAATTAAAAAACCATAATACATAGTTTAATTTTCGTGCAATGTCATTATACAATATTTTACACTATTAACACATGACAACCAAACTCTTTATCGTGACTGCATATATAAATTAGCATTTTGCATAAATTTTATACACAATACAATTATAATAAGATGCTAATGGTGTGTGCACACATGGGAAGTCTTGGATTAAGGAAGGTCAACTGAATGTGGAATTTGATAAAATGAAAGTGATGAGAACAGACCAACACAAACACAATGGAGAACAATACCAAGGGGCTAATGCTAATGGTGTTTTCTTTCTTCTTTTGCTCCATGCCCACTTTCTCTAAACAAAACACTTTTACTACTATTGCTCCAAATCAGTTTATGCAATTCGGTGATACTCTTGTTTCTGCAGCTGGAATGTATGAAGCAGGATTTTTCAACTTCGGAGATCCACAACGCCAATACTTCGGTATATGGTACAAGAGCATATCGCCGAGGACTATTGTGTGGGTTGCCAATAGAAATACTCCTGTACATAACTCAACAGCAATGCTGAAACTCAATGATCAGGGAAGTCTTGTTATTCTTGATGGCTCCAAAGGCATTATCTGGTCCTCCAATTCAACAAGAATTGTAGTGAAATCAGTTGTTCAGCTTTTAGATTCGGGAAACCTTGTCCTGAAATATGAAAACGGCTCTCAGAACTTTTTGTGGGAAAGTTTTGACCATCCCGGTAACACTTTCCTTCCTGGAATGAAGCTGAAAAGTAATTTAGTTACTGGTCCATATAGATATCTCACATCTTGGAAAAGCCCTCAAGATCCTGCTGAAGGAGAGTGTTCATATAGGATAGATATGCATGGTTTTCCTCAACTGGTAACTGTAAAGGGAGCAACAGTTCTGTATAGAGGAGGACCATGGAATGGATTTCTTTTCAGTAGTGTTTCTTGGCATTGGCAAGTAACAAATAAAGTCATGAATTTCACAGTAGTCTTCGCTGACAAAGAATTCTCTTATCAATATCAAACCATGAACAGGTCAATTATTGCTAGAATGATGCTAGATCCATACGGAAATTCACAACGTTTTCTATGGTCAGATAGCACACAAATTTGGAAGGCTATATCTTCTCGTCCTGCCGACCAGTGTGATGATTATGCCTTGTGTGGTATCAACTCTAAATGCGATATTAATGACTTTCCAGTATGTGAATGCTTGGAAGGTTTCATGCCAAAATTTCAACTACAGTGGGAGTCATCAGATTGGTCTAGTGGGTGTCTCAGGAGAACAAAATTGAATTGTCTCAATGGTGATGGCTTTTTGAAGTACACAAACATGAAGTTGCCAGATACATCATCATCGTGGTATAACAAGAGCTTGAGCCTTGAGGAATGTAAGACAGTGTGTTTGAAAAACTGTTCTTGCACTGCATATGCAAATTTAAATATCAGGGATGGTGGGAGTGGCTGCTTACTTTGGTTTGACAATATTGTGGACATGAGAAAACATCCAGACGTAGGACAGGACATTTACATACGACTCGCATCTTCAGAACTTGGTATTTTCATTTCCTGTTACATCATTTGCCTTATTAGTTAGATATATAGAATAAAAAATATATTTCATCATTTTGCTTGATATGATTCAGAACTGTTTAAAACAATAAATTTTGTGACACTAATGGAAGTTAATTACCAGAGCTACTTCTAAGAGAAGTACGTTAATTATGAATCAACTTCCAAATGGAAGTTCTGTTGTTCTTTGTAGATGCCTTTTTCCTTCTTTTTAGTAAGCTTGTATGCTAGTTGACTCACTTTTACTTCAACCTTCAGATCGTAAAAAGAATAGGAGGAACTTGAAGCGTGCTGGAACTCTTGCAGGAGTTGTAGCATTCATCATGGTATTGACGGTTCTTGTTTTTGTCACATCAGCATCTAAAAAGAAGCTCGGTAAGCCAGCTGAAAAAGTTATGATAAGTAAATCTAAAATATTTATGATTTGCTTAAATAGTACTCAAATAGTGTTGCTAACAGAAATAATTACCCCTTACAATGAATTTTGATGTTTGATTGATGTGTCCCTTTACTTTGTTAACATTAAATTCTTAATTCAGGGTATATAAAAAAGTTATTCCATAGGAAGGACAGGAAAGAGAAGGAAGATGTTGAGTTGGCAACAATATTTGATTTTTTTGCCATCACTAATGCAACAAATAACTTCTGTGATACAAATAAGTTAGGAGAAGGTGGTTTTGGACCAGTGTACAAGGTAATGCCTTGGTTACCAAGTTAGTTTATCCTTTTATTTCACCAAAGTCCTATAAGTACTAAAATTTTCAAAAATATTACTAGGGCGTAATGGTAGATGGCCAAGAGATTGCTGTTAAGAGGCTTTCTAAAACATCGGGACAAGGATCTGAGGAGTTCAAAAATGAAGTAAAGTTGATGGCAACACTTCAACACCGTAATCTTGTAAAACTTCTTGGTTGTTCTATTCAACAAGATGAAAAGTTGTTGATCTATGAATTCATGCCCAACAGAAGCTTGGACTACTTTATTTTTGGTTTGAACTTCCACACCAACCAAATTTATTTCTCTCAGGTTTACTCTTGCCATAATGTAGTTCTCATGCTAAATTAAAATGTGTCATTTGTTAGATACAACACAAAGTAAATTATTAGATTGGACAAAGCGATTGGAAATTATTGACGGGATTGCTCGGGGGCTGCTATATCTGCATCAGGATTCTACACTGAGAATAATACATAGAGATCTCAAGACAAGCAATATTCTTCTGGATGTTGATATGATCCCAAAGATATCCGATTTTGGTTTAGCCAGATCATTTATGGGAGACCAAGCTGAGGCTAATACAAATAGAGTGATGGGAACATAGTAATACAAATAACTCTTTCGTCTCTCTAATATACATCAATCTCAGTTTTAGTTTCTATGAAATATTTTTATCAGTTGAGTTCCTAAAATGTAGGAGAGTTATTTTGTCATTATTTTGGTTTTAGTCTTTGAAATATGTTACTAATATTGTATCTTTCAGGTACTGGAAAGTTGTTTAAATCCCTTTTAATAAATGTTTTCCAAACTTCATTGTTTTTTCTTGCAGTGGTTATATGCCTCCAGAATATGCAGTGCATGGATCTTTCTCAATAAAATCTGATGTTTTTAGCTTTGGAGTCGTTGTACTTGAGATAATTAGCAGTCGGAAGAATCGTGGATTTTCTGATCCACAACATCATCTAAACCTTCTTGGTCATGTAAGTTTTGAAGTGTATATATTCCTCTATCTTGTCATACATTATTTATCGTTGCTTTCCTTATCTCTTTGTTTCTCTCAATAAATCTTCTGGAAGGTAAAAAATTCAAAATTAATAATAACTCATATCGGACGAAAATTTGAAAGTAAACTCCACACATAACTTTACAAAAAGGATATATCAATTATCTTTACATCAAATGAAAATTGGGTAAGGACTGAGCTTACTCTTGCTGTAACTTTAATGTCATTTTAGGCATGGAGACTATGGATCGAGGAAAGGCCAGAGGAGTTACTTGCTGACATATTATATGATAATGCCATATCTTCAAAAATAACAAGATTTATTCATGTTGGTCTATTGTGTGTACAACAGAAACCAGAAAATAGGCCTAACATGTCATCTGTGGTTTTTATGTTAAAGGGTGAAAATTTACTCCCCAAACCAAGTAAACCTGGCTTCTATGCAGGAGGAGATGATACAAATAGCATAGGATCTCCATCTATATATGAAGCTTCAATGTCATTGCTAGAGGCTCGATAGGATGTCTCTGTCGTTGAAATTTACATCCAGGCGTATGAAAGCTATGAATTTAGTATGACTATAAAATTGTTATTTATAGAGTATCTGATCATGGTTATGTGGGTTGTTTTCAAGATTCACATGTACTTGTGTGGTTGGATTTACCTGTAACTTGGAAGGCCAAGGGTTTATGAAAGCTATGGCCGATTCAGTATGACTCTTAAATTGTTGTGATGTTGGTATCAAATTTTGCTGAATATACACATCATTATTTCACAATTAAATGTCTAAACTTCCAAAATACCAAGAGTTGTAAAATTTCATTTCAAGAGCATCACATCTTATAATGAAGTATTTTTCTTAAACAAGGTGTGTAGCATTGTGCTACGTCGCCCAAAATGCATCAAAAGAAGATTGTTAAAAAAAAGAGATGGTATATTAGTATACAAAAGAATTCAAAGAAAATCCAATGTTTGCTAACACATGCATTGCCTTCTCTCTATAGATATGAGTAACCACAAAATTCATGCTAGAAATTAAGGTAAGACAATTGGTCCGTTTGTTTCTTACAGTCGAAGGAACCTCACGAGCATCCATGAAAGCTCTGACAACTAACATGGAGTGTGTTTCAAGCCAAATCTCAACAAAATAAGATTTATCAGTGCCCATACCTTCTGTAAAGCAACTTATAACTAAAGCTTCCTTGTTTATGAAGATTCCCCCACGGAAAGCAATAGCAGGATTCTCAGCAGATGCTCCATCATAGTTACCTTAGATCCAACTCAGAATTGGAGGGGGCTAAAATACTTCCTTGATGATATTAGCTTTACGAGGATGAATTATTTCTTTAAAAGCTTTCAAAATAATGAATTCAGAAATAGAAGAGCTTGCAGGCATATTAGCTTTGCTAGCCGTGATGGAAAAATTTGAAATAATCTTTGCTATAGAATATTTCCAGAGGACTTTCTTATTGTTAAACGTAGCAGAGTTCCCAACATACCAAATTGCATTCAAAATGTTAACATTGCATCCTAAATCGCCAAAGTACACTAGGGGACCAACCCTTATCACACAAGCTCGAGACATCTTCTAGAGATGAAAATTGTAATGTCCAATTAGCACAGAAGCTAGCCATTTCCAAAGTTAAACAACATAACTGCAAACAAAAAACAGACAGAAAAATGATTCTTCTTGGCTTAAACAGAGGTTATAGATAATGGGAAAAGTACAACCTTTTTCTTTAAGCTTGTCCTCTGTTGGGACTTTGTCGTTCATTAATCTCCACACCAGTAGAGATTTTGGATCGGGGAATATTGATAGACCATATTGTTTGGCCCACTTTAGCTCCTGAGAAAGATTAGACTTGAAAGTGTAAGCATCTTTAAGAGTGATAATTCTCAAAAAAATTGAATGCTTCCAACAAAGATGGTCTTTCTTATGCACTGAGAGGGGAATTGAGTTTTAAAGTCATCTTGAAAGTACCAATGCTGATCGAGAATGAATTTTCCAACCAAAGTGCTTTCATCAATTGAAGTATTGCTAGGTATCTGCACGGTGAAGGGCTCACTACACCAAGCATGGAGTTACTATCTCCAAGCAGCCAATTTCTTGTTTCTCACGACTCTGCTAATAAGAAGAACAGACCAATCCTCATCAGAATGGAGCAAGTCCCAGTATAACTTGAGATTGGTTGCCAGATTAAGAGCAATCAAGGATCCAATACCAAGACCACCTTGAGAAAACGGTTTGCAAACCTTCTTCCAGGACACAGTCACCATCTTATTTTTATCAATATCTCCATTTCAGATGTAATTTCTAATAGCAATCTCCAAATCTCTTAATAAAGAAATAGGTCATTCGTAAACTGAGAGAGTGTGAATTAACATGCTTTACACTACTGATTTATTTATTTTAGTTCTACCAGCTATGGACAAAAGAGAAGCTTTCCAAGCTGACAATTTTGCTTTGACCATATCAGCAGCAACAGGTTGAAGGTATCTTTATTTAGGTTTCCCCTTAAATATATGCACTCCTAAAAAAGAAAAAAGGAAGAGTGTGTATGCTAAAACCAATAATGTTGATTATCTGCTAAATACTAGAAGTTGAGATTGCTTTTGCTAGAATTTATGATTTGACCATAATCCTGAGCATATCTAGTGAATAATTGAGATAGAGCTTTGATGCAAGATATCTTACCCTTACAAGAAAATCGTTGTATCATCTGCATACAAAGTATGAGATGGTATTTTCAGCTGTTTTGTGCCATTCATCATATCAAGCTTCCCATCTTAAGTGTCAGTCCAACCATTATATGTAAAATTATTTAAAATAAACGATATCCTAAGCTAAGGAATTGATACCATTACACCTGAAAAATTGGTTTGAAACAATTAACATGGTTAAAAGTTAAAACCAATGGTCATAAACTTTTTATGAATAAATTCCTGACATAAAATGCACATATTCTAGAGTAGTTGGCCATTATCTACCTTTTTACGAATAAATAGTGTTTTACCCCTCTGTAATATGTAATATAGCTCATTTTCGGTTTTACCCCCTGTAAAATATTTTTTTTGGATTTTGTCCTTCTAATTTAAAGATTTTTGGTTTTGGACCTTCATGAATTTTGACTGTACAAAATCGAAGATATGGCAGGGGGTAAACCTAAATTTGCTCAAATTTACTGGGGGTAAACCGAAAATTTCTCAAATTACAAGATGGTAAACCTAAATTTTCTCAAATTACAGGGGGTGAAATTTTCCATGAAGGTCTAAAACCAAAAAATCTTTAAATTACAAGGATGAAATTCAAAAAAAATATTTTACAAGGGTGAAAACCAAAAATGACCTATATTACATGGGGTAAAACACTATTAACCCAGAAAAGAATTATACGCCCGCCCATCTCACAGGTCAGAGTCAAGTTGAAATTAAAATTCAACGACCTACACTGTTTTTAAACTCAATTCAATGACTAGATAGGAAATAAAGATATGTGAGTGACATTTGGTAGATAATTTTATTTTAATGAGTTTTATAATTTGTAAACAAACTCCAGCTTCAAATCCAATTAAATTTTGTTCTAAAATATAATGATTATACTCTTTTATGCAAAAATTAATTTTGTAAATTTTAAGGTAGCTCGGGTCTAAACAAAACATTGAACTCATATAGTTAATAAGCTTTACTTAGAACGTATTGTTTGGAAGAACACGAGCTTTGTTACCTGAAAAACTTAAAGGCCTACTTATTACAAACATGAAACTTTTAGACGCATTTGACCTATAAAAAATGTGTGCACGTAAAATTATTAATTAAAATAGTCTAATTAATTAACTACCAACATCAAAATATAACTTCCGTATATTATTAATCAAAATAAATCTTGTGTAAATAAATAAAATTCCCTATTTTATTGGTAGCTTTTTCCTATATATCATCCGTGTTAAAGTCATTTACCACGTCACACACCGAGTCACCCATGTGACCAATAAAGGCTCGAGACTAATTCAAAAATAGGGTGAGTAAAATATCCGGTGACATGGAGAAAATTATAAGCTAAACTATACTTTTCGTCAATTAAGTTTCAAAACATTGCGATTTTGTCCTCCTATAAAAACATCCCACAATCATTGAGAAAACGTCACGTGTTCCAAAAAAAGGGTTATAATCGCAACTTTTGGAAAGATAAAGGATCAAAAAGCATATTTCCTTTATATTAGGGGGTTGAAAGAGCATATTTCCTTAAACATAGGGGTCACTTTTGCCATTTTTTTTAATAGGTATCAAAATCGCAACATTTTGAAACTTAGAGGGCGAAAAATACAATTTAGCCAAAATTATATCCAAATCCAAAACCACATCTTAATAAAGGGATATTTGTATATAAAATTAAGAGTAAATTACACTCCTCTCCCCTCAAAGATGCTTGAATTACACTCCCCTCCCCTCTTATGTTAAAATATACATTCCCCTCCCCTCTTATTCAAAACATATTAGAGAAAAATACATTTCCCTCCCCTAAGAAAAGCTTGAATTACATTCCCCTCCCCTCTTATGTTAAAATCTACACTTTACTCCCTCAATATATATTTTTTTATTTTTAATAATCTAGCAAAAAAATAATAATCTAATACACTTCGAAAATAACAGTATTGCAGGTCTATTTTAACACAATAAAAAATTGAATACATATTTTTTTGCTATTTTTTATTCACAATTTCATTAACATGTAGTTTTAAACCCTATTATAAAATATGAAACAAGCCAAAATAAAATTAAAATATGTGAAAAATTACTAACGACAATAAACCATGGTTATTTAAAAGTTAATTTTAAACTCTAAATTATAAAATCAATAGCAAAATATTTAAATTTAATTATCATTAACATTTAAATTATAAAGAAATGAATTAATTTTTCTTAAAGGGTGGTTTAAAATTAATATATATCATAAAAATATTTATTTGTGTTAAAATAGATTAAAGTGTAATGTATATTTAATTATCAAGGGAGGGGGTTGTAATTCAAGCATCTTATAAGGGAGGGGAGTGTAAATTTTATTTTTCAAGGGAGGAAATTGTATATTTTAAGATAAGAGGGGAGGGGAGTGTATTTCAAGCATCTTTGAAGGGAGGGGAGTGTAATTTACTCTAAAATTAACCGGTCTAATTTAAAATGGTCGGCCGTTCGCTTTTATATATTCAGATTTTTTTTATGATGTTCATATTCATAACCAAATTCTTTCAAAAACAAACTCTCTCTCTCTATCTTGCTCATTTTTCTTTTATTTTTGTTTTATATATTATTTTCATTTTCCGATTCCTTGCACAATAATTACGTTTGATTTCGTGCGCTCTTTGATCTCTCTTCTAGTGAATCAAATTCAAACACATACATACAAACCAAACTGTGTAAGATTTGCATCCATGAATTGTTGTGTATTGCTCAAACCGGAGAAATTAGAACTCTGAGCCAAAATTTTGAAGACAGATAATTAATTTTTTATTATTAAACTGGTGGTATTAATTTTTACAAATAAATTAGATTTTTTTGCACAACACAACATCTTGAAAATTGATTTTCAAAATACCATCTAGATTTAAAATAAATAATCTGTATGTTTGGATATCCGACAATGCACATCATTTTCAAACCGTGCGCCGCGAACAATCAAAATAATCTTTCCGAGTTTTTAGACTACACCAGGTTGTAATAAGGATGATTGCGCAAAACATTCCGATGCTATGGCGATGCGCGTGCAAAATCTTAGAGCGATAATGATGCAGTTGCCTAAGATAAGGTGGTAGAATTTACAGAAATGTATTTCAACATTAAGCCACAAGAGCGTAGACTAAAATACAAGCTGCTTAAGGTGTTGGTTAAGCCTCACTTGTAAAATCAAATACATAATTCAGAAATAGACGATCAAGATGAAATGATAATAATGATAATGATTACTCATATTATAACCTATATTTTATTAAATAAATTATTAATATAATGTCTAAAATATTACATAAATAAATTCTAGTTTTTTTGACAAAAAATTAAATAAATTTTAGTTTTCTAAATTGAATAAATTACCAATAATATTAGTATTTTGTAAAGTTAGCAATATATAATTTTAGTGTTTCTGTAATATGTATAATATTTATTGAAAATCTATATACTTTAAAAGTAATAAACGAAAAAAGATGGCTCATATTATAACAAGAATTTTTTTGGTGGTGATATAACCAATAATTTATTAAATGAACTATTAATATCTACGTAAAATATGGATTTAATTGTCCCTCACAAATGGACGGTGGCTTTGGATCCCTCGATTAGTCGGTCATTGACTTGGATAGTGAGTTTTTTTATAAAAAAAAAAAAAAACTATTTAAAATATAAAATAAATAAATCCTAGTTATCTAAGTTGAAAGATTATCAAGAGTATATGTTTAGAATAAAAATAATGAGCACATGTAGGCAAACAAAATTATTTCCTTATAAATATATAAAATTGATTACAATAAATAATTTAATAAATAATCATCTAAAATTTTCTTTATCAATTTAATATTTATAAAATGAATGAATCATATATTAAATTTGACAAAATCTATGTTAAATGAAGCATAATTTAAAATGAAATTTAATGAAGTATAAAACTGAGAAACAAATAAATAATTTGAAATAAGGACAAACTCATGTGAATTTAGTTATGTGTTTTTCATATTATTCTTGGTTAAAAACATACTTGTCATGAGTAGTTTATTTTGAAACCATATGAAAAGTCTTCGTGAGCTTAGCTCAATTGTTAAAGATAATGCATAATATATGCAAGGTACGGGGTTCAAACCTCGGCCACCAAAAAAAATAATAATGAAAATCACCTAAGAAAAATGCACATAAGTTTTTTGCTATAGTTAAAATAAGTATAAATCTTAGGTGCATTTTCTTAAATGTTTTTCCTGTTGTAGTTCACATAAAATACTCACAACGTAACTACCTTTGATTTCTCAAATCCACAATTTTTTCAAAGTTTTTGGTTATCACAAAAAATTAATTTTAATTATGTGAAGAACCATACGAAAAGCATGAACAGAAATTGCACATAAGTTTTGTCCTTAAAATAAAGGAATTTCTTTTTTGAAAGGCACATATTAGCAATTAGTTGTTAAAAAAGAAGACATAGCATGTAAATAATTAAAAAGATGAAATGAATATTACAATAATAATAATAATAATAATAATGATAATAATAATAATAAACTTTATGAATGAAAAAAATAATATTAATAGTAGCAGTAATTGTTATAAATTGCAATGCTTAAAATTAATGGATACATATATAGAAGTAATGATATCTCTACAACTAATTCATAATGAAATAAGACGTGCAATTTTTATATAGATATTTATACTATATAAAGCATCGATTTTTTTATCCAAAATTGTTTATGAGTTAGTTTAGTACATGCCCATAATAAACAAATTATAAAATTAAATAATATTTAAAAAATTATAAAATATTCAAGTGATAATATTGTAGCTGATGCAGATATATTTTTTGGTAGTTGAATTAACACACTGAACTCAAATTGAAATTAAAATTTATTTAACGACATATATTTTTTTTGGACTCAATTTAATCACCTAAATAAGAAATAAAGAGAGTGAGTGACTTTTAGTACATGAGTTTATCTTATTAAATTTTATAATTTATAAACAAACTCGAACTTCACATCACATTCAATTTTATTCAAAAAAACAATCACTTAATTATCTGATGCAAAAATTTATTTTGTACTAATGATCTTAAGCAAAGACTAGTTAAGTTAATTTTGTAGACAGTGAGGGAATTCTTTGTGTTTGTGTTTCAACCTAATGCTTTTACTTATCATTGTGGAGGAACCGTTGCTGAAATGGCAGCTCTTGGGTTTGGTCTAGGCAGTTAAGAATTCACATATCAATTGTTGGTTCATTGAAAGGGAAATGAAATAATATAACCTCGTAGCTTAAACTTAGTCAATATAAAATTCTATATGTGAATTCACATATAGAATTAGAGAAAGAGGAAAAGTAGGTTAGCAGAAAATATGTGACGGCTGACAATTTCTGATTCAAGGTCATGCTTGCAACAACATTGCAAGTTTATAGGGTTTATCTGGGCTTGGTTCTGTTTCTAAAGCGTGTGTTTGAATTGAGAATTTAGAAGGGGAGGACTCACTTTTGTTTTTAAATTACAAACAATGTAAAAGGTTTTTTAAAAAATAAATTAAGTGTTTTTAAAGTATTATATGATCTTTTATTATATTGTTAATTCAATTTTTTAAAACTCATTTTATAACGTCTAAAAAAGAAAAGTAACCCTTCCCCTCCCTACCCATCCTAAACCCTCCATCCAAACACACCCAAAACAAATCATTTTGCCACAAGCCCATAAGTTATTTTACCTTTTATTTTCAACCTGATAATTTTTTTTTATTATAGTGATTTATTCTTTTGATTATATTGTTCAGCCGAATTCAACAATTTTAATTATTACTTATTTGTCAAAAAAAAATATAACTTGTAAAAAAACAATTATACTTAACTCATAAATAAATAAAAACTATTGTATTATATCATTATATTTTTAATAAGTATGACAAATTAGTGAGTGAACTTAATTTTTCGTAGAGTAAAATATGAACATTATTTTAATTTTTACTTATAATATATATATATATATATATATATATATATATATATATTATAAGTAAAAACGGTCTGATCCTGGTTGAATCTTGGTCCGACCGTTAAACCTCGAACCCATAAACACACCGGTTTAATAACCGGTCCGGTTCTGACTACCTTGTTATTTACATACACGCAGAGATCAAAGATGGGGTGGTGATAATAGACGGCACCACCGTGAAAGACTTCATCAACGACGACGCGAGTTCATAGATGGTGTCAACGAACAATTTCAATCTCTCGATCTCAACAAAGACGACGTTTTATCATGCGCCGAACTCCGCATTTGGTTACAATATGAGTAAATCTCATTTGCATGGAGGAGATGATTTCACCATCTTTCATGCGAAAAAGGTCATATTGTTGCACAAGGGTATTAATTTTTTATTGTTTAACATCATTGGTTCCTTCATGAAGGATTTTCAATGCATCCCACATAGCCTTAGCGGTCTTACAACGAGAGACGAAATGATACTCATTTACTCCAAGAGAGGAGATGAGTATACTTCGCGCCTTCAAATCATATTGGACCTTCTTTTTATCATCGTCACTCCAATCGGCTTTTGGTTTTTCTTGTGCTACGCCGTTGGCAACAACTTGCGGTTGGAACCGCCCGTTGACCACGGTGTCCCACACATCCATGTCCACCGATTGGATATGAATGCTCATGCATTCTTTCCAATAGTCATAATTTTCTCCGTCGAAAATATGTGCTCTATTATAATCCCCCTTGGGCTCCTTATTTGCCATATGGATCAACTTTTCTAGTAGTTAACCATTAAGAAGAGACCAAACTCTATGATACCACTTGTTGGTCTATATGGCAAATTAGTTTGTAAGTTAGAGGGGGATGAATAGCTTTTTGAAAGTTTTTCCCGAGTTAATAAAAATTGAGTTTAACAAAAACAACTATTGGATTCGTGCGCGAACAATCACAACAATATACGAAAAGATAAAACAATGTGTAATAAGATTTAATCTTAGAATTGAGAGATTCACGATACAAATCTTATATACAATCAAACTTTAATAAGCCTTGAATAATTAACAAAACTTTAGTCAATTTCAATACCAAATCTATATGACAATAATATCTAATTACCAATGGAAAACACAATGCACATGAAATTGAAGAATTAAATTGAACTTGCAATCAATTGATCTAAACAAAATTGTTATAACCTAATTCAATGAATTAGATTAACTTTTGAAGAAAAACAACTTAGATCAACACTAGAAATTATTCTACCAATTATTCCATTAATCACATGCAATAAAGAAAAGTAAAGAGGAAAGGGAAAAAAGAACACCGATATTTTTATAGTAGTTCGCTCTTTTTCGTCCTCGCTAGAGCTACGTCTACTCTTCTTGATGAAGTACTCCTTCACCAAGGTCATCCACTATGTAACAAATGTTGAATGCAATGTGTTCACAAAAGTTCCTTGAAATTAAACCTAATTCTTCAATTCCTATGCAAACACCCCCACCCCCCCCCCCCCCCCCCCAAACTTCAAACAACCTTTGAATTTGGTGCACCTTGAATCTTCGAATCCTTGAATACCCGTGCACCCCTTCGAACTCTTTACTCGAGTCTTCGTCCGGTAAGCGAATCCCCTTCGACTTCAAGAACGGTTAGAAAGACCCCCAAGTCTTTTGGAGGTGGAATGAGATTATTCACTTCACTTTGAAGCCTTGATTAAGGAAAATCAATCTTCTTGAAAAAACCAACTTACAATCCCTACTAGCACTCTAGCAAATCAATGTGACTCAAAGAACAAAGTGATTAAAAGAAAAAGTGTTTAATCTTGAAGAATTTATGTGCAATGAGTTTTTGAGACCTAGAGAATAGTTGCAAATGATTCAATAATTTGGGTGTTATGAGGAAGTGAGTATATATAAAATAGGGTGGCAAGAGCAAAATTTCAGCCAAAAACAACATATTGAATCAATTCACTTAACGTGTGAATCGATTTAGACAATTAAGAGACAAGCTAGATGTGATAAGAAGATTGATACGCATCAGACATGATTTGAATATATTCAAAAATCCCCGGATCAAGATTGATGTTATTCAAATTATTTTGAATCTATTCAACCAAAGTCAGAGAGGTTTTTGAATCTCTTCAATGTAATTTGAATAGATTCACTGTGATGCTAGTTGTGCTCGTGATTTTCGGGTGTCAATCCATTAATTGGTTTTGAACCGTCAATCTTTGAACTCTCAATTTTTATTCGCGGGAAGGGAAAAAACGAGTAAAAAACCCTTTTTTAGAGATTAAGGTCCGGGGGTTGGTTTCGACTAGGGAAGGTGTTAAGCACCCTAATCGACTTCGGTACTCCGAAGGAGCCTCTTACCTAAATTAAACTTGTGCTAATTATTCGCTTAATTATTTGTAAAAAAAATGTTGCCTAAAATCTAAGTGTAAGAATGGAGAGAGGAGATGTATGTTTTTGTTATTTTTATTGATTTGGAAAGACATAAGCCTTTTGCCTACATACCCGAAGACGGGATCAAAATCATGTAGTTCACCTCAAAAATTTCTTTTGGTGAGTTGGATTGTTTTTAACAATTTTGAAAAAAACGGTTTTAAGAAGGAGATTAGAGGCCTCAAGGCATAAGGAAGAAAAATAATGTGAGGTTGGTTCAATTTTAATTATGAAAAATAAAGTCTAAAATGAGAATTAAATTCATTAAGCATTTGATTAAGAAAATAAAAGGAAAAAGATCACTTGGTTTGTTTCCAAGGTTTGTTAAGAAAATATTTTTGGGGTTTTGATTATTTGATTTTTTAGGAAAATGATTTTTCTAAGCTAACGGATAACTAGCGTGATGACGTAAATAAAATAAGCGTAAAGCGATAAATAAAGTGTGGTGTCGGTGCATGTGTCGGTGTGTGCATTCCTACATTATTACATAAAATCCCTAAGTACATTCTATGGTCTTGCGGGAAATATAAATGACAAGAAAATAAAATATTACATCAATTCCCTAAATATACATACTACACTAATCAATAATAATAAAATAAATGACAAGGAAAAATTAAATATGTATGCAAAACTAAAAATAATAAAATGCAAATGCAAAGCATGCTACTACTAAAAAAATAACAAGAAATTAAAATTATGCAACATAATATATAAGAAAATAAGAGAAAATAAAATCTTGCAAGAAAATAGATGTAAAAGCAAAACAATGGTGCAATTAGTGAAAAAGTTGTGAAAAAACTAAGAAAAATAGGCCTGAAAGACCAATGTACCATGGCTCACAACTTTTGGTCTAATCTGAGCCGTCTGATTGATCCAGGGGCTCAGATTTGATCTCAGAAACTAAGATCACAACCATCAGAATCAAATCATAAAAAAACAATAAAGCTAGTAAAACAGGGACCGTCAGATCATAGATCTGACGGTTAGCATACGCGCAAGAACAAAATAACAAGGGAAACAAAACATATTAGAGAGCAAAAGAGCTTAGGATGCACAGTAGCCGTTAGATCTACGATCTAACGGCTGGGAGATGAGGTCGGTTTGAAGAGAGTAGATCCGGTTGGTTTTTTTTAAAATAAACCGGTTTGATCAAGTTTATAAATTCAGGAGCACCGTTTTTTTTATTCATTTCAATAACTCTTTCTCTCTCTAAACACGAAATCACTCTCCCTTCTCTCTAGGCCGGAATCTGGAAAAGTGGGTTGGAGAAGATGAATATTCATCTTCTCCGGCGGAAACATGAACAGCGGCGCGGCGGCTGCAGGCCCCATAGGGCGGCGCCACCGCGCCGGATAATCCAATCTCCTCCTTTTTCAAAACAAATTCACTTTTCCAATATCCTTTTCTCTATAGAGCTCGATTTCGAGCTCGGAATTTGCAAAAAAATAAAACTCAAGTCTAGATCTAAGGTTTTATTTTCGGAACAAAAACCTTTTTTAGACCTTAGATCTAAACTCGTGTGTAGTTTTTTTGGGACGAATCATTACCTCTTGAATCAAAACGGAGAAAATTGCTATGAGTCTGGAAAACTTCGTGTCTTTGCTTGCAAAGGTCCGATCTACTCTTATATTGTTCTTTGTCAATACTTTGAACTCTTTTCTTCACAAATCCGGTGCGGCGACGACTTATTATGTGGTGATTAAGTTCGAATCCTACGAATTCGAGGCTTGTTCTAAGGGAAATCCGAATCTGTGCTTTTGAGTAGGCTTAGAGATTGTAATGTGTTTAAGTGTTCATGTGGCTTACTGTGGAAATAAAAACATGTTCTTCATTTCTCTTTGCTTTTGATCCTGAGATTATGGTGAGATGTGAAATTAGGGTTTCTGTAAAAAATTGTTGTGGCTACAGTGATTGTGTTCTTCTTGGGCTGTGTGAAAAAAAAATTGACAGTCTATTTATAGGCTGTCAAATTCTAGGTTCTCTGGTACATTGTAATGACTAAAATGCCCTTGGGCCTCTGATGCAAAAGATAGACAAAATCTGGACCAATCAAGGACTGACATGTGGACAAAGACCAAAATTTGGACCAAAAAATATTAAATAAATTAAAAACGAAAATTAAAGTAAAAAGAAGTAAATAATAAAATAAAAATGATAAATAATAAAATAGAATAAATAAAAACTTTTAAATAAAACAAACTAAAAAAGGATAAAAGAGAAATAAATAAGTAAATAAAAAACTTAAAACTGTCCCTTCGGAACCAAATGAGGTACTTCAAAGTAACCTCTCTGCCGAAATTTCGTCTGAAACGACGTCTACAAAAGCGAGTAAAAATGAGAAAATAGCAGTGAAACGCTGTAAAACGAATAGATAAAAAAAGAGATTTAAGCGGATAAAAGTTTGAGAAAAGACGAGTAAAATGTTTGCAAAGCGTACAGATAAAATGCTGAGATATATGCATGTAGAATGTTAAAAAAACTGATGAAATATCGAGAAATAAAAACGTAGAAATTTGAGAAAACAACTCGATAAAACGAGCTTAAATGACGAGTAAAAGAAAACAGGCGGTCAAAAAATGGGGTATGACAGATGCCCCTATTTAAGTTTCTTCGCCACAGAAGTTTGAAAACGAAAGTTTCAAATTGATGGGTCGAGGAGACTTAAATATCAGAGTACACCATTTTTGATCCGCATCAACTGCAAAATGCTATGAATGCTATGTTATGAATGCAATGTTAAGTGCGGTGTTGTGAATGCAAGATGTTAAGATGACCTGACTGGGGACAAGAGTTCACTGGGGAACAAAAGCTTGAAAATGATAAAGGTAAATGCAATGTTGGTGTTTGCTGTCATTGTTGGAGAGCAAGACACGGATAAAAAGCAGTAAATGCAGGGTTGTGTTTGCTGTCATTGTTGGAGAGCAAGACACGGATAAAAAGCAGTAAATGTAGGGTTGTGTTTGCTGTCATTGTTGGAGAGCAAGACACAGGAAAAGCGGTAAATGTAGTGTTGTGTTTGTTGTCATTGTTGGAGAGCAAGACACAGGAAAAGCGGTAAATGTAGTGTTGTGTTTGCTGTCATTGTTGGAGAGCAAGACACGGGTAAAAAGCAGTAAATGTAGGGTTGTGTTTGCTGTCATTGTTGGAGAGCAAGACACAGGAAAAGCGGTAAATGTAGTGTTGTGTTTGCTGTCATTGTTGGAGAGCAAGACACGGATAAAAAGCAGTAAATGCAGGGTTCTGTTTGCTGTCATTGTTGGAGAGCAAGACACGGATAAAAAGCAGTTAATGTAGGGTTGTGTTTGCTGTCATTGTTGGAGAGCAAGACACGGATAAAAAGCAGTAAATGTAAGGTTGTGTTTGCTGTCATTGTTGGAGAGCAAGACACGGATAAAAAAGCAGTAAATGCAGGGTTGTGTTTGCTGTCATTGTTGGAGAGCAAGACACGGAAAAGCAATAAATGTATGATTGTGTTTGCTGTCATTGTTGGAGAGCAAGACACAGGAAAAGCGGTAAATGTAGGGTTGTGTTTGCTGTCATTGTTGGAGAGCAAGACACGGATAAAAAAGCAGTAAATGCAGGGTTGTGTTTGCTGTCGTTGTTGGAGAGCAAGACACGGAAAAGCAATAAATGTATGATTGTGTTTGCTGTCATTGTTGGAGAGCAAGACACAGGAAAAGCGGTAAATGTAGGGTTGTGTTTGCTGTCATTGTTGGAGAGCAAGATACGGATAAAAAGCGGTAAAGGTAGTGTTGGAGAGGTAGGACTTGGGGAAAACAATAGGAAAAGGAGATGTGTATTTGTAGACTGACGGTTTGTGGAACCTGTCATTTGAAATGTATACTCGGTAATATCTTAGGGTTAGATACACTGGGGATGATATTTTTGTTGTTTTGTTTGTTTTTTGGATTTTGTTGAATCAAGACTCAGAGTAGTCAATGCAATTGTGTAGATGACTTCTGTATGTATGTGCATGAAAGTGTATATGCTTGAATATGTGCACGCATGTGCATAAATGTATGTATGTATGTATATGTGTATGTATTTATGATTTGTATGAATATGTGAGTGTATGTGTATAAATGTATGTATGTATGTATATAAATGTATGTATGTATGCATATATGTGATTGTAGAGAAATCAAGTCACCGCTGGGGTGAAGCCTGGTATGAAGTAATAGTTGATGATGAAGTAAACATTCTTTGAAGATGAAGCCCATTAATTAAAAATCTGACAGAAGTCGCCATTTGTAAAACGCCCCAGAGTGCTTTCTCGTGGGTACACTTCACTAGTCATGCTTTTCTTTTGCATTGTTTTTTTTTGCTTTTTTTTTGAATCCCTAACTTTTGCCTGGACCGCCCTTTTGGGTTTTCAATCCACCGGGACGCTCATTTTTGCTTAAGTCGCCTTTTCAGGTTTTCGACTTAGCGAGCTCTTCTTTTTTTTGTTTTTTTTTTCAAGCAACGACTATGTTCATCCTGCAGAGGTTAACTGTTCTCGAGGCGAATGTTGACGCACGTTTCACCTACTCAAGAGTTCAAAGAAAGTGTGTTTGTTGTTTAAAGTTTTTTTTTTTCAAAAGACATGAAGAAGTTAGAAAAAGAATTCTGAAATAATTTTGCTTTAAGTATTAACATCAAAAATAGAAGAAATTATGCAAGTAGAAATAAATGAGGATTTGAAATAAAGGGCACAAGCTCAAAGTAATTTGAAAGAGTGGTGACCCGCCAAAGGCGTGGCTCCACGGATCTTTAAAAAGTTTGGAAAATGGTAATCATATGGGAAAGGTACATTGAACACAATAACCGCTATTCTCCCTGACAACTTTGAATTCCACTGTTTCGAGTCTTTGATTTGCAGCAACTTCAAAATGGATGTCTCCTGACTGCTGAAATACCCCAAGTGAGTCATATCTGACTTAATGTAGGCCCTTTTGACAATTGAAGTGCCCTAAATGAGTCACGTCCAGTCTGATGCAGTTACTTTGTCACAACCCTTAACTTTTGCATAGATCGCCCTTGTGGGTTTTCAATCTATCAGGGTAATTATTTTCATCATTTTTTGTATGTCTCTAACTTTTGCCTGGACTGCCCTTTCGGGTTTTCAGTCCACCGAGACGCTCATTTTTGCCTAAGCCACCTTTTCAGGTTTGCGACTTATCGAGCCCCTTTTTTTTTGACAAAGTATTTCTTGACTGCATCAGTGTTCACAGGAAGAGGGAGTTCGTCACCATCCTTTTTGATTTGGCATTTCTTTGCCCCTGGATTCTGATTGAAAGATAGTGACTTTTTGAGCATAAGGTCTCCTTGAAGTCCGCAGGGACGAACCTTCTTGTTGGAAGCTTTGTTTCATTTTTTGATATGACTGTCCGGGAGAACCTTTCATTGATGGGACCTTGACCTCTGTGGTGGACGCGGTCTTCATGTTGCATGTTGAGGGATGGAGGGGGGTTGCCCCTCTTGAAGTGCGTACTGAAGTACGGTATCCATGTGTTGTCATTGAGGGACGGAGGGGGGGTTGCCCCTGTTGATATGCACTTGATGTATGACACTTCGTGCAAAGCAGATGTTAGCATCTCATGCCAGTCCTTGTAAGTGAATGCCCTTTTTTGGACAATCTTCTTGGTGTCTTTGTTTGTACCTTTGACGGCTAAGATGCCCCAGTAGACAAGAACTCTCATCGGGAATACTTTCATTTTCCTCTCCTTCAGCCTCATATGCAAGGAACTCAAAGTTGGGAGAGAGCACAGGGTTAAAGTGTTCAACGGGTTTATTAATGCATGATTTTGTTGATTTTGACAAATAAATAAATGTTATGATTATGCAGACATTAAAAAAAGAAAATTATATTTTTTGGTTTTTTGTATTACCAATTTTCCAGAAAAGCACAAAAATAAAAATAAGACAAAGTCGGGATCGAGACGACCTTTTTATTAATGATGAAAATACGTAAAGCAAAAAGCCCTAACCAAGTTCACTTCCGTCTCGGGTGGAACGAAAGGATTTTTTTGAAAAACAGAAAATAACAAACAGACATATTATTCGAACAAGAGAGTAGTAGAAAGAAACGTCAGCATCGACCCAAGTGCAGCTAACACATTCCATGTGTTGACATTAGGTACCATGATCCGGTAGCGGATTAACTTGTATGTCAGAATTTAATCTTAGAAAAGCAAGATACTGGCTTCAATCAGCTTCTGGACTTCGCCTTTCAAAGCGCAACAGTGCTCGATGTCATGGTCGGGTGCCCCTTGATGGAAGGCACAAGAGAGATCAGATTAATACCCAATCGGTAAGTTGTTGATACTGTTGTTGATATTGTAGAAGCTGGGGTTGATAACCCAAATTTGGAACAACATTGGCGTCGGACAAACCAACGGCAACATGGTGATGAGTCGGATACTGTTGTTGAGTCCAACCTTTCACCATACTCACTTCCTGATCTTCTTCTTCGGAATCGTCAGTGGAAACACTTTCATTGACTAGCCGTCCTTCTCGGACCCCTTCTTCAAGACGCGTACCCATACCTACCATTTCGGCGAAGTTACCTGGTGCACTGGCGATCATCTTCTTATAGTAGAATGGACTAAGAGTTTTGAGGAAGATCCTGGTCAATTCCTTGTCCTGTAGTGGTGGAATGATCTGAGCGGCAAACCCTCTCCATCTTTGGGCATATCCCAAGAAAGTTTCCTTATCCCCTTGAGTCATTGCCCTAAGCTGCTCCCTATCTGGGGCCATGTCCGAGTTGTAGCTGTACTGGTGGATAAAAGCATTTGCCAAGTCATGGAAAGTACGGATTCTGGAGCTATTCAAGCTCATGTACCATTTTTGAGCAGCACCGGTCAAACTGTCTTGGAAGAAGTGAACGAGCATTTTGTCATTGCACGCCTGGGTGGACATCTTCCTTGCATACATTGTTAAATGAACCCTGGGACAAGTATTTCCTTTGTATTTGTCAAAATCTGGAACCTTAAACTTGGGCGGCACTACCACATTAGGCACCAAACAGAGTTCATACACATTCTGTCCAAATGCGTCCTTTCCACGAAGAGCTTTCATCTCTCGCTTCATTTCATTAATTGTGTCCTGCAAAGCCTCTACTCTGTCAGATGCTTTAACATTATCAGAATGGAAAATTGGCTCATAGCCTTGCCGAAATGTATGAACAAACGGTGTTGAATAAGTCATAACAGCTTGAGGAGCAGGTGCGCCAGGCTGAGGATGCGACACAAAAGGAGTTGGAACTTCGGTGACAACGGGGTGACGACCTTTACCCAGCATATACGGCATGCCCCATGGGTAAGCTCCTGGCATGGTGCGTTGAGGAGCACTGGTAAACACAGTCGAAAAGGGAATTGCAGACACAACTGGCTCCAAAGTGGTGCTAATCGGCTGAGAGACCGATGTCTGACTCTGAGCGGCCATCAGAGTAGCCACCATGGTAGTTAGCTTCTCTATCTCAACTTGCATGGATGCCAATTTTTCACGGAGTTTCTTGTTCTCTTGCTCAGGATGTTCCATTTTCTTTTTCCTGACTTGCTCGAGTGTTGTAGATGCGAGTCGACTGACGGATTGACCTTTTATTGAGAAGACACAATGTGAGACACGGCCTAGAAACTATGAATGCAAAATGATGCATGATATGTTTATGCAAAAATGTGATTTTTTTTTTTTTTTAGGACTTAGCAAAGTGAATTGTAAACATTGTAGAGGAACGTGGTTTCACTTGAAAATTGTATAGATATTGAAATAAAGTCCTTTTTCAACAGGTAAGAATGAAATCAAGGAAAGAAGTTCTTAACAAAAGCAAAAGCTTAGTTAAGATTTTTTGAAGTTGGAATTCTTGGTGTTCTTTCTTACAAGGTCCGTTCATCCGTGATGTTTACAAAAACACTTGTCTAAGTCCTTCGATGAGAAAAAAGTTTTTCATGAATGGATGCATGTATGCATGATTATGCTAAAGAATATAGAAAACATGGTGAGGGTAAGTTCCACAATGTTGGAGCTCAAGGGTAACAATGCCATTTGGTAAGGACTATGGTTTCACATGTACCTGTATTACGGGTTCTACCAAGGTTCCCAACTTACAACCACCCTTGTGAATGTATCGGTGCTTAGGACTGCTCCTAGTCAAATACTTCTTTACAAGGAGGTCTAGTTTGAGTGTAGCATTGTGTATGAACTAAATTCAAGACCGCTCTTGGTTTAGTCACCACACTACGTCCTAAAAAAGGCCAAGATGGGTTAAGGGTAATCTAAAGGTCCTCAACGTTCGACAGATTTTGAAGATAATAGAGTCAATCACGACTGCTCATGACAACGTCATATTACTAAAAAAATCCTCCGTTGAGTGGGGTTACATTACATGCACACATAGCGCAGGACCGCTCCTGGTATGGCACTATAATCGTACCCCGTCCTATCTTATATTTCACTCAAGCCCGGGTGTAGGACTTAATCTCACCACTCACGTTTGAAAATAAACAAGTATGTATGTACAAGGTGTATAAGCAAAAAATAAAGCACAAGTAAAGAAAGGTAAGGTGGGCTTAACCCACTTAGGAAATTAATGTCCCCAGTGAAGTCGCCATTTCTGTGCTCGTGATTTTCGGGTGTCAATCCATTAATTGGTTTTGAACCGTCAATCTTTGAACTCTCAATTTTTATTCGCGGGAAGGGAAAAAACGAGTAAAAAACCCTTTTTTAGAGATTAAGGTCCGGGGGTTGGTTTCGACTAGGGAAGGTGTTAAGCACCCTAATCGACTTCGGTACTCCGAAGGAGCCTCTTACCTAAATTAAACTTGTGCTAATTATTCGCTTAATTATTTGTAAAAAAAATGTTGCCTAAAATCTAAGTGTAAGAATGGAGAGAGGAGATGTATGTTTTTGTTATTTTTTATTGATTTGGAAAGACATAAGCCTTTTGCCTACATACCCGAAGACGGGATCAAAATCATGTAGTTCACCTCAAAAATTTCTTTTGGTGAGTTGGATTGTTTTTAACAATTTTGAAAAAAACGGTTTTAAGAAGGAGATTAGAGGCCTCAAGGCATAAGGAAGAAAAATAATGTGAGGTTGGTTCAATTTTAATTATGAAAAATAAAGTCTAAAATGAGAATTAAATTCATTAAGCATTTGATTAAGAAAATAAAAGGAAAAAGATCACTTGGTTTGTTTCCAAGGTTTGTTAAGAAAATATTTTTGGGGTTTTGATTATTTGATTTTTTAGGAAAATGATTTTTCTAAGCTAACGGATAACTAGCGTGATGACGTAAATAAAATAAGCGTAAAGCGATAAATAAAGTGTGGTGTCGGTGCATGTGTCGGTGTGTGCATTCCTACATTATTACATAAAATCCCTAAGTACATTCTATGGTCTTGCGGGAAATATAAATGACAAGAAAATAAAATATTACATCAATTCCCTAAATATACATACTACACTAATCAATAATAATAAAATAAATGACAAGGAAAAATTAAATATGTATGCAAAACTAAAAATAATAAAATGCAAATGCAAAGCATGCTACTACTAAAAAAATAACAAGAAATTAAAATTATGCAACATAATATATAAGAAAATAAGAGAAAATAAAATCTTGCAAGAAAATAGATGTAAAAGCAAAACAATGGTGCAATTAGTGAAAAAGTTGTGAAAAAACTAAGAAAAATAGGCCTGAAAGACCAATGTACCATGGCTCACAACTTTTGGTCTAATCTGAGCCGTCTGATTGATCCAGGGGCTCAGATTTGATCTCAGAAACTAAGATCACAACCATCAGAATCAAATCATAAAAAAAACAATAAAGCTAGTAAAACAGGGACCGTCAGATCATAGATCTGACGGTTAGCATACGCGCAAGAACAAAATAACAAGGGAAACAAAACATATTAGAGAGCAAAAGAGCTTAGGATGCACAGTAGCCGTTAGATCTACGATCTAACGGCTGGGAGATGAGGTCGGTTTGAAGAGAGTAGATCCGGTTGGTTTTTTTTAAAATAAACCGGTTTGATCAAGTTTATAAATTCAGGAGCACCGTTTTTTTTATTCATTTCAATAACTCTTTCTCTCTCTAAACACGAAATCACTCTCCCTTCTCTCTAGGCCGGAATCTGGAAAAGTGGGTTGGAGAAGATGAATATTCATCTTCTCCGGCGGAAACATGAACAGCGGCGCGGCGGCTGCAGGCCCCATAGGGCGGCGCCACCGCGCCGGATAATCCAATCTCCTCCTTTTTCAAAACAAATTCACTTTTCCAATATCCTTTTCTCTATAGAGCTCGATTCCGAGCTCGGAATTTGCAAAAAAATAAAACTCAAGTCTAGATCTAAGGTTTTATTTTCGGAACAAAAACCTTTTTTAGACCTTAGATCTAAACTCGTGTGTAGTTTTTTTGGGACGAATCATTACCTCTTGAATCAAAACGGAGAAAATTGCTATGAGTCTGGAAAACTTCGTGTCTTTGCTTGCAAAGGTCCGATCTACTCTTATATTGTTCTTTGTCAATACTTTGAACTCTTTTCTTCACAAATCCGGTGCGGCGACGACTTATTATGTGGTGATTAAGTTCGAATCCTACGAATTCGAGGCTTGTTCTAAGGGAAATCCGAATCTGTGCTTTTGAGTAGGCTTAGAGATTGTAATGTGTTTAAGTGTTCATGTGGCTTACTGTGGAAATAAAAACATGTTCTTCATTTCTCTTTGCTTTTGATCCTGAGATTATGGTGAGATGTGAAATTAGGGTTTCTGTAAAAAATTGTTGCGGCTACAGTGATTGTGTTCTTCTTGGGCTGTGTGAAAAAAAAATTGACAGTCTATTTATAGGCTGTCAAATTCTAGGTTCTCTGGTACATTGTAATGACTAAAATGCCCTTGGGCCTCTGATGCAAAAGATAGACAAAATCTGGACCAATCAAGGACTGACATGTGGACAAAGACCAAAATTTGGACCAAAAAATATTAAATAAATTAAAAACGAAAATTAAAGTAAAAAGAAGTAAATAATAAAATAAAAATGATAAATAATAAAATAGAATAAATAAAAACTTTTAAATAAAACAAACTAAAAAAGGATAAAAGAGAAATAAATAAGTAAATAAAAAACTTAAAACTGTCCCTTCGGAACCAAATGAGGTACTTCAAAGTAACCTCTCTGCCGAAATTTCGTCTGAAACGACGTCTACAAAAGCGAGTAAAAATGAGAAAATAGCAGTGAAACGCTGTAAAACGAATAGATAAAAAAAGAGATTTAAGCGGATAAAAGTTTGAGAAAAGACGAGTAAAATGTTTGCAAAGCGTACAGATAAAATGCTGAGATATATGCATGTAGAATGTTAAAAAAACTGATGAAATATCGCGAAATAAAAACGTAGAAATTTGAGAAAACAACTCGATAAAACGAGCTTAAATGACGAGTAAAAGAAAACAGGCGGTCAAAAAATGGGGTATGACACTAGTCATGAAAATTTGAATCTATTCAACCAAAGTCAGAGAGGTTTATAAGAGAGAACAAAATTTCTAAGTGAAGAAGCTCGTTGGATGAAAGGAAAACGCATAGTGTTAAGTTTACAACGTGGAAGATGAATTTGTTTTTTCTACATAATAAAATTAACAGACGTTTGAAAGTTAAAAGGTGGGAGAGGTTTGTGATGGAATTAGAAAATAGACAGGGTGTATGTTACAATTAGATAAACCTCAGGGGTGGTTTGTGTAATTTCCCAACATATTTTAACTTTTTTTTAAAGAGATTTTTACAATATTCTACAGATTTCTGCTAAATTTCATTAAAAAATATAAAAAATTACTTTAAAATGTGAATCAAAAGTAGTGATTGAAAATTTTATAAGACTAAAAGTTGAAAGAATATTTTAGAGAAACTAAAATAAAAAATTAGTATATTTATAAAAATCAGAAACATATTTATATAATCTCAACTTAAATATCCAATAAAAGTATCTAAACTGGTTTACAAGAAAATTTCCAAAACAAGACTTGGAGTCCACAGATTTGTGAAAAGATGACACGCATGGAGTGTAGACATAGATAGAATCAAGCAAATGGAGCCGCACGTCAATAAATAAGTTATCAACGACATTAACAAACAAATTGCCTCAACAAAATTTCGGATTCAACTTAATCAATTAATCGCTTATTTACACATCAAGGATGGGAGTGGTGATAATAGACGGCACCACCGTGAGAGACTTCATCAACGACGACGTGAGCTTCACAAATAGCATCAACGAACAATTTCAATCTCTCGATCTCAACAACGACGGCGTTTTAACCTCCAAAGAATATTCTTCACACTGTGAGGAGCCTTTAACCTTCCAAATAAGCACCTGCTGTTCATTGCCAATTGACCATCTTGAGCCTAATTCAATCACCTTCTTTGCACTAAACCTTGTAATTAAATCTTTTTAACCTATGATTTTCCTTTAAAAAATGGAATTAACCTAATTTGAAAGAATAATCGTAACTTCATTAAAAAAAAATTCATTGAATAATAAAGCTATTCTTCAGTGATTCATCCGTAGGAAGAGCTCATTATTAACCATTTAAGTTCAATCACTTCCATTTTTGCATTTATTATCCTGAAGCAAATCACTTCCATCTTTAACTAATGATCCAAAGTTGAAATATCTGAATTTTGTCTCCTTTGCATAAGTTCAACAAATTTGTGATAACTTATATGCTGCACGTAGTGATTCAAGATCCAATTCCCAGGCATTCCTGCAGGCATTTATCCGTTGAATGAGCGAAAATCTAAACCCAGGTACTTTGTTTTTCAACCATTTCCAAGAAAGGATTTTAATTTTTTCTACCAATTGATCCGGCTATCTTTCTTTATCTCTGAATATTTTCTCATTACTGTACTTCTTTTTCCAAAGAACCCATATACAAGCAAACCTTACCACAGCCCTACTAGAGGCGGATCTGGACTTAAAATATTAATGGGGCAACTTTTTTTTGTCCGATGATAAAATAATATTGTATTTAATTTAATAAGAAGTTATATTAAAAATAGTTGTAGCACCAAAATTATAAAGAAAATAATCTATTTTCCATTTGTTGAAAATAAACTAAAATTATATCATTACTAATTATATCATGTTGTTGTCGCCATCTTCAATGGAACATATCTATCTCATGTATTCGCAAATTTCATGAGATCAACATCTAAAGGACTCTCCATAATTGTCTATAAGTCTCTCTAACCGAGTATTCTCCTAAGCCCCAAATTCACCTTTCCGACCACCCTCTGATTATAGAAATCCTCGACCGACCAATGATCCTCACCTAACATCTAGTCACTTATATTGCATTATTGTCTTCACATATTTCTAACTATCATTCCACATTTTATAACTAAGAAATTAAAAATTTTGTCCAAGCACTCACTAATGGAAATATTTTTTTCCCTGCATAATTTTATTTATTCTTTGACCGAAAATTGCATGTAATTTAATATGGAAAAATCTGAAAAAGAATTAAAAATTAATAGAAGTTGTTTTAGTAAATTGGACGGCTGTAATTGAATTTTAATTTTTTTGGAAAAAATAGAAGATGAATAAATTGTGTGTAATATTTGGGTAGTAAAATTGTTTTGGAAAAATTAGAAGATGAATAAATTGTGTGTAATATTTGGGTAGTAAAATTGTATTATGTTATTTTGTATATATAAATATAAAATATGTTTTGTTGTTATAATATAATATTAATAATGTTTATTTATATTGTAAGTCAATGATGAATGATTGAATTATGAGAAATTATATAAAATAAAAATGAAATGAAATTAGAATAAAAATTGGAGTAATATTTGCGTTAAATATGATACTGCATAAATTTAAATATTGAAATGTGTGAAAAAAATAAGGGTTAAATATGTTTATGGTTCCTATAAATATAGTCACTATTCTCTGAAGTAGTTTAGGTCAAAGAATATTGTCATTAGGTTTAGAGTTGTAAGTGCTTCATTAGGCGGTGAATTATTTTTACATTAGTCCAATTAGTTTCACACAAGATTCCTTTAGTTAGGGTAAGAAGTTTGAGTTTGATTAGTCGTTTTGGCTTCTTGTATTTATCCAGTAAGCAATCTTCAAAGTAGTAGTTTAGGTCAAAGAATATTGTCATTAGAGTTAGAGTTGTAACTGCTTCATTATACGGTGAACTATTTTTACAGTCGTCCAATTAGTTTCAGCACAAGATTCCTTCGGTTAGGGTGGTTGTGGATTCACATGGAGGAAATTTACAATTAAAATTGGCAACCCCAACTAAAGCACCAATTAGTTCCTGTCGACTATGTAAGGTACATTGTATTATAATTTAAACAAATTATTTTAATATCTAATGGTGTAGTGGATATATTAAACTGAATCTCAACTTCAATTATAATATATGTTTGACTTTTTCAATAACGTGTGTACTAAGAAATCATTTGGTTTGAAACGGTGTACTATAATGAGTGATAATTTATTTAGCAGCGTCAGTCATTTTACTTGCAAAATAATTTATCGTTATTGTTTATATTTTTTAATCTGTTTTATTTAAACACCGATCATGAGGCCTGATAAAACATATAACAAGTGACTGAGTAAAAACATAAATCCCTATAGTTTTTTTTTTTCTAAAAAATTTATGTGGTTTTTAGAAACAATAATGACACATTAACATGACATCCACTTTTTATATATCCACGTAACATCTGATTAATCATGTATAAGAAAATATATATCCTTTCTCATGAAAAAAAGATTTTAACATGTGCAATTCCGGGAAATTGCTCACTACATTATTACGAGATTTTTGTTTTTTTTCCTCCTCTATTGACTATATGGATACTCCAAAGTCGTTATGTCTACATTATGCAATTCATAGTAATCACTACTCATAAGCGTGTCTTTCTCTCACTTTCACACGCTCTAATTCATACTCATCAAACAAACTCATCATGGCTTCCATCACAGATCCATTCAAGTACGATGTTTTCCTCAATTTCAGAGGCGAGGATACACGCCATGGTTTCACAAGCTATCTCAAGAAAGCTCTTGATGACAAAGGAGTTCGAACTTTCATGGATGACAAGGAGCTTCAAAAAGGTGAAGAAATCACACCATCACTTCTTAAAGCAATTGAAGACTCCATGATGGCCATCGTTGTCCTCTCTGAAAATTATGCTTCTTCATCCTTTTGCTTACAAGAACTTTCAAAGATCCTTGATACGATGAAAGATAAGGTGGGTCGTTCCGTTTTTCCCATTTTTTATAAGGTTGATCCTTCTGATGTACGAAAGTTGAAAAGAAGTTTTGGAGAAGCAATGGAAAAACACAAGGCGAACTCCAATCTGGATAAATGGAAGGTGTCTCTTTACCAAGTTGCTGCCTTATCCGGCTTTCATTACAAAGGGTATATTTCTATATTTCTTTTGTTTTTTATTTCATTTGTCCACTGAAATAGTCACTTGAATTGAAAACAATAAACTCTCAGATAAATAAGAAATAATAATATTCTATTGATATTTGAAACAAATAATTTAACATTTATAAATATATAGAAGAATAATTGTTCAAATGAATTGAAAATTTATACCAACGTTGTCTTCTCATTGACAAAAAAATTTGAACCAACTACCATCGAAAAACTATATCATTTCTATTATGGGGTGAATGTGGACTCAAAATATCGGTGAGGCACAATTTTTTTGTCAAATGATTAAATATAACTAAATTTAATAAGAACGAAAAGTGCTTGCTTCTGTTTGTGTTGTGCGCTTGTTGAGAGAAATGACAATGAAAAAGGCTTGCTGAAGTGAGAAGTGAGGGAAAAGTTTATACAACGTACTTGTGTTTTGGGGTGTTCGCGGTGTAGTTTGGTTCAGTTTTGAGGCTAAAAGTTATTCGAACCGCAAAATAAAAAAGCATGCGGTTTAGTTTGGTTCGGTTGACTTTTAAAGTAAAATATGAACCAAACCAACCAATGTGGTTTGAGTTGGATTGATTGGTGCGGTTCTTACCATACAATACAATTTTTTATTTCCAACATTAAAATCATGTTAAAAAGATGTACCACAAAAAAAAAAATCATGTTAAAAAGCTAAAACACAACATAGTTCTAGCAATGTTTCCGACAATGTTTTTAATTTTATCCAACATTAAAATTTAATTTTCACTAAAAACAATGACCAAAATTAAAATGTGGACAAAAAGTAATTCTATGATGTACAAAATGTTAAAGACTAAGATTTCGTCATTATTTAAAGGGTCATGCTAACCGGTGTGGTTAAGGATGTCAAAAAAGGAAATAAATATGATAAAAAGAAACATTTTTTACTTTTTTTAGTATTAATTACACAGTTTTTTTGTTTTAATTTTTTTTTTTTTATGAAATTTGTTCAATCTTTTTTATGAATTAAGCTTCCAGAGAAAAATACGTAATAAAGAAAGACAAAAATACTGGTAAAAAATACAATAAGAAAAAAATACAAAAATACTAGTATTAATACGTATTTTTTGTTTTAATTTTTTTTTATGAAATTTGTTCAATCTTTTTTTTTTTTTAATCTTCTTTTTCTTTTTTGCTGGTAGAGGTTTTTTAATCTTTTGTAAAACTAAATAAAAGAGTGGTAGGTGGACTATAAATTAAGTGACCAATTCTTGAAGATAAGCGTAACAACTAACAAGCAAAGCATGAAGGAATCATGAGAGGGTACGTTTAATAGATGGAAAAAACAGTAAAAATAAGTGGTCAGCAGGATTCGAAGAGCATACCACCAAGAAAATCTCCGAGAAGTCAAAAGAAAGTTGGTTTTAACACCTTCTCCTTCTATTCAGTTTTGTTCATAAATTAGAAGTTACTTAATAGGTTAAGAGCTTTTCGGAAATTCTGTTTGGCCTTCCTTTTGCTTTTAAGAAGAAGTGAAGGAGAAAAAAAGTGAGGCCAAACAGGCTCATAGTAAAGAGAATAAGTAGCTAAACAATGTTTGTTTGTTTTTTTCCTTGAAAAAAAAAAACAATGTTTGTTTTTATTAAATAATCTACGCTAATTATATTTCTTAATTCATTTTCCAAAAACATCAAACGGCAAAACATAGCACACTATTAGTTATATAATTAATAGATTAAGGTGCTTTTTTGCCCCTCCATGCATTATAATTGTGCTATTTTAGTCCCATGTCTTTTTTGAGAGATTTGCCCCTTATGTTTTTCTCCTTTGTAATTTGGTACTTTACTTCCCAAGTTTCTTTCAAATATGCGTTCTCGTGATATCATTTATTAACGTGATTCTCAAATAATGAATTTTCTTTAAAATTAAAAAATAAAACTCAAAAAATGCCAAAAGATTCAACACCTAGCTAGTTAAAAGTTTCCGTCGCTCTCAAGTGTACAAGTTAATTTTTGGCATATTTTTATTTGTTAATTTTAAATAAAATTCACACGACTATGAGAGTTGAATGTTACATCAATAAATGAAGTCACATCAATGCAAATTTTGGGAGGGAGACTACGAAATCATGAGAATAACATAATGGGGCAAAATTCCTAAAATAATAGGGACTAAAATTGCTCAATCACAATAGATGAGGGATGAAAAACACAAAAAAGAGTAATAATATATGCACTTGAATGACCTCTTTTCTCATATTGGACAGGGATATGCCTGAGCATAGGTTTATTGGGGAGATTGTTGAACAAGTCTTAGGAAATATAGAACCTGTTGCCTTACCGGTTGGTGATTACCTTGTTGGACTGGAGCACCAAAAGCAACATGTGACTTCCCTTTTGAATATTGGGTCGGATGATACAGTCCACATGGTAGGGATCCATGGGATTGGTGGAATAGGGAAAACAACTCTTGCTCTATCTGTTTATAATTTGATTGCCCATCAATTTGATGCTTCATGTTTTCTTGAAAATGTTAGGGAAAATCATGAAAAACATGGGTTACCATATCTCCAAAAGATCATTCTTTCCAAAGTAGTTGGGGAGAAAAATGACTTAACTGGTGTTCGACAAGGAATTTCAATATTGGAGCAGAGGCTCCGACAAAGGAAGTTACTTTTGATTCTAGACGATGTTAACAAGCTAGAGCAATTAAAAGCCCTGGCCGGAAAACACAAATGGTTTGGTCCCTCAAGTCGAATCATCATCACAACTCGGAAGAAAAAGTTGCTAACATGTCATGGGGTTGAACGTACATATGAGGTGAGAGGGTTGAATGACAAAGATGCTTTTGAGTTGGCTATATGGAAATTATGTCAAAGACAGGCGGAGGAAATAACTTCTCTGTCGCGATTTTCGGGTGTCCTGTCATCAATTAGGCTTGAACCTTTCAATCATTGATGTCTCTATTTTTTTTGGGGAAGGGTGAAATTGAGAAAACCCTCAGAAATTCTAAGTTCGGGGCAATTTTCGCTACGGGAAGGTGTTAGGCACCCGCACCGACTATAGTACTCTATAGGAGCCGTTTTTCTAATTCTATGTTCTACGCTTTATTTTTATGCTATTTTGAAAGAAAATTGTTTTTAAGAATGGGGGAAAGAAGATGGTTTGGATTTTATTTTATTGGACTTGGAGAGGTGTTGACCTCTTGCCTACATACCCTTTTAAGGGATCAAAATTCCATGTAGTTCTCTTCCAAAAGATTTTGTGGGTTGGTTCAATTTTAGTTTTGAAAATAGTTTTGAAGAAAGGATGAGAGGCCTTAAAGGCATGAGATTTGAAAGAAGGTGAGGTTGATCACTTATTAAACAAAAAGGTTAAAGTTGGAATTTAAGTTTCATTTGTATTTTTGATTAAGGAAATAAAGAGAAAATTGTAGTGTTTTGACTCCAACATTATTGTGAAAAGATTTGAGTGAAGAGTTAGTTCGCTTTGAAAAATGCATATTTTCTAAGTGTCGCGTTTCCTAAACATACATCTAGCGGTAAACATACAACGTGTGTGCGTGTCGGTGCTTGTGTCGGTGTACATCATCATAGTGTCCATTGTCCTTTACATCGGGTCCTAATTTACATTCTATGGTCTTTCATGAAAATTAAAAGAAAACTAAAACTAACCTAAAAATATTACATGAATTAGTAGGAAATTGCATAAGATGGCTAAAAGAAAGAAAAAGATGAAAATGATGCAATGCTTGCAATATGAATAAGGCATGATTTAGCTTCGATGCAAGAGAAGGATGATAACTGACTGACCAGATAAGCCTCTTCCCCATGCACTGTCACGAGTTTACCATTCCTTACGAACTTCAGCCTTTGATGGAGGGTAGAAGTGACTGCGCCAGCCTCATGTATCCACGGTCTTCCGAGGAGGCAACTGTAAGAGGCACTATGTCCATGACCTGGAAAGTAATCATGAATGTCTCAGGGCCAATAGTCATGGGGAGATCTACTTCTCCAAGCACAGTTTTACGGGAACCATCGAAAGCCTTGACTAGAAAAGTACTTCTTCTCAAAGGAACTCCCTAACAACTTAACTGGTCCAAAGTCGACTTAGGCATCACATTCAGCGACGACCCAGTATCTACCAATACGTTGGACAGCATATCTGCTTTGCAGTTCATGGAAATGTGCAGGGCCAAGTTGTGGTGCCTCCCTGCTTCTGGAAGTTCATCCTCACCAAACCAGAGGTTACTGCAAGCGGTGATGTTAGCAACTATCCCACCAAATTGATCTTCTGTGACTTCGTGGTCGACGTATGCTTTCTCCAACACTTTCAACAAGACGTTCCTGTGAGCCTCCGAACTAAGGAGTAGAGACAAGATAGATATCTTCGAAGGGGTCTGTAACAGCTGGTCAACGATCTTATAATCACTCCTCTTGATTATCTTCAGAATCTCGTCCAGATTGGAATCTTCAATGGACTGGCCTGGACGGCTGATATTTTCAACAACAGGAGGTATTGGCAATGGAGTAGTCTTATCAGCAGGAATCGCAACTGGCACATCATCTTCCTTTTGAAACAAAAGGGGACGGACTTTACCGCTCCTCAAAGCCGTCACTTCGGTGATACTGCCTACTGTGCTCGGGGACACCAAAGGTACTTCCTTCCCGTTTTCCAACATAGTCGCGTTGTACTTGTACGGGACGGCTTTCGCGGAAACATACGGCACTGGCCCAGGTAGCCGTATCACTAGAGGCTCAATATCTTCTCTAGCGGACATGTTCTTGACAGGGGTATCGTGGAAAATCGGCACGATCATACAAACATCACTGGTAGTCAGGTAATTGTCGTTCATCAATCTTTGGATATCAGTCTGAACTACGCTGCAACCCATAGGGTTCTGAAGGCATTCACAGCAAGCAGCGTGATCGTGGCTGAATATGGAAGCTTGGCACAGTTTGATATGTAACGGTACTAGGGGAGTTGCAATATTGCGGACATCGAGACCCAAAGTCTCCTCATACACTTCAACCATATTTACGGCGGCATGGCTGGGGAGTCGATTATCGAGCACATGTGGGACGTTGTTCTCAAAGGATAGCTTTCCCTGATCAATCAGCTTCTTCACAATATATTTCAGAGCGTAGCAACCTTCTACGTCGTGACCTAGGGTGCCTTGGTGAAAGTCGCACCTGAGATCAGAACGGAATCTAGGAGGTAATGGGTTCGGCGGAGGTTTGCCGGGCCTAGTGGTGCAATATCCTTTGTGTAACAGAGTTGGGAGTAGTTCAGCGTATGCCATTGGTATCGGAGGGAAAGATGGTTTTGCCTGAGGACCCTGTTGTTGTTGCTGTGGTTGTTGTTGAGCCAGCGGTTGTTGCGGCACTTGTTGAGCGATGGCATTAACAGGGACCTGAGGCTGGCCCGGTAGTGGGGGGTATTGATGGTAGAATGGTGGATAGAACGGGTGCTGGGCATACTATAGGTACTGGTATGGTTGAGGCAGTTGTGTAGCATTAACGGGAGCGACAATAGCAGATTGATTGGTCCCGGCGGACACCATTCCGACTTCTGGTTCCTTTTTCTTGTGATGGCCATTGCCATACTTCTTTGGTGCATTCGAGGACTCACCTTTTTCAAACACAATGATGCCTTCTCTAACTGCTTCTTCTAGGCGGATTCCCATGGTGACCATTTCGGAGAAGTTACTCGGAGCGGCAATGATCATCCTTTCAACATAGTCCTTTTTTAGCGTCTTCAGGAACGTCTGTGTCATCTCCTCTTCATCTAGAGCAGGGGTGATACGGGCGGCTGCCCCTCTCCACCTTTGTGCATACTCACGGAAACTTTCATCTTTCTTCTGAGAGAGGGACCTGAGAAATTCCCTGTTCGGCTTCAACCTGGTGTTAAACCCATAGTGACTCTTGAAGGCGGCAGCCAAATCATCGAAGGTATGAATGTCATCTTTACTCAGACCAGTATACCACTCTGCGGCGTCTTCCATCAAACTGTCCTGGAAGCAGTGGATCATGAGCGAATCATTGTCCGAGTAGTTAGCCATCTTCCGAACGTATTTGATGATATGATTCTGAGGGCAAGTCAGTCCATTGTATCGGTCGAATTCTGGGACCTTGAACTTTTTGGGGACATCTACCCTTGGTACTAGACAGAGGTCGTGAGTATTGACGAGATCACCACTCCCACGGTTGGCTTTGATTTCACGACGGAGTTCTCTAGCAAGCTCCTCCATTCTTTCTTCCATGGTTCTGGTCATGGGCGACTTCCCGCGGTGAGTGTTGGTATTGGTGTCTTGAGGCATTGAATGTACAATTGGATCGGTGAAGACCGTTGACTGAGGAAAAGTAGTGTGGAGAGAAGCATGCCCTGGGGCAGGGATTTGGTTACCATTGGCAGTGCTAGAAGTTCCTGCTGTGGGATCAGGAGCGAAGAAAGATGGGAGTCCGTATGGGTATCCCCTTGGCATTGCAAAGCGGTTATCGAGAGATGATGTTGGAATTGGCTCGGTGGTCTCTGGAGCAGACGAGGTTGGCTGTTCCTGGGCAGCCAACAGAGCGGTCATAACATCGTGAGCTTTAGCCAATTCTTCCCTTAAGGATGCCAATTCGGTACGGAGCTGTGCGTTTTCCTCTTCCATGGCTACCTGATTCCTCCTTCTGTATTGTCTAGTCTGATGCACTCTGGTAGGTTGAACAGTCTTTCGAGCACGAGCCACTTTTCACACTGCGGCAGAAGAACCAGGAGGCAATGAGCACTTGGAAGTTTTTTTTTTTTCGCGACTGATGAATGATGCATATGATGCATGATATGTACAAATGCAGATGCAAAAATGACTCTTTTCGTTATCAAAGGGTTTTAGACAAACTAGAAACTTTTGCAAACATTTTTAGCAAGATGACGAGATTAGAAAGCTGTCAAGACAAATCGTTTTGAAATGCTAAGCGAAAGGAAGTGGGATCGACTTCCTTGAATTTGTAAGATTTAATCCTCTTCATACCTGGAATGTTTACAAAGTTTTTAATTTGTCTAGACCTTTCGATAAATGCATGAGAAAAGGTTTATGCATGAATGCATGTATGCATGATCTTGACTACAAAGTGAGCACGGTGAGTTGAGATTGCCAGTGGACACGGTGTCCGGTGAAACTAGAGTTTTGATAGTGGTAACCATGGTTCTAATAAGGTTCCCAAACCGCAACCTCTCTTACATATATCATAGTAGCACCAGGCGACGCCCGTTCCATGATTGTTTGTAAGAAGGTCTGGTTTGAGTGTAGTATCGCGTGACGACTAAATTTCGAGGCAACGCTCGGTTTAGCCACCGCACTACGTCCTAACAAAGGGCCAAATATGGGTTTGGTAACTAGGGTCCATAGCCTTCATCGGTCAATTGGAAGTAAAGTGCCTAAGCATGACAACACACGCCGACAACATCACCCCCAAAATGCCTCAGCTATGTGAGATTGATCGCGTAACCCAATACACGAGGCAACCCCCGGATTGGATTGTCGATTATATCTCCACCTAATCCTAAGTTCACTCAGCCCGGGTATAGGACTTTTGATAATCTCACCCCACACGTTGCATGAAAATAATAATAATAAAGCAAAGCGTAAAACATAAAGCATGAAAAACTAGGCATAGCCCATGAAAAACTAGGCGTAGCCCTTGAAGAGGTCCTCCCCTGGCCCTACCATCTGATGGAAATTTGATAATGCATCCTTATGCAGAGCAGTGAGTACTCACAGCCAACTCAGAATCTTGCAGCATACCTTCAAGTGTAAGTTTTATTCACATAAAATATGTGAAGTGCTCTCTGTTACTCCGCATCCATAAGCATAATTTGTAATTCGTTGGACTTTTATTATGAAACATTCGCCATGTTGTTGTCGCCATCTTCAATGGAACATATCTATTTCATGTATTCGCAAATTTCATGAGATCAACATCTAAAGGACTCTCCATAATTGTCTATAAATCTCTCTAACTGAGTATTCTCCTAAGCCCCAAATTCACCTTTCTGACCACCCTCTAATTATAGAAATCCTCGACCGACCCATGATACTCACCTAACATCTAGTCACTTATATTGCATTATTGTCTTCACATATTTCTAACTATCATTCCACATTTTATATCTAAGAAATTAAAAATTTCGTCCAAGCACTCACTAATGTAAATATTGTTTTCCCTGCATAATTTTATTTATTTTTTGACCGAAAATTGCATTTAATTTAATATGGAAAAATCTGAAAACGAATTAAAAATTAGTAGAAGTTGTTTTAGTAAATTGGACGGCTGTAATTGAATTTTAATTTTTTTGGAAAAATTAGAAGATGAATAAATTGTGTGTAATATTTGGGTAGTAAAAGTGTATTATCTTATTTTGTATATATAAATATAAAATATGTTTTGTTGCTATAATATAATATTAATAATGTTTATTTATATTGTAAGTCAATGATGAATGATTGAATTATGAGAAATTATACAAAATAGAAATGAAATGAAATTAGAATAAAAATTGGAGTAATATTTGCGTTAAATATGATACTGCATAAATTTTAAAAAATGATACTGCATAAATTTAAATATTGAAATGTGTGAAAAAATAAGGGTTAAATATGTTTATGGTCCCTGTAAAAAATAGTCACTATTCTCTGAAGTAGTTTAGGTCAAAGAATATTGTCATTAGGTTTAGAGTTGTAAGTGCTTCATTAGGCGGTGAATTATTTTTACATTAGTCCAATTAGTTTCACACAAGATTCCTTTAGTTAGGGTAAGAATTTTGAGTTTGATTAGTCGTTCTGGCTTCTTGTATTTATCCCGTAAGCAATCTTCAAAGTAGTAGTTTAGGTCAAAGAATGTTGTCATTATGCTTATTGTTGTAACTACTTCATTAGACAGTGAACTATTTTTACAGTCGTCCAATTAGTTTCAGCATAAGATTCCTTCAGTTAGGGTGAAAATTATAAGTTTGATCGGTGGTTGTGGATTCACATGGAGGAAATTTACAATTAAAATTGGCAACCCCAACTAAAGCACCAATTAGTTCCTGTCCACTATGTAAGGTACATTGTATTATAATTTAAACAAATTATTTTAATATCTAATGGTGTAGTGGATATATTAAACTGAATCTCAACTTCAATTATAATATATGTTTGACTTTTTCAATAACGTGTGTACTAAGAAATCGTTTGGTTTGAAACGGTGTACTATAATGAGTGATAATTTATTTAGCAGCGTCAGTCATTTTACTTGCAAAATAATTTATCGTTATTGTTTATATTTTTTAATCTGTTTTATTTAAACACCGATCATGAGGCCTGATAAAACATATAACAAGTGACTGAGTAAAAACATAAATCCCTATAGTTTTTTTTTTTCTAAAAAATTTATGTGGTTTTTAGAAACAATAATGACACATTAACATGACATCCACTTTTTATATATCCACGTAACATCTGATTAATCATGTATAAGAAAATATATATCCTTTCTCATGAAAAAAAGATTTTAACATGTGCAATTCCGGGAAATTGCTCACTACATTATTACGAGATTTTTGTTTTTTTTCCTCCTCTATTGACTATATGGATACTCCAAAGTCGTTATGTCTACATTATGCAATTCATAGTAATCACTACTCATAAGCGTGTCTTTCTCTCACTTTCACACGCTCTAATTCATACTCATCAAACAAACTCATCATGGCTTCCATCACAGATCCATTCAAGTACGATGTTTTCCTCAATTTCAGAGGCGAGGATACACGCCATGGTTTCACAAGCTATCTCAAGAAAGCTCTTGATGACAAAGGAGTTCGAACTTTCATGGATGACAAGGAGCTTCAAAAAGGTGAAGAAATCACACCATCACTTCTTAAAGCAATTGAAGACTCCATGATGGCCATCGTTGTCCTCTCTGAAAATTATGCTTCTTCATCCTTTTGCTTACAAGAACTTTCAAAGATCCTTGATACGATGAAAGATAAGGTGGGTCGTTCCGTTTTTCCCATTTTTTATAAGGTTGATCCTTCTGATGTACGAAAGTTGAAAAGAAGTTTTGGAGAAGCAATGGAAAAACACAAGGCGAACTCCAATCTGGATAAATGGAAGGTGTCTCTTTACCAAGTTGCTGCCTTATCCGGCTTTCATTACAAAGGGTATATTTCTATATTTCTTTTGTTTTTTATTTCATTTGTCCACTGAAATAGTCACTTGAATTGAAAACAATAAACTCTCAGATAAATAAGAAATAATAATATTCTATTGATATTTGAAACAAATAATTTAACATTTATAAATATATAGAAGAATAATTGTTCAAATGAATTGAAAATTTATACCAACGTTGTCTTCTCATTGACAAAAAAATTTGAACCAACTACCATCGAAAAACTATATCATTTCTATTATGGGGTGAATGTGGACTCAAAATATCGGTGAGGCACAATTTTTTTGTCAAATGATTAAATATAACTAAATTTAATAAGAACGAAAAGTGCTTGCTTCTGTTTGTGTTGTGCGCTTGTTGAGAGAAATGACAATGAAAAAGGCTTGCTGAAGTGAGAAGTGAGGGAAAAGTTTATACAACGTACTTGTGTTTTGGGGTGTTCGCGGTGTAGTTTGGTTCAGTTTTGAGGCTAAAAGTTATTCGAACCGCAAAATAAAAAAGCATGCGGTTTAGTTTGGTTCGGTTGACTTTTAAAGTAAAATATGAACCAAACCAACCAATGTGGTTTGAGTTGGATTGATTGGTGCGGTTCTTACCATACAATACAATTTTTTATTTCCAACATTAAAATCATGTTAAAAAGATGTACCACAAAAAAAAAAATCATGTTAAAAAGCTAAAACACAACATAGTTCTAGCAATGTTTCCGACAATGTTTTTAATTTTATCCAACATTAAAATTTAATTTTCACTAAAAACAATGACCAAAATTAAAATGTGGACAAAAAGTAATTCTATGATGTACAAAATGTTAAAGACTAAGATTTCGTCATTATTTAAAGGGTCATGCTAACCGGTGTGGTTAAGGATGTCAAAAAAGGAAATAAATATGATAAAAAGAAACATTTTTTACTTTTTTTAGTATTAATTACACAGTTTTTTTGTTTTAATTTTTTTTTTTTTATGAAATTTGTTCAATCTTTTTTATGAATTAAGCTTCCAGAGAAAAATACGTAATAAAGAAAGACAAAAATACTGGTAAAAAATACAATAAGAAAAAAATACAAAAATACTAGTATTAATACGTATTTTTTGTTTTAATTTTTTTTTATGAAATTTGTTCAATCTTTTTTTTTTTTTAATCTTCTTTTTCTTTTTTGCTGGTAGAGGTTTTTTAATCTTTTGTAAAACTAAATAAAAGAGTGGTAGGTGGACTATAAATTAAGTGACCAATTCTTGAAGATAAGCGTAACAACTAACAAGCAAAGCATGAAGGAATCATGAGAGGGTACGTTTAATAGATGGAAAAAACAGTAAAAATAAGTGGTCAGCAGGATTCGAAGAGCATACCACCAAGAAAATCTCCGAGAAGTCAAAAGAAAGTTGGTTTTAACACCTTCTCCTTCTATTCAGTTTTGTTCATAAATTAGAAGTTACTTAATAGGTTAAGAGCTTTTCGGAAATTCTGTTTGGCCTTCCTTTTGCTTTTAAGAAGAAGTGAAGGAGAAAAAAAGTGAGGCCAAACAGGCTCATAGTAAAGAGAATAAGTAGCTAAACAATGTTTGTTTGTTTTTTTCCTTGAAAAAAAAAAACAATGTTTGTTTTTATTAAATAATCTACGCTAATTATATTTCTTAATTCATTTTCCAAAAACATCAAACGGCAAAACATAGCACACTATTAGTTATATAATTAATAGATTAAGGTGCTTTTTTGCCCCTCCATGCATTATAATTGTGCTATTTTAGTCCCATGTCTTTTTTGAGAGATTTGCCCCTTATGTTTTTCTCCTTTGTAATTTGGTACTTTACTTCCCAAGTTTCTTTCAAATATGCGTTCTCGTGATATCATTTATTAACGTGATTCTCAAATAATGAATTTTCTTTAAAATTAAAAAATAAAACTCAAAAAATGCCAAAAGATTCAACACCTAGCTAGTTAAAAGTTTCCGTCGCTCTCAAGTGTACAAGTTAATTTTTGGCATATTTTTATTTGTTAATTTTAAATAAAATTCACACGACTATGAGAGTTGAATGTTACATCAATAAATGAAGTCACATCAATGCAAATTTTGGGAGGGAGACTACGAAATCATGAGAATAACATAATGGGGCAAAATTCCTAAAATAATAGGGACTAAAATTGCTCAATCACAATAGATGAGGGATGAAAAACACAAAAAAGAGTAATAATATATGCACTTGAATGACCTCTTTTCTCATATTGGACAGGGATATGCCTGAGCATAGGTTTATTGGGGAGATTGTTGAACAAGTCTTAGGAAATATAGAACCTGTTGCCTTACCGGTTGGTGATTACCTTGTTGGACTGGAGCACCAAAAGCAACATGTGACTTCCCTTTTGAATATTGGGTCGGATGATACAGTCCACATGGTAGGGATCCATGGGATTGGTGGAAGAGGGAAAACAACTCTTGCTCTATCTGTTTATAATTTGATTGCCCATCAATTTGATGCTTCATGTTTTCTTGAAAATGTTAGGGAAAATCATGAAAAACATGGGTTACCATATCTCCAAAAGATCATTCTTTCCAAAGTAGTTGGGGAGAAAAATGACTTAACTGGTGTTCGACAAGGAATTTCAATATTGGAGCAGAGGCTCCGACAAAGGAAGTTACTTTTGATTCTAGACGATGTTAACAAGCTAGAGCAATTAAAAGCCCTGGCCGGAAAACACAAATGGTTTGGTCCCTCAAGTCGAATCATCATCACAACTCGGAAGAAAAAGTTGCTAACATGTCATGGGGTTGAACGTACATATGAGGTGAGAGGGTTGAATGACAAAGATGCTTTTGAGTTGGCTATATGGAAATTATGTCAAAGATTTGCGGAGGAAATAACTTCTCTGTCGCGATTTTCGGGTGTCCTGTCATCAATTAGGCTTGAACCTTTCAATCATTGATGTCTCTATTTTTTTTGGGGAAGGGTGAAATTGAGAAAACCCTCAGAAATTCTAAGTTCGGGGCAATTTTCGCTACGGGAAGGTGTTAGGCACCCGCACCGACTATAGTACTCTATAGGAGCCGTTTTTCTAATTCTATGTTCTACGCTTTATTTTTATGCTATTTTGAAAGAAAATTGTTTTTAAGAATGGGGGAAAGAAGATGGTTTGGATTTTATTTTATTGGACTTGGAGAGGTGTTGACCTCTTGCCTACATACCCTTTTAAGGGATCAAAATTCCATGTAGTTCTCTTCCAAAAGATTTTGTGGGTTGGTTCAATTTTAGTTTTGAAAATAGTTTTGAAGAAAGGATGAGAGGCCTTAAAGGCATGAGATTTGAAAGAAGGTGAGGTTGATCACTTATTAAACAAAAAGGTTAAAGTTGGAATTTAAGTTTCATTTGTATTTTTGATTAAGGAAATAAAGAGAAAATTGTAGTGTTTTGACTCCAACATTATTGTGAAAAGATTTGAGTGAAGAGTTAGTTCGCTTTGAAAAATGCATATTTTCTAAGTGTCGCGTTTCCTAAACATACATCTAGCGGTAAACATACAACGTGTGTGCGTGTCGGTGCTTGTGTCGGTGTACATCATCATAGTGTCCATTGTCCTTTACATCGGGTCCTAATTTACATTCTATGGTCTTTCATGAAAATTAAAAGAAAACTAAAACTAACCTAAAAATATTACATGAATTAGTAGGAAATTGCATAAGATGGCTAAAAGAAAGAAAAAGATGAAAATGATGCAATGCTTGCAATATGAATAAGGCATGATTTAGCTTCGATGCAAGAGAAGGATGATAACTGACTGACCAGATAAGCCTCTTCCCCATGCACTGTCACGAGTTTACCATTCCTTACGAACTTCAGCCTTTGATGGAGGGTAGAAGTGACTGCGCCAGCCTCATGTATCCACGGTCTTCCGAGGAGGCAACTGTAAGAGGCACTATGTCCATGACCTGGAAAGTAATCATGAATGTCTCAGGGCCAATAGTCATGGGGAGATCTACTTCTCCAAGCACAGTTTTACGGGAACCATCGAAAGCCTTGACTAGAAAAGTACTTCTTCTCAAAGGAACTCCCTAACAACTTAACTGGTCCAAAGTCGACTTAGGCATCACATTCAGCGACGACCCAGTATCTACCAATACGTTGGACAGCATATCTGCTTTGCAGTTCATGGAAATGTGCAGGGCCAAGTTGTGGTGCCTCCCTGCTTCTGGAAGTTCATCCTCACCAAACCAGAGGTTACTGCAAGCGGTGATGTTAGCAACTATCCCACCAAATTGATCTTCTGTGACTTCGTGGTCGACGTATGCTTTCTCCAACACTTTCAACAAGACGTTCCTGTGAGCCTCCGAACTAAGGAGTAGAGACAAGATAGATATCTTCGAAGGGGTCTGTAACAGCTGGTCAACGATCTTATAATCACTCCTCTTGATTATCTTCAGAATCTCGTCCAGATTGGAATCTTCAATGGACTGGCCTGGACGGCTGATATTTTCAACAACAGGAGGTATTGGCAATGGAGTAGTCTTATCAGCAGGAATCGCAACTGGCACATCATCTTCCTTTTGAAACAAAAGGGGACGGACTTTACCGCTCCTCAAAGCCGTCACTTCGGTGATACTGCCTACTGTGCTCGGGGACACCAAAGGTACTTCCTTCCCGTTTTCCAACATAGTCGCGTTGTACTTGTACGGGACGGCTTTCGCGGAAACATACGGCACTGGCCCAGGTAGCCGTATCACTAGAGGCTCAATATCTTCTCTAGCGGACATGTTCTTGACAGGGGTATCGTGGAAAATCGGCACGATCATACAAACATCACTGGTAGTCAGGTAATTGTCGTTCATCAATCTTTGGATATCAGTCTGAACTACGCTGCAACCCATAGGGTTCTGAAGGCATTCACAGCAAGCAGCGTGATCGTGGCTGAATATGGAAGCTTGGCACAGTTTGATATGTAACGGTACTAGGGGAGTTGCAATATTGCGGACATCGAGACCCAAAGTCTCCTCATACACTTCAACCATATTTACGGCGGCATGGCTGGGGAGTCGATTATCGAGCACATGTGGGACGTTGTTCTCAAAGGATAGCTTTCCCTGATCAATCAGCTTCTTCACAATATATTTCAGAGCGTAGCAACCTTCTACGTCGTGACCTAGGGTGCCTTGGTGAAAGTCGCACCTGAGATCAGAACGGAATCTAGGAGGTAATGGGTTCGGCGGAGGTTTGCCGGGCCTAGTGGTGCAATATCCTTTGTGTAACAGAGTTGGGAGTAGTTCAGCGTATGCCATTGGTATCGGAGGGAAAGATGGTTTTGCCTGAGGACCCTGTTGTTGTTGCTGTGGTTGTTGTTGAGCCAGCGGTTGTTGCGGCACTTGTTGAGCGATGGCATTAACAGGGACCTGAGGCTGGCCCGGTAGTGGGGGGTATTGATGGTAGAATGGTGGATAGAACGGGTGCTGGGCATACTATAGGTACTGGTATGGTTGAGGCAGTTGTGTAGCATTAACGGGAGCGACAATAGCAGATTGATTGGTCCCGGCGGACACCATTCCGACTTCTGGTTCCTTTTTCTTGTGATGGCCATTGCCATACTTCTTTGGTGCATTCGAGGACTCACCTTTTTCAAACACAATGATGCCTTCTCTAACTGCTTCTTCTAGGCGGATTCCCATGGTGACCATTTCGGAGAAGTTACTCGGAGCGGCAATGATCATCCTTTCAACATAGTCCTTTTTTAGCGTCTTCAGGAACGTCTGTGTCATCTCCTCTTCATCTAGAGCAGGGGTGATACGGGCGGCTGCCCCTCTCCACCTTTGTGCATACTCACGGAAACTTTCATCTTTCTTCTGAGAGAGGGACCTGAGAAATTCCCTGTTCGGCTTCAACCTGGTGTTAAACCCATAGTGACTCTTGAAGGCGGCAGCCAAATCATCGAAGGTATGAATGTCATCTTTACTCAGACCAGTATACCACTCTGCGGCGTCTTCCATCAAACTGTCCTGGAAGCAGTGGATCATGAGCGAATCATTGTCCGAGTAGTTAGCCATCTTCCGAACGTATTTGATGATATGATTCTGAGGGCAAGTCAGTCCATTGTATCGGTCGAATTCTGGGACCTTGAACTTTTTGGGGACATCTACCCTTGGTACTAGACAGAGGTCGTGAGTATTGACGAGATCACCACTCCCACGGTTGGCTTTGATTTCACGACGGAGTTCTCTAGCAAGCTCCTCCATTCTTTCTTCCATGGTTCTGGTCATGGGCGACTTCCCGCGGTGAGTGTTGGTATTGGTGTCTTGAGGCATTGAATGTACAATTGGATCGGTGAAGACCGTTGACTGAGGCAAAGTAGTGTGGAGAGAAGCATGCCCTGGGGCAGGGATTTGGTTACCATTGGCAGTGCTAGAAGTTCCTGCTGTGGGATCAGGAGCGAAGAAAGATGGGAGTCCGTATGGGTATCCCCTTGGCATTGCAAAGCGGTTATCGAGAGATGATGTTGGAATTGGCTCGGTGGTCTCTGGAGCAGACGAGGTTGGCTGTTCCTGGGCAGCCAACAGAGCGGTCATAACATCGTGAGCTTTAGCCAATTCTTCCCTTAAGGATGCCAATTCGGTACGGAGCTGTGCGTTTTCCTCTTCCATGGCTACCTGATTCCTCCTTCTGTATTGTCTAGTCTGATGCACTCTGGTAGGTTGAACAGTCTTTCGAGCACGAGCCACTTTTCACACTGCGGCAGAAGAACCAGGAGGCAATGAGCACTTGGAAGTTTTTTTTTTTTCGCGACTGATGAATGATGCATATGATGCATGATATGTACAAATGCAGATGCAAAAATGACTCTTTTCGTTATCAAAGGGTTTTAGACAAACTAGAAACTTTTGCAAACATTTTTAGCAAGATGACGAGATTAGAAAGCTGTCAAGACAAATCGTTTTGAAATGCTAAGCGAAAGGAAGTGGGATCGACTTCCTTGAATTTGTAAGATTTAATCCTCTTCATACCTGGAATGTTTACAAAGTTTTTAATTTGTCTAGACCTTTCGATAAATGCATGAGAAAAGGTTTATGCATGAATGCATGTATGCATGATCTTGACTACAAAGTGAGCACGGTGAGTTGAGATTGCCAGTGGACACGGTGTCCGGTGAAACTAGAGTTTTGATAGTGGTAACCATGGTTCTAATAAGGTTCCCAAACCGCAACCTCTCTTACATATATCATAGTAGCACCAGGCGACGCCCGTTCCATGATTGTTTGTAAGAAGGTCTGGTTTGAGTGTAGTATCGCGTGACGACTAAATTTCGAGGCAACGCTCGGTTTAGCCACCGCACTACGTCCTAACAAAGGGCCAAATATGGGTTTGGTAACTAGGGTCCATAGCCTTCATCGGTCAATTGGAAGTAAAGTGCCTAAGCATGACAACACACGCCGACAACATCACCCCCAAAATGCCTCAGCTATGTGAGATTGATCGCGTAACCCAATACACGAGGCAACCCCCGGATTGGATTGTCGATTATATCTCCACCTAATCCTAAGTTCACTCAGCCCGGGTATAGGACTTTTGATAATCTCACCCCACACGTTGCATGAAAATAATAATAATAAAGCAAAGCGTAAAACATAAAGCATGAAAAACTAGGCATAGCCCATGAAAAACTAGGCGTAGCCCTTGAAGAGGTCCTCCCCTGGCCCTACCATCTGATGGAAATTTGATAATGCATCCTTATGCAGAGCAGTGAGTACTCACAGCCAACTCAGAATCTTGCAGCATACCTTCAAGTGTAAGTTTTATTCACATAAAATATGTGAAGTGCTCTCTGTTACTCCGCATCCATAAGCATAATTTGTAATTCGTTGGACTTTTATTATGAAACATTCGCCATGTTGTTGTCGCCATCTTCAATGGAACATATCTATTTCATGTATTCGCAAATTTCATGAGATCAACATCTAAAGGACTCTCCATAATTGTCTATAAATCTCTCTAACTGAGTATTCTCCTAAGCCCCAAATTCACCTTTCTGACCACCCTCTAATTATAGAAATCCTCGACCGACCCATGATACTCACCTAACATCTAGTCACTTATATTGCATTATTGTCTTCACATATTTCTAACTATCATTCCACATTTTATATCTAAGAAATTAAAAATTTCGTCCAAGCACTCACTAATGTAAATATTGTTTTCCCTGCATAATTTTATTTATTTTTTGACCGAAAATTGCATTTAATTTAATATGGAAAAATCTGAAAACGAATTAAAAATTAGTAGAAGTTGTTTTAGTAAATTGGACGGCTGTAATTGAATTTTAATTTTTTTGGAAAAATTAGAAGATGAATAAATTGTGTGTAATATTTGGGTAGTAAAAGTGTATTATCTTATTTTGTATATATAAATATAAAATATGTTTTGTTGCTATAATATAATATTAATAATGTTTATTTATATTGTAAGTCAATGATGAATGATTGAATTATGAGAAATTATACAAAATAGAAATGAAATGAAATTAGAATAAAAATTGGAGTAATATTTGCGTTAAATATGATACTGCATAAATTTTAAAAAATGATACTGCATAAATTTAAATATTGAAATGTGTGAAAAAATAAGGGTTAAATATGTTTATGGTCCCTGTAAAAAATAGTCACTATTCTCTGAAGTAGTTTAGGTCAAAGAATATTGTCATTAGGTTTAGAGTTGTAAGTGCTTCATTAGGCGGTGAATTATTTTTACATTAGTCCAATTAGTTTCACACAAGATTCCTTTAGTTAGGGTAAGAATTTTGAGTTTGATTAGTCGTTCTGGCTTCTTGTATTTATCCCGTAAGCAATCTTCAAAGTAGTAGTTTAGGTCAAAGAATGTTGTCATTATGCTTATTGTTGTAACTACTTCATTAGACAGTGAACTATTTTTACAGTCGTCCAATTAGTTTCAGCATAAGATTCCTTCAGTTAGGGTGAAAATTATAAGTTTGATCGGTGGTTGTGGATTCACATGGAGGAAATTTACAATTAAAATTGGCAACCCCAACTAAAGCACCAATTAGTTCCTGTCCACTATGTAAGGTACATTGTATTATAATTTAAACAAATTATTTTAATATCTAATGGTGTAGTGGATATATTAAACTGAATCTCAACTTCAATTATAATATATGTTTGACTTTTTCAATAACGTGTGTACTAAGAAATCGTTTGGTTTGAAACGGTGTACTATAATGAGTGATAATTTATTTAGCAGCGTCAGTCATTTTACTTGCAAAATAATTTATCGTTATTGTTTATATTTTTTAATCTGTTTTATTTAAACACCGATCATGAGGCCTGATAAAACATATAACAAGTGACTGAGTAAAAACATAAATCCCTATAGTTTTTTTTTTTCTAAAAAATTTATGTGGTTTTTAGAAACAATAATGACACATTAACATGACATCCACTTTTTATATATCCACGTAACATCTGATTAATCATGTATAAGAAAATATATATCCTTTCTCATGAAAAAAAGATTTTAACATGTGCAATTCCGGGAAATTGCTCACTACATTATTACGAGATTTTTGTTTTTTTTCCTCCTCTATTGACTATATGGATACTCCAAAGTCGTTATGTCTACATTATGCAATTCATAGTAATCACTACTCATAAGCGTGTCTTTCTCTCACTTTCACACGCTCTAATTCATACTCATCAAACAAACTCATCATGGCTTCCATCACAGATCCATTCAAGTACGATGTTTTCCTCAATTTCAGAGGCGAGGATACACGCCATGGTTTCACAAGCTATCTCAAGAAAGCTCTTGATGACAAAGGAGTTCGAACTTTCATGGATGACAAGGAGCTTCAAAAAGGTGAAGAAATCACACCATCACTTCTTAAAGCAATTGAAGACTCCATGATGGCCATCGTTGTCCTCTCTGAAAATTATGCTTCTTCATCCTTTTGCTTACAAGAACTTTCAAAGATCCTTGATACGATGAAAGATAAGGTGGGTCGTTCCGTTTTTCCCATTTTTTATAAGGTTGATCCTTCTGATGTACGAAAGTTGAAAAGAAGTTTTGGAGAAGCAATGGAAAAACACAAGGCGAACTCCAATCTGGATAAATGGAAGGTGTCTCTTTACCAAGTTGCTGCCTTATCCGGCTTTCATTACAAAGGGTATATTTCTATATTTCTTTTGTTTTTTATTTCATTTGTCCACTGAAATAGTCACTTGAATTGAAAACAATAAACTCTCAGATAAATAAGAAATAATAATATTCTATTGATATTTGAAACAAATAATTTAACATTTATAAATATATAGAAGAATAATTGTTCAAATGAATTGAAAATTTATACCAACGTTGTCTTCTCATTGACAAAAAAATTTGAACCAACTACCATCGAAAAACTATATCATTTCTATTATGGGGTGAATGTGGACTCAAAATATCGGTGAGGCACAATTTTTTTGTCAAATGATTAAATATAACTAAATTTAATAAGAACGAAAAGTGCTTGCTTCTGTTTGTGTTGTGCGCTTGTTGAGAGAAATGACAATGAAAAAGGCTTGCTGAAGTGAGAAGTGAGGGAAAAGTTTATACAACGTACTTGTGTTTTGGGGTGTTCGCGGTGTAGTTTGGTTCAGTTTTGAGGCTAAAAGTTATTCGAACCGCAAAATAAAAAAGCATGCGGTTTAGTTTGGTTCGGTTGACTTTTAAAGTAAAATATGAACCAAACCAACCAATGTGGTTTGAGTTGGATTGATTGGTGCGGTTCTTACCATACAATACAATTTTTTATTTCCAACATTAAAATCATGTTAAAAAGATGTACCACAAAAAAAAAAATCATGTTAAAAAGCTAAAACACAACATAGTTCTAGCAATGTTTCCGACAATGTTTTTAATTTTATCCAACATTAAAATTTAATTTTCACTAAAAACAATGACCAAAATTAAAATGTGGACAAAAAGTAATTCTATGATGTACAAAATGTTAAAGACTAAGATTTCGTCATTATTTAAAGGGTCATGCTAACCGGTGTGGTTAAGGATGTCAAAAAAGGAAATAAATATGATAAAAAGAAACATTTTTTACTTTTTTTAGTATTAATTACACAGTTTTTTTGTTTTAATTTTTTTTTTTTTATGAAATTTGTTCAATCTTTTTTATGAATTAAGCTTCCAGAGAAAAATACGTAATAAAGAAAGACAAAAATACTGGTAAAAAATACAATAAGAAAAAAATACAAAAATACTAGTATTAATACGTATTTTTTGTTTTAATTTTTTTTTATGAAATTTGTTCAATCTTTTTTTTTTTTTAATCTTCTTTTTCTTTTTTGCTGGTAGAGGTTTTTTAATCTTTTGTAAAACTAAATAAAAGAGTGGTAGGTGGACTATAAATTAAGTGACCAATTCTTGAAGATAAGCGTAACAACTAACAAGCAAAGCATGAAGGAATCATGAGAGGGTACGTTTAATAGATGGAAAAAACAGTAAAAATAAGTGGTCAGCAGGATTCGAAGAGCATACCACCAAGAAAATCTCCGAGAAGTCAAAAGAAAGTTGGTTTTAACACCTTCTCCTTCTATTCAGTTTTGTTCATAAATTAGAAGTTACTTAATAGGTTAAGAGCTTTTCGGAAATTCTGTTTGGCCTTCCTTTTGCTTTTAAGAAGAAGTGAAGGAGAAAAAAAGTGAGGCCAAACAGGCTCATAGTAAAGAGAATAAGTAGCTAAACAATGTTTGTTTGTTTTTTTCCTTGAAAAAAAAAAACAATGTTTGTTTTTATTAAATAATCTACGCTAATTATATTTCTTAATTCATTTTCCAAAAACATCAAACGGCAAAACATAGCACACTATTAGTTATATAATTAATAGATTAAGGTGCTTTTTTGCCCCTCCATGCATTATAATTGTGCTATTTTAGTCCCATGTCTTTTTTGAGAGATTTGCCCCTTATGTTTTTCTCCTTTGTAATTTGGTACTTTACTTCCCAAGTTTCTTTCAAATATGCGTTCTCGTGATATCATTTATTAACGTGATTCTCAAATAATGAATTTTCTTTAAAATTAAAAAATAAAACTCAAAAAATGCCAAAAGATTCAACACCTAGCTAGTTAAAAGTTTCCGTCGCTCTCAAGTGTACAAGTTAATTTTTGGCATATTTTTATTTGTTAATTTTAAATAAAATTCACACGACTATGAGAGTTGAATGTTACATCAATAAATGAAGTCACATCAATGCAAATTTTGGGAGGGAGACTACGAAATCATGAGAATAACATAATGGGGCAAAATTCCTAAAATAATAGGGACTAAAATTGCTCAATCACAATAGATGAGGGATGAAAAACACAAAAAAGAGTAATAATATATGCACTTGAATGACCTCTTTTCTCATATTGGACAGGGATATGCCTGAGCATAGGTTTATTGGGGAGATTGTTGAACAAGTCTTAGGAAATATAGAACCTGTTGCCTTACCGGTTGGTGATTACCTTGTTGGACTGGAGCACCAAAAGCAACATGTGACTTCCCTTTTGAATATTGGGTCGGATGATACAGTCCACATGGTAGGGATCCATGGGATTGGTGGAAGAGGGAAAACAACTCTTGCTCTATCTGTTTATAATTTGATTGCCCATCAATTTGATGCTTCATGTTTTCTTGAAAATGTTAGGGAAAATCATGAAAAACATGGGTTACCATATCTCCAAAAGATCATTCTTTCCAAAGTAGTTGGGGAGAAAAATGACTTAACTGGTGTTCGACAAGGAATTTCAATATTGGAGCAGAGGCTCCGACAAAGGAAGTTACTTTTGATTCTAGACGATGTTAACAAGCTAGAGCAATTAAAAGCCCTGGCCGGAAAACACAAATGGTTTGGTCCCTCAAGTCGAATCATCATCACAACTCGGAAGAAAAAGTTGCTAACATGTCATGGGGTTGAACGTACATATGAGGTGAGAGGGTTGAATGACAAAGATGCTTTTGAGTTGGCTATATGGAAATTATGTCAAAGACAGGCGGAGGAAATAACTTCTCTGTCGCGATTTTCGGGTGTCCTGTCATCAATTAGGCTTGAACCTTTCAATCATTGATGTCTCTATTTTTTTTGGGGAAGGGTGAAATTGAGAAAACCCTCAGAAATTCTAAGTTCGGGGCAATTTTCGCTACGGGAAGGTGTTAGGCACCCGCACCGACTATAGTACTCTATAGGAGCCGTTTTTCTAATTCTATGTTCTACGCTTTATTTTTATGCTATTTTGAAAGAAAATTGTTTTTAAGAATGGGGGAAAGAAGATGGTTTGGATTTTATTTTATTGGACTTGGAGAGGTGTTGACCTCTTGCCTACATACCCTTTTAAGGGATCAAAATTCCATGTAGTTCTCTTCCAAAAGATTTTGTGGGTTGGTTCAATTTTAGTTTTGAAAATAGTTTTGAAGAAAGGATGAGAGGCCTTAAAGGCATGAGATTTGAAAGAAGGTGAGGTTGATCACTTATTAAACAAAAAGGTTAAAGTTGGAATTTAAGTTTCATTTGTATTTTTGATTAAGGAAATAAAGAGAAAATTGTAGTGTTTTGACTCCAACATTATTGTGAAAAGATTTGAGTGAAGAGTTAGTTCGCTTTGAAAAATGCATATTTTCTAAGTGTCGCGTTTCCTAAACATACATCTAGCGGTAAACATACAACGTGTGTGCGTGTCGGTGCTTGTGTCGGTGTACATCATCATAGTGTCCATTGTCCTTTACATCGGGTCCTAATTTACATTCTATGGTCTTTCATGAAAATTAAAAGAAAACTAAAACTAACCTAAAAATATTACATGAATTAGTAGGAAATTGCATAAGATGGCTAAAAGAAAGAAAAAGATGAAAATGATGCAATGCTTGCAATATGAATAAGGCATGATTTAGCTTCGATGCAAGAGAAGGATGATAACTGACTGACCAGATAAGCCTCTTCCCCATGCACTGTCACGAGTTTACCATTCCTTACGAACTTCAGCCTTTGATGGAGGGTAGAAGTGACTGCGCCAGCCTCATGTATCCACGGTCTTCCGAGGAGGCAACTGTAAGAGGCACTATGTCCATGACCTGGAAAGTAATCATGAATGTCTCAGGGCCAATAGTCATGGGGAGATCTACTTCTCCAAGCACAGTTTTACGGGAACCATCGAAAGCCTTGACTAGAAAAGTACTTCTTCTCAAAGGAACTCCCTAACAACTTAACTGGTCCAAAGTCGACTTAGGCATCACATTCAGCGACGACCCAGTATCTACCAATACGTTGGACAGCATATCTGCTTTGCAGTTCATGGAAATGTGCAGGGCCAAGTTGTGGTGCCTCCCTGCTTCTGGAAGTTCATCCTCACCAAACCAGAGGTTACTGCAAGCGGTGATGTTAGCAACTATCCCACCAAATTGATCTTCTGTGACTTCGTGGTCGACGTATGCTTTCTCCAACACTTTCAACAAGACGTTCCTGTGAGCCTCCGAACTAAGGAGTAGAGACAAGATAGATATCTTCGAAGGGGTCTGTAACAGCTGGTCAACGATCTTATAATCACTCCTCTTGATTATCTTCAGAATCTCGTCCAGATTGGAATCTTCAATGGACTGGCCTGGACGGCTGATATTTTCAACAACATGAGGTATTGGCAATGGAGTAGTCTTATCAGCAGGAATCGCAACTGGCACATCATCTTCCTTTTGAAACAAAAGGGGACGGACTTTACCGCTCCTCAAAGCCGTCACTTCGGTGATACTGCCTACTGTGCTCGGGGACACCAAAGGTACTTCCTTCCCGTTTTCCAACATAGTCGCGTTGTACTTGTACGGGACGGCTTTCGCGGAAACATACGGCACTGGCCCAGGTAGCCGTATCACTAGAGGCTCAATATCTTCTCTAGCGGACATGTTCTTGACAGGGGTATCGTGGAAAATCGGCACGATCATACAAACATCACTGGTAGTCAGGTAATTGTCGTTCATCAATCTTTGGATATCAGTCTGAACTACGCTGCAACCCATAGGGTTCTGAAGGCATTCACAGCAAGCAGCGTGATCGTGGCTGAATATGGAAGCTTGGCACAGTTTGATATGTAACGGTACTAGGGGAGTTGCAATATTGCGGACATCGAGACCCAAAGTCTCCTCATACACTTCAACCATATTTACGGCGGCATGGCTGGGGAGTCGATTATCGAGCACATGTGGGACGTTGTTCTCAAAGGATAGCTTTCCCTGATCAATCAGCTTCTTCACAATATATTTCAGAGCGTAGCAACCTTCTACGTCGTGACCTAGGGTGCCTTGGTGAAAGTCGCACCTGAGATCAGAACGGAATCTAGGAGGTAATGGGTTCGGCGGAGGTTTGCCGGGCCTAGTGGTGCAATATCCTTTGTGTAACAGAGTTGGGAGTAGTTCAGCGTATGCCATTGGTATCGGAGGGAAAGATGGTTTTGCCTGAGGACCCTGTTGTTGTTGCTGTGGTTGTTGTTGAGCCAGCGGTTGTTGCGGCACTTGTTGAGCGATGGCATTAACAGGGACCTGAGGCTGGCCCGGTAGTGGGGGGTATTGATGGTAGAATGGTGGATAGAACGGGTGCTGGGCATACTATAGGTACTGGTATGGTTGAGGCAGTTGTGTAGCATTAACGGGAGCGACAATAGCAGATTGATTGGTCCCGGCGGACACCATTCCGACTTCTGGTTCCTTTTTCTTGTGATGGCCATTGCCATACTTCTTTGGTGCATTCGAGGACTCACCTTTTTCAAACACAATGATGCCTTCTCTAACTGCTTCTTCTAGGCGGATTCCCATGGTGACCATTTCGGAGAAGTTACTCGGAGCGGCAATGATCATCCTTTCAACATAGTCCTTTTTTAGCGTCTTCAGGAACGTCTGTGTCATCTCCTCTTCATCTAGAGCAGGGGTGATACGGGCGGCTGCCCCTCTCCACCTTTGTGCATACTCACGGAAACTTTCATCTTTCTTCTGAGAGAGGGACCTGAGAAATTCCCTGTTCGGCTTCAACCTGGTGTTAAACCCATAGTGACTCTTGAAGGCGGCAGCCAAATCATCGAAGGTATGAATGTCATCTTTACTCAGACCAGTATACCACTCTGCGGCGTCTTTCATCAAACTGTCCTGGAAGCAGTGGATCATGAGCGAATCATTGTCCGAGTAGTTAGCCATCTTCCGAACGTATTTGATGATATGATTCTGAGGGCAAGTCAGTCCATTGTATCGGTCGAATTCTGGGACCTTGAACTTTTTGGGGACATCTACCCTTGGTACTAGACAGAGGTCGTGAGTATTGACGAGATCACCACTCCCACGGTTGGCTTTGATTTCACGACGGAGTTCTCTAGCAAGCTCCTCCATTCTTTCTTCCATGGTTCTGGTCATGGGCGACTTCCCGCGGTGAGTGTTGGTATTGGTGTCTTGAGGCATTGAATGTACAATTGGATCGGTGAAGACCGTTGACTGAGGCAAAGTAGTGTGGAGAGAAGCATGCCCTGGGGCAGGGATTTGGTTACCATTGGCAGTGCTAGAAGTTCCTGCTGTGGGATCAGGAGCGAAGAAAGATGGGAGTCCGTATGGGTATCCCCTTGGCATTGCAAAGCGGTTATCGAGAGATGATGTTGGAATTGGCTCGGTGGTCTCTGGAGCAGACGAGGTTGGCTGTTCCTGGGCAGCCAACAGAGCGGTCATAACATCGTGAGCTTTAGCCAATTCTTCCCTTAAGGATGCCAATTCGGTACGGAGCTGTGCGTTTTCCTCTTCCATGGCTACCTGATTCCTCCTTCTGTATTGTCTAGTCTGATGCACTCTGGTAGGTTGAACAGTCTTTCGAGCACGAGCCACTTTTCACACTGCGGCAGAAGAACCAGGAGGCAATGAGCACTTGGAAGTTTTTTTTTTTTCGCGACTGATGAATGATGCATATGATGCATGATATGTACAAATGCAGATGCAAAAATGACTATTTTCGTTATCAAAGGGTTTTAGACAAACTAGAAACTTTTGCAAACATTTTTAGCAAGATGACGAGATTAGAAAGCTGTCAAGACAAATCGTTTTGAAATGCTAAGCGAAAGGAAGTGGGATCGACTTCCTTGAATTTGTAAGATTTAATCCTCTTCATACCTGGAATGTTTACAAAGTTTTTAATTTGTCTAGACCTTTCGATAAATGCATGAGAAAAGGTTTATGCATGAATGCATGTATGCATGATCTTGACTACAAAGTGAGCACGGTGAGTTGAGATTGCCAGTGGACACGGTGTCCGGTGAAACTAGAGTTTTGATAGTGGTAACCATGGTTCTAATAAGGTTCCCAAACCGCAACCTCTCTTACATATATCATAGTAGCACCAGGCGACGCCCGTTCCATGATTGTTTGTAAGAAGGTCTGGTTTGAGTGTAGTATCGCGTGACGACTAAATTTCGAGGCAACGCTCGGTTTAGCCACCGCACTACGTCCTAACAAAGGGCCAAATATGGGTTTGGTAACTAGGGTCCATAGCCTTCATCGGTCAATTGGAAGTAAAGTGCCTAAGCATGACAACACACGCCGACAACATCACCCCCAAAATGCCTCAGCTATGTGAGATTGATCGCGTAACCCAATACACGAGGCAACCCCCGGATTGGATTGTCGATTATATCTCCACCTAATCCTAAGTTCACTCAGCCCGGGTATAGGACTTTTGATAATCTCACCCCACACGTTGCATGAAAATAATAATAATAAAGCAAAGCGTAAAACATAAAGCATGAAAAACTAGGCATAGCCCATGAAAAACTAGGCGTAGCCCTTGAAGAGGTCCTCCCCTGGCCCTACCATCTGATGGAAATTTGATAATGCATCCTTATGCAGAGCAGTGAGTACTCACAGCCAACTCAGAATCTTGCAGCATACCTTCAAGTGTAAGTTTTATTCACATAAAATATGTGAAGTGCTCTCTGTTACTCCGCATCCATAAGCATAATTTGTAATTCGTTGGACTTTTATTATGAAACATTCGCCATGTTGTTGTCGCCATCTTCAATGGAACATATCTATTTCATGTATTCGCAAATTTCATGAGATCAACATCTAAAGGACTCTCCATAATTGTCTATAAATCTCTCTAACTGAGTATTCTCCTAAGCCCCAAATTCACCTTTCTGACCACCCTCTAATTATAGAAATCCTCGACCGACCCATGATACTCACCTAACATCTAGTCACTTATATTGCATTATTGTCTTCACATATTTCTAACTATCATTCCACATTTTATATCTAAGAAATTAAAAATTTCGTCCAAGCACTCACTAATGTAAATATTGTTTTCCCTGCATAATTTTATTTATTTTTTGACCGAAAATTGCATTTAATTTAATATGGAAAAATCTGAAAACGAATTAAAAATTAGTAGAAGTTGTTTTAGTAAATTGGACGGCTGTAATTGAATTTTAATTTTTTTGGAAAAATTAGAAGATGAATAAATTGTGTGTAATATTTGGGTAGTAAAAGTGTATTATCTTATTTTGTATATATAAATATAAAATATGTTTTGTTGCTATAATATAATATTAATAATGTTTATTTATATTGTAAGTCAATGATGAATGATTGAATTATGAGAAATTATACAAAATAGAAATGAAATGAAATTAGAATAAAAATTGGAGTAATATTTGCGTTAAATATGATACTGCATAAATTTTAAAAAATGATACTGCATAAATTTAAATATTGAAATGTGTGAAAAAATAAGGGTTAAATATGTTTATGGTCCCTGTAAAAAATAGTCACTATTCTCTGAAGTAGTTTAGGTCAAAGAATATTGTCATTAGGTTTAGAGTTGTAAGTGCTTCATTAGGCGGTGAATTATTTTTACATTAGTCCAATTAGTTTCACACAAGATTCCTTTAGTTAGGGTAAGAATTTTGAGTTTGATTAGTCGTTCTGGCTTCTTGTATTTATCCCGTAAGCAATCTTCAAAGTAGTAGTTTAGGTCAAAGAATGTTGTCATTATGCTTATTGTTGTAACTACTTCATTAGACAGTGAACTATTTTTACAGTCGTCCAATTAGTTTCAGCATAAGATTCCTTCAGTTAGGGTGAAAATTATAAGTTTGATCGGTGGTTGTGGATTCACATGGAGGAAATTTACAATTAAAATTGGCAACCCCAACTAAAGCACCAATTAGTTCCTGTCCACTATGTAAGGTACATTGTATTATAATTTAAACAAATTATTTTAATATCTAATGGTGTAGTGGATATATTAAACTGAATCTCAACTTCAATTATAATATATGTTTGACTTTTTCAATAACGTGTGTACTAAGAAATCGTTTGGTTTGAAACGGTGTACTATAATGAGTGATAATTTATTTAGCAGCGTCAGTCATTTTACTTGCAAAATAATTTATCGTTATTGTTTATATTTTTTAATCTGTTTTATTTAAACACCGATCATGAGGCCTGATAAAACATATAACAAGTGACTGAGTAAAAACATAAATCCCTATAGTTTTTTTTTTTCTAAAAAATTTATGTGGTTTTTAGAAACAATAATGACACATTAACATGACATCCACTTTTTATATATCCACGTAACATCTGATTAATCATGTATAAGAAAATATATATCCTTTCTCATGAAAAAAAGATTTTAACATGTGCAATTCCGGGAAATTGCTCACTACATTATTACGAGATTTTTGTTTTTTTTCCTCCTCTATTGACTATATGGATACTCCAAAGTCGTTATGTCTACATTATGCAATTCATAGTAATCACTACTCATAAGCGTGTCTTTCTCTCACTTTCACACGCTCTAATTCATACTCATCAAACAAACTCATCATGGCTTCCATCACAGATCCATTCAAGTACGATGTTTTCCTCAATTTCAGAGGCGAGGATACACGCCATGGTTTCACAAGCTATCTCAAGAAAGCTCTTGATGACAAAGGAGTTCGAACTTTCATGGATGACAAGGAGCTTCAAAAAGGTGAAGAAATCACACCATCACTTCTTAAAGCAATTGAAGACTCCATGATGGCCATCGTTGTCCTCTCTGAAAATTATGCTTCTTCATCCTTTTGCTTACAAGAACTTTCAAAGATCCTTGATACGATGAAAGATAAGGTGGGTCGTTCCGTTTTTCCCATTTTTTATAAGGTTGATCCTTCTGATGTACGAAAGTTGAAAAGAAGTTTTGGAGAAGCAATGGAAAAACACAAGGCGAACTCCAATCTGGATAAATGGAAGGTGTCTCTTTACCAAGTTGCTGCCTTATCCGGCTTTCATTACAAAGGGTATATTTCTATATTTCTTTTGTTTTTTATTTCATTTGTCCACTGAAATAGTCACTTGAATTGAAAACAATAAACTCTCAGATAAATAAGAAATAATAATATTCTATTGATATTTGAAACAAATAATTTAACATTTATAAATATATAGAAGAATAATTGTTCAAATGAATTGAAAATTTATACCAACGTTGTCTTCTCATTGACAAAAAAATTTGAACCAACTACCATCGAAAAACTATATCAGTTCTATTATGGGGTGAATGTGGACTCAAAATATCGGTGAGGCACAATTTTTTTGTCAAATGATTAAATATAACTAAATTTAATAAGAACGAAAAGCGCTTGCTTCTGTTTGTGTTGTGCGCTTGTTGAGGGAAATGACAATGAAAAAGGCTCTTGAAGTGAGGAGTAAGGGAAAAGTGTATACAACGTACTTGTGTTTTGGGGTATTCGCAGTGTAGTTTGGTTTAGTTTTGAGGCTAAAAGTTATTCGAACTGCAAAATAAAAAAGCATACGGTTTAGTTTGGTTTGGTTGACTTTTAAAGTAAAATATGAACCAAATCAACCAATGTGGTTTCAGTTGGATCGATTGGTGCGGTTCTTACCATACAATACAATTTTTTGTTTCCAACATTAAAATCATGTTAAAAAGATGTACCACAAAAAAAAAAAATCATGTTAAAAAGCTAAAACACAACATAGTTCTAGCAATGTTTCCGACAGTGTTTTTAATTTCATCCAACATTAAAATTTAATTTTCACTAAAAACAATGACCAAAATTAAAATGTGGACAAAAAGTAATTCTATGATGTACGAAAAGATTTCGTCATTATTTCCGACAGTGTTTTTTGTTTTAATTTTTTTTTTTATAAAATTTGTTCAATCTTTTTTATGAATTAAGCTTCCAGAGAAAAATACGTAATAAAGAAAGACAAAAATACTGGTAAAAAATACAAAAATACTAGTATTAATACGTATTTTTTGTTTTAATTTTTTTTATGAAATTTGTTCAATCTTTTTTTTTTTTAGAGGTTTTTTTAATCTTCTTTTTCTTTTTTGCTGGTAGAGGTTTTTTAATCTTTTGTAAAAATAAATAAAAGAGTGGTAGGTGGACTATAAATTAAGCAAAGCATGAAGGAATCATGAGGGTACGTTTAATAGATGGAAAAAACCGTAAAAATAAGTGGTCAGGATTCGAAGAGCATACCACCAAGAAAATCTCTGAGAAGTCAAAAGAAAGTTGGTTTTAACACCTTCTCCTTCTATTCAGTTTTGTTCATAAATTAGAAGTTACTTAATTGGTTAAGAGCTTTTCGGAAATTCTGTTTGGCCCTCCTTTTGATTTTAAGAAGAAGTGAAGGAGAAAAAAAGTGAGGCCAAACAGGCTCATAGTAAAGAGAATAAGAAGCTAAACAATGTTTGTTTGTTTGTTTTTATTAAATAATCTACGCTAATTATATTTCTTAATTCATTTTCCAAAAACCTCAAACGGCAAAACATAGCACACTATTAGTTATATAATTAATAGATTAAGGTGCTTTTTTGCCCCTCCATGCATTATAATTGTGCTATTTTAGTCCCATGTCTTTTTTGAGAGGATTGCCCCTCATGTTTTTCTCCTTTGTAATTTGGTACTTTACTTCCCAAGTTTCTTTCAAATATGCGTTCTCGTGATATCATTTATTAACGTGATTCTCAAATAATGAATTTTCTTTAAAATTAAAAAATAAAACTCAAAAAATGCCAAAAGATTCAACACCTAGCTAGTTAAAAGTTTCCGTCGCTCTCAAGTGTACAAGTTAATTTTTGGCATATTTTTATTTGTTAATTTTAAATAAAATTCACACGACTATGAGAGTTGAATGTTACATCAATAAATGAAGTCACATCAGTGCAAATTTTGGGAGGGAGACTACGAAATCATGAGAATAACATAATGGGGCAAAATTCCTAAAATAATAGGGACTAAAATTGCTCAATCACAATAGATGAGGGATGAAAAACACAAATAAGAATAATATATGCACTTGAATGACCTCTTTTCTCATATTGGACAGGGATATGCCTGAGCATAGGTTTATTGGGGAGATTGTTGAACAAGTCTTAGGAAATATAGAACCTGTTGCCTTACCGGTTGGTGATTATCTTGTTGGACTGGAGCACCAAAAGCAACATGTGACTTCCCTTTTGAATATTGGGTCGGATGATACAGTCCACATGGTAGGGATCCATGGGATTGGTGGAATAGGGAAAACAACTCTTGCTCTATCTGTTTATAATTTGATTGCCCATCAATTTGATGCTTCATGTTTTCTTGAAAATGTTAGGGAAAATCATGAAAAACATGGGTTACCATATCTCCAAAAGATCATTCTTTCCAAAGTAGTTGGGGAGAAAAATGACTTAACCGGTGTTCGACAAGGAATTTCAATATTGGAGCAGAGGCTCCGACAAAGGAAGTTACTTTTGATTCTAGACGATGTTAACGAGCTAGAGCAATTAAAAGCCCTGGCCGGAAAACACAAATGGTTTGGTCCCTCAAGTCGAATCATCATCACAACTCGGGACAAAAAGTTGCTAACATGTCATGGGGTTGAACGTACATATGAGGTGAGAGGGTTGAATGACAAAGATGCTTTTGAGTTGGTTAGATGGAAAGCTTTTAAAGATGAATTCAGTCCAAGAGATGACAATGTTTCATTAGCACAAATGCAAGTTTTAGAACGTGTCGTAGCATATGCTTTTGGTCATCCACTTGCTTTAGAAGTCATGGGTTCTAACTTTTCTAATAAGACAATAGAACAATGTAAAGATGCACTAGATCGTTATGAAAAAGTTCCTCATAAAAAGATCCAAACGACACTACAAATGTGCTTTGATGCTTTGGAGGATGAAGAGAAGTTTGTTTTTCTTGACATTGCCTGTTGCTTTAAAGGATGGAAATTAACAAGGGTCAATGAAATACTTCATGCCCATCATGGTGATATCATGAAAGATCACATTAATGTGTTAGTTGAAAAATCTCTCATAAAAATAAATGAGTCTGGTAATGTGACATTGCATGATTTGGTAGAGGATATGGGGAAGGAAATTGTTAGACAAGAATCGCCTGAAGATCCTGGAAAACGCAGCAGATTATGGTTCTCTAATGATATAATGCAAGTTTTAGAGGAAAATACAGTGAGTAATAGTTTTATGGATGGTTTGGCTTTCCACCTTTAAATTTGATTACCGTAGCTCATGCTAAGTTACCCTTTTGGCTTTTTGCATTATTAATATTATTAATTTGATATAATTCATTTTGACTTCTTAAAAAATGCATGTGTATAATTTTTTTTAAGGGAATGTGCATAACTTTCTCACACTAACAATTTATACAAATTCTTTTAATTTTATTTTAACATATTTGTGGTATTCAGTTGATTTATCCAATTTTTTTAATAGGGAACAAATCAAATTGAAATCATACGTTTTGATTGTTGGACTACGGTAGCATGGGATGGAGAAGCTTTCAAAAAAATGGAAAATCTGAGAACACTAATTTTTACTGATTATGTTTTTTTTAAAAAACATCCCAAACATCTTCCAAATAGTCTAAGAGTGTTGGAATGTCACAATCCTTCATCAGATTTCCTTGTTGTTCTTTCTTTGTTGAACTTTCCCACAGAGGCAAGTGATCTCTGATCTTATTAATCTTATATTAATAATTATATATGGTTTAATATTATTCATATATTTCTTGCTATTTCCTTTTTTTTTTTTTTTTTTTTTTTTTTGCAGAAGTTCCAGAATATGAGAGTTTTGAATCTCGAAGGTAGTAGTAGTTTAGTACAAATACCTGATGTATCTTGCCTACCAAATTTAGAAAAACTTTCAATTAAAAAGTTTTGGAAACTAATTGCAATTGATAAATCGGTTGGTTTTCTAAGTAAACTTAAAATCTTGAGACTTATGGATTACATTGAAATTCAGAGTATTCCACCTCTCATGTTAGCTTCTCTAGAAGAACTCAATCTTTCAAGATGTAATAGCCTTAGGAGTTTTCCATCTGTGGTAGACGGGTTTGGTGATAAGCTTAAAACCATGATTGTTGTAGATTGCTTTGGAATCCAGAGTTTTCCCCCTCTCAAGTTGAATTCTCTAGAAACACTTGACCTTTCACACTGTGGATTTCTTAAGAGTTTTCCACTTGTGGTGGATGCGTTTCTTGGAAACCTTAAAACCCTGAATGTTGAAAATTGTCAAAATCTCAAGAGTATTCAACCTCTCAAGTTGGATTCGCTAGAATATCTTAACCTTTCACGTTGTTACAGTCTTGAGAATTTTCCACCTGTTGTGGACGAGTTTCTTGGAAAACTTAAGACCCTGCGTCTTGCAAAGTGTCGCTATCTCAAGAGTATTCCACCTCTCAAGTTGAATTCACTAGAAACCCTTGACCTTTCATCTTGTCATAGGCTCGAGAGTTTTCCGCTTGTGGTGAACGGGTTTCTTGGAAAACTTAAAACTCTGCTTCTTAGAAAGTGTTACAATCTCAAGAGTATCCCACCTCTCAAGTTGGATTCTTTAGAGAAACTTGACCTTTCATTTTGTTGTAGTCTTGAGAGTTTTCCATGTGTGGTGGATGGGTTGTTGGATAAACTTAAATTCTTGAATATTGAATGTTGCATCATGCTTAGGAATATCCCTCGACTCAGGTTGACTTCGTTGGAACATTTCAATCTTTCATGTTGTTATAGTCTAGAGAGATTTCCAGAAATATTGGGAGACATGAGAAATATACCAGGACTCCTTATGCATGATACTCCCATAAAAGAAATTCCATTTCCATTTAAAACTCTTACTCAGCCTCAAACATTATGTGACTGTGGATATGCTTACTTACCAAATAGGATGTCAACATTGGCTAAATTTACCATCAAGAATGAAGAAAAAGTGAATGCAATGCAATCTTCACATGTAAAGCATATTTGTGTCAGGCACGGTGGTTATCGTTTAGAGGAATATTTGTCAAAAAGTCTTACGTTGTTTGCTAATGTGAAAGAATTACACCTAACTAGTAATCACTTCACAGTTATTCCTAAATCTATCGAACATTGTCAATTTTTGTGGAAACTCATCTTGGATGATTGTACGAAACTTCAAGAAATTAAAGGGATTCCTCCATGCTTAAGAATGTTATCTGCACTAAACTGCAAGTCGTTGACTTTGTCGTGCAAAAGCAAATTACTAAATCAGGTTATGATTTATTTTCTTTTTATTTGTAATTTATTTTATATTCTTCTTGATATAGTTAAACTTACATTAATTGTTTATGACTAACAGGAATTACATGAGGCTGGAAAAACTTGGTTTCGTTTACCACAAGCAACATTTCCAGAGTGGTTTGATCACCATTGTCTGGCAGGAATGTCAGTTTCTTTCTGGTTTCGTAATAAATTTCCTGCCATAGCTCTCTGTTTTGTTTCTTCATTGACATTGGATGATTCTCAACGTCCTGTAAGAGTGATCATCAACGGAAATACATTTTTCTATACACATGGTTGGAAGACTGTTGAGAGACCACGGCCTACATATGGTTGGATGACTGGGAGATCACGGCCGGACTCGTATCATTTGCATCTTTTTCATATGCAAATGGAGAACTTCAATGATAATATGGACAAAGCACTTTCAGATAATAAGTGGAACCATGCACATGTTGATTTTGGATTCAAATTCCAGAAAAGTGGAATCCATGTATTGAAAGAGAAAAGTAGCATGAAGGATATTCGATTCACCAACCCAGAGAATGATGCTAACATCGTAATCACTCGGGGGGATGAAGTAAGTATATGCTTCATTTGACCCAAATTGCCAAAAACTTTTCTTCCTGTAATATTGTACGATGTTAATTTATTTCTTAATTTTACCATAGACTTTTTATATATTCACCAATTCACAATTATAGGATGGAAAATATTGAATTTTTTCCTAGTTTTGATAATAGTTAAAAGTCCTCCTCCTACCACTAGAGGTCACTCAAAAGATAATGGTTGTTACGATATGAGTTTCTAGAATGGTAAAAGCTTTGGTAACTCTCTTTGGAAAACCAACCAAAACCATGCTGATTTTATATACAGTGTGTATTTGTTGAGATTATTATTTCATGATGCTATTTATTAAAAATGTACAATGATTCTTGTTGATTGTGTCTATTAAACAGAGATCTAACTCTTTCTGTTTAGGGTAGATTTGAGTTTTGCAGTGCATTTAGAGAGTTAGTCTGTTGTACTGAAATTAGATATTTCTATGCTCCATTTTCTTTTTGAAAACATTTCTGTTTGGTGGTGGCTAATATTAAAGAATTAGACCTGTTTATTAAATTTAGAATTCTACCGTCTTTGCATGCATCATAAAAATTATCTTCTCCAGGGTACACATCTTCATGGTAACAAGATATGGGTCTGTTTGGATAAACCGCTTATTTGCAAGTGATAGCACAAGCGCTTATCATGATAAGCGCTTATGTATAAGCTTGCATCAGCTATTTTAGTAACAAAAGATAAAATAACGTTTAATTTCCTTTCTATAAACTATATTGGAAAACTTATAATAATAAGTTGAAAAAATCCTATGAAAATATTCATAAGTTCTCCCCAACAATCTCATAAAGCTGATGTCAGTGGAAAAGTTCAACTAAGGTAATCCAAACATCCTATAGTGTTTGTCTTGGGTGTCACAAAAATAAAGTGGAAGAAGGTTAAAATTAGAGAAGGGATGGTTATCGAAAAGATCGTTAATGCACAAATTTTATTGGCTTGCTTGCATTAGAGGAAGTATATTTCTTTTTGTTGTTCTTAGTTAAGCAGGCAAATTTGAAATATTGACTTGTGCGAAAGAATTGATTTCATTACTCTAATTTTATTTTATTTTCTTTTCAATATTTAAGGTTACTGATCTTCCACATGCCACGCTACCACCAGAGCCCATTAACTTGTCAACAGAACTTTCATCAACTTCCGATGAAACTGAACCGTTGATGAACAACTTGCATTTGAGTACATCTTTTAGAAGAAACTTTTCTCAGAACAATGCTGCTAACGAGACTGAGCAAATTCAGTGCTTTTCATCATTTAAGTCCATCTTCCTAGACAACCAAGAAAGTGAAGCACATGACAGAGAGAGTTCACACCATTGTTTAATTATGTGAGTAATCTTACTGGAGAACGAGGCAACCCGAAGGAATCATTGTCAATGTGCTTTCAGCCTGATGATTTTAATACACCAGTGCATAAGATCTCACCTCCACATTCTGTAGCTGCAATAGTTCGGAAAGCCCTTATTTGAAAAATGTCTCTTGTACTCATAGTTTGTTGACACACACACCTGCACAGTCGGTTGATGCTCGTTTCATATGTTAAGCTTCAGAAAATGGCTGTGCAAAAATCTTTCTCCTGAACAAGACTGCAAAATGTATAAGAACCTACGCCTGCAAAAAGAGTATTGGACTTTACACTTACAGAAGGCAGCGATGATTTGGACAATAGAGTAGACATGTCTAAACCTAGCAGAGGATGTTTTCAGGACTGCAAATCTTTTGATTCTTTTTCCTCACCTCAAGAGGTATACCTGCCATCTTGTTTTGGTTATAATTTTGAACATATTCGTAGAATCATACTTTGATATTCACTTATTATTTTATTCTGTACCTTTCAAAAGAAATTTTTATTCTAAAAGCAATTTCTTCTCTCATTTAAGTAATTGCTTTCTTGTTAATTGGTTTGATTTTATTCTTGGATGAATCGGCAAACAATCTATCATCATCAAGAATTGCGGCAGTGAAATCAGTTGTTGTGCAGTTGTTAGATTCAGGAAACCTTGTTGTCACATATGCAAACAGCACACAGAACTTTTTGTGGGAAAGTTTTGATTATCCTGGTAACACTTTCCTAGCTGGAATGAAGCTGAGAAGTAACTTAGTTACTGGTCCATATAGATATCTCACTTCTTGGAGATCCTCTGAAGATCCTGCTGATGGCGAGTTTTCGTATAGGATAGATACTCATGGTTTTCCTCAACAGGTTATTGCAAAGGGAAAAACAATTCTGTATAGAGGTGGGTCATGGAATGGATATCATTTCAATGGACTTTCTTGGCAAATAGTTCATAGAGTCTTGAATTACTCATTTGTGTTAACCGATAAAGAAGTCATTTATCAATATGCAACGTTTAACAGCTCAATGATTAGTCAGTGAAGGAAAGAAACTTTGGAAATAATAAGGTTGTAAAATCTAACATTATATGGCTGTTTTCAGGTAAGGCTTTGAAGGACTTAATGTGGAAAGTTGCTCAGGCAAGCTACCCTCATCAGTTTTTAACGTTTCTTTGACAGAAGGCTATGTCGAAACTATTTGTCAACTTAAAGGACTGATATGTTACAAAAATAATTTAAAGGACGAATTTGTTACAAACTTGAAACTTAAAGGACCCCTGATGTAATTTGTCCTATTTTCTGAGCATTCTAAGTTGTTCCATAAGTTAGGAATGATAAATCAAAGATAAGGACCATACTTACAAAAATATAATATGAAGCCTAATTCCCAATATCTTCATTCTTAATTTCACCTTTGTGCCTCCATAGTTTTTCTTTTGTGATGTGACTTTATTATCATCAAAACCCAACCAAGTCTAAGAAGGAAATCTTCTTCACAAGAGACTGGATAAATGATGGATTTGCCATCAACTAGACTATATCCAACAAGAGACTGATCTCCATAAAATGAAAATCCCATCCATATTTTCTTCTCGATAACGTACATTTCATCGAGAATATTAACTCAGGTAATATGGCACCTATCAATTGTTATTCCCAACAGTGAAAAAAGAATAACCATAAAATGAACATTACTTTCGGAACTCTCATAGTCAGGGCAACAAGTCTGCTTTTCAATCGACAAACACATTTAAAATTTAGAGTACTGATCTTTGATATCAGTCCATCCAGCAATGGATAAGCCTCAAGTTCTAACTTTGCTTCGTTTTGCAAATCGAACACGGAATCTTACAAACTAGTTTATCAAAACCAAATTAACAATAATATTAAGAGAATATCTTAACCAACAGAAGGAATATTCTCTGTTTTACTCTAATTTCTCAGTATAATTGTTGTTTCCCATACTTCACCACAATTAAAATGGCAAGTAGAAATTCCCTGAGATTCACAGGTTCAGAATTAGTACATATTTTCTACGGATTTTTTCTCTAATTATTTGGTAAGAAACAACTAGCGAATTTTTCCACCAACAAACTACATAAGATATTATTCATAAAACTGAAATTATCTCAAGCAAAAAGCACAAAATAGTACTCGTTGTGTGAATCTTTTGGTTATTGCAAAGCATGTGAATATGAAGTATGACTTCGCAACAACATAAAGAAACCATTCTAGATGGCGAAAACATATCATAAATGACAGAAAAACATATGGTATTTGTTGTATGTTTGTTATACAGAAAGGATATAGATTACTCTAATACTGAATCTTGGGACCAAAGGAGATTTTAGTGTTATACTGATGTAGTTGAACATAATCTAATCATATATGGGAGATCCTTGATTGGTTATCATTTATATAAAGTGCTATTCTGCTGACCCTGAACAAAAACCATTCCGTAACTAAAATTTCAAATGGGAGAAGTCAATTAGTAATAAACAGTTAAACACATACCATGTAGAAATACGAGGGGTGCTCGACCCACCAAACTAAAATCACCCAAATTATGTATTAGGGCACAAAAAGTAGATGAGAAATTTTGTAAGTACATACAAAGTCCCCCTTTCTTCCTAGCTAGAAACAACATCCAAGACGCGAGTTTAATAGCCTCTACGATTTCCTGATCACCACCAATATCTTGAGAAATTAATTTTATTTCTAACCTACCAAACCTTTCGAACGGTTGTGCTCCATATAGTAAATTGGTAGTCATTTACATGAATCTTGTTGCAAGAAAAGGAGGAGAAATAATAAAGCAGAGTAATAATGGAATCAATAGATATAGTCATGCAGAGGTTGCAGAAAAGGTAACAAAAATGTAATTAAGAAATAAATAATGGAGAAACTTCATAACTTCATTGCATGTAATCGTAAAGCAAAGGTACAAATGAAATATGTTTCATGCGCAACATATTGTGAGATAAGTTGCACAAAATAGGAGGTATTCAGCCTAAAATGGACTAAAACATAACATCTAAAATATAACTTCATTGAATGTAACTTTTAAAAAAAATCAAATTGAAAGTAGTTTAGACACAAATCTTTTAAGACAACTTGCATAAAATAAGTATTTAACATAAACTGAATTAAACACAATTGGGTTGGCCTTGTGGTGTTGCATTGGGACGTTGAAGTGTACTCATCTCAAGGTCTCAGGATTGATTCTTCCGATGTAAATTTATGCGGGCTAGTTTTGCTTCTTCGAAGAAAAAAAGATTACAGAGGATATGTAGTAAATACATATGAAAGAGTTTTAGTTTAGACACATTTTATTGAATATACGTTTGAACGACAATATCTTTCATTAGAACATGTAGATTTTGCGAAAAAAAAGATAAAGAAGAAAAGGGAAACATAGTAATACCTTAATGGATCGATAAAACAGTGTTGCTATATATAGCGAAATTTTTATCCCGAATTTTTCCCGAAGCAACTTGTACACTGTACAAAGACATTGTGTGAGACAGGTGAATAATTAACTTTCGGATTTCGTGGAAAAAAGGCTGGGTAGTGGTTTAATTAGCCAAACACAAAAATTCCCAAAGAGCCCGGGATGGTTATGATTTCTATGTTTAGCATTTTGCATGATAAAATAACTAAAAATTTGACAATAAAACTATACCATGATTGCATGTAACAAAAAATGACGAACGATAACAAAAAGTCATGAAAAACAGGATAAAAAATCACTAAATCAATAAATACCATACTAACAAAGTAAAAAAGCTAAACAATACAAAAGGTGGAAAAGCAATTAGAAAATAAGAGAAATGATAAAATAGTTGAAGTGAAAGAAGAGAATGGATGCAGTAATTCAACTTTGTCACCATAATTTTCACTCTCTGCGATTAATGTCAAGAAGAATGTTTAAAGAATTTGAGTTATTAAGGTCTTTAATTACGATAGACAATTATAAGCAATTCAACTTTATTCAGTTGGGGATTTAGGGAAACACCATATAATCAATGACATGATTTGCTTAATTCGAACATCCAAATTTCCGCTAGATGTCTGATCCAAAATATTAAAGAATAAATAAAAATAATCTGATATAAACAAGATTTTGTTTATATTATCAATTGACACATAATACGTTCATAATCCACTCCTAAAAGAAATATGTCTCTTGCCCACAATATTGCCCTCAAGGAGCACACAATATTTTTCTAGACTAGAAAGAAACCTAACATCTCATTTTCCTCACCATCCAAGTTTAACATCATTCTAAAAAGACCGAATAAATTTGAAGGTAAACAAGACTCCGACCGCTAACCACCTAAGAACATGATGCCATTTCTTACTTTAAAAAAACGTGTATGAAAAAGGTGACAAGCTCACTAAATATGCTCGTTACACAAAACAAAAGAGATACCACATAATTAACTATAATCCTCAAAGAAAGGAGATTATAGTGTGTTACAGACAAAACCCTAAAAGAATGGTCAGTTGAATCAGTTCCAATTATGGGCCGGGTCAGGATTCTCTAGAAGTGGGTCGGAGCAAGAAAATAGTCACTAAACCCAAATGGCTTGATAACTTTGTGACCCGTTGAAGATGATTCTAGAATCAGTAGTCTCTCAGTTACAAAGGGTTGTTATTTACTTTCTCTTTCGAAGGACACTTGTCCAATTTCTATTTGCTTTAGGGTACAAATTTTACTTTAAAAGGGAAACAATCAAAATGTAATGATTAGACAATTATTGTAATCAAACAATTTTCTCTCTACTTTTCTCCTGGAGTCCTCTCAGAATTCGAATCTGAGTCTTTTCTTACCTTTTTGCCCTTGCACTTGCATCATAGTGTGCGAGGATCCCATCCTAAAGCAACTGATAAGCAAAAACCTTCTTATTGAGTGGAGATAAAGACTCCCACACCCTAGAAAGAAGCTACACAATATCTCCTGATCTTCCATCAACCTCACTGGCCCACCTATGTAGAAACATATTAATTGACTTCACTGAATAAGCTCCCATATAAAATACACATTTAGAGACGATAGGACTCTCTAAAGGTTTGAGTAGATCACCCAAAATCATAAGCTCCCTCATAAAAAGATTATTCTTCCGCCTACGATCCCACCCCTTCCTCACAATATATATATATATGAATAACTTTAGTTTCTTTCCGGACAAAAACATGAAACAGTTTGGGGAAAAGAATTCCACAAAAGCAGTGATAATTCCAAAAATATGTATACTAGCCACCTCTTACCTTTCTGAAGATACCAGGCTCTATAGTTTCATTGTTCGCAATATTGAGATCTCGCTCTACCAATTTGATACACCTCTTAAACCCTTTCGGGGAAAATGATATCTTTTTATAATGCATCACCCTCCATGATCATCCTTGCTCCAACACTACTTCCCAAAAAGGAAATATTAACCTGGACTGGCATTGATAGATCACTCCATTTTCATTGGTCAAACCGGACCAGCCAACTCAGCACGTCTCCAGTCAACGCTGGTCTGATTGTTCAAGTCGGACCAGCCAGCTCGGCACGTCTTCAGTCAATGCTGGTTTGATTGTTCAAGTCGGACCAGCCTGCTCGGCACGTCTTCAGTCAACGCTGGTTTGATTGTTCAAGTTGGACCAGCCAGCCCGACACGCCTTCACTTAGGGCCACGTGTATGGTATGGATGAGCAACGCGTCTCGACCCCACGCGCCTGGTACGGACAAGCTGCACTCTCGCTCCACGCGCGGCCGTACGGGAGACAGATGACCAATGGGAAGCTCTGGATCACAAATTAATGGGCTTAGGATAATCAGACATAGGCCCATTAATCCAATTCATTGATGGCTATAAAAGGGAACGCATGGACTGTTGATGGGACAGATTTTAACGGCTAGAAACAGTGTAACATTAGTCAGCAAGTGCTCTAGAGCTCCACCTTGGACGTTCTCAGGGCAGCTCACCTGTTGTACTTAAAATTGTGTTTACATACGTGAACATAACCTATGTTAGATCTATGATGGTCAATCCTCTTTCACTCTTAGGCCTAGAAACATATAACCATCATAATCAAAAAATCTTTCTCGCACCTTTAGACCCTCCAAGATCACATTTTGTTTAATGAAATACTATAAATAAGTTTTTGTCAAAACAATATATAGATATTAAATATAAAAACATTTTACATTACAAAATAATTTTTTGGGACATAAAATATTTTTAAATGTATTCATTAATGTAGAGATAAAAAAATTTCATGAAATAAATAAAATAAAACACCAATTAATCTCCATCCAATTGAACTCAACTTTACATTGTTGTGGTTGTAATTTAGTTAAAACAATCACATAAAAGAGAAGTCCTTGTGAGCTTAGCTCAGTTGGTATGTACAATGCATAATTTATGCAAGGCATAGGGATAGAACCCGGACACCACAAAAAAAATCACATAAAAGAGAGAGACACAACACTTTAAACTGTGTATTGGATTAGGATTTTAAAGGATAATTTTTGTTTAAAAAAGTTTTGAAGATTTTAAAAGACTTTGCAGGATTTTGATGATCACTTTGATGATTTTAAAAGACTATTAAGGATTTCAATGGAATTAATTGATAAGATTTTAAAGGATTTGAAATGATTTTATGGATTTCAAGAGATTTCAACATTTTTATGAATTTTAAGAAATAATTGAAAAAAAAATATCATAACAGACTCTTTTTCACAAAATCTCAATAAAGACTCTTATTTATTTTACTTTATTTTGTACGGGAGAGCTAGAGAGAGAGAGAGAGTGAGAGAGAGAGAGAGAGAGAGTGAGAGAGAAAGGAGAAGAGAGAGGGAGATATAGTAAAATCTTAAAAGAAAAAAACAATCCTAAGAAATCTCATGTTTTCATGAAAAACTTTTTCATGCTAAAATTTCATTAAAAAATTCCACAAGATCCATCAAAATTTGATTTATTAAACAATCCTTCGAAATTTGAATGATTTTGAATACCCTAGATTTTTTTTAAGTGATTAAATGTCTTGATTGAATACCACAAGACTTTTTTAAATGACAAAGAATCTTGATTGAATAACACAAGACTTTTTTTAAATTGGAAAGAGTCTTGATTGAATACCACAAGACTTTTTCATGATAAAAAATTCTTTTAAAATCTCTTAGAATCATGATCCAATACACCCTAATAAAACATCAAAACATTCAGTTTATGGGTCGTCTCACTTTTAAATTGATCAACCTTCACTTTTTTAAATATATATTAATTAATATTGAAATTAATAAATTTCATCAAATAAATATTAGATAACAAAAATAAAACACCAATTGAAAATTGCCATTAAAGCAAACCCTCTATTCCAAATCCCCACCTCCTCCTCATTTGCTATATATACAATAATTTCTAAACCGTATTGTCTAACTCCACAATATTGTTGCCGCAGCTGCTACACAAACATCTTCTAAACCCTAATTTTTAAATCCCAGCACCATCGCAGCTGCTCCTTACTTACTTTTTGCAAAGATTCAATGTAATCTAGCTTCAGGTATATACCTTATCACTTATGATTCCACACTTTTCATTCATTTGTTCATTTTATTATTTTTGTTTCTTTTATTTTGTGCTAAATCTAGATCTGAAATGTTTCTACCTCCAGGAAATACTTTGATGCTCAGCATGTTGAAGATCCTTTTTATTTCTTCATCATCATCAGCTACCATATGTTCTATTTGGTTTATCACAAGTTATATTTTTTCTGTTATTTCAAGTGTGATTTCTTTGATTAAAACATCAAGTCCCACTCTTTTCAAGTCAAGAGATATGCAGATATGTGTTTCTGACGGTGGAAAAACAAGAAGCTGTGTGGCGTTTGTGAGTTTGCATCTCAATCTCCATTGTCTGTATTTTTTTTATTTATATTGTGAATATTAATTAGTAAATAGTCTATTTGGAATTGTATATCAATGAAAAACAAAATATTAGATACAAAATAAACCAAAATAAAATATAAAAAGTAAAAAAGAAACTACGAACATGATAATGAAGGTATTTTGATTGATCTGTTAGTTTGGAATCAATTGTTTTATTTTTTTAATTGTATTTTTTTATTTTTACAGCTTGATTGGCAGCTTGCAAATTCTAAATTGAAGGGACCAGGTGGAGATTTTTTTTTTTAATAATCTTATGAAACCATACACACACATGGAAGAATGAATACCTTGTCTTCTTCCAGCTTAATTTTTATGCATAGAAATTGATAGATGCATGTGTAAATACAGGTAACTGCAAGTTTTGCTGCAGAAGGATCAACAATGAGCAGGTTGAAGGAAAAAAGAGGAGCAGCTCAGTTATTTTCTTTAGATTGTGGAGAGCCTTTTTTTTTTTTTGTACAAAGGATATTTTATTTTACTCATTTATCAACTGTAATAAGTGTCCCTCCACCTATCAATCTTGTGCCTATATTCACATAATTATTATTTTCGGGCATTGGAACTTAATGGAAGTCTTTTGTTGTTTAGATTAATTGAAACACTAGAAAATGATGTTGAAGCTTCCGTACATGGCGTTTTTTGTTTAGTTTATGAAGGATGGGAAGGGGAAGGTGAAGGAGAATTTATCAATTGTAATAGTTATTATTTTGAGGCACTCAAATTGTCTTTTTCAATTAAGTGAAGACTTTTGGTTTCATTTGGTTTCCGATGAATTGTAACACTAGAAAATGACATTGAAGTTTACCTTTTGCAACTATTGTAATTTGTAGTACAAATTTTGTACATTGTAAATTTATTTTTCTCTAAAGCATCAATTCAGATACCACATATATTTGATTTATTAGACAAAATTCAGATCACTCATTCTAAAGACACAGACGACACTATGTTCGAAGCCCTCATTTCCCAAATTCAAGCCAAGCCTTCAAAAACACATTATCCCTGCGTATGAAGTTACTGTCCTGATTAAATAGATGCTCACCTAAAACCAAATATTGATTTTTTGCTTGATTTGTACTAGACATTCGTGCATTTACCGTTTAATTTATACTAAACATAGCGTGGCGCGGAAGTTAACCAATTAGATGCATTTGCATTTACATTTCAATTTAACATTGTAATTTCATTTGCATCTAGTTAGAGTTGTTATGTGCTGGCACTTGTGTGTATATCCAATTGTAACAACCTTTCACAAGTAATGAAAATCAGCTTTTCTCTTTCACAATTTGAAGCTTTTTCTAGTTCATCCATGGCGGATTATTCTTCTTACATGGTATCACAGCAAGTTCAAGCTTGCTCTGCTTCTGCAACCATTACTACTCTGATTTCTTGCGCTTGATTACGTGATTCATTATTCAGAACACGAATCTTCTTCTTCTTCTTTCGTTTTATTTTCCCGCCAATTTTTCTTCTTGTTTCAAGTTTCAATCTTGATTCAATTCGTTGTCTGTTTTCTGCTCAATACAATGTTTGCTATGATTTTCTTTGATTGAATCATGGTGAGAAACAACAATAATCAGAATCAGGATCAAAGTCTTGATCCATTTTTTGTTCATGCATCAAAAAACTCCTATATTGTTAGTGTTACGCCACAGTTAACTGGTGATAACTATCATGCTTGGTCCATGAAGATGCGAAGAACTTAGGCTATGAAGAACAAGTTCAAGTTTGTGGACAGTTCAATATCAATACCAAATGAAGATCACTTGAACCGAAGTTCCTGGATGACATGCAATAATCTGGTACATACGTGGATTATCAATTCTATTACACCTTCTATTGCACAAAGTGTGGTTTTCATAGAAAATGCTATAGATATGTGGAATGAGTTGAAAGATAGGTTCATGAGAGGTGATAGAATTAAAGTTGCTCAGTTGCATCAAGAAATTGCTAATTTGAAGCAAGGGAGTCATAAAATCACATATTACTTTACTAAGTTGAGGGGTCTATGGGAAGAATTGGAACAATATAGACCAATGCCTCAGTGTAACTGGCCCATAGCATGCACTTATGCTGCTATGAGAAATGCAAAGGAATTTAGATCAGAAGATAGAACTATACAGTTCTTAATTGGTTTGAATGAAGAGTATCAAGGAGTGGCATCGCAGGTTCTACTAATGGATCCTATGCCACCAATCAATAGAGTATTTTCTATGGTTATGCAGCACGAAAGGAAACTTCAATATGGTGTTATCAATACTCAAAATACACCACTAGAGGATACCACTAGTTTGGTTAATGCTGTGAATGGCCAAAAGCAATTTGGCAGAGGTAGAGGTAATAATGGATTTCAAGGAAGAGGAAATAATGGATTTCAAGGAAGAGGAAGAGGAAATGGAAGGTATTGCACCTTTTGTGAAAGAATAAATCACACTGTTGAAACATGTTATAAGAAACATGGATATCCACCAAACTAGGGAAGAGGTGGAGGAAACTCTTATGCCAACATGGTTGATGGAGAAGATGCTGAAAACAATGTGCAAGTTGCTTCATCTAGCAGAAATGAAGATAGTGCATGAGTCACTCTTACAAAGGAGCAATATCAGAATTTGATGTCTCTATTGCAAAAGAGTACTTTGGAGACAAAGTGCTCAGCCAATGTGGTAAAAGGTATGAGTTTATTCTCATCTAGTGGAGGTAATTCTTGCTATGCTAACTTTGACGATAAGCATAATGATACTGGATGGATTGTAGATACAAGAGCTACACATCATACCTGTTTTGACTTGAATCGTTTAGCAATTGCACTGAAATTGAACCTATTAGTGTTAATTTACCTAATGGGAATACTATAGAAGCCAATTGCAAAGGACAAATAAGATTAACACAAGAATTAAGCATAGATGATGTTATATAGTTGCCTCAATTTGCTATGAATCTTATTTCTGTATCCAAGATGATTAAAGAGCAAAATTGCATTATGCAATTTGAGGCTGATGAATGTATTGTACAAGAAAGGAACAATTTGAAGAGGATTGGTTCAGCTAAATAAAGACATGACCTTTATTACTTAAATACTGATGATAATCAAGGTTCAGTATCTAGTATATATGCTTCAGCAAAATTACATAAAGAGCATGTGCCTGATGGAGTGTTATGGCATCTCAGGCTTGGTCATCTGTCTAAAGATAGAATGGTATGCATGAATAAACTATATAGCTATGTTTCTACTAGCCAACACACTTCTTGTGATGTACGCAGATGTGTAGGCAGAAGATTTTACCCTTTCTTGTTAGCAATAAGAATGCTAAATCTCCTTTTGATTTAGTTCATTTTGATATTTGGGGACCATTTGGTACAACTTTTGTACATGGCCACAAATACTTTCTCACTATTTTAGATGATTGTACAAGACATATTTGGATTGTTGTGATGAATAATAAGTCTGAAGTTTCTCAGAAAGTGAAAAGTTTTATCTCTATGGTTGAAAGGCAATTTGAATGTAAGGTTAAGAAAATTAGAAGTGATAATGGTCCTGATTACTTGTTAAAGGAATTTTATGATGAAAAAGGAATAATTCACCAGAGAAGTTGTGTATATACTCCACAGTAAAATGGAAGAGTGGAAAGAAGGCACCAACAGATTCTCAATGTTAGTAGAGCTCTCATGTTTCAATCCAAATTACCTAAGAAATTTTGGTCATATGTTGTGTTACATGCAGTGTATTTGGTCAATAGGATGCCTACTAAAATTTTGAATAATAAATTATCTTATGAAGTGTTGTATAATGAAGTACCAGATCTCAATCGCTTAAGAGCTTTTGGATGCTTGAGTTATGCATCCACATTACCTGTTAACAGACATAAATTTGACTTAAGAGCAAAGAAATGTGCTTTCTTGGGATACAAGTAAGGTATCAAACACTTTGTTATTGTTGATGTTCATATTCTGATTTTTTGATTTCCAGAAATGTGAAATTCTTTGACTTGGAATTTCCCTTTCATTCTTCTAGTATCAGTGATATACCTTCTACACACATTTACCTTGACAGTCAAGTTACTCACATTTTGCCTGTCAGTAATAATAGTGTGCCTTCCTTTGAAGATAAAGTTGAAATTCCACATGAAGATGCTATTAGTGATACTGAAGAGAGGGATGATGATGCTATACAGGTCCCTATCAGAAAGTCTTCTAGAAATTCTCAAGCACCAATTCATCTACAAGATTACATTTGCGGTTCCACAAATGGCAACTACCCTATGAACAAATTTGTCAGTTATTCAAATCTTTCTCCTAAGCATATAGCTTATGTTTTCTCTTTGAATGCTGAGATTGAACCTAATAGTTTCTTCTCAAGTAGTAGAGACTCTAGGTGGTTAACTGCTATGCAGGCAGAAATAGAGGCACTCAACATCAATAACACTTGGGAGTTTATTGATCCTCCCCCAGATGCCATACCAATAGGTACTAAATGGGTCTATAAGATAAAAAAGATATGTTGATGGTAGTATTGAACGTTTCAAGGCACGTTTGGTTGCACAAGGTTTCAGTCAGACTGAAGGACTAGATTACTTTGAAACCTTCTCACCTGTTGCAAAATTATCAATCATCAAGGTTCTGCTTGCTCTTGCTTCTATTCATGGTTGGTATTTACATCAACTTGATGAAAATCACGCCTTCTTACATGGAGATTAACATGAGTTAGTGTATATGAAGGTGCCTCAATATGTTACTCCTCCCATATCTTGCCAAGTTTGCAAGCTGCTCAAATCACTCTATGGCCTCAAGCAGGCTAGTAGACATTGGTTTGAAAAGCTCACTCAGTTTTTATATGCTCAGGCGTTCACTCAAGCAACTGCAGAACACACACTCTTTACCAAAATCATTTCTACCTCATATATGTAACGCCCATTTTGATTATTTAATTATTTGATTTATTTGAGAAGTTGTTATATATTTATTAATATATTATGCGATGTTAAGTAAAGATTTAATATGATTTTATGTGACGTGGTGACTTATTTTATTGTCAAATAAAATAAGATTTGAAAATAAAATAAAATATTTAGTTGTGGGTTAGTTTTGGATTTTAGAGAGTTATGTGGGAGAAAGAGTAAATAAGATAAGATTTGTTGGCAGTATATAAAGGGAAACCTAGGTTAGAAAACACGTACGCGTATCAGAATTTGGAAAAAAGTGCAAACGGCTGTGTGAAGGAGAAGAGCTTTAGAGCTGCGATTTTCTGCTTATAACCAGGTAAGGGTGAGCCTAGCATTTGATTATATTATTCTGTAACCCATCTAATCAAGATTAAACAATCATAGGGCTGTTTTGAGAGAATTGAAATTAGGTTAAAAAGTGAGAATAATGATGAAGTAGGCCATAAAGCTGTAGAATTGATGTTTAGATTGAGCACAGAACGTAGATTAGCCATTATGATGATGATTCTGAGAGTTTAGATGTTTAAGATGATGAATTTGGGACTTTTTGGGTGAATTTTCGTAGAACCCGTAGCAGTCTGTTCATCGCTCGCCTGAGGCGAGCCATGCAACTCGCCGTGGCGAGTAGACCTAGTTTACTCGCGAGGCGAGCAACTCAGCTCGCCATAGCGAGCATTACCCTAGAGCTCGCGAGGCGAGCAATCCAACTCGCCATAGCGAGCAAGACCTTAGTACTCGCGAGGCGAGCTATCCCACTCGCCATAGCGAGTTAAGTCAGAACCCAGAACTGTGTACTGTTTGCGAACTGTTTCGCATAGGACCTCGAGAGATGACCTTTGGGTAGTTTCTGGGACTTTTAATAATGTTTATTATAATCTGTAATGATGAAACATGATGATTGAGAGTGTTTATGATGATTTTATGAAGCTTATGTGTGATAATATGAATTGAATAAGTGATGAATGCTTGAATTACATGCGATGTTTGCCATATGAATGTTATACTTTATGAAGTACTTGCTGCCATGTTGCTGTCTATGTGTGTATAGTTGCTGCATGTGTCAGTCCTTTGATGAATAAGATGTTTTGCGACGTTTAAGATGTTAACTTGTTTAAGTTAAAGTGTTGAGTCTCATGCATACTCATTCTATGATGGGGGCTCATGCCCTGGAGTTTTTACTCACCAGCGACGAGGGCTTATGCCCTGGAGCTTTGCTCACCAGCGACGAAGGCTTATGCCTTGGAGTATATTTATGCTCATAGTGACGAGGGCTCATGCCCTGGATTGGTACCACATGCATATAAGACGTAGGGTTGCATAGTCAAGTGTTGATGTCGAGTCGAGTCGTCTAAGATGTTTAATAAGATGTATATGATGATGATTATGATGATGCTAAATGATGTGTTGTTTATGATGATGTTCTAAATGCTAGATGTTTATCTGTGATGAGTTGAATTATGTTGGTTGTTTGAATTGTGATTATTTGATTACATGTTTAATATAATTATTTGTGAACCTCACCCCTTCTGCTGGAATTGCCGCCTCGTGGGCAAGTGCAGGTAACCAAGATTAGGTGCAGACGTGTGAGGATTTCTGCAGTCGAGTCTAGGTGCTCTGATACGTAACGGGATAGGGGATCTTCTTTATTTTCTCTGTTCCTTGCGTATTATGTTATGATATGATTATGTTCTTTTGAGGATTTTATTAAGACGTTGTTGAGGCCTGTGTGCCAAAGATTTTGAGATGTTTTCTTTATGATTATTCCGCTGCGACGATGATTAATAATTTATGAAGATTTAATGTTTATTTAATCATTAACATAAGATGTTTTAAGATATGTGATGCCCTGTTTATGTGCTTACTCTGATGCATGCTATTCTTTCTAAAGAAATTTTTATGTTGGGAAAACGGGGTGTTACAATATACTGTGCTTTTAGTATATGTGGATGACATCATTTTAGCAGGAACATGCCTCAAAGAGTTTGATTTACTAAAGCAAGCTCTCCATAATGCCTTTCGTATCAAAAACCTAGGGAACTTAAATTTTTCTTAGGTTTGAAAATGGCACGTTCTTCCAAAGGCATCTCACTTTGTCAACGCAAGTATTGTTTGGAACTTCTTGATGATGCAGGATTGACTGGTTGCAAGCCAAATTCTACGCCACTTGACCCTTCCATTCGTTTATCTCAAGATGTTGGCTCTCTTTACAATGATGTTACTGGCTATTGGCGTTTGGTTGGAAGATTACTGTATCTCACCACTACACGTCTTGATATAGCTTTTGCAGCACAATAGTTAAGTCAATTTTTGGCTTCTCCTACTGAATTGCATTCCAAAGCAGTTCTTAGAGTTCTCAGATACTTCAAACGCTCACCAGGAATGGGTCTTTTCTTTCCTCACTCATCTGAACTTCAATTACTTGGTTTTTCGAGACAATATAATTTTGTGATACTAGCATTAAAATCGAGTTAAAAAACTATAACAAAACAATATTTTAAATATTCACAAAACAATATTTTTCGACAATGTTTTAAATATCATCTAACATTACAATTTTATTTTCACAAAACAGTATAGACGAAATTTAAAATGTGTACAAAAAATAATCCTTTTATGTAAGAAATGTAAAAGACCGAGTGTGCTCGTGATTTTCGGGTATCAATCCATTGGTTGGTTTTGAACCGTTAATCTTTGAACTCTCAATTTTTATCCGCGGGAAGGGAAAAAAACGAGTAAAAAACCCTTTTTTAGAGATTAAGGTCCGGGGGTTGGTTTCGACTAGGGAAGGTGTTAAGCACCCTAATCGACCGGTACTCCGAAGGAGCCTCTTACCTAAATTATCTTGTGCTAGATTATTCGCTTAATTATTTGTAAAAAAAAGTTGCCTAAAATCTAAGTGTAAGAATGGAGAGAGAAGATGTATGTTTTCGTTATTTTTATTGATTTGGAAAGACATAAGCCTTTTGCCTACATACCCGAAGACGGGATCAAAATCATGTAGTTCACCTCAAAAATTTCTTTTGGTGAGTTGGGTTATTTTTAACAATTTTGAAAAAAAGGTTTTAAGAAGGAGATTAGAGGCCTCAAGGCATAAGAAAAAAATAATGTGAGGTTGGTTCAATTTTAATTATGAAAATAAAGTCTAAAATGAGAATTAAATTCATTAAACATTTGACTAAGAAAATAAAAGGAAAAAAGATCACTTGGTTTGTTTCCAAGGTTTGGTAAGAAAATATTTTTGGAGTTTTGATTATTTGATTTTTTCGGAAATTTGATTTTTTCTAAGTTAAGCGCAAACTAAAAAAACTATACGTAACGACGTGAAGTAATAAAAAAAGCGAGAAATTTACAAAGGACGTTAGATCCTAAGCAAATCCTCAAGTTTAAAATGAACCTAAAATTACTAATAGTTTGATTTTAAGAAAATAATTAAAGTCCAATTATTAACCTAATTTGTCACTAATTCATTTTTGGGTCCTCGATCACGGTCATGACATAAAGCGGTAAAAAATTAAAGTGTGTGATCGTGTCGGTGCATGTGTCGGTGCATATTCTCATTACTTGGATATTTGCATGGGACCTAGATACATTCTAAAGTCTCAAGCAAAACGTAAATGACGAGAAAAAATAAAGTGCGAGAATCAAAATTACATCAAAGTCCTAAATACACACTAAAAATTATGAAACATAAACTAATCAAAATGATGAAGCGATAGTAAGAAAATAAAATGCAAACATATAAAATAAGCACATACGCTAAATAAACCAAATATGCATGTAATGATTTTTTTTTAAGAATGCATGAGATAAAAATATGATCATTATATGAATTAGATAAAAAATGCATGGTGTAAAAGATTATTTGAAATAAAATGCATGTGATAAAAATTAAATCCACAAATAAACTAAATGATATGACAAATATAATATGAAAAACTAAATTGAATAAAATGCATGAAAGTAGTTAAAATTAATTCATGAGAGGAGATTAAATTCAAATAAAAACAGGGAGGTGTTGCAGCAAGCAGGGGGGTGCATAAAATAAAACTGTAGAGAAAAGGAAAGAGATGGGCTTAAGGAGAAAGAACCGGTTCGGTTCAGGTGAACCGGACCGGTTCACCCTTTAGCTATAAAAACATAAGAGGTACGGTTTTTTTTATTTCACACAAACCCTTCGAAGCTCTCTCTCTTCTCTCAAAGAATAACGCCGGGGAAGATGAAGGAGGTGGCTCTGACGCGGTGGCCGGCCGGTTTCCGGCGGTGGCGCCGCCGCGTCGGAGTGTTAAACTTATTTTTTTTAAATTTTTTTTCACAAATCTCTTCTCCTTCATCTCCTCCTTACAAATCTATAATCAAAATCAAAAAGGGGTGGAGAAATCAACCTAGATCTAAGTTTTAAATTTCAACATTTTTTTTCTCATTCAAACAAAAACGAAGCAAGCATGTACCAAAGGGGAAAAAAGAGAAGCCGCGGTTACCTTATAACAAAACGGAGGTAAGGGTTGATATGAGAGAGGAAAACTTCAAGTTTATGTGAATCCGGTTCGGGTTCCTTTATTTCTTCTTCTTCTGTTCCGATTTAGGCCTGTTCTTGGTGAATATATGTGGAATCCGGTTCGGTTTTGATTGATACCGGTTCGGTTTTGATGTTTATGTGTTGAATCCGGCCTTGTTTATGCTTGGGAAGGGTTTGGTTCTTGGCACAAAGTGTGTGTGTGGTTCTGTTCTTGAGATATATTTCTTGTTGTTGTGATTTGGATATATTGGTGATATTATGTGTTGTTCATGTTACTGGAAATGTTTGTTTTGTTGTTCATGTTCTTGAGAAAAAAGTTTGAAAAAAAGGTTTGATTCCCTTTTTTGTGGCTGCCGAAATTTTGTTGTTTTTATGGGTATTTGTGCGGCTGCTACAGTTGTTGTCTTGGGCAGTGTGAAAAAATGACAGTCTATTTATAGGCTGTCACCTCTAGGGTTCTCTAGTACATTGTAATGACTAAAATATCCCTGGTGGGTCTCTGATACAAAAAAATGACAGCAAAAAGACATGGACCAATCCTGGACTGACACATGGACAAAGACAAAATTTGGACCAAAAATAATATTAACTAAAATAAAAACGAAAATTAAAATAAAAAAGAAATAAATAATAAAATAAAAATGATAAGATAACAAAAATAAAATAAGTAAACTTTTAAATAAAACAAAACTAAAAAATAAAGGAAAAAAATAAATAAAACACTTAAAAACTGTCCCTTCGGAACCCCAAATGAGGTACTTCAAAGTAACCTCTCTGCCGAAATTTCGTCTGAAACGACGAAATCTCTCAGTTTATAAAAGCAAGTAAACAATGAGAAAATAGCAGTGAAATGTTGTTAAAAAAATGACGAGATAAATGAACTTTAAGCAGATAAAAATTCGAGAAAAGACGAGCAAAATGTTTGCAAAGCGTACCGAGAAAATGTTGAGACATAGATATGTTGAATGTAGAGAAAAGCAGATAAAATACCGTGAAATAAAATGTAGAAGATTTGAGAATATGATTCGAAAAGATGGATTTAAATGACAAGTAAGAAGAAAACAAACAGTCAAAAAATGGGGTATGACACATCATTCATTGCATTTCATTAAATGAACAGATTTAGCAACAAGATCTGAAGTTAGAAGCAAAAATATTCAATATGAACCCTCTTGGTTGAGTAAAAGAAAATTTTCACCACAATATTGATATGATTTTCATGCATAAAAGTTGGAAGAAAACTTAACTTCATATTGAATGACAATAGAAACCCTGAAGCTCCTCTCAAGCCGCCGAGAATCAGGTGGCCGATGATGAAATGGAGAGACTAGATAAAAGATAGATGTGCCATTAACTAATCTATATCCAACCAGAGATTGATCTCCATAAAATGAAAATCCCATCCGTCTATTCTTCTCGATAAGGTACATTTCAACCACAATATTAACTTAGGTAATATGACCCCTATCAATTGTCATTTCCTACTGTAGCAATATCGGGTTGGCAGGACAACCCATATGGACCGACCTATTTTGATGACTCTCTCTAATTGAATTGGATTAATGCATTATTATTAGTTCTAAAAATTTTAATTTTTTTTTCATTCTACATTTATTTCAAATTTAGAGGCTATGTAAATAGGTCTGTCAACACATTCATGATATACCTTAAAATTTAGACTCTCTCTAACTTGATCGGAAGAACACATTTCATGATTTAGTAGATAATAATATTTTAAAATTTAAATAGTTAAATACACAATTTTCAATATAATATTTGGATTTGATATTCTTTGACATATGGTTTTAGGAGAAAAAAGTTTCTTGATATAATCTTTCATGATTTGTGGAAATCTTATTGAACTTTCTTCCTTCAAATTGAGTAAATATTTAGTAATTATTTTTTTATTGGATATTAATTATTTAGTTGCTTAATATAGATGTTATCCCATATCTTACCGAAAATTGGTGAAAAAGGATTCTAGCTTAGTTCCAACATTTTCTTTGCCTGATCAGTTGTTCCTACAATAATTTTGTTGTTCCTACAATATCGATGCAATACAAGTTAATAACATAAAACAACAAAGTACACCAGCCTACAAACATGACTATATTAAAATCTCTATGATAGCCATGCCTCCCGATCTACAACGTTGATGACGCCAAAGTCATTGGTTGGATCTGCACTGGATCGAAACTGATCTGACAATCTAAAATGAACAAACACCTGAACAAGAGGGAAAAGACAAACAATGCCGCACAAAGACGACAAACAAAACAATGTTGCACTAAGACGACGAAATCACGAAAGCAAAAATTAATTCGATGTGAAAATCACTTATTTAAATTAAAAGGAAGGAGAAAAACAATGTAGAGGGGTGATTTAGGGTAAAAAATTGACCCTAAACCACCCCTCTTTAGTGGATGAAGAAGAAGAAATTAGGATTTTAACTGACGGCTCATAAAAGAGAGTGGGAGAGAACAAGCATAATAGTTGTTCCTGCAATATTTATTATTTAGGTCCCATAATCCACCATCATCTGAATAAAAACACACGTACAATACATTTTTAATGGGAGAAAGATGAAAATGATGAAAAATGAATTGTTGATTTCTGTAGGTTGACTGTTTTCTTTTTCTTTCTCGCTTTTTTTGTTGCCGAGAGTTTTGGCCTAGTCCCCCTCGTGTATATATCTTTTTCCCTTTTTTAATAATATATATGGAGAAGGTGGTAGAGAATGAGAGTTTCCGGTTTTGTGTCAACCTAGTTGGGATATTTCCGGCCTCCTTGATGCCTAACCTATTTCTTGCCTTATAATTTACAAATGAGTCATGATCCATTTTGATTGGCTCATGAAAAAACAAATGAGTCATGATCTTTTTTTATTGGTTGATGTAAAATAAATGTGTCATAATCCATTTTGATTTGATGATAAGAAAACATTAAATGAGATGGGGAATATGAAAATGCCAATTGTACCGTTGATTCTTAGGAAGGCATAAAGATATAAAGATAAAGATTGATAAACCGTATTGTCTAACTCCACAATATTGTTGCCGCAGCTGCTACACAAACATCTTTTAAACCCTAATTTTTAAATCCCTAGCACCATTGCAGCTGCTCCTTACTTACTTTTCGCAAAGATTCAAAGATTCAATGTAATCTAGCTTCAGGTATATACCTTATCACTTATGATTCCACACCTTTCATTCATTTGTTCATTTTATTGTTTTTGTTTCTTTTAATTTGTGCTAAATCTTGATCTGAAATCTTTATACCTCCAGGAAACACTTCGATGCTCGGCATGTTGAAGGTTCTTTTTATTTCTTCATCATCAGCCGCTACCATATGTTCTATTTGGTCCATCACAAGTTATATCTTTCCTATTATTTCAACAAGTGTGATTTCTTTGATTAAAACATCAAGTCCCATGCTTTTCAAGTCAAGAGATATGCAGATATGCGTTTCTGACGGTGGAAAACAAGAAGCTGTATGGCATTTGTGAGTTTGCATCTCAATCTCCATTGTCTGTATTTTTTTATTTAAATCGTGAACATTAATTAGTAAATAGTTGTTTTGGAACTGTATATCAATGAAAAACAAAATATTAGATACAAAATAAACCCAAATAAAATATAAAAAGTAAAAAATAAAATATGAACATGATAATGAAGGTATTTTGATGGATCTGTTAATTTGGAATCAATTATTTTATTTTCTTAATTATTTTTCTTTTCTTTTTTTACAGCTTGATTGGCATATGTTGCAAGACCATCGATGAAGGGACCAGTGCAAGAAAAAAAAAATTAGTAACCATATGAAACCATACAAACACATTTGGGTGATCTGATTTCAATTCATGTACCTCGTCGAAACATAGTTGTTTGTTTAGTTTGTGGAGAAGGAGAAGAAGAATTTATCAACTGTAATAAGTGTCCCTCCACATATCACCGATCTTGTGCCTATATTCTCATGATTAATTATTATTTTCAGGCATTGGAACTTAAGGAGTTCTTTTCTTTTTCGATTAATTTTAACACTAGAAAATTATGTTGAAGTTTCCATACAAGACGTTGTTTGTTTAGTTTGTGAAGGATGGGTAGTAGAAGGAGAATTTATCAATTGCAATAAGTGTTCGACCACATATCACCATTCTTGTGTCTATGTACACATAATTAATTATTATTTTGAAGCACTTAAATTGTCTTTCTCATTTAAGTGAAGCCTTTTGGTTTCCGATGAATTGAAACACTGGAAAATGACATTGAAACTTACCTTTTGCAACCATTGCAATTTGTAGTACAAAAAATGACATTGAAGCTTATCTTTAGCACTATTGTAATTTGTAGTACAAATTTTGTACATTGTAAATTTCTTGTTCTCTAAAACATCACTTCAGATGCCACATATATTCGATTTGTTAGACAAAATTCAGATCACTCATTCGAAAGACATAGTCGACACTGGGATTAGAAGCCCTCATATCCAAAATCCAAGCCTTCAAAAACACATTATGCCTGCTTCTGAAGTTACTGTCCTGATTAAATAGATTCTCACATGAAATCAAATGTTAAATTTTTGTATGATTTGTACTAGACCTTTGAGCATTTACCGTTTAATTTATACTACATGTTCTATAACAAATTTTTTGCATGTATTTAAAATACACTCTAAATTTATGCTATGGTCTCTGGACAAACTGAATGTGGTGATGCGTTTTTGGATGGAACAACCTTGTTGGAATCCTTTAGTGCACCTTGAAGCACCCAATCTTTTCAGATTCAACATTGAGAATAGGTTAATTCCAAGGGCTTTTGTTATCCAATATCCAAGACACTGTGAATCGTTTTGAAGCTAAATCATCATAGCTATTAAAGCTATATGAGGGAGAAGGATGCTAGCATATGACGCTTGGATAAGTTCCCAAGCATGGTACCTACTGCCTACAAAACTAAGCTACTGCTGCATCCTTGTCAGTGAAATGATTAAATTTAATATTTATAAAGTTTGTGACTCATACTATAATTTGTGGTTGGATATGATATGATCTTTTTTAGAAATAACTTCGAAGGACATTCTCTTTTGTTGAGACAATGTAATTTTTTTCCTGAATCAGCAAAATATTTTAACGCATAGTTTGTACAAGACACACAGAGCTAGCCACAGATGAAATACAAGACAACGGGAGCCATATATAGGCAAAAGACACAGAAGCCAACACAGCCATAAGACGGCCTCAACTAAACTCCATATTTCTGTGTTCTTTCAGCAAACATATCTTTATTGAAAAACATATCTTTGTACACAGCTACAGTTGTGATCTGCTCATTGTTGATTGGAGGTCTATCAACAACTTCTTCTTCATCTATTGAGTGGCATCTACAAACTCTGATCCAATTGAACTTTCTTCTTCATCATTTCTTGCTACAAGATTATTTTGAATTTCTGCATTCAGATCTTCCTCTAAAGTTTTGTCCTGCTCTTTCAAAGCTTGTGTAGGATTAGACTTACTTGTACTTGCTTGTTGGTCAGGTAAGTTCTCCGTATCCTTGTTTAGAGAGACATTTTTATTTTTGTCACTTGCTTCTTCTAGATCAATTACTTCCTTAGCTTTAGACTGAGCATTCCTCCCATCTTTAGTTTGTATATATGCTTGATTAGTTCTTGGAATCAGGTGCAAAGCATCATTTTGCTTGTTAACATTGCTCTAGCATCCTATCTGTTAGTTTCTACTGCATCAATCTTATTCAATCTTTTGCACACTCTCACATGATGTCCAACCATTTTACAGTGAGTACAAAAATTGGGTATATTATCACAATCAAAATCAAGAAAGAAAGCATAGCCTTTTCTTTATACAAGCACATTATATTTTAAAGGCTGAGACAAGTCCATATCATCTAACACTCTGGCAAATTGCCCAAAAGTTCTATCAAACCTTGATTTTGTTGTAGCTTCATCTGTGCATATTGGAAAGCCCACACTACTAGCAATAGCAAACAGGATCTTTGGTCTCCAATACTCTTGATAGAGTCCATAGATCCTAAGCCAAACATGAGCAGTACAGTTGCGTTGAAGGGATGGATTAAAGTCTCCTGACCATGCAAATAACTTAAGCAAACCTGGCTCCAAATTCCAAGTTCCCACTGATCTTACCCTTCTTAAATCCTCTACTGAGGAGAAACAAAACTCATGGAATCCTTTCCCTATAGAAGATACTCCCCAGCTAAAGCTAACTTATTGCGCAAGGCAATCACAATTAATGCAGTCGAACCCTTAGGCCAAATGATTCTTCCATGCAAGTTATGCTTGCATGTATCTAATCATGCCTCATACTATTCCTCAGGGATTGTAATTGAAGTTTTATCACCTTGATAACTTGTTTAGGTAGTTGTGAAAGAGAGATATCTCAAACATTAGAAGTTAATGCCTGTGCAAAGGACTTTCGTGGATTTTTGATGGAATTTGGTACGGTTTTTTCTTGATAGGGTTCGTATGAGTCTAAATCTAAGAATTTCAAAGGTATTGTGAATGGATTCATGGTGGGAATTGATGAATTTTGGTGGCGGTGAGGGGAAAAAGAAGAAACCATACGATGAAGAAAGGTAGGTGAGATGGTAAAAAGTTGATGAGTGAACAGTGTAAGGTTTTTACTCAAATAAATTCAATAGTAAAAAAATTAAAGGTATACCACAATTGAGTTCGTTCATCTCAAAGTGTAAGAACACAATAGAATGGAGGTCTGGCAAGTATGCCCCCACTGTCTAGTGGTTCAGAACGGAACGCGATTCACTACAGTTGACAAAAAGACGCACTCACACTGTCAAAGTAATCCTAACTATTCAATCTATTACATGGTTCTGATCTTGTTCTTCTCTATTTTTCCACCATAATAAAAAACACAAGATCGAAAATACAAAAGTCAAGTTTGTCATGTTCTGTACTGGTTCTTCTGCATACAAGGTGGAACCTTTTGTTCCAATACTCATGTTTTGTGGCCAATTAATTCATGCCAATCTAGTCAAATGTTGTAATGCCAATTCTTAGTGGCTAGTTCTTGCAATCCATGCCAATTTACTCAATTTGAATCTCACAATTGTTAACATGCCAACTGTGAGTGGTTCTTGCCATTCATACCAATTTTCTCAATTCATACCTCCGACACAAAGACCACACCGACATACCTCGTCTGAGCACCAACACATGCTGCCTCAACCACAACACAACACACCACATAATTTCTGATTTCTATCATTTTCATACGGTACAATCAATTCACAGAAACTGTGAACTAGCTAAGTCAAACCATCATCATGAAAGGGTTGTTTACAGTGGTTCGTATTGCCTCTAAACTTTGAAATCGAAAGAAAATAAAATTGAAAAACTCCATTTGAATACAAAATTAGTAGGCCCTTTTGTGGAAGACGAAGACAAGAAACAGATGATGTGAATTTGAACGGCCAGAAACGGGAGACATGCCGGGAAGAAAAGAGAAGGTTGATGATGGCGGAGAGAGAAAGAGAGAACATCCAGCACAAGTTGTTATGGAGTTAGAGAGAAAAACAAGAAAAGTTAGATCTGGACCGTGGAATAGATCGGATGGCTGAGATGTTTTGGACTATGTGACTGCAAGAATTTTTTGACTGCCTTGAATTACATTCCATTCAGAACATCTTTCTTTTTAGGAGGCAATGGGGACTAAAATTGATTCTATATGGGTCATTGCTCGAGTGGTTAATGGGAACAAACTATAAATTCGTTAACAATATGTCTACGATGGTTCAAATATAGCTCGACACAAAAATATGCTGATCTTCCATGAAAAGATATAACTTATTTGGTGTTCTCTAAAAATCACCAATGGGCTCCCATACGGAAGAATAAAATGTCGTGTATTATTTCTTTTTTCGATATTACATATTCTATCTACAAATTGTATTTTGCAAAATTCCTATCGGGATTTAATAGTATAAAGTCTAAGGAAATGATTAAAGTGAAAAAAGTCTTTTTTGTTTCATTGCTTTTTCAATCAAGTTAGCAATAAGAAATGGATTGTGAATATTCCGTGTCAATCACGCCAAAGTGCAGACGCATATAAATATCAATATATAAGTCTACCTCTTTTGGTTATAGTACACGGGTTCAAATCTAAAATAGAAAAACAAAGGGTTTGAATGAAATAGTAAGAATATGTATGCTACATTACTTTTTCGCTGGGATTGTAGTTTAATTGGCCACAACACCGCCCTGTAGAGGCGGAAGACGCGGGTTCGATTCCCGTCAATCCCGATGGATACAAATTCAAAAAATATCAATTGATTTCGTATGTAAAAGGGAATAAAAAAAAATTCATTTCTAACAGGGATTCCTTTTTTTCTTTTTTAGTTTAAGGTAAGGTTCGGACGAAGAAAGAAAAAGGAATTTTTCATTGCATCACAAAGTAATTTATTTATTTGGTATGGATAAAATATCTTACTATGTTATATTATTTAATGATCTTGACGATTAATTGATTTGATATCTCAAATATTGTTATTCGTGATATTGATCCAATTTTATATCATCGAGATAACATAAAATTTATACTACTGAATTTACTAATGAAATATTTTTCATTTCTATGGGATTAAATCTCGTTTTATTTATTAGAAATAATCGAGAAAGAAAACATAGAGATCTCGGAAGTCAATACTCTTACATTTATAGCTATTGCACTCTTCATTCTAGTTCCTGCCGCCTTTTTACGTATAATTTACGTAAAAACGGAAAGTCAAAGCGACTAATTTTACTTAAACATGACTTATGATTTCTTATCAATGAGATGACAATGATTGAATAAAAAATAAATAAAAAGGATTTCCATTCCATGTCTTTCTTTTAAATAAAATGAGCTGACTACAATCACGAGAATTCTATGAAACCCATATAGTATAGTTGCAGTAGAAAGAAAGTGAACTATTTCTTTCTATTATACTATCTATTACGCTATGGTAACTATATAATGTTGGCTTAATTACTGATGTGGTCCCTTAAGTTATTTGTTGGTTACATTTTAGTCCCATAAGTTATTAACATTACAATTTGGTCCCTTTAAGTCATTTGTCACGTCACCGTTCACTTTTTCCTATTTAACGTTTTTGCAAAAGACTGACGGTGAGGATTTATTTGGCTAACAGATACTAACTTAAGAGATTAAATTGTAACGTTAATAACTTATGGGACCAAAATGTAACTAACAAATAACTTAAGGGACCAAATCATTAATTAAGCCTATAATGTTTTACTTAAAAAAAGAAGTTTAATATGGATAGACCAATTTAAAAATTTCTTTTCATATGTGTATATCTATACATATGGATGGATTCAGTGCTCGAATATCAATAAAAGAAGCAAAATTGATAAGAGAAAACGCTCTGCTAGGGTATGTTCACTAGCATGAGCGCCGACGAAATCCTTCAATCCTCTTCTGATTCGTTCAGTTGTGTATGATATAACAAGTTCATTCCAATTGTTGTCATCTTTGATTACGTGTAGTAGCCCTTTCTCTCGTGAAGGTGTTACTATTATTCTCCACCACTCAATTGAATTCATGTTGTGATCTTCTACGCTTTACAACAAGCTGCTGCAATTGATCACATGGAGGTGATTTTAAACAATGTATAGAGGGAGTCGTGCACTTCTATTTCCTACTCCTTGTTTCCGATCCAAGCTGTAGCCATATTCGACTGGCAGGCTGAGATATCCTCTTCGGCGGCCCTCTCCTCAGCCGCGAGGGTAGCACCTCCCTCCAAACTGGTGGCAACGCAAGTGGTTTCCATTGCCCAAGCGTTGAATGCAGTTCAAAAGGTCTCCTCTAATGACAAATTTCCACAACCATCAATTAGAGGGGAGGCATTATATATCAAAATCTCACAAGACATGTATGAAAAAGGAATGGCGGTTTGTAAGCATAACCTGCGTTGGCGACTGGTTTTGAACAAGGGTGATAAGCCTTATACGACAAAAGACATTCAACTGAAACCTCAAAAGCTATGGAAGACGGGAGGAACATGGAGCATGTTGTCGTTACGGAAGGGATACTATGAATTTTTCGTTGCCTCTAAGACTTATTTACATCTTGTTTGGGCAGGGGGAACAGTGAATTTGAAACTGGGTGTGTTACGTCTATTTGAATGGACCAAGGATTTTAATATATATGCACACACAGCGGAACACACATGCTTATGTGTGGATTCGATTGTTGGAACTTCCCCAGGAGTATTGGACGGAGAGGACGCTCTGTTGCAACAAAATGTGTTTGACAATGTCACTTTGAGTTTTGATGATAACAAGGTATTAAAAATGCCAATTGAATATGCTAATATTTGTTCAAGTGTGCAGGACCATAAACAAAAATTTAAGTGTCTTTTAATTCAAGCAAAGGTTCTAAAGAACAAATGAAGACCAATGGAATTTACAAAAAGGAAGCTTGTGCTGCAAGAAAGCATCTGAAGAAGAATGCGTCTGAAGAAAAGAGGTTCTGAAGATCATCAGAAGCAGTCTCATCAGAAGCAATCTCATCAGAAGTTGTCTACCAGAAGTTGACGTCATCAGAAGTTGAAGATCATCAAAAGCTGAAGTTAGTTAGAAGATGTCATTTTTAAGACATGATTGCAGAAGGAATGGAAACATGAAGTAGCGGTAATTTGACAATAAAATATTCGACAACAATTGGTCTTTCTTAATTTAAAAGACTTTTTTTAATTAAAAAGACTTTGTTTTTCACTCATATATAAAATTACTTTTTTTTTACTCATAAAAAATGGAGTTTTTTTTTTTTTTTTTTATGTATTCTACATTTGATAAAAAAATTCATGCATCTTCAAAAAACATATCATGCATTGCGAAATACACTTGCTAGAAGCAAATGCATCGTGAAGTTTTTTACTCAAATAAATTCAATAGTAAAAAACTGAAAGGAATACCACAATTGAGTTCATCAAATTAATTAACGTATTATTTCTTACTTAAATAAATTCAAGTGTCCCCTCAAAAAAAAAAAAAGTGTAAAAAATGAAAGGTATATCACAATTGTGTTCATTGATCTCAAAGAAAATAATAAATTAATTTACACATTATTCACAAACAAAATTATCCCTCGGCCGTAGAGTTTCAATCGATCAAGCCTCTTATTGAAATAATTCACATCCTTACTAGTAAGATCCCTTCAAAATAAAATCCTTACAAGTAACATAGCAAGACAAATTTGTTCAAAAAGAAAAAGACAACTAGAAAGAATGAATTAATTTTTTTTTGGTATGACCATTGACTGAATTTAACACACTTTTTTATAAAGAAAAGATATCAAATTATACAAAATTAAATATAAGGTTATATTTACATTTATAGCAGGTAAATAATGTTATTTCTTTTTGACCAAAAATAATATTATTTTTGAAATTTTTTGACTGCAATATCAATTAATATTTAAGTTTTACTGTAGAAAAATTATTTTCATAAACTTTTTCCTATCTTATCATTTTTAATTACATAATAATTACTCTGGAGAGCATTATATATCATAGTTGTGTTCATCTCACTCATCACACACACAAAAGTACAGAGAGCAAGTTTTGTCACATATTATATATCAAACCTTTTCTTGGTATAACTCACTCCCTTACTAAGTAGATTCTGTGAAATAATGCATTTCAATTCTAGTTTATATTTATTTTATATTTACTAATTTTAATTACGTTTTGTGTGTTGTTTTTTCTCCATATTTTACATCAAAAAAAATCTCATGGCTTTGACTACCTCAACCTTAACAGAAAAGAAGAAGGTTTTGTTTATATTGGGTGCAACGGGAACTGGGAAGACTAAACTTTCCATCAACTTAGGAACTCAATTCCCATCTGAGATCATCAATTCAGACAAAATTCAAGTCTACAAAGGCCTTGACATTGTCACCAATAAGGTACAGGAATCCGAACGTTGTTCAATTCCACATTATATATTAGGCATCATTGATGATCCTGAATATGATTTCACTATGGATGATTTTTGCAAGCACGTGCTTGAAGCTTTAGGCCTCATAATTGAAAATGGACGCCTACCTATTATTGTAGGAGGGTCAAATTCTTACCTTAAAAAATTATTCGAGGACCCAACTGTTGCATTTCATTCAAAATACGATTGCTGTTTTATTTGGTTAGATGTTTCTTTGCCAGTTCTATTTCCATATTTGGACAAAAGAGTTGATGAAATGATTAAGGCGGGGATGGTAGATGAGATAAGGGATTTTTTTGTACCTGGAGCTGATAACACAAAAGGAATTAGAAGGGCTATTGGGGTTCCTGAGCTTGATTCCTATTTTGAAATAGAAATGAAAAAAGGTATAGATAATGCTCAAAGGGAAAAGATACTAAAGGAAGCAATTAGAAAAACCAAACAAAACACCTTCATATTGGCTGAAAATCAATTGTCAAAGATCCAAAATATGGCTGATAAGCTTGGATTGATGATAAACAAAATTAATTCTACAGAAGTCTTTGAAGCCATTTTAAGGGGTGAAAATTATCAACGTTTGCATCAAGAAATTGTGATTAAGCCAAGCATGAAAATAGTGAAGAGATTTCTAGAGGAAACAAGCCATGGATTCAGAAATGCAAAATATTCAAATGGGAAACACACATCTAATGGTGTTTGAATTGGGACGTTTTTTTTTTTCTTCCATGATTATTTTCATTTGGGTGAAGGAAATGCATGAACTTTGTTGTATTATTTTTCTCTAGGAATAAATTTCAAGGTGGGTGGGTTTTGCCGATTTCATCATCTTATTGTAGTAAGTAATGCATAAAATTAAACAAAAAAATTATGCAAAATTAGTTCTATTTTTTTTTTGTTTACACAAAATTAAGAGATGTTGACAAGGATCATATTATACTTGCGTTTGTAATTTTTCATCTTGTAATTAATTGTAGATTTTTGAATAGTAATATTAAAAAATTGAACTAGCGTCAATTGATTCAAACAGTAAGACCTAAAAGCTTAATGCCCGTCCGTGTGAGCTTAGTTAAATTGTTAAGGGCATTGTATAGTACATATAAGAGTCGGGGCTTAAGAAAGTGAATTTTTAACCACTACAATACTTGATAAAAAACACTTAATGCATTTTTACTTTAAAAAAATAAAACATTTTTCTAACCAAATAAAAAAGATTAATACATTTTAAAATCAAAGTCACTTGATTAAAAATACAAAAACTAGACATAGTACAAAAGGAGTATATATAAATATGGAGAAAAAGAGAATGTCAATAGCACAAAAATAGGATAGGCGAGAAACTCCAACTGCCAAACCCATACACACACCAAAGAGGCAGGGCAGTACCATACACCTGGAAGAGACTGCCAGGACGGCTCCCATCAAGAGAAAATCACACATGAAATATAGAAAATTACATAAAAATCAAAGATAGAAATTAGTATTTTATTACTATGAAAATTTCAAAATATAGAAATAAGGAATAAAGATATTTCATAAAAATCAAAGATATTTTTAATTCAATGAACTAATAATAGAGTGAAGTTATATTTTAGTCCTGTAAAAAATTCACAAAAAGAGATGAAGGGATCCATAGACGCTTGCTTTGGGGGGGCAAAGGGATCTGCAAAAATTCCTTGGGTCAGTTGGGATGAGATAAACAGAAAAACAAATACACCAATCGCAGAGATGGAATAAACAGAAAAAACCTAGTTGATAGATGACAGCTGATAGTTTATAGCTGATGACTGATGACTGATGGTTGATAAGTTAATTGAAGTGTTTGGTAAAATTAGCGGTTCAACTTGCTAATTGAAATGCATTAGGATTGTGGTTTGGAGTTTAATATTAGCTGAATTTGTATATTCCTCTTCTTAGGCAAGTCTGGTATTTAGCAGCAATAGTTGTGTTGAATGCCTCTCACAAGAAGAGCTGAAGTCAAAGGAAAATCATATCTATCAATAAGAACCCTCAATATTGAGTGAAGGAAAATTTTCACCACAATTGATATGATTTTCATGCATAAAAGTTGGAAGAAAACTTAACTATAAGTTTACTATCTTTGAGATTGATATTTTCTTTATGTCATTGTCGCCTTCTTGTTTTCTATTCTCTAACCCAATTTCCATGATTTCTCTGTTCTACCATAAAAAACCATTGATCTGTCAAGTTATGTATCCCATCAATAATAAAGTTAAATAAGCTAGATTATTAGATAGCATAGGATCTATGATTTCCTCCAACCACTGGCATCTTAGGTGAAAAAATAATTCCATTGCTAGCCTCCCAAATCTCTCAAACGGTTGCAAGCCAGATAAGAGTCAGGCCTTTACAATGATTCTTGTTGCAAGAACAGGAGGAGAAATTATAAAGTAGATCTAGCCATGACGTGGTTATAAAAAAAGGTAACAAAAATGTTATTGATGAATTACATAGTGGGCTAAAATATGTCTCGACCTCATGAAACGAACTTCGTAACTTCATTGCATGTCAGCTAAAAGAAAAAATTACAAATTGAATATGTTTCAGACAAACATAATCTAAGAGAGGTTGCATAAAATAGGTATTTAACACTAAATGGGCTAAATACATAACAATATCTTAAATATAACTTCATTGAATGAAAGTTAAAAAATAATAAAAATCAAAAACAGTTTAGACACAAGTCTTTTAAAACAACTTCCACAAAAAGGAATTTAACAAGGAGTTTAGACACATTTTATTAAATACGTTTGAAATACAGTATCTTTTATGAGAACATGTAGGGGTATTTTACATCACATATATTTGGAACTATAGCTTTATGTTTGGCTATATACACCAATGAGAATTTTATGAGAGTGTTTTTTATTTTACAAATACCAAAACGAATTGAGACAAAACCCCTATGCTTATCATTTTATTGTGCAATAATGCTCTCTAAAGTCAAAACACCTAAACTAGCCCCGGTGATATTGTACTTTGCTGAACTTATATGATATTGCTGTAGAGTGCCTTGAGAACAGAGGTCATATCAGATTCCATAGATTTCTCAACTTGTAGAGAATGTAATTTTATGCATTGGTTATAGCAATATGCAACATGTTTTGAAATGGGAGAGTAATATGGCATGGCATGCAAAACCTAATCTTACAGATAACATAATCTTTTGTGTGAACATGTCCGATGACTAGTTCAATCTTGTTTGATCAGTTATACCTTATAAGCAAACATACAATAGGATAACCTTTGGTGACTGATATGAGAAGAAAGGAAAACAGACACCAGCTGAATGTTGATGAAATCTTCTGCGTCATCGATGTATTCTTTTAACTGAAACAAGAAAGGGGAAACGATGATCGATAAACTATAGATAAACTACGGTGAAATTGGAAAGAAAAGTGTTAATGTAGATAGCAATGTGTGTGTTTACCGATGTAAGCTTGGTTAGAATGATGTCAACGACAACAAAATATGGTCTAACAACATCTCAAGTTCTTATATATGTTCTGTTGCATATCCCTCCTTGAGCGTGAGGGGGTGTGTTGGTACTCTTCACCTTGCAAGTCGGTTTTGTAGTATGCTGATTCTCGGTAGGCAAGAGAATCACGCATTCACGCAGTCAAATAATTCTCCTCCACTTGATAAGATTTTTCCACCGTGAAATTGTTCGATTGAGAGTTTGAGGTTATGGAGAGTTGTGGTGTTAGGGTTTATGTCTAGGGATAAGATTTTTCCGGAACGATAAACACCATGGTTGTTGTCACTGTCGATTACCCAAACTAGGTTTAGTTTCCACGAAGAAGAATAAAGTGGTGCAGAACCTCACAACTAAATTATGCATACCTATTTATAAACGCAAGGATTTCTTCTTTATAAAGCAACTTAACAATATTATTTTTCTAAATATATATTTGTTCCTTTTTATAAATAGATATGACCAAAAAAAATTCTCATCAAACAAATTTAATATTATCATAATTTATTATTATTTTTTATTTATCAATTTTTTAATATATTTTATTTGGATATGGATCAACAAAGTGTAAAGTTAGAAAATCAAGAGTTGTGATTGTAATAATCCCAAAATTTAATATCTACATTTGATTTACTCAACTCCCGTTTTGTCCCTATTGTCCAATTCAAATTTTTTTAGCAACAAGATCCATCTCAGCAACCAAGATTGCTCCATGTGTGTAATCACTTGCATCACACATCATTTCAAAATGAATATCCCAATTTGGAGCAATCATTACCAGCGCATTAACTAAGTTAGTTTTAATCAAAGAAAAAGAATATATACATACAGAGTCAAAATTAAAATCATTTTTCTTGATCAAGAGGTTACATAGGAACTTTGCAATTTTTTATGGTTACAACAACCAGTAACGAGAGTTGTAATCATTTTCCTTGATCAAGATGATTACAAAGGGAAAATAAATTAAGGTTCTCTTAAAGGAGGAAAATGTGATTTACTCTGAAAATGATTCCTATTAATAAATAAATTCTTAAATATTTAATAATAACTAAAAAATACAACATGACCATCATTTTAAATTTACATTTTAACGGCTAACCACTCTCACAACGTATTTTTCATTTTTTTTTCCCTTGTTGTACTATTGTGTTTGCCTACTGACTATATGACTGACCACATTGATATTGCACAAATAATGGTGATTCACCATTATTTAAGAATCCATATTGTGATTTAAATTTTAAAAAATAATATTTTATTTTTTATAATTTTGTTAGGTTTTTTTTTTATGATTATTCTCAATAAAAATAAAGAACAAAACAAGAATAAATATAATAATATCATTGGAAGATATTGAAAAATTAAAAAAAAATAAAAAATAAAGGGTTCAAAGACCAATACCAAAGTGCAAGGATCAATATCAAAAAATGTTGAAGTTCAGGGACTAATACCAAAACTTTGGAATATTTGAACTCTAAAAATTTTCTTTTAATGTGCCACGTGACGTGGAATAATTGGTCCACGTGGCAAAACGTTAACTTTGATTTATTTTTTTTTAAACTTTGACTTAACAGAAGGAACAAAGCCAACATTTTTACAAAATGCAGAGACAAATGTCAAACAAAAAAAAAGTGCAAACACTAATGCCAAAATATGATAAAAATGTAAAAACTAATCACATATTTAAGCCTTAATTTTAATTTCATTGTATTATGACAACCATTTCTAGCCGAAAAAATAAGGGCAATAATGCTGCTAAAAAAAAGTAAAAGAAAACTAGGGAAGACGGTTTGTTCTGTTGGAACAAAGGGTGTTTCACAATTATACCACTTAAGTTTTGATGATAACAAGGTATTAAAAATTATCAATTGGATATGCTAAACATTTATTCAAGTGTGCAGGACCATCAAAGTTTTACTTTCAAGAGGTTCTGTTTGAATAAATTAAAGAGCAAGGAAATCTTAAACTGAAGCTTGAAGAACATCTGACTGAAAGCGCTCCTGGAAAATCAGAGTCAGAATGCGTCTGAAGAAAGAGCTTCTGAAGATGACGTCATCAGAAGCAAGTTCATCAGAGGCAGACTCATCAGAAGCAAATGGTATCCAGAGGCAGATTCATCAGAAGCAAAGATTCTTCAGACACTAAGAAGCGTTGACAAAGTACAGTGTACGAAAAGTACAACCACTATGCCTACGTTTGTCCCTGCAACCACCAACTCTGCACAATGTCTTCTATACACGACAAGAATAACAGTAACTGTAGCAGAAACTTTTCCATATTTGATGGAATGGATTTGAATTTGATCTCATTGTACAAGCCTCAAATCAAGCAAAGGATCAAAGGTGTCAAATCAGCTTCGGTAAAGAAAAAAGTGATGAGCTGGCAGTTCTCCAACGTCTCTCAAAACCTCTATAAATAGAGCTGAAGACTTGAAGAACGAAACAACAAGTGTTACAACGAATACACGCGAATTGAGTCCTTCTCTCATATTCCAAGTCGCAATACTTGCTCATCAACAACTTAGATAATTCTTACAAATGCTCACATTTTAGAATTTCTAAGTATATAAGAAAACAGAGTCTGTTCTGTTTCGTTTTGTATTGTGAATACCTCTGATAGTATATCAAGTATTCAAAACTCCTTTCAATTCTTTGTAATTGTTCTAAAGTCTCTTGCTTGTGTGCTTGAGCATTTGAAGTCTCTTTCTTGTGTGATTGAGCAAAGGAAGTCTCTTACTTGTGTGTTTGAGCAACTTGTAATTTGATATTACATTTTAGTGAAACTCTCCTTGGAAGTGCAAGGAGGACAGGACTACTTCCGGTTTGTGGAAGGAACCTGTATAAAATTGCTTGTGTCTTCTTTCTTTCTTGCATCTGTTCTTTATTCCGCTGCTAAGACTCTGAACTCTGATCAAAGTCTGAACTCCATCAGACTCTGTATCTTGAGAACAGTGTTATTTTTCGTAAGAAAGAAACGTTTTTGAAAACACAATTCAACCCCCCCCTTCTTGTGTTTTTCCCACCTTCATGTTCATAGTATCATGTCAACACCAGACGGACAGGCCTTCCATCTCGGTCCTACAGTGTTGTTTTGTACGGGCAAAGTTATGGTGCATAAGTCATTTCCTTATGCACCATGCATAAACACTTCACAACCATTAGATTTCCTTCAGACTCTCACAATCTGATCGCACACACGCCTCTGAAGCCTTGCTCGCTCGCTCGCTCCGACCTGATTTTCACCTTTGTTCGTCGCTCCGACGTGATTTAGAGGTTGCACAGATTTCTCCAGAGACATTCCTTTCCTCCTCCAAAACTGCTGGAAACCATTAAGTACATCTAATAGTTTTGGAGTACAACTCACAAAAACCATTTCTTTCCTCCCCCTCCAATTGTGTCAGTCCAAAACTGAATGATGGCAATGACTCTAGGTCCTTAGTTGTTTTCACCTGCTGGAAACCATTAAGTACATCTAATGGTTTTGGATTAAAACTCACAGAAATCATTTTTGGATTTATGCAGGGTACATAAGGATTTCCTTATGCACCATAACCGCACCCGTTTTGTACACCACAAACCAATTCAATCATCGGTCAGCACATAATACTAATCTTTGATGTTTCAATCAGAATGAATGTCTTCAATGGTCCTAGTACCACCCTTAAAGTTGAATAAGAAAGACTTTAATTACATAATTGGTTTCTTGTTGTTCCTTGGACCTTAGTACATCATTTCAAGTGGACTAGTAGCACATTGGAAAGACTTTGTCTTCATTCAATTTGAAACAATATATGTGATTTAATTGGATGCACGTATAAAAAAAATTACACTATCAATGTATTGAAATTAATCTCTATGCTATAATTTGTAAAGATTTTGTTAAATGTCACAATTTTTAAAAAGATTTTGAATCCTTCGTTTAATGACTGTAATATTAGTAGATATATTTAATGTTTCATAACATCTTATAAGAGTATATTTGTAAAAATGTTTAAAAAGTTACAACAGTTAATGATAACATTGGTTTTGATACCTTTTGGTTTTTCTTCTTATAATAACGATGGAATATATTATTTGTACTAAAATATACGTGCATACTATGTATTAATGGTTCCAAGATATTGAACAAAGGAGGGGCCCAAACCCTTGCTCCCCTATGTGAATCAGTCACTGTTTACACTCATTCTAGGTGTAAGGGGATCCAAGACATTAATGGTTCTACTTGCAACCAAGAAAACATTAAGATGGCTGTACTTTGCATTAATTAGCACGCACATGGGAATACTTGGACTAAGTCATCTCAATTGAATTTGGAATTTGATAAAATGAAAATGATGATAACAAAATTAACACAAACAAACACAATGGAGAAGCATAATCAGGTGCTAATGCTAATCGTGTGTACTTTCTTACTTTTCTCCAGGCCCACTTTCTCTAAACAGAACACTCTTACTTCAAATCAGTTCATGCAATACGGTGATACGCTTGTTTCTGCTGCTGGAATGTATGAAGCCGGATTTTTCAAATTTGGCGATCCACAACGCCAATACTTCGGTATATGGTACAAGAACATATCACCAAGGACTATTGTATGGGTTGCCAATAGAAATACTCCTGTACATAACTCAACAGCAATGCTGAAACTTACTGATCAAGGAAGTCTTGTTATTCTTGATGGCTCCAAAGTTGTCATCTGGAACTCCAATTCATCAAGATTTGCGGCGGTGAAATCAGTTGTTGTGCAGTTGTTAGATTCAGGAAACCTTGTTGTCACATATGCAAACAGCACACAGAACTTTTTGTGGGAAAGTTTTGATTATCCTGGTAACACTTTCCTAGCTGGAATGAAGCTGAGAAGTAACTTAGTTACTGGTCCATATAGATATCTCACTTCTTGGAGATCCTCTGAAGATCCTGCTGATGGCGAGTTTTCGTATAGGATAGAGACTCATGGTTTTCCTCAACAGGTTATTGCAAAGGGAAAAACAATTCTGTATAGAGGTGGGTCATGGAATGGATATCATTTCAATGGAGTTTCTTGGCAAATAGTTCATAGAGTCTTGAATTACTCATTTGTGTTAACTGATAAAGAAGTCATTTATCAATATGCAACGTTTAACAGCTCAATGATTACTAGATTTGTGCTAGATCAATATGGAATTCCAAACCGTTTTATATGGTCAGATCAGACACAAAATTGGGTGGCTATAGCCACTCGTGCTCTAGACCAGTGTGAAGATTATGGCTTTTGTAGTATCAACTCAAATTGCAATATTAATGATTTTCCAGTATGTGAATGCTTGGAAGGTTTCATGCCGAAATTTCAAACAAAATGGAAGTCATCGGATTGGTCTGGTGGGTGCCTCAGGAGAACAAAATTGAATTGTCACACTGGGGATGGCTTTCTGAAGTACACAAGCATGAAGTTGCCAGACACGTCAACATCTTGGTATGACAAGAGCTTCAGCCTTGAGGAATGTAAGACAGTGTGTTTGAAAAACTGTACTTGCACTGCATATGCAAATTCTGATATCAGAGATGGTGGGAGTGGCTGCTTACTTTGGTTTAACAACATTGTGGACATGAGGAAACATCCTGACGTAGGACAAGACATTTACATACGACTCGCATCTTCAGAACTTGGTATTTTAATTTCCAAAGACATATTTTACCTCTTCAGTTAGATAGATAGCAAAAATTTATATATCCATCTTTTAAGTAAGCTTCCATACCTGCTTGTTGACTGATATTTATTTCAACCATCAGATCATAAAAAGAATAAGAGGAACTTGAAGCTTGTTGGGACTCTTGCAGTAGTTATTGCATTCATTATAGCACTAATCGTTCTTGTATTGGTCGCATCAGCATATAGAAAGAATCTTGGTAAGCCAAGTGAAAGAGTTATGATAAGTAAATATCAAATATTTTTGACTTATAGTCCTCAAACAATGTTCCAAATACAATTAGTTACAATGAATGGAAAAGAAGTTTTCCTCAAATAACATTAAACCACTTCAATTAGTACTTATATAATATTCATATATCTTACAATATACCAGGGTATATAAAAATGTTACTTCATTGGAAGCACAAGAAGGAGAAAGAAGATGTTGACTTGGCAACAATATTTGATTTTTCAACCATCACTAGCGCAACAAATCAGTTTTCTAACAAAAACAAAATAGGAGAAGGCGGATTTGGACCGGTATACAAGGTAATGTCATTGTTTATTACCAATTTAATTTATCACCTTAATTCACCATGAATTTTTTGTACTAATATTTCAAAAATTATTAACAGGGCATATTGGCAGATGGACAAGAGATTGCTGTTAAGAGGCTATCTAAAACATCAGGACAAGGAACTGAGGAGTTCAAAAATGAAGTAAAGTTGATGACAACACTTCAACACCGTAATCTTGTTAAACTTCTTGGCTGTTCTATTCAACAAGATGAAAAGTTGTTGATCTACGAATTCATGCCAAACAAAAGTTTGGATTGCTTTATTTTTGGTTTGAACTTTCGCACCACTCAAATATATTGATCTCAAATTTTCTACTACCAAAGTGTAGTACTCGCGCTAACTTAAGAATGTGAAAATCTGTTAGGTACTACTATGCAAAGCAAATTACTAGATTGGACTAAGCGCTTGGAAATTATTGATGGGATTGCTCGAGGGCTGCTGTATCTGCATCAAGATTCCACACTAAGAATCATACATAGAGATCTCAAGACAAGCAATATTCTTCTTGACATTGATATGATCCCAAAGATATCAGATTTTGGTTTAGCCAGATCATTTATGGGAGACCAAGCTGAAGCTAATACAAATAGAGTGATGGGAACATAGTAATTTCTCTGTATTTATTTCAATTTAAAGCTTAAATACCTCTTTAGTCTCTGTCAAATAATTAAATATAGGTTTTAGTTTCAATGAAACATTTTTGTCAGTTTGAATTCTTAATTAAATATAGGAAAGAGTGTGTTTTGTTTTCGTTATTTTGGTAAAAAAAGTTAAGGGATTAAATAGTAGAAAAATATGTCGCTAGTATAGTTACAGGTTCGGAAAAATTATTTAAAACTTCAGTTCTGCTATGTTAGAACTCCTTTCAATATATGTTTTTTCCTAACTTCAATGTTTTTTCTTGCAGTGGATATATGCCTCCAGAGTATGCGGTGCATGGATTTTTCTCAATAAAATCTGATGTTTTTAGCTTTGGAGTCGTTGTACTTGAGATTATTAGCGGCAGGAAGAATCGTGGATTTTCTGATCCTCAACATAATCTAAACCTTCTTGGTCATGTAAGTTTTGAAGTGTATATTCGTTTGTGACACAATATAGTCATAGTTGCATTCCTTATATATCTTTTTTTCTCTCGGTATATCTTCTGGAAGGTAAAAAATTCAAAATAAATTATACTAATTTATATCACGACAATTTATCAATTATCATTACATTAAATGAAAATTCAGTAAGTATTGAGCTTACTCTTTATGTAATTTTGATGTCTTTTTAGGCATGGCGACTATGGATTGAAGAAAGGCCTCTGGAGTTCATAGCTGACATATTATGTGATGATGACATATCTGCGAAAATAATAAGATTTATTCATGTTGGTCTATTGTGTGTACAACAGAAACCAGAAAATAGGCCTAACATGTCGTCTGTGGTTTTTATGTTGAAGGGTGAAAATTTACTCCCCAAACCAAGTAAACCTGGGTTCTACGCAGGAAGAGATACTACAAATAGCATAGGATCTTCATCTATAAATGAAGCTTCAATCTCATTGGTTGAGGCCCGGTAGAAAGTCACTGTACTTGACACTGAACAGCTAACTATTTTACCGACACGAATCACTTGTATTATTTCTGAAGATATGTATCATGGATGCATCATATAGTGTCTCTGTGACCGCAACAAGCCGAGAAGTGAAGATTAAAACAAGTGATGTTTTGTTTAATTACCGCAATATTTCCACGAATGTGTGTTGGAATTTACCACCTGCAAAATGGTTGAACTAAAATGTAGCTCATTTTGTGATTTGTAGAGGATCTAATATTTGGTGTTCTGGGTTGTTTTTCTAGATTCTCATGTAATTGTGCAGTTAGATACTTAGATTTACAGGTAACATGGAGACACCAAGGGTTTCAGAGCTATGAATTTAGTATGACTCTAAACTTGTTATAATGTTGGCATCAAAGTACTTAATATACACGTACTATGTAAGAAAACTACATCTTACTGCAACACGCTTATTAGTATTCATATCATCTACATTTTCTAAATTAAATTGAAGTACATCCATGAAGAATTGATTTAGAACTCCTCCATAGCTTAGAAAGTGCGATCAACTATTTAGATAAATATGATCTATTTTGTTTGTGGCTGAAATACGGTGTCTTCATATCAGTTTGCTTTTCAAACAATTAAAAAAAAATACACTCATGAAAACACGATATCAGTCTAGTTCATACAAATAACGTGTAAACAACTATACACCTCTAATTCAAAAACAACGCTTCAGCCATCAGTTCGGCCGCTGTTCATCTCGCTAAAAAATCAAGAACGAAATCTGAATCAAAACCTTCCTCAAACGCCTCTTTTCACTGATGTTCCCTCCAAGAATCAAAGGGAGTATAGACTTAAACTTATACATAGTGTTAAAAGTTGAAAATGACATGTATTCTACAACAATTTTGTTGATAAATTGAGAGGGAGTATCAAAGACGAAGAAAATAACACCCTAAATTACAAAGTTAAACAAGTTGAGGCAGCAGGAACCTTAATGTCAACTGAATATTCACGAAACTTGTCATTGGAAAAAGAGTAAGCACAGTTGAGATTCATCTTCCGAACGGCGCGGCGATTACAGAAAAGAGTGAGGACACCATTAACTCATAGACATCACTTTCACACTATTGAATTGTGTTCAGAGTTCTTGGTCCCAAATACAACACCTCCCCATTACTCTTTAGTAAAATTTTGACCAAATGATGGATTTGGACTAGTAGAGTAATATTGGTTCCTACTTGAAAAACTAAAATTTGTCTTCTTCCAATGCTCCATCCTAGTATAAGAAACAAATTTAAATAGTTAGTATTTCACTAACATCTAGTTTCTTCATTCATTGATTCAATAGAATCAATACCAATGTTTTCCTACAATTTTCTATTTTCTGTGATAGGTTACTGATGCTTCTAGTGTTCCTATTCCTTTGAATTCATAGTCCAAGTAAAAATGATGATAAGTAAAATGGTATTAAATTAATTCTCACTTTGAGTTGTTAATATTTTCTTTGTTTTATAGTAGTGATATTCATCTTTTCTATTTACTTCATGTAGGAGAAGATTAGGAGGCTGATATGGAAACTTGAAGATGGAAGTTTGAAGTTCGAAACTAGGCTATTAAGTAGATTGTTATAAAATAAAATAAAATAAAATAAAAGGACAAGATCAAAGATGAAGAAGGTGAAAGCTTTGTGTATTATTCTGTTCACAAGCGTGTCTTTACACTAAACTATGAGCAAGTGAGCAAGTGAACGATCAAAGTAATTAAGGACCACTAACCATTCATTCACTTATGGGAGTTATAGGAAGGTGGAAGACTAAGGATGGACATCCACTAAGTTAACTATTCATAACACTCACTCTTGGATGTCCATTAGGATATGCCTCATTAAAACCTTACTAGAAAAAACCTAATAGGGAAAAATCCTAGCGAAGGAAAAAGAGTACAATATCTGATATATCTGCCTCGTTAAAAACCTTATCAGGAAAACACAGTGGGACCAATCTTTTGTATGAGTTGTTTAAAAATTATGCTTGGGAGGCTGCAAGATTATGAAACGAACAAAATTGTTGATTGCTTGTATCATCATTCTTCTTAAAATCATATCCTTTCAAGTGAACAATGCACATGGTATCATATTCATAAATGATTGTTGCATTCACTCTTCCAAAAGACAAATCACAAATTTCTTCTATGTGTTCAATCAAATCCCTCAATCAAACACATTAGCGTTGAGAATCAAACAAATAACTTGCATAACTAAAATAACAAATGGTAGATGATAGCATAAATAACTATCAAGGTACATTATTCTTCCTTAACTGAACTAAAACTTGGTAGTTCAGGACCGATTAGTTTGTCATTATTTACTCAAACTCTCAACCAATATTTGTTTCATGATCAACAAAAGTGATATTCTTCAAATATTCAACTTAAAATATCAAATAAATATTTATCCTTCCTACATATTTCATCTTAATTTCTTATATTTAAGAAATTAACTTTCAAAAATATGTTCAGAAGTTCTCATATTTATTTTCAAGTGAAAAAATTATATCATTTATATATCTCTCTTTTAGAAAATATTCATTATGAATATTATACATCATGTTTCTAAATTTTTATTTGATTAAGTAATATATTAAAGAATTTGAATTGTATGTTTTGATAAAGTTAAAACCTTCATGGTATAAAAATAACAAGTTAGTCATTAAAGACTTCCTTCATATAAATTGGATCTTTAATGTGGTGATAGCCTTAATCTCTAATTCACTTTAGGTGAATACGTCTCTTCAAAATTAATAGTAAATTTTCACCAATGCTCTTGAACAATAATCCAAACTTTATATAAATATTTCATGATTTTCATTTTATTTTTGCATCTTAATATACATAGACTACCGTCTAAAAACCATCTGCTTTGCAAAGCTAGTTTAATTTCGCATCAAATGCATCTTTTCATTTGGTCAATCATTGTATTTTCTATAATACTTAATCGACTTTGATTCATGATTCTCATTATCATTTTTACACATAGTGCTATATTTTATGTCAAAACATCATCAATGTTGACTTTATTTTCCGATTCCATCGAATTTAATTTATGACATAATTTATCGATATCTCTTTATTTATATAAATTTCAGATACCTGATCAGTTTTGATGGAACTAAAAAATAAATTATGTTAAATTTCTCGTCTGTTGAACCGACTGCTCTACCACGCATTAGGAGCAATTGAGATTTATTCGCGATATTATATTATCCAACGTGAAAGGCTATTTAGATATGAATAATAGCAACTAATATTTTGTTTGCTTAACTTTGCAAATAAAATCATATTTTGAACTTCTAGTTCACACTAATTTATATGAGGATCAAAATGAGAATAGTAATCATTTATTTCAAATGATTTATTTGAACTTCTAGTTCATATATTTAGCTTCTTATTTTTTCATTTGAACTTCTGGTTCATATATTCAGCTGCTTATTTTCTCTCCATAATATTGAGAAAACTAATTTATCAATTGATAATCATCCTACTGAACTTTATATTGATCTTCAATTGTTTATTCAAGATATTTTACAATAGATGGAGATTCATATCAAATATTGTTTGTCAATATTCATTTACGACCCGTCTAAGTGCGTATTGTTGGAGCAATTGAAACATTGACAACACATCCAAAAATGTTTATATGGGAAACATTAGGTTTATAAACCAAAAATGGAATAGTGAACTAGGAGATGACTTAAATATGCTAACTTGTTGACTTGATGTGAATTGATGTCTCAAAATGAGAGTACAATTAACATTAGACTTCTAATGAATGGATCTTCAAGTCCATTTTTTTATGAGCATATGCTACTTGAATGTTCAATAGCAATTCTGATGTACATTTAATACTTATTTGATGAGGAAAATGAGATGTTAGTCAAATACTCTCACAAACTTTTGGTTGTGAGTTAACAGTAAACAAACATGCGACCATAACTTATGCATCAATTGAAGTTATAAAACATATGCCTCATTTACATGATCATTATGTGTGTATTGATTCACAAATATATCCAAACGTGAGACTCATTCCTTAAATTACCAACTTTCTTTGGGAATTAGTAATGCACAAAAGTTATTAGACTTGAAGAAACCTCTGGCTCTTCGATACATATATACTAAAAAAAAATCAACTATTTTTTTCTTCGCATCATAATATATTCAAGAGACCCAACTAGTCTTGCCAACAACAAACTTAATATGATTTTGTAAACTTCTGGTTTTCAACAATATGTGCTTCAATTGCACAAATATAAACGTAGTATATTCTAAAAGAAAAGACACGTAACTTTTTTATTTCTTATAGAGATATTCAACATCTCCTTCATTTGATAATAAAAATATTTTATAATAAAAATTACTAAATTAATCCTCAAAATATTAGTTTTAAATAATAAAGGTGAATGATATTTTTTCCCAAATGAATAGATGCACACTTGGTAACTTGGACCTTCATTTTTATTTTTTTTTGACTAAGTTAACATACAGCATACAATATATATATATATATATATATATATATATATATGGGGGCTGCTAACTTACAACCACCTAAAAACACTAAGGTGCAAGTTAGCAAGCTGCACCCACTTATAATTTACTAAATCACCCTTTTGTTTATATTATAATTAATTTTAAATAGAAGGGCAATTTTGTAACTAGCTTAAAAAAGATCCTTAAAAAAAGAAACAAAAAAGACCATGACATGCTTAAGGTACAAAACATGTAATAACGACAAACTTTTAAGGAAACAATATTTAGAATAATGAAAGTGGGTGTAAATTAATGAAGGTTGTTAACTTGCACCTTGATAATACTTATAAAAATGAGTGTTAATAATCAAGTAACTTGGACCTTAATAATTTTAGCTGGATGTAGCTTGCTAACTTGCACCTTAATGTTTTTAGGTGGGTGTAAGTTAGCAACACCCTATATATATATATATATATATATATATATATATATATATATATATATATATATATATATTGATGAAACATAACTTATATATGTACAACAACAAAATACTATGTAGGGTGGCCTCTGCATTAATGAGTTTCAGCATTAATTTTTCTTTTATTTTCTTTTGAATAGCAGTGATTTTCAGCATTTCAGTTGAGTTTTGTACAAGGGTGCCTTTATAATTGGCACAGCTTAGTCCAAGTCTTCTCGTGTGATAATTGTTGAAAAATCCAAACAATTTTGTGGTGTATAATCTAGTCTACTCAGCTTAAAGCTTTGGTTTGTTGACAAATGTGAACGGATAAATTGACAATTAGCAGCACCAAGGTAATGGACATGTTTGTGGGGCCAAGGGGGCTACCACTAAGGTAATCAGACAAAACTATGAATATATATTTCTTTCTTCATTTCTGCTATATTTTTTTTTTATATTACCTTTGCTATATTTTTATTTAAATGCATACAACAACAACCAATTGTCTATTTCACTAAGCGAGGTCGGCTACATGGATCAAATGTCATCATAATGCTCTATCGTATACCATGTTTCTATCCAACTATTAATATCTAGATTTTTGTTTCTAACAATATTTTTGTTTTTTAATTTTCTTTTTCTAAACTGATATTTTGAATAAATTAAGTCTATGCTTCTTGACATTCATACTTCAGGTACTCTTTCCTTCTCCATCATCACTGTTACACACAGAGGTAAAAAGTCTTGGCCAACATAGAAAGGTTTACGTTGTTGATTTCACACCACCAACTTGTTGATATTTTGTTTGAAATTTGCATCAATTAGCACGCAAATGGAAAGACTTGGCAATTGAATATGGAGTTTGATAAAATGAAAATGATTAGGACAAAACAAACAAACCAACACAAACACAATGGAGAACCATACTAAGGTGCCAGTGATAATTGTGTGTACTTTCTTATTTTGCTCCATGCCCACTTTATCTAAACAGAACACTCTTACTACTATTTCTCCAAATCAATTTATGCAATTCGGTGATACGCCTGTTTCTGGAGCTAGAAGGTTTGAAGCAGGATTTTTCAACTTTGGAGATTCACAGCGCCAATACTTCGGTATATGGTACAAGAACATATCACCAAGGACTATTTTGTGGGTTGCCAATAGAAATACTCCTACACAAAACTCAACAACAATGCTGAAACTTACTGATCAAGGAAGTCTTGTTATTCTTGATGGCTCCAAAGGTGTCATCTGGAACTCCAATTCATCAAGAATTGCGGCGGTGAAATCAGTTGTTGTGCAGTTGTTGGATTCAGGGAACCTTGTTGTGAAAGATGCAAACAGCTCTCAGAACTTTTTGTGGGAAAGTTTTGACTATCCTGGTAACACTTTCCTTCCTGGAATGAAGCTGAAAAGTAATTTAATTACTGGTCCATATAGATATCTCACATCTTGGAGAAGCCCTCAAGATCCTGCTGAAGGTGAGTGTTCATATAGGATAGATATGCATGGTTTTCCTCAACTGGTAACTGTAAAGGGAGCAACAGTTTTGTATAGAGGAGGGTCATGGAATGGATTTCTTTTCAGTAGTGTTTCTTGGCACTGGTATATAACTAATTATAAAATCTTGAATTTCACCGTAGAGTTCACTGACAAAGAATTCTCTTATCAATACCGAATCATGAACGCTTCGATTATTATTAGAATGATACTAGATCCATACGGAAATTCACAACGTTTTCTATGGTCAGATAGCACACAAATTTGGGAGGCTCTATCTTCTGGTCCTGCCGACCAGTGTGATGATTATGCCTTGTGTGGTATCAACTCTAACTGCGATATTAATAACTTTCCAGTATTTGAATGCTTGGAAGGTTTCATGCCAAAATTTCAGCTACAGTGGGAGTCATCAGATTGGTCTGGTGGGTGTGTAAGGAAAACAGAATTAAATTGTCTCCATGGAGATGCGTTTTTGAAGTACACAAACATGAAGTTGCCAGATACATCAACATCATGGTATAACAAGAGCTTGAGTCTTGAGGAATGTAAGACAATGTGTTTGAAAAACTGTACTTGTAACACCCCTACTAGAAATCACCTAGGATATCTAGCATGTGTGTTAAACTTGGCGTCGGATACATTAAAAGTACAACAAATAAATATTCTCTGAACAAATCATAGAATTTCTTGCCGGTTACCTCCGAAATAGTTCCACTCACGTGTACTTTATATAGTCAAGCTACTTCTTCTTCATCACGAACCATCCTGCCGTATAATAACTTGTATATCTGAAGAAAAAATAAAATAAAAGGGATTGGGGTGAGACAAGATGTCTCAGTGAGTTCCATCTATCCTAGGCTATAGGTAACCTCGAGGAACCTAGGATCGCCATCTGTTTCTAAACTCAACCGGTTGTGGGTTATACGATTTTATTATGCAGAACTGAGCATTGAGGGGCTAACTAGAATCGATGTCTGAAATACTACCTTGATTAAATAATAAATACAGTCATACTCATAACTTAATCATAAACATAATCACCATAATCATAATAATAATCATAAACATATATCCAAAGTGTCGTATTCTGGTATAGCTTTTACTTTGACATACTTATCTGAGTATGTCTCCGATTCTTTTCTGATAACAATTAGTTTCGGCTAACTGAGTCGGAGTTCCGTAACTAAAATTCATCATTTCCAATGATTGACAAAATGCCCATAAGATATTGCTTCGCAGCTAATTCATATTAAACATAATTTTTATGTTAATATGTGTATGCTAGGTTAGTATTCATGTTGGAGGGTCCTTAGAATTTTTTCATTGGTTCCATAATTGAAAAATATAAGTTTTTCAAATACTAACCGAATAAGTCTTGACTTAAAATTTCATATCATTAGTTATACATTTCATTATTGTTACTATGAGCCGTACCTCATAGGCTACATTATCTCTTCGTTGTAGCAAACGGAGTTTCGCATTCGTTACTATGAGCCGTACCTCATAGGCTACATTATCTCTTCGTTGTAGCAAACGGAGTTTCACATTCGTTACTATGAGCCGTACCTCATAGGCTACATTATCTCTTCGTTGTAGCAAACGGAGTTTCACATTCGTTACTATGAGCCGTACCTCATAGGCTACATTATCTCTTCGTTGTAGCAAACGGAGTTTTTCTCAATTAATTTTTTTTTTCTTTCTATGAGCATATTACTCATTTCAATTTTTCTACTCATTTCAATTTTCTTTCAAATCAATACTATAATTATATACATCAATTGCGTTGATAGAGTTTCCCTCCAACATTTATACTAGCATAAACATACTTATTAATAACATAAATGAGATTTAGAATAAACAAATAAGGATACCTAATTCAAAAATAATCATTCTACTATCTCATATTTATTCTGTTTCAAATGTACCATTCATATGGCATGATAGTCATGCTTGCACAATCAGCAAGTAATCATAAAAATGGTCTAGTTATTCATGATATCTCAATAATCTAACATAATCATAATTGATCCCCAAAGGTGGGTTCTAAGCTAAAGGAACTCACCTTGGCATTAGTCCCGAAATTGCAAGCAGCTTATCCAAAATTTGCAGCTTTTGCTAGCTCCAAAACTCCATAGTCCATTTTCCAAAATAGCTTATGTCTTGGCTTATAGGTCTTGCTCTTTCCGAAACATCTCAAATCATTTGTGACATACTCTTACTTCATCAACCAGCATATACAAAAAAATTCATCCCCGTCCCTGCACCCGAAGTTCGTCGTTTGGCTATTTAAGCACTTCCAGAACAGCTTAATTACCATTTAAGCACCTTTACCATGATTAGAACCGCTTATTCTTTTTCCATTGCTCATATAACAATTCAACATATCCCTCCTAAACTGTTCATCATAAGATAATACCTGACACAACTTAAATTCCAACTTAAGCTATTATCCAAAGGGTTTAACTAGCAACTTATGACTTTTTTTTTATATCAAATTCGACCAAACTTTAACGCAGATGGTCCAAAATGTATAGTAAGCTCTATGATCCACTTATACAGCAGTTTAAATTCACAACTTAGTCATTTAAGGCATTTTGCTCCAAACAGCTTAAGTAACAACTTATGCCCTCTAAACAATTCAATTTCTGCTCAAATTTTCCAGAAACAATACAAACGTGTTTACACACCTTCTATACCAAATATACGAGATTCCAACGTGCTATACTCGGTGATCACTTATAATGGCTTATGAGAACAATTTACACACTCTCAAGGTCTTAGACTCACACACCAGTGCTTCTAGCTTTCTATCATTCTTCATACCATGTTTCTAAATACCATTACCACACATAATCATCTTCAAATTACACATACAACATACACCAAAGTTTGAATTAAATAAATTTCCATGAAAAAGGGATTATACACATGGTGTGTGTATGGTGCGGTTCATACGGGAAAAATAGAGAGAATGGATTTTGTCACTTACCTTGTAATCATACCACTCTTGAGTCCCCTAGAAGCAAGCTTATATGTGGTTTCTCATGAAAATTGAGTAAATAGTCAATTACCCCCTCGAAATTGTAACTTTCGTCAAAAACCCCCCTGAATTTTGCAAAACGTCAAAAACTCCCCTGAAATTGTCAAGCGTCTGTCAATTACCCCCCTCCGTTAATTTCCTCCATCCAACATGATGATGTGGCTGTTAACTGCCACGTGGCACTGCCGCATGGTTAGAAAAGTCATGCCACGTCATAGGGGGTAATTGACTCTTTTTTTTAAAAAAAAAAAAATCTGATTTTTTTTTTCTTTTCAAAATTAACATTTGTGCCACCCACTGACCTTGCAAATACCCCCCTAAAATTTAACATTTATGTGCAAATACCCCCCTCAAATTTAAAATTTATGTAGCAAATTCCCCTCAAATTTATAACTTATATGCAAATATCCTCTCCAAATGTAAAACTTATATGCAAATTACACCTTGAATCATACAACTTTGATGGTAAAGTAAAACTTATTCTTAATCTATATTTTACTATATAGATATAATAATTCTAGAAATGATATTTTTTTGGATCAATTCTAGATATGATATTGATCATGAGAGTGGTTCAATTTTTGCAGCAAGTGCTTCAGTTTTGGTAGTTCAACAACATGTTGGGATAGGATCAAGGTTAGGATCAAATGGCGATGGATTAGAAACACCAAATGGTGGTGAAGAATATAATAATAGTACTGAGACAAATCACCATTCTACATCGTCAAGGGGACACACTGTTTTTAATACAGAACAAACTAGTCCTCATACTTTATAACAAAATATATATAAACCTTTCTTTTTCTTTTTCCTTTTAATGCTTCATAGATTTTTGTATTATGCATTCTGGTGCAGTTACTTTTTTGCATATAAGTTGGAAGTTGTTATAAAAAATGTACATACATACAGTTACATACATGTATCTCTCTTACTTTTTATGTTCTACGACGTACGCACATTTCAAAAATACACATAAAAATTAAAAGAAGTCGTTTTTACATTACAATTTCAATGTGAAATATAATTTATCTATTCTATGCTTGTTCTTGCTTATTATGATGGCATGAATGTGAAGGGAACTCTACATATATCCAAATGGCTAGATAGGAGCTGAGAACTACTGAAGAAGTATCAGAAAAATGTATCACTACAAATAGCACAAGAAATGCTATAAGTAGGGATATTGTACATCAATGAATCCATTTGCAAACATCATCATTCTAACACCAAAATATATCACTTGTGCAGTTTAACTAACTTTTACATATAATAACATGAAAACACCATTATACAGTCCTTCATAATAAGGAAACCACTCTTATGATCAATATCATATCTAGAATTATTATAGATATAGTAAATTATAGATTAAGAATAAGTTTTACTTTACCATCAAAGTTGTATGATTCAAGGTGTAATTTGCATATAAGTTTTACATTTAGAGAGGATATTTGCATATAAGTTATAAATTTGAGGGGAATTTGCTACATAAATTTTAAATTTGAGGGGGGTATTTGCACATAAATGTTAAATTTTGGGGGGGTATTTGCAAGATCAGTGGGTGGCACAAATGTTAATTTTGAAAAGAAAAAAAATCAGATTTTTATTTTATTTTTTTTTAAAAAAAAAGGTCAATTACCCCCCTATGACGTGGCATGACTTTTCTGACCATGTGGCAGTGCCACGTGGCAGTTAACGGCCACATCATCATGTTGGATGGAGGAAATTAACGGAGGGGGGTAATTGACAGACACTTGACAATTTTAGGGGGGTTTTTGACGTTTTGCAAAATTCAGGGGGGTTTTTGACGAAAGTTACAATTTCGGGAGGGTAATTGACTATTTACTCCATGAAAATTGAAAGAGAAATGAAGAATTGGAAAGTTGAAGGAGGGGGCGGTTTTGAGGAATTAAGAAGAGAATGAAAAGTTTTAAAGTGTGTTTCTTGCTTAAACCACCTCTAGAAACTTATGTGTACCATTCATGTAGTGAATGCATGGTAATTTGATGAAGTTTTGGTGGTTAAGGTAGTATAGGGAGGGAACCGAATTCTTAGAGGGAGAAGGGAGAAGAAAATGTTCTAGAATGAAGAAGAAGAATATGGAAAGTGAGAGAAAAATTAGCCTTGGTCCACTTAAAAAAAAATCTTGATTAGCAAGTTTACCATTTTGCCCTTCAAGGGAAAAGACACAATTATCCTTTGTTAATTTGTAACCCTTTAATTCCTCAAGTCCGTTGGGATGATATGAGAGATATTTACCGAATATCTTCGCTTTTCTCAATAAATATTCAACCCTTTAAAAATTATTTCCGTTTTGACATGTTCAACTAATTCGACAGTTTATTACAAATTTAGCGGGATATTACAGTACTTGCACTGCATATGCAAATTCAGATATCAGAGATGGTGGGAGTGGCTGCTTACTTTGGTTTGACAATATTGTGGACATGAGAAAACATCTGGACCTAGGTTAAGACATTTACATACGACTCGCATCTTCAGAACTTGGTAATTTAATTTCCTGTTACATCTTTTGCCTTATCTTTTGCCTTAAAACAAGAAATTATGTGACACTTTTAAGTATATACCAGAGCTATTTCTAAGAACAGTTAATTATGAATCAACTTCCAAATGGAAGTTGTGTTGTTCTCTGTGGATGCCTTTTTCCTTCATTTTAGTAAGCTTATATGCTTGCTTGTTTAATGACATTTACTTCATCCTTCAGATCATACAAAGAATAAGAAGATCTTGAAGCTTGCTGGGACTCTTGCAGGAGTTGCAGCATTCGTTATAGTATTAACGGTTCTTGTATTAGTCACATCAACATCCAAAAAGAAACTTGGTATGCTAGGTGAAAAATTTAAGATATGTAAATCTCAAATATTTATGATTTGCTAAATAGTACCTAAATAGTGTTTCTTACAGAAATAATTACACCTTACAATGAATTTGGATGTTTGATTGATGTGTCCCTTTACTTTGTTAACATTAAAATATTACTTCAGGGTATATAAAAAAGTTATTTCGGTGGAAGGACAGGAAGGAGAAGGAAGATGGTGACTTGGCCACAATATTTGATTATTTTACCATCAATAATGCAACAAATCACTTCTCTAACAGAAACAAGTTAGGAGAATGTGGTTTTGGACCAGTGTGCAAGGTAATGTCTTTGTTACCAAGTTAATTTATCCTCGTATTTCACCAAGTAATGTAAGTACTAAAATTTTCATAAAAATTACTAGAGTGTAATGGCAGATTGCCAAGAGATTGCTGTTAAGAGGCTTTGTAATTCATCGGGACAAGGAGTTGAGGAATTCAAAAATGAAGTAAAGTTGATGGCAACACTTCAACACCGTAATCTTGTAAAATTTCTTGGTTGCTCTATTCAACATGCTGAAAAACTGTTGATCTACGAATTCATGCCCAACAGAAGCTTGGATTACTTTATTTTTGGTTTGAATTCCAACCAAATTCATTGCTCTCATTCTTACTCTTGCCACAATGCAGTTCTCATACTAACTTAAGAATGTGTCATATGTTAGATACTACACGAAGTAAATTACTCGATTGGACTAAGCGCTTGGAAATTATTGATGGGATTGCTCGGGGACTGCTGTATCTCCATCAAGATTCTACACTAAGAATCATACATAGAGATCTCAAAACAAGCAATATTCTTCTTGATATTGATATGATCCCAAAGATATCAGATTTTGGCTTAGCCAGATCATTTATGGGAGACCAAGCTGAGGCAAAAACAAATAGAGTGATGGGAACATAGTAATTTCGAATTATTTATTTCAATTTATGGCTTAAATAACTCTTTAGTCTCTGTAATATACATAGATTTCAGTTTTAGTTTCTACCAAACATTTGTGTCCGTTTGAATTCTTAAAATATAGGATAGATTGTTTTTTGTCATTATTCTGGTTTTAGTGTTTGGTAATATTTGTTCACATTGAAAAAAAATTAAGGGACTAAATACAAGAAAATCATGTCACTAGTATTGTATATTACAGGTACTGAAAAGTTAGTTAAACCTTCAGTTCTGTTATGTCACACCTCATTTTAATTTATTTTTTCTGAACTTCGTTGTTTTTTCTTGCAGTGGATATATGCGTCCAGAATATGCCGTGCATGGATCTTTCTCAATAAAATCTGATGTTTTTAGTTTCGGAGTCGTCGTACTTGAGATAATTAGCGGTAGAAAGAATCGCGGATTTTGTGACCCTCTGCATAATCTAAACCTTCTTGGTCATGTAAGTTTTGAAGTGTATATGTTCCTCTATCTTGTCACACACTATTGGTAGTTGCTTTACTTCTATCTTTATTTTGTCGCAATAAACCTTTTGGAAGGTAAAAGAAATTCAAAAATAATACTAACTCATATCACGACGATTGGTTAACAGAAAGCACCACACAGACCTTCACAGTAAGGATTTATCAATTATCATTACATCGAATGAAAATTGAGTATGGATCGAGCTTATTCTTGCTTTAAATTTCATATCATTTTAGGCATGGCGACTATGGATTGAAGAAAGGCCACTGGAGTTCATAGCTGACATATCATTCGATGATGCCATATCTTCAAAGATAATAAGATTTATTCATGTTGGTCTATTGTGTGTACAACAGAAACCAGAAAATAGGCCTAACATGTCATCTGTGGTCTTTATGTTAAAGGGTGAAAATTTACTCCCCAAACCAAATGAACCCGGGTTCTATGCAGGAAGAGATATTACAAATAGCATAGGATATCAATCTATAAATGAAGCTTCAATCACAGTGGTATGGATTAAATACTTCTCAAATGTGCTAAAATTTGGTTTCTACAAATATAAAGGAGAAAATTCTATTTTGCTCTGAACATATAACTATTTTACCCACCTTAATAAATTGTATGATTTCCGAAGTTATGGCCATTAGGAGCGTATATGTGTGTTGGAATTTACAACCTGAAAATTGATTGAAGTACAATGTAGCTTATTTTGTAATTATGTGGTTGGATTTATATGTAACTTGGTGGCCAAGGTTTTTCAAAATGCTGAATATACACATCATTATTTCACACTTATTGCAGCAAATTCTCAGTCTACTGGTGTATTCGTCATACTTGGCAGGTTGGCTTGGCTTGTTTTGGTCATTCACAGTCTACTGGTGTTCATGTTTTATAGGAACCTACACTCTTCCCCTTATGAACCAAAAAAAGATTCACCAATAATAAATGTTTTCAAAACTATTTATCTAAGCATAGATGAAACTTAGTTCCTTTCCTTTGCAATGAAATCAGCATATTGATATTTCATTATATCAATTGTTATAACTTCTCCTTGTTAACAAAATGATTGAATTACTGATTTACGTTAATGACTAGTGAGTGTTAACCTATGTTAATTACTTTTTTTTTTAGCAATATGATTGAATTTCTTGTTCATGGCAATAAAATAGATGATTGAAATTCTTCCAACAAATCGTACTGATAAGCACAAGTCTTGACTTTCAGAATCTCACTTCCTAGAAGCTATTGACTTTATGAGTCATAGATGCCAGGATGAAACAATAACAGAAGCAAATTAGTGTTCAAGAGTGGCAGCAAATTAAAGCATAAATAAGATTGAGGAGAAGGAAAGAATTGACTGAAAGCTTGTAAAATGTCACTCAGTAGTTGGTGAGCTTTCAAGTCTTTTCTTTTCCTTCTCAGTCCTGCATATCATCATCTTCTGATCCAGCTGTTGCACTTGGGACTCTTGTAGGATCATCTCCATCAGACCCCACCATCTCATCTTCATTCTCGCCCGTAGTAGCTCCGTAAGCATCACCCCCTCCATATGGATTTGGGTTGTCCTCAGGCCAAGCAACATAGGACTGAAATGCCTGAGGAGTCATGAATTGGGCCATAACCTCGGGAGGATACCCGGCCTGCTGCTGCATCACATACTGAGATTGCTGAAAGTAGGTGTTTGCTCTGTTTGTGGCTGCTAGCATATCCCATGTATGAGTTTGACACTGGTATTGCCACTGAACGTAGCTTGCCATGTCAAAGGAAGCAAGCGGTTCAGTTGGCATCCCTGGTTGTGGTTCCGGCTCAGGTTGAGGTGGAGGTTGAGGTCCTCTTGAGGAGCTTGCACCTTTTTTAGTTTGGCCCATAATGAATCGGGTTATGTGACTATCATTTATGGGGTTTTTTATCACCTCATGAACAGCCGCGGGCAACCTCAACCTTGTGTCTATGATGAGTCCCATGATTAGGCCGGGAAAGGAGAGGCGGGTAGTAGGTTCACCTTTGCCTAAAAGTGTGACTTTCTTGAGTTCCCAGGCAATAGTACGGGCAATGTCAACTTTAATGCCCTTGATTATGTAGTAAATCAAAGGGCATACGTCGACTGTGTAATCAGAGAGGTGACTGTTGGGCTTGACATTGTGAAGGATAAACTTCAGGACGAGTTTGGCTAGGGGGGTCATAACATTGAGGATTATATAATCTGAAAGTCAAGACTTGTGCAAAAACATTGACTTTGTTCGGATTATATAATCTGAACACCTACCCTTGGTTTTCGGATTATATAAGCACAAGTCAATGTTTTTAGCAGCCACAAACAGAGCAAACACCTACTTTCAGCAATCTCAGTATGTGATGCAGCAGCAGGCCGGGTATCCTCCCGAGGTTATGGCCCAATTCATGACTCCTCAGGCATTTCAATCCTATGTTGCTTGGCCTGAGGACAGCCCAAATCCATATGGAGGGGGTGATGCTTACGGAGCTACTACGGGCGAGAATGAAGATGAGATGGTGGGGTCTGATGGAGATGATCCTACAAGAGTCCCAAGTGCAACAGCTAGATCAGAAGATGATGATATGCAGGACTGAGAAGGAAAAGAAAAGACTTGAAAGCTCACCAACTACTGAGTGACATTTTACAAGCTTTCAGTCAATTCTTTCCTTCTCCTCAATCTTATTTATGCTTTAATTTGCTGCCACTCTTGAACACTAATTTGCTTCTGTTATTGTTTCATCCTGGCATCTATGACTCATAACTTTTGTTTAATTATTTTGTTATTTTCGTATTGTTTATCGTGATATAGTGATGTTGTTTTAAACAATTGGGTTAACTAGTTTTGTAATGTTCGTATCGTTCAAGTGTTGTATTGTGATGTTCAGAATAATGTGTTAATACTTTTGGTTAATCAAGTACTTCGTTTTGAATTTATTTTGAACAATGTGGAAGTTTATTTTGGTATCACTCTTGCTTGTTGAAAAAGAAAATGCTCAAAGTTTCAAAATTAAAAGTGCTTGAAAGATAGCCAAAGATTGAGCAAATCTCAGATGACGATAATGATATAGAATTGTGACAAAGCGCAAAGCCAAGGTACAAGTTTCCAGTTTTTCTAAGTGTTTACTTGAACATGAAACGAGTACTTTGCACAAATTTCATTTCATCTAGTTCTCCGCAATAATATATTTGTTTGTGAACCACTTAGTTCTAGCCAAAAAGTGAGGAAACCTCAATGTGTTGTACTATATGCAAGGAGACCGGCATTCATTGTTTAACTCGGTCGCTTTATGTTAAATCCAATAATTATTTTGAATTGTGTAGAGGCATGGAAAGGATCAAGGCATATTTTTGATAATGAGAGAAACATACTTGACCACAAATAACCTACCTTGTGAGAAGAGCGAGTAATTGCTAACCCACTTGAGCCAAATGAATCAGGGTCCTCAATTATGAACTGTCAATTCATAAGCACAATGCTTGATGAAATTGCCTTAAAGTTTTTCAAATCCAGTTCATTTTTGTTGCACTATCGGACCCTGATATGATTTTAATTGTGAACCCTAAACCTTTAATTGCTAATTGTCCCTTTTTGCCATAGAGTAAGGGAACATTCAAATAGGGTGTGTTTCTATTCAAGTTGGGGAGAAAAAGGTAGATGTATATCACTTGTCAAGTAAATTGGTGTAATTAGAATTTTTTGATCAAAGACAACATTGTTTGTAAATGCAAAAAGAAAAAGAAGAAAAAGAAAAAGAAAAGAAATGTGTACATGATAAAGAAAAAGAAAAAGAAAGAAAAATTCAAAAATAGAATAAGTTGTCAAGATCAAAGTGTGTCATGTTCAAACACCAAGGGTTTGTTTAGAATTAAGGGGATTCTTTGTAAATTTGTCTTTTGAATGTAAATAGAAGGAATGTTCCCTGATGCTTGGCCATTTGAATTCAATTGACCCACAAATATCCTTTCTTTTGTAGCCGAGCCAAGTTACAACCCTTAAAAGACCTTATGATCCATGCTTTTATGCCTTTTGGAATGATATTTGGATGGACACATAACTTGATTTGAATGTTAACTTGATTGCCGGATGTGTGTTCATAACCCTCACTCATTTAATCTCACTTGTTACTTTACTTAAAAAGAAGTGTGTTAGGAGTGGTTCAGAAATAAGCATATTATTGACTTGAACTGTTTGAGATGTGCTTTGTGCTTAGGACTCATTTCATGTTTGAAGTAGATTCTCAGATTAGTTGGAAACTTTAGACTTGCCTGCGTAGTCATTTTTGAATCAGTCATCTGAAGAAAGTTTTCTCTAAACCTTTTGAAACTTGTGTCTTGTCCTAAATTTGTTTTGTTCATTTTGTTTGAGGACAAACAAAGAGTAAAGTTAGGGAGAGTTTGATAAGTGCCAGAAAGTTGTGTTTTAAAGGATTAAATTCGGCACATTTGTTTCTTGTTTTGCAAGTTATCAAGGGAAAGGTCGAGATATCAGTGTAAAATTCCCTATTATGCTTTAATTATCTTACTTTACCCAATTGTGCAGGTATTGATCTCAAGACATGAATCAAAGAGGAAAAACAAAGAAATATTCAAAAGGTTAACTCGCCACAGCGAGTAAAAAGATGTCAAAGGCGAGCTAGAGGCGAGCAATTCCAGAATGGACCAAAGTTACTCGCCATCCACACGCCAAAGGCGAACCAAAGGCGAGCAACTCGCAATGGCGAGTGATTTTACTCGCGAGGCGAGTTAGGGCGGCTTAACTTTCTCAGAGCTGACGTGTCACAAACCCAATGGCGAAGCAACCACGACTCGCCATGGCGAGTAACTCTGCTCGCGAGGCGAGCTGATGCAGAAAAGAAACTATATAAAGCCACTTGATTCATTCATGGAAGAGATCTGAGTTTTTCATAGTTTCACTTCTGTAATAGTTGTTAGAGAGAAAATAGGGCTTATCCTTCATAGAGTGAGAGTGATAGAAGGTGGATTCCTCATCCTTTGTTGAGAGATCACAAGTTTGTAATGGATCCTTCTCTTTTCATTCATTCTTGCAAGGCTTCCATGAAAATGAGTAGCTAAATATCCTTTGTTGGGATTAGAGGTACTTGATCTTAGCTTAATATGTAATCTTTTGATTTATAAATATATGGTTCTAGCATTTGATTTGATATTGATGTTATTCTTGCACTTTAATGCTCATGATTTGATTTAATAGTGATTGAAAAATACTTTTGAATCTAGGGTTAGAATAATCATCTATCAAAACATAAGTTTTAGACATGGAATCGATGTTTTGATAATCACTTCTTGTATCTAAACTTAAAGCTTTCTTATCATTAAATAGATTGAGACATCATCGATTAAATGATAAGATCGACTCTTGGATCGTTCAATAGTTTGAGACATCGACGATTGAACGATACGATTGATGTCACGATAATATTTGGACACGAATGTTATTGCCGAGGGATACGTGATAATATCAAAGAAAAGCTAGAATCCGTATACGATCATTAGGTTATATGTGATGCTTAATCAAGGAACTCTAATCCTAACAAGTTTTACGCCCTATTAATCTCAATTTTATCTTTGCAAAATAGTTTCATAGTTACAAACAAACAAACTTATCTTTCAACTTAAAATGATATTAGTTGTCGAACGGTCTGTGATATCGCACTAGTCCTTGAGGAGACGATATAAATACTTACAATTTTTTGATGCAAAAATACTACATCAATCACCAAGTAGCAGGTAGGGTGCCTGCTCTGATACCAATTGAAATTCCGGCAGGCTAGCTTTCATATGTTTTATACGATGTTTCAACAACAGATACGAACATAATGTCGAGTAAGATGTTTTAACATCGAGCTAGCAGAAAACAGACAGATCAAGGCAAATATAACATATGTTGAATTTTAAGCGCATGAGTTAGAAGTTGTTCTATGTGATGTTACAATACCAGATGCACAGAAAGCAGATGTTCCGTTCAATGTTCCAACATCGTGCTAGCAGTAAATATAAACAAAACAGCAAAAAAAAAAGCAAGAAAGTAAAGAACACAGAAAGTTTGTTGACCCAGTTCGGTGACAAACAAACCTACCCTGGAGGCTACCAAGCCAGGAAGGAAATCCATTAGTGTAGCCCATATTCAAAAGCTCTCAACAAACTCCTCGTTTACACTTTATGACCTAGGACCTACCCGTATAGACTTTAACGTAGGAACTCCTAGATCTGAGATCTCATCTCACTATCCTATGGTCACTCACAACAACTGTGACCTATCAGACCTAAACAAACAAACGATGATGGTAACTTCAAACAAACTACCTAACACCGTGCTTAACAGCTTTGGTGTAGTACACAATCTACCTAGCTCCTTGCTTCGCAACTTTGGAGTAGTACATGAGTTTACAACTCAATAATCAGTCCTAGACTTGCATCAAAAACGATACAAGAGAAGAACACACATAGAAGATGACTCAAAACCGTAAAAATCTATTCTTTTATTAATCGATGATTTTGATACATTAGAACTCAACTAAAGGTCATGCTCAGTGCATCAAGATGATACAAAGAGAGGCTCACAAATGAAGCACGAGTTGAAACCCTAAAAGACTCAATCTAATACTATTGAAGATCCGCCCATAATTGACGGCGTGTAATATAAGAGTTGCTAGCATAGATCGCCGCTATGTAGACAGAAGACTGCTGCAAAGTAAGTTCCAAAGCAATACACTGAGACGACACAAAAATAACAGAAAAAGTGACCTCAGCGCCCCAAAGTGCCCAAAGATTTGGCATCAAATCATCTCGAACATTTGTACAATATTTAGTAACACCAATCCTATGCCAATACCAAGATGGAACCTATGCAAATGTAATCATTGGCTCCGCCAAAAAAATGATAATAGGTTTATGAGACATATAAAAATTATTTAACGCGATTTTAGTGTCAGAATTACCAAAACTGCGAACGTTCCAATATAGAACATTCATTGAGAACCTGAATTAGATCTTCCCTGAGAACGGGTCTTATATGGCGATGGCTTATCAATCTGAATTTGCTTCTTAACTTGCTGTTTTTGTTTTTTTGAGAGCACCGAAATGAATGGTAACTCCGCATTGTCTTTGTCATAGTCACGAACACGTAACCAAAGGTCCAAGTCGTGTTGAATGTTCAAATTACTATGCGGTTCAAGCATCGACATGCTGCCTGCATTTACATCGGTCCCCGGATGCTCAACCGTGTAATGCTGAAAAAGTTTCTCCATTGCTAAAAATGTGGCGGTGTCTTACGGAATGGATCTGACAACAAGGGGGCCTTTCTGGGGGCTGGTTTGCACGTCATCGTGCGCAATAACAAGATCGAGTTGGGTTGGAGACATCTCCCTAGCAGAAGCGGAGGCCTCCAAGTCAACAGCCGAAGAATGGTCCAAAACATGGGCATCCAAGGATGTGTGTGTCACCTGTACATTCTGAACCTGGGGAACCTCCAACTCCTCCCATGGCTCCGAATGTACTTATTCCACAACATCTGCAAGCACGTCAACGTGCACATCACCGAGGGAAGCTAACTCCAACACTGGGCGCGAAGGTAGAGGACATTGAGGGATCACATCAGACACGCAGGGGGCTGTCTGTTTTTGTGTTGGAGCCGCAGGAGTATATTTAGTCCTTTTAGATTGATTCACATGCAACAACTCAATATTTATTATAATTGTTCTATTACCCAGTTATATTTTATTATTCGTAACTTAAACTATTTTTTTCTATATATATATTGCAATAGCTGCTAAAAATATATATTAGACTATAATCTCTATCTCTATCTCTATTATAAACATTTCCCATATTTTATTTAGATAGTACCGTGACAAACTTATATTGAGAGGTGCATTTAATGTTTTTCTCTCAATCAATTAGAATGAATCATGACTCATAATTTTTGTATTAACCAATCAAAATAAATCATGACTCATTTCGTAAGTGCATGTGGCATCTTCACATTTTACATCTCATTTAATGCTTTCTTATCATCCAATCAAATTGAATTATGACTCATTTCTTTTTTTATTAGCCAATCAAGATGGACCATGACTTATTTAGTTTTCATCAACCAATCAAAATTGATCATGCCATGAGTTTTCTTTCTCTATATAGACACTTCATTTTTGATTATTTTCATGTGTGTCTTTCCCCCATAATTTTTTCCGTAAAAACAAGTATTTTATGTGTTTTAAAAGCATATAAATTTATCCTCGTGAGCTTAGCTCAGTTGGTATGGATATTGCATATTAAATGCAGAAGCCAGAGTTCGAACCCCGGAAACTCCACTTCTCCAGAATTAAATTGTGTGAGCTCTAGCCACAAGGCTACTTGACAAAAAAAAAAAAAACATATAAATTTAATCACTTGGTCTCCAGAATTTTTTATTTGTATCTAATTGTTTATTGCTAATGCTACTTTCTCAGGTTCCATAGAAGAGCATATGTCTACGTTCTACAACTTCAAGATGTTCAAAATCAACAATATAATTTTTAGTCAAGGCAATGTTTTGTATTTGATATAAAATCAAGATGTTATAGTTTAGATACCTTAGTTTAATTTTTAATGAATTGATATGTCGAAAAGCTAATCTCAATAAATTGATTTAGCCTTTAGCTATATTTATTTTATGAATATTTATCTGGCACAATTGATATATTGCACATGAAATCTTATTTGATGAATTTTAATTGATTCTTTTAAACACATCTCCGGGCATGTTAAACATCATCCTAAAGGTTGCACACAATTGGTTGAGATCATCTAAGTTGGATAAACCTTTTCTAATAAGAAGACATCTTAACATCATCTTATTTTACTATGACAACTTTTCACCTATCATAGTTTATTTAATAGAATGTATCGAAATCTTCAATCAGCCATTGAGCAATAATGATGGTTTCTTTATTATTTCTTTTGACCGGATAAAACACAATCTTTTAAGTCTCATTTTATCTTATTCATTCGACAATTAATATATGTCTTTTTTCTACTTTAATTTGTCGATGAGATAGTTACTATTAAATAATTTTTTGGGGGGGAACTATTAAATAATATTGTTAATTTTTTTGGGGGGAACTATTATTCCATTTGCAAGCAATTCCAGGCACCATTTCAATAAAAAAAAAATTGTATTTTTTTAATCTTTTATCTCAATGTCATGTCTTTTTTCTTTTTGTTTTTTCTTTCTTCCTAAATTTCACATATTTGGTATTTTTAACAAGGAAAAATGAATTATATTAACAAGAAAGAAAAAACAAAAAGTGTGAGACTAGTGTGAGACTCTCCCTTTAACTCATATAAGACATGTTAACATCTCTCCCTTTAAGTGTGAGACTCTCCCTTTAAATGGTGAGTTGGTGGTGATTCAATGGAGGGAGGTTTATGTTCCTTTATTTCATGAGAAGTTACGAAATAAATTAGAAAATGAAAGAAAATAAAAAAATAATTTGAACATGAGACAAATGATAAGAAAAAAAAGAGTGTGTGCTTTTATGGGAGCGTATAAGGATTAGAGTGAATTGTCGATAATTTTACTGATTAGATTAAGGAGTTGGACATTTTTTAGTAAATATTTAACCAAAAAATTAGACTAACAAAAAACAACGCCACGTTATTTTAAAATTTCTAATAAGTATTTATTTTGTCAAATCTACAATACACATATGCTTTTTTTCAATGTAAAATTTCACCAATGAAGAAAAGTGAAGGAGTTTCAAGTAGTTGAGGTTGAATAAAAAAATATAGCATGAAAGAGAATGACATCCAATAACTAAAGTTTAAGATAAAAAAAATAAACAATTGACAACTGAAAACTAACAAAATAAATTATCATAATGTTGGGATTTTTGGGTGAGTCTTCACCGGATTGGATGATCATATTACGTCAGTAACAACCATACAAGTGAGTTTGACAACACATCTTCACATAAAACCTTAAGGTATTATGTATTTCGGTCATCTCACTTATATGTTGTTTAAAATCTACACTTCCATCCAATGTATAACGTTAACTCACATTTGATATATTAACATATCATAATGAATTGTGTGACTATATGCGTCCATAAGTATGTAACGTAGTGAAATAAGGTCAAAATTAGGTACAACATGTTCAAAAAGGTTGATTGGTGGTGATTTAATGATGGGAGGTTTATATTCCTTTCATCCATGAGAATATAAAAAAGGAAACTAGAAAGAAAAATAAAACACATATGAAGAAGAAAAAAAATTGAACATGGGAGAAACATTAAGGTGAAAAATAGGTATTGTGTGTTTTGTCTGTGAGAGTATACAAAATAGATTGAATTATCGGTTATTATGTGATTTTGTTGAAGGAGTTGAAGATTTTTGGATAATTATTACCAAACAAATAGACTTAATTAAAAAAACGTATCATTTTAAAATGTCTAATAAATATGTATTTTGTAAATTTATCATAACAAATATACATTTTCCATTGTCACACCCCATCATAGATCATATGCGAAGGAGTTTGAAAAAATAGTTTGAATACAAAAATAGGATGAAAGTGAATGACATTAAAAAACGATGTTTTACGGTAAAAAAATGGTTAATTAAGTAAATGTTCCCTGTAAATATTAAGATTTTTTTTTAGTCGCTTGAAAAAAAAAATTGTATATCCAGATTTTTTGCAAAACATGAAGATCTCGGATTTTTTCCAAGAGCGGGGGGTAATTGCTCCCACACTGGATGCACTTGAGCACGTAAGCGAATTCCTTTTATCATTGGTTTCAGGAGACGAAAAAGAATATATCAATTCTGATTCGTTTTGCAAATCAGACGAGAATTGTGAGGTACAAAGCGAATAGTTTACCATTGAATTCTTAAACGTTATCAATTTTCCGGTATTCCAAACCACAAGTTGAGATTTAAAGTTGGATGTCCAATTATGTTGATGAGGAACATTGACCAAACAACTGGATTTTGCAATGGACCAAGCAACTGGATTGTGCAAGTTACTCCTTCCGTCTCATGTTGGAATCTATCTTTCCAAACCGGTTTTTACTCATAGACAGTTGTACGTCATTGTGTCGAAAGTCACTTCCAAAAAGGGATTGAAAATGCTTATACTGGATGAAACAAATCGTGTGTGTATTGAGACCACTAATGTTGTGTACCATGATGTTTTCGGAACATTTAAACGGTCGTTTCTGATGACGCAGGTGGGTATGAGTTTTTTTTTCTCTTTTAATCTTCATTTTAATATATATTTTTTATTTGGATATGAATTGGTTGTTGCTACTTGCAACTATTCTAATAGTTGCGTAAATAAAGAGTAATGGATTGGTCATGTAGATAAACTCCAATTCTGCAACTAACAATTGAGATCACACTTCTTATTTCATTGTATAAAATCCAATGACATTTATTGTTGTGCAAAGAACAGGCTGAGTGATCGATTTGTTATAAGAACTAATATGTTATATGAAGTAATATTTTTGATCCCTTTTTAACAATATTTTTGGTCGCGTGTACCTTTAGATGTTCGTTTTATGCTTCAAGTGACGTGATATCATTCATATGTGCACATACTGACGTTAATGAAATTTCTATGACATTGAAATATCATTGACCAATTGCAATAGGTGCAATGCCTTCTCTTCGACTCTGAAATTAACACTGCCTGATACATTAAGGTGTTTATCTACTGAGACTTCGGTTTTTCTATTATCTGATAGAGCAACTCCAATATTCGCATACTCAGTTTAATTTTATTTATAATGTCAGTATCCTTCTGATCTTTCTCATTTTTCCTAATGTAAGTCGTATTCTTTCAGTGACCATATTATCAGCTATATGTTCTGCTTCATTTTTTTATACAATCTGCTTTATATCCGTTTTTTTTCTTTGTTCTTTGGAGCACCTATGTCTATGTGCATGCAGAAGACAATTTTGTAGTCCATTTTTCAAGCCTTTTCTGTTGTGTTTTTGTTGATGGGTTATTTTATAATATGCTTAGTTAAAAAATGCAATAGATAGTTGGTGTCTTTATCGTTGTTAGTTATACTTATTTGTTACACGATTGAATAATTACAAATTCGTGTTGGATGTTAAGATGAATCAAGTGTATGCACGATATTAACTTTGTATATATAAGGGTATCCACTATAGAAATCATGGAATTTAAAAGAAACTATATATAAGGGCATCTGGTAGAGACGATTTGTTAGGTAGGGACAATAAATTGTATATGCAGTGGTAGGCCTCGCGACTCCAACACCCCCAATTATATGTAGAACATAAAAAGAAAAAGAAAAAACTCATGTATCCGTGATTAATTTTAGTCATTCGTGTAAAATATTCCGGTATTAAATACTAATATTTCGACGTTACAGTTAAATTATTCATGTTTAACAATACGGAAATCCAAATAACTATATACGCGTTGATATTTGTATATAATATACAATAAAAAATAAAAAATTTACCTTTTAATTAGATTTTATAAAATAAAAATTGTCGTAAGTCTAGCCCATGCTCACGGGCTTCTAAAGAATATAAACTAGTTGATGAAAAATCCAAACAATTTTGTGGTGTATATATAGTCTACTCAGCTTAAAGCTTGGTTTGTTGACAAGATGTGAACGGATAATTTGACAATTATCAGCACCACTAGGGTAACGGACATATATTCGTGGGGACCACTAAGGTAACCAGACAAAAATATGCATGTCTTTCTCCATTTCTGCTCTATTTTTTTTTAACTAGTTTTTTTATTTTAATATTAGCCCTACTATATTTTTTTTTGTTATAGATATTTATGCTATATTCCACTAAGTGAGGTCGGCTGTATGAATCAGTTTGGCTGCATGGATATTAAACGACGCCGTATTATTTTATCATGTCATTTTTTTTTTGGTCAAGTAGTCATATATCATATTTCTATCCAACTTTTTTTTTTGGATGGTGGCCGAGGTTTGAACCTCGAACTTTGCATATATTATGCATTGTCCTTACCAATTGAGCTAAGTTCACGAGGACATTTCTATCCAACTTATTAACCTCTAGGTTTTTGTTTTTTAATTTACTCTCTATGTCTCATTATGTGTGACAATATCACATATGTCAATGAATAATTTTAATCTTAAATATCTTTAATAATCTATTAGAAAAAAATTATAAAAATTTGATATTTTAAAAATATTTAAGGAGACAAATCCAACAATATCTTATATGTTTTATTATATCTTTATATATTAGTAGAAAAATAGAGTCAAAATATGGTATGCGAACAATACACAATTTCAAATTAAGTCATTCAATTGCTCAAAATAAAAATTATGTCATTTAAAATGGGAAGGAGGGAGTAATTTTGTTTCTCTAAAGTGATGTTTTGAATCAATGGAATTTATGCTTCTTGTCATTCATACTTTTCGCAGCCTTTCCTTTTCCATCATCATCCAACCTATGTTACACGCAAAGCTATGGAAGTCTTGGTCATCAGTTAGCATACACATGGGAAGACTTGGACGACTAAGCCATGCCATTTGAATTTGGAATTGGATAAAATGAAAATGATGAGGAGAAATAAACCAACACAATGGAAAACCATAATAAGATGCTAATGCTAATGGTGTCTACTTTCTTCCTTTGCTCAATGCCTACTTTCTCTAAACAGAACACTCTTACTACTATTGTTCCAAATCAGTTTATCCAATATAATGAAACCCTTGTTTCTACAGACGGAACCTTTGAAGCAGGATTTTTCAACTTTGAAGATCCACAACGTCAATACTTTGGTATATGGTATAAGAACATATCACCAAGGACAATTGTGTGGGTTGCCAATAGAAATACTCCTGTACAAAACCCTACAGCAATGCTGAAACTCACCAATCAAGGAAGTCTTGTTATTCTTGATGGCTCCAAAGGCATTATCTGGAATTCCAATTCATCAAGTAAAGGAGTGAAACCAGTTGTTCAGCTTTTGGATTCAGGAAATCTTGTTCTGAAAGATGCAATCGGTGCTCAGAACTTTTTGTGGGAAAGTTTTGATCATCCTGGTAACAATTTCCTTGCGGGAATGAAGCTGAAAAGTAACTTAGTTACTGGTCCATATAGATATATCACATCTTGGAAAAGCTCTGAAGATCCTGCTGAAGGTGATTGTTCGTATAAGATAGATATGCATGGTTTTCCTCAACAGGTTACTGAAAAGGGAGGAAAACTTTTGTATAGAGGAGGGTCATGGAATGGATTTCTTTTCACTGGTGTTTCTTGGCAAAGAATGCATATATTCTTGAATTTCTCAGTAGTGTTCACTCACAAAGAATTCTCTTATCAATATGAAACATTGAACAGTTCAATTATTACTAGAATGGAGCTAGATCCATCCGGAAATGCACATCGTTTTCTATGGTCAGATACGACACAAAGTTGGGGGGAAGTATCTTCTTTTCCTGCAAACCAGTGTGATAATAAGTATGCCATGTGCGGTATCAACTCTAACTGCAATGAAAATAACTTTCCAATATGTGAATGCTTGAAAGGTTTCGTACCAAAATTTCAACAAGAGTGGGAGTCATCAAATTGGTCTGGTGGGTGCGTAAGGAAAACAGATTTGAATTGTCTCCATGGAGATGGATTTTTACCGTACACAAACATGACGTTGCCAGATACGTCAGCATCGTGGTTTGACAAAAGCATGAGCCTTGAGGAATGTAAGACAATGTGTTTGAAAAACTGTTCTTGCACTGCATATGCAAATTCAGATATCAGATATGGTGGGAGTGGCTGCTTACTTTGGTTTAACAACATTGTGGACATGAGAAAACATCAAGACAAAGGACAAGACATTTACATACGGCTGGCATCTTCAGAACTTGGTATTTTCATTTCCTATTACATCTTTTTCCTGTTCAGTTAGATATATAGCATAAATTTAGATATTTCAGCATTTGTCTTGATATAAATAAGCACTGAGCTTATTACTTTTAAGCACATACCTAAGCTTATTTCTAAGAACAGTTAGTTATGAATCAACTTCCAAAAATGGAAGTTGTACTTGTACCATAAGTACCGCTCAGATGGTAGTTATAAGGACATTGATATGCACAGGCATGGATTTGAACCAGGGGTTACCGACTTCTCCACACTTAAGGTGTGCAAGTCTAGCCACTTGACCAAAAAAACTTCCAAATGGAAGTTGAGGAAGTTGCGTTGTTCTCTTAGGTACCTCTATTATTTTTTTTAATAAGCTTGTTGACTGACATTTATTTCAACCCTCAGATCATAAAAAGAATAAGACCAACTTGAAGCGTGCGGGGACTGTTGCAGGAGTTGTTGCATTTCTTATCGGACTAACTGTTATTGTATTGGTCAGATCACCATATAGAAAGAAGCTTGGTAAGAACAGTGTTGCAACAATAATTCGTTATAGCTTACAATGAATTCTGAAGTTTGATTGCTATCTTAACATTAAACCACTTGAATTATTACTTCAGGATGTATAAAAAAGTTATTTCACAAATGGGACGAGGAAGATAGTGACTTGGCAACAATATTTGATTTTTCGACCATCACTAATGCAACATATAACTTCTCTATTAGAAACAAGTTAGGAGAAGGTGGGTTTGGACCAGTTTACAAGGTAATGTCTTGGTTACCAAGTTAATTCATCCCCTTATTACAGAAAGTACTATAAGTACTTAAATTTCTAAATATATTACTAGGGCATAATGTTAGATGGCCGAGAGATTGCTGTTAAGAGGCTCTCTAAAACCTCAGGACAAGGAACCGAGGAGTTCAAAAATGAAGTGAAGTTGATGGCAACACTTCAGCACCGAAACCTTGTAAAACTTCTTGGTTGTTCTATTTACCATGATGAAAAGCTGTTGATCTACGAATTCATGCCCAACAGAAGCTTGGATTACTTTATTTTTGGTTTGAACTTTCACACCAACCTAATTTATTGCTCTCAGGTTTCCTTTTGCCATAACATAATTCTCATGCTAAGTTAAAATGTGTCTTCTGTTAGATGCAACACGAAGTAAATTACTAGATTGGACAAAGCGCTTGGAAATTATTGATGGGATTGCTCGAGGGCTGCTGTATCTGCATCAAGATTCCACACTAAGAATCATACATAGAGATCTCAAGACAAGCAATATTCTTCTTGACATTGATATGATCCCAAAGATATCAGATTTTGGTTTAGCCAGATCATTTATGGGAGACCAAGCTGAAGCTAATACAAATAGAGTGATGGGAACATAGTAATTTTTACTTGTATTTATTTCATTTTAAGCCTTAAATTAGTTTTGTCTTTGTAATATACATTGGTTTCTGTTTTCGTTTCTATGAAACATTTTTGTCAGTTTTAATTCCTCAAATAGGAAAGATTGTTTGTTGTCCTCACTATTTTGGCCTTCTGTGATATTTGTTCATATTGGAATATATAGACAATATTCATTTTAGTCCTTAGAATAGAGATTATATATGCATGGACTATGTTCAATATGGACAAATATTACAAGGATCGTTTTCTATGTTTCAAGTATTAATACTGATAAGAAATTTTTTAGGGACCAAGTACCACAAATTATGTTACTAGTTCTGCCATGTCACATTTCCTTTTAATATTTTTTTTATCCTAACTTCATTTTTTTTCTTGCAGTGGATATATGCCTCCAGAATATGCAGTGCATGGATCTTTCTCAATAAAATCTGATGTTTTTAGCTTCGGAGTCGTTGTACTTGAGATAATTAGCGGCAAGAAGAATAGCGGATTTGGTGACCCTCGACATCGTCTAAACCTTCTTGGGCATGTAAGTTTTGAAGTGTATATATATGTTTCTCTATCTTGTGAGTTGTGACAAACTATTTAATATTATAGCCGCTTACTCTTGCCATAACTTTGATGTCATTTTAGGCATGGAAACTATGGATTGAAGAAAGGCCACTGGTGTTAACAGCTGACATAGCATATGATGAGGCCATATGTTCAGAAATAATAAGATTTATTCATGTTGGTCTATTGTGTGTACAACAGCTACCAGAATATAGGCCTAACATGTCATCTGTGGTCTTTATGTTGAAGGGTGAAAAGGTACTCCCAAATCCAAGTGAACCCGGGTTCTATGCAGCAAGGGATAATACAAGATCTTCATCTGAAGAGTGTTCAATAAATGAAGCTTCAATATCATTGTTAGAGGCTCGATAGAATGCCACTGTGACACAGTCATGGATGAAATATACCCACCATTATTTAACAGTTAGTGCATCAAATTCACTGGTTGTCGAGAAGAATAAATAAGTTTATATCAGTCATACTTGGCGAGAGCGAAACGAGGTAGTGAGTGGTTGGATTTTTTTTCTCTTTCACATTTTTTTGGAATCTGCTCTTGCCCTATATCAAAAAACACAGGTGTATCTTTGCCTGCAGTTTGTTTTTCTGGTTATGTTTTCAAATAAATGTTTTCGAAACAATCTAAGCTTGTATTTTTGTTAGTGCATTTGCGAAAATATCAGCATATTAATATTTCATAATATCAGATTATATATCACTGGTAAAGCACTAGTCTTCAGGGCCGTTCCTAGAGTTTTACGGGTCTTAGGCATAGGCATGATATAAGAAAAGGGTCCCTTATATAATACGTCATAATTTTTTTTAGCTCATTGTTGTGATTTTATTAGCTCTTCATTTTGTTTTTTTCCGGCTTTTCACTACCAAATAATGTTTTTTTTAGGTAACATCTGAAAATAAATCAAATACTTTATAGACACCATAAGAAAATAAAATACCGTAGAAGATAACAATAGTTCCTGCAAAATGATAATGTATGCGTCTCAAATCAGTTTCATGACCATGAATGCTCTCGCATGATCTTACACAATCAAATTCAATTTTGCAATCTTTTCAATCAATTCAAGAAATTTAACATTACAATATTGATATAATTTTTTTTTGTTAGGAACCTTAGAAAGTCAAGATTAAGATTAATTTCGTAGGCTCATTTTCAACTAAAATATAATTTGTTTTGTTATGAAAATTATCTCAACTTCTTGGATAATAAATATCACCTATATTTTTAATATTATTGAGACACATTATTAGGAACAAAGGGCCCAAAAAAATATTTATAATTTCTTCTATAATAGATTTTTTTTGGAAAATTATTAAGAAAACTCATTTTTATAGGGAGGGTGTATAAAGAAATCTGTGTTATATTAGGGTATATATAGCAAATCTTACCAAAAGGGCCTAAAACATTAACAGACTTGAGCCCAGCTCTTCATCTTGTTAATATTTCAGGCCTTTTAGTGAAATTTACTATATAAACTCTCCAGAAACCCAGTATTTTTATATACACCCTGCACCATAATATTTTTTTAGGGCCCCCTAACGACATGGGCCCTAGGCCGTCGCACTCCCGGCCTATGCCTAGGGCCGGCCCTGCTAGTCTTCTTCTGTTTTTTTTACAATATGACTGAAATGCTTGTTCATGGCAATAAAATATACGGTACACAACACTGTGGTACAACATTAACTTTGGATTAACGATACTTCATATATCTGCGTGATCATAAACTCGATGCTCAACACTTGAAGAAGCAAATGCAATCAAAACCATAGCCTCCACAAGCACCATAATTTGAGTACTCAGTGTCAATGCATGTTGTATTACAGACCCAGTCACGAATACAAGGCCCTGACCATGTTCTACTTGGACTGTCACAAATTTTAGCTTTCACCTCTACACATAAAAATAAAATAATAATAATATAAAGAAAATTAAGAAGGTAAATTAGGCTTAGAATTAAAGAAGCACAAGAGAATAAAATATAGATTGTTTAGTTAGTTTGTACCGCATGTGAAAATAAGGAGAAGTGCAAGACTGAGGAGCATGAAGATGGTGTAGAATTTACTAATAAAGGAAGACATGGTTTTTATATGTTAAACACGTTCTCTACAAGATTTAATAACAAAATGATTTTGTCTATGCATATATAGAAATCAATGTAGGTAGAGATGACAAACAATTTGAATTTATTTAGTCGGGATGAGATATTAATAGGCTTTACCATGTGCTGGCTCCTAGACATACTATGTGGGTGAATTAAAACAAATTGATAATAATTTTTTCGACAATGTTATAAGACAAAATAAATTATAATAACTTTATAAAAAAAAACTTGTTATTAATTTGTTTTACTTCACCTTAATAGTATTTCTAGGAGCCAAGGTAGAAAATCAAAGTTTCAATATTATTATTATAAATATGCTTTAATTAATCCACGCATATAGTTTGTCTAGGAGCTAAGACATGACAAATTTGATTGGAAAATATCAGATAATTTGTAGGTGACACGCGTTATACCGAGTAGTTGTTTTGAGGATTTTATTCATATACGTTGTGGGGGCATAAAATATTGTACATTGTCGATCATCAATTGCAAACGTTACATGTATGATTTTAATAGTAACTAGTTTTGACGTTATATGTATGTTTGATTGTTATTAATTTTCAATGTATAATAATTATACTTTTGTTTATTTATAATAGTTTTGGTGTTTCAATAATGGGTTAATACATATAATAATTTTGTAAAAATAAATGGACCAATTTCATGTAGATTAAAATCGAGTTAGATTTGTCGTGAGCTTAGCTCAATTGGTATGGACAATGTATAATATATGCAAGGTCCGGGGTTCAAACCCCGGCCACCACCAAACAAATCGAGTTAGATTTTCAACTATTTTGTGAGATATCCAATAATCTATTGGTATCCCTACTTTAGGCGGATTTATGGTGGAAACTGGAAATAGTAGGGTGGATTACACACCTTGCCACTATTTTTGTTGATAAATGGCCAAGCATAACACCCTAGTATGGGTATTTTTGTGTTCATGTGAGTACCATCGCCTACAAGCTTGGTAATTCATTTGCTAAGACCCTCCTCGGCAAGACAGAAAAGAAGAGGGGAGAACAGATCACTGCGTTTGCCCGACTCTCTAATTTCTAGCTTTGTGAAAATCACGATTGAAGGGACTAGGGATGCTAGAATCACTGATTTCTAGCTTTTTGAAGTTGGAATGATTTTGTTGAAAACAAACCATCTCTTGAAATCAAATGAGGATTGTTGAAAAGCACATACCATTGGATCTTTCTCCATTTGAATTTTGAACCCTTGGTGGAATGTGTCATTGACTGTAACATCCATGTCTAAGTAGTGTTTTGAATGTTGGGTGGGAGCAATAGATGGTAATTTTCAGAAAAGGCTTTAGACGTTGTTGTATTTTGGTGAACGTGGAATCAAAGAAATAGAACTATAATATACAAAGAGATTGGTATCAATTAACATGTTTTATAAGACCGAGTTCATTGCTCTTAAAATCTCTCTCGAAAAGGTAGTCCCTAAAACATGGAGATATAATTGTTGAATGGGATTTTTCAAATGTCATATGTTGTGAATTCGTGCAAAAGTCACACCAATGAAAAATATAAAGATGTGTTGAGCAAAGGTAGTGATAATCTATGGATAAAAGCTTCAAGCAACAACAGCAACAAAACAGCCCTAAAGACTAGTGTAGAGCAACATCACAAGCATAAACAAAACAATAAGGATAAGCAATGAAAGAAAAGAACAAACACACCGAGCTTTGTTGACCCAGTTCGGTCCAATGTGACCTAATCTGGGGGAGAGAGCAGCTCTCCAATCCACTATCAAGAGATCTTACAAAGTGATTACAAAATGGGTTACAAGAAATAGGTACCAAAGCTCACAATGAACAAAACTTAAATCTACCCATTTTTCCCCAATCTCACCAAATGAAAGACACTCAATGATTTTCACTCTTCAAGGTGTTTTTGATGTTTCCCTTACACAAGAGAACCTCCCTACAAAGACTCTCAACACTAAAGTTTCCTCCTTTGTAATCCAAGTTTCTCTCTCACAGCACTCTTCTTCAAAAACTGCAAAGAACACTTAAATAGTACACAGACACAGTCCAAAACGTGTCACGATTTAGCAAATTGTGACACGGTTGATGCGTACGACCCAAGGTACGACCAACCTTATCCTCAAAACGTGTCCAGCAAGCCAAAAAACGTGTCACGTTTTCCCGAAAACGTGTCACGATTGAGCACCCTGAAAAACATGTCCACTGCCAAGGAAAATCGTGACACGCTTGCCAAATCGTGTCACGTTTTCCCTGTTTCTCAAAACACAATTTTAAGGCACTTTTCAACATTTCTCCACCTTGCCTTCAAATTGGTGATGATGTCATTTTAACCATCAACCACCATGCTGCTCTCTCCAATGGGGAATTACTCTTCAACAAACTTGATCAAGTCCAAGCAATGCTTGAACCTTGATCTAGGTAATGACTTGGTAAACACATCCGCCGGATTCTCTTCCGATGCAACTTTCTCCACCACAATCTCTTTAGTTTCAATCATGTCTCTTACAAAGTGCAAACGAATGTCAATGTGTTTTGTCCTCTCATGATACACTTGATGATTTGCCAAATGAATAGCGCTTTGGCTATAACAATGTATCCTCGCACATTCTTGAGTAATTCCTAACTCGCCAATCATCCCTTTCAACCATATGGCCTCTTTCACCCCTTCAACAAGGGCAATGTACTCCGCTTGAGTAGTAGATAGTGCAACTACGGATTGTTGATTTGCTTTCCAACTAATAGCCGTACCATAAAGAGTAAACACAAAACCCGATAAAGATTTTCTTGTGTCCACATTGCCAGCATAGTCCGCATCTACATATCCCTCCAAAGCGTCTTTCTCTTGAGCTGCTCTTGTGTACTTCAAACCGCCCTTCAAAGACCCATTCAAATACCTCAACACCCACTTCAAAGCTTGCCAATGCACAATCCCCGGATTTGCCATAAACCGACTCACAATGCTAACCGCATAAGCTAAGTCTGGTCTACTACAAACCATACCGTACATGATGCTTCCAACCCCACTTGCATAGGGAGTACTTTCCATTGCTTGCTTCTCATCCTCGGATTGAGGACATTGTTTTATGGACAACTTTGTGTGATGACCCAAGGGAGTGCTCACGGTTTTAGAGTTTGACATTCTAAACCGCTCCACCACCTTCTTCAAGTAACTAAGTTGAGATAAGAAAAGTTCACCTTTGTCACGATTCCTCAAGATATCAATACCAAGGACTCTCTTTGCCGGACCAAGATCTTTCATCTCAAATTCACCATTTAATTTTTCTTTGAGCTTCACAATCTCATCCTTGCTAGAGCTTACCATCAAGATATCATCTACATATAGAAAAAGGTAAAGAATGACTTTCCCCCTTTCTTTAACATGTACACACAAGAATCATACCCGCTTCTCACAAAACCGGTCTTCAAAAGAAATTCATCAAATCGACGATACCATCGCCTAGGGCTTTGCTTCAACGCATACAAAGATTTCTTCAAAAGACATACCTTAGAATTGTCCTCCATAAAACCTTCTGGTTGCTCCATGTAGATTGTCTCTTCAAGGTCACCATGTAAGAATGTGGTCTTTACATCCATTTGTTCCAACTCAAGATTGAATTGATTCACAATAGCCATAAGAATCCTTATGGAACAATGTTTCACCACCAGTGAGAAGATCTCATTATAGTCGATTCCCTCCACTTGAGTGAAACCTTTAGCCACAAGTCTTGCTTTGTACCTAGTACCTTCAACTCCCGGAATACCTTCTTTTTTCTTGAAGATCCACTTGCAACTAACTACCCTTTGGTTTTTAGGTAGCTTCACAAGTTTCCAAGTTTGGTTCTTTTCCAATGAATCCATCTCTTCATTCACCGCCTTCAACCAATGCTTGCTTTCTTTGCTCTCAAATGCCTCCTTGAAGTTTCTAGGTTTCGAGTCTTGCACATCTTCAGCCGCATTTAGAGCATAACACACCAAGTCCGCATAACCATATCTTCTAGGTGTCGTAATGGTCCTCCTTTCCCTATCTCTAGCCAAAAGATAGTTATGATCCACTACCGGTTGAGTTCCACTTGTATCCGATGTAGAAGCTTCATCCTCCACATCATCTTTCTCTTCATTTGGAAGCTCCACCTCAAACTGAGTTTCCTCCACTATTGTTTCCGGTACCAAAGTCTCTAGGTCTTTACACTTCATCCCCATGCGGGTCTCATCAAAGGTAACATACATACTAATCAAGACTTTTGATCCTCCACTAGATTCCAATTTCCACAACTTGTAACCCTTCACACCTTCCGGATAACCAATGAAAACACATTTCAAAGCTCTAGGCTCAAGCTTGTCTTGCTTGATATGTGCATATGTCAAAGCTCCGAAAACCTTCAAAGATGAGTAGTCTGCCGGTTTCCCACTCCATACTTCCATAGGTGTCTTGAAGTCTATTCGCGTTGATGGACATCTATTGATCAAATAAGCAGCAGTAGTCACTGCTTCACCCCAGAAACTCTTTGGTAACCAAGCTCCTAAAAGCATACACCTCACCCGCTCCAAAAGGGTCTTATTCATGCGTTCAGCAAGACCATTTTGTTGCGGTGTTCTTGGTACGGTTCTATGCCTCTTGATTCCTTTCAACCTGCAAAACTCATTAAATTGCTCTGAAACAAACTCCAGGCCATTGTCAGTTCTCAAACCTTTTAGTTTAGTTCCCATTTGATTTTCTATGAGAGTGTGTCATTCCTTAAACTTCTCAAAGGTGTCACTTTTGTTTTTCAAAACAAAAACCCACACTCTCCTAGAATAATCATCAATGATGGAAAGAAAATAGGAACCTACATACTCAAAAGGTCTACTAGAATGATGCAGGTCACTACTAAACTTTACTCTATGTTGCTTTCCTAGTATGCAATGCTCACAAAATTCTAGCTTGTCCAATTTATCTTTTCCTAGCAAACCTTGTTTAGCTAGTTCAACTAAACCTCTTTCACTAACTTGCCCCAATCTCAAATGCCACAATTCGGAATTATTATGAGGTACAACACTAGCTATCGATGCATTACCAATTACTATTGAACCATCTAAAATGTATAAACCATTCATTTTAGATCCTTTTACCGTAATTAAAGCACCATGCGAAATTTTACAAACCCCATGCTCAATTCTAGTGCAATAACCTAGACTATCAAACATGCTTAGGGAAATTAAATTTCGCTTAAGTTCGGGAACAAACCTCGCATCCTTTAAAAGGAATTCACGGCCATCAAACATCTTTAGACGAATGGTGCCCATGCCTTGGACTTTGCACGCTTTGTTATTTCCGAGTCGAACAACTCCTCCTTCTTTTAGAGCCAAAGTCTCAAAATATTCCTTCCTAGGACACATGTGATAAGAGCACCTTGAATCTAAGACCCAACTCTTCTCCGGTTCCCAACTTGTGACCACTAGTGCACCCGCACTCTCGTAACCATCTTCATCGGACACCACCGCAACTTGAACGGAAGAACTACCATTGCCCCCTTTGTCCGAGCAATCTTTCTTGAAGTGACCTTGTTTGTGACAAAGAAAGCATTTATACTTTGATTTGTCAAAAGCCTTGGACCTAGACTTGGACCTCGACTTCCCCTTGCCATTTCCTCTATGCTCATTCCTTCCCCTTGCAACATTCAAGCCTTCACCACCCTCATCAACCTTCAAGTCCTTGAACTTGGTCAATTCCTTGGTTCTCAAAGCCGCTTGGACCTCCTCCAAAGTAGTGGTTCCCTCCTTACCATAAAGGATAGTATCCTTGAAGTGTTCAAAGGACTTTGGTAATGAACAAAGTAGCAACAAAGCCTTATCCTCATCTTCCATATTAACTTCAATGTTGGCCAAATCATCAAGAATTTTTTTAAATTCCGTCAACTGCTCCGAGATTGATATAGACTTCACCATCTTGAATGAATAGAGTTGTTATTTCAAGAGTTGCCTATGAGCCAACGATTTCTTCATGTACAATGACTCAGACTTAGCCCACATCGACGCCGCGGTAGTCTCCCTCGCGACATCCCTTAAAACCTTATCTCCGAGACATAAAACAATAGCACTCTTTGCCTTGTCTACCATCTCACGCTTCTCTGCTTGTGTCAAATGTGCCGGCATCACCGCTTCACCCTTCAATGCTTCAACACACTTTTGTTGTGTCAACACCGCTTGCATCTTAACCTTTCACAAACTGAAATCATTACTTCCGGTGAACTTCTCGATGTCCCACTTTGAACCCATGATACCAACTTTACCAATTTACTACTTTGCCCCACGGTGGGCGCCAATTGTTGTGAATTCGTGCTAAAGTCACACCAATGAAAAATACAAAGATGTGTGGAGCAAAGGTAGTGATAATCTATGGATAAAAGCTTCAAGCAACAACAGCAACAAAACAGCCCTAAAGACTAGTGTAGAGCAACATCACAAGCATAAACAAAACAATAAGGATAAGCAATGAAAGAAAAGAACAAACACACAGAGCTTTGTTGACCCAGTTCGGTCCAATGTGACCTAATCTGGGGGAGAGAGCAGCTATCCAATCCACTATCAAGAGATCTTACAAAGTGATTACAAAATGGGTTACAAGAAATAGGTACCAAAGCTCACAATGAACAAAACTTAAATCTACCCATTACTCCCCAATCTCACCAAATGAAAAACACTCAATGATTTTCACTCTCCAAGGTATTTTTGATGTTTCCCTTACACAAGAGAACCTCCCTACAAAGACTCTCAACACTAAAGTTTCCTCCTTTGTAATCCAAGTTTCTCTCTCACAGCACTCTTCTTCAAAAACTGCAAAGAACACTTAAATAGTACACAGACACAGTCCAAAACGTGTTACGATTTAGCAAATCGTGACACGGTTGATGCGTACGACCCAAGGTACGACCAACCTTATCCTCAAAACGTGTCCAGCAAGCCGAAAAACGTGTCACGTTTTCCCGAAATCATGTCACGATTGAGCACCCTGAAAAACATGTCCACTGCCAAGGAAAATCGTGACACGCTTGCCAAATCGTGTCACGTTTTCCCTGTTTCTCAAAATACAATCTTAAGGCACTTTTCAACATCATAGCATAGGTAAAAGAAGATGAGTAGTATCCATAGAACTTGATAACAAATTGAAAACTGAAACTGGTCCTGATACACGTTACTGTTGCTCGTAAACAACATTAGAGGAAAGCAGCTTGCAGATAACTTGGAAAACAAGGTGAAATCATGGAAGGGAGATGGGTTTTCCGGTAATCTTCAACCCTTCCTAAAAGACACATTAGTTTTCTGTTGACGCTCAATCTATTTGGAAGAAATTGAGGACGACTTCTGGAATATCGTTCATTTCTAATTATAAGAATTCTCAAGTTCTTCCTCTTCCCAAAGGCTTTTCCACACCATTTCACTTTTCTTGTTAGGTAGATCACTGAGATGGAAGATTTACACTCATTTTCTTGGTTTGTAACAAACTAAGAGATCAGATCATCCATGTCAACATGAGCTTGAACATGCCATGTTTTGTCAAAATACTCTTCACCTACATTAGGATCTTCAGGATTTTGCTGATATAATTTCCATTCTTACACCCTTGAGACTGCATTTCCATTCTTACACCCTTGAGACTGCAGTTGTGAGAGAGGTCCTTTCATTATTGACCACAACATTCTTATATAATGCTCTCACCAATGTAGGAAGAATACTTCTCTAATTTGCATCAAGAAAGTTCATTTCTTATGATCAGTGAGCTCTGGATGACCATATCTTCTTGAAGTTTTCTTCTTCTTTTGGACTTGAGAATAGGGTTTCTTAGGAATATTTTGCTTCTTTGTCGATACTAGCTTAGGTTCAATTACAAAATTGACATTTATACGCGAACTGTTTTCTTATTTACATTTCATTACATATTTCATAATTGTATAAGATGCTAGGTCAGTGGAATCAACAAAATTGACAAAAATTGATACATGATATTTTTTTTTTTAGGCTTTAATATGTGTTTCGTCCTTGCAATTAGGCGTCAATTAAAAATTGGTCCCTGTAATCGCTAATCCTGGCAATTTACCCTTGCATTGTTTAATCATTTAAAATTTCGTCCCTCTCCCCACTTAACCACGGCCATGTCACTAATTTGATGACGTGCCAATCACTGCCATACATGAAATCCAATTTTACCCCTGGGTTTCCAATTATTTCTTCCATCTTCTTTCCCCTTCTTAAGGGCAAAATTGGAAGTTCATGTGTGGCAGGGATTGCCACGTCATCAAATTAGTGACGTGGCAGTGATTAAGTTGGTTAAAGGACGAAATTTTAAATGATTAAACAAAGCAAGGGTAAATTGCTAGGATTAGCAATTACAAGGACCCATTTTTAAATGACGCCTAATTGCAAGGACGAAACACATATTAAAGCCTTTTTTTTATTACAAAAGACTGCAAAACAAGAAAAAAGAAGATAAACTACACTGCTATCAAACGAAGGGTAGAAATCTCCACAGCATCGACAACACACAAATGACTAAATTGATTCAAACAATAGTAAACTATAAATATCACCTTCAAAATTTTCAACAAATAGTTTACATAAATTGTAAATGCATTCATTGACTACAATATCCTAATATAAAATACAATATTAAAAAATTATACTAAAATTCAATGTAAATAAATTTTTTCCTCTTTCAAATGTAAAATACAATTTTTTCCTCTTGATGATTTTCACAAAACAGTTGGTGAACTACTGTGCAATGCAATTGTCCTTGGTAGTGTCGTTAAATCTGCTAAAGGCAAGTAATCCTTCCAACAAAGCATGCAGATATGACTGAAATGCCATATGGTAATGCATCAACACTCAAAAATAACCATGAAAAATCAACACGAACAATAAAAATGTTATGGTGCCATTGTTAATTCCCCAGAACATTTAGATATACACATAAGTATTACAATATTTTAAGAATTAACAATACAAATACCAAAATTGGTCTCTGCATCCAATAATGAAGCACGTACAATAGACAAACTCGGATACGTCAAAGAGTCGGAGCAACAAACAACACTTGAAATACTTCATTTCAGAAAGAAAAAAAAGATATAAAAAAACATATCTCAATTAGGATGATGAGGTATTGAGACAATTTAACTTCGTTCTCCTTACACAATACACACTAACTAGACCAATCTGATAAGTCCAACTTAACTTGAAATTTTGGTATGAAACCTTTCAAGCATTCACACATTGAAACACCATTAATATTGCAGTCATCACAATCCTTCACACTCGTCCAAAGGACGAGAAACTGTAGCCTCCCAATTTTCTGCATATCTTACAGTGGAAAACATTGTAAATTACCATGTGGTTCTAGCACAAATCTAGTCACATGTTCATTCAAATGTAATCAAAATGGAGTTGGATAAAATGAAATCTTTTAAGTCTTCTTTGCATCTCTTGAAATTTTTGTTCAGGTGACAAAGGAAAATCAGGATTCTCAACTAAATTGAAATCATCCTCATTGTTTTCGCTGTAGACATGTATGACAGACCACTTGAGAATCCTCTTAGTGGTCAAGTTGAGGAAGGGCGTGATCTGTTCAATCTCACATAAAATCTCCACATGGTTCCACTCATTCTCGGAGAATATATCATCCGTATTGCATTGTAGATCACAACAAAGTTTTTGTTGCGTCTTTCTTTTTGGATAATATATGTACTCACATGAAGTAGAGAGTTGCTTAGTGCCATTGATGAGTACATTCAACTTGAAATCCAACACCACACGGTAAAACGGATCTCCATTTTCAAAAAAACAACATAGAGCTATCCTGGGGAATTTTTTTCGAAACCAAAAATGCACCGGCGATTCGTTGCTTCTAACCTTATCCATAATTACTCTCCCACAATGAATCGAGTGACAAAAGAGATGATAACCAATGTTTTTAAGTTGATGCCCATCTTGATTCCATGAAGGACTACATACTTCTATGACATTGTTGGAACTTATATTAAGAGAATACACATTAAGGAAGGACTTCCCATATTCATTATGAACACACATGGCCTTTGCAAACACTTTTGGACTCACTTTTTCTGCATCATTTGATGATCGAAATCCCATACCATTCTCCGATATTACTATCTCACATTTTGGCAATACGTAGCTTGGTATCTGAATCATCCTTTTGCCCCTTCTCAAAAACAAACGTTGGAGCCCAACAAGATTTCCAATTGTGAAAGGCAATTGGTATTGGTTTGTCCCATCTAAATAAACATCTTTTATATTCTCCATCACTCCTACAACTTCTGGGAAGCTCTCAAGACGCGAGCAACCTCTAAGATCTAATGTCTCTAGAGATGGCAAGTTCATGCACGGAACCAAACTTTCTAGTTGTTTGCATCCTTGAGCACTTAATAACACAAGATTGTCAAGAAAACCAACTGATTCATGGATTCTAAATAAATTAGTGCAGTAATCAAGACATAATGACCCCAAATTTGGTGCTCTAGATAAGCTAGGTATTTCAGTTAGGAACTTGCAGTCTTCAAAATCAAGAAAAATCAATGACTCAAAAATCTACACAAAAAATAGACAAATCAAATTATTGGGTTTCAACTGGACACAAATATTAGTTTAAGGCCAACAAAACATATTCAGGTATAATTTTGTGTGTGAAAAGAATACATACCTTGAGTGATTTGAACCATTTAATGCAACTTTCAGGTAGGTTAAGTATCACAAGATTTTTGGGATTGAAATCGGATGGTAAAGAGGATGATGGGTATCCATTCCAATCAAGCACCCTCAAACTATTTGGAAGAATTTGGGGACCTTTGGAAAACTGTGTGTTTGCAATTATAAGAATTCTCAAGTTCTTCATCTGTCCGAAGGCTTTTCCACACCATTTAACTTTTCTGCCTTCATGTGAGTTGGCAATTATGACTTCGATTCTATCAGTTCCCTTTCGATTCCAAATCACAATCCAAATACAAATTAAAGGTTTAGAGTTTGTGTTGGCTTGTTCAAAAAAAAAGGTTCAGAGTTTGTGATCTATATATTTGGTTGTATACACAAATGTCTAAATCATAATGTCTTTGTCTTCAAGTAAATCAATTTCATCGAACATTTTCAGTTGAGAATGGAAAACTAACAATCCTATAAACTAACTAATACATATTAATCAAAACTTACAATATAAGCAAGCAAAGAGGGGATATGCTAACTAACATACCTTATTTTCTTCCAAAACATGAACAATGTCATCACTAAACCATAATCTACTACGTCTCCCAGGTTCCAACGCTGATTCCTGCCTCACGATTTCTCTGCCCATGTCTTGAATCAAGTCATGCATTCTTACCCAACCATTGGTATCAACTTTCATGAGCGATTTGTCAGTTAGCTGTTGTATGCCATCCTCCGCGTGGAAACCATGTAAGTATAGTATTTCCTTGACATAGCCTATTTCAGTAGAATTAAAGAAACAAGCTATGTCTAAAAAAATACCCTTTTCATCTTCTTCCAAATCATCATAGCTAATTTTCAGAATTGCATGGATGTCTTTGCGAAGGATTCTTTCATATTTATCTAATGAGGATTTCCATACTCCTAAACTTTTTCCAAACAAATGAGAACCTATCACTTCCAAAGCCAAGGGAAGACCGTGACAATAAGATACTGCACGTTTTGCAATATCCACATAACATGGATCAATTGTTTTATTTTTAAATGCATGCCAACTAAATAATTCAAAAGCCTTTTCATTTTTTAGCTGTTTAACCTCATATACTTTCACAATCCCATGAGTGGCCAACAAATGCTTGTCTCTTGTAGTGATTATGATCTTGCTTCCAAAGCCAAACCAATCATGCCCTCCTACAAGTGCATGTAACTGCTGCACTTTGTCAACATTGTCAAGAATCAAAAGGATTTTCTTTCTTTGAAGCCTGCTTTTAATTATTGAAATTCCTCTATGAAAATCTCCCACTTTAATATCCTTCTCCCGAAGTATTTCAAAAAGAAGTGTTTCTTGGAGCTGCACCAGATCATGATTAGTTGCCCTCTCTCTTATGTCACCAAGAAAACATACACCTTCAAAATGATCGGCGATCAAATTATGCACAGCACGAGCAGTTGTTGATTTTCCTATGCCGCCGATTCCATAGATGCCAACCATGCTGACTCTCTCATCAGACTCACATTCAAGGAGACATGCTACTTCTATTATTCGAGACTCCAATCCAACTGGGTTGTTTGCAACATGCAAAGGAACACGTTTGATCTTTATAGAGACCTCCTGAACTATCTTTCCTATAAATATATATTCTGGTTCAGACCTGCACATTACAGTAGTACGTATAAATTGAAACAGAGTCATTAAATGTGCTTCAACCAAAACTAATCATATAACATATGATTACTTCTTCACAATATTTCCTTTAACTAGATTTATATGATTACTAGTAATGATCCGTGCGAGACTGTATGAATGGGGGAAAAAATAACAGAAAAGGGATGTGTGAAATTAGGTCATACGTCATCAGGGAAAGTAATTCTTACAAAGAACATGTTGATCAATTATTATAGTTTTTCGTTAATGCAATAGTTAGAATTACAGAGCACAGTGTAATGTTTAACTACAATGATCCATTTTGTAAGTTTACCCATGAATCACAACCGACCTAAGTGGCGGAGCCAGGATTAATGTAAAGCCCGGGCAAAAAAAAAAATGCAAAACATTTATAGAGGTTTAAATAAGAAATTGCAAGCAAATAATAAAACAATTTAAAGAAATTGCCCAATTTATAGGGGTTTATATAAGAAATTCATCGGGATTTACATAAAAAATTGCAAAATATTTGGCCCGGAGCCCGGGCGGGTGCCCGGGGTCGCCGGGCCATAGAACCGCCCATGACCTAATGACAAATGGGCGAAGACGAAGTTCAAAGGACACACGCTCTTGTTCCACTATACTCGAGCAATTATAAGCTTTGTAGCACTGTCCCTTTTGATCGAGGTGTCAGTTTAAATGCTTCACTGCTTATCAATGAATGAGTCATACTCAACTTAATAGAATAGAAGTCTTTATTTTTATATCTGCTTCATTGCTTAACCTAGTAAAAAACAAAATCAAGAAAAACAAAACAGACAAACAGGGTTCAGGACCACAGAACTCAATCCGAAACAAATCAGTATACACCACGCACAATCCAACGCGCCCGTGTAGAGACACGAAACCAAATTGCAAATATGAGGTGCATACTTGATGAGCATCAGACCAGATCTTCAAAGCAGGGGGACTGCATCCGACCGCCAACAACCATTTCTGGCCTTCATTCCAGTACCGGATTGTAAGTACACTTGAATCTTTGAGACCACCATATCTCAACAGATCTATAACATAATCGTCGATCAGGAAAGCTAAATACACCCGAATTCACAAGAGCAACAAACACGTGAACCCAGATTGAGGGAAGATTCCAGCATATAAAAAATCAATAGATTCTTGTGGAATTCAGCATAACCAATAGCGGTGAAGTTGCTGCTTCAAAACCTAAACACTAAATCCTAAACCCTAAAAAACAGAATGGTGGAAAACAAAATAATAACAAAAAGTGTATTGAGAAATACAAAAATAATTATAAATGAATAATAGGATGGTGTGAAGTACATACCCTGGCTTGAAATGCCATCCAGAGAGACTAGCAGCTTGCCGCAAAGCGTCCTTCCATTTCTGCACCTTATCCTTCTCATCTTTAAACCTCACCTCATGGTCTGCAAAAGCTTCAGCATAAGTTCCAGTTAGGCGTCGAATCTGGGATGGATCCACGTCATAAAAAATCGGCAAAAACAACCTTCCTTGTGACTTTGAACACTCAAGAATGGTAACAAGTTCAGTCAAACAGAAAGTTGAAGATGCATAGTTAGGGGAGAAAATAGCAATGAAAATCCTAGATTGTTTAATGGCTTGAAGAAGAGTAGGTGTTATTTCTTCTCCTTTTTGTATTTCTTCATTATCAATGAAAGTTTGTATACCTCCTTGATTTTGAAGAGAATTGTAGAGATTACCAGTGAAGTTGTTTCTAGTATCAATGCCTCTAAAACTGAGGAAAACATCATAAGTCCAGTTACATGTGAAGGAAGACAAAGGAGGTAGTGTTGGTTGTTCCATGATAAGAGATTATTTGTTTTCTTGTTGATTTCTGTCTGAAGTATTTCCTTTTGTCCTTATTTCAAAGGAATTAAAGTGATGGAAGTGAGAAAGAGAGAGGAAGGAGGGAGGAACCTTCTTCATTAGGAATCGCACTATAAAAAAGTGAACTAAGAAACAGTAATTTATAGAGGCAACGTTGAAATGCTTTCGGCTATATAAGTAATATATAATGAAAGGAAAGTGGAATGCAACTAACATCTATTTATCTATATCTCTTCTCTTTGTATACGGGTAAATCATTATTATTTTTTTAAGAAAGTAAATCATAAAATTCATCCTTGATTTTGCACGGATCAGCAAAATTTGCCGCTCAATTAATTGAAATATCAAATTTATCCTTGAATTTAACATTCATCCCTCAATTTAATATTTATGTTAATGATGTTGAGGTGTCGTCCTGCATGTGCTGTGTTGTACACGTGTCAGTCAGCCACGTGTATAAGGACTAATTTGATGGAAACGCAACACATTTCAGTTTTCACTTTTCACTTTCAGTTTTTTTTATTTTCCTTTTTTACCCCTCTTTTAAGGATCAATTTGATAGTAATTGTAATAATTTAGGGACTAATTGGATTGAAAATTTTAGAAATTTAAGGACTGACTATTGAATTTATTGCAGAGAGTGAGTGCAAGGAGACATGGTATAAGAGAACCAGTTATTTCAACAGAGAGGTCTAACCAAACACTACTGAGGGGTCCTGCTCCACCACATTCAACTACTTCTGGAGTTCTTTTGAGTTGGTTTTTTCTCTTTCCAAAAATGCCTTCAATTTTCAATATAAATAACACATGTAACAGATTGATAAGAATAAATTTAAATATTAAAATAAAAGTGTAATAAACACAAATGAGAAAAACACAAGAATGAGGGTTGAATTGTGTTAGCTTTTTCTTCTTTTTAAACTAAGTCTAGAGTCTGATAGAGTTCAGAGTCTGGAGCAATGTTCAGAGTCTAATGCAGGGGATATAAAAGATAAGAGAGAGAGAGAGAGAGAGAGAGAGAGAGAGAGAGAGCAATTATCATGGTTCCTTCTACAATCCGGATGTAATACAGTCCCCCTTGCAATTCCAAAGAGATTTTCACTATAATTTAATCTGATTACAAATGCTCAAGGACACAAGCAAGAGACTTCAAATACTCAAGCACACAAGCAAGAGATTTCATATGCTTAAGCACAAAAGCAAGAGACTTCTAAACAAACAAATTACATAGAAATAAGTTTAGTTTGAACACTTGATATACAATTAGTGGTGTTCACAATACAAAACAAATCAGACTCTTAAAACTCTAGAACTTCTAAAATATGAAAGTTGTTAAGAAATTCTAAGTGTTTGATGCACAACAATTTCAGCAGAGTTTTGACACAGTTTAAATGTTGTAGAGTCTCTACTAATCTTCAAGTCTTCATTCCTTTAATAACTCTAGCACATCAAAGAGTCCTTATAGAAGCTTGATCAATCAACATTGATTTGTTGCTTGATTTGGTTAATGTCATAGGAGGGAATAATTTAAAAACCATTCTATGTGTGGAGAATTAACCAGCAGAGACACAGTTGTAGCTTGTACTATGTGCAGGAAATGTTGGAGTAGTGGAGTAGTAGTTGTACAATTGTACTATTGTCCTTCCACTGTCATTTCTTTGTTGGTAAACATCCAATACCTTCTAATTTCTTTGAAATAGTCGTTGCTTCAGTCTTATATTCCTTCTGCATATTTGTGTCTTCAAATGTTCATTTAACTAACTTCAAGTTCTTCACTTCAGACTCTGATGGATCTTCATGATCTGAGTCTGACAGTCAGCTTCTGATGGTCTTCAGACTCTGATGTCTTCAAATTCAAACTTGCAACAAAGCTTCTTTTGTAAAATCTTTTGCTCTCAATTGTTCTTCCAGAATCAATACCTTGTTTTAAAACTTATTAGTTTTAGTCTATGGTCCTACATGCACACTTGAACAAATATTAGCATATTTAATTGAACTTTTAATACTTTGTTATCATCAAAACTCTAAGAGGCATTGTTAAACACATTTTGTTTCAGCAATATCTATTTTTTCCTTTATCATTTAAAAAGTGTACCAAACTAGATGATTGTATATATACTTACTTTTTTATTATCTTAATTATACTTTTAAACAACAATTTTTTCTATAATAAAGATTGTTGTTGTTGTCATTAAAAAAAATAAGAATTTAGATTATATTTTTGTTATAATGTTGCTCATCTTTTCGCTATTAATAATAAAAGTTGTTCTTTCAAAAAAAATATTGTTACAAAGTACTTAATAATAATAAAAGTTGTTACAAACATAATATTGAGAATTTAAATTAATCTAAATATAATTTTCGACAATGCGATAAAATTTTAAATAAATCTTCTCCTCTTCCCTCCGAAAAAAACTCCAATAAGAGGGAAAGCAAAAAGTGAATCTTGAAAGGATTTTGCTCCTTCCCTTTCTAAAGATTGGACGAAACACATTAAATTAAAAATATTATCTCTCCTCTCCTCCCTAAAACTCTCGAACCAAACGGATAAAAGTGATATCTAGCGAAACTTATTTTGTGGGTTCAACTTAGCCATATCATCATCTTAAAGTGCAATAATAGTTTTACACACAATTTTTGTAATAACCTTTTTTCTCTCTTTTTTTAATAAAAAAGCAAGAGAAAAAAATGAAGAGAGAAAATAAAGAAAATAAAAATGTTCAAAATTTGTATACATAGTTGTACAAATGTCATTTATGAGATCTAAACCCCTTTTGGATTAGTATCCACTTGAAAATGATATCCCACCTACCGCTAAAATAAAATAGAGAGGAGACGACTTTTTTGTTATTCTTACATACATTCATTTTGGTAGTGTTAATTTCTTCAGAAGCAACTAATGGCGGATAGTATAAAGGAAAAACTCCTCGGAATCTCAACTTCTGTGAAGGTGTTGTTAGACAAGATTGTTTCTAGTCAGTTCGTCGACAACTTCCACAGAACTAAACTTGATGTTTCACTCTTGGAAAAGCTTAAGACAACACTGCTCAGGGTTCAAACTTTATATCATAGTGATGATTTTCTGTGGATTCAAGCTAAACTTTATAACGATGATTTTAAGACAACACGGTTGGACTTTCATGATGATGAGGTGATACTTACTGTATTGCTTTGGCTGGATATGTTGAGAAATGCTGTCTTTGAAGTTGGCTATCTTCTTGACCAAATCAACCCTGAGCCATTGCGTTGCAAAATGGAAGCAGAATATCAAACCCTAACTCTTTCTTATCAGGTTTCTTCTCCTTCCAAACGCTTTAATGGTGTGACAAATTCTAAATTGCAAAAATTAATTGAAAGATTACAATTCTTTAGTTCACGAGCACAAGATCAATTTAGTGGTTCCAGTTCCAAAAGTGTTTGGCATCAAACTCCTACAAGTTCTATTATGGATGATGAATCTTCTATTTATGGAAGAGACAATGATATAAAGAAACTTAAACATGTTTTGTTGTCTAGTGACGGTGATGATGGTAAAATAGGAATTATTTCCATTGTGGGCATGGAAGGGATTGGTAAAACAACCCTTGCTAAGGTTCTTTACAATGATCCCGAGGTTAAGGAGAAGTTTGAGTTAAAAGTGTGGTCACATGTTTCAAAAGACTTTGATGATGATTTGAATGTTTTGGAAACCATTCTTGATAACTTGAATATAAACAGAAATGAAACCAGTGACGTAAATATCATTTACCCAAAATATTTGCTAGTATTGGATGGGGTATGTGATGCAAGATCTATCAATTGGACATTACTGATGAATATCTCTAATGTTGGCGAAACAGGAAGTAGGATCATCATCACAACACAGGATGAAAAAGTTGCACTATCAATGCAAACCTTTGCACTACCCATGCGAACCTTTCTTTCTGTCCACTACTTGACACCTCTAGAAAGTGAAGATTGCTGGTCTTTACTTGCCGGGCATGCATTTGGAGAATGTAATGACCAACACCAATCCAATCTAGAAGAAATTGGCAGAGAAATTGCAAATAAATGTTATGGATCACCATTTGCTGCAGTAGCACTTGGGGATATTCTTCATACCAAATTGTCCCCAGATTACTGGAATTATGTGCTAGAATGTGACATTCGGTTATTGATAGATCATGATGTGCAACCTTTTATACAACTGAGCTATCACTATCTTTCGACTCCTTTAAAAAACTGCTTTGCATATTGTTCAATTATTCCGAAGAAGTCCATCATAGAAAAAAATTTGGTAGTTCAGTTGTGGATTGCAGAAGGCTTAGTAGAATCGTCCATAGACCAGGAAAAAGTTGGAGAAGAATACTTTGATGTACTAGTGTCAAGATCGTTGATGCATCGGCGATCTATTGGTAATGAGGAACCAAACTTTGAAATGCATACACTCGTCCATGATTTAGCTACAGAGGTTTCATCTCCACACTGCATCAATATGGACGAACATAACTTACATGATATGGTACATAACTTATCATACAATCGAGGTATATATGACTCATATGATAAATTTGGTCAATTGTATGGATTAAAAGATCTACGTACCTTTCTAGCATTACCATTAGAAGAACGATTGCCTCGTTGTTTGCTATCAAACAAGGTAGTACATGAGTTGCTGCCAACAATGAAACAATTGCGCGTGTTGTCTTTGTCAAACTACAAAAGCATCACTGAGGTTCCCAAATCTATTGGAAATTTGTTTTACCTGCGGTACTTAAATCTTTCTCACACTAAGATTGAAAGGTTGCCTAGTGAAACATGCAAGCTTTACAATCTGCAGTTCTTGTTGTTGTCAGGCTGTAAAAGGCTCACTGAATTGCCAGAGGACATGGGAAAATTGGTTAATTTGCGCAGTCTTGACATTAGTGACACTGCATTGAGGGAGATGCCCACACAAATAGCCAAACTAGAAAATCTCGAAACTTTGTCTGACTTTCTTGTCAGCAAACATACTGGTGGATTGATGGTTGGAGAGCTAGGAAAATATCCTCTTCTACATGGAAAACTTTCCATCTCACAACTGCAAAATGTCAATAACCCTTTTGAAGCAGTTCAAGCCAATATGAAGATGAAAGAACGAATAGACAAGTTAGTTTTAGAATGGGATTATGGTAGTACTTGTTCAGATTCACAAATTCAAAGTGTTGTACTTGAACATTTGCGACCCTCAACGAATTTGAAAAGTCTCACCATCAAAGGCTATGGTGGAATCAACTTTCCGAATTGGGTAGGTGATTCGTTATTTACCAACATGATGTATTTAAGGATCTCGAATTGTGGTGATTGTTTATGGCTTCCACCCCTTGGACAATTGGGTAATCTGAAAGAACTCAATATTGAAGGGATGCAAGCCGTACAGATAATTGGTACTGAGTTCTATGGAAGTGATAGTTCTCCTTCATTTCAACCATTTCCCTCCTTGGAGACTCTACATTTTGAGAATATGCAAGAGTGGGAAGAGTGGAACTTGATTGGAGGTATGGATAAGTTTCCTAGTCTAAAAACTTTGTCACTAAGTAAGTGCCCAAAACTGAGATTAGGAAACATACCTGACAAATTTCCTTCCTTAACTGAACCTGAGTTGAGAGAATGTCCTCTATCAGTGCAATCAATGCCATCATTAGATCATGTATTCAGCCAACTGATGATGTTCCCCTTGTATTCTCTTCGACAGTTGACCATAGACGGATTTCCATCTCCGATGTCTTTCCCAACAGAAGGTCTCCCAAAAACCTTGAAAATTCTTACAATCAGTAACTGTGTGAATCTAGAGTTCCTTCCTCATGAATACTTGCACAAGTACACAGTGCTTGAGGAATTGAAAATATCTTATAGTTGTAATTCAATGGTATCATTTACTTTGGGTGCTCTCCCGGTCCTCAAGAGTCTGTTTATTGAAGGTTGTAAAAATATGAAGTCAATATTAATTGCGGAAGACGCGTCGCAAAAGAGTCTCTCATTTCTTAAAAGCATCAAAATATGGGATTGTAATGAACTGGAGTCATTTTCCACAGATGGATTTCCCACTCTAAACCTTGTTTATATTGCAGTGTGGAAGTGTGAAAAGCTTAGTTCACTTCCTGAAGCAATGAGCTCTCTAACTGGCCTTCAAGAAATGGAAATTGATAATCTTCCGAATCTTCAATCTTTTGTCATTGATGATTTGCCTATCAGTTTACAGGAACTGACTGTTGGTACTGTTGGAGGGATTATTTGGAATAATGAGCCAACATGGGAACATCTCCCCTATCTTTCAGTGTTGCGAATCAACAGTAATGATACAGTGAACACGCTGCTGGTTCCATTGTTGCCAGTATCGCTTGTGAGACTATGCATTTGTGGTTTTAATGGTACAAGAATTGATGGGAAGTGGCTTCAACATCTGACTTCTCTCCAAAACCTTGAGATTGTTAACGCTCCCAAACTAAAGTCATTGCCAAAAAAAGGATTGCCTTCCTCTCTTTCAGTACTAAGTATGACTCACTGTCCTTTGCTGAATGCAAGTTTGCGGAGAAAACGGGGGAAAGAGTGGCGTAAGATTGCTCACATTCCGTCTATAATTATCAATGATGAATTAATCACATGATTTTCATGTTCGGGTGAGTCTCCAAAGTACTTATTTTTTGTTTGTTCTATTACCTTCTATATTCTGTGTCACTCCTGCTTTTCACCAACCTTGCTGTTATGAGAGGTCATTATAACTTGGTTTGCATCCACAACCTGCAACCAAGTTCAGTTAAGGTTTTACAGATATGTAGGTACTATTTTTGTCTAATTGAATTTATAAATAACTGACTAGTACTATAGGAATAATTTGACATAATCTAGATTAATACTACATGTGTTTTTCAAACTGAAAGCATATTCCCAACAATTGTATTATGGAGAGCTTAAAATTTGGTCCTAGGTTTTGGAACTCGCCATTGCATCCACCCTTTGTCGGCCAAGTTAACCATAAACTTTTATCAATAGATAAATTATAATCTTGTAGAAGAAAATGAACAAAAAGAACTTCATTCCAAACAGGACTTCTTATGAGGATTTCTTATGATCCTTTTACTTAAGTTCTATATAACTTCCTTATTCTTCATGTCACAAACATAACTTATGTGTTGTTAATCAAACATTATGTTTCAGTGGAACATGTTGTAGTCTGTAGTTCTGTTAAATATTCAGGTGTGTTGTTTAAATCTCTTTCCAGATTCAAGAGAAACATGACTTTCTACTTCTTCACTTTCTGAAACCTAAGTGTAATAAAATAATGTTAATCTGCAAAGTTCTTTGGGAGTTTGATTAAACTGCCTCAATTAAGTGATCCAACTTTAATGTTACATTTTCTTAAACCTAAGCCTCTCTTGTTTATTGCAGATTATGAACAGGTGTCTTCGGTTTTCTGAAAATATGTGTGATTTTAGCATGTCTTACGCTGGGAAAGAGCATGTCAAAGATCCTACACAAAATATTATAGGTAAAATATTGTTGACCATCAAAATTACCTTAGTGGTATTTTCTGGCCTTTTTTGGAGTATGAATCTCCTCCATGGCATCACAAAAAGGAAGTGCAGCTTTTTTTTATAAAGTTTAAGTACATTTTCAATTTTACTCATTTTACATGTATGGTCTTAACTCATAACTATGAAAAGCATCCCAATATTTTCTTATATGTTATTTTTGCATATACAAAATTACTTATTCCTGTTATGGATCAGTGTTGATCATGATATGATCGATCCAGTTGGGCCAGGCTTGACGTGTTATAGTTTTTCTTGTTCAAATTTAGTTAGGCTTTTATTATTAGTGCCTAAAATATCGTTCACGCATAATTTTATTTGCTTCTAGTTGGTTAGTGCATTGTTCTATTAAAAAATGAACACCATCAAATTTGACAGTCTCTGTATTATTTCTGTGCTAGGTCTGTGTTTGTTCGACTGAAGGTAGATTCGCCCGATGTTTTTCTCTACAAATCTGAATGATGTACGAGGTATATCCAAGCCTTCGCAGAGAGATCATCTACAATAGCCATGGAAAATTGATCTTCTCATTGATTTCACAAGAACCATGCCAGCAAGAGTTTAGTTGAGTATAGCAACTATCTACCCAGTTCTGTTAGAGACATTGCAGAACCATATTCTTTTCATTGATTTAAGAAATATATCACAATAAAGTCATTGCTAAGTGGCTCAAAAACAGAATGAATGAAATGGCTTGAATACGTGAGTTTATTAATACAGTTCCTATTTCCATATATGCAGAAAACTAAGCTAAATGAAAAAAATTTATTTGTGTAACTAGGCCCTTCTCTGAGATGATTTATTTTTACGTGGTTTTGAAGAATTTAGCATAAAAGAAATGATTTGTGGTTAATGTTAGTTCAATGAAAAACACCCCAGTGAAGATTTATAGGCATCATATTTGACACCTCAATTAGCTGATCATCCTCTCAAAAAAACATTATCATACTACCTCTGGTTCTTGTTATAAGAAGAAAACCAAAAAACATCAACACCAATCTATGGTATCAAAAGCCTTTTTAACATCAATCTTCAGCACTAGCTCTGCACCAAAAGCCTTCTTGTCAATTAAGTTGATCGACTCAGAAGCAAACAATTGCTAACTTTTGGAATTAGGACAAGCAAGTTTAAGTTAAGATTTGGTAGTAATCAAACCATGCTGGACGAAATCAAAAAAAAATAAAAACATAAAATTGTTCAAAAATAAAAACATTTGAAGCATAGATATGACTGAAAATAAATGTCAGATGGCAATGCATCAGCATTCCAACATAACTATGGAGAATCAACGAGAACAGGAACCATAAATATATTATGGCTGACTTTGTTAATTCCCCTAAACATTTAGTTTTACACACATAAATGAGACCGTATATTATGAATACAAATACCAAAATTGATTGCTACCTCCATTAATGATGAACATAAAATAGACAAACTCAGAATTTTACCGCATCCTTCTTTATAACAGCTTCCATAATAATATATTAATATGTACAAACACGGTATGCATTCAAAGTTTAAAAGGTCATTTCTATGATGCTTAAATGAAACATATGCATCATGAACAAGTTGGTTTTTACCGTTAGATCAATAAGTCACATAAATATAAGCCTGCGTTTGTCGTTCCCCTATAGTCAAGAAAGAGTTGTAGATCTATAGACATTCTTGCACTATATATGCTCCTTTGCAACTATGACAGGGGAGAATCAGGATTGTCAAATAAATTTGAAATCATCCATTTCGTTTTCTGAGTAAACATATAGGACAGACCACTTCAGAATCCTCTTGGTTGTCCATTCCTGGTGAGCCATGGCCCTTTGAGAATCACAGGGCATGAGATGTTCCATCTCACATAAAATCTCCACCTGGTTCCACTGATTATCTGAAAATACACCTTCCACTTTGCATTGTAGATCACAACAAATATCTTGGTCCGTCTTTTTATGTGTATAAAATATGTATTCACACGAAGAAGTGAGTTTCTTAGTGCCATTGATGAGAACAGTGAACTTGAAATTCCATGCCATGTTGTCAAAATGCTCTCCAGGTTCTACATAACACGATAGAGCTATCCTCGGGAATTTTTTTCGGTACAAAAAACACATTGACGATTCATTGCTTCTAAACTTATACACGTTCACTCTCCCTTGTGCAATCCCATACTGAAACCTTCCAAATTTAAAACTTGAAGCATTAGGCACTCCTTTCCACTGAGGACTAGAAACTTCCATGACATCATGGGAGGATATACTATGAGAGTACACATTAAGGAAGGACTTCCCATATTCATTATAAAACCGCATTACATTTTCAAACACTTTTGGATTCACTTTTTCTTCATTTTCAGATGATCGAAATCCCCTACAACCATAAGATGTTATTATCTCAAGTTTAGGCAATATGTAGCTTGGTAGCTGAATCATCCTTTTGCATCCCCTCAAGAACAAACGTTGGAGCCCAACAAGATTTCCAATTGTAAAAGGCAATTGGTATAGGTTAGTCTTATCTAAATAAACATCTTCTATATTCTCCATAACTCCTAGTACTTCTGGGAAGCTCTCAAGACGCGAGCAACCCCTTAGGTCTAAAGTCTCTAAAGATGGCAAGTTTAGGTAGGGAACCAAAGTTTCTAGTTGGGTGCACCCTTGAGCACTTAATGACACGAGCCTGTCAAGAAACCCAACCGAGTCATGAATTCTATTTAAACTAGTGCAGTAATCAAGACATAATGCCCCCAAATTTGGTACTCTAGATAAATTAGGTATTTCATTTAGGAACTTGCAGCTTTCAAAACTTAGAAAATTCAACATCTGAAACACCTACAGAAAAATAGAAGCCTCAAATTGTTACGTTTTCAACTGAAAATAAACATTATTTTAAGTCTACCAGAACATGTTCAACATAAACTTATTTTGAAAAGATTACATGCCTTGAATGATTCGAACCGTTTAAGGCAGCTTTCAGGCAGGTTAAGTATTGCAAGATTCTTGGGATTAAAATCAGATGGTAAAGAGGATGATTGATATCCACTCCAATCAAGCACTTTCAAACTATTTGGAAGAATTTGAGGACCCCTCGAAAATCATCCATTTCTAATTATAAGAATTCTCAAGCTCTTCATTTGCCCGAAGGCTTTTCCGCACCATTTCACTTTTCTGTCTTTGTTCAAGTTGGCGATTATGACTTCAATTGTATTGGTTCCCTTTCAATTCCAAATCACAAATCAAATACAAATACAAGGTCATTTATCATCTACATATTTGGTTGTATACAAAAATTTCCAAATCATAATGTCCTTTACTGCTAGTAGTAACAAATTCATCAATCATTTGTAGTTGAACATGGAAAACTAACAGTCCTATGAATAAACTAACTAATACATATTAATCAAAATGTATAAATATAATACGAAAGTAGAGAAGGGATATTCTAAATATGATACCTTGTTTTCTTCCAAAACATGAACAATGTCATCACTAAACCATAATCTACTGCGTCTTCCAGGCTCCAACGTTGATTCCTGCCGCACAATTTCTCTGCCCATGTCTTGAATCAAGTCATGCATTCTCACAATACCACGAACACCAATTTTCATGAGAGATTTGTCAATGAGCACTTGTATACAATCTTCAACGTGAAAACCATGCAAGTATAGTATTTCTTTGACATAGCCTATTTCATAAGAATTGAAGGAACAAGCTATGTCTAGAAAGATACCCTTCTCGTCTTCTTCCAAATCATCATAGCTAACTTTAAGAATTTCATGGATGTCTTTCCGAAGGACTCTTTCATATTTAACCAATGATGATTTCCATACTCATAAACTTTTTCCAAACAAATGAGAACCTTTCACTTCCAAAGCCAAGGGAAGACCGTGACAATAAGATACTAAACGTTTTGCAATATCCACATAACATGGATCAATTTTGTTATTTTTAAATGCATGCCAACTAAATAATTCGAAAGCCTTTTCACTTTTTAACTGTTTAACCTCATATATTTTCATTATCCCATGAGTGGCTAGCAAATGCTTGTCTCTTGTAGTGACTATGATCTTGCTACCGATGCCAAACCAATCATGTCCTCCTACAAATGCCTGTAACTGCAGCACTTTGTCGACATTATCAAGAATCAAAAGGACTTTCTTTCTTTGAAGCCTCCTTTTAATTATTGACATTCCTCTATAAACATCTCCAACTTTAATATCCTCCCCCAATATTTCGGAAAGTAGTTCTTCTTGGAACCATGCAAGATCATGATTAATTTCCCTCTTTCTTATGTCAGCAAGAAAACACACCATCAAATTGATCAGTAATCAAGTTATGGACAGCACGAGCAGTTGTTGATTTTCCTATTCCGCCGATTCCATAAATTCCTACCATGTTGACTCTCTCGTTCGAGTCAAGTCCAAGGAGAGATGTCACTGCTAATATTTGAGACTCCAAGCCAACAGGGTAGTTTGCAACATGCAAAGGAATGCGGCTGATCTTTACAGAGACTTCTTCTACTATCTTTTCAATAAACTTATATTCTGATTCAGACCTGCACAATTCAGAAGTACATGTAGATCGAGTCATTAAATGTGCTTAATTTTTTTCACTTGAACCAAAATTAATCACATTAAAATTATTAATTCCTCACTGTATTTCCGTCAACTAGATTTATATGTTCACTCGTAAATATTTTGGGCAAGATTGGATAGATGTGGGATAATAGCGGATAAGATATGTGTGAAATGTTGTCACGTATCATTAGAAAAAGACTTTTTTTAGAATGAATATGTTCGAACAACAAAAAGGCTATTGAAAAATACAAAAAAAATAAAAAAAAAAACAAATAACAGGATGGTGTGAAGTACATACCCTGGTTGGAAATACCATCCAGAGACATTTGCAGCTTGACGCAAAGCATCCCTCCATTTCTGCACCTTACCCTTCTCATCTCCAAACCTCACCTCATGTTTTGCAAAAGCTTCAGCATAAGTTCCTGTTAGGTTTCGGATTTGGGATGGATCCACATCGTAAAAAACCGGCAAAAACAACCTTCCTTCTGACTTTGAACACTCCAATATCATTACAAGTTCATTCAAACAGAATGTAGAAAATGCATAGTTAGGGGAAAAAACAGCAATGAAAATCCTAGATTCTTTAATGGCTTGGAGAAGAGTAGGTGTGATTTCTTCTCCTTTTTGAATTTCTTCATCGTCAATGAAAGTTTGTATACCTCTTTGATGCTGAAGAGAATTGTAGAGGTTGCCTGTGAAGCTGTTTCGGGTATCGACGCCTCTAAAGTTGAGAAAGACATCATAAGACCAATCACATGTATGATACTAACTAAACCACTGAACTATGAATGAAGAATTAACACCCTTTTTCTTCAAATGTCTGTTTTAGATTAAAGAAAAAAGGTCAATGTGACAAACAAGCTGCATGTGTCATCCTTCCTTGTTGACTTGTAGATTGAATATCTATTCCCATCATGTTTGGGCAAAGAGAGTTCAAAAAAAAATATATTCCAACCAATAAATTATTATCTAGCAATCCTATATAGCCAAGCCACATTCAAGGGTATCCTATACCAGGGGAGGAGAATATGGTGGAAATATTTTATTCATTCGGGGAGGGAATGCATGTTGATAAATGAAAATTTTCAGTATTACCTTATCATATACCAGATCAAACTAGGCTTGACATAAATTTGGTATTACATGTTCAAAACCACCTTTCTTTAACAAAAAATTGGGAAGGAAAAACTTTTTTTAATTAAAGTATTATTAACGGTCGTTTTACAATCGTTCCCAAAAAGATTTGAACTTTGCACCTTGAGGTTACAAAGCTAAGCTCTTATCACTAAGCTAACACCTCATACCTTGAGGTTCAAAACCAATCTATGATATGAGTAAATATCCAAATTAGTTCACAACAAAAAAAATGTACTGCGCCCAAAATAAGTCCTCAGACTAATAAAGTCATGAAATCATCCTTGACAATTACAAACGGAGATATGTTACTATGTTTAGTTTCATCTAAAATTGGTTGTTATTTGATGAGATGTATTATTAAGGAGCTTACATAGACGTTAGAAATTGAAACAACAAAAACATGTAAACTTTTTGACAAAATTAGTCAATATATTCTTTGTTTGAAGACATGTAAAAGTTTTTTGATAATTTATAAGAAGCATGGTTGATGACTTGATGTAGTACTCTTGGTCACACGACCACGTTGAAGTTGCAATCCGTATCGCAGTCGCAAGCCTTTTGTTCAAAAACCTTGTTCATGATCCTTAATTAATGCATTATACGAGTTTTGATGTGTTGGAATTGGTTTTCTTTTATAGGTCATGCTAACAAGTGTTCTTTCTTGAGACACTTGTTAAAAAATATCAAAACAGTAGTTCGGCGTTAAAAACTACAATTTCTAAGCTTTTCAAATGTGTTGAACTCACCCCTTTGTGTAAGTTACTTTAAGATTCCCGAGATTGGATTTACATGTAGCTTTAACAGGTCAAGGTTTCTTTACAAGTTATGCGCATCGTTATTTCACAGGTGCAGAAAATTCAAAGTTATACCTTAAGAATAGCTCAGTATGTATTGGAGTGCAGCCATTAACACCTTTTATCATCTAACAAAATTTCATCCTTTAAAAGTTTACTTCCAAAATGCATAAAATTGTCCAAAATTTCTTGAAGATACAACTAGCAACAAAATTAAAACCATGATAGTTAACTTTATCTTCAAAAATAGTTATTAATAAATCATTGCTTTGGTGAATTTTACTGCACTTGCCAAGAAATCAGCATATCAATATTTCATTATGTTTAATGAGCCCTTTCTAAATTATGTGTCATCATAATAATCAAATCATCTTTGAGAAAAAAAGTGTTGAATAATAGAGGTAAGTTCTTGAAATCAAGTTTAGAACTGGTAAAATAGAAGGAAAATAGAGAAGAGGAATGGAGAGATTATGGTATATCTTTATTGTTTGGTTAATTTTTAAAAGAGGTACTTTGACCCAACTTTAACAACCTCTGATATTGAAAAACTTTTACACACATAAGTGAGACCATATATTATGAATACAAATACCAAAATTGATTGCTAGTTGCTACCTCCAATAATGGTGGACATACAATAGACAAACTCAGCCGACAAACTTAGATGCTGTCAGTTAGATACACTTCATTCGATCATAGAGCAGTTTTAAGAGTTTTAGTAACTAAAACATCTAAAAGAGGAGCAACAAAAATCACCTGAAATACATAATTTTGAAGAAAAAGGGAGGGAAAAAATGACATCCAAAAATAAAGATGGCACAGAAAAACTTTTAAGCCTTCGTCTCCTCAGCAGCGGTTTCAAAAGTCTCCCCGGGCACAAGATCTGGTTCAGCATCATCATCATCTTCTTGTGCTGCAGTTGCATCAGCTCCTGCTTCAGGAGCCTGCTTCTGAAATTGCTCAGCTAGCTTTTTCAGATTTTCCAAGTTATCTGGCCCTGCATTTTCCAGAAAATACGAATATAAGATTATAAATCAACACAATATAATATAGATTTGATAAGATGTAAATCACATACCTAATTGGTGAATGATGTTGGGGAGAATATCCTGCAACTCTGCAAAAGGGAAAATTTATACAGGTCAAATGTCAGTCCAGCATGAAATCAGATCAAAATCAAAAGGATCACTAATGTCAAGTCTCACTCAAAATGAGGAAAACAATGAATGGTATGGTACACTACAAATTGTACGAAATTTTGAACATTTCAATATGATACACAATGGTGCTTATGAAGCCTACAATTTCCGAACATTGATGCAAACAGAGCTTTTGATAACTCATTCACACATAATGTTCAAAGATGTTGACAGTGTTCTATGATAGGTGTTGCAGTTTCGTGTACCACACGAGTAAATAAACAGCACAAGCTATGTTTGATAGTGTATCATTAAGGATATGAAGAAAAAGATATATATGCTTACTCTTTGTCTGAGGAGAACCGCTAACAACCCAAGTATTGGCAGCAATAGATGCTTGTACTGCAAACAATTCAGGTTTAACAGTTATTTTACTTAGGTCTTAAAATAAAATATATGCTATAAGTATCGTGAATTAATATTACCTTTGGGGTTTAGAAACTGAATAACTACATCATCCTTAAAGATGTTGACTACCTCAATGCCAGGGATACCATTCACCCCAATCCTCTTCAAAGTGCTTTGGAGTCTTTTGTCGTTTATAGTAGCTGTCTTGTGGACGGCCTTCTTCTTTCTAAAATGAACAGAAAACAAAACATTCAACAAAAAGAAACAACTTAACAAACAATCTTCCTACCAGAGTATCAAATAATTCATTGAATAATATTAAAAAAGAAAGACCAAAAACTATCATACTCACTGAACACAAAAGCATTTCCAATACAATCATATGCTAAGCTAAAACAGTCTGAAGAGAAGCAGGACAAAAAGAAAAGAAGGTATCCATATTCTAAAATAGAAGATTAAAAATGGAATACACAATATATGCAAACATGGTATGCATTTAAAGTTTAACAGGCCAGTTCTATGATGCATAAATGAAACATATTTTGCAACCTGCACAAGTTGGTTTTTACCATTAGATCAATATAAGTCACATCAATATAAGCCCGCAATTGTCGTTCCCCTATAGCCAAGGAAGAGCTGTAGATTTGTAGATATTCTTGTAATATCTGCTTGTGTGCAACTATCTCTTTAGTTGATGGAGGAGAATCAGGATTGTCAAATAATTTGTAATCTTCCTCTTCATTTTCTGGGTAGACATATAGGAGAGACCACTTCAGAATCTTCTTAGTGGTCCATTCTTGGTGAGCCATGGTCTTTCTAGAATCATCGGGCATGAGATGTTCCATCTCACATAAAATCTCCACAATGTTCCACTCATCTGAAAATACACCCTCCATTTTGCATTGTAGATCACAACAAAGAAATTGGTCCGTCTTTTCATGTGTATAAAATATGTATTGACATGAAGAAGTAAGTTGCTTAGTGCCATTGATGAGTACATTCAACTTGAAATCCAACACCATGTTGTCAAATTGCTTTCCAGGTTTAACAAGACACCATAGAGCTATCCGGGGGAATTTTTTTCGGAACCAAAAACACACTGATGATTCATTCCTTTTAAGCTTACCCAGTTCAAGTTCCAAACAAAAAAGGTCAAATTTAAAATCCGAGTGATCATAACCATGCTGATTCCACCAAGGATGACTTACTTCTATCACATTGTTGGAGCTTATATTTTGAGAATACACATGAAGGAAGGATTTTCCATATTCATTATAAACACACATGGCATTTGCAAACACTTTTGGACTCACTTTTTCTTCATTTTCAGATGATCGAAATCCTCTACAACCGTAAGTTGTTATTATCTCAACTTTAGGCAATATGTAGCTTGGTAACTGAATCATTCTTTGGCATCCCCTCAAGTACAAACATTGCAGCCCAACAAGATTTCCAATTGTAAAAGGCAAATGGTATAGGTCAGTCTGATCCAAATAAACATCTTTTATATTCTCCATTACTCCTAGTACTTCGGGGAAGCTCTCAAAACGCGAGCAACCTCTAAGATCTAAAGTCTCTAGCGAAGGCAAGTTAATGTAGGGAACCAAACTTTCTAGTCGGGTGCATCCTTGAGCACTTAATAGCACAAGCCTGTCAAGTAACCCAACCGAGTCATGGATTCTAATTAAATTAGTGCAGTAATCAAGACACAATGCCCCCAAATTTGGTACTCTAGATAAGCTAGGTACGTTAGTTAGGAACTTGCATCCTTCAAAATCCAGAAAGTTCAACATCTCAAACACCTAGAAGAAGTAGATGCCTCAAATTGTTAGGATACAACTGGAAATATATATTAGTTTAAGGCCAACAGAAAATGTTCAAGATATGATTATTTATTTTCTTTTTTAAAGAATACATGCCTTGAGTGATTGGAACCATTTAAGGCGACTTTCATGCAGGTTAAGTATAGCAAGATTCCTGGGATTAAACTCAGATGGTAAGGAAGAGGATGGATATCCACTCCAATCAAGCACTTTCAAGCTATTTGGTAGAATTTGAGGACCGTTGGAAAATCGGGCATTTCTTATTATAAGAATTTTCAAGTTCTTCATCTGCCCAAAGGATTTTCCACACCATTTCACTTTTCTGTCTTTGCGCAAGTCGGCGATTATGACTTCAATTGTATCAGTTCCCTTTCAATTCAAAATCACAATTCAAACACGAATTAAAGGTTGAGAATATGTCATTTACATATCTGGTTGTATACACAAATTCCTAAATCATAATGTCCTTATCTCCTAGTAGTAATAAATTCCATCGAACATTTGTAGTTTAGCATGGAAAACTAACAATCCTGTAAACTAATACATATTAATCAAAATGTTCAAATATAAGAAAGTAACGAGGGGATATTCTTACTATCATACCTTTTTTTCTTCCAAAACATGAACAATGTCTTCACTAAACCATAATCTACTGCGCCTTCCAGGCTCCAAGGTCGATTCCTGCCTCACAATTTCTCTCCCCATTTCTTGAATCAACTCATGCATTCTCACACAACCATTGGTATCAATTTTCATGAGAGATTTGTCAGTTAGCACTTGTATGCCATCTTCCGCATGAAAACCATGTAAGTATAGTATTTCTTTGACATATCCTATTTCATAAGAATTAAAGAAACAAGCAATGTCTAGAAAAATACCCTTCTCATCTTCTTCCAAATCATCATAGCTAACTTTCAGAATTTCATGGATGTCTTTACGAAGGACTCTTTCATATTTATCTAATGAGGATTTCCATACAGCTCCACTTTTCCCAAACAATTGAGAACCTATCACCTCCAAAGCCAAGGGAAGACCGTTACAATAAGATACTGCACGTCGTGCAATATCAACATACCATGGATCAATTTTTTTATTTTTAAATGCATGCCAATTAAATAATTCAAGGGCCTTTTCGTCTTTTAGCTGTTTAACCTCGTATACTTTCAAAATCCCATGAGTAGCCAACAAATGCTTGTTTCTTGTAGTGATTATGATCTTGGTGCCGAATCCAAACCAATCCTGTCCTCCTGCAAGTGCCTGTAATTGCTCCACTTTGTCAACATTATCAAGAATCAAAAGGACTTTCTTTCTTTGGAGCCTCCTCTTAATTATTGAAATCCCTCTGTAAACATCTCCCACTTTAGTATCCTTTTCCCCGAGTATTTCAGAAAGTAGTGTTTCTTGGAGCTGTGCAAGATCATGATTAGTTGCCCTCTCTCTTATGTCAGCAAGATAACACACACCTTCGAATTGATCAGCAATCAAGTTATGCACAGCACGAGCAGTTGTTGATTTTCCTATTCCGCCGATCCCATAAATGCCTATAATGTTGACGCTCTCATCAGATTCAAGTCCAAGTAAAGATGTCACTTCTAAAATTTGAGACTCCAACCCAACTGGTTTGCTTGCAACATGCAAAGGAATACGGTTGATCTTTATAGAGACCTCTTCAACTATCTTTCCGATAAATTTATATTCTGATTCATTCCTGCACATTACAGTAGTACATGTAAATAGAAACAGATTCATTGAAAGTGCTTCAACCAAAACTAGTTATATAACAAGTTATTACTTCACAATATTTCCTTTGAACTAGATTTATATGCTTACTAGTAATGATCCATGTGAGATTGCACGAATGTGGGAAAAAATAACAGAAATAGATGTGTGAAATTTTGTCATGAGTCATTAGGGAAAAACTTTTCTTAGAATGAATATGTTAGGACAGAAAATAGATAGATATTTTATTTATATCATGTGGTGGAAAACAAAAACAAAATTATTGAAGGGGAAATTGGAAAAACAAAAAGTGGAGCAATATAAAATTATGGTTTGAAGTACATACCCTGGCTTGAAATGCCATCCAGACATATTAGCAGCTTGACATAAAGCATCCTTCCATTTCTGCACCATATCCTTCTCATCTTCGAACCTCACCTCATGTTTTGCGAAAGCTTCGGCATAAGTTCCAGTTAGGTGTCGAATTTCGGATGGATTCACATCATAAAAAACCGGCAAAAACAAGCGTCCTTGTGACTTTGAAGTCTCAAGTATCATCACAAGTTCAGTCAAACAGAAAGCTGAAGATGCATAATTAGGGGAGAAAATAGCAATGAAAATCCTAGTTTCTTTGATGGCTTGAAGAAGAGCAGGTGTGATTTCTTCTCCTTTATGAATTTCTTCATGATCAATGAAAGTTTGTATACCTCTTTGATGCTGCAGAGAATTATAGAGGTCAGCTGTGAAGTTGTTTCGGGTATCTATGCCTCTAAAACTGAGGAAAACATCGTAAGTCCAATCACACGTGAAGGAAGACAAAGAAGGTAGTGCCATGGATGATACTAGACCAATTAATTAGGAATTATGAATTAACTAATTGACTTATTTTCCTCCTTGATTTCTAAGTGCTTCCTTTTCTCCTAATCTGTATTTAAATTAAAGAAGAAAGTTGGCTACACATTGACTTGCCAATTCACACTTAGTGTTATTAAAATGAAAATGTCATGATCCAAAGATATATTAAACTCAAATGTCATTGTACTGTTCCCTTATAGTATTATTTGTAAGGTACTCTCTCACTCCCTAATTGTAAGCATCCCTTAACAAAAAAAGGACACATTAAGTCCACTACCTACTTTTCTTAATACATGTGAAATTGGTCAGAAAAGCTTACAATAAGAGACAGAGAGAATAATATTATTTTCAAAAAACGAGTCAATGCTAGGACGGGTGTACAGTATACGGTTGGCCCAGTAACATGTCCTTTCCCGAAAACAATAGGTCAATGTTCCGGCTACTCCTCCGGTTACTCTTCTCGTCAAAAACTCATTAATTGGCATCCCTATTTAATAATAGTAATATTATTATTAGTATTGATATTGGTTACAAAACTGAGAGAGAGATTATAATCTACGGAAACAGGTTTCCGCAGAGTCTGCAAGGAGGATATCCGATAATCCCAATAGAGGAGGTGTGAACCACAGGCTCCAAAGTGGAGAAAGCATCAAGCTTAGCTAGAAAGTCAGCACAAATGTTGCCTTCACAAAGTGTATGAGTAATGGAAGCTAACCAATCAAGGTTGAGGAGATCCTCGATGTCTTGTATCAATGTAACATATTTTTGGAATCTGAGAGTTGACTTCTAGAGAATATGAACACAATTTAGGAAATTCATATAGCAAATAACAATTGGAAAATTCATTTCCTTAGCCAATAACAACCCTTGATGAATGGCATGAAGCCTGCAAGAAAGACCTTCGATCCATTTTTATTTTTGTATATATTATATTTTTTGAGATTAATTTCTATGCTTCGGTGGTGTAAAACTATTTTACACATACATCCAGTCAAGTCAGGCCAAATAAAAATTTGTAGGGATTTAAAAACTAACTTAAAAAGATGGCATTATAGAGCTATTTGATTGGATGCATGTGTGAAAAAAAAAATACATTGTATACAAATTAAATCCATTTTTTATTGTATAATATCTACTTTTACTTAATTTTATTGTGTCAGTTTCATAAAATCTTTTTTTTGACAAACAGTTTCATAAAGTAATTACCTACAACTTTGTAGAGATGAATAAATTTATGGTGAAAATATTGTAGTTTCTATTACTAAAGGTAGAGAAAAATGGACAGAGAACAAAACATCAATAAAAAGAAACTACTTAACAGATACAATCCTGGATTCACAATAAGTAGCCTTTTTGTCCATCACTTCTTCGACTTGCCAATAAGTAGTCCTGGATCATTTCATTTGGACGCACCATTTTTCAAAATTCTTGCCATCAATAATTGGTGAGACACTTGGAAAATGCCCGTTAGAGCTAGCCATTGCCATCTAGAATTCTTGAAACCCATTTTTCACTTGTGGAAGCTTCTTCGATGAAAATCCGGATTTAGGTACCAGTTTGTTGGGGGGAAAAGCACATTTAACATACACTTACACTTCAATGTTTTGGACTTTGGAGAGAAAGCTTGATGAATCAAGAAAATGAAGTGTAAATTGTTATTATCATCACTGAATGCTTTTATACAACTAGCTACTAACTAACAATTGAGTTGACTTTAAATCTTGGTTACCACAGCTCCAAACAAGAGGATTTAGAGCGGATGACCCGTACTTTCCTTTATTCTCCGCATCTCTTGAAATTTCTGTTCATCTGACAGAGGAGAATCAGGGTTCTCAAATAAGCTGAAATCATCCTTTTCGTTTTCTAAGTATACATATATGAGAGACCACTTTAGAATCCTCTTAGTGGTCACGTCCCGGTAAGCCATGACCATTTCAGGATCACATGGCATGAGATGTTCTATCTCACATAAAATGTCCATCTGCTTCCACTCATTCTTTGAAAATGCACCCTCCACTTTGCATTGTAGATCACAACAAAGCATTTGGTCCATCTTTTTTTGTGTATAAAATATGTATTCACATGAAGAAGTGAGTTGCTTAGTGTCATTGATCAGTACATTCAACTTGAAGTTCAACACCATGTTGTTGAAATGCTTTCCAGGTTCAACACAAGACCATAGAGCTACCTTGGGGAATTTGTTTCGGAACCAAAATCGCACTGAAGATTCATTTATTCGAAGCTTATCCACAATTACTCTCTCCAGCGAAAGCCGCAAAGGAAAGAGTTGAAATTCATACCTAGGACTGCAGACTTCTATGACATTGTTGGAGGCTATATAAAGAGAATACACATTAAGGAAGAACTTTCCATGTTCATTATAAACACACATGGCATTTGAAAACACTTTTGGACTCACTTTTTCTTCATTTCCAGATGATCGAAATCCTCTACAACCATAATTTGTTATTATCTCAAATTTAGGCAATATGTAGCTTTGGTAGCTGGATCGTCTTTTGGCATCCCCTCAAGAACAAACGTTGGAGCCCAACAAGATTTCCAATTGTAAAAGGCAATTGTTCTAGGCCAGTATGGTCTAAATAAACATCTTTTATATTTTTCATCATTCCTATAGTACTTCCGGGAAGCTCTCAAGACGTGAGCAACCTCTAAGATCTAAAATCTCTAGAGAAGGCAAGTCGATGTAGGGAACCAAACTTTGTAGTTGAGTGCAACCTTGAGCACTTATTAACACAAGTCTGTGAAGAAACCCTACCGAGTCATGGATTCTAATTAAATTAGTGCAGTAATCAAGACAGAGTGCCCCTAAATTTGGTACTCTAGATAAGCTAGGTACTTCAGTTAGGAACTTGCAACCTTCAAAATCCAGAAAGCTCAACCTCTCAAACACCTACAAAAAATGAAAGAAAATGCCTCCAATTGTTAGGATTCAATTGGAAATGTATACTAGTTTAAGGCCAACGGAACATGTTCAAGATATGTTTTTTTTCTTTTTAAGAAAAGAGACATGCCTTGAGTGTTTCAAACCATTTAAGGCAACTTTCAGGCAGGTTAAGTATCGCTAGCTTTTTGGGATTAAAATCAGATGGTAAAGATGATGATGGATATCCACTCCAATCAAGCACACTCAAACTATTTGGAAGAATTTGAGGACCTTTGGAAAATCGTGCATTTCTAATTATAAGAATTCTCAAGTTCTTCATCTTCCCAAATGCTTTTCCACACCATTTCACGTTTCTATCTTTGGGAAAATCGGCAACCATGACTTCAACTGTATCAGTTCCCTTTCAAATCAAAATAAAAATTCAACACAGATTATAGGTTGAGAATTAGTCAACTATTTAGTTGCATGCACAAATTTCTAAATCATAATGTCTTTCTCTGAGCTCAGTAATACATTTCATAAAACACTTGTAGTTAAGGATTGAAAACTAACGATCCTTTTTTTTATTTGAAGAAAAAAATAACAATCCTATAAACTAACTAATACATACTTATCAAAATGTATAAATATTACAACTACGGTACCTTATCTTCTTCCAAAACATGAACAATGTCCTCACTAAACCATAATCTACTGTGTCTTCCAGGCTCCAAAGTTGATTCCTGCCTCACGATTTCTCGGCCCATGCCTTGAATCAAGTCATGCATTCTCACACAGCTATTGGTATCAATTTTAATGAGAGATTTGTCAATTAGAACTTGTATGCCATCTTCCACATGAAAACCATGCAAGTATAGTATTTCTTTAACATAGCCTATTTCATAAGAACTGAAGAAACAAGCGATGTCTAGAAAAATACCCTTCTCATCTTCATCCAAATCATCATAGGTAATTTTAAGAATTTCATGGATGTCTTTACGAATGACTTTTTCATATTTATATAACGAAGATTTCCATACATCTAAACTTTTACCAAACAAGTGAGAACCTATCACCTCCAAAGCCAAGGGTAGACCATGGCAATACGAAACTGCACGTTTAGCAATATCTACGTAACCTGGATCAATTTGTTGATTTTTAAATGCTTGCCAACTAAACATGTTGAGAGCATTTTCATTGTTTAGTTGTTTAACCTCGTATACTTTCAGAATCCCGTGAGTGGCCAGCAAATGCTTGTCTCTCGTAGTGATTATGATTTTGCTGCCAAATCCAAATCAATCATGTCCTCCTACAAGGGCCTGCAACTGCTCCACTTTGTCAACATTATCAAGAATCAAAAGGACTTTCTTTCTTTGAAGCCTCCTTTTAATTATAGAAATCCCTCTATATACATCTCCAACTTTAATATCCTTCTCCCCAAGTATATCAGAAAGTAGTGTTTCTTGGAGGTGAGCAAGACCTTGATTAATTGCCCTCTCTCTTACGCCAGCAAGAAAACAAACTTTCAAATTGATCAGCGATCAAGTTATGCACAGCACGAGCAGTTGTTGATTTGCCAATTCCTCCAATTCCATAAATGCCTACCATGTTGACTCTCTCATCAGACTCAAGTCCTAGGAGAGATGTCATTTCGAACATTCGTGATTCCAAACCAATTGGGTTGTTTGCAACATGCAAAGGAACACGGTTGATCTTTATAGAGACCGCTTCAACTATCTTTCCAATAAACTTATATTCTGATTCAGACCTGCACGTTACAGAAGCACATGTAAATTGAAATAGAGTCATTGAGTGTGCTTAGTTCATTCACTTCAACCCAAGTTAATCGCATAAAATTATTTATTACTTCTTCATTATATTTCCTTAATTTAGATTTATATGTTTACTAGTAAAGATCGGTTCAAGATTGCATAGATTTGTGAAAAAATAGAAGGAAACAGACATTGAAATTCATGTGTGTCATCATGGAAAGACTTTTCTTAAAATGAATATGTTAGATCAACAAATCCAGTCATAAAGAAAACATAGAAAAACACATTCGCTTGATCAGAGTTTGACTAATTGTGCTTACATCTTCGTCGGCAAAGTGGTTGGTGTGGTTTTCCGATTATGTAATACTTACGATTACAACAATGTTTAAATAACTGAATCTTAGATAGTACTAGACCACAGTTTGGATCGACTATTTTGATTTCTAAAATTTGGGCTATAGAGCACAATGTAATGTTAAATGTACTACATCCATTTTAGAACTGTATCCCTTAATCGCGACCCAACAAAAATAGGAGACAAGCGCAAAGGACAGACACTTATGAGCCATATTCAACATAATAGAATAGATAGACAGACTTCATTAACCTAATGTTTTGAAAATAAAACAAAAACAGTGTTAAGCGATGTTGTTTAGTACCCTGGTTGAAAATGCCAACCAGACATATTAGTAGCTTGACGTAAAGCATCCCTCCATTTCTGCACCTTTTCTTTGTCATCTCTAAACCTTGCCTCGTGTTTTGCGAAAGCCTCAGCGTAAGTCCCGGTCAGGTGTCAAATTTGGGATGGATCCACGTCATAAAATATCGGCAAACATAACCTTCCTTGTGACTTAGAACACTCAAGAATGGTAACAAGTTCAGTCAAACAGAAAGTCGAAGATGCATAGTTAGTGGAGAAAACAACAATGAAAATTCTAGATTCTTTAATGGCTTGAAGAATAGTAGCTGTAGGTGTAATATCTTCTCCTTTTTGAATTTGTTCATCATCAAAGAAAGTTTGTATACCTCTTTGATGATGCAGAGAATGGTACAGATTACCAGTGAAGTTGTTTCTAGCATCAATGCCTCTAAAGCTGAGAAAAACATCATAAGTCCAATCACATGTGAAAGAAGACAAAGAAGGTAGTGTTGATTGTGACATGATAATGAATGATTACTACTATAATCTAGACCAATCAATAAGGAATGAAATGAAGAATTAACTTAACTTGTTTTCTCCTATGAGTATCTGTTTAGATTAGAGAAGAAAGGTCAGCAATGAATAAGTCGAACGACGTGCATAGTTGGCTACAAGTTGACTTGGCAATGCACTCAATAGTCTCCTATTCATTCAGTGTTATTAAATTTTGGATGTATTAGCTCATTCATTAGATTACACATTTATCATAGCTGACTAATATTTGTTTTTATTATTAAATATAAATACTATGTCATCTCATGAATTTAATATCATCAACCACAAAAATACTAAATTAATTTTATTTTTATGTAATAATGAACAGATGGTTCATCATTTTCATGGTGGTTTGAAGAGTTTGTGGAGTTTGTTTATGGCCAGCCATTCATTCATTTCCTAATACTGTGCATTACAGGCACTATCCAACCTAATCCTAATGGCTATACAAATAAAAAATCTATGTGTATGCTACTCAACCAGATACTTCTGCTGATGCTATTTTTCATGCAAAGGCACTGATATGGGAGAATGCATCAGCTATGTATGTGAATTCTTAATCATTGTTTTAAACAATGGTTGTAATGATGGTCGTGTTGCAAACATAGATATTACGAAGTATAACGATAAAATGCAGTTAATGTGGTCTCAGTCGTAATTATATCGTGATTGCAAAGAAATCAAAAACGTTAATGCATGTGAACCTTTTTCTAAAAACATGTTCCTAATCGTCGTAATCATTGCAATTTATGAGTGTAGACGTGTTATAATTTACCACGTACTTCATATGTTTCTATTTGTTGTTATTTAGATCCCTGCCAGCAAGAATTGTGCCATAACCAAATCATCTTTGACGAAAAATTGTCAATTCAAGTGATAGGGGGGATTCATGAAAGCTAGTTAAATCTTTTATGTTACGTTCATTTTTAATGAGGTGCTACATTATCCAATTTTAGCACCACTGATATTGAAATACTTGAAGATAGAGGAATTTTAACACACCTCTATCTGCAGTCTCATCTGGAAAAGAGGAGGAATCCTTCCAACAAAGAGAATCAACAAGAACAAGAACCATGAAAATGTTATGGAGACTTGTTAATTCCCCTAAACATTATAATTTTCCACACCATAAGTGAGACCACAAATAAGTGAGACCGTATATTACGAATACAAATGCCAAAATTGATTGCTACCTCCAATAATGATGGACATACAATAGACAAACACAGCAGACAAACTTAGGTGCTGTCAGTTAGATACACTTCGTTAGACATAGAGCAGATTTAAGAGATTTTAACTTAAAAGTATCTAGAAGAGGAGCAACAAAAATCACCTGAAATACATAATTTTGGAGGGAAAAAAAAGGAAAAAAAGTTATCCAAAAACAAAGATGGCACATAAAAACTTTCAAGCCTTGGTTTCTTCAGCAGCGGTTTCAAAAGTCTCCCCGGGGACAAGATCTGGTACAGCATCATCATCCTCCTCTTGTGCAGCGGTTGCATCAGCTCCTGCTTCAGGAGCCTGCTTCTGAAATTGCTCAGCTAACTTCTTCAGATTTTCCAAGTTATCTGGCCCTATAATTTTCCAAAAAATAAGACTAAGATTATAAAATACTACAAAATATAATACAACTTTGATAAGATGTAAATCACATACCTAATTGGTGAATTATGTTGGGAAGAATATCCTGCAACTCTGCAAAAGGGAAATTTATGTAAGTGAAATGTCAGTCCAGCATGAAATCAGATCAAAATCAAAAGGAAAACTAATGTCAAGTCTGACAATCGAAATGATGAAAACAATGCAAATTGTACACAAGTTTGAACATTTCAATATGATACACATGAAACAATGGTGCTTATGAAGCCTACAATTTCTGAACATTGATGCAAACAAAGATTTTGATAACTCATTCACACATAATGTTCAAAGATGTTGACAGTGTTTTAGGATAGGTGTTGCAGTTTCACGTACTACACAGAATAAATAAACAGCACAAGCTATGTTTGATAATGTATCGTTAAGGATATGAAGAAGATATATATGCTTACTCTTTGTCTGAGGAGAACCGCTAACAACCCAGGTATTGGCAGCAATAGATGCTTGTACTGCAACCAATTCAAGTTTAACAGTTAGTTTACTTAGATCTTAATAATAATCTTAATAATAATACATATACACACACAATAAGTTTCGTAATTAATATTACCTTTGGGGTTTAGAAACTGAATAACTACATCATCCTTAAAGATGTTGACTTCCTCAATGGCAGGGATACCATTCACTCCAATTCTCTTCAGAGTACTTTGAAGTCTTTTGTCGTCTGTAGTAGCTGTCTTGTGGACAGCCTTCTTCTTTCTAAAATGGGCATAAAACAAAACATTCAACAAAAAGAAACAACTTAACAGACGCAATATGCTCATCAGAGTATCAGACAGAAATAATACCGGCACCCACCACACTCATATTAAAAACAATTATACCATGAATTGAAAATAATGGTTTTGCAAAATAAAAATGGGAGTTTAGGAGATACATGGATAGCCAAAGTGGTAAGGTTTCATTTGATTACAAAGATAACGAGAAGGAATTGTAGTCAATTTATGATTGCTAGTAGTACATTAATAGAGAGGTAAGAGTAGTATCAAATCATCTTAAGAACATAACTTTAATGTGGAAGAAAATTGCATTTAGATATAATATGATATGATATACCTTCTAACTGTACCCTTTCCACCGGTTCTAACAGAACCGGCCATCTTCATCAACTTTTCTACATTCATCTGTTCAGAAGTGAAGAATAAAAAAAAAATAAGTTTCACCAGAGAAAACTAATTACGTACACCTTTGTACAGATGAATAAATGAATGGTGACAATATTAAAGTTTAAGACACAAATTACTGACAAAAATTACAGGAACAGAAATGCACTGATTTTCTGAAATTAGTATAAAAAGGTTCTGTTATATATGTCAAACACACATACCATCAGAATTAGTACAAGTTAAATTAACTCGTTAGAACAAAGTTAGCAACCACCAAAAATATAAATGAAATCAAATAATTAATTGAATTGCATTTAAAAAACGAAGACAAAAACCTATCATATTGACTGAATCCAAACATTTTTTACGCAATCATATGCCACTATAATTTATCCTTCTCATTACTGTATTATAATTTATAAGCTTATTACATACAACCCATCAAAGAAAGAACTAGGTATCTCAGTGTAAACATACACCGTAGGAACCTATGAAGTACGGACACTACTTGGATTATCTGTGTCCCCCTGTCCAACACCAACACAACACTGACACATGTGATTATACTTAAATGTATGATTTTTTGAGATTATTAGCAGTGTCCTGTCCAGTGTCCGTGCTTCATAGGTAGGAACATTAAGCTTACACTCAGTGAAAATTCAACTCAATCATATAAAAATATATACAGGGCTATCTGCTACTAAAAAATAAAACTTATATCCTCATTTTTCTTGTTTTAGGACTATCTGCCCTAAAACCAATCTTAACAAGATTTAATAGTACTAGACTACTGGAACAGCATTTAATTTCCAGCAAATGAAAATTTTAAATGCCAAACTTAACAATTTCCAATTGGATTAATTGACTCAAAAATCCCCATTTCAACTTTTTTTAATTTAATTTAATAAAAAGTTACCCTTTTTCTATCTCCAATTATTTTAACTATAAAACTATATAGTAAATACATATATAATAATCAAAATCCAACAATCTAAATCTAGATAATACTAATGATAATAATATCACTAATTGAAACTATTAACAAAATGAAATCATTTCAAAAAAAAAATTAAATTAAATGAACAAAAGGAAAACTGAAATCTAAAAAATGAAATTGAAATCAAGAAATCGAAACTACATATAAAATCCAAAAAATCGAAACTAGGGTTCAACCAAGATTTGTATGAATCAAACACTGAATTAGAAAAACGAAACAAAGATTTGAAATTAGCGAAATGAATTGAATAAAACGGTACCTTGAATTAGGGTTAGGTTGAGAACCTTGCAACAGATTGCGAAGTGAAGAAGAGCTAAACGGTGGAAAGAGATAAGGAGTGGCTTTTATACTTACGAAGAAGACTGTGTTAAAAACCCTATCACTTTTTGTTTTTTTTTTTGGTTATACATGTTTGGATTTAGTGTAATGACCCGTTTATTTATAGCCCAAATACTTATAAGCTTAGGGATGCATTAATTACACCTCCTCTTTTTTTTATACACTTCAATATTCCTTTTCTTTTAGGAATAAATCATAAATTTTAGGGTTAAATTCACTTTTACCCCTTGTGGTTTGAGAAAATCACTTGGTAGATTTAAGTGTTAATTGTTCAATCGTTTTGTGCTCGTGATAATTTTGGTTTATGACTACAATGGTTTTGCGCTATAAGAGGTAATCAATTGATGCCTTGTCATGACCGTTCGTGAGGATCCACAAATGAAAAGTTTGAAATTGTTTATCTGTTGCGCTTGCTCATTATTTTGTATGCAAATTTCCTTCATCCAATACTGGAAATGCAAAGTCCAACAAAAGTGCAACGTCTAACAGGGTGATTTTCGTTATCAAGAATATTCTACAAAAGTTTGAACTTTTAAAAATATTGATAACAAGGTCAATGGAGCTCTCCAAATTTAAGTCAATTTCAAGCCAAGATGAGCAATCAAAATTGAAGTCCTTGTGAACTACATCGCTAAGATACACGTCTATCTAGCACATAGCAGTGGTTCATCTAACAACAGCGGGAGCAAAGAATGATTCATACTAGAAGGACCTGGACGACTATATATACATAAAATCCCGGTTTAATTTAAAAACAAAAAATAAATAAATCAAATCTTCTACTGTGACACTAGGACCATAATCAGAGACGGAAATGCAGATTTTACATATCCAAGTCAACAACAATCCTCAACCCGTCGTTAATCAAATCAAAGACGAGTATCATTGAAAGGATATCTCTTAGACTTCTACCTCACCTCTAAACTGCAACTTTATGGGGCTAGATGAACCACATGAGTATGACATTGCATCTCATGTAATTTTATATCAAAACAAATTTTCATGATGAAGTTGGAAGACATCAACATCAATTAGGTTCCCTGGGGTGAAAGCACCATATCAGATAAACTATCAAAACTAAAAAATACGGAAGCAGCAAGCTAACACAAATTCATAGCCTTCTAGATTTTACATGCACCTAGTGTCTCATAAATAGAAATTCACAAGGTGACAACTAACTGACGTGGGTAAAGGAACTCAAAAGACTATCTCACAAACAAGATACTTCCTAACAACGTGGAAAAGACTCATAAACTCAACTGAGATGTAACACACTATTTCCTCATTGGTAATAAATTATACTAGAAACCAATTTTTCGAACCTTTGTTGTTGTGCCTTGAAGAAAAAGTAGCATAATACATAATTCGAGAAATACAACAAGAAATATGTGGTAATCACTGGGAAAAGGACCTTAGCCTATAAGGTCCTTAAATATGGGTAATATTGGCCTACATTACACTCAGATTGCAACGATGTTGTCTAGAAATATGATAAATATCAGATATTTGTTGATCAGTTTCACCAGCCATATTGAGGCACTTCATCTAGATTGTTAATTCATGAAGTTTGCCTCAGTTGAACACCCTCAAACGAATGGGTGGGTGGAATCAACGAACAAAGTAATCTTTAACGGGTTACGAAAGTGAATTGATCAAGAGAAAGGAGAATGAGTCAAAGAATTGACATCATTCCTACACATGAATCACCATCCAAGCTTGTTTACATATAATATGTGATCGTACTAGTGAACTTGACGACAATGTCATCCCAAGTTGGCCTGTCTTAAGAGTCAATTTTAGTAAAAAGCCATCGTATAAACCTTGATTTGCTCGACTAAGTCAAACTTGGGTTTGTGAACAAGTTCAACACAAAGGTTAAACCTCAAAGTTTTAGGGAAGGAAACTTGGTCTTATGATTAATGATGTGAGGAAAGATCAACATCATGGAAAATTAGCAACAAAATAGGTGTCGAGAAACAATAAACCAATGCTTTAGGACCACAAAAGAAACACTACATCTCCATCTAAAACATTAAAACGTTAAGTATATGTGTCACCTATTTTATATATCTAACTTTTTTCCATTCATAAACGTTATAAAATTTAAATTTCTCATATTTAAAATCCAACAATCTATACCTAAAGTGTGAATTATCACCTCCTATATATTCTTGATCTAAACATTTAAGATCAACTCATCACCGAACAAAGAAACTTATCTACTAAAAAACATAGTTGAAAACATTTATTCATGTAATGTTACGTCTTATTTCAATTGACATCTCTTTTCCACTTTTATCACTAATGGAGTCTTTATACAAAATGTCATGCTTTTTATGACAAATATATCCTTAACCATGAATCTTATATCACTTTAATTTAATATCCCTAACACATTAAAAATCACATGTGTGATCCAAAATTCATAACAACCTCTTCACATAATATCACATGCTTTTTAGAAAGATTATCCAAAATCCCACAAAATAAAATAAAAAAGAAAGAATATATGATTGAGCTTGAAGAAAAAAGAAAGAAAATAAACCAAAAATTCATGGTGGTATTTACCATGGGAAGGGTTAATCCCTTCCCACCATGGGAAAGGTGAATTTTAACCTCCAATTGTCAGTCAACAAGTTGTCAAAGGTTTTTTTTTGGTTTGATGGTTTTGACAAATTTTTTTAAAAAAAGGAATATTAAATTAAACTTTGAATAAGAAAAGAAAAAAAGAAAGACGATACAGTGGCATAGGAAATAAAACACAACTTCCCCTTCACCCTTCTTCTCCCTTTGAAAACAAAACCTACCACCATCATAGCCTTTCCATCCGCCGCCACCGTTTGTGTGTTTTCATTTCATTTTGTTAGTTTTATGGTTGTGTTCAAGAGAGCAGAAATTTAGAAGGGCAATAGTTATATATTCTGATAATTCATGATGTTCAACGTGATAACACAACCATAATAAAAAGATAATTGCATCTCAATTTATTATATGCAAAAAAAGTTACAGAATTGTGATAGAACAATGAACTATAATGGAGTAATTTACGAAGTCATATATACTACTTAAATCTAATTACAGTTCTAAAATTACATCTTCCACAAATGATTATGCAGTAGAGCACCAAAATACTTATGAGTTTCTTCATCTTCCTTCCAGGGTCTCCATTTATATTCTTTCCCTCCCACTACAAACATTAAGAGTACTTTTAATATCCAAGCTCAATATCAAATCCAAGCTCCATCTGCCTTAAAGGACAATTATAGCAACCAAAGATAAAGAACTCAAAAACTGGAAAACCCAATTTGCTTCTTCCATATTTGCTTCTCTAAACAAATTTGTGAAAAAATCCAACGAATTTTCAATCCAATTTGCAGAAAATAAAAATCATATCTTTTTCTGTCTCCTCCTCTGAAAATTCCAGTTTTTGTACAAATCCAAACGATAACAGAGGGAAGGGGCGACGCTCTGAAGGGATGGTTGACGGCGACAGGGATGGTGGTGGTTGTAGGAAGGCAGCGATATGGGCCAAAGGGAAATGAGTTGTGATATGGGTTGAGAAAACGAGTCTGAGATGCTCTGAACATAGTCAACAGTGAGAAGGGTGGTGGTTTTTGGATGGCGACGGTGAGATACTTTCGTCGTTCTGATGATGGTGGTGGATTGAAGGCGGCAGATGGTTCTGATGAAAGGAGAGAAATGTTGTGAATAAAATAAGATTTAACCTTACAATGTAGGGTCACAATTTTTATACAATTTTTAAAACCAAAAAGTTAACAATGGGTTGTAGGTAACCCATCTCAACCATTGGTTTTTTTATTAATATATCAATAGTTAAAACATCACCTTTTCTATGGTGGGAAAGGAATCACTCTTCCCATAATAAATGCCACCAAAATTCATACAAGATAACTTTAAAGAGAACAAAATGTCATTCTTCCAAACTAACAATCTCATCCTAATCCTTTCATAAATAAGTTGCATTTGATTTTTTATTTTTTATTGGGTACAACATTTGATTTCTATCTTACTAATACTTAACTTTTTCCTTCAAAAGTAATATATTAACAATTTTTTTTTTCTTTTTTGGTTTCTTTTTTATCAAAGAAAGAAAAAACGTGACTTTTTAAAAGTACATTGATAGAATAGAATGTTATAAAATGAAATATTATGAGCCACCAACAACACTATCATGAGCAAACTGTCGTAGAACAAGAGAGAGAGAGAGAGAGAAAGTACACAGCTGAGATATGTCAACTGCGATCAATACTTCCACTTCTGTTCCAGCACAAAGGTACATTAATAATTATAGAATATTCAGTTCACAACATCACTTTGTTTTCCATAGTCTTATTCTCTGAGTTTTGAATCTATTTCATATACATGCAAATTCTTATGCATGATTTTTTTTGCTATAGTTTGAGTTTGAGAGCTACTGTTTTTATTTAATTTATTTTTTTAAGAAAATATTTCATCAAATTTTTTGTCAGCTTTTGACTTGATAACTGTGGATTGACCAAGTTTGTCTGTGTGATTATTAGTGATGATTAGGTGATTTTAACAAGTAGTAAAAGAGACAAAAAGAGATCTCCTGAGGTTATTTGAATTCTTCAAGTTGTTGACTTTATGGTTATATTTTTACAAATTGAATTGATCTAGTTTGAATTTGAACCTCTTTTTTCTTAACAGCAATATATAATACAAATATTGTTTGAACTTATTTGACTTATTTTTCTTAACAGCAATATATAAAACAAATACTGTTTTAAGAAATTGATCATATATTCATCCTTCTCTCAATGCTAGTTTAGTCTTAGATCTAAATTAATGTTTATTGGGTTCAAATTTTTTTATGATTGTTTTGATTGAGAGTATGTTTGGGTCGAAGGTTTAGAAGGACTATGTGTATGTTTGGTTCCACTTCCACATTGAATACCGGGCCAATTATCTACGTGATACGTCCCAGATTTTTTTTTCAAGTCCAGAAATCTCTGGGCTAGAATTGATTGTGGAGGTGTAGAATTGATTCTGACATGTTTGTTGAAGTTAGGATTTGTAGCTTTTGATTATAGAATTGATTTTCACACACATATTTATAATTAAACTTACTTTTACTTGAAGGAATCAAACCACAAACCACTTTTAGTCAGAATTACTTTTAACCAAAATCAATTCTCTCAAAATTGAAAGAATAATATGATAGATGATCATATAACATTTTAAGAGCGCTTAATTTATTTTAAAACATTTTATAACTTTTTTAATTTTACTTGACCAAAAAAAAAACTTCTTTAATTTAGAAAAGAAAAATGTCATTTCCAACCTTAGCCTGTGTTTTTGGCTCTCGCTTTCCCCCCCCCCCCCCCCCAAATTTTGGACACTAGAAATTTACAGTACTTGTTAAGAATGTTAGTTTATTGCCCTGCTGTGATGGTTTATTAAGGAATTGAAGATAATAAAATCGAACTTGAGAGAGCAAAAGTAAATGGATATTGACAAATTATGTTTAACTTTCATAATAAGACGGCGAAGAGTCAATGAGGTTAACTCTTTGTATTCTTCAGCCAAGAAGTAGGCTTGATCCAACATATTTGTAGGTCTAAAGCGAACTATAGTTTAAATCCGGTGTAGGACTTTCGCGGTGCTATTTTTATGTTTTCACAAGTCTTCTTGTATTTTAGATGAGCTTGCCATGAAAAAAGTTATGGTATGATGCTTCCAGTCATCCTTAAGATCTGGATGTTTTGATCATAATAAAATGAGACAATTGCTAATGTAGGTAGGTGCTGAATCCGCTGATCATGCACCAACATATAAAAAGCAAAGACTAAAGAATGATTAAGCATTCTTATAATTTTCAAATATGCTAAGTTTATTTGTACAAGAAATTGAAGCGAGTTAGATAAAATTGGTTATTAAGTTATGTATTACTCAGATATGGTTTTGAATTTTATATCTAATTTGATACCAGTTATCCTTAGGATCTGGATGTTTTGATCATAATAAAATTAGACATTTGCTAATGTAGGTAGGTGCTGATCCTGACCAACATATAAAAACTGTCATGCTTGTATGATGTATTGTTTGAATGGTCAATGACATTGAAAGCAAAGACTAGTTAGATAAAAATGGTTGTACATTTTATTGCTTGCCCTGTAGTTTTGAAAAGAAAATACTCAGATATGGTTTTGAATTTTATAAAGGATAATTTAATGAAGGTTGAATCGATCGGGAGTATCTATGTTTAGACTCTGACTAGAACAATCCTTAGCTAGAATTTACTTACTTTTGACCAAATTCATGATTAACAAGGTCCCTTTCCCATGGGAACCGGAGGGTTACGACAAAAAAGTATGGGGAAATACTGTCTTTTACAACCGAAAAAGATCTAGAAATATTTAGCTGTTTTCTTTCCATTTCACTGATTTCTGAATTTTGGATTCTGGTTTTGGTCATGCTTATCTGTGACACAATGACGCATTTTATAATATAATGTTTTCTTTAAGTTTTCAATTATTGTTAACCACTCTCAGTGTTTCAATCATTTGACTTATAGTTTTCTGCTATCTATCTCCCTTAGGTTATTAGGTAAAGTGGCTGTGGTAACTGGTGGAGCCTCCGGAATTGGAGAAAGTATCGTTCGCCTATTCCACACCCACGGTGCTAAAGTATGTATAGCCGACATCCAAGACGACCTTGGACAGAAGCTCTGTGATTCCTTAAGTGATCCGGAAAATGTTTTTTTCGTCCATTGTGATGTCGCGGTAGAGGCTGATGTCTCCACTGCAGTATCCATCACTGTTGCTAATTTCGGCACTCTAGACATCATGGTCAACAATGCTGGAATTTCCGGAGCACCGTGTCCTGATATCCGCAATGCGGACATGGCAGAATTCGACAAAGTATTTAACATAAATGTAAAGGGAGTTTTCCATGGAATGAAACATGCTGCTCACTTTTTGATCCCAAAGAAGAGTGGCTCAATAATTTCTATATCAAGTGTAGCAAGTTCTTTAGGAGGGTTAGGGCCGCATGGATACACAGGTTCGAAGCATGCTGTGTGGGGATTAACAAAGAATGTTGCAGCTGAATTGGGGAACCACGGAATAAGAGTGAACTGTGTGTCACCTTATTGTGTTGCAACAGGTTTGGCTTTGGCTCATTTGCCCGAGGACGAGAGAACCGAGGATGCCATGGCCGGTTTTCGTTCTTTTGTCGGGAAAAACGCGAACTTGCAGGGCGTAGAGTTAACTGCTGACGATGTGGCTAATGCTGTGCTCTTCCTTGCAAGTGATGATGCAAAGTATATAAGTGGAGAGAATCTGATGGTTGATGGAGGATTCACTAGATCTAATCACCTACTCAAAGTTTTTAGATGATGATTATTTGTTTTTAACTGCATGTTGATTTACTTAAGTAGGGTTTAGAACATTGGAAACACAGAATGTCTGATGATAGATTTTCAAATAACAAAACCACTATAGCTTGTCTATGAAGTGATTAAGTAATAATGTGAGTTTTTCTCTGAATTGATTAAAAAAGTATCTACCCTTGAGGAAATTTGTGTCTATCAGCTTAGGCAATTGCAAATTTACATCATATTATGATTTAAATAAAAATACATCATATTGTCCAACCTTGTGTGATTAACCATGGAAAGGAGCTCATATTCCAATTTTCTTGTCACCATATTCTTCATTTTTAAAATTCCATCCTCCAACCTTGCAAACAAGGATATTAAGCATCAACAAGCAAACTTTTATAGCTAATACTATGTACAATTGTTAGTCCCATACTAGCACCCTTCTGAATAAGCAATCAATATCTCTTAGATATGGAACCATCTTAACAAGATAGAGTGTAAATGCAACTTGTTTGGATATACAAGACAATTTAAAGGAATCTTTAAAATAACTTCTTTAACTTCCTGGTCACAGTAGCTATGACCAATCTCAGATGTTGATGAAGTAGACAAATAGCACAAGAAAGGATGGTTGTACAGTCCCAATCATTTTATTGAAATTTCTGTAATCATTTACACAAGTTCTTCTTAAACTTTCGTAACTACGATGGAGATTACATTCGCTATTGTGATATATGGCGTAGATCGATAAGTATAAGGCGTAGTTACTGCAAGGAATTTGTTTATGACTAGAAAATGAGTAAGTTAAAAGAAAAAACTAGAGCCATTATGATATATTACACTTTCAAGAATGTCAACACAAGCAACAGACATGTCAAAAAAATTATTCTCAGAATTAGGTTGCAAAGGTGAAGGTAAAAAGCTGTTTGCAGTAGCAAGTTTTACCTTGTTTTGCTTTTTGGAATCACAAACAAGAAAAGCACACATTGTTGGAAACTTGGAATAAAATGTTTGGTAAGATATGCTATTATCAATTCTAAATTCTATACAGCACACAACTTCAAAATTCTAGTTATCATGAATAACCAATTGCAGAACTCATACAAAATTTATTCTTGACCCAAGTGCATAATAGTCTTAAAATTGCAAAAACCATTTTGTAATTTTACCAAGCTTTACAAAGTTCACAAAATGTTTAACTAAATCATATATGCTTCTCTTCACTTTACTTTAAAGAAGTGCAAACATAGTTTTCCCTCACTAACTAAAACACCAATGGCATATAAATTTCACTCCAATTGTATAGTACCATAATATATGCCTTGCATATATAGTTTTGTTTGGCATATTTGTGCTCTATAATATAACAAGTACAATCTTCAGGATAACACTAGGACATGTCACATAGACAGAGGCCAAGTTTGAAAACATGGGGGAAACTAAGCATCAACTTAGATAGCCTGTAAAGGCGAAATGGTAAATTACATCATGTAAACAAAGAAAAAGACCATTTCATTTACTCAAATAGAAAATTACACACTCAAACAAATTGAAAGTGAATGGCTATACTCTCCATGTATGGTTCAATTTCTCTGTCCAAAAAACAAAGACAATATTACAAAGCTAAGTGATTTAACAGATACACAGAAGCAAAACAATTGAAGACGGACAGATTTTACACATTGAAGTCAATGAAGTATAGAATCAACAATCTGGATTCTCTATTGCGGCATCATCAACGGAAGCGAGCATTAGCTGTGGTTGAAAAGCTCTTCTTTCTTGTGCAGCTTTTTTGCGTTCACGCCTCATCCTGAAGTACTCTATCTTCCTTGCTCTATAGCTATTGGGGTTCGGAACAGGTTCTTCTCGTGGGTAAACACTGATCTGTAATATTATTACAACTTTATTAGCTAGTTAATTTGTACTCTAGGATGACAGGTCATACACAACAAGCACTGAAAGACTATTTATTACCTTTTTCTTGTCAGGTCCATATTTCTCAAACTTTACAACTCCATCAATCAGGGAGAAAATGGTATGGTCCTTACCAATCCCTACATTCTTTCCTGCGTGAAACTTCAAGTTTTGCAAGGAAAAAAATATTAGAACTTAGAGAAACAGTAAGTTTCATGATAGGACATTCACATTACAACATCATTAGATGCATTTAGCCCAGTCTATCAGAAAAGAAAAAAAAACTTTTGTTGTTACTGTCAGAAAACAGCAGGGCTATAAAGATTCAACATTATCTTAAAAACTGGTTCGACAAATGCATGTATTTACTGTATCGTGTGTGCCTGTAACAACCTTATAATGATTTACTATATTGTGTGTGCCTATAACCACAAATACAGACTCAATGCAAAGGTTTTTCAACTCTCAGCAACCGTATCGCAGCAGCAAAAAGTAGCTACATTGACCGTGTTTTTTCATGTTTTTTCCATAATATCCAGGATCGCCACAAACCGTCATTGCAATTTAAAAAATTGACCACATTATTTCCATAACAGCATTTATTACAATCAGTATAGAACAAACATGAGAAGTTCTTTCAGTCAGTAATAAGTGTGCAATAAAAGTTGTGGAATTGCTTACAACTTTACCATACTGATCAAAATATTTGCATCAAAGGTGATATTGTCAATTACATAATGCAACTCAATTATTCAAAAGACCTTAATCATTCTTAGTTCTCTTCATATGGACTTCTAGGCTCTAGCATATAAATTGCAAAAGTAGACATGTTTTACCTGTTCTGATTGACCTAAACTTCTAAGGAAACACTTAGTAAAAAGAATCTGACAATATCTGAAATTTTTTAAAATTACAAGTTCTTATAGAAGATGAATTCTGTAATTTAACTTGACTTAAAAAACCCATAACAAAGAGAAAGGGTTTTTCAGTGACTACCATAACAAAAAAACAACAATCAAGCCTTATCTCACTAGAGAGAACAATAACAACTCACTATTTTTGCCAACTCACTCTTATAATTGCATCTTGAAATTAATGCTATAAATTGGCAAATAGTATACTCTCTTTGGAAGCCCGTCCAAATGTCGGCGTAGGACTTCAAAAACGAGTTGTGTCACAGCGCACTTACGAGTAAGCTATGAAGAACAAACACCGACACAGACACCACCTGACACCTCACGGACACATCGACAATGCTAATTTTAAAAATATAGGACAAACACTGATACATACATATTTATTTATTTATTTATAATATTTAAATAAGATATGAGCATTATCTATTAAAGATCTAAATTGAGAACTAAAATATATATGTACATCTAAATTGAGCCATTTGGTACAAAGTTCTTAAACAAAATATAACAAATTTTCACCTCATCCATCCAATCTACTATACCAAAAAGTCAAAAGAAAAATTACGCTATTGAATTTAATATCATCAACCCCTTCATTTATCATCACTACTTCGACACAATTTTAAGCCTCATAGAAGTTTACGAGAAGTGTCTAAGGAGTGTAAAAGTGTGTTGAAGCAGAGAATTTTTTTTGGGGACATGTGTCGGGTGTCGCACACTGACGTGTGTCTTGGACACAGGGACCTTAATGACAGAGGTGTCTGTGCTTCACAGCGAGCAAGTGAACCCTGTTCGCATTAGTAATAAAATTTAGGGCATAAGTCTCATATATCAGACTCAAATGATTAAAACAAAATGTGACATCTGGTAAATGAGAATTTGGATATCAAAGCAGAACAAGGCGGTGTAAATAACTTCTCAACCAATCTATAATCCATTCTTTCTATAAGCTCTTGTGTGGTAAAGTAGTCTAGTGGGTGGAGCTCACACATTTTAAATGTGGAGAACTGAAGTGTTTGGAGTTCGAACACCAGCCCCTGCAGATATACTATGCAATGTCCTTACCAATTGAGCTAAACTCACTAGGACTCTTTCTATAAGTTCTAATTGAACACAAACTATCCCAATTCCATTTTTTCCAATTTACCCAAAATATAATAACATGTTCATAATTTCATAAATTCATATACACTTCATTTCTTTTCGTCTAAAATTTGAAAATGGAATAGAGAAGAGTGATTATAAACACACCTTGGTTCCACGCTGACGAACAATAATGGAACCAGGTTTAGCGACCTGGTCACCATAAACCTTAACACCGAGACGCCTTCCGGCCGAGTCACGGCCATTCTTGGTACTTCCGGCTCCCTTCTTGTGAGCATTCTGGATTGTCAGTGCTGACCGATGATGAATCCGAGGGAGAGATACTGATGGGGTCATACGAAGAGTGGTGGAACCTGATAAAAAGGAAGATGATGAAGATGAATAAGAGGGAGAAGAGAGAGAAAGTGATTTGAATGCTGTTGCTAAGTTGTAACCCATGCATACAGCCATGGTGGAAACTGCTGGGTTGTTTGAAGAAGTGAGAGATAAGAGACTCAAGGAAGGGATGAAATGAAACGAATCGAAGAGAGGAGGTGGATAAGGGGAAAAATGGAAATTTTGGAATTTAATTTATTTTTTTTAATTTTTTTGCATATTAAATTATCATTTTGTTTTTCATACTCATAAAACATCACATTATATATATGTGTGTGTGTGTGTTTTTAGCATAACCGTATGTGTGTTTTTTTTTGACAAATTCAAAAAAAATTGATTTTTTATTTTATTTTTGCCAAAATGAATTGAATCCGAAATGTAAGAATAAGCTTGGTCTAGTTTTGAGTGAAAAACTTATTGTGATTATCACTAAATTTAACATTCTTTGTAATTTATTAACGCGTCAATGCTATTTTTTTAAGATAGATGCAATTAAAGATTGTGGATCTTTTAATATTCCTACAAATTAACTATATGTGAAAGATTTTGGTCGGATCGTTAGGATTAAGAATTTGATATGCTAATGTAGTTTTGACTTATGAAATTTCTATGTTTATTGATAGCGTGTATTTGGCTTATTGATTGACCAAATTAAAAAACGAGAGGGTGGAAAATTAACGACTTGTCTTTTGGTTTTTATTTTATATATTGCATTAATTAATCTATATTATTACTACTTCATATATTTCAAACATAATCGATTAGTTTTATTTTGCAATGTGAATTTTTTAAATACATTTTACGATATATTTTGTATCAAACCTATTATTTTAGCATATATGTGTAATACTAATATTAATATTAATAAAGAACCGATCCAAATAAAAGTGCATATATTTGGACGGGATTAGATTTTTGTTTTAATATAGATCATCCAAACTGAAACGAACGCATGTGATTTTTATTTGGAATCAAATGATTTTTTTACCTCAAAAATGATCTAAATCGCATCGCAAACATCTCTACCGCCAATTGTTCTATGCTGATGGGACAAAGAAATTTCCATTGTTTTATTTGAGAGGAAAAAATTTACATTTTTTTTAGGGAAGAAAAATTTACATCGTTTTATTTTTGAAGGGAAAAATTTACATTGTTAACAAGCCATAATTTTTTGTTTTGTTTTGAAGGACCCATAAATTATCTTTGGTATGCCTTTTAATCTTTTGTATACTTTTTAATGTAAGTATGACTTTTTTTTTTTTAGGGATAATGTAATTATGACTTAAATCTAACTTTTAATTGGCTGAGTGTTTATTACCAACGTATTTGGGCTCAATCATTCACTTCGAGGAAGGTTCGTGAAATACCACAACGCAACCAACGGTAAAAAAAAACCCTAAATCTATATTATAAATACACACACTTGTTCACCCTTTGAACACCAGAAAAATCATTCTTATTCTCCCTTTCTAATGCTTTTTCTAGCACTGTTATTCTTTCTCTCAATCTCAATAATCAAGATGCTTTGCTTTCGCTCTTATTCCGTATCTGTTAAAGAAGATTGCCATATTCACATGTCCAAAAATCACAACCACGATGAAGAAAAATTAAGTTGGAATGGCTATGAAGATGATTTCTACCAATTTCATCATCTCGAAGAGTGTCAAATTAACACTACCTCAAAAGGGTCTACGGTAGATTGTGAAATGAGAAAAAACGTGGTAGATCTTTTGATAGACACACACTATGGTCTTGAACTTGCACCAGAAACCCTTTACCTATCTGTCAACGTTCTTGATCGGTTTCTTTCCAAATCCAATTTTGAAGCAATAACAAAGAAGAAATTTGAATTTCTCGGCCTCGCCTCATTGCTGTTAGCTTCCAAGTATGAAGAAAGAGGTAAACTTGGTGTTTATGAGTTGGAGTACATAACACAATATTCTTGTACTTTAGATGAAATACGTGATACTGAGCATGTTATTCTGCAAAAGCTTGATTGGGTTTTAACGGTTCCAACACCTTATGTATTTCTTGTCAGAAACATTAATGCATGTCTTTTATCTGACGAGGACAAGATCATGGAGAATATGGTTATTTTCTTTTCTGAGCTCAGTTTGACGCATTATCCAATTGTGTGTGACTATAAACCTTCTATAATTGCTGCTTCTGCAGTGTATTGTGCAAGAATTGTTCTTAAAAGGTACCCGTTTTGGAGCAAGGCTTTGAAGATCTGCACAAGGTACTCAGAGAAGAAGTTAAGGTCTTGTGCTAAGGTTATGATGAAATTGTGCGATGAAACTTGTAGAGATGGAAGCATGGATGTTTTTAGCAAATTTTGTAGTCCAAATTATTTTAAGGTTGCATGTGTTGCTCAACGAGAATTCTCCAACAATCGTTTTGATCCTAGAATTTAACACTGTTCTTTTAGGTTTATTAAGTGTTTGTAGCATATTTTTGTTACTTTTTCACCATTTAATGTAGAAACTTCTGTACCATATTATGGGAATTTGTTGATTCTTTTAGTCCCTCCTCTATTTATCTGTTTTAGTTTTAAGGAAAGTTACATATATTTGACAGCGTGAATAATCTGGAAAAATAGAATTAAACATTCGGACAAAAATCATTAAAAATCAAAGAAAACTCGGTCACAAATTTGCTAATTGATTTTTTAAGTGAATCTTTTAAAAAGAGGAAATATCGGCACAAGTGAACCAATCGGGAATAGATCGTTTTCTCTTAGCCATGGACAATATACTCAAGAATATCATCGGCACAAGTTTTGAGATATTTAATTAACTTATTCATTACCCTTTGAGATAATATGTGATTTTCTTGATCTTTTAATCATTAAGTTTTTATAAATACATTTCTTTTAGGGGAAGTTTTTATTAAATACATATTAATATATTATATATTATGTGTATTTCATCAATATTAAAAATAATTTATTGTCGCAATGAGCATAACTCAGTTGACAGAGACAATGCAATCGAACCGCTCCCTAGACCTCACTTATTCACATTAAAAGGTCATATAAATAATCACCATTTAAAATTTTCCATCAAAAATAAAAATAAACTATTTATAAAATAAAACAACTATTTATCTTAATTTCAGTAACGACTATGAGCAAGATCGCGACATCAGCACGTGTGCGGGGATTTCATGTGAGGTTGTGACGGTAAAACGCGATCACATTCAACTGGAGAGGGGACGACCACGGACTAGGAAAGAGGTCAGATGTTGTATTTCACGTGTGCATGGCAGCAGGGAGCAGACACGTATCAATTCACGGTGTGATCATGAAAGAAGTGATGTTCCTACGGTGGTCTTTCTATTTCACAAACATTCCAGCAAATTTACATTATATTGAATTAAGAAAGAGCTTAGAGGTATCTGGAATTTTGGTGGATGTTTTTGTGTCGAGAAGAAGAAATGTTAAAGGTTAGGTGTTTGGTTTTGCATCTTTGGGTAAGGTATTGGATGTTATGAAATTAAATAAGGCTTTGAACAATGTTTCCTTTTGGGAGTTTCAGATGTTTGCCAAAGTGGCTCGTTTTGATAGGAAGGGCTAGGAAGGAGGAGGGGGTCTTGATGGGTGAGGGAGTATAAAATGTGAACGAGACGGGAAGGATTTAGTTAGGAAGAGATGGAGGTGTCTCGGAAGAGGAAGATGAAGAGGATGAAGAAGGAGGCGGTCGGGAGTGAGGCTTGCTGAGAGGAAGAGCTTACGATTGGAGGCTGGTGTAGGTGATTTGATTCAGGATGATGGGAGAGCATGAAGGAGGGGGGTAACACATGTTTGGGTGGAGGGGAATGGGTTGCCCTAGAAGGACTCATTATCTGGCAAGGGGAGACTAATTGTTACCTTGGAGGGGAATGTTTTCTAATATTCATTGAATTTGGAATGTAAGAATATATGCGTGGTATGGTATCTTGATTAAAGAAATTATGGTGATTATCACTAAATTTAACATTCTTTAGCTTAAAATGATTTGTTAACATGTAGTTGAATTAGTTATTTTAAACACCACCTATGGTTGAAAATGAAAGAACATCAATAATATTCTTTAGGATGGATGCAATTAGATCTTTCATTATTCTTATCAATTAACCATATGTAGAAGATTTTGGTTCGATCGTTACAATTAAGAATTTGATTTCTGAAATTTCTATGCTTATTGATATAGCATGCATTTGGCTTTCAAAACATGGATGAAGAATGTCCCATTGCATATTCAATTTTATTGTATCTCATTGTTTCAACATTTGAGATTATTGTAATATATACTTTTGAAAATAATACATGGATCTCATTACATATTAATTTTAACTTATAAAAGAATTTACAATTTTTTTCACAAAAAGAATTTACATTGTATTTTTTTTAGGACAAAAGTATTTACATTTGATAAATAAAAAAAGATTACATTGTTTTATTTATTAAGTAGCATAGTGGTAGTGTCCATGCAACCCAGGGTTGTTAAAATCCAAATCGATCTAAAATAAAACAACAAACCGATAAAAAAACAAAAAAAATGAATATTTTTTATTGTTGTTTTATAAAAACTGCACGAATCGGATTAGACCCCGGATCAAATTTTCAAAACTAAACCAAACCCCAAAAGTAAATTTTAATATTAATTTATTCTTTATACTAGTTTATATATTACAGTAATCTATTTTTTTATGGTCCTCGTGAACTTAGCTCAGTTGGTAGGGATAATGTATAATATTTGCAAAGCCCGGGGTTCGAATAAGGAAATTGTCAAGATGCATTCATTATTGGCTTAAATAGGGAAATCATTTTTGTAACTTCGTGTGTTTTTAGTCTTTGTCCTTGTATCTCTTTTTGTTCTAAAGCAAACCCTATAAGTTATAAACGTTTTGGTTTTGATTCATGTCGTCATCATCTGTTACAAAATTGAGTATGTTGCAAATAGAGGATGACATGCCTACGTGTAACATGGCAAACGACTCTAATGTGTCGTTCCAAATGCTGAGTCAAAAAGTTAGAGGGACAAAAACAAAAACAAAAATCGTAGAGGGACGAAAACAAAAAAACAAGAAGACAAAAAATCCAAAAAAAAATCCAAAATGTTCTTCATCTTCTTCCTTCTATTTCTTCTTTATCATCTTTAACACAACCTTCATCAACATTCATAAAAATCCAGAAAAAAATATTCAAAAACAACAACCATCAACAACATCATTATCATCATCATCATCATCATCTAATCACTGCACCACCACCATCAACAACAACACCTAATTTCATCATCAAAATCATTCAAAAATTCAACATACATAAAATCATGGGTTAAATATGTTTTTGGTCTCTATAAAATTGGAAACTTCTAAGTTTAGTCCTTACTTAATTTTAATAGCATTTTTAGTCCCTACAAAAAATATTTACATGTAATTTTAGTCCCTAGTAAAACAAAATTTGTTTAATTATCCTTAAGTTCTTAAATTTTTGAATATTTTTTTTAGACAAGTTTAGAACATTATTGAAGGTTCATTTACTAAAATTCAGAATTTTTTAATATGAAATGAATTAAATATGAATTTTTTTAAACGAAAAAAGATTAAGTTAAACGTAATAAAACTTTGGATGTTGAAATCAAATTTTGAGATTTTTTTTTTGTGTGGAGGAACTTTTAGTAATGTTCTTAACACATATGAAAAAATTTGTTCAAAAACTTAAGAGTTTAAGCATAATTAAACAAATTTGAATTTATTAGAGACTAAAACTGAGTGCAGATGTTTTTTATATGGACTAAAAAAACAATTAAAATTAAGTGAGTACTAAACTTAAAAAGTCCTAATTCTATGGGGATCAGAAACATATATTTAACCTAAAATCATTAAAGAAGCCCTCTACTCATAATTGTTCAACACCCAGAATCCTAATTTCTGAGGTAACATTTGAATTACTCCTTTTTTTTAATAGTCCAAGTGAGACATCAAGGTGTTTATGGAGGACATATACCCCGTCCTATGCCGCCTACTCGTAATATGTTATCATAAAAAAGGGAAAAAAATATATTAGGGGGTGGGGGTTGTCAAACCAAAACTTTCAAAAATCAAGAAAAAACGAAATAAAAAAGTAAAAATGGCGCAAAAAGAGATGGTTGCTCAACTTCCCTTAGGTTCACCCTTTGAACAAGTGTTGTAGGAATTGAGTTTACTTAATTTTTTTTCTTTCTACTTCTTCGTCAGATAAGGTGTAAAAGGAACTTCTGTATCTGCAGCTTGTGCTAACCAATTCTTCATAAAAATGATTTCCTTTCTTTACACTTGAATTTATTTTTGAGTAAAAATAATATCTTCATTAATTTATTATTACATTTTTTGGAATACTAAAAAGATTATTTATCGTATTTTATTATTTATTAGGATTATGAAAAGAATGTAAAATCTAGATATTCAAATAATAAGAATAAAATTTTCGTTTTGATTATTTCAGATTGTAGCGCTATAATTCAAAACAATTTGCCTATAAAGCTTAAAGATCCTGATAGTTTTTCCGTCCTTTGTGAGATTGGAAATGAAACTATTGGTTTGTTTCTATTTCTTTCAAAAATTTAAATACGTCTTCTGCCGGATGACTTTTTCTTGTGGTTGATATAATCCACTTTAGTCTCTAAAAATAATTAACTACAATTCATTACAAGACGAAAAATTACAAACGCAAGTATGGTTTGCTTCTTGTCAACATCTCTTAATTCTGGGTTAAAAAACGAAGAACTAATTTTACATTAAATTTTTTATTTTATGGATAACTAACTATAATAAAATGACAAAATCCATAAAACTCCGTCTCAGCTCAAATTTATTCCCAAAGACAAATAAGACATCAAAATTCACACATTTCTCATATCCGAATTAAAAAAAATCAAGAAAAAAGATGTTTCAAACACCATTAGGTGTGTGTTTCCCAATTCCATTTGAATATTTTTCATTTTTAAATCTAGGGCTTGTCTCCTTTAGAAATCTCTTCACTATCTTCATGCTTGGCTTAATTACAATCTCTTGATACAGATGTTGATAGTCTCCCCCCCTTAGAATGGCCTCAAAGACTTCTGTAGAATTAATTTTGTGAATCATCGATCCAAGCTTATCAGCCATATTTTGGATCTTCGAGTGTTGATTTTCAGCCAATATGAAGGTGTTTTGCTTGGTTTTTCTAATCGCTTCCTTTAGTATCTTTTCCTTTTCAGCATCATCTATACCTTTTTTCATTTCGATTTCAAAGTAAGAATCAAGCTCTGGAACCCCAATAGCCCTTCTAATTCCTTTTGTGTTGTCTGCTCCAGGTACGAAAAATTCTCTTATCTCATCTACCATCCCTGCCTCAACCATCTCATCAACTCTTTTGTCCAAATATTGAAACAGAATAGGCATAGACACGTCGAGCCAAACAAAAAAACAATCATATTTTGAATGAAATGCAATGGCTGGGTCCTCAACTAATTTTTTTAGGTAAGAATTTGACCCTCCTACAATAATAGGTAGGTGCCCATTTTGAATTATAAGATCTAAAGCTTCATGCACGTGCTTGCAAAAATCATCCACAGTGAAATCATATTCAGGATCATCAATGATGCCTAATATATGATGAGGAATTGAACAACGTTCAGATTCTTGTACCTTATTGGTGACAATGTCAAGGCCTTTATACACTTGAATTTTGTCTGAATTGATGACCTCGGATGGGAATTGAGTTCCTAAGTTGATGGAAAGTTTAGTCTTCCCAGTTCCTGTTGCACCCAATATAAATAAAACCTTCTTCTTTTCTGTTAAGGTTGAGGTTGTCAAAGCCATGAGATTTTTTTGATGTAAAATCTGAAGAAACGCATAAAACATAATTAAAATTAGTAAATTTAAAAAGAAATTAAACTAGAATCGTAATGCATGCATTATTTCTAGGTATCCACTTAGTAAGGGAGTGAGTTATACCAAGAAGAGGGTTGATGTATAATATGTGAGAAAACTTGCTCTTTGTATTTTTTTTTGTGATGAGTGAAGTGGGCTCAACTATGCTATATATTGTCCTGAGGAAACAATATAATATACAACAATAAAGTCTTGGTAGTAAAAAAATATAAGATAGAAAAAAAGTTAAGAAAATAATTAATATATAGTAAAATATGAATATTAAATTAATGTTGCAGTCAAAAACATTTAAAAATAATATTATTATTTTTGAAAAAGAAAAAATAACATTATTTACCTGCTATAAATGTGATTATAACCTTATATCAAATTATGTATACCAACTTTGTGTATATAATTTGAAATCTTTCCTTTAAAAAAATAATTGTGTTGAATTCAGTCAATGGTCATTAAAAAAAATTAATTATTTCATTTTAGGTATCATTTTCTTTTTGACCAAATGTTGTCTTGCTATCTTGCTAGTATGGATATTTTTTTATGGGGATCGTGCTAGTAAGGATGTGAATTATTTCAATAAGAGGCTTGATTGATTGAAATTCGAGTAAATAAATAATATCTTCATTAATTTATTATTTCACTTTTTGGAATACTTAAAAGATTATTTATCATATTTTATTATTTATTAGGATTATGAAAAGAACATGAAATCTAGATATTCAAATAATAAGAATAAAATTTTCGTTTTGATTATTTCAGATTGATCGGAACGAACACAAATCCAGGGTTGAGGTTTCTCAAGAGACGTGACCAACGAAAGGTATTGAACATGTGGTTTGTGATAAGCCTTGGTTTATGGTGTTTTAACATTTTAATTCAATAATATTTGTGGAACTTTAGTCTTACTTTAGAGCTATTTTACTACAAAATATTAGTTTCCATATTTAGGATAAAATAATGAAGAAAAAGAAGAATTTTCAAGACCAGAAAATGAGCACGACATGTGCACCCATGGCACACCACCGTGCTCCCTGTTTGATGAAATTGGAGGCAACATTGTCGAAAATAAGGCACGGTTCGTGCGCCTACCTAGCACGACTGTGCGGTCTTCCTAGTCTTCAAAAGTTCAATAGTTTTGAAGGCAAGCATGACCGTGCGCCTTCCAAGCATGATTGTGCGCCTTCTGCAGTCAGAAATAGTTGTTACAAACTCTTAGAATTATTTTGTTATTCACTTGTAACTCGTTTTCAATGTATTGTCTAAGGCTTTAGGCTATAAATAAACCTCATTTATGAGTAAGAACATCATCTTTTACACTTGTAATCTTTCTATAAAGTGGGAATCAAAGTTCTTACTTCTTATTTACGTTTTGTTCTTTATTTTTCTGCTCTTTACATTCTTGTCCTTTATTTTATGGTCTTTACATTTCCAGTCATTTACTTTTATGTGTTTTACCTTCATGCCTTTATAATTTAATCTCTTGTCTACTATGATCATGAGTGAGTAGACTCTTCTATTCTTGGGATTGTGGGGATATCAAATAATTTAATCCATGTACAAACCCAAGTCTAGACTCTATTTTCTATGAAATTGTTTGCTAATATATTCTCAACGTTTTTAAATTTAATATCTAATATTAAATGAAGAACCTAAAGGTGAAACAAAATGTAGCGCTATAATTCAAAACAATTTGCCTACAAAGCTTAAAGATCCTGATAGTTTTTTCGTCCTTTGTGAGATTGGAAATGAAACTATTGGTTTGTTTCTATTTCTTTTAAAAATTTAAAAATGTCTTGTGCCAGATGACTTTTTCTTGTGGGTGATATAATCCACTTTAGTCTCTTAAAAAAATTAAGTACAATTCATTACAAGACGAAAAATTACAAACGCATGTATAGTTTGCTTCTTGTCAACATCTCTTAATTTTGGGTTAAAAAACAAAGAACTAATTTTACATTAAATTTTTTATTTTATGCATAACTAACTATAATTAAATGACAAAATCCGTAAAACTCTCTCTCAGCTCAAATTTATTCCCAAAGAAAAATAAGACAACAAAATTCACACATTTCTCATATCCGAATTAAAAAAATCAAGAAAAAAGATGTTTCAAACACCATTAGATGTGTTTCCCAATTCCATTTGAATATTTTTCATTTCTAAATCAAGGGCTTGTCTCCTTTAGAAATCTCTTCACTATCTTCATGCTTGGCTTAATTACAATCTCTTGATACATATGTTGATAGTCTCCCCCCCTTAGAATGGCCTCAAAGACTTCTGTAGAATTAATTTTGTTAATCATCGATCCAAGCTTATCAGCCATGTTTTGGATCTTCGAGTGTTGATTTTCAGCCAATATGAAGGTGTTTTGGTTGGTTTTTCTAATCGCTTCCTTTAGTATCTTTTCCTTTTCAGCATCATCTATACCTTTTTTTCATTTCGATTTCAAAGTAAGCATCAAGCTCTGGAACCCCAATAGCCCTTCTAATTCCTTTTGTGTTGTCTGCTCCAGGTACAAAAAATTCTCTTATCTCATCTACCATCCCTGCCTCAACCATCTCATTAACTCTTTTGTCCAAATATGGAAACAGAATAGGCAAAGACACGTCGAGCCAAACAAAGAAACAATCATATTTTGAATGAATGCAATGGTTGGGTCCTCAACTAATTTTTTTGGGTAAGAATTTGACCCTCCTACAATAATAGGTAGGTCTCCATTTTGAATTATAAGATCTAAAGCTTCATGCACGTACTTGCAAAAATCATCCACAGTGAAATCATATTCAGGATCATCAATGATGCCTAATATATGATGAGGAATTGAACAACGTTCAGATTCTTGTACCTTATTGGTGACAATGTCAAGGCCTTTATACACTTGAATTTTGTCTGAATTGATGACCTCGGATGGGAATTGAGTTCCTAAGTTGATGGAAAGTTTAGTCTTCCCAGTTCCTGTTGCACCCAATATAAATAAAACCTTCTTCTTTTCTGTTAAGGTTAAGGTAGTCAAAGCCATGAGATTTTTTTGATGTAAAATCTGAGGAAACACATAAAACATAATTAAAATTAGTAAATTTAAAAAGAAATTAAACTAGAATCGAAATGCATGCATTATTTCTAGGTATCTACTTAGTAGGGGAGTGAGTTATACCAAGAAGAGGGTTGATGTATAATATGTGAGAAAACTTGCTCTTTGTATTTTTGTTTGTGATGAGTGAAGTGGGCTCAACTATGCTATATAATGTCCAGAGGCAGTGGCGGAGCCAGGATTATTGTAAAGCCCGGGCAAAAAAAAATTGCAACACATTTATTAGAGTTTACATAAGAAATCAAGAAATAATCAAAAAATCTAAAGAAATTGCCCAATTTATAGGGGTTTATATAAGAAATTCATAAAAATTTACACAAGAAATTACAAAAAATTTGGCCCGGAGCCCGGGCGAGTGCCCGGGGTCGCCGGGCCTTAGAACCGCCACTGTCCAGAGGAAACCATATAATATACAGTAATAAAGTCTTGGTAGTAAAAAATTATAAGATAGAAAAAAAATTAAGAAAATAATTAATATATAGTAAATTTTGAATTTTAAATAATGTTGCAGTCAAAAGAATTTAAAAATAATATTATTATTTTTGGACAAGAAAAAATAACATTATTTACCTGCTATAAATGTAATTATAACCTTATATCAAATTATGTATACCAACTTTGTGTATATAATTTGAAATCTGTCCTTTTAAAAAATAATTGTGTTAAATTCAGTCAATGGTCATTAAAAAAAAATTAATTATTTCTTTTTAGGTATCATTTTGTTTTTGAACAAATGTTGTCTTGCTATCTTGCTAGTATGGATTTTTTTTAGGGGGATCCTGCTAGTAAGGATGTGGATTATTTTAATAAGAGGCTTGATTGATTGAAATTCAATGGCCGAGGGATAATTTTGTTTGTGAATAATATGTAAATTATTTTATTATTTTCTTTGAGATGAATGAACTCAATTGTTCTATACCTTCATTAATTTATTATTTCACTTTTTGGAATACTAAAAATATTATTTTTCATATTTTATTATTTATAAGGATTATGAAAAGAATGTGAAATCTAAATATTCAAATAATAAGAATAAAATTTTCGTTTTGATTATTTCAGATTGATCGGAACGAACACAAATCTAGGTTGGAGGTTTCTCAAGGGAAGTGACCAACGAAAGGTATTGAACATGTGGTTTGTGATAAACCTTGGTTTATGGTGTTTTAGCATTTTAATTCAACAATATTTGTGGAACTTTAGTCTTACTTTAGAGCTATTTTATAACAAAATATTAGTTTTCATATTTAGGATAAAATAATGAAGAAAAGGAAGAATTTTCAAGACCAGAAAATGAGCACGACCTGTGCACCCATGGCACACAACCGTGCGCCCTGTTTGAAGAAATTCGAGGCAATATTGTCGAAAGTTAGGCAAGGTTCGTGCGCCTACCTAGCACGACCGTGCGCCTTCCAAGCACGACTGTGCTCCTTCTGCAGTTAAAAATAGCTGTTACAAACTCTTAGAATTATTTTGTTATTGACTTGTAACTTGTTTTCAATGTATTGTCTGAGGCTTTAGGCTACAAATAGACCTCATTTATGAGGAAGAACATCTTTTACACATGTAATCTTGCTACAAAGTGGAAATCAAAGTTCTTACTTCTTTACGTTTTGTTCTTTATTTTTCTACACGTTACATTCTTGTCCTTTATTTTCTGGTCTTTACATTTCCAGTCATTTACTTTTATGTGTTTTACGTTCATGCCTTTATAATTTATCTCTTGTCTACTATGATCTTGAGTGAGTAGACTCTTATATTCTTGGGATTGTGGGGATATCAAATAATTTAATCCATGTACAAACCCAGGTCTAGACTCTATTTTCTATGAAATTGTTTGCTAATCTATTCTCAACGTTTCTAAATTTAATATCTAATATTACATGAAGAAGCTAAAGGTGAAACAAAATGTAGCGCTATAATTCAAAACAAATTGCCTACAAAGCTTAAAGATCCTGGCAGTTTTTCCGTCCTTTGTTTGATTGGAAATGAAACTATTGTTTTGTTTCTATTTCTTTCAAAAATTTAAATACGTCTTGTGCCGGATGACTTGGGTGATATAATCCACTTTAGTCTCTTAAAAAAATTAAATACAATTCATTACAAGACGAAAAATTACAAACACAAGTATGGTTTGCTTCTTGTCAACATCTCTTAATTTTGGGTTAAAAAACAAAGAACTAATTTTACATTAAATTTTTTATTTTATGCATAACTAACTATAATAAAATTCCCTTTCTTCTTCCTCCATGCACAACCAAATCAAATATGTATTCCTTTTTACTCCTGTCTTCTCTTACTCTCACATCAAAAAATATAGTTGCATTTTAAAGTAACAAGAGTTCTATTTTGTGTTTGAAATTGACATCTAAAACATGTAGACGTAGTAATTTGCAAAACCACATGGGGAAGTTGTGCAATTCTTATGTTATTTTTAGATCCATATCTGACTAAGTGTAGGAAGAAGCTGCCAAACATCTGGCGAATGCTTCCATGGAAGGCGTCAATGGTTTAAGATGCTAATATCTCGAACCGAGACTAATGTATCATAGTCAACTTAGTCTTTTAAGTTTGTTAAAATTCAAATAAGTTATTTAAGTTTTTATTTTTTAATTTTCAATAGGTTTTAAATTTTTTTAAGTTTTAAATTGTTAATTTAATGTATTTATTTGAAGTTTTTAAGTTTCAAATAGATCCTTAAAAGGATAATAAGGATTTATTTGAAACTTTTTTTTTTTTTTTAAATAAGGATTTATTTGAAACTTTAAAATCTTAAAAACTAATATGATATTTTTGTCAAAATTAAATAACCAAAAGAGATAGCCTAATGCTGTTATCCCGACTGTATATTTGACTCACCCCTTTATTTATTGACTTCCATATATGTTACAAGCCTTCCATGATTTATGTCAATCCCTGATTTTTCATTGGTTGATATATGTTCGTGATCCATTCGCGTTAAAACATGTCGTTGTGTTTAGCACTACTCAAAGAGGTATTTTGCATTATTTTTTTCTATTATAATAAAAAAGTAACGGGTTTGTAACTGTTGTCGGGATACAACTGGTCTAGTTCCTAGTTTTTTGTCATCTCATCATATTTTAATAAGACAGCATAATTTTTTTGTCATCTCTTGTGAACTGTCACCTGAAATTTTAGTTTTTTCTCTTTCATCCATTAAAGATGGTTTAATTTATTGTCAATCCCCAAATCATACCCTCTAAATAGTGTTTCTCTATCCCTTTTATTTAAATAAGTTATTTTCAAATCTATATAGTTTTTTCTTTGGTGATTTCATCGTCTAAGTGTGGTGGTGTATTGTTTAAATTTTTCATCTTCGTGCGGCATTATTTGTCTTTCTCGTCTTGTTCAGGCATTTGTTCGGTTTACATTGTCATATCATCTTCGACCCCGTGCAGATCCAATCAATGACTTTGTGAATTCAAAAGATGCACAATTGAATATGGTATGCATGTTCAGAATTTGAGTGATACTGATATCACAATGCTATGCCTATATGATGATGATCTCTTGATAACTGAAAGCAACAAAAATGAGATTGAGAAATTTAAATGCACAATGCATTCTGAATTTGAGACGATTGGCTTAGGGAAACTCTCATATTTTCTAGGAATGAAGTACAAAACTATCAAGAAAAAAATAGTTACTTAAGAGACAAGTTAGGTCTCATAAGCTTGTAGGATTATGGATTAAATGGAGTATATTAGATTATTAATCCATAACCATAAATGTAGTTAGTTACATTAGTTTGTTTTTAACTTTGTGATTTAGTTACCTACTAACTTGCACTACAATTTAAGTGTATATAAATAGATGCATTGTTCTATTTTCATCAATCAATGAATAACAAACTCTCTTATCTTTCTCTAAATTTCATCCATCACGATTGCTTTAGTAGGAAGAACCTAAAAGAGTTGTTGTTGTGAGTAACTTATAGCGTTTGGTATCCGTTTCGTTGAACCTATATTAATTTTGACTAAATTTATTTTCTTTAAACATTTTTTATATATAGATTGGGCTAATTTACATTTTTCCCCAAGAGATGCCAAAACCAAGCCAATATGATGGATTAGTTTTCTTTATATTTTTTATTTTTTTTGATAGAAAGTTTATTGTTATCACCATATTATTGAGATGATATCATTCTTGGTGGTCCATGTGGGTATACGTAACTTTTGATCTTCCTTGTCCTCACATGTTTGCATGATTGTTATCATTCACATTCTTTAATCCATTATTGTAGTTTTTATTTGCAATAGACACATATTAGCATAACAAAGTTCCGTACTCCTCTAAAATATATATATATATATATATATATATATATATATATATATATATATATATATAAATCCGTACATCTACAAATATAAACAACGCATTTTGTTTTTGAAAAAATAAAAACAACACGATTTTTGTTTGACAATAAAAACTAAACAAATATGAACTTCCTCACAAAAACATCTCATGCTAATTTTGCACACAAGAGAGTAGAGATGTTTTTCTTATTTATCTTTTTACATTCATTAAATAAGTAAAGGGACTAAAAGAACTGAATGCACAAACCAAACATAAATCAAACCCACATTCTTTACGGACTAGGGTTAATCCATTGTATCTCAACGGTTAAATCGAGATACAGTCATGATTCAACTTTCGGAATTTTATTAGATGTGGTGGACCGTTGTAAAGAATATGCGACATTAATCAAAGTGGTTAAAAAAGATGGAGCCTAGCCGTAGGTATACATACCAGCGGATGTGCCCTAGGAAGGGTCAATCCTGGCCCTTCCTCCATATCAACAATTCCATTACCATCTTCACCAACCTTCCAATCAAAACACTGAATCATGCCAGCCAATGTTGTATGAACAATCTGCAAAGCTAGTGAAGAACCTGGGCAGCTTCTTCTACCAGCTCCAAAAGATAACAATTCAACATTTTGCCCCTTTAGATTCAATGGACTTAGTCCAACTTCATTTATAAACCTTTCTGGTTGAAACTCAAGTGGATTTTCCCAATAATTTGAGTCCCTACCAATTGCCCATAAATTAACAAACAATGTTGTCTTTGCTGGAATGTAATACCCACCAATATTACAATCTTCAGTTGATTGTCTTACAATTAAAGGCCCAGTTGGGTGAAGCCTCAATGTTTCTTTTACTATTGATTGAATATATGGCAAGTTTGGAATATCTGATTCCTCCACCAACCTTCTCTTACCAACTATTGAATCAATCTCTTGCCTTGCTTTTTCCATCATATCTCTATGGTTTATTAGTTCAGCCAATGCCCATTCTATTGTAGATGCTGATGACTCAGTTCCAGCACCAAAAATGTTCTGCAAATTACATCACTAATTAATATCAAACAATCTCGTTTTATTTCAGGTTTAAATGTTATTACCAAGAAATCAATAAATTTTGTTATGTTTTATATAATTATTTCTTTATTTCATATAATATCATAAACATTTGTTATAGATATTATTGACAAAACATTAATATTATACTGATTTTATTTATCAAGTAGCCTAGTAACTATAGTTCACTTTAAATAACTGGTGCGTCTGGGATACGAATCCCGACCCCTGCGTTTTACAAACTCATCAACTGAGTTATGCTCATTAGAAAATATTATACTGATCTTTAAAAACAACAAATAAAAAAAATCTTCTACCTACAAAAATGATAAATAAAAAGGAGCCGAGGGAGTAAAAAATTTGAATAATTAATATACAGAAAATTTGAACAATTAAAATAATTATTAATTACCATGATGAAGGCCTTGATATTTTCTCTGGTTAATCTAACCTCTGAGTTTTCATCAGCATAGATATCAAGTAAAATATCAAGCAAATCACTCACTGTTTCAATTCCATTACTATCTATTTCCTCCTTGTTTTTCTTCTTTGTATCTTCATGCTCCTTCATGATCCTCTCCATTATAACATCATACCTACTTCTAAGATTCTCTAGCCTTTTACCAAACCCTTGCAAATCAAGCTTCTTAACAAACCATAACATATCTCCCAAATTGAACTTGCCACCTAACACAGCCATTTCTTTCACAAGCTCAATCAATTGGTGTCCTTCACCTTCAACATCACTACACCTTCTTTTCAAAGCCATCCTTGTTATGATGTTATTAGAAAGCATAGTAAGTTCTTCCCCTACATTAACCTCTTTTCTCAAGTCAGCTTTTTCCTTCATAACCCTTAAGAACAACGTTATTTCTTCAGCTCTAATAGGAAGGTATTGAAGAAGTATGCGTCCGCCGAGAAGTTCGGTCATGCAAAGCTTTTTCATGAATTTCCAATAAGTTCCATAAGGAGCCAAGGCAAAATCTGATGAACCATATGTGATGTATTCCAAATTGGATTGTTTTGGTCGGTTTAAGAAACAAGTTTCGTTTGTTTTGAGGCATTGTTTTGCCATTTCAGGGGAAGAAACAAGAACACAAGGTTTGGAACCAAACAGAAGGTAGACCAAAGGGCCATAACGTGATGAGATGTTGTGAAATGCTTGGTGAGGGAGCTTGGTTAGAAGGTAAAGGTGTCCTAGAACGGGTAAGGCACGAGGGCTTGGTGGAAGGAGTGATTTTTGGTGGAACTTGGTGGTGAAGATCACTCTTAGCAAGAGGATTGAAGCTAGAAAAATGAGAAGCAGTGCAAAATAGTCACTAAAATCAACCATGATTAAGGTTCAAAGTTATGATCACCAACTATGAACAACAACACTAATTCATTTCTTTATAACTTCAAAAATCAATCATAGTCAACTTTGAACATTTTAATATTAGTTTTATGATTTTAGAATATAATATTTAATATTAAATAGCCTTGTTTTGGCATAGTAATTTGTTCAGGATTTTTATTTTATATTGTATTGTTTTATAATTGATTATAGTACTTAAAACAGTGGTTAAATATTTTATTAGTCCCTGTATAATTCTGGATCTTTTGAATTTGGTTTTATAAGTACTTTTATTTATCATTTTTAGCCCGTTCAATTTTTAAGAGACTATAACTTTTTCCACCTACTTATTTCTTGCGCGCCCTGTTTTTTACGAAAATTCTCATGTGATTTTTGGATTTTAGAGTCTGAACTAAGTTTTTCCTTTGTTATAGGGAGAAAAAAAATGAGTTTTTCACCAATTCGAATTTTATAATCCGAAAACCTCAAAAAATAGGGTGTTTTTCTTGCTTTTTTTTTTTTTTCGAATTATAGAATTCCGAACACCCCTAAACACCTTTTTCAAGAAAAAAATAGTTCAGATTATATAATACGAACTGTATTAGCACAAATTCTAAGTCTGTTTGTAATATGGATAACCAGTTTAATCCTCCTAACTCTCATTCTTCTGTTTTAGGTCATTATTAGCTATTCTTAGTCAAAAATCCGATTTTCGGACTACTTGATCATATTGCTCCGAAACTTCCCCAAAAAATCAGGAAAAAAATTCCTTTAGAATGGATTTTTGGTGGGACTTCGCACCTAAAAATCCAAAATTCCATCGTTTAGACCTATTTTTCATTTTTTTTTCATTTTTTATATTCTCAGAAAAATTCGAAATAAATTGCATTAGTTTTATTTGATTTTTAGAATTTTTTGGAGGTATTTTTATTTTTTTATGATTTTATTTGTCACGTGTTTTATTTTTATTTTTTGTTTTTTGGTTGTTTTTAAAAGCAAAATTCAAAACTACTGAAATGGAAGAGATTATGATTGCTGATTATACATAAGCATATTTCGGATTATAAAATCCGAACTCAGTTTGTATGTTTTCGAATTTTATAATCCAAAACCTCAGGAGCATTTTTGGAAATTTTACAGGACGCGCGAAAATATAATATGGTGGGAAAAATAATAATCTTTCTAAAAACATGTGTTTTAGTCCACCTGGACGAATTAAAAGTTCTTCTTGCACTTGTTTTGAGTTCAGATGGTTAACGGGCTTCCCCTAAGAATTAACGATTCTGAAGAACCCATTTAATTCTTGAGTGAAATAATTTTTCTTTTAGATTTTACTTACCTGCTAATCGAAATTCAGGTTACCAGATTCTTGATGAATTTTCCCACTTTGAGTTTGAGGGGGACTATTAGAGTATAGTTAATATGTAAACTATATTTAGTTGGTTGATTAGGTAGTTAAGAGTTAATTAGACTAACTCACTCCTATAAATAACTCTCACTATTGTATCATTTTCATATCTTTTATTCATTTCTATCTTAGTGATAACTCTTAGAAAGAATTATACAATCTATCTTTCCATTGCATTTAATCTAGAATCATAGAATACTTTGATTCATAACATTCACATTGATGTCTCATCACAAATATCATATTTTGCTAATATTAAAGAAGAACTTGTTTCCAACGAAAGAAAAGTAGATGACATCGAGAAAGCGACTTTGATAGAGGAATCAAATGCCATTGCTAGTAGTGGATAAGTTTTCATATTTCTTGCTTTATAGGTACTATGAATTTTAAGAACGCTTTTTGTGATTTTGATGACATATTAAATTTTATGCCATTTCAATTTATAAGAAACTCAGGACAGGTGAGTTAAAACCATCCAATTATTTCGTCGTGAGTTTAACTCAGCTGATAGAAACATAACATAATATATGCAAGGTTCATGTTCGAACCTCAACCACCACAAAAAAAAAAAAACATCCAATTAATACTTGCTGATAATTCTTCCAAACATCATGAAGGTATATTTGAAGATGTTTTGTTTTTAGTTAGGAACTTAATAAGACCTACTGATTTTCTGGTGGTAGATGTAAAAGAAGATGATGATAGACCAATCTTTCTTGGTCAAACATTTTTCCCTATTGCCTGAGCCATCGTTGATTTGAAAAATGATTTTTTTTTATTCAATGAAGGTCATAAAAAGGTTGAAATTGCTTTTGCAAATCCATTGAGCCATTCTTCTACTGATAATTATTTTTATGAAAATGTTATCAACATATGTTGATGAATGCTCTAAAGGACCATCAACCTAAGAAGTATTAAAAGATAGCACCAATTAAAACAACAAACATGTAGAAGTCTCCTTCAACAAAATAAACATGTAGAAGTCGCACAGTATGACAAGGCAATAGATGGAAATCCAACCAAGAAAAATAAAAATCTTGATAAAGAATTTGATGAAAGGGGAATCTTTGTCCCAAATATGGATCAAACTAAGTCCTAAGTGAAAAAGATCAGACTAAAGACCTTAAACAAGGGATTTGTGGGAGACAATCCACACTTTTTTTTTTTTTTTTTTTGTTATAAAAGAGGGTCTGAGGCCCAAAAGAAAGAGAACAAAAAAACTAAATTACACGCAGACTCTTAGGCATGCAAGCCCTAGAGATATCATCATAAATGAGTCTTTGAAGTTTATTAGGTGGAGACTCCAAAACTACCAAATTCCAAGAATCCAAGGATAGGCTAAAATTTGTCAGCCAGTCAGCACATCTGTTGCCTTCCCGTCAAGTGTGAATAACCTGAGTATGCCAATCTCGCTGAAGGATCTCCTGAATACGTCAAACCAGAGAAGGGATGGTTACATTGATCTTGCAATTGTTAGTAACCATATCAATAAGGACTTTTGAGTCACTCTGAACAATCACGTGAGATAAATCCTCACTCCAAGTCATATCAAGTCCCAAATAAAGACCCCACATCTCAGCATGCAGAGCATCACAAGCTCCAATTTTGCGACTAAATCCCTTGATCCATCTTCCATCAGATTGACGTAAAATTCCGCCACACCCAGCAAGCTCCCCTTTACCTTTGCACGCTCCATCACAATTGAGTTTCACCCAACCATTTGAAGGTCTCTTCCATCCAATATACGCAGTTTCCATTTGCTGAGGATTGTTTTTCAATTGATCTTGAGAGACTTCTTCAATGGACATGATGAACTTTTGGATTACAAAAGTTGGGTTATCTGGTCTTTGAAATCCTTCTTCAAAAATAGTTTTGTTTCTCCATGTCCACAAATGCCAACAGGTAGTCATGAACGTTGTCTGCCACCTAGAGTTGATAACTTCATTCCATCTTTTACCGAGGTTTTTAAAAACCCATTCTCTGCAATCAACAAAGAAAAAGAAATTAGTTATATAATCTAGAGACACAAGTCTAGTCCATACCATGAGATGCGTGCCTGCAATCACGAAGCACATGGATAACGGTTTCATCTGCATTCCCACAACAAGGACAAGTAGGCAAAATTCCTGTCCCCCACCTACTTCGACGGTAGTTAGTAAGGATACGGCCATGAGCCACTAACCACATGAAAGTTTGAATACGATGAGGACCCCTCCATCTCCAAAGAACTTTCCAATCCCCCTCCATATTGGATTGGTTACGAAGAAGCGAATTGTACGCACTTTTAACAGAGAGTTGTTGGGTACTAGTTCCTCCCCACCCAATGTTGTCAGGCCCATCAGCCTCAATGGGTGTAGGGAGTGCAATTACTTTATTCCCAATGTTTTCAGGAAGACTTTGAAACAAGAAATCAGTATCCCAATTTCCAGAGTCATTCGTCACATCCTTAACATTAAGAGTGGTATCAATATAAGATTGAGTAGCTACTGTAATAAGAGAAAAGTTGTTGGAGCCTTGTAACACCCCGTTTTCCCAACATAAAAATTTCACATATAAATCAGAGTATTCAACATAAACGGAATGTCGCACTTCTTTTCATAAAATTATAAACGGAATAAAATAACTATTTATCCTTCAAATTCAACAACGTATTATTTAGTACTTTGCAGCGGAATTATTCAACATCTAAAACAGTCTTTGGCACGAGGGTCTCATCATAAAAATCTCATAAAATCCAATTCAACAACAATTCATGAAACTTCACAAAGTAATACGTAAGGAACAAAAAGCAACACCAAAATTCTCATCCCGTTACGTATCAGAGCACCTAAGACACATGTGAGAGAATCCACCCACGACCGCGACTATTCTTGGTTACCTGCAAGTTACCCACGTATAGAGGCAACATTTCCAAGCAGAATGGGTGAGATTTCACATAACAATAATATTAAGCATATAATTCATCAATTACAGTTAACAACTTAGACATCAACAATTCATCATAGAAATAATTCTTCATAAAGCACTTCATTAACAACTCATGGATAGAAGACAACTTAACAACTTAACAACTCATGGATAACAACTTATTAACCACGACTTAGACTCAACTATGCAACTTCAACTTCTTAATCATGCATGTGGTACCAACCAGGGCATCAAGCCCTCAACATAAGAGCACAAATACACTCACAGGGCATCAAGCCCTCAACGTAAAGAGCAAAAGCTCACAGGACATCAAACCCCCAACAGAATGAGTATGCATGGACTCAACAACTTACAACTTGAACAACATCGACATCTTATATGACTCCAATACTTTGGACAACATCTTACAACTTTACAACTTAGACCGGCATTTACAACTTAATGATATTAACGACAACAGCGACAACGACCACAACGACTTCGCATCATAATATCATAATTCATCAATTATGAACAACATCCTGTAACATCATATTTACCAACACATATATTCATATAATAAATCATCAATCATAAACAACACCATATAACATCATATTTATCAATATATATATATATATATATATATATATATATATATATATAATAGTTCATAAATCAAAGATATTCACTTCAAACCAAGGTAGATTCATCACAACATAGGTTAAATACTCTTAAACCTCTTAATTAAACTCCTAGTACTTCTAGTTTTAAGGTTTGGAAATATTCCATAAGTTTTGCATTGACTTAGAAACGGTTATGCTGAATTTTCATAAAAATTTACCAAGACCTACTTGGGGTAAAACCACCATATCTTAAAATCAAGAAATCATTTTTAAGTCAAACCAAAGCCATTGGAAAGCTAACAAAATTATCTAAAACTTTCATGTTTATACCAAAACCCAGTTCAAAGAGGAAAGGGGTGAAAAATAGTGAAATATGGAGGATCTGGTTCACGAAAAATCGTGTCACGATTTTAGAAATCGTGTCACGATTTTAGAAATCGTGGCGCGTTTTTTATGTCCAGAACCACTAAGCATTCAGCCATCAAAAACGTGGCACGACTGCCAAATCGTGGCACGTTTTTACAGTATCAGGTCCGGACTCAACTTTTCAAAAAGTGCGTTTTTCACCATTTCGCGCGTAAAATTCAAACCGTTAATCGGATTTTAATGCCGTTTTCGCCTAAACGCTCCTGACGCTTGGCCTTATCATAATGTATCAAAAAATTCCAGTTCCAGCCACCCAAAAATCGATTTCCAAAACCTCACATAATCACTTATTGGCGAAAACGTTTAAACACCGACTTTTCAAGCGAAAATCCCAAATTTTCATCAAACCAAACCCCAAAACTGTTTGGAACATTGAGATATGAACGATCTAAGGTCTGTACACAGTTTCTACATCAATTCAACAGATTTTTATCATCTAATCGACAGTTTTCAACTTTTAACCCTAATTCCCAAATTCTTAAAACTACAACCTACAACTTGTTAAATACAATTTTCAGAATCATAGAGTAGAGATTATTGAATGTTAGTCCCACCCTTACCTTAGAATTATCGATTGGCAGCCCCTTCTCTTGGTTCTTCTCTCCTCATGTTCTCCCTTTTCCAAAACTTGTTTTACGTGAAAAATTTCTAACCTTAGTTTCTCCTATTTATCTCTTCCTATCTATTTTATCTTATTTCCTCTTATTTCCACTAAACTCTCTAAATTCTCAAAACAACCCCTCATCTCAATATTTATTTTATTTTCAAATCTTATTCTATTAAATAATAAAATAAGCCACTTAATAAATCCACAACACATCGCGTAACTATTTAAATCACATAAATCATATAAATAGACTCTAAACCCTATAAAATAATCAAATATACAAAGAGGGCGTTACAAGCCCCATTTATCCATCCAAAAATTGGTACGAAGACCATCTCCAATTTTCCACACAATATTTCTTTGAAACTCCCACCAAATTCCAGCAAGAGCTTTCCACAAAGAAGAGTCGTAAGGTTGGGATTGAATGGCCATACTTAAATCATTATTTCGACCATACTTACTATAAAGCACGTTGCACCAGAGATCATCTGGCTTAGAATTTAGATTCCAAAGCATCTTCATTAAAAAGGCTTCATTCATAAGGTGGGGGTGCTTAAGGCCTAGCCCACCATCCACCTTAGGCAAACAAACAACATCCCACCCAACTAAATGAGGCTTACGACTCTGATCACTATCTCCCCAAATAAAACCCCTTTGAATTTTTTCCATCTCCACACAAATGGTTCTAGGAAGTTTAGCATACTGCATATGGTAGCAGGGTATTGAACTAAGGACCGAATTAGAAAGGGTGATTCTACTAGCTAAGCTTAAACATTGATGCTTCCAACCACTCAATTTGTTTTGAATCTTGTTGATAATATGATTATAATGTCCTCTCGATGTGCGTCCCAGAGCTATGTTCGCTCCAAGATACTTGCCCAAACTATTAGCTTCAGAGAACCCGGTATGATGTCAAATATCCTCTCTAAGTTGATTATCAACATTCTTAGAAAAAAAAACACTTGGGTCTTCTGGTAATTTATTCGCTGTCCCGATGCTTGGCAAAACATATCCAAACAATGTAAAACACAATGAGCTTGCTCAATAGAAGCCTTTGCAAAAAGAAGAAGATCATCAGCAAAAAGCAAATGAGAGATTTGAGGTCCATACCGGCCTGCTCTCAAAGGTTTCCAGTAACATGCATCCACCTGATCTGCAATGATATGAAACAATTTCTCCATGCATATGACAAAAAGATAAGGGGAAAGGGAGTCACCTTGCCTAATACCTCTTGTGGGGACAAAACAGTCAGTTTTCTCTCCAATCCACACTTCTTATTTATTAGTAAAATTATTTTGTAGTGTACTTATTCGGTCTGTGGTATGTATCAGTTTCTCACGAGTTATCAGGCATAAACATCAATTGTAGTTTTTGATTTGATGTGAAATAAGGATGTTGCTCTAAACATCTCAGTGTTCGTGTGGTGGTTATTTCAAAATAGGTCGCCTACTAAAGTTAATTTGGTTAGGCGTGGTGTTATTTCGGATGAAGATCACTTTTGCGTAGCAGGTTGTCGTGAGCTGAAATCGTCTAATCATTTATTCCTTCATTGTAGTTTTTTTTTGGCTCGTTTTGGTATTTGGTTCATGGTTGGTTGGGGTTCTCTTCGGTAGACACTCGCTCTTTTTTGGACCATTTCGATCATTATGCTATATTGACGGGGGGTTCGAAAGCGAGGCGCTATTTTTACACTTAATTTCGTTTAATTGTGTGTGGGTTATCTGGCAAGAGCAAAATGACATGATATTTAATCATAAGGAGAATTTGATGCCTCAGTTACTTGATAAGGTTAAATATTTGTCTTTGTGGTGGCTGAAGCATAAGGCCGCAAATGTTTCTCTTGAGTTTGCTTGTTGGTGGCATTGTTATGTTTCTTTTTGCCAGTGCCCTTTTTCTTTAATGAACACTCGTTAATTGCTGTTTGTTTGAACTCTCTGCTTCTTCTCGTTACACCTTGTACTGAGGAAGTGGTTTTTCGTGGTATTTAATATATTTCATTTTAGCTTGCTAAAAAAAAGTATTTGCATATTAAATCATTGTTATATACACCAAATATATAGTCCATCGTTAGCATATGTGACACCACCAAATTGAGGCATACGACATTGGAAAAATCAGCTGAAATGTCTCATTAACCAAATATCCAAAAGAGGTGCCGTTTTAGAGCCAACTTCTTTGGGTTATAAATTATATTTCAAGGTTCATTCTTTTGAGATAATTTTCATCCTCTTCATTGAACAGTAAAAGATCATTTTCTAAGTTTTCTGCATTTTGTTATTCATGACAGAGGAAAAAGAAGAACAAGGAACTAATCCTCCGCATGAGAAGCCAAATGAATCATTGCTAAGTGAGTTCTAATTTTGCTCTTTCTGAATTTAGTAATTTACAAATCTTTACTTAAACAAAGAGCCTAAGTAAAAACTTTGATTAAAATTATAATTTAGCCATTAGTTCATCACAAATTTTTTTCCTTAAATTGTATAGAGCTGTGAACTTAGTTCCTAAAACTTAAAATAAATACTTATTAATTATTATGGTTGACATAGAGTTGGTTGAACCTTTTGCTCGTATGTAGTGACTTTAATTCAAATATGGAAATCCACAGTTGGAGGGTAACAAGTACTATATTTATGTGAATCCTCAATGAGGTTTTGTGGTTCTCTCAGACATGGTAATGACTAATGATTGTGTGCACTACCTTCCCTCATCTAAATTTTTCAGTTTAAAAAATTATCAAAATGATAGTTGAATTTGAAAAATTTCAAAGACTATTATAAAATATAAACAATTTCAAAGATTAAATTTACGGTGTTCTACAATTTTAGTCTGTTGATTACATACACTAAATTAAAATGATACTAGAATATATATGTTTGGTGTTGCAGGGACTTACAACCAGCGTTTAGGGAGAAATAACCCTACTAAAACAAGTTGGCCAGAGCTAGTTGATGCCGAACATGTTCTTGTTGATGCCCTAAAATGTAACGAGCTAGTTAAAATGATCTCTCTATTAACTTTTGTATCATGTGACTTGCTATATGAACATGTAGTTTTCATGTGGATCTCACATCAATGTTCATTATCACATCCCCTGATACTAAATTACATATAGAATTTATGCAATAAAATTTTCTAATGTGCAGAACCCGAGGCAATAGCTTTATACTTAACATGAAATACATGAATTTAACATACTACCTAAGTTTATGATGACTTGGCATTGATGTGAGATCCACATAGAAGGTTGCATGTTCATTTGACGTTTCATATTATATCTTTAATGAAAAAAGTTAACAAAATGACCATTTTAACTAATGCATTGAAATTTCATAAATATATTTGCCAAGTCATAAAATTGGAGAGCAATGTTTACAATTTCAAGTACTAATTTGCCTCCTCTTCATTGGAAATGTGATCCTTCAAAATATTATTGCACAATAGTAATAATTTGAAATTTCCTTTAATTAAAAGTCAAGCAAAATGATGAAATGGCATAAAAGCATAAAGCTAAAACCAGAAAGTTAAAGAATAGGAAAGGCACTTTACAAATTGAACAACATAAAGAAGGAATAGTGAGAGAGAAAAGCAAAACAAAAATGAAAGCCAGATAGATAAACAAATAAGCTTTACCTTATAACAGTTTAAACTATTGTATTTGTGTATGTATATCATCACCTTAGTAACCTTTTGCATTCCCAACTTTTATCCATTTATGTTGAAACAAACATAACACAAACACAAGATTACTCATAGACCAAATGGGCTCACAACAATGAACACTGTCTAAACATTCTTCATTAGTCCTTCAACCTTTAGTTGCTTCTTATTCTCTTCTTCATGGGGGGTCGTTGCTCTAAATTCTCTTTCTGCTGGTTCCACTCTCACCTCAATCCTTCTGTTCTTGAATCCTCTGACCAAGGTTTGTGTTTTATTTTGTTATTTTTAGTAGACACGTGACACCTCTATAGCACCTACAATTCTGATTGAAGGCATGTTTGGTGTCTGACACCGACACATGTTTTTTTTATTATCGGTATCAATGTGGCGGTGTTGTGTCTAGTATATGTGTCTGTGCATCATAATATGACACACCGTTTTGTGGTTTAAAAATGTTATCTTTATTATTGTAGAAAATGGTGGCAAGAGTGAAAAAAACTTGTGGCCTAGTTTTCATGAGTATAGTTTGGAAGAATTGAAGGCTGCTACAAATGGATTCTCCTCGGAAAACATAGTCTCTGAGCATGGTGAGAAAGCTCCAAATGTTGTTTACAAAGGGAAACTTGAGAATGGACAGTTGATTGCCGTCAAACGTTTCAACAAGTTCGCTTGGCCCGATTCTCGACAATTCATTATTTGTTTACTTGCCACTTTCACTTCATTATTGTTCTACCATTTCATGCAAGATTTTATATTGTGGTTGCGATCGTAGTCATAGTTCTAAATTGAAGTATGAAACTACAATTGTAGCCATAATATAAAGGTTTTAGAGGTCTTTGAAATGGCACCGTAACTGCAATTGTGGCTGCATCGATTGCATTTGTCTGCAATTTACTGCAGTCTCAAGGTTCACAGCGTAACCACAACTTCGTCAGCAACTGTAATTTAGAATTAAGATTGCAGTAAAAAGTTATGTTGCAGTCTTTGATATTACGAAAAATAGCATATGCAAATGTAGACTATCAATGTGATCACCATTGCGGTTGTGACGTAGTTGCAGAAACCTCCAAAATCTTTATGCTACAGCTGCGATTGTAGTTGCAGGTTGTAATTCAAAACTATGTTTAAAAAATTGAATTTTAGTATTAATAATGACAAAATGTGTTGTGATTTTGTAGGAAGAATCTAAACAAGTGGGGAACCTTAGAAGTGATCGTTTGGCGAATTTGATTGGTTGTTGCTATGAAGGGGATGAGAGGCTGCTAGTGGCAGAGTTTATGCCACATGAAACTCTGGCTAAGCATCTCTTTCACTGTAGGTTCTTAGTGATTACTATAAACTTTGTGTTAGTGTTATTTGAGTTTAAATCTTTCATTAAAGACTTAAATTTCATTTTTGGTTCTTCTACGGCCAATCCGCAATTTCGGCTACGGTATATCATTGTATTTTTCTGTAAATAGATATCACAATTCATTTGTAACATAATATACAAGAGAATAATAGAATGTTCTCTCTTTTTCTCTACTTCTCATCCCTAAGTCACACCATTGTACTTGTCTCCAAAGTCATATCAAAATTCATATGTAACATAATATACAAGAGAATAATAGAATGTTCTCTCCTTTTCTCTACTTCTATGTGTCGTGTGATGCAAAGACTTGAGACTCGAACATTTCCTTGGATCTATCATAATTGGCTCAATTGAATTGTCTTTTGTCATCGCGATTTTCGGGTGTCAAACCATTAATCGGATTTGAACCTTTCGATCATTGATGTCTCTATTTTTTTTGGGGAAGGTAAAATTGAGAAAACCTTAGAAATCCTAAGTTCGGGGCTGATTCCATTACGGGAAGGTGTTAGGCACCCGCAATGGCTATAGTATCCTATAGGAACCGTTTTCTACGCTTTATATCTAAACTTTACTTTTATCGCTACTTGTAAAATGATTGGTTTTAAGAATGAGAGGGAGAAGATGATTTTATTTTATTGGACTTGGAGAGATTTTTGAATCCCTTGCCTACATACCCTTTTAAGGGATCAAAATTCCATGTAGTTCTCTTGCAAAATATTTTTGTGAGTTTGGTTCAATTTTAGTTTTGAAAATGGTTTTGAAGAAAAGGTAAGAGGCCGTAAAGGCTTGAGATTAGGAAACAAATGAGGTTGGTTAATTATTTACAAAAAGCTTAAAGTTGGAAATTAGTGTTCATTTTGATTTTTGATTAAGAAATAAAGGAAAAAAAAGGTGAGGTTTTGACCTCATTGTTGTTGCAAAAATAGTTTGAGTTATGTGTTGGTTTTTTCAAAGAAGTTGTGAATTTTTCTAAGTTTCTCGCTTCCTAAACATACACCTAGCGATGAACATACAACGTGTGTGCGTGTGTCGGTGCATGTGTCGGTGTACATCATCATAGTCCATATCCTTTACATTGGGTCCTATTTTACATTCTAAAGTCTTGCAAAAATTTAAAGAAAATAAACTAAACCTAAAATATTACATGAATTAATTGAAAATTGCATGCTAGAAGAAAAAGTGGATGGAATGAGATGCTAGGTATGCATGAAACATAGAGTAAAATGGTTAGTAGAATAAGATGGAATGATAAAGAAATGCTAATCCTAAACGAAATAGTAACTATCACAAGAATTGGCCTAAAGTCACACTAAAAAGAAGTTGCAACCTATCATAAAATTGGCACCTAAATCTCAACTAAACAACATTGCAAAAAGAGAACACACAACTAATATCAAGGATCAAGTTTAACGACATTGCGAAATATCACAAAATTAATCATCAAGAATCCAATTTTAACAACCTTGCAAAATATCGCAAAATCAATATCAAGGATCAACTTCGCAAAATATCACAAAATCAAGATTAAGAATCAAATTCGCCAAAAATTGAAAATATTGCTAAAATTATAACCAAAAAATCAACTAACACAATTAAACCTATGGCTAAAATTGTAGACAAAAATCAACTAACACAATTAAACATATTGCAAAAATTGTAAACAAAAACATCAACTAACACAATTAAACCTATTGCAAAAATTGTGAACAAAAAATCCACTAACACAATTAAACATATTGCAAAAATTGTAAACAAAAAAAATCCACTAACACAATTAAAGGAAATAGCACCAAATCAGAGGTCAACTCAATGATAAAATTAAACACCAAACATCCACATCACATGATACATTCGGATCAAAAATTACTCAAGCGAATTCACAAGAAACCGTACAAAATATACGAATCAAGCATGAAATTGACACATATTATTTCTACCAATTCTGAGCATGTGAAAATACCACTAATCAATCAAAAACATATCAAGAACGCACATAAAATTTTTCATGAATTTTGCAAGCAATTTTAGCGCGTACAGGGGTTCAGGCAGCAAAAATAGGGGTGTAACTAGTACAAGAAACTCAAGAAAACAGAAAAACAACCCAAGGCCCACGGTTAGAGGTCCAGACCCACGTGCCTGGTGGATCCGGATCAAGCTAACGCTCCAGGAGCGTTGGATTGATCCAGATCCAACAGGATCTGATCAAACGGCTGATGGTGAGAGAAAGAAGGGTCGGGTTTGGGTCGACCCGACCCAACCACATATATAAAGGGTTTTACACCCGTTTTCTTTCATTCTGCACAACATTTTCTCTTTCTTCTCTTCACCTCTCCGCCGTTCTCTCTTCTTTGTGGAACCCTAACCCTAATTCGTAATCCGATCCAGAATTTGTTCAATCATGTCTCAAATGATTTGTTTCTTTGTTCTAAGCATGGATTCATCATTTGCAAGTACTTCCAAACGGTGAATCAACGTAGATCGTGGAATTTCTCCCACGGCTTACGAACGGATTTTCTTTATGTTTCTTGTTTCAAACCTTTTCTGAATGAACTTTCCATGGATTCTTAGGTTTACAACGATTGATTTTCGTTGTAAACCGTGGATTCCTTACGGTTTCAAATGATTTTTTAGGGTTTTCATGATATTTGAACAATTTCTGGATTTCCTTACGAATCTACGTTGATTCACCGGTTCTTTGATGTTCTGAGATGCGCAAGAGTGAGGTTTTCGTGTTTACCTGGGTTCCAATTGGAGATTCGAGCTAGAATCTTCGTGAACTTGCAATTTGTGGTTCGGTTCTGTTGATTCTTGGTTTGGATCCAGAAATAAACTGGTAATTTCCTCTTCCTTCTCCTAACCGGTTCAGAATCCTCGCATTTCTTTCCTTCTTCTTCTCACACAGCTTCTGTGATCGCATTTAGGGTTTGTGGCCTTGCGCTACGAGTCTGGTGCTTGAATTGCAGAAGCTTAATGCTCAATGATGAAGATTCTAGTGAATCTCTGAGAGCAATTGAAAAAACTCCATTGATTCACCTTGAATTGCCTCTGCGAAACGGTTAGGGTTTGTTGAGGTTCTTCACGTTCTTCTGATTTTTGGATTGATTGCAATTTTTGATCTAACTAACTCAGAGAGAGGGAAATTATTCTGTTTGTGATGTGGCTTGAACTGAATGGTGCTGAGTTGTGAATTTCTGACACTGTGTGCCTTTTATAGCATGCCATGTGGGCTCTGGACCAATGGGGAACTGCCACGTAGGCTTGGCTCTGCTTGCGTGGCAATTTGGACTGAATTGGCTTATTTTGACTTTGAGGACCAATCTGCAAATATGTAAAATATGGGACTAAACTGCAATTTTATATAAAATTTGGACTAAAATAAAACAAAAATGAAAAGACTAAAAACATGGTTTTGAAATGCAATTTTGAAAAAGGTTCGGACTAAAAATGCAATTCTTGAAAGTATTGGACTAAAATGCAAAAAGTATTAAAATTGGGTAAAAAAATGTAATTTTGAAAATAACGTAAAGTGAAACGTTTAAAATTGACAAAATGGACTAAAACGAACAAACTACCAAAATGAGGTATTTTAAAATACCTCTCTGCCCAAAATTCAAATAAAGTGAAAAGACTAAAATGCCCCTGGGGCAAAACGACCCAGACTGACTCAGATGCGAACTAAAATGATTTTGTATAAAATTGATTAAAGACTTATGCAGACCAGTTGAAAAGACTCAGGGACAAATTGTAAGGACTGAAAATGGGTTCCTTTGTAGGAAATGACCAAAATACCCTTTTGTATGATTTTATGCAAAAAGTTAAAAGACTGAAACAGTAATGTATGCAGCTGCAGCACAATAGAAAATACGGTGAACTTGAAGGTTTTTTAGAAAATATTGAAGGAAATTGAATGAGTATTTTTAGGTCCAAAATGAGGGTATGACAGCTGCCCCTATTTAAGTTTCTTCGTTTGGAGAGTCAAGAGACGGAGTCTTTGGCTTGACATGACGAAGATACTTAAATATCGACATCAGCACTGATTTTGGGCGTAAAAATACGCTTGCAAGTGTTATGTATGCCATGCAACATTTGTGTTATGAATGCCAGACAAACTGAGAATTGAATTTAACAAAATATGTCGTATCCATTGCGGGATTGGTAGACATTGACAGAATAGCAAACAGCAGAGTATGTCGTATCCATTGCGGGACTGGTTGACATTGACAGAATAGTAAAAGGAATATGTCGTATCCATTGCGGGACTGGTTGACATTGACAGAATAGCAGATAACAAGACTCACTGGGGAGACTCGAAAGCAAATTGACAGGTACAAGCTGTTCTTGGATGCGAACTAGCCACTTGACCGGGAATATTGACAATAAAGGGCGCAAGCTGCTCTTGCATTTGAGCTGGTTACTTGGCTGAAAGAAAACATAGAAAGCACAAGCTGTTCTTGGAGATGAACTGGTTACTTGGCTGACGGGAAACAAAATAGAAAGCACGAGTTGTTCTTGGATGCGAACTGGTTACTCGGCGGATATCAAAGAAAGGTACAAGCTGTTCTTGGATGCGAACTGGCTGCTTGACCGATAACAGAAACAAATTGACAGGCACAAGCTGTTCTTGGAGACGAACTAGCCACTTGGCCGTTAACAGAAACAAATTTCACTTGAAAAGGATTTGAATTTGATTGACATAACTGCAGGAGCTTGAATTTGACAAGGGTGTTGACAAGACTGTTGAATTTTGAAATTGACATGACAGTAGACATTTATTGTTGGCAGAAAATTTGAAATTGACACAATTGATTTTGATTGAGATTAACATAGGAATTGAGAATGCAGATGTGTATGAATAGCATAACAATTTTATTGAATGCATGAACACGTAGGATGCATGTTTATGCATGTATGAATGCTCTGGAATGCATGATGATTGGCAATTTGTAGACACAATTTCGCAGAGGCAGACGAAAAACTGGAATATTGGGCACGGAATGGCTCGCGCTCGGACATGTATTTGCAAAAAGTTCCTCTTCTGGGGATGCCGCCGTTTGAGGATACGTCGAGACCGTCGTTGAAGGCAGGAAGCCGCAAAATAGTTTGAATGGTATTGCTGCTTGTTGGAACAGTCGCGTAAGTGCTTTGGACATCGCGTCTGTGGTCAATGCTTTTGCATGTTTTGTTTTTTTTTCATCATCCCATTTTTGCCTGGATCGCCCTTTCGGGTTTTCGATCCACCGGGGAATAGTTTTTTTTCATGCCCCTTGTTTTTGCCTGAATTGCCTTTGAAGGTTGTCAATCCATCGGGGTGCTCATTTTTTGCCTAAGCCGCCCTTTCGGGTTTTTGACTTAGCGAGCATATTTATTTTTTCATGCTTTTCATTCTGTTTTTTCATTCTTGCCATTGACCACAGACCGTAACTGGGAGGAAAGCTTGTCAGCAACTTGAATTGGAATCGATATCAATGTAGATTTATTCATGCATGTTCATTTGAATGTACCTAGCTGTTCAGGCTTGTTTTCAAAATACTTAAAAATTTTCAGTTTTCAGAATGTTTATTCCAGACACATCATTATTAACATAGAAGAAATCTTTTGTACAAAGCTTTGAAAATAGAATAAGAAATGAGTGCCAAACAAAAGCATAGGCTCAAATCAATGTATAAGAGTGGTAGTCGGCGAAAAGCGCGACCCCACGGATTTACAAAGCTTGGAAAATGGTAATTTTATTGGTTGGTGATACATTGAACACAGTAATTGCTACGGCATCTGAAACTCTTGAATCCACAGGCGTCGGAACCTCGGATGAGAACAGTCAAACATTAATTGCAAAGATTCCAAGGGGAATGGTAATTTGCCAAATATAGTCAATTGTCTTTTTATTTCAATCTCATTTTTGCATGAACCGCCCTTTCGGGTTTTCGGCTCATCGAGACGCTCATTTTTGCCTGAGTTACATGTAATCTCAGCGAGCTTTTTACATTTTGTTTTTTTTTGTCCCTTATTTTGCCTGGACCGCCCTTTCGGGTTTTCGATCCACCGGGAAGCGCATTTTTGCCTAGGCCGCCCTTTCGGGTTTTCGACCTACCACGCTGTTCTTTTCATATTTAGACAAAGTATTTTCTGACTATATCGGCATTTACAGGATTCGGGAGCTCCACACCATCCATGTGAGTGAGAATCAAAGCACCGCCAGAGAAAGCCTTCTTGACAACATAAGGTCCCTCATAGTTAGGCGTCCATTTGCCCCTTGGGTCGGGTAGCTGACTCATCTTCCTTTTCAACACCAGTTCACCTTCTTTGAACATCCGAGGACGGACTTTCTTGTCAAAGGCAGCTTTCATCCTTGTTTGATACATCCGACCATGAGCCAAAGCGTCCAATCGTCTTTCCTCAATCAAATTCAACTGGTCGTACCGACTCTGGCACCATTCAGCCTCAGACAACTTGGCTTCCATAATCACACGGAGAGACGGAATCTCCACTTCCAAAGGGAGGACTGCTTCCATACCGTACACAAGAGAGAAAGGCGTTGCCCCGGTTGAACTACGTATTGTAGTGCGGTAGCCGTGTAGAGCGTAGGGCAACATCTCATGCCAGTCTTTGTACGTTGTTACCATCTTCTGCACAATCTTCTTAATGTTCTTATTAGCAGCCTCAACTGCACCATTCATCTGAGGTCTGTAAGGAGATGAGTTGTGGTGCTCAATCTTGAATTTCTCACATAAGGCCTGCACCATGTCATTGTTCAAGTTGGTTCCGTTGTCGGTGATGATCTTGCTGGGGACGCCGTACCGACAGACGATATTGTTTTTGATGAATTTGACTACCACTTGCTTAGTCACGTTGGCATAGGATGCGGCTTCGACCCATTTGGTGAAATAATCGATTGCTACCAGGATAAAACGATGACCGTTTGAGGCTTTCGGTTCAATTCTTCCAATTACATCAATGCCCCACATAGAGAAAGGCCACGGAGAAGACATAACATTGAGGGCGTGCGGAGGCACGTGAATCTTGTCAGCATATACTTGACACTTGTGGCACTTTCTGGCGTATTGATAGCAATCGCGCTCCATGGTAATCCAGTAGTAACCAGCTCTCAACAACTTTCTTGACATGACATGCCCCGACGCGTGGGTCCCGAAGGTGCCATCGTGCACATCGTGCATCAACTGTTCCGCTTCACATTCATCAACACATCTTAACAACACCATATCGAAGTTCCTCTTGTACAGGACATCACCATCCAGCAGGAACTTGCTAGCCAACCTGCGCAACGTCTTCTTGTCTCTGTTGGAAGCACCTGGCGGATACTCACGGCTTTGCAAAAATTGTTTGATATCACAATACCAGGGCTTGTTGTCAACCTCGCTTGAATCCGTTTGTACAATCGCATCACTGACAGTAAACACATGAGCGGGCCGGTCTAGGCGTTGTACCTTGATCATCGGCACGTGGTTCCAATGGTTTACCTGAAGCATGGAAGATAAGGTAGCAAGAGCATCAGCCATTTGGTTCTCCTCTCGGGGGATATGGTGCAACTCGACCCTTGTGAAATACGTCAACAGACGCCTTGCATAATCCCGGTAAGGAATCAAATTAGCATGATGGGTTTCCCATTCTCCTTTTATCTGGTTGATGACTAATGCAGAGTCTCCATAGATGTCCAGATGCTTAATTCTCATATCAATGGCTTCTTCAATTCCCAGGATGCATGCTTCGTACTCCGCCACATTGTTAGTACATTCAAACACAATCCGGGCTGTGAAAGGGATGTGATGCCCCTGCGGAGCCACAATTACTGCGCCAATTCCTCGGCCATAGGCATTAACAGCACCATCGAAGACCAATCCCCACTTGCTATCGGGATCCGGACCTTCACCGATTAGCGGTTCTTCACAATCTCTTGATTTCAAAAACATGACCTCTTCGTCGGGGAAATCGAACTTCAATGGTTGATAATCATCAAGTGGTTGGCAAGCCAGATGGTCGGCCAGAACACTCCCTCTAATGGCCTTCTGGGCTTTAAACACAATGTCATACTCTGACAGTAACATTTGCCAACGTGCGATTTTTCCAGTAACAGCCGGTTTCTCAAAGATGTACTTGATTGGATCCATGCGGGATATCAACCAAGTCGTGTGATTCATCAAGTAATGACGCAGGCGTTTGGCGGCCCAGGCCAAGGCACAACAGGTCTTCTCAAGCATTGTATACCGAGTCTCGCAATCGGTGAATTTCTTACTCAAATAGTAGATTGCATGCTCCTTCTTTCCAGTCTCATCTTGCTGACCGAGCACACATCCCATAGACTCATCCAATACCGACAAATACATGATCAAGGGCCTTCCTTCCACTGGCGGAACGAGGATAGGAGGCTCTAACAAATAACTCTTGATGTTGTCGAAGGCTTCTTGGCACTCATCATTCCATACCACCGGTTGATCCTTCCTGAGCAACTTGAAAATCGGCCTGCAGGTTGCAGTCATGTGGGATATAAATCTGGAAATGTAGTTCAAACGCCCGAGGAACCCTCTGACCTGCTTCTCAGTTTGCGGGGCCGGCATCTCGCGGATGGCTCGGACCTTGTCTGGATCTACTTCAATGCCTTTTTGACTGACAATGAAGCCTAACAACTTCCCGGACCTAACACCGAATGTACACTTGTTTGGGTTCAGCCGGAGCTTGTACTTCCTCAACCTTTCAAACATTTTAGCCAAGTATTCGACGTGTTGTTCTTCATCGCTCGACTTGACAATCATGTCATCTACATACACTTCAACCTCCTTGTGAATCATGTCATGGAATAAAGTGGTCATCCCCCTTTGGTAAGTAGCACCAGCATTTATTAGACCGAACGGCATCGCTTTACAACAGAAAGTCCCCCATGGAGTGATGAACGACGTCTTCTCCCTGTCCTTAGGCGACATTTTGATTTGGTTATAGCCCGAGAAACCGTCCATGAAGGAGAACACCTTGCACTGGGCAGTATTGTCAACAAGCACATCAATGTGAGGCAGCGGAAAATTGTCTTTCAAGCTTGCTCTGTTCAAATCTCGGTAGTCAACACACATTCGAACCTTACCGTCTTTCTTCGGCACTGGCACGATGTTAGCAACCCACTCGGGATACTCAACTGTCATGAGAAAACCCGCATCAATCTGTTTCTGCACTTCTGCTTTGATCTTCAGAGCCATGTCCGGCCGCGTCCGTCTCAACTTTTGCCTGACAGGAGGACAGTCTGGTTTTGTCGGTATCCGATGTTCCACAATCTGAGGATCCAAACCTGGCATGTCTTCATACGACCATGCAAAAATGTCTGAATACTCGCGGAGAAGCTGAAAGATCCTTTTCTTGACCCCTTCCTCCAATGCGGCACCGACTTTGATCTCTCTTTTGTTATCCTCAGTACCCAAGTTGATTAGCTCGATCTCTTCCTGGTGAGGCCGAATGGTTTTCTCTTCTTGTTCAAGCAATCGGGCAATCTCATCTGGTATGTCATCATTGTCCTCATCTTCGGTCTCGAATACCGGGGATTCAACAGTTTGGAGAAGCATAGAGTTACTGTGTTCAACGGGCTCATTGTGGTTCGATCTGCGTGACATGATTTGGATGATTTTTAGAAAATGATTTTCATGCAGATCTTTAAAATTAATAAGAAAATGCAGATGTTTTGGTTTTTTCTGGCATTACCATTATTTCCAAGGGAAAAGCATTAAAGAAAGAAAAAGAGTCGTGAAAGAAACGACATCTTTTATTGATAATGGTGATGTCGGAACAAACATGCCCTTTACAAGAGAGTCACTTCCGCCTCGGGCAAGGCGGAAGGATTGTTATTTTGAAAATAAAGCCTAAACAGCAAGACATATTACTTAGAATCATGCACAAGTACAGGGAGATTGATAACGTTCCAGTTCTTTGCAATGCCTCCCGGTATCACAAATGTGGGTCTGAACCCTCTTTCAGCAGCACCATCAAGAATTGCATTGGTAAATCCAGCACTACGGAATGTTCCAGTTGATACACCCGACGTCGGAGAGAAACCGAGACCCTCTTTGTGCTTGTTGTCCTGCAGCTGTATCAATTGGCCCCAACCAGCGGCCTGACCCTTCTGAACGGCTCTCTGCGCATCCTTTAGTGAAGCCATGGCAGCACTAGCTCTCTTGGGCTCCTCACCTTCGATGGTCAAACCCTGGAATGCAGTTCCTTCGGCGGTCTTAGCTTCGATACAAGAGAAGGATGATAACTGACTGACCAGATAGGCTTCTTCTCCATGCACTGTCACAAGTTTACCATTCTTTACAAATTTTAGCTTCTGATGGAGAGTAGAAGTGACTGCCCCAGCCTCGTGTATCCATGGTCTCCCGAGCAAGCAGCTGTAAGAAGCATCTATGTCCATAACCTGGAAGGTAATCATGAATGTTTCAGGACCAATAGTCATGGGGAGATCTACTTCTCCGAGCACAGTTTTACGGGAACCATCGAAAGCCTTGACTAAAAATGTACTCCTTCTCAAGGGAACTCCTCGGCAACTCAACTGATCCAAAGTCGACTTAGGCATCACATTCAACGACGACCCGGTGTCCACCAGCACGTTGGACAACATATCTGTTTTGCAGTTCATGGAAATATGCAGTGCCAAGTTGTGGCCCTTTCCTGCCTCCGGAAGCTCATTTTCACCAAACCAAAGGTTACTGCAAGCAGTGATGTTAGCTACTATTCCACCAAAGTGGTCTTCTGTAACTTCGTGGTCAACATAAGCTTGTTCCAACACTTTCAACAATACATTCCTGTGAGCCTCTGAACTGAGGAGTAAGGCCAAAATGGATATCTTCGAGGGAGTCTGTAGCAGTTGATCAACGATCTTATAATCGCTCTTCTTGATTATTCTCAAAATCTCATCCAGATTGGAATCATCAACGGATTGGCCTGGACGGCTGGTACTTTCAACAACAGCAGGGATTGTCAATGGAGTAGTCTTATCAACAGGAGCTGTAACTTGCACATCATCTTTCTTCTGAAACAAAAGTGGTCGGACTTTGCCGCTCCTCAAAGCTGTCACTTCAGCGATGCTGCCTACCGTGCTTGAGGACACCAATGGTACTTCTTTTCCGTTTTCCAACATAGTTGCACCGTACTTGTACGGGACGGCTTTTGTAGAAGTATATGGTACTGGACCCGGTAACCGTATGACCAACGGCTCAACATCCCTCTGGACGGGCGTACTCCCGACTGGGGTATCATGAAAGATCGGCACTATCATACAAACATCACTGGTAGTCAAGTAGTTGTCATTTATCAGCCTTTGAATATCAGTCTGAACTATACCGCAGCCCATGGGGTTCTGAAGACATTCACAGCAGGCAGCGTGGTCATGGCTGAACAGAGCAGCTCGGCATAGTTTGATGTGTAGTGGCACCAGGGGTGTAGCAATATTACGGACATTCAGACGAGGGATTTCTTCACAGACGTCGATCATATTCACAGCGGCATGGTTGGGGAGTGGATTGTCAAGTACATGTGGGACGTTGTTTTCAAAGGACAGCTTTCCCTGGTCAATTAACTTCTTCACAATGTATTTCAGAGCGTAGCAACCTTCTACGTCATGACCTAGGGCGCCTTGGTGGAAATCACATCTGAGATCGGAGCGGAATCTGGGAGGCAAAGGGTTTGGCGGAGGCTTGCCGGGCCTAGTGGTGCAATACCCCTTATGTAACAGAGTTGGAAGTAGTTCAGCATACGCCATTGGGATCGGCGGGAAAGATGGTCTAGATTGCGGACCTTGTTGTTGTTGTTGCTGGGCTAGTGGTTGTTGTTGCATCTGTTGGGCGATGGCATTAACAGGGACCTGAGGCTGGCCCGGTAGTGGAGGGTATTGATGGTAGAACGGCGGATAGAATGGATGCTGGGCATACTGTAGGTACTGATACGGTTGAGGCAGTTGTGTAGCATTGACAGGAGCGACAGCGGCAGATTGATTGGTTCCGGCGGACACCATTCCAACCTCTGATTCCTTCTTCTTATGGTGACCGTTGCCGTATTTCTTCGGTGCATTCGAAGATTCGCCCTTTTCAAACACAATAATCCCTTCTCGGACGGCTTCCTCCAAGCGAGTACCCATAGTGACCATCTCAGAGAAGTTGCTTGGGGCAGCAATAATCATTCTCTCAACATAATCTTTCTTCAGGGTTTTCAAGAATGTTTGAGTCATTTCTTCCTCGTCCAAAGCGGGTGTGATACGGGCGGCTGCCCCTCTCCACCTCTGTGCGTATTCGCGGAAACTTTCGTCCTTCTTCTGAGAAAGAGACCGGAGGAACTCTCTATTCGGCTTGAGCCTGGTGTTAAACCCATAATGGTTCTTGAAAGCAGTAGCTAGCTCATCAAAAGTGTGGATATCATCTTTGCTCAAACCGGTATACCACTCCGCGGCATCTTCCTTTAGACTGTCCTGGAAGCAATGGATCATAAGTGAATCATTGTCTGCATGATTAGCCATCTTCCGGACGTACTTGATAATATGGTTCTGGGGGCAAGTTAGCCCGTTGTAGCGGTCAAAATCCGGAACCTTGAATTTCTTGGGAACATCTACCTTTGATACCAAACAAAGATCATGGGTTCTGACGAGGTCACTGCTCCCACGGTGGGCCTTAATCTCGCGACGGAGTTCCCTGGCAAGTTCTTCCATTTTTTCTTCCATAGTCCCCAACACAGGGGTTTTTCCACGGTGATCATCAGTATTGGCGCCTTGAGGCGTAGGGTGCACAATCGGCACTGTGAAGACTGTTGACTGAGGCACGGTAGTGTGAAGAGCTGTGAAATCTGGTGGCGGTGTCTGACCAACATTAGCGGCAGCTGAAGTCGCGGTTCCTGAAACACCGGCTGCAGTATTGGGAGCAAAATAAGGTGGGAGCCCATATGGGAATCCTCTTGGCATGGTGAAACGGTTATCAAGAGTTGATATCGGGATTGCCTCAGTGACCTCTGGAGCGGACGAGGCTGGCTGTTCTTGAGCGGCTAACAGAGCGGTCATTGCATCGAGAGTTTTGGCTAACTCTTCTCTCACGGAGCCTAGTTCAGCACGAAGCAGTGCGTTCTCTTCTTCCATAGCTACTTGATTTCTCCTTCTATACTGTCTGGTTTGATGTACTCTGGTAGGCTGATCAGTCCTTCGAGCACGAGCCACTTTTTACTCTGCGGCAGAAGAACCAGGAGGCAATGAGCACTTGGAAGTTTTTTTTTTTTTTTGTGACCGATGAATGATGCATATGATGCATGATATGCAAATGCGGATGCAAAAATGACTATTTTTGTTATCAATGGGTTTTTTTTTTTAGACAAATTAGAATTCTTTGCAAACATTTTTTTGGACTAACAAATTATTCAAAGCAAATTGTTTTGATACACCGAGCCAAGGGAGTAGGCTTCTGAAACATAAACTGAACAAACAACAGAATAACAACCATATCATCCCGAACTAAGGAGTAACTGGGTAGTACTCGGAATCTGAGTCTGAAGCTGAACCACAATAACTGGCGAAGAAATCTCGACGACCTCTGACTCTCCTGGAGTCTCTCCTCAATAGATCATCCTTCTCCTCAAGCTCCTTTCTAACTCTGGCTAATTCCTTCTTCAGCATTCGGTTCTCATGATCCTTCTGCTCGTCTCTGCCATCCAAAGTCATGATCAAGTTCTCAGCCTCACTGTAACGGGCTTTCCATGCTCGTTTCTCCTCACTCTCCATAGCTAGATGCTCCTGATACATCTCCTGAGTCGCGGGAAGCAACGGTAAAGGTCTGGACGAAGTAGCTGCAGATACATGTCTCATAGCAGGGTAAGGCATGCCAATCTCTTCAGCTCGGTCGATCACCCACTGAGTATAGGCTTCATGAGCAATGCCGGATCTCACACCCAAATGCTTCACATCTTTCCTTCGAACCTTGGACCAAGCATCCGTAAAAGCTTTCCTTTGCCCGGTGGGGGCATTGGAATAGTAAAAGAACTCCTGAGACGTAGCAAGGTTGATGGGCTTCGCTCTCATAGGAAGACCAAACTGCCTCATAGCTAACTCGGGATTGTAGTTGATTCCTCCCCGGGTACCGAGAAGAGGTACATTGAGGAAATCTCCACAACCAGTGATAATCTCCTTGACGCGAGCTGCTGGAGTGATCCAAACCACCTCATCGGGAGTAAGAGCCATAATCCGCTGCGAATAAGACCAATTCTCCGTGTTGGCATGGAAAGAACTCGGGAGGTGAGAAATAAACCACCTATAAAGAAGAGGTATGCAGCAGAGAATGAATCCACGACCTTTGAGAGTCCGATCATGGATAGCATGGTAAGTGTCAGCTAACAAAGTAGGAACCGGATTCCTGGAATGGAAGACTTCAATAGCATTCATGTCCACAAAGTCGTCGATATTCGGAAAAAGAACGAGCCCATAGATGAGTAATGCAAGAATAGCCTCCAGTGTGTCCTGACAAGTAGATTCAAGATTAGCCCGCTCAAGTAAGTACTTCGAAGTGAACCCCTGAATGTGAGACTTCGTGATAAGATTCTTAGACACCTCGGAAGTCTTGAGATAAAGATCTTTAGCAATAACCAGAGGAGTAAGAGAAGATCCCGGGCCTGTGAATGGTACCCCCTCAGCTATAGGTAGACCCAATAAACAAGAATAAGCCTCGAGTGTAGGAACCAACTGAAAATCCGGGAAAGTGAAACATCGGAAAACTGGGTCATAGAATTGCACCAGAGTGTGCACCAGCTTCTCCTCTACATTAGTCCGGAGAATACCAAGCAAACCACCGTATCGGAGACGAAACCCAGTCGGATTCTTAACCTTGAGTGCCAACTCCCTTAGGCTAGCCAAATCAATTTCTTTGAACTTGTAAGACTTAGTTCTCTTCATGCCTGATTACATTTGCAAAGAATTTTAGTTTGTCTATACCCTTTGATAAATGCATGTAGAAAATTTATGCATGAATGCATGTATGCATGATTTAAATAGTGGTGGGCTAAGGTAACAAGTGGACACAGTGTCCGGTGAAACTAGGGCTTTTGATAATAGTAACCAAGGTTCTACCAAGTTCCCAAACCACAACCTCTCTTGCGTATATCATGGTAAACAAAGCGACGCTTGTCCATGATTATCCGTAAGAAGGTTTAGTTTGGGTGTAGTATCGCGTGACGACTAAATTTCGAGACGACGCTCGGTTTAGCCACCGCACTACGTCCTAAGAAAGGCCAAGGATGGGCTTGGTAACTACGGTTCATAGCCTTCATCGGTCAATTGGAAGTAAAGTGCCTAAGCATGACAACACATGCCGACAACATCACCTCCAAAATGCCTCAGCTATGTGAGATTGATCGCGTAATCCAATGCACGAGGCAACCCCCGGAATGGATTGTCGATTATATCTCCCCTAATCTTAAGTTCACTCAGCCCGGGTATAGGGCTTTTGATATTCTCACCCCACACGTACACAAGAAAGTTTTACATGTAATAATAAAGCAAAGTGTAAATAAAAAGCGTAAAAAAACTAGGCGTAGCCCTAACGATTTCCCCAGTGAAGTCGCCATTTCTGTCATCGCGATTTTCGGGTGTCAAACCATTAATCGGATTTGAACCTTTCGATCATTGATGTCTCTATTTTTTTTGGGGAAGGTAAAATTGAGAAAACCTTAGAAATCCTAAGTTCGGGGCTGATTCCATTACGGGAAGGTGTTAGGCACCCGCAATGGCTATAGTATCCTATAGGAACCGTTTTCTACGCTTTATATCTAAACTTTACTTTTATCGCTACTTGTAAAATGATTGGTTTTAAGAATGAGAGGGAGAAGATGATTTTATTTTATTGGACTTGGAGAGATTTTTGAATCCCTTGCCTACATACCCTTTTAAGGGATCAAAATTCCATGTAGTTCTCTTGCAAAATATTTTTGTGAGTTTGGTTCAATTTTAGTTTTGAAAATGGTTTTGAAGAAAAGGTAAGAGGCCGTAAAGGCTTGAGATTAGGAAACAAATGAGGTTGGTTAATTATTTACAAAAAGCTTAAAGTTGGAAATTAGTGTTCATTTTGATTTTTGATTAAGAAATAAAGGAAAAAAAAGGTGAGGTTTTGACCTCATTGTTGTTGCAAAAATAGTTTGAGTTATGTGTTGGTTTTTTCAAAGAAGTTGTGAATTTTTCTAAGTTTCTCGCTTCCTAAACATACACCTAGCGATGAACATACAACGTGTGTGCGTGTGTCGGTGCATGTGTCGGTGTACATCATCATAGTCCATATCCTTTACATTGGGTCCTATTTTACATTCTAAAGTCTTGCAAAAATTTAAAGAAAATAAACTAAACCTAAAATATTACATGAATTAATTGAAAATTGCATGCTAGAAGAAAAAGTGGATGGAATGAGATGCTAGGTATGCATGAAACATAGAGTAAAATGGTTAGTAGAATAAGATGGAATGATAAAGAAATGCTAATCCTAAACGAAATAGTAACTATCACAAGAATTGGCCTAAAGTCACACTAAAAAGAAGTTGCAACCTATCATAAAATTGGCACCTAAATCTCAACTAAACAACATTGCAAAAAGAGAACACACAACTAATATCAAGGATCAAGTTTAACGACATTGCGAAATATCACAAAATTAATCATCAAGAATCCAATTTTAACAACCTTGCAAAATATCGCAAAATCAATATCAAGGATCAACTTCGCAAAATATCACAAAATCAAGATTAAGAATCAAATTCGCCAAAAATTGAAAATATTGCTAAAATTATAACCAAAAAATCAACTAACACAATTAAACCTATGGCTAAAATTGTAGACAAAAATCAACTAACACAATTAAACATATTGCAAAAATTGTAAACAAAAACATCAACTAACACAATTAAACCTATTGCAAAAATTGTGAACAAAAAATCCACTAACACAATTAAACATATTGCAAAAATTGTAAACAAAAAAAATCCACTAACACAATTAAAGGAAATAGCACCAAATCAGAGGTCAACTCAATGATAAAATTAAACACCAAACATCCACATCACATGATACATTCGGATCAAAAATTACTCAAGCGAATTCACAAGAAACCGTACAAAATATACGAATCAAGCATGAAATTGACACATATTATTTCTACCAATTCTGAGCATGTGAAAATACCACTAATCAATCAAAAACATATCAAGAACGCACATAAAATTTTTCATGAATTTTGCAAGCAATTTTAGCGCGTACAGGGGTTCAGGCAGCAAAAATAGGGGTGTAACTAGTACAAGAAACTCAAGAAAACAGAAAAACAACCCAAGGCCCACGGTTAGAGGTCCAGACCCACGTGCCTGGTGGATCCGGATCAAGCTAACGCTCCAGGAGCGTTGGATTGATCCAGATCCAACAGGATCTGATCAAACGGCTGATGGTGAGAGAAAGAAGGGTCGGGTTTGGGTCGACCCGACCCAACCACATATATAAAGGGTTTTACACCCGTTTTCTTTCATTCTGCACAACATTTTCTCTTTCTTCTCTTCACCTCTCCGCCGTTCTCTCTTCTTTGTGGAACCCTAACCCTAATTCGTAATCCGATCCAGAATTTGTTCAATCATGTCTCAAATGATTTGTTTCTTTGTTCTAAGCATGGATTCATCATTTGCAAGTACTTCCAAACGGTGAATCAACGTAGATCGTGGAATTTCTCCCACGGCTTACGAACGGATTTTCTTTATGTTTCTTGTTTCAAACCTTTTCTGAATGAACTTTCCATGGATTCTTAGGTTTACAACGATTGATTTTCGTTGTAAACCGTGGATTCCTTACGGTTTCAAATGATTTTTTAGGGTTTTCATGATATTTGAACAATTTCTGGATTTCCTTACGAATCTACGTTGATTCACCGGTTCTTTGATGTTCTGAGATGCGCAAGAGTGAGGTTTTCGTGTTTACCTGGGTTCCAATTGGAGATTCGAGCTAGAATCTTCGTGAACTTGCAATTTGTGGTTCGGTTCTGTTGATTCTTGGTTTGGATCCAGAAATAAACTGGTAATTTCCTCTTCCTTCTCCTAACCGGTTCAGAATCCTCGCATTTCTTTCCTTCTTCTTCTCACACAGCTTCTGTGATCGCATTTAGGGTTTGTGGCCTTGCGCTACGAGTCTGGTGCTTGAATTGCAGAAGCTTAATGCTCAATGATGAAGATTCTAGTGAATCTCTGAGAGCAATTGAAAAAACTCCATTGATTCACCTTGAATTGCCTCTGCGAAACGGTTAGGGTTTGTTGAGGTTCTTCACGTTCTTCTGATTTTTGGATTGATTGCAATTTTTGATCTAACTAACTCAGAGAGAGGGAAATTATTCTGTTTGTGATGTGGCTTGAACTGAATGGTGCTGAGTTGTGAATTTCTGACACTGTGTGCCTTTTATAGCATGCCATGTGGGCTCTGGACCAATGGGGAACTGCCACGTAGGCTTGGCTCTGCTTGCGTGGCAATTTGGACTGAATTGGCTTATTTTGACTTTGAGGACCAATCTGCAAATATGTAAAATATGGGACTAAACTGCAATTTTATATAAAATTTGGACTAAAATAAAACAAAAATGAAAAGACTAAAAACATGGTTTTGAAATGCAATTTTGAAAAAGGTTCGGACTAAAAATGCAATTCTTGAAAGTATTGGACTAAAATGCAAAAAGTATTAAAATTGGGTAAAAAAATGTAATTTTGAAAATAACGTAAAGTGAAACGTTTAAAATTGACAAAATGGACTAAAACGAACAAACTACCAAAATGAGGTATTTTAAAATACCTCTCTGCCCAAAATTCAAATAAAGTGAAAAGACTAAAATGCCCCTGGGGCAAAACGACCCAGACTGACTCAGATGCGAACTAAAATGATTTTGTATAAAATTGATTAAAGACTTATGCAGACCAGTTGAAAAGACTCAGGGACAAATTGTAAGGACTGAAAATGGGTTCCTTTGTAGGAAATGACCAAAATACCCTTTTGTATGATTTTATGCAAAAAGTTAAAAGACTGAAACAGTAATGTATGCAGCTGCAGCACAATAGAAAATACGGTGAACTTGAAGGTTTTTTAGAAAATATTGAAGGAAATTGAATGAGTATTTTTAGGTCCAAAATGAGGGTATGACATCTTTAATTTTTTTCATGACAAAGTTAATTGCTTCTCGTTTGTTTTGAATTTAATTAATTTGTTCACCTCTTCTTCTCTAGTTCTCTATTTCAATATTTTTGTTGTTGTTGAAAAACCCATAACCAATCGCACCCAACAATGAAAACCGCGAAAACTAATCCTTTTAACAGTCGAATTTGGTTCTTAATTTGGTGCCTTCGGTTTTATCTAGTATGGCATTTTCCACCCACGACCTACTCGAACTCGACTGATGCTTTGCCCTACTAACAAGTCCTTCCCACGCTTCTACGCTGATGGTGAGAAAAACACAAGAAGGGGGGTTGAATTGTGTTGGCTTATTATGGTTTCTTTTTCTGTGTGAGGAAAACTTGGTCACAATCTGAGGTGTGCCTCTTCTAACACAAAGTTGAATTGCAGCGGATAAAGTACAGAACACGCAAATAAAGAGATAGAAAAAGAGAAAGCATACACAAAGCAATTTTATACTAGTACCTCCCACAACACAGGAGTAGTCCAGACCACTTGCACTTTCAAAGGATTTCACTATAATCACTCTCGATTACGAATTTCTAAATGACTCTTCCAAGTGACTTTTCAATGCTCAAGCACAACTGCAATAGACTTTTATGCTTAAGCACACCTGCTAAAGACTTCTTGCTCTATGACATTTCATAAATACTTCTTGGTCAAGGAGAACTCCAAGAGACTTCCCTTTTCTTAATGACAATTGCTTAAGTCCTTCCCTTCCTTAAGGACAACTCCAAGAGACTTCCTATGTCCTCAAGGTTTCACCGAGAGACTTATCTTCTCAAGCACGCAGGCAAGAGACTTTCTAAATTGTTTACACAACTGTAAACAAGTTAAGTTCTTCTTACATTGGATTTAGCAATGATAGTGTAAACTAAACAAGTGTTTTGCGCTATTTGATTTGACAGAGTAATGACATAGTAAAATAGCCGAGTCTTATTACTTATTCTTCAGATCTTAAGCTCCTTATATAAGCAGTGATTTGATAGACGTTGGAGAGGAGTGCCAGCGCAAATAGAGTCGTTGAGAAGCTTCAATCAAGAATGTTAGCCCTTTGCATGATATGGATAATTCTGTTGGAAAGTCCTTTGAATTTCCTTTGCTGAAAGAAGAATTATGTGTTGCATTCTTTTTGTTCTTAAGGTCTTTTGTCTGTTTGCACATGTAGACAGAAGACGACAAAAGAATTGGCTTATCAATTATTATGATAGAAACAGCTCATAGAATAAGACAAAAACTTACATGGGTTCTTGGTTCCTCAGATCCAAGTATGCCAGTCAACTTCTGAGTCTGACCTACACATAATTTTTGAGATAACTCTCCAAAGATATTTAATTGCACATGGCAACCAACATCATTACAAAAAAAATTTAAAAACATTTATTAATGCAAGTACTTTTTCGGTTATGATTTAATATCTATTTAATTTTCATATGCATCATGCAATACAATGCTTTCATGCCCTAGAGAGTGTGATTGATCTTAGAGTAGGTGCAAATTGGGATCTTTTTACATCATAAACGTTACATATGAACTTCATCCTTTCTTATCTAATTAATTAGGGTTATTATTATTTATTTAATAAATTAGGGTTAATTAAGGTATGTAGTGAAATTCTAAGATTCCTACGTAAAAGTAGTTCCTTTAGAAGACAATTTAGGAATTCCATCTATGCAACATTTCAATTAGCTATGAAAGTGTAAGTCCCCGCTGTAATAACTACTCGACTGTGTATGTAACTCTATAGGATTGACGACCATGTATCAATGTATTGCACGTATGACCTTTAAGGTGATTGAGGAGCCACATGACATCTGGACGGACATTAAATCCCACCGAACTAACCACTTAATTAAGAACCCACATTTTATAAATGGTGACTATATTTTCATTAATCCTAACATAGATGTAATGGGTAGTCAAAGAATCCTAATCGCCTCTAAAACTCTAAATCAAACTCTTTTTTATTGTATGCAATTCAGCCAACTGCTTTGCACAATCAAATCAAACTTACGAACTCCTTCTAATTTACTTTTTTTAACATGTTTAGCTAATTGTATCGTTGAAATGGCAATCCTTATGTAAATGATTTTACTTACTACTTTACGACTTGGAAATGGTTTGGTGCACTTGCCAAATTTAGTCATCAATATACTATAAATAAGTATGTGTATAAGTAAAATAGTATATGAACTGGTTAAACTTGTGTATGTATGTATGTGAATATGTTCAAGTGTTGAAACTTTATTCGAACAAACTTGGTCATTTATATATAATTGAAGCTTGGTGTTGAAGATACCTTTTCTTTGAATACTTGATTGAATGTTCAGATATTCTTGAATAAATGAATTCTGTGTATCAACCATTCATTTTCATCGATGATGCTCTTAATAAATTTTAGTCCTTTTCATAAGTTAGAACAATGTTTTCTTTCTAAGCAAAGAGTAATTTTAGGCATCATTAATGAAACCATGAGTCAATATTGGTACAAACGATCTTAATCCAGAGCCTCAAACCACAACATTGACTTCAACAGAGTTTACCTTCATATTAGTACAGTGCATTGTATTTATCTTTGACATAAGATTTATCAAGGTCCGAAGCGTTAACCAGTTGTCCAGAGTGTTGCCCGAAGTCCAGAGCTTTAGCTTGGTCCATAGGCAAAACTTCTCTTATACTTAGAATTTTTTGCACACTTAAACACACATTATCCTAAGTGTTCTCACACATGCTTTGTACATTCTTTGTTATCGTAAAAAAATTAGTTGCTTTGTTATTTTAACCAATGTTGGTCTAACAAATCAACCATAACAAGCATCAATAATGCAAAATGACTAAATAACGATTAAAATTAAATTAATTTCTAAAATCATATATAGACACATATTAGACGATTTAGGTCATGAAATCACTCAAGACATCGTTATATTAAGGTGATAATTCAAAGATAATAACTCACATTTATGTGGTTATTATTCATCTTTTGTGATTTTCCTTTTCTCGGTCATTAAAGCTTATACATGTTTTGAAATTTATTAAAAATATAATGAACTCTTATGATTGGTCAATTTTTTAAGTAAGTTTTCTTTTTATTAACTACGTTGAAGGGACAAACACGACAAATAGATATACATTTAATAATGGTTTTAATTTTAAAAAACGTTTTTTAAACTTCACAAGGGCCATTTTTTTTAAAAACAAAGGAAATTGCTGCAAGAGCTGCAATCCCGTAATATATTAAGGAAGAAAAAAAAAATACAAAACAAAAGAGAGAGGGGGTATGAACCAAAACCCTCAAAGGGACATGAACCTCAAGGGCCATTTAAAAATACATAAAATATGGTTGTAATTTTATAAAAGGTTTTTTACAACTTCACAAGGACCATTTAAAAATACATAAAATGAATACGTAAGTAGAGGATGAGTATTGAAAATTTATAAAGTGATAAAATCATCTGTTACATATAGAGTTGGAAAATATGGCTGAAAGTCTCAAGTTTATTTGTGTTATAATTATACTTATTTCCTCATTTATTGCTGCAAAAAGTATTGACGGTAATCCATTTTTAAATCTTTTCTAATTTACTTCTTTACTTCTTACAAAATAATTTCATCTCATATAATTACATTTTTTTTTTCCATTGAAGGGGTTGGTCGTAGAACATGTTTTAGAGATAAAGATTGTGCAAAAAATATGTGTCCGTCTTATTTGGACGTAAAGTGTCTCAAAAGTCTATGTAAATGTGCTAGACCGGAGTTCCAATAAAAACCTAATCCCAAGTGATTTTGTGTTTTGTGCAAGAACCAAGAGAGTACATCATAGTCCTTTAAGAATATTACCTAATCCCAATTGAATTTTATTTGATAATTTCAAGAACCTTGTAGTAAAGGTTTTGTACTCTAAAATGATGTTAATGAAATGAAATAAGGTATCAAATAATATTACTATTTTTTTTCTCTTAATATTAGAGATATCCCTATTTTCAGGGAGGGAGCCACCTATAAACAAAATGGGGCAGCCGCCACCCTTAATTAAATGTAATACTATGTACTCCTATATACATATACATGGATCGCCACCCCTCCCTTGGCAATAAATGAATGCATTACTCACGCTTTTTTATAATATAAATATATGAATATGGTAAGCCAACAAATAATATAATGATGTTTTGTTTTATGTATTTGAATTTTATATTCCAATTAAACAATAAAATTCTCCACTGTCAAACACTATATGTAATTGCAAGTGAATCAAACTCAACTTCTTTTATGGGTAAAACAAATTACTTTGTACAATTAAATATAGCTTTAAATTATAATAATCTAATATTCCAAATTAAAAAGATAAAGTGTGGTTGCAAAGTCATGTTTGTGACCAGACTAGGGAGTCATTAGTTCTTTGCTCGACTTTAAATTATAGGACAAAGTTCACTTAAGGATTTAATTTGGAGCATTAAAGTGTTCTAATTTTAAGATATTTTGTCTTCAAACTATTTTTTTTTCAATAATTATTTTTTTTTTAATTATTGACGGTGTTGTTTATCATATATGTGTTATATTTCCGCCACCCTTAACAATTTTTTCTAGCCCCGTTTCTGCCTATTTTCTTTCCAACTCAACCACGTATCAGAATATGTTTAATAGTTTAGTTGTAAGATAGTTTTTATCTTACTTATAGTCCTATACTTTTTATATTTATGTTATTATAATGTTTTTATACTTGTAATTTCTCCCACTTCATTTCTATTTATCTTACATTTTAATTTTTTTAAGAAGGGCAGATTGTTTGTTTGCTTCTAAAAGATATAAAAAAAAAACCAAAAATGTCAATATAAAATTATAATTTTTTTTTTGACAAAAAATACAAAATTATAATTGTCTATTGCAATAATTGTACATGTCTTAATTAATTGTTTATTTTTGTGTGTTGTATTGAAATTAGCGAATTTATCTATGACTTATGACCAAGCTCATTTACTTGTGATTTAAAATTTACATATATAAGTATTTGATAAAGAAGGATAGTAAAGACAAAATAGATACGTACCCATGATCAAACACAAACTTTAAGCACCGTTGTTATTTTATGTGATGATAAATTTGACAAATTCACCCAACCTTTTTAAGTAATAATGCATTAAGTTATCGTCTCAACATGTATTGTTGTTTTCAACTCGACAATTAACTAAATTTATAATAAAAGCGGTAAATTGGGGGGATTTTACAAGATTGGTTGTTTGTGAATAAAAAATAATGGTTTTTAACAAATTGAAGACAACAATTAGGATTCTTCGGCTACATCCTTTATGTTCTTATTGGATAGGGCATGTTCATAGATCAAAGACTATTTAAGGTTTATACTCGCGAAACCTAACATAATAAGACTTATTCTAGCTACGGTTCAATAGGCCCCTACGTGCAATATTCCTCATCCAGGTCTAGTAGGGACTTATAGTCTCAAAAGCAATTGAGAACATTAAGCATAGTCATACAAGAAACGAACTTAACAAAGACTGAGTGATTATTTATATGCATATATTTATATTGAGTGTGCTCATATTAAGATTCGTTTGAGTTATTCGATCACATTCCAAATGATAATAATAATCATTTTCTACATTTCTTTTGTTCTCTAACCTTTCATTGCTATTCTGAGACAGGTCCTAAGACTTTTGATGTAAACTAGCTCCATTGTGTTAGTTTTTTAGTACTATTTTTTAATATTTGTATTAAGGTGTGATTTATCTTATGATCGAGTGATATTATAGATATGGAAATCTCCTAAGACATAGTGCTTTCACTAAATAAGTTTAGTTTTACTAATTGTAAATCGTTTTTAATGTGGAGTATCACAATTTAATCATTTACCAAACAATTCTCAAATTTTTTTGTGATTATAGAGGAAAACATCACCCTATACTAAATGACTATGTGAAAGCAAAAAATAGTTGGTCGGTAGACCAAGATAAACTTTATTTGATTTGTTTAATAACATCAAATAGTTGGTGGGTAGACTCCATCTTCTACTACATTTGTTCTTTTTTAATTGTCATTTTTTGATATTTTACGCAAATCAAGACAATCAATAACTGTTACTACTTTTGATACAATATTTTATCATTTTTCAATAATAACCTCATTTATTTAATATCTTGTTTCATATATTTCTCTTTCATGGATAAATAACTAAGAGTAATATTGATAGAGTTTTTCTAACGTGCAAGATTGCACATGATAAGGGGTAATTAATACACTCACTTTTATAGATTTCTCCAAATCATATTAATGACCCACTCTCTTGAAAATTGATTTTTTTTTTCTTTCTCTCCTCTGTCATTATTTTCACGTTTTATAATGGTTCCTTTTTTCACTTTTTATTTTGTCCTTCTCTCCTATATTTACACACTTGCGGCTTTTTTCTCCTTTGAAACACATTTTTTTTTTCACATAAAACTCAGTATCAAGCTATTTGTATATTGGTTATTCAAACTTAAATTGTAGTTTTCTTTAGTGTTGAAAATACTTATTTAACATATTTCATTTGTTTTGTTTTGGTTGTGTAGACACATACTTCTGTTACGTACAATGATTGCAACTGCAGCTGGAAATGCAGCATCTTCTCAAAGGTGTAAGTAGTGTTGTTGGAATTGTCACTGGAATTGCAGTTGCAACAGCAAATAGAGCACAATTTGAAACTGCAACTAGAAATGCATCTGTGACTGGAACAGCGAATGGAGCGCAATCTAGAACTGCAAAACCCATATTAGTAAAACAACATTAAACGTTGCATTAACCTTTAAAAGTGACAATTAAATATAAACAAAACTTTTCTACGAAACGAACATTTAAAAAGGAACGAAGAGAGTAGTTATTAAAAAATGTTAGTCCTTCTGGTATCCAAACTTGTGGGGTGCTTATGGTATTACAAATACTAACCTCCTTCTGGTAGTATGACATCTAACCAAAAAGGCTTGGACTACAACATTCACGATCATCTGATCTAAAATCAGAGTAAGTCTTTTCTTTTGAAAGAGTTGTCCAAAAACAACAATTTGAATCAATGTCACATTTAAATAATTTTTCAGGGACGGTTTTCAAAATACAAGTTTTACAATTTGTATTGCAGGAAAACAATGGAATACAAATTACTTCTAAAAAGATAATAATGTTCACAATAGTACAAAAGAAAAAGATTGAAATATACAAGACTCTGTAAGCAAACGTTAAGTTTATCTTTAACTCTAAACTAAGATGACAATGTTTTGAAGGTGAGAAAATCAGAAGATGGTGATGTTGTATTGCGTTGGATTTTTGGAGATTTTTTTTCCGTGTGTTAAAAACTTGGTCAGAATCTAAGGTATGCAGATTCTGGCTCAGAGTTTGAATGTAGCGGATAAAATACAAAACACGCAGATAAAGAAATAGAAAGCATAAACAAAGCAATTTTATATCGGTTTCTCTCATAGTACAAGAGTAGTTCAGTCCCCTTACACTTCCAATGGATTTCACTATAATCACTTTGAATTACAAAATGCTTAAGGACTCTTCTAAGAGACTCCTCAATACTTAAGCACAACTGCAAGAGACTTCTATATGCTTATGCACACATGCTTAAGACTTCTGCTCTAGGACACTACCTAAAGACTTCTTGCTCAAGGACAACTCCAAGAGACATCCCTTTGCCTAAGCAAAACTGCTTAAGACTTTGCTTTGCTCAATTACAACTGACTAAGACTTCCTATGTGCTTAAGGTTTCATCAAGAGACTTATAAGCTCAAACACGCAGGCGAGAAACTTTCTAAAATATTTAGGCGAAATACCTCCCCGGGTCCTTTAAGTTTCATATTTGTTTCAGATAGATCCTTTAAGTTTCTAAGATTTCAGATAGGTCCTTTAAGTTTCGAGTTTGTTTCGGATAAATCCTTTAAGTTTCCAAGGTTTCAGATAGGTCCTTTAAGTTTCGAATTTGTTTCAGATATGTCATTTCTATCAACCTCCGTTAAGACAAAGTTGATCTGGTTGGGGAAAAAATTGATGCCAAGTGTTAGAGAGAACCGCCTCACTCACTTAACGGACATATCAACTTTGGCTTAACGGACATAACAACTTTGACTTAACGGAGGTTGACAGATAAGACCTATCCGAAACAAACTCGAAATTTAAAGGAACTATCTGAAACCTTATAAACTTAAAGGACCTATCTAAAACAAACGTGAAACTTAAAGAACCCAGAGAGGTATTTGGCCAAATATTTACGTAACTTTTAACAAGTTAATTTGTTCTTACACTGAATTTAACAATTGTAGTTTAAACTGAACAAATGAACATACCCTTTAAGATTTCTAAGATATAAACTTCAAAGATAAACTCATAAGTGTTTTGCACTATTTGATTTGATAGAATATTGACAAAAAAAAATAGTAGAGTCTTCTTCATGTCTTCAATATTGATTTGAGAGAGGTTGTGAACACATTTTCTGCCTATAAATTTTCTAAATGTGTTCACAAATATTTAGACTATAGTGTCCACGGATAATGATTGAGACTTCCTAACTGCATACATAAACTACAGGTAACACATCCACATTTTTCTTTTTCATGTTATATGATCTTCCTTTCATTACATAGCCTTCTATTTTTATATCATTAATTTGAATTAATCAAACACTTCCATTCACCAGAATCATCAAGTACAGAAATCATTCTATATTATTTATTTATTTTTTGACAAAAGAAAATTATTCTATTATCTATAATTGCATTTTTATAATTACTGATTTTAAGAGTACTAAAATACATTTAAAACTAACAATAATTGGTTATCCTTGAGTTGAGCATTACATCATACAATGATACAAAGTACTAACAACAATAATAAGTTAACACAATCCTGAATAGCATTTATCAAACCAAGTATTAGTGCATCAAATACAAACATTACATCAACAACACAGACACATAATTAGAATTAAACTAAACAATAATTTTAAAGCACAACCATATATAATTATCAAGTAGGAACCATAAATTCCCTTTCTGGAGCTTCAATTTCCATTTAACAGTTTCAAGTCCCTAAAAGCTCCAAAGCTGCATAATTGCTTCCATACTTCAGAAAAGATCATGGAGATCACTCCTTGAGATTGGCCATGCTTCATGTGCCAGCTAACACTTCATCTTGGGTTGACCTTTACCTACACATCAATCAGAAAATAAAATAAAAGAGGAAATTATTGTTGGTTTGACTCTATTATATATTCAGGTTATATAGCAAATATTTAAATTGAGTACCACATCACATGATGCATTGATGCGGCTGCAATGTTGCAGTTGCGACAGTATTCGCAACTGCATTATCGCGCAATTGCATTATGATTGTATATCACAGAAAATCTGCAGCATAACTTCATAACATAGCGAGTGCAACGGCCATATTATATATATAATGTTCACACATATTATTTATCTTATTCTAAATATCACAGGTTTAGAAGGTATTTGAAAGAATTAGAGAGTTGATAATGAGACAGATATGAGATTTCAGAGAGAAAATAAGCAATATGTAAATAACAAAACAAGTATAAACTATAATTTTGTTACTAATAAAAAGTAAGTTCACGTTAGCTGCGTGAAATCGCGATCATATCTGTGGCCGCAACCACGATTTAAAACACTGAATCAGAGGAATAGAAATAATAAAAAAATTTACCTTTGCAGGATACATCAGCTACAAGCTTGAATGTGTCTACCATGAGCAAACCCTGATTTGTTTCTCAAATGTGACTCACATTTTGGTATTACAGTTTCAAAGGCTTCAACTAGCAATGCAACTTTCTTCTTTCTAGCAGGATCAAGCTTGTTAACAACTTGTCTTAGTGCACAATCAACCATCCAATCCTCTGCATTCTTTCTCTCATCCATCATTTGATGCCTTAAATCAACCTTTTCCTTTTCTTTTTCAGGTACTAATGGAAGGAAATTCGGCTCTCTTGGATTGAAATTCCTCATTTCGTCTTCATCTTCTTCAACACACCTCTTTCTTCTAATCACACCTTTCCATTCTCTTGTGTTTTCCTCTTCATCAACTACGCAACTTGCTCTTTTATGACCTTTGCCTTGATCTTGAATATCTTTGATGCTTCCTTCAAGTACATCAAATAATTGAATTTCATGCTTCTCCTCTTTGTTGATGTTATCATCTTCGTTCTCTTGGCTTGTCTCGTCAACATTTTCTTCGGTATTTGTCAGGTAATCAATTATTTCATTTGCCAGGGAAGATTGGTAGTAACCGATGTCATCGGAGGAGTAACCAATTTCTTGAGTCTCACTTCTTCCAATTTGGTCTTCAAGATAGATGATTTCTTCTGATTTGGCTTCTTTGAGTGTTTCATCAACAAGAATAATGTCATCATAATAGCTGCTAAGGATATCATCTAACCAAGTAACTGATACATCATGAGAACTCTCAGATAAGGATTCAGCTTTTGAGTCATTTTCCTCGTCTGTGTAAACAGAAGAAACAGCATAATTTTCATGATCATATCCATAACATTGTTCTTCATCACACTCCATATCTTCGGATTCGGAATCAGAATCATCCATGTTATTGTGAACATCTTCCATACTCATTTCTTCATGAGACCAACTAGTTTGTTGATCTTCATCTACATCTTCATTTTTCTTTAGATCTTCAACCTCTTTCAGAAATCCTACTTCTGTGCCATCATTTTCAATTGTAGACTTGATGATATCTTCGTGATCCTCAACCTCTTCGAGAAAATCGGTTTTTCCTATTACTTCTTCACCTGTTGATTCTGCATCCTTCTTCTCATTAGCATAGATTTCAATGAAGAAATCCATGGCAGTTTCATCATATTTAGGTTTTGAATCAAAGGCACTCTTCTCAACATCAGAGTCATTCTTTTCTGTCTCACCAGTAGTAGCCTTCAATCTTCGACTACGAGGGCTCAGAGCTTCGAGCTTCACGCGCTTCAAGACACGCCTCCTCGAAGACATAAAAGTCTTCAAAGGAGGCAAATCAGCATGATGATGATGACCATTAAGAGAACAATAAGTATATGAACAAACCTTCATAACAGAAGTTCCTTCTAACTCAGTTCCACCAGGATTAAGCATAAGGTATGAAGGAAAGCTTGAATCTTTCAAAGTTGAAGAGCAAGTAGCTCTTGTTGATTTTCTAGAACAAGAAGTTCTAGAAGCCTTAAAGCTAGTAGTCTTTGTCAATGTTCTAACCAAACTCAAACTAGTTGATCTTATCAAAGCTTTTGTAGGATTTTTACATATAGCTTTTGAATCACTTGAATATTTTCTATTAAAATCAGAACCAGATTGAGTTTTTCTAAGACTTACAGAAAAAAGTTCCTTCTTTGCATGTGAACTGCTTGTTGGCTTCATGTAATTTGGTGAACCATCTGGAGTTGTTCTCACCAAGGGATACTGTTTTTGTGGTGAGGCAGGTGCTGCTTTTGTCGAACTCGGAACCGATGAACGTGAAGATTGAAGAGCCTCAAGATCAGAAAGCTTGATTGACTTTGATTTCTTCATTTTCTTCTTTATATCAGAAACTTTAGTTTTTCCATCTAAGTGTTGATGAGATGAAGAAGAAGATAGTTTCATGTTTGCTAAACGTTTATCTGATTTAACATGTTCAACTTGGATACCAAGCTTGCTTAAAACCTTTCTTTGAACCATTTTTCAAGAAAGGAAGGAAAAAAAAAATTACAAGAGGGAAACAAGAATTTGCATAAATTGGTTTTTCCTTCCTTGGTCTTGTGGAGTTCAAGTAGAGGAAGGAAAGAAAAACCTTGTTGATGTAGTTTTAGTTTTCATATGAGGAAAGTTCATCACAAAGGAAAGGTAAGGTATTGAAAACTTGAAACACAAACAAGTAGAGAGATTCTCTTCTCTTTTCTTGATTTGGTTTGGTTTTTCTTTATGTTTATTTTCAATAGTGGTTTGGTAAATGATCAAATTTGAACATAGTTGAGACAGTGTTTGTTTGATGCTGACTAGCACTAACACACGTGGGATTAGCTGCAGTAATAAAATTAGTACCACCCTGTAATCGATCTCGGCCATTGATTTAAAATTAAATGATTTAGATTACATATTCATTAAATACTATTTTAAACAATCTAGACCGTCAATTTAGATCGGACGGTTGAGATCTAACACACATTTACTTTACTTCATGGAATCTATTTCCTACATTAACATGTGGTTTTGGGGGCCTATATGGTTGAACATTTTCTAACAGGAATTATTGGTATTTTTATATAAATTATAAATTATGTGACAGGAATCTATTTCCTACATTATGTGACTTAATTATAAATTATAAAAGCATATAAATATTAATTCTGATTTGATCTTCTAACTGATCTATTAAAAAATGTCTAAATTACCCTTCTCTAGATTTTAGATAAGGAAAGCCTTGTGTCTTTTTAGGTGAACAGATATGGACCAAAGATGCAAATTGGATTTGTTTTTGCAAACTTTTGATTAAATGTGAATTTGGCTCTACTAAGGAAAAGTAATTTGATTCCAAGAACAATCATTATAGTTTGTGCTTATCAATCAATTGCTTTATAATAGTAGTACATAAAACAGATTTGTAATATCTTTTTTTTATTATGGAAATGATAGCTGAATTAATTAAATGGATGAAAAGTTCTAAAAAAATAATTGTTCCATCAATTGTAGTTGTTACAAAGTTTGTGTAGGGTTGAGTTTATCTTTCATTGGGGAGAACAGCAGTTGGAAGTTAGTAGATATGTTAGATCTGTATTAAAATTATAACTCTCAAATGGGAAAGACTTCATAAATTGCAATCCCTGACATCATGATTGTGTGCATTTCAACATATTTTTTGCTGAACAATGAAGTTTTATATGTAGCAAAATTTTCTTCTTTTTTCTTTGTTGAGAGGAACTAATTAATATTTTCTTATCAAAATGTCTCATCTTCAGAATTTAATGTCAACTATATAGGAAAGCACCCCAAATAACATAAGGCACGATATTTTGAAGGAGAAAAAAAATCTAATAAAGTTAAATATTATAAAATATTTATAAAATTCATTTTAATTATTTTTTTATCATAATAAATATTGTTCCGCAAAAAATCATTAATTAATTATTTTCTCCAAGCAGAACAAAACATTCAATTCTATTTCTCTCTTATTTTCTTGTTTCAAATGAGTTTGTGTTTCTATTGATTTTAACGGTTGGGGTGTTAATATAGTTAAGATGTGAATTGTCTAAATGATATCTTTATATGTCAACGACCTTTACAAGAAAGATCATACTAACAAATATTCTAAGACACTTTGTAAGGAAATTTAAATGAGAGAATTTTATGTTAAAAATGACACTTTATATTTTTAAAGAATTAACTACACATTTCAATAAAATACTATATTAAATTTAATTCTTTAACAAATGATTTAAGGCACTTAGTCGTGTTTATCATTTTTCTTAAAAGAAATTAGAGGTTTTAATTTTTATTACTAAAATTGGGTTCCTTATATAGAATAGAGGTCAAATATAAGCAACTCTCACCAACGTGCAAGCTAACTTCAATTGCCATAAAAAGAGGTAAAACATATATTTAAGCAACTCATAACAAACATATGCTAATACAAATAGAGGTCCAATCCAGAGGATCTAAATCGCAAGTACTTTCACTAAATTTTTATTCTTTAATTAGTCTCTGGATGGATGTGATCACCTGAGAAGACTTGCCTACCAAACAAACATTTGAGTGAAAAAGATGTAACCAAATAACTAGGCAAAGCCATCATATAGTACTTTTGTTTTTAGAGTCATCGTATAGTACTTGAAATATAATAAATAAATGGACAGATGTGTTCATATTTTTCTTAGCATAGTTAATTGATAAAGAATTTTTTTAATTATATAGTGACCAATCACAATCTATATTTTGACTATTGTACTTCTTTAATCACAAAATGAGTAGAGGGGCAATATCATATTTTCCCATGCTAAATGTTTTATAATGTCCAAGTGAAAGAGATTTAATCTGTATCTTTTGTATAAACAAATAATAATAATAATAATAACTAGACATGAACCCATATGCAATGCCTAAGGTAGGGAATAGATATTGTATTTGTTGTTTCTTTGGTGGAATGTAACATTTTGGAGGCAGAATCTAAAGCACTATGAAAAAGACAAAAGCTTTAAGGATGTGGTCGGCAAACAGGGGCTGCTTTTGGTGGACCCCATCAGTTGTAATCATGGAGTCCACATTTGCATACGCTCCTCATTTCTATCTCAAACCAAAGATTCAAAGAAATAAAGTTAGTTAATAAAATAGAAAGTGATAACTGATAAAGTATAAAGCAAAAATTGAATAGATTAGAAAGTGATGTAAAGTAAACAAAAGACAAATAATATGCCACATTTAGATATCATTGTTGCTTACGCCACCGACTCATGCTTGCTTAACCGTGCTGAAAAGGTCTAAACTATTTGAAAATAGTTTTTCTTAAGAATCAAAATTAATTTAATTAAATTGATATCGGAGATAATCAAATATGAGATTTTCAAAGAGCATTAATATGAGTAATTGATTTGGATTTTTCAAATTCAACAATAACATTCATTTACGTAGTTAATATATCAGTAGCCCCGCTCCTATTATTTTAAGGGTTTTAGGCCAAGATTAAGAAAAGGGTCTCGTATATAATGTATCATAAATTTTTCTTTCTTATGGTTATTAATTTTCATATTCTCTATCATAAATTTTTCTTTCTTATGGTTACTAATTTTCATATTCTCTATTGTTTTCTTTAAAATATTATTTTTCTAATCACACCATGTTTTATTGAAAAGATGGATTCTGTAATAATTTTAAACGCAACACATTTTGAAAGATTGATATTTGTTGTTAAGTCTATCTTTCGATAGTTTTCAAAATACGATAACATAGATTAGAATTGTTTTATGTTAACGTCAATGCACACAAAGACTTAGATTTCAATTTTCTGTTAACCTTATTAATACCAAATAAAATATCATACAAAAGAAAAAACATACCGTGCATTAATCAAACTATTTGCCCTACTATTTGTCTTTGCATCATTATTACAACATTTATATAGTCTAGACAAAGGCAATCTTCTTTGGATACATTGAAATCTTTGTGTTTTAGGTTTTATTACTTCTCAATTATGTATGTGGGTAAATAAATGTTCAGGATGTGAAAATGAAAACGCGGGGTATGAAAAGGAAAGTCTGCTAAGTTGCAAAGAGAAAGGGTGAAGAGTTGCTGCTTGGATAAATGTTTGGGCCTTCATAGTGATTTTCTATATGCAACCCCAGTTAAAAAAAACTTGCTATATACACCCCCGGTATACACACAAAAGATCAAAGAAATTTGCCTAGGCCGTCGCACCCCAGACCTATGCCTTAGGATGGCCTTGTATATCGGTAGTTGTTGAATCGAAATTGGATAGTCCATATTTTTATGTATTTCTTGATTCAAAACCTATGAAATAACAAGCTTACTATATGATCATCTGATTTGATCCAACGACTCGTTGCATTGACCATACAAAAAGTATTGAGATTTTAACAACAAAAAACAACAACCAGTATTAACAACGTACACCATTCCATATAAGTCATGTATACCTCTTCTCACAAAACACAAATCTCAAAGAACACAAATAGCTAAAAATAATTCATGAGCCCTATATATATGGTGTGGTTTCTATTTTGGATGTACATATAACATTATTGCTATACAAATGAGTAGATTGTTAGTTGCAAGAAATTCTAAACTCTATTGTATTTGTTTTTTTAAGGGCATTGTATTAATTTGGTATTATGTATGAAATGGTAAAGATTAATATATTGTTTTGAGTACATAATGGTAAAGAATACTATATTGTATGAAACTCTAAGTGTGACTCTATTCTATCTATTCTAAACCTTAGAATGTAACATTCACAAGGAGTTAGATTGGAGAAGGGTCTGCAATCTGTAATGAGAAATTTTTTAACTCTTCATCTAGGTATAATTATTCTATCCAACTTTTGGAGGGAAATGTGCACTAGCATTCCCTCTTCTCAACGTATAAGATAAGATAAATTCACAACCTAATCCATATTCATATATAAATTAAGGTTACACTTAGGTTACCCATGTAAGAATGGTGGGTGATTTATCCAACCAATAAACATTAACCACATAAACATATTTTAAAGTGGTACTCACAAACTTCCTTGCTCATTTTCATTGGTTGGTACGTAAGTTATCGACCATTCTTTAACGGTAATCTAAAAAAGCCATAAAAATTAATATTTTGAACAAAGCTAATCTACATGGACAACAAACATTTATTTAATCAAAAAAAAAGTTTTGTTTTCGTGCCTTGCTATTGATGGTGATGCCCAAAGTTAGATTTTTTGGGTACCGCCGTTGAATCGTATAAAGTCTAGGTTGTCTGGATGGAAAAGTAAACATTTGTCTTTTGTTGACCAATTGGTTCTTTTGAAATTTGGCATATCCTCTCTTCCAATCTACTTTATTTCCTTCTTCAAGGTTCCCACATGTATAATCTCCTCTATTTAATATATTTTAAAATGATTTTTTTGGGCGGTTGTGGTGAGGATTTTAGGAAATTTTTTTGGGTTGGATGAGATTTTACTTGCTTGGTGAAGAACGATGGTGTGTTGGAGGTGAGGAAGATGAGAGAGGTTAATCTTGCATTATTAGGTAAATGATGTTGAAAGATACATGTAGATAGAGGGAGTTTATGGTATCATTCTTTTTGTGGCTCAATATGGAGGCCAGTTGAATGAGGGTGGGAGAAGCAAGTCTGTTTGGTGGAAGGATTTCTTGGGGGTTCGTATAGGTAGTGGGTTAGGGGTGGGGGGTTTATTAGTTCAGTGGGATCTAATGTCCATCTAAATGTCATGTTGCTCCTCAATCATCCTAAAGGTTATGTGTGCAATATGGTAAAATATCGTCAATCCTCTTGGGAAATAGCAAGGAAAATTTACTAATGAGTTTCCTCCTATTCAACGCGTGTTTTATGTCTCGAGCTTGACAAATGAGTCTATGTTGTGCCCTATAGCCTCATATCTTCAAGCTCGTCATCTTCATTCCATTTTTATACCTCATAGTCTTCCATGGTGAGGTTTTTTCTTCTCTTTTCCTCATATTTTACGCAGTTCTGGAGGTTTATGACAATCTCCCTTTGTTCTAGATCTATGACCAACCACTCTTGTTGTTTCAAGAAATGTTCCTTCCAATATTAGTTGAAACTTAGTTATAGCAATCATCTCCATCACTATTACCTCAATATAAAAAGAAAACTTATTTAAATTAATCATCACAGTTTCTATTATTCTTTCTGTATTCCTACCAATACCATCTACTAGGCCAATTTTTACCTAACAAGTTTTAAGCTCAAGACCATCCATCTTTTTTAAAATTGACCGCGGCGTCATATTGGCACTTTCTCCAAGTCACATTATTTATCTTAGATAAAGATTTAAAATTGATACTAGGATGTTAATGAAATCATGGTCTTTCTTCTTCTTCTTCTCAAAGATAACACAATAGCTCTTTGTAATTTTACTAGTTTATTGTTTGAGGATTTAATTTTCAGCAACAAAAGGTCCTTGAGAAATTTCACAAAATAAGGGCTTTGTTTTAACATTTCCTTCACAATGCTTGCCTTGTCAACAATAGATTCTTTGTAGTAAATTAAAAAAACCCAAAACATACACTAGCTACACAAAATAATTAATCTAATTAATATACCTCAACACTATAAGGTATTTTATACACAAAAATAATATTGTTCTCTTGCACATTATACCTTAAACATTCTCTTACATGCACGATAAGTTTTTTTTTTTTTTTTATAATCAAAAGAAAATTATTTAAATGAGTACAAGGGTACTCAAACCCAACACAACCAAACTAATGTTCAACCATCAACAAGTACCAAACAATTATAAAAAATACAAAAACGAAATTGGTCTTATCAACCAATTAGAAAATAAGAACTCTAATTTATTCATCCATTTCCTGAAGAACCAAAACCAAGATTAAGATTTTATTTTAAATAGAGCATCACTAGGGGTCCTGCATGTCGTATACTCATTCATACAAATATGTAGGCGGTCCACCACAGACTACTAGGGGTTAGCTTTACATCAATCATAATCAGACAGTATAAACAGGAATGATCAATAGATATAAAATTTTATGATTCATCATAAACATGAACAAGTACACATCTTTACATATTCATCGAATTATTACTAACCAAGTTCAACTAGTGTATGGTCAATCACAATTATTCACTAAGTACACAACAACACCAAGCGCATAATTCACACTAAGTATATAGGCAATTAGGACTCATTTCAACTTCATGCAATGCGCCTAGACACAACACCTATATGCATGTGGTACCAAATCACCTCCGAGGTCGTCACCCCTGATGCCAACTGAACATCATAATCACCCTGAATAATTGAATACAATGTATTCTTCAACATGTTATGATGCATGAACATATGACTCAATCAACAACAATGCATATGTTCACACAACTTCAACAATCATCACCAACATCATTCATTACATGCTTACAGCAACAATTCAACACCAATGACATGTAAGAAGGTTCACCAACAACATATACGCACATAAACATATATAAACACCAACAACATCACCATAATAATTCAACAACTTCATAAAATTCTCACAATTCAAGTAAAGGAGAAAATACATCATACTATGATAAACGTCATATTCAACACCCATCAATCATTCATACATCTTCATTTATTCACATCAAACTATTCATAAAGGAATTTCAAGGTAATCAGGTTCAAAGATTAAATTCAACTAAGTTCGTATCATATTTCACAACTTTAAAACAATTAGGAAAATTGAACCAAAAACCAAGTAAACGCTCAATTGCCTCAACTATGTATATCTCTAGACCACATATGAGTGTAGTAGATTACACATGCGCGTTTCACCGGCTAAATATGACAAAATGGTAAAAATCATCAAGTTCGTCTCATTTTACCACTTTTTCAAAAGAAATTCACTTTCAAAGCAAAACAAGTTAAACTCAATGAAATCAATTAAGACCATTTATAGAAGTCACATAATCAGTATACATCCTTAACCCTACTCCATTTTCTTGAGAAAAACGAGTTTCAAAAAAATCGGCGTTCTAAGACATTTTTCAAAAGTTAGGCTCAATTCACAAAATCAAGTCCAATTCAATCCATAAGATGTTCTAGTAGGTTTAAGAGTGTAAACAATGATTAAACAAGTTAAAAAGAAACATTTTAGAAAGCTCGGATTGGTCCCCAAATGCCCGAAACGAAAAACAAAGAATGCTGAAACTGGGCACTGCTCGCTTAAGCGACCAAGTCACAATAGCTACTGTGATTGCTCGCTTGCAGCTCGCTTAAGCGACCAATCATCAGTTCTGTCAAAAATGTTACGGGTTCCAACCCTTTTTCACCCAAAAACCCAAATTTTGATCTTCCAAATGTCCAAACTCGTCCCAGAGGTTGTTTACAGGTATTTATACATCAAAAGGCACTCAAGGTTACACAAAACTTGAAATCAAAACATCATTTCAACATAATTCAACAATCCAACAAAGTTTCACCAAAACTTTCAACAACAACTCAATTCACATCACCAATCCATAATTATGAAAACCCAATGCATCAATTCATCAACAACAGATTCCATAACAACAACATAATCATGAAATCATCCACAATTTAACAACCACATCATCATTCTACATCAATTATGTGCAAACACAAAGTATACCCATATATACACTTCAAGCATGCAAATTCAACATCAACAACACAATTATCATTCAATTCACATACTTACACATATCATCAAAATTAAAGCACGAATTTCTACAACTAAACTCAAAATAATCACTTATTCAATTAAGCACTTTTGAACATGGGTAGAAAAGAGATTAAAATTAAAAGATTATGATAGAACACTAGCTCCATTACCTCAATCTCCAAGATTCCTAACCTTAACCTCACTTTAGCTCCTAGAATCCCCAATCCCTTCTTGATCTTCAAGCCTTTACTCTTCTAACCCTTTTCTTCTCTGCCCCCCCCCCCCTCGCTCTCTCTCTCTCTCTCTCTCTCTAAAATTGTAAAATGAATGCTCTAACCCTAGTTTCTCTTAAGACATGGGTTTTAAAGACTCACCACTAATGAGCCTAACCCTTAAAATGTTTTATGGGTTCAAAACTCTAATTAATTTATTCCACAAGTTTCTACTCTCTTACGATAAAAATAACGAGTAAACATCGGCTCTTAATTTAATTACCACAACCCACTAACAACTAAATAAAATAAATGGTTCCCACTTGAAACACTAAAAATAACATTCACTAAGAATTACTAAATTACCCTTGCTCACCAAAAGACCAAAATACCCTTCTAACACGAAAAACCCAAGAAATTACACCCAAAAATAAATAATCACACACAAACACATATAAATACATATTAAACAATTAAAAATAAAATTAGCGAAAAATCGGGTTGTTACATAAAACACACGAAGTTCATATGTTATTATCTAGAAATCTTATTGCTTATAAGGAATCCAGAGTTGCAATTATCCGTTAAAACACCTGCTAACCAAAAATCAGAATTTTTTACGGAGCATCACACTTCCATAATAAATTATACGCATTTCTAAGTTCACCCATCATCTAATCCTATAGAAAATGAGACATAATAATATTGTAACCATATTTTACGTAGCATCCTTGCACCATATAATTTTTGAACACCCACTTATACTTGCTACCGGTAGTCGGAACAAATGGCTTCCAAAATAGCGTTGAGTTCCTCACACAACCCCTCTTCCCACTCAAAAAGATCCCTCCTCTAATTCCACCGCCAACTCCAGGTGACACCATCCCAAAAACTCATACTAGCCACTGATGACAACTTTCCTTCACATATCCCAAAAGATCCCACCCCTAATTTCCGTCTCATATTCCATCTTTGCGCGATATACCTTTCACATAACCTTTTCCATCTCAACATCTTCAAACCATCCTTATAAAGCCATTATTGTTCATTATGCTCATTTCTTGATTTACATGCAAAGTTGAAAATAAATAAAAAATTTTAACATGAAAATAAGTAAATGTTTATTAGAGTCATATTGAAATTTGAAAGAATGACTCCTTTGTGCTTAGTCACTTGAAATGTCTTTTATTCCCATGATCAAAACTTTGTGTTTTTTTCTTGCAAATGTTTTCCCAAATTGACGTAAATATATGCAAAACGTGTCAGCCACTATATATATATATACACACACACACACACACACACACACACACCAAGCCACTCTCAGCTAGCTGGACAAGAAGCATAAAAAATAAGTATTAACAGTATCATATAGACTCATGAGAATCAAAACCATTAAATAATTAAATATGTTTTGGGTATGAAAAGATGGTTGTTTAAACATATATTTGTGGTCTATGTAGTGTAAATAATTAAATAAGAAGTGAGAGATCTATTGTTGGGATTAAGCTTCATTACATAACAATCTAATGTCTTTCCTTAATGATTATATACTCCAACTATTTCAGTTATACCTTCACTTGTCCCTCATCTATGTTTCTATGTCTAGCAAACAATGTGAAATCCATTGTATCAATTGACTTCTGATGCTAAACAAAATTACCAATTGATTCAATGGCATATGAACGGATAATGTGTAATTGTAAACCTAACCGTTTTGCCTAGGTATCAGCATCCACAAATTCTTCTATACATGTCTCTTACATAGAAAGTGTATGTCTAATACATCTTAAGTCAAAAATTAATATTCATATTGCACGTCAGAAAAAGCATTAAGTGAAATTCTGGCATGCTAGCTTTATGATGTTTTATGCAATATTCCAACACTGAGACACAGGTGGAATGTTCAGATTAATGTTTAAATATTTAGCTAGCGGTAAACATACAACACAAGGAAAATATAAATGACAGAAACGTAAATGGCACAGAGTATTTGTTAACCCAGTTCGGTGACAAACACACCTACTTTGTGGGCTACCAAGTCAGGAAGGAAATCCACTAGTGTAGTCCTAGTTCTAAGTTCTCAACAAACTCCCAGTTTACAGCTTATCACCTAAACACTACTCGTATTGGCTTCAACCTAGGAACTCCTAGACCTGAAATCCCATCTCACTTCCACTCAACCACACACCTTGTGAATTCACGAGTACAATCAAAAAAATTAAGACACCTTCAAACACAAATTAACTCCGTACTTCAAAGCTTAGGAGTAGTTTACAAAATTACAACTCAATACACACAGTACTGAAGTTGCATCAAAGAGACACAAGAAAGGCTCACAATTAACATAGACTCAACACCCTAAAAATAACTCTTTTCTCAACCGATGGTTTTGATCCAATACAACTCAACTACAAGTCATGCTCAGTGCATCAAGATGATACAAGAAGAGACTCACAAATAAAGCACAAGGTATAACAACGAAACCCTAAAAGTCTCAATTCAATAACATTGAATTGGTGAATAAAACTAGGGTCTGAGTCTTCCTTATATAGTCATTCAGCAACATGCGCTTTTTCGTCATAGGCTAAACAATCAGCAGACCAAATCATATATTCAGTCTCCACAATATTCTAGGAGCAAATATATTATTTCCTTAAATGTTGCAACAACATTCTTAAGGGCTAAGCTAAGTATAAACTGCCTTTCCTTGCTTCTAGAAACACGCTTCTTGGGCCGTAATCCACGTGAATCAAATCTTCAGGGAATAGTCAGGAATCTTCACGTTTAAAATAAATCTCCAAGTAAGCGGAATCAAGACACGAAATCAGGGCACACTGAAGTCATACCTACATGTTGAAACATTGGGTCCAACATCTTGCTTGTATATTTGATTTAGCAAAAATAAGGCTAACAAACAAATATCCAACATTAAGAACGAGAATATAAACATCAAAATATAGAAATATAATCTATATATAACCATACATATTAAGTATTTAAAAAAGATTCATAGAAACTAGACCTAATTCGAACAATAGAGATGATTATTTATACATAACTTTACAATAGAAAACAAGAAGAAAATAAAATTAATGTTGAATCTGGTTCATCAATCCCCTTTATGTTAGGTCTCTCTCTCTCTCTCTCTCTCTCTCTCTCTCTCTCTCTCTCTCTCTCTCTCTCTCTGTGTGTGTGTTTGTTGTTGTGTTCTTCTTTTTTGCCCAGAGACTACTTCTCTGATATGAATGAATGAACGAATACCTTTGAAAAGAACAAAGGAACTATTTATTGGATTATGATAAGTGGGAATTTGATAGGCGAAATGATCATCGCCTAGAGAATCTGAGCTTTTTTCACTTGGAGGGAAATGACGACTAACCGAAAAGGTCACCAAACATATGTTTCACTTGTTGGAATCCTACCCTTTTATCTCGCTCAGCTCACTTGGCGAAATTATTTAAATTCAAAATTCTTGATTTCTTTCCTTCTGAAGAACTTTATGGTCTAAGTTATTTTCTTAGCTAAGTTTCCTTCATTGTTAAGTTTCTTCATGGTTATTAATCTTCTTTGGCTACTTGCTATCTATGTTTCTTCATGGTTAAGTAACTTTGTCTAAGTTTTCTTAGTGGCTAAGTTTACTTTCTTTGATTTCTTCATGGTTAAGTAAAATTAGTAGATAATCTTCATTATTGCATCATTTACTTTGTCATTTAGCTAAAAAAAACTACGAAATTAAATGGAATTACATGAATGTAGCTTAACTGAATTTAGGTATAAGGACTTTATATTTGCAAGATTTCTAGGATTTTTCTTGATATTATTTGTAAAACAAGTTAATAAGTATTGTAAATGAATATGTAAAAGAACCGAAATTTGGAACTTATCAATAGCATTCAAACATTGATTCTTTGTGTCTGTCTAGTCTCTTTCGATGAACTAAACTCTTGCTATTATTTCTTTCTTCTCACCGGTGGGTATGCTTAGCTTTGAAAATTTTCTTTATTTTATATGTTCTTTTTTATTTAAATGATTGTTTTTGAAAATTTATCATTTTTAAATGTTTATTTAATTTAACTTTTTTTTAATGTTTACCTTTTATTTAACTAAGTTAAAAAAAAAAATCTGTTTTATTTAATTTGTTTGAAAATTTAAACTTTTTCGAAAGAAAATTGCAAAAAAGATTGTTTCAATATACTTTTTCCCTTACCTTATAAAAAAATAAAAATACTTTTTTCCTTATAGAAAAAGTGGTATTATATATAATACCACTTTTATCCTTATGGCTTCAAAAAAGAAGTTAGCTTATGTGACACCACCAAATCGAGGCATACTGCATTGAAAAAATCAGCTTATTTGTCTCATTAATTAAATGTTAAGTCTAAAAGAGGTGCCGTTCTGGAATCAACTTTTTTGGCTTATAAATATTTCAAAGTTCACTACTCAAATATAACTTTCATCTTGTGAAGTTGTCTCTAGTTTGGTACTCATGGCAGAAGAAAAACAAGGACAGGGAACAAATCCTCATCAGGAGAAGCCAAATGAACCCTTGCCAAGTGAGTTCTAATGTTTCTCTTTTTCTCTTCATCGATGCAAAGCCAAATTTATTCAGTAAGATGTAGTTTGAATAATCCAAAATGACAGTCTTGTGTTATAAATGTAGTTTTTTTCTTTCAAATAATCTAATGATTAAAAATTCACGTGAATAAGTGGGCAATCTGAGTTCAAACCCTAGACTCTACAATGAGTTGTATTATGAGTTTTATTTTTATTTTTTTTGTTCGACTTTGATTGACACTTTATACATCACAAAAATTCTAACCTTTATTTAACACGAATGTCCATAGTAATATAATACAATTTCTCTACCAACCGATTAGAACATGATGACAATCTTTGCTTTAAATAATGATATTAAATATATATTTTGGCTTTCTCAAATTATAAAAACTAATTGAAATAAAATTAAATAATTTATTTCAGGGACAAATAATCCTACAAGAAGAAGTTGGTCTGAGCTAGTTGGTGTCACAGCCGAAGAAGCAGAGAGGAAAATAAAGGAAGAGATGCCTGGAGTTGAAATTCGAGTGGTGCCTCCTGGCTATTTTGTTACTGCTGATTATAAGACCCATAGAGTTAGATTGTATGTTGATGAATCTAACAAGGTCAACAGGGCTCCAACAATTGGTTGATTCATCAACTAAATATTGTTCAAATGCTAGTGATGTAATTTAAAGAATAAATAAACAGTGTTTTTAATTAGAATAAATAATGGGATTTGGATGTAAAGCTAGCATGTAATTTGAAGAATAAACAAGGGTGTTGTTGTGACATTTTCGGGTTCATACATGTTTAAGCTTATGATTTGTGTTATGCATATTAATATTTATATAAATAAATTAAAAAAATGTTAATTAACTTCTAAATTGAAATAAATTATCTTAAAACAAAATTCAAAATTAATTGACAAAGAAAGTTGCAAAATAGTTTAATAATTTATTTGTGTTAAGCCTATAGTTCCTAGGGGAAGGAGTCTTAATAATATGGAGTTCGGTACAAAGGTAAGTAACATATTCTAATAATTTAAAGTTTGGTCGGGAGGCAAGGTAAGTAAATTCTAGCCCATAATTTCATCCACGAATTGAATTTGATACTACCACACTATTCATCATTTGATGAAATTCATTAATAACTTAAGATCAATCACTTTGTTTGTTGTGAATTTAATGAAAAATCACACCAATAAATACTTGATGTGTGGAGCAAGGAATAATCAAGCAACCAAAATAAGTGGGTAACAATTATAATCATAAACAAAAGTAGAAAACAACGAGAGAGAAGAAGAGAGAACACAAAAGAATTTGTTGACCTAGTTCGGTCCAAATTGACCTAGTATGGGGGAGATAGCAGCTCTCCGTTCCACTATAATGATGAATAACTTTACAAAAGAGATATCAATGGGTTACAAGAATAAGTCTCCCGCCTAATTCTACCCAAAGTCTCAATCTCTTCCCGTAACCAAGAGACTCAATCCTAATAGTGTTTCCCAAGGTGAATCAACCCTCAAACCCTAGTGTTTGTTCCTAAGAGACAAATTCTATACAAACCCTAGTTTTGTTGTTGTCTTTCTAAACCCTTGTTTCAGCCCCCTCTATCTCTCTCAATGTTCACTCTGATACATGGTCTATATTTATAGTAAAAGCAATCCCTCAAAAATTGGAACAAATCCAGCCCATAAAAATACGTTTTATTTTTATGCATCAGCGAAAAATCGTACTACGATTTTCCACATCGTACTACGATTTTTCCAGAATCAGAAGTCCCAAAAACTGGTCCAAAATCGTACTACAATTTTCCACATCGTACTACGATATGACAGATTTCCAAAGCTTCAATTTTGATTCACTTTCACAACAATCTCCACTTTGACTCTAAATTAGTGATGATCCCAATTTAACATCAACCACCTTGCTGCTCTTTCCCTTGCTTCCCACTACACCAAGTAGCTCCACAAGTTTACACCTTAACCTCTTCAGCCATCAGAATGTCTTCTTCCTTCTCGAAGATCCTTGTATCAAACTACACTAGGAATTTCAGGTAGCTCTACAAGGCTATACCATACTTCTTCAACACAGGACATCTCCCGCTTCCTTGAAGATCTACTTGTGCCCAATCACCCTTGGCTTTTAGAGTAATCCACAAGTACACACCTTAACCCCTTCAGCCATCGGAATGTCTTCCGCCTTCTCGAAGGTCCTTGCAGTTCAACTACGTTAAGAATTTTAGGTAGTTCCACAAGCATTCACTATAACATCTTCAACACAGGACATCTCCCTCTTCCTTGAAGATCTCCTTGCATCCAATCACCCTTGGCCTTTTTTTAGAGTAATCCCGCAAGTCGTGTTATACATTCTTCAACCTTCATGAAGAAATCCTTTGCTCACCATAGAGCATAACACCCAAGGTCCTCCATAGCCGTACCATTACCGGTGTGTTCAACTCCACCTCAAGTTGAGCATACTCTACCTCAACTAGCAAATGCGTACATCCCACTATGTCTTCAACCTTGAAACTCCACCTCAACATGTAGATCATGAGTATTGTTGCCTCCGCCTCTCCAGACTGATCATGAGTATTCTTACCACCGCCTCTCCAGGCTAATGTTGAGTGTTTAACGTTTCTCCATACGACCACCGCTCCACTAGGCATCTCTCCCAAGGTGAGAAACATCACCTTCTTCATCCTCCAAACAACACCACATAATCAGAGCACCCACATCCTCAAGACGCACCTCAATGTTCTCCAAATCACTGATGATTTTGTTGAACTCCGTAAGTAGCTCCATGATGGCCTTTGACTCTACCATCTTGAATGAGTAAAGTTGTTGCTTTAGGAATTGTCGATGAGCCAAAGTCTTTGTCATATACAAATATTCGAACTTTGACCACATCGATGCCGCGGTTGGTTCCTTTGCTACTTCTCTCGAAACTTTATACCCAAGGCACAAGACAATGACACTCCTGGCCTTGTCCACCATCTCGGTCTTCTCCGCTTGTGACATGGTGACCGGTAACGCACCTTCATCCTTCAAAGCTTTCTCACACTTTTGTTGTCTAAATACCTTTTCCATCTTTACCTTCCATAACCCAAAATCATTATCTCCGGTAAATTTCTCAATATCCCACTTTGAACCCATGATACTTGATTATCCTTTGACCCTTGCCCCACGGTGGGCGCCAATTGTTGTGAATTCGATGAAAAATCACACCAATAAATACTTGATGTGTGGAGTAAGGAATAATTAAGCAACCAAAATAAGTGGGTAACAGTTATAATCACAAACAAAAGTAGAAAACAGCGAGAGAGAAGAAGAGAGAACACAAAAGAATTTGTTGACCCAGTTTGGTCCAAATTGACCTAGTCTGGGGGAGAGAGCAGCTCTCCGTTCCACTATAATGATGAGTAACTTTACAAAAGAGATATCAATGGGTTACAAGAATAAGTCTCCCGACTAATTCTACCCAAAGTTCCAACCTCTTCGCGTAACCAAGAGACTCAATCCTAATAGTGTTTCCCAAGGTGAATCAACCCTCAAACTCTAGTGTTTGTTCCTAAGAGACAAACGCTATACAAACCCTAGTTTTGTTGTTGTTTTTTTAAACCCTTGTTTCAGCCCCCTCTATCTCTCTCAAGGTTTACTCTGATACATGGTCTATATTTATAGTAAAAGCAATCCGTCAAAAATTGGAACAAATCCAGCCCATAAAAATACGTTTTATTTTTATGCATCTGCGAAAAATCGTACTACGATTTTCCACATCGTACTAAAATGTGACAGATTTCCAAAGCTTCAATTTTGAGTCACTTTCACAACATTGTTGAAATAATTTAAATAATTAATTATAATGTTCAGATGGTATATGTTTTCTTTTTACACGGTCCTTCAATTAAATCACACCGAATACTCAATGGTAAGAAAGTTACATTATAAATTCAAGGTATTAAGTTGGGATTACTTTTTTTGTGGTGTCTAGTGTTTAAATCCGGACCTTACATATATTATGTATTGTCACTAAAGATTGTTGTAAAGAGTTTCCCTACCCTAATGTTTTGTTTTTCTAAAAAAATCACATTCGGAAAATATATATATATTTTTTTTTTTTGTGAAAATCAAAAAATTATATCTGTATTACTATTCTAACACAAAACAAAACGTGCAAGAATTAAAAACAACAAAAGTTATATTACAAGAAGTAAAAATATACCTAAACGTTAATTGTCTAGTTAACGAATTCAATTTCCAGTTCATGTCTAGTTTTATGAACCAAGCTAAATGTTAAATCCCCTAAAAAATACATAAACGTTAATTGTCATTCTCAAACTATGTTATGAGTTGTCTTGATTAATTGTTAGCTAGCCATCCCTTTCATGTATCAAATTGTACCTGAGAGTCAGATGGATGAATTGAGGAAAAGAACAGATTAATTGACAGACTCTGGACTCTCACAATTGCCTAATAAACCTCAAATCTATATGAATAACAAGATTCGCATTCTATAATCTCTTTTCTATTTATAGGCATCATGTGTAAGGAACTGAAAAAGCTTCAAAAAAAATTTATGCAAAATTTATTTAGCTTCAAAGAAATTTTATGCAAATTTATTTGCTTTCTTTCTTAATCTTCACTTATCTCGGTTCATCGATTTAAAAAATTATAGGGAAATTTATGCAAACCAATTCGTAAAAGTAGCATAAACCAGTACGCAAGTATTTGTTTACTTGCCAAGTTTGTCATCATATATAATAACAATAATACTTAAAGTTTGTATTTGATCATGGATACTTAGCTCTTAGTCTTTACTATAGTTTTTTAACAAATACTGTTATATGTCAATTTTAAATCACAAGTATTTGTTTAACACAAGGAAAACTGAGCTTGTTTTTTTTTAAGGAAAAAACTGAGCTTGGTTAATAGAGTCATAGATAATTTTTTTAATTTAATTTGAATAAAACACACAAAAATAAACATTTAATTAAGACATGTACAATTATGCAATAGACAATTATAATTTTGTATTGACATTCTAGTTTTCCATATCTTTTAGAAGCAAGCAAACACTCCGAGAAATAGAAATGATGTTTGAGAACAATTACAAGTATGAAAACATTATAACATGAATATAGAAGTATAGGATTATTGATAAGCTAAAAACTAATTTTCAACTTAACTATTAAACATATCTTGATACGTGGTAAAATTGAAAAGAAAATGGTGATATCTCTAATATTAAGAGACAAAAAGACAATCTTAATGATATTATTTGCTATCTTATTTTATTTCATTAACATCATCTTAGAGTACAAAGACATTACTACAAGGTTCTTGAAATTAGAACGATAAAAATTCAATTATTGGATGGCAACAAAATGAATAAATGATAGATTATGTAATATTCTAAAAGACTTTTGCGTAATCTCTTGGTTCTTTCATTAAATACAAAATCACTTGGGATTAAGTTCTACTTGCAACACCGGTCTACCACACCTACAGAGTCTTCTGATACACTTCACGACCAAATAAGATGGACACATAAGTTTTGGACAATCAGAATCTCTAAAACATTTTCTATTACCACCCGCTTCAATGAAAAAAGAGAATAAAAGAATGTAACTAAATTGAGATGAAATTAATTTGTTAGAAGTAAAGAAGGAAATTTAAAATGATTAAAAAAAAAAAAGAAACTTACTGTTACCGTCAATATTTTGTGAAACAATAAATGAGGAGAGAAATATAATCATAACACAAACAAATTTGAAAATTTCAGCCATATTTTCCCACTTTATATGTAACAAATGGTTTAATCACTTTATAATTTTTGAATCTCGACGTCTACTTACATAATTTATATATTTTTAAATGGCCTTTGTGTATTTATATATTTTTAAATGGCCCGTGTGAAGTTGTAAAAAAACCTTTTATAAAATTCAAATCATTATTAAATGTATATCAATGTGTGTCGTGTTTGTCCCTTCAACATACAATTAGTAAAAAAAAAGTTAAAAAAATTTACCAGTCATAAGAGTTCATTATAATTTTAATAAATTTGAAAATTTGTATAAATGATAAATGATAACCACAAAAATATTGGTTATTATCTTTAAATTATCCCCTTAATATAATGATGTCTTGGGAGACTGCATGACATCAATCATCTAATTATGAAACTTAATGTTTAAGAAAAATACAATCTTACTCCTTTTTAATTTTTTGACACGTCATCAAAATTATATCCTTTTATGTCTTTTGCATCAACTTCCCCCTATTTTTTGTCTTCTAAAAACAAATTAAAACAAACTTATTCGATAATACACACTAACTTAATCTTTTTTTAATGTACAAACAAATTTAATCTTAATCTCAATCAAAACAAATTTTCCTATCATTCAACTTCTAAATATCAAAGTAGTTAAAACTTATTCGATAAAACACACTAACTTAATCTTTTTTTAATGTACAAACAAATTTAATCTTAATCTCAATCAAAACAAATTTTCCTATCATTCAACTTCTAAATATCAAAGTAGTTAAAAAAATTATAATATATTCTCTAATCTATTATCTAATTATGAAACTTAATGTTTAACAAGAATACAATCTTACTATTTCTTAATTTTTTGACACGTCATCAAAATTATATCCTTTTGGGTTTTTTGCATCAACTTCCCACTATTTTTTCTCTCATAAAAACAAATTAAAACAAACTTATTCGATTAAACACACTAACTTAATCTTTTTCTACAGAACAAACAAATTTAATCTTAAACTCAATCAAAACAAATTTTCGTACAATTCAACTTGTAAATATCAAAACAATTAAAAAAAATCTAGTCTCTAATTATGAAATTAATGTCTATCAAAAATACAATCTTACCCCCTCTTAATTTTTTGACACGTCATCAAAATTATATCCTTTTGTGTCTTTTGCTTCAACTTTTCCATATTTTTTTCTCTTAAAAACAAATTAAAACAAACTCACTTGATAAAACACATTAACTTAATCCTTTTGTAAAAAACAAACAAACTTGATCTTAATCCCAATCAAAACAAATTTTTCTATAATTCAACTTTCAAATATCTAAAGAGTTAAAAGAAAAATACAAAATATTTATTTAAAGGCATATAGCTACTTTTCAAAAAATTACACATTTTCAAGATTGCTTATTTTCTAAAATAATTTGCCTTTGTTTTTTCTTTATATATTTTTTTTAGTCAAAAGTTAAATTATATTAAATAAAAAGAAATAGATAAAGAGACTGAGGACATTAGACCTGACTTAGGTATAACAAAAAACGAAGATACCACATAATAAATTAGACCAAGTGGATCAACCAAATCTATCGTAACAAAAATTCACTAATCAACAAGCGAACCCGTACACGGGCGCGAAACCAAGTTACAAAAAAAAAGTGAAAACTGAACCTCTGCAAAAAAACAATTAATGGATCCAACGTCAGCACGATATCAAAATCCAACTGCTAACAACTCCCTTATTTTATTTTTTTATCAAATTGACATGTACTTCTCTTATAATATAACACAGTTTAAACTTTGTTAATTCCATTTATTTTGAGAACTTAACTTCTTCATACGAGTATCAACTCATTTAATTTTTTACCATTCTTTCTTTCCATTTTTCACTTTGTGATCTTGATCAACTTATTGTTTGTAACACCCCGATTTCCCAGCATAAAAATATATACGTAAAATCAGAGTTTTCATCACAAAACGGAATGTTACACTACTTTTCAAAAATTCATAAATAGAAAATATACTATTTATTCAACAACATAAATTAATCTCGTAATATTTTGCAGCGGAAAAGTCTTTTTTTAAAATATAATCAACTTCAACAAAATCTTGGCACAAAGGCCCCAACATAAATAATCATTTCAATAATCCTCTTAATAATAAATAAATGTTCCAACAATATAGTTCCAAAATTGATACATAAAGGAATGAAAATTCAACAATTAACTCCCATCCCGTTACGTATCAGAGCCCTAAGACAATTGAGCCAACATCCTACTAGCCTTGGAAATCTGCACTTGCCCACAAGGCGACAATTCCAACAGAAGGGGTGAGAAACACATTCAATAATAATAATATATAATTCATCAAATCGATGAAACAACAACAAATTATACCACAAGTATCAACAAGTTCATATATGTGTATATATATATATATATATATATATATATATATATATATATATTGCAACAACAACGTTATCAACATCAACGACATTTAGCAAGATACAACAACAATAAACAATCAACAACAACAATATCAACAACATCAACAAATCATCACATATAACGAAAACATCTCAAACATTCACAAGTACATCATAACATCACAAATACTTCAACACGTAATAAATACATCAACAAGTCACAATTACACCATCACGAATACATCATCACTTTGCAAATTACATCATCACTTCACAAACGACACGACACGACTATGCACACTTAGACCTCATGCATGTGGTACCATCAGGGCATTAAGCCCCCATCGCTAAGGTCAAATAGGACCTGTCAGGCTTTAAGCCCCCATCGCTAAGGTCATAGAGGACCTGTCAGGCATTAAGCCCCCATCGCTGACTATGCTATGCAACGACACGAGTAAAGACTCAACAATGCACATCTTTAGATGACTCGACAAATACACATCTTTAAATAGCATCATCGTCAAATATCACATATTTAAATATGACATCTTTATATAGCACATATTTAAGTCACACATCTACAAACAACACATCTTGATATAACACATATTTAAATCACACATCTCCGGAAAGCACATATACATTAATCAACTACATCCATATCAAACCAAAACATTCTTCAAAAATAAAGCAAGTTGATCAATAAAACATAAGCCAAATACTCATAAAACACTCCGACTAAATCCCTAATACTTAAGTTTGAAGTTGGGAAACCAACCATAAGTTTTGGACTAACTTGGGATTAGTTAAGCTAAGTTTTCTTAAAATTTTCTAAAGACCTACTTGGACTATTTTTATCATAACTCGAGATTTACAAAACATTTTCGAGTCAAATCAGTGCCATTAGAAAGCTAACTCAATTATCTACAACTTTCATGTATACACCTAAGACCAATTATGTACCAATCAATACCAGTTTTCATTTCAAATTCGAACAAAGTTGTGCTGAAATTCATAAAAATTCACTGTGACCTACGTTCAGTAATTTGACCATAACTCAAGTTCTATAAATCATTTTGACTTCAGACCAACGGCATTAGAAAGATAACATTCATACCTACAACTTTTGTGTTTACACTGAAAGCTAGTTCGAAACATAAACTGATGTAAAAGATGCAACAACATGAAACAGGGTATGCTGTCAAAGGTAGCTCTCGGGAAAACTCTATTTTTCACTCAAAAACCCAAATTTCATGTACCCAAATCCCAAATTTGATAGAGAACAATGTTTACAGGTTCTATATACAACATAACAATCAAAACAACACAGAAACATGCATTAAACAACACAATTCATCACATCATATCAATTATCATAAACTTTCTAAACCCTAAACCTAGAACACAATTTCATCAACAATCAAAATTATATATACATATTATTGAAGGAATCCCACCCTTACCTTAGATTATGATTCCTGAATTAAGCTGCGTTCTTCTCTCTTCTTGTAGCCTCTTCTCTTGGTTCTAGGTTTTCTCTTCTTCTTCTCTCAAAAACTCACTTTTTTTTTTTTCAATTGTACGTAAAACTCTTTCTGACTCTCCTTTTCTTTTTATTGTAAACTATAACCCCCTCTTATTTTCTTAACTCCCACTTATTCCTCATAATTATACTTAACTCTCTTTAAACCAAATAATACTATTTTCTACCTTTTTATTAAATAAATAAAATAATCAAACAACATTTATTTAAATAAAACACAACACCATAAATCATATAATAAATTATCATCACACCAAATATCACACAATTCATACCAAGTCATATATTTCACATAAAATCATATCTAAATCATATATGTCAAATATAGTCATATAAAATCATATAAAAATACTCAAACATCAACTAAAAATAATTAAATAAAAATAGGGTGTTACATTGTTCCCCAGTCAAGGTGGCTTAATTTTTAATCTTTAATGTAATAAAAATGATATATCGAAGATTATTTCCTTTTCATTGATCAACCACAATGTCCATCCACCAAAAAATTTCTCATTTCTATATTCTCCTTTGATATCTTCTATAATAGCCGGCGTTTGATTCTATTTGGTGGTAAAAAAAATGTTGTTATTGTTTCTCCATTGCGAGAGAAAAAACCTCATTTAACTTATTTTTGAAAAGAGAAAACAGATACAAACAAATCAAGAAAAAAATCTCATTTAACTTAATTATGAAAAGAGAAAACAAATACAAACAAACTAAAATGATTAGAATTAAACTGTATATTTATAAAGTTATTGAAAAATTAGAAGGGGTGCATTTGTTATTTAAGAAAATCTCAAGGGAAGTCAAAGTAATTCGCCCTTTTATCATTTACATCGACTTTATCATTAGTTTTTTTTCTTCTTATTTTTCTCAATTCATATGTGTTTAAGTATAAGAGAAGATTTGCCTATGGACCAGGCCAAAGCTTTGGACCAGTCAACGCTCTTGACTACTTGTTAACGCTTTGAAACTTGTTGAAGCTTATGTTATAGATAAAGACATTCCTCTCTATTAAGATGAAGGTAAACTATGTGGAAGTCAACGTTAGGAGTTGCCTGTAAAAACTCATAATGACATCAAAAACTTTTAGAATGCGAGAAAAAGAAAACTTGAAAAGCGTGGCTTGTCACCCTTCCCTAACAACATGGAACCGGATGATGAGTTGAATAGCAGCCAACAAGTTGAGGATTCACAAGAAGATGAATTTAATATACCACAAATGAAATTTAGAAAATATCCATAAATTTTTTATGAGATAAATGAAAAACTTTTAGATGTCCCAAACATGTTCTACAATAATGTGGGAAGTACTTCTACAAGCAATCATACTACTTCAACATTGATTGATAGGGGTAGCATTGGAATTTCTCATATACCTATGCAGGGGCGGAGGCAGGTAGAGCCTTGTGTGGGCACCTGCCTCCACAAACTTCTGTAAAAAAAAGTAATTTTAACGGAGCTGCCTTTATCTTCCAAACTCATGAACATAAGCAAATAAAATGACAGCTAAAATATTCTTTAATGGCTCAATCAATGTTAACGCGAATTTCAATTGATGTAAATAAATATGATGCGATACCTCTTTCCATTTCAGAGGGAGTATATGTACAACATCTTGACACACATGCTTATTATAGACATTGATTTTTTATTTTTTTTTATCTCCCATTTTAGAGGAAAAAAGAGATGGATTGGAGAATTAGATTAATTTTTTTATTTTCTTCATACACACATAATTATATATTTTTATGTTATTTTATAATTACAAAAGTTAAATTACCAAACATTTTAATTTCAATAAACTAACTTTTTAACTATAAACCATCAAATATCTTAAAACTTGTGTCGCCAATCTCTAAAAAGTATAAACAAGGTTTTATTTTAATACAAAATTTACCATTTTTTTCCTTAATAGGTGTCCAAGAATACCAATTAGCATGCCATGTTTTTTTTTTATTATAACAAACAACAATTCAAATGCATCAAAAAAGTGAAAATTCATTGTCCCACTCCAACGACCAAAGAAACAATACTAAACTCACACCCAATCTTGTCTTTCTTCTCCTTCTCCTCCTTCTATTTTTTAATATTGTCTCTCAAGTCCTCTTCTCCCTTTATTCTACTCTAGATTCCTCCATTACTAATTTTCCAAGAGGTAAATCTAAAATCCCATTATTTTAAATTTAAATTTTACATTTAAATCCCATTATTTTAAATTTTACGATTTCAAACTTATGTATTCTTAGTTTCAAATTTATACACATATGATGCCCCCACTATCCAAAATCTCTGGCTCCGCCACTGTACCTATGGATCCACCCCCACCATGTTCATACCTTTCACTTCCTTCACGTATGATGCTTGGTGAGTATCCTCAAATTCCACCAAGAAGAAGTTGGTATGAGCTAGTTGGTGTTCCAGCAGAAGAAACGGAGAGGAAAATAAAGAAAAAGATGCTTGGAGTTGAAATTAGAGTAGTGCCCCCTGGCTATTTTGTTACTGCTGATTATAAGACCCAAAGAGTTCGATTGTAAGTTGATGAATCTAACAAGGTCACCAGGGCTCCAACAGTTGGTTGACTCATCAACTAAATATTGTTCAAATGAGAGTTGGGTATAATGCTAGTGATGTAATTTAAAGAATAAATGAAGTTTTTTTTTTTTTTTTTTTTTTTTTATAATTAGAATAAACAAGGTGGGTGGGAATAAAACTAGCATGTAATTTGAAGAATAAACAAGGGTGTTGTTGTGACATTTTCGGGTTCATACATGTTTAAGCTTATGAAATAAATCATCTTAAAATAAACTTCAAAATTAATTTGACGTAGACAATTGCAAAGGGTACTAATAATCTGATGTTTGGTCGAAAGTAAGGTACTCTATTCACATGAAGTTCGATTCGGAGGTTATTAAAGTTTAACCCAAAATTATTGCATCAATGACTCTAATTTGGGTTCTTCCAAACGATTTATTATTTGGTGGAGAACATTAATCACTTAAGGTCATTCATTTGGTTAAAAAGAGGGTCGGCCTAGGCCAAGTGCAACCACGCCCTTGGCATAGGGCCTCACACTTAGAGGGTCCTCAAAATGTTTAGGAAAAGGAAAAAAAAAAAACTTGTATCTACGGACAACATCGGTCACTAAATGTCATTTTTTCGTTGGTAAAAGTTTGGAAGACATCAATTTTGTTATCAATTATGAATTGTCTATAAGTAAAGGTCTATTTATTCGTAGGTAAAAGTCATGTTTGAACAATTGCTTATATATTTAACTACAATTTAATTGTCTATCATTATAAATAGTGTTCGATTTTTTTTCAATTCTTTTTAAATAAAAATTGTCAAGTCTGTAACCGGACCTCCAAATTATCGGAAACAACTTTGGTTAAAAAAAATAAATAATTAATTATAATGTTTGGACAAGTGATTAATCTCTAAAGTGTCTCGCTACTGCCTATGACGTCATGTGTTGAAGCTGGTGGGCATCTCGCACATACTGTTTCGTAAAGTTAGGGTTTTACATGCCTATACATACATAGACCTTGCCTTACTTGAAGAGGATGTTCTAACGACGAGAGAAAGGAGAAATCGCAATTTGTGAAGATTATCAGCCATTATTGACATCCCAGAGGAGAGGAATTGACTAATAGTGCATACAAATCATGTATTTCTATTCATATTACTTTATTTATGTTTAGAATAGCATGAGCTACACAACTCAGTTGGCAGGGACGTGCATTATTATATGTAGGGAGTCGGGGTTCAAACCCCCAACACCCTACTTATTCACCTTGAATAAAGTGAATTCTAGCCACTAAACTACTTGACCAAATAAAAGAATAGCTTCAGCTGCTAATTTCCTAGGTTACGTCATTGCTCTGACTTAGTTAACAGTTCAAAGGAGTGACCATCTACGCAGACGGTACCACTAAAGGCAAACTAGTTTATTCCAAAGTTAGCTTTTTGATGAAAAAACACACAAAATGTTCACTTAAAAAATGGAGAGATTAAACACCATTTTTTGTTTATCTTTAGTTTTACTTACTAGCCTTAAATATGCAGATATCAAATCTTTTTTTTTTTTAGGCTGGTAATTGATTCGTCAGTTCTCAGTGTCACTATGATTAGTAGTATCCTTCTTCTCCAAAAAGGAGATGGTACTCCGACGATCTAGTAAGAATTTTATGAATATGTGAAGGTCATAATAGTTGAAACCTGTAATCAGAAGTGATGACAATTAATACTACCTCCGTTCCTTTTTAATTGTCACTTTTTAACATTTTACACAAATCAAGACAATCAATTAATGTTACTTTTCTTTTCCTCAAAAGAAAAAAAATTAATGTTACTTTTTTTGATACAATTGTTTTTACTTTTACTATAATGACCTTATTAATTTAATATTTCATTTCATATGTTTCTCTCCGCAATAAATATTGAAGGGTAATATTGGTAAAATAACATTTAATATTGAATTGAACTTTTGATCGTGACAATTAAATAAGAATAAATTTTTTCTCTAAAAGTGACGATCAACAAGGAACAGAAATAGTTCACATTGCGGCAAAGTAGAGAAGGTTCAAATTCAGCAACAACTTGGTTGTTTTCTATGCTTGACGCGTCTTGTGCTATAATTAGGGGTGTGCAAATAATTTGGTTAACCACAACCAAATCAATAACCAAACCATTCCATTTTGTAAAGTCCAGCCCAGTTTATGAAAAATCCAACCCCAACCCATTTAATATAATAATGAAAAACCGGTTTAGAACCGGTTTAATCTGGATTGCAGAAATAGCTTATTCCATCACCAGAACGTAGCTCACTTCTCACTTCTCCTTTATCTTCTGGAAAATTGTTTTTCAATTCTCCTTCTAAGAAAAGCTATTAGTGTGAACACAATCCACAACATAACACAAAATCTGAAAAATTGCTTATGAGAATCGTTTCTTTTTAATTGAACAAATGCTTATGAGAATCGCTTATCAGAAACCCCATGGCCATCATCTCCAACTTCGCCGTCAACTTCGCAATAGGTTTTACAAACCCCCAAATCGCCAATCGATTTCCATAAGCACCTTTAATCCCAAATCATAAACTTTGTGTGTTTCAAGGTTAGTTTTGTGAATCTCACAATTTTGGAAGAAGCATTTGAGGAACACGTAAAGAGAAAGGTTTCTGTGGTGGATTTCAAAATTGTTGTTACGGTGAATATCGTTTATGTGGCGGAGAACGGCGGCGACCAAACGGTAGAAGCGATGGGTACAAATGGTATTCGAGTTTGTGTTGTTTCCATTTCTCATAAACGAGTTGACTCGGCGATTCATTAGATTGTGACTTCGGAACAAACGTTTGTGAAAAACGGATTTGAACCGGTTTGAAACCAGTTCTAACCCAAACCTGAGCTGGTTTCACAAAATAACCAATTTTTTGTGAAATGGGTTCAGATACTAAACCAAACCATATATTCGGTTCAGGTTTGGTTTGGTTTTAAACCATGCACACCCCTAGCTATAATCATAGTTATTTTTGTAATAATTATTTATATATTTATCATACAGCAAATCTGGGGACTATACCCTAGTTTATTCTTTAAATTACATCACTAGCTTTATACCCAAATCTCAGGTGAACAACATATAGTTGATGAATCAACCAATTGTTGGAGTCCTAATGACCTTATTAGATTCATCAACATACAATCGAACTCTCTTGAACCTGAAATCAGCAGTAACAAATGAATCAGGGGGCACCACTTGAATTTCAACTCCAGATATATCTTCCTTTATTTTCTTCTCTGATTCTTCTGCAATGACACCAACTAGCTCAGGCCAACTTGTTTTTGTAGGGTTATTTGTCCCTAGAAGTTGGTTGTAAGTCCCTGCAACACCAAACATATTTTAGTATCGTTGTAGTTTGGTTTCGTTTTTTTAAAACTGAGTCCACCAAAATTGATATTGGAGAAAATCAAACTTCAAATCTTGAGAGAAGCATCTCCCAAAATCCATATTTTAAAGAATAAAACACGAAGTAGTTAAAAATCATGTTTAAAAAATAATAAAATTGGATGGTAAACTAACACAAATTGCTTCATTTTTTTTTAAATCTCTAAAATAAATCTCTAGATTTTTCCAACACAATTTTTTTTATCTTTTAAAGCTGAAAAACTAACACATCATAAATTAGTGATACACTAGTGATTCATTTATTATTTTATTTCAATATACTCAAAGAGCAAAATTATAACTTACTTGGCAATGGTTCATTAGGCTGCTCCTGAGGAAGATTAGTTCCTTGTCCTTGTTGCTCCTCTGCCATTAATATAAATCTAGATACAACTTAAAAAAATAATAATAATTTGTTGTTCTTTGAAGAGGGTGAAAGTTATCTCAGAAGAGTGAACTCCATGACATATTTATAACCTAAAGAAGTTGATTCTAATACGGCACCTCTTTTGAACATTTGGTTAATGAGACAATTAAGCTGGTTATTCCAATGCCATATGCCTCTGTTTGGTGTCACACAATCTAATTTTGGACTATATATGTGGTGTGTGTATATATATATATATATATATATATATATATATATATATATATATATATATAAAGGTACCTTTCAGCATATTTTTGGGTTTGACTTTTCTTTCAAAAAATATCCTTAATTTTAAATACAAGTAACACATGTAAAAAATAGATAAGAATAAATTTAAATATTACAACAAATGTAACAAACACAATATGAATATATGTATATCTGTTTTTTTTTCATTTATCATTTAAAAAATATAACAAACTAGATGTTACTTTTTCATTATCCTAATACCTTTAAACAACTTTTTCTATAATAAAAATTGTTGTTTGTGTCATTAAAAAAAAGCAACAAACATTTATATTTTTACTTTTAATCAAAACTAAAATTTAATAAAAAAAATCGTGACACGTATTAACTCTTTGCATTTTCTTCAATTTTTCTGTTTTTCTTGCTGCTTAAGTTGCCTTGTGAACTCCAAAATGTGACAAAATTACATAGTAAATTACGTAATGACAAGATGTCATTACCTATCATATCAACCACAACGAGGAAGGAATCGAACACCACCGCAAAAGCCGGAGCAAAAAGAAAAACACGAAAAAGTTACCGCCTACACGATATTTCCTCACAAACGAAAGTGAAAAACCAACGACGAGGCTACAACGGAAAAACCTCTTTTTAGCAGCAAACAATACAGAAGCTTATGAACTAACTACAGCCTGTCGCCAATATTTTCTCTCCAAAACGCAGAAAACAGACAACAAACACCTAAAGACTTCTTACACACAATGAAAACCACCGTAACAAACGGCAAAACCACCGTAACAGAGTAACTTCTACCCTAAAGCATGCATTTCTACGGTTTCTTAAAACAGGAAGCTAAGGAAATCAAGCATAAGGACAGAGGAAAAGATATCATCAAAACATTACCAGTGACGATGGATGAAGAACTGGACTTGAAGTTGAGAAGTTGAAGGATCGAAAATGCTTCATCTCTAAAAGGACTCTTAGAAATTTTCTGACTTTCTAAAAAGTGAAGTAATGAAAGTATTCCAAACAGGCGTTTGAAACTATTGATACCTGCTTCACAAACCTTTCAGAGTCACACAGTTGCAATCTGGTCCAGCCCTTCACATGAAACTTCTCACTCAGTGGCAAACTCACGGTCTAGATCAAATCTAACCACCCATCCAATGGTTCTGATTAATGGTAGCAGTTCTTCAAACCCTATGATTAAATCAAGGGTTCTGATGAGACCTTGGAAACGCAAACTAAGAACACTATTCAAGCGAGACCAGTTCACACAAACTGCAACGTCTCTTCGCACGTTCCCGCAAGTATCTATCTGGTGGTTACATTTTCCACGATTTCGTAACCGCCGGACCCACGTGTGCCATTACAACGGCTCTGTAGCCACTCACCTCTATATATAGGGAACTCTTAACAGTCCCCATGGTAGAATCTACTCTCCCTCTAAACCTCATTCTCTGATCTCGACTGACTTGAGATTCGGAGTGGCTGCAGGTACTCCCCCCCCCCCCTCCGCCGTTCCAAGAAGCATTCTTGACGCATTCTACCACCGTTCAAACCACCGTATTTAAAACACCGACAGTCACCTTCTAATCAGGTACGATCAAATTGCTTTGTTATAATTTGAAAGCAACCAACATTTATATTTTTAGTTTTAATCACAATCAAAAAATTTATAAAAAAACACCGTTCATAATTTTCAAACGTTAGTACGATAAAAAAACGGAAAGACCCATCTTTTCGTTGGTACAAAATAATGGTGGTATATGAAAATACTTTATTTGCTTTTTTTTCAAGGGAAAATACTTTATTAGCTTTATTAATCTCATATTAGAAGCCACCTAACTGTATTAGTTACTTGAAGAAAAAAAAATAGCATTAACTTGTTCGTTTTTTTTTATTCAGATATTCTCCTTCTTCCTCTTTTCATAATTAATTGTGTCAATCTTTTTCAAAAATTTATAGCCAAGATCAAGAGAAACAAATTATAAAGAAATAAGATTAAATAATAAATAGACATAAATTACAGAAGAAGATTGAAAAAGTGAGTGATTGGAAGGAGATAATCTAATTTGTTTTTTCGAATGAAGATTATATTTATCATCTATCATAACAAAAAAGTAAGGTTAAATTATGGAACAAATTATAAAATTTGGTATCGTTGTTTTCAATAAAGTTATGGTTGGTTCATTCTTTATTTTATTCTTTACTTAATTTAACTATTATAAGATTTGATTTAAAATTTGCAATAAGATTTCATTGTAACGGAAAATTGGCGAAAGGAATTAATAGTACCTTTATAGCTCTTATATCAAAGTGTAAAATCCTCGACGTCAATCAGATTTTCGTCCGATCTCTTTGGTGCGCTGTTTATATAAGGTAATGCAAAAAATTTGGCAAACCGATTAAGGCAAGTGATGGGCAACGTTGTCTCGGAAACTTAGTCAACTTTTATTCATACCAGGAGGATTCTTGATGGAATTCTTATTGCAATGAATTGGTTGACAATGCTAGGAGATTAAAACATAAATGTTTTTATTTAAGTCGACTTTAAGAACGCTTTTGATTCAGTTAACAGAAAATATTTGCATATTGTTATGTTAATGATGAATTTTCTTACCTTATGGTGTAAATGGATCATGGAATATGCTAACATTGCTTCAACATCAGTTCTTGTGAATGGAATCCCAACTAGTGAGTTTGAATTCAAAAGACGGCTTCCTCAAGGTGACTCTCTCTCACTTTTTCTCTTTTTACTAGTTGTTGAAGACCTGGATGTTCTTATGAAAGCATCAATAGTGATTGGCCGTTTTATGGTTTACTTAGTGGGTCTAACAGATCAAGTTTTTGTTGTAAAATTAGGAATAAATTATCTCTATAAATAAAAATCATCGTATAAACAAAAAGTATCAATTAAATATTAAAGAGAATAAACAAGAGTGATATCAAGTAAACTTATCTGTTTTTGAAACTGCGGTAAGTTGAAATCGGCAATGGTGAAGTAAACAAACAAGAAATCGTGACCTATAAAATAGTAAACCATTATATAACATGAGGCGTGACAAAGTCACTGTCCTTAAGGATTTATCCGCCTCATAAGTGCATATCCTTCCCAGATACAACATGTTCTTCCCTTATATGAATCACATCAGAGGAGACAGAACAGCTAAAATCTGATAAATACAGAAATGATGTTACCCAGGATTCAATAATATTGGAAGAAGAGACAACTATTTTTTGGGAGGAAAGTAGATAATTGTTATTGCTTCAATATTGATCAAAAACAAAAAATGAAAGTTTTCTTTTCTTTTCTTCTGTAGATGCATCATCATCTCATGTATATGAAAAGAATGGTGTTACATATATTAAAAAATAAAAGAAACACAGCCTCTACATAAAAAGTATATTAGGCACTAGTATATCCTCAAATAAAAAGTAATTCATGGGGAAAGTGTAACTGCCTTATTAATGGTTTCGGTTGCAAAACAAAAATCGTGTGCTTAAATGAGAGTATAAATATTTAGACTTAGTCAAGTCAAAATGATGTGGCCTAAGAATTAGACCAAGTCAAATATTAGAATTAATCATCAATAAAATAAAACAAAAATTCTATTAATATATTATAAAACTTTTATTAAACATCATTGTATTATTTTAATACAATGGATAATCCATAATATGTCACCAATAATTTAAGGTGTATCTTAACATATATCTAATGAGTTTATCAAGTGTCCCAAAGATCTGCTTAAATCAATTTTAAGCGGCAACATTTTTATGGTATTTATTTCACTCATACATATCATATATGTATCACTAAAGTTTCTCAAATTTTGCTATCAATAATATAATTAAATAATATTTCACTATAAAATAAAAAACACTCAAACCATGTATTAATATATACACACAACAAAACAGATTCTCACAACATGAATATTAGTTTACCATGCTTTCCCCAAAATTCAATCCATTAATATAATTAAAATATCATCTTACATAAGAAGAAAAGCATCGCATATCATGCATATCAGAGAAATAGAAACAAATCATATCCAGTAAATTTCAATCATTTTGTCTAAGGAAGGTAAATAAATTAAGCTAATATGTTACTAAAAACATTATAGAACCCCCCACACACCTTGAGAGTGTACAAGTTTGGTTTTAAGATAATCTATTACGTAAAATTTCTCAACAATGACAAATATTAATAATCAAATTTCAGCATATCATTTTCACCAAAATCAGATGTCCTATCCACACATAAATTGTATCCAATATCTTAGCCACTTATATTATGGTAATTAACACAAATAAGTCTTAAGTAAAATGGAGTAGATAGAACCTGTGAAACATATCCACGGTATAATTTTCTGCATCTTATTCATCGTTTTCTTTAAATCAAAGGTTCATCATCTCTCTAAATCAAAGGTACACCACCGCTACCAATTTTTTTAGCGCCAACAAGCATCCTCCAATTTTACAAATAAACATGATTAGATATTGAGAGTACATATTTATATAACTTCTATTATAGAAGAATAGTAGTGGTTAAAATAAACACAACATGTAAGTGCCAATTTTCTCTCATTCATAACAGTATAAACAACTCATCTTATTAAGTTCACTTTAGTTTTACTTTCCACAAGAGAAACACTCAACTAACAATTACAAAGAAAACCAAAGCTATCAACCATGCAGTTCAATATTAAAGAATCAACACGTCAAACATATGTATATAGAAATTACTAGCATTGATCAATTATATAAAGAAAAGGAACAAAATAATTAAATTACAGGTACACTTTCAATTCTCGTAATTTTCTTTTCATCAAAAAATAATTCAATTTACAAATTACAAATTCAAGACAAAATTAATAATTCTATGTCAAAGATAAATCCTTAAGATTGTTGTAAAATTAGGAATAAATTATCTCTATAAATAAAAATCATCGTATAAACAAAAAGAATCAATTAAATATTAAAGAGAATAAACAAGAGGGATATCAAGTAAACTTATTTGTTCTTGAAACTGCGGTAAGTTGAAATCGGCAACGGTGAAGTAAACAAACAAGAAATCGTGACCTATAAAATAGTAAACCATTATATAACATGAGGCGTGACAAAGTCACTGTCCTTAAGGATTTATCCGCCTCATAAGTGCACATCCTCCCTAGATACAACATGTTCTTCCCTTATATGAATCACATCAGAGGAGACAGAACATCTAAAATCTGATAAACACAGAAATGATGTTACCCAGGATTCAATAATATTGGAAGAAGAGACAACTATTTTTTGGGAGGAAAGTAGATAATTGTTATTGTCTCAATATTGATCAAAAACAAAAAAATGAAAGTTTTCCTTTCTTTTCTTCTGTAGATGCATCATCATCTCATGTATATGAAAAGAACGGTGTTACATATATTGAAAAATAAAAGAAACGCAGCCTCTATATAAAAAGTATATTAGGCACTAGTATATCCTCAAATAAAAAGTAACTCATGGTGAAGGTGAAAGTGTAACTGCCTTATTAATTGTTTCGGTTGCAAAACAAAAATCATGTGCTTAAATGAGAGTATAAATATTTGGACTTAGTCAAGTCAAAATGATGTGGCCTAAGAATTAGACAAGTTAAATATTAGAATTAATCATAAATAAAATAAAACAAAAACTCTATTAATATATTATAAAACTTTTGAAATATATTCAAAATTTACAACAATTTTTGTCTCTCACTTACAATTTTTTCATGATAATTAGGAGTCATAACCGGGCTTATGTTAGATATCCTTTAAAGCGGTTCTCATTCTCTTTGAGTCAATTTAGGGACTGAAAGTTGACTTCAATAAAAGCATGTTGGTTGGTATTAATGTCTTTAATTCTTGGCTGCCGGAGGCAACTTTACTATTGAATTGCAAATGAGCCAATTTCCTTTCCTATATTTGAGGCTTCATATAGGCGATGATTCTCGAAAACTGTGAGAGCGAGAAAAACACAATAGGGGGGGGGGGGGGGGGGGGTGGAATTGTGTTGTTTCCTAAAAAAAAATTTCTAAGTGTTTCAGAACTGTTCAGAGTCTGATGAGTTCAAAGTTTGAATACAGCGGAAATATCAAACACAAAGCAGTTTATACTGGTCCCTCTGTCAAAACAGGAGTAGTCCAGTCCCCTTACACTTCTAAGGGATTCACTATAATCTCACTAGGTTACAAATGCTAAAGGATACTTCCAAGAGACTTCCAAATGCTCAAGCACACAAACAAGAGACTTCCAATGCTCAATTACAACTGAAAGAGACTTCCAATGCTTAACCACGTAGACAAGAGACTGCTAAATGTTTATAAATAAACAAGATGTGTTCTTACACTTGATATACAATCAGATGTGTAAACAATACAACACGAAACAGACTCTTAAGACTTATAATTTCTAAGATACAAACTTTGATAAAAAAAAATTCATAACTGTTCTTTGTGCTATTTGATTTTGGCATAGTAATGGTACAGTAAAAATAGCAGAATCTTGTTGTTGTTCTTGAAGTCTTCAGCTCCTTATATACGGAAGGATTTGAGAGATGTTGGAGAATAAATGCCAGCACATTAAGAGCCGTTGAACAGCTTCAAATCAAGAACGTTGGCCATTTCCCTAATATGTATAGTTCCGTTGATTAGACATTTAAAATTCCTTTGCAGAAATTGGAATTATCCATTCATTCTCTTTGTCCTTGAAGTTCTTTGTGAAGGTGGGAAAAACACAAGAAGGGGGGGGTTGAATTGTGTTTTCAAAAACGTTTCTTTCTTACGAAAAATAGCACTGTTCTCAGGATTCAGAGTCTGATGGAGTTCAGACTCTAATCAGAGTTCAGAGTCTCAGCAGCGGAATAAAGATCAGATGCAAGAAAGAAAGAAGACACAAACAATTTTATACAGGTTCCTTCCACAAACCGGAAATAGTCCTGTCCCCCTTGCACTTCCAAGGAGAGTTTCACTAAAATGTAATATCAAATTACAAGTTGCTCAAACACACAAGTAAGAGACTTCCTTTGCTCAATCACACAAGAATGAGACTTCAGATGCTCAAGCACACAAGCAAGAGACTTTTCAACAATTACAAAGAATTGAAAAGAGTTTTGAATACTTGATATACTATCAGAGGTATTCACAAAACAAAATGAAACAGAACAGACTCTGTTTTCTTAGATACTTAGAAATTCTAAAATGTGATCTTTTGTAAGAATTATCTAAGTTGTTGATGAGCAGATTTTTGCGACTTAGAATATGAGAGAGAATTCACTTCGCGTGTATGTATATATCTAGAACTCTTTTTCTTCATGTCTTCATCTCTATTTATAGAGAGTTTGAGAGACGTTGGAGAAACTGCCAGCTCATCAACTTTTCTTTACTGAAGCTGATTTGACACCTTTGATCCTTAGCTTGATTTGAGGCTTGTACAATGAAATCAAATTCAAATCCATTCCATCAAATAAGGAAAAGTTTCTGCTACAGTTACTGTTATTCTTGTCGTGTATAGAGGACACTGTGCAGAGTTGGTGGTTGCAGGGACACACGTAGACATAGTGGTTGTACTTTTCGTACATTGCCTTTGTCAACGCTTCTTGGTGTCTGAAGAATCTTTGCTCTGGATACCATTTGCTTCTGATGAGTCTGCCTCTGATGAACTTGCTTCTGATGACGTCATCTTCAGAAGCTCTTTCTTCAGACGCATTCTGACTCTGAATTTCCAGGAGCTCTTTCAGTCAGATATTCTTCAAGCTTCAGTTTAGGATTTCCTTTGCTCTTTAAATTTATTCAAACAGAACCTCTTGTAAATAAATCTTTGGTTAATGGTCCTGCACACTTGAATAAATGTTTAGCAAATCCAATTGATAATTTTTAATACCTTGTTATCATCAAAACTTAAGTGGTATACTTGTGAAACACCCTTTGTTCCAACAATCTCCCCCTTTTTGATGATGACAAACATAAGTATTTAAAAAGATCAATTGTTGTTAACTTAATTAACAAGTTGACTCTTAAGGATTCTGAGTTTTGTAAGCTCAGACTCCCCCTGAGTCTGATATTCTTTAAGGTGAGGTTTGTAAGCTCCCCCTAAGTCCTATCCAGGTTAATTAAGTTCATTTTTACGCTTAATACCAATATCAGAATGTAGATGAGTTAAAATTGGGTTCTCAAATAAAATTTGATAAGATAAATTTTATTTCATTCTTGGGCTCAGCTTCTGTTAAATACTTTTCTATTACTCCCCCTTTTGTCATCCATTAAAAAGATAAAACACATAGTAAAAAAAATGTATAAAACAAAAGTGAAGAAATAGAAACTTTTATATAGGTATGATCAAGAAAGTACAGAGTGTCAAAACAAATAGAAAGCAGGCAATTAAGACACATAACAAAGAAAACAAAAACAAGGTGTGCAGCTAAGGGTTTGGTTGGGGTTGATGCTGTTGCTGTTGAACAAGAGCCATCAGACGCTGGATGTCTTCAGACTGCTTCCTAACAGTTTCTTCCAGAGCCAGTTGTCTCTGAAGAAGGTGATCTTCCCTGGCCTTAGCTTCTTCTTGCTGCTTCAGCACCTTTTGCTTCAGCATCTTGAAGACCTTGGAGTCTCTTGTTACATATTCAGATTCAGCATAGAACGGGGCATTAGCCAAAAACAGAGGCTTGGTCTGGAGTTGAGAAGAGGAGTGGGATTCGCGCAAGCGTCGTTCCATGGCGCGAGCTTGAATATCACAACACTTCTGGGCAACACCATCAAAGAAGTTCAATGCCCTATTCGTAAGATTACACCAGCTTTCCTGATAGATGAATGGTAGAAATGGAGTGTTTCGAAGAAGCACCAAACTCTGCATTTCATCATTCAGAGCCACCAGACGTTCATCCAGGTATTCAGAATCCAAAATGTTGATGGGGGGTTGGTCAGACATTTGGATTGGTGAAGATTGGTTAGAGTTAGAGGGTGAAGATATGTGTGTTGGTGGTGGTTCAGAATGTGAAGCAGACACAGTGGGTTCAGATTCTGTCACTGGGACAGACTCTGTAGCCACAGTTTCCATTTCAGATTCTGGAATGGTTTCATTTGGAGGTTGGTTAACAGTTGTTGGTTGTTGTTGTTGGTATTCAGGAAGTTCTCCTGAATAATGTTTTTCAAGATTGGAGAGGTCGGCCTGTTCTGAGGGTTTGTTTTGTGGTGAAGAGGGTGGTTGTTGTTGTTTGTTTGTTGGTGGATTTTCAGTTACCACTTGTTCTTCAGCAGCAGCTGTTAAATCAACAACTTGTGGACTGACTGGGTTTGTGGTTGAGGAGGGTGGAGTAGAAGTATCAGGAGCAAGCATATTTAAAGGTTGAATAACAGGTGGTTGGAGGGGATGATTGGCAGGTAGTTTATTACAGATGCCTATCCTCCTTTCACCTAACTCACCTATTGTCTTATAAACATCATCTGACACTTCTTTGTAGTGAGTGGGTTTAGAAAAAGGTTTGGATTTTGTAGTTGTAGTTTTGGTTTTGAAGGTTCTTTTGGCCTTGGGTATAGGTATGGATATTTTGAATTTCTGACTTAGAGGTGCACTATCTAAGTCAGAGTCTGTAGAAGATGAATTGGAAGAAGAAGGTGGGGGAATTGGATTCTGAGTTACCTTAGATGTCTTGGGAACGTCTGAGGCAGCAGCCTCTGAAGCAGCAGCTTCTGATGTAATCCCAGTGACTGATTTGTCCGGGAGAGAAACACTGGTTCGTATTACTGGTGGAGGACCAGCAGCTACTGAAGCATTCTCTTGAGGGACAGCATCTGAGGTAACAGCTTCAGAAGTCTTTTGCAGAACCTGCTGAGCTCCCTTCACAGCACTCTCTTCCAGCTTCTTGGCCAAATTCTGAGCCTCAATAACCTGCTCAATGAGATGTTGATCTTCATCATAATCAATGCCCATAGCTTCCAGAGCCTTGTCTCTATCAATCCGGTATTGGGCTTTTAACCTTTTCTTCTCATTTTTAAGGTTCTGATAGTGCTCTTCAGTCCTTTTCTGTTGTTCAGGAGTGGGTTCAAACATAGACATCACTGTAACGCCCCATTTCTATTTAATTATTTTTAGTTAATGTTTGAGTATTTTGATTTATATATATGATTGAAATGAATTATATGACCTTTTGGTGTGGTGTGTGTATTTAAATAATTAATTGTGATTTTACTATTGTTAGTTGATTTTAATATGTTTTATGTATTTTATATGAAATGTTGATTTATGTGATTTATTGGTGGTTGCCATTTATTATATAATTATTTGTGCTATTTAATGAATGGGAGAAATATAATATTTATTTGAATTGTTAGTAGTTAATTAGAATTTATTGATGTTTAGGAAGGGGATTATATTTTAATTATGAGAGTTAAGGGGGGAGTTAAGGGAATTAAGTGAAGGGTTAAAGAAATAAGTAATAGAAAGTCAGTAAGTGAGAAAACAATTGCACGTGAAAGAAAAACAGAAGCTTTTGGGAGAAAAAGGGAGAAAACCAAGAACAAGGAGAGATTTGCTAGAGGGAGCTTGAATTGCTGTAATTATTCATCTGAATTAAGGTAAGGGTGAGGCTAACCTTCAACTATTAATATATGTATAATTTCTGGAATTGAATTGTAAGTTGTGTTCTTGAATTAGGGTTAAGATGAAATTGTGATGAATTGATGAGGGTTTGATGTGTGTGACTGTAAAACTTGTTACAGAGCCTAGATTATTCCCTAGGATGACATTGCAGATGATTTAGGGGTTTGATTTGGAAGTTTGGGATGAATTGGTGTGAATTAGGTCTGAACCCGTGTGGGTTCTGAGATCGCTCGCCTGTGGCGAGTGATCACTCGCCGTGGCGAGTAACCCTTGGTTGCTCGCGAGGCGAGCAGTATAGCTCGCCGTGGCGAGCGTGTCCCTTAAATTTAAGAATTTTGCCAAACTTTAGATGGTTTTGAGTGCCCTTATATTTATAGAGATGACCTGTGAAGTTGGTTTAGCCAAATTGGATTTAGAGAGCTTAAAAATGAAGTTTAGGTGAGAAAAATGTCAAAAGGCCGAAGCACCCAGTATTTCTCGCCTCCAGCTCGCCCCCAACTCGCCTTTGGCGAGTGAGCTAATGTGAGTACTCGCCTATGGCGAGCAGGTACTCGCCGTGGCGAGTTAGTTAGTCGTTCGGACTGTTTGTTCCGTTTTGCGATCTGTTTCGCATGGGACTTTGAGAGGAGACCTTTGGGTAGTAATGGAGAGGTTTTGTATCCTTGGATGCATTCTGTAATGAAGATTATTGATGATCCTTTTATGTTGTGAATAATTGATGTATTGTTGAAATGTAAGTCATATCTCGTTTATGCATTTGTTGAGTTGTTATTGTGTCGTCCAAGTTGGGGAGTGTGTCATAAATAAATTAGGCACAGTTGTTGATGTCGAATTGTCGTGGTGTAAGTCATACGTAGAGGTATGCATTGTTGGTTGGTGATTGTTGTCGTTGTGTTGTGTTGTCCAAGTTGGGAAGTGTGTCATAAATGAATTAGGCACAGTTGTTGTTGTTGAATCGTCGTGGTGTAAGTCATACGTAGATGTATGCATTGTTGGCTGGTGGTTGTTGTCGGTGTTGTCTTGTTGTATGTTGATATACACAGTTGGAGTCGGATGCATTGTCATTCAAAGCGGTGAGAGCTTATGCTCTGGAACGCCTTGTCGTTCAAAGCGGGAGGACTCATGTCCTGGAACACTTTGTTGTTCAAAAGCGGTGAGGACCTCGGTCCTGGAATGCAATGTCATTCAAAGCGGTGAGAGCTTATGCTCTGGAACACTTGTTGTTCAAAGCGGTGAGGGCTCTGCCCTGTATTTTGGTACCATATGCATATTGCATTAGTTGTGGTTGTCGTTGCATCGTGTAGTCGTTGCGTTGGTCGAGTTGATGTTGTCGTTGGTTGAGTGGTTGTTGATGTTGATGGGTCGTTGAGGTTGAGGTGGTCGTTGAGTTGTTGTCGATGATGTGGTTGATTGCTTAATATAAATTAAAGGTTGCAAATCGAATATGAATGATGTAGTTGTTGTTGAATGTTAATGCTATGTATACATGGATTTAGTAATGTTTGTGCTATGATTGTTGTTGTTTTAGTTCAAGTTGATGAATTATATATATATATTATTTTTGATTGTGAAACTCACCCCTTCTGCTTGAAAATGTTGCCCTTCGTATGGGTAACTTGCAGGTGATCCTGAGTGGTAGGTGGTGGCTCAACGTCTAGGACTTGTTACGTATGGGATGGGACTTCTATATCACTTTCATTCCTATGTATTGACTTTTGAAAACATTTTGATGAGGCCTTTGTGCCAAGATCTTACTTGAGGATTTATTGTGATTGAAAAGATTATTCCGCTGCAAATTTTTATAAGTTGGTTGTTAAATTTTAATAGTTTTATTTTCTATTAAAGAATTTTTATAAGCAGTGTAATGCTCCGTTTGTGGTTTAACTCTGATTATTTTATTTAAATTACGTATTTTTGGGAACGGGGTGTTACAATTGGTATCAGAGCAGGTTGGTCCGTCCGGCCAAGTAGTAGAGTCGTGTTGAGCCACCTAGGATAGAGTGTCAACTCTAATGTTGTTTTTGTTGTTGTTTCTGAGTTGTTGTTTCTGATATAGAGAACTTTGACATGGCTGGTCGTAATGATGCTGCTATCGCTGCTGCACTTGAGGCTGTTGCTCAAGCTATAGGACAACAACCTAACGGAGCTGCTGGAGACAATGGTGTGAGGATGTTAGAGACCTTTTTGAGGAACCATCCACCAACTTTCCAAGGAAGGTATGACCCTGACGGAGCTCAGAATTGGCTCAAAGAAATTGAAAGGATTTTCAGAGTTATGCAATGCAGTGAGGTTCAGAAGGTGCGGTTTGGTACGCACATGTTAGCTGAAGAAGCTGATGATTGGTGGGTAAGTCTGCTGCCTGTACTTGAACAGGATGGTGCTGTGGTGACCTGGGCTGTGTTCAGGAGGGAATTCTTGAATAGGTACTTCCCGGAAGATGTTCGTGGGAAGAAGGAGATTGAGTTCCTAGAACTGAAGCAAGGAGATATGTCGGTAACTGAATATGCTGCTAAGTTTGTTGAATTGGCAAAGTTTTATCCGCACTATTCTGCTGAGACGGCTGAGTTCTCCAAGTGCATCAAGTTTGAGAATGGTCTGCGTGCTGAGATTAAGCGGGCCATTGGTTACCAGAAGATCCGTAACTTTTCTGAATTGGTGAGTAGCTGTAGGATTTATGAGGAGGATACCAAGGCTCATTATAAGATTATGAGGGAAAGAAAAGGTAAGCAACAGGACCGTGGGAAGCCTTATAGTGCTCCGACCGATAAGGGTAAGAGGGAAGTGAATGACGAGAGGAGGCCCAATAGGAGAGACGCTCCTACTGAGATTATTTGTTTCAAGTGTGGCGAGAAAGGCCACAAGAGTAATGTCTGTGACCGTGAGGAGAAGAAGTGCTTCAGGTGTGGTCAGAAGGGACACACATTAGTTGATTGTAAGCGTGGGGATGTTGTTTGCTATAACTGCAATGAGGAGGGTCATATCAGTTCACAGTGTACGAAACCGAAAAAGGTTAGGACAGGTGGTAAAGTGTTTGCTTTGGCCGGTACTCAGACGTGAGTGAGGATCGTCCGATCAGAGGTACATTTTCGAGGACGAAAATTTTATAAGTTGGGGAGAGTTGTAACGCCCCATTTCTATTTAATTATTTTTAGTTAATGTTTGAGTATTTTGATTTATATATATGATTGAAATGAATTATATGACCTTTTGGTGTGGTGTGTGTATTTAAATAATTAATTGTGATTTTACTATTGTTAGTTGATTTTAATATGTTTTATGTATTTTATATGAAATGTTGATTTATGTGATTTATTGGTGGTTGCCATTTATTATATAATTATTTGTGCTATTTAATGAATGGGAGAAATATAATATTTATTTGAATTGTTAGTAGTTAATTAGAATTTATTGATGTTTAGGAAGGGGGTTATATTTTAATTATGAGAGTTAAGGGGGGAGTTAAGGGAATTAAGTGAAGGGTTAAAGAAATAAGTAATAGAAAGTCAGTAAGTGAGAAAACAATTGCACGTGAAAGAAAAACAGAAGCTTTTGGGAGAAAAAGGGAGAAAACCAAGAACAAGGAGAGATTTGCTAGAGGGAGCTTGAACTGCTGTAATTATTCATCTGAATTAAGGTAAGGGTGAGGCTAACCTTCAACTATTAATATATGTATAATTTCTGGAATTGAATTGTAAGTTGTGTTCTTGAATTAGGGTTAAGATGAAATTGTGATGAATTGATGAGGGTTTGATGTGTGTGACTGTAAAACTTGTTACAGAGCCTAGATTATTCCCTAGGATGACATTGCAGATGATTTAGGGGTTTGATTTGGAAGTTTGGGATGAATTGGTGTGAATTAGGTCTGAACCCGTGTGGGTTCTGAGATCGCTCGCCTGTGGCGAGTGATCACTCGCCGTGGCGAGTAACCCTTGGTTGCTCGCGAGGCGAGCAGTATAGCTCGCCGTGGCGAGCGTGTCCCTTAAATTTAAGAATTTTGCCAAACTTTAGATGGTTTTGAGTGCCCTTATATTTATAGAGATGACCTGTGAAGTTGGTTTAGCCAAATTGGATTTAGAGAGCTTAAAAATGAAGTTTAGGTGAGAAAAATGTCAAAAGGCCGAAGCACCCAGTATTTCTCGCCTCCAGCTCGCCCCCAACTCGCCTTTGGCGAGTGAGCTAATGTGAGTACTCGCCTATGGCGAGCAGGTACTCGCCGTGGCGAGTTAGTTAGTCGTTCGGACTGTTTGTTCCGTTTTGCGATCTGTTTCGCATGGGACTTTGAGAGGAGACCTTTGGGTAGTAATGGAGAGGTTTTGTATCCTTGGATGCATTCTGTAATGAAGATTATTGATGATCCTTTTATGTTGTGAATAATTGATGTATTGTTGAAATGTAAGTCATATCTCGTTTATGCATTTGTTGAGTTGTTATTGTGTCGTCCAAGTTGGGGAGTGTGTCATAAATAAATTAGGCACAGTTGTTGATGTCGAATTGTCGTGGTGTAAGTCATACGTAGAGGTATGCATTGTTGGTTGGTGATTGTTGTCGTTGTGTTGTGTTGTCCAAGTTGGGAAGTGTGTCATAAATGAATTAGGCACAGTTGTTGTTGTTGAATCGTCGTGGTGTAAGTCATACGTAGATGTATGCATTGTTGGCTGGTGGTTGTTGTCGGTGTTGTCTTGTTGTATGTTGATATACACAGTTGGAGTCGGATGCATTGTCATTCAAAGCGGTGAGAGCTTATGCTCTGGAACGCCTTGTCGTTCAAAGCGGGAGGACTCATGTCCTGGAACACTTTGTTGTTCAAAAGCGGTGAGGACCTCGGTCCTGGAATGCAATGTCATTCAAAGCGGTGAGAGCTTATGCTCTGGAACACTTGTTGTTCAAAGCGGTGAGGGCTCTGCCCTGTATTTTGGTACCATATGCATATTGCATTAGTTGTGGTTGTCGTTGCATCGTGTAGTCGTTGCGTTGGTCGAGTTGATGTTGTCGTTGGTTGAGTGGTTGTTGATGTTGATGGGTCGTTGAGGTTGAGGTGGTCGTTGAGTTGTTGTCGATGATGTGGTTGATTGCTTAATATAAATTAAAGGTTGCAAATCGAATATGAATGTAGTTGTTGTTGAATGTTAATGCTATGTATACATGGATTTAGTAATGTTTGTGCTATGATTGTTGTTGTTTTAGTTCAAGTTGATGAATTATATATATATATTATTTTTGATTGTGAAACTCACCCCTTCTGCTTGAAAATGTTGCCCTTCGTATGGGTAACTTGCAGGTGATCCTGAGTGGTAGGTGGTGGCTCAACGTCTAGGACTTGTTACGTATGGGATGGGACTTCTATATCACTTTCATTCCTATGTATTGACTTTTGAAAACATTTTGATGAGGCCTTTGTGCCAAGATCTTACTTGAGGATTTATTGTGATTGAAAAGATTATTCCGCTGCAAATTTTTATAAGTTGGTTGTTAAATTTTAATAGTTTTATTTTCTATTAAAGAATTTTTATAAGCAGTGTAATGCTCCGTTTGTGGTTTAACTCTGATTATTTTATTTAAATTACGTATTTTTGGGAACGGGGTGTTACAATCACAATCTCCCCAGTTGCTAGCCTTTTGGGTGGTCTTGCAGTCTCAACAAAGCCAGCTTCTTTATCCTCCTGGACTCGTTGAACTCTTTCCTCAAGGTTTGACTCAGCCTTTCCTCTTTTCCTCTTTGGAGTAGTCACAGTTCCAAAGGTAGTTGCTTGAGTATTAGCAGCCTTCTGCTTTCTGGCCACAGCAACTTCAGATTCCCTCTGGGCTTCTCCAGACTTCTTAGCAAAAGCTGCTAAATAAGCAGATAATGCTTCAGGATTGTTCTCTTTAAGAACAGAGGGAAAATTTCTGATGAGAGGAAGAGGGGCTTCAGACTCCTTCAAATCCTTTGAGTCAGTCAGGATTGATGAAATGGCCTTCATGTTGTAGAGGGATGTGCCATTTATCATCCTTCCAGTAGAGACACCCAGCACTCTGTCTGACGCCAGATTGAACGTCTCCAGAGTTCTCAGAACACCTCCTTGGTAGAAGATTTCAGAGAGAAGTCTTCCACAAGGGATTTGTTTCCTTTTTCCTTTATAGGCTTCCTTGACAGCCCAGCATAAATGATGCATGATATATTTTGGAAGATTTATTGGTTGAAATCCAGCCAAAAAATACAGCACCAGTTTATGATCAGAGTTAGGTTGGTCAGCACCTCCTCCCTTCTGGAAGAAGCACTCATTCATAATCTTCAGAAGCACCCTGTGCTCTATATCCATTTCAACCAACCTGGTTGCAGGGTTTCCTTTCAGTAGCAGTTTTGTAAAGCTGCCCAGCATGGCGTCTTTACTGCTGACGTTCCACTGAAACCTTCCTTCCATAGGCATCCTGCATGCCTGAGCAATCACTTCTTCAGTGATAGATACAGGGATACCCATCACAGCAGATTTAATTTCAAGGCCGTGAAAAGGTTCAAGACCCATTTCTTTTCTTGTCTTGCCTCTCAAAGAGGGGTTTCTTAACACAGCTTCCTTTTCTTCTGCCTTGGCTGAATCAACATCAAAAACTTCAGCTCTAATCCAGAATTCCTTTACCAGATTCACATAAGTTGGACCGTTTAACATTTGAAAGTACCCAGCCATTTTCTGAGCAGAGATAAACGCTTCCATATCAACCTTGTTTCTCTTTAAGGACGCGAAATCCACTGGTGATTCAATTTGAACAACCAACGAACCCATTTGAAGAGGAACGGTTACAGGTTTAATGGAGATGTTTGATTTAGAACTTGAACCGCTCGTAGACGAAGCCATTTGGAGAAGATGAAGTTTAGGGGTAAATGGGTTTCTAAGTTTGAGAGAAGAGAGAAAGTTGATTCTTTAAATCGTAACTGCTTAAGACTTAAAAGTGTAGGAAAGTGAGTGAGTAGTGTGTGTTTGGTATATATAGTGATTTGAAAAACAACTTTTCACATTTCAGAAGTAATAGCCAAACATGCGTATTAAAGACTTGAGGGGCGCGAAAAATATTGAGAAAGAAAAACCATCATTGCCCTTAAAAAGTGTTGTTTCCCAATGCAGATAGACGTGTCAGAAGCCTACACAAAATACCTTTAACCTTTCCACTTCCCAGTACTTTCAGAGTCACAAAAAGATTCCTTTTCAGGGTCTGATAATTTTCTCAGAGGCTGAGTCTTTTCAGATTCTCCTAGGAGAGTCTGAAACTTATTCAACGTCTGATAATTTTCAGAGTCTGATTTTTCATTCAGAGTCAAACATTACTCAGAGACAAAATGCATGTTCAAATTTTTCTTTATAAAATCAAATCTTTCAACGGTTAAGGGTTTTGTGAAAATATCAGCCCATTGATGGTCAGTATCAATGAATTGAATATCTAATATCCCCTTTTGAACATAGTCTCTGATAAAGTGATGTTTGATTTCAATGTGTTTGGCTCTTGAATGAAGAATAGGATTTTTAGATAGACAAATGGCAGCAGTATTGTCACAATAAACTGGGATACAGTTTTCAGTTATTTGGTAGTCTTCTAACTGATGTTTCATCCAAAGCAGTTGTGTGCAACAACTAGCAGCTGAGATGTATTCTGCTTCTGCTGTTGACAAAGCAATAGTTGCTTGTCTCTTACTGGCCCAGGATATCAGATTCTCACCAAGAAACTGACAGTTTCCACTGGTTGATTTTCTTTCAATCCTGTCACCAGCATAGTCAGCATCACAGAATCCAACTAGCTTATAATCTGAAGATTTCTTATAAAGAAGTCCAAGATTAGTTGTTCCTTTCAGATATCTAAAGATTCTTTTAACCGCAGTTAAATGTGATTCTCTAGGATCTGATTGAAATCTTGCACACAGACAGACACTGAACAAAATATCAGGTCTAGATGCAGTGAGATACAACAGAGAACCAATCATACCTCGATACAGCTTTTGATCAACTTTGGTTCCTTGATCTTCTTTGTTCAGAGTGCAGGTAGGATGCATTGGAGTGTTCATTTCCTTGCAGTCTTCAAGTTTAAATTTTTTCAGAAGCTCTCTGGTATACTTGGACTGATGAACATACACTCCTTCTTTGCACTGATTGATCTGAATTCCTAAAAAGAACTTCAGTTCTCCCATCATGCTCATTTCAAATTCTTCCTGCATCATCTTAGAAAATTCCTTGCAAAGAGATCTATTAGTTGAACCAAAAATAATATCATCAACATAAATTTGTACAATCAGAATGTCTTTCTCAAGTGTCTTCTTGAAGAGTGTTGTATCAACCTGACCTCTTTTAAAATCATTTTTAAGCAAGAAATTACTCAGTCTGTCATACCAAGCTCTGGGAGCTTGTTTCAGACCATAGAGAGATTTCTTTAGCTTATAAACGTAGTCAGGATGTTTTAAATCCTCAAAACCAGGTGGTTGTTTTACAAACACTTCTTCAGATATGACTCCATTGAGAAATGCGCTTTTAACGTCCATTTGATACAAGGTTATGTTGTGATTTACTGCGTAGGAAAGAAGTAACCTGATTGCTTCCAATCTTGCAACTGGAGCAAAAGTTTCAGTATAATCAATGCCTTCTTGTTGACTGTATCCTTGAGCAACAAGTCTGGCTTTGTTTCTGATTACTTCTCCCTGTTCATCCAGCTTGTTCCTAAACACCCATTTGGTTCCAATAATGTTCTTGTGTTCAGGCTTAGATACAAGATCCCATACGTCATTCCTTTTAAATTGATTGAGCTCATCTTGCATTGCTAAGATCCATCCATCATCAGCTAGTGCTTCATCAACTGTAGTAGGTTCCATCATGGATAGCAGACCCAGGGCAGACTCTTCAGGTCTGAAATGTGATCTAGTTCTTCTGGGGCTTTCTTTGCTACCAATGATCTGATCCTCAGGATGAGAAGACTTGTATTTGAATGAATTTTTGGATTGGATAACTTGCTGTGAATCAATTTGATTTTCTTCAGAAGCTTCAGTAATAGGGACATCAGGAGCAGTCACAGCTTCTGAAGTTTCATGTGCCTCTGGAGTTTGATCAGGTTCTGAACAATCATCAGACTCTTCTGAACCTGCATTATTTTCACTTTGCTCTGGAATTTGACTTCTAGGCTCTTTGTCATCAAACTTGACATGTATAGACTCTTCAACACAGAGTGTTTCCAAGTTATACAGTCTGTATGCCTTAGATCTCTCAGAGTAACCTAGAAAGATTCCCTTTTGAGCTTTTGCATCAAATTTCTTCAGATAGACTTTATTGTTCAGAATGTAACAAGTACATCCAAACTGATGAAAATAAGAAATGTTGGGTTTTCTACCTTTAAAGAGTTCATATGCTGTTTTGTTCAGGATGGGTCTGATGTAGATCCGGTTCTGAACATAACATGCTGTGTTCACTGCTTCTGCCCAAAAATGTTTTGCCAGATTGTTTTCATGAATCATAGTTCTTGCCATTTCTTGAAGAGTCCTATTCTTTCTTTCTACAACTCCATTTTGTTGTGGAGTTCTAGGAGATGAGAATTCATGGACAATTCCAAATTTTTCACAAAATATTTCAAATGGCTCATTTTCAAATTCTCCCCCATGATCACTTCTGACTTTTAGAATTTTAAGTTCTTTTTCAGATTGGACTTGAATACAGAATTTTGTGAACACATCATATGAATCATCTTTAGATTTGAGAAACTTAACCCAACACCATCTACTGTAATCATCAACAATCACCAATCCATATTTACTTCCATATATGGATGCAGTACTGACTGGTCCAAATAAATCAATATGAAGTAGTTCTAAGGGTCTGGAGGTAGAAACAATGTCTTTAGATTTGAAAGAAGTTTTAACAATTTTTCCCTTCTGACATGCACCACAAAGTGCATCTGAATGATAATCAATGTCTGGTAGCCCTTTGACAAGTTGTAACTTGCTAAGCTTGGAGATTAATCTCCAGTTAGCATGTCCCAACCTTCTGTGCCACAGCCATTTCTTATCACTCACTGACAGGAGGCAAAACACCTTCTGATCAGTCAGTTCTGAAAAATTTATCTTATAGACATTGTTCTTTCTCTTTCCCTTAAACACTACAGATTGGTCATTAATGTTGATTACTGTGCAGTTGTTCTTATTAAACAAGACGTCATAACCATTATCACAAAATTGACTTATGCTAAGTAGGTTATGCCTTAGTCCATCTACAAACCACACATTATTGATTGAGACTGAGGAATTACCAATTGTTCCAGTACCAATGATTTTGCCAGTTTGGTTTCCTCCAAATCCCACAGTTCCTCCCTCTTTCATGGTCAGGGTTAGGAACATAGACTTTTCTCCCGTCATATGTCGCGAGCAGCCACTGTCCAGATACCAGGACTTCTGCTTTATATTTCCTTTTAGACATATCTGCAGCATCAACAATTTGTGTCTTAGGTACCCATACTTTCATGGGTCCTCTTGGGTTAGTTCTAGAAGTTCTGAATCTCTTTTGTGTATTCTGTCTGAATTTTTCTTTGTCAGTTTTCTTCCAGACTTTGGGTTCAGAACCTTTAATCTTAGAATGTGACTTAGTAAAAATAACTTCTTTTCTCTGAAATCTAGGCTTTTGAGTTTCAGACTCTGTTTTCTTCAGAACCTGTTTGATGGGTTCTGATCTTTTCAGAATCTGTAACATTGGAGCTTTTGATTTAGAGTCATTCATGACCTTTGCCTTATAACTCTTAGGTTTTGACTTAGTCAATTCCTCTGAATTTGAAGACTTAGATTTTGAATGAGAAGCCTTTTCAGATTCAGACACAAAATGAGTTTTCAGACCTTCTTTGATGTTATCAGAACAGGGTTTTAGAATTACTTCACTAGAGTTACCTCCTGTGAAACCAATTCCCTTTTTGTTGTTCTGATTTATGCTATAAATCATGGATGCAACTTTGGTTCTATCAATTCCTGTGTTAATAAATTCCTGAAGAGCAGCATCCTGCTCAGTCATGATTTTATTATCACCCTTCTTTGTCATTGTTTTCAAGTTATAATTTTCTTGTTTTAAAGCTTCCATTTCCGTCTTAGTTGATTCATGGAGTTTCAGCAGCTTATTGTATCGTTGCTTAACTCTCCTCAACTCAGTGGATTGGTTTTCATAATGACAAAGAAGTTCTTTAAGAGAATCAATTAGTTCAGATCTGGTGAGTTTAGAATATACCTCAGTTTCAGTTTCAGAATCTGTACTTGACTCAGCATCAGATGATTCTTCTTTGTTATCAGCAGTAGCTACCAAAGCCAGAGCTATTTTAGCTTCATCTTCAGCATCATCTTTGTCAGACTCAGACTCATTATCCAGATCCTCCCAAGTTGCCATCAAGCTCTTCTTGAATTGCTTCTTGAATTTGTTAGATTTGAAGAACGCTTTCTTAGATTTTTCTTTGGATTTCTCTTTCTGCAAGTCTGGACATTCAGCAATGAAGTGTCCAACCTTTTTACAGTTGAAGCAACCTTTCTGATCTTCCTTTCTTGAACTTTTGTGATTACTACCTTTGTTCATAAACTTCTTGTTCTTCTTAGCAAGGTATTGTAATCTGTTTGTGAGCATGGCCATCTCTTGAACAATCTCAGAGTCTTCATCAGAATCTTCAGATGTAGATTCTTCTTCAGACTCCAAAGCCTTCAGAGCCTTACTTGACTTGCCTCTGGACTTTAGTGCGATGGATTTGGACTTCTTGACAGGTTCTTGCTCATTAAGACCTATTTCATGACATTTCAAGGAGCTTATGAGATCCTCAACACTCAAGGTGTTTAAATCTTTAGCTTCCTCAATGGCTGTCACTTTTGGTCTCCACTTTGCAGGTAAACTTCTCAGAATCTTGTTCACATGATCAGACGTTACGTAGCTTTTCTTCAGAATCTGAAGTCCAGAAACAAGAGTCTGAAACCTTGAGTACATGGTCTCAATGTTTTCATCCTCCTTCATTCTGAACAACTCATACTGATGAACAAGCATAGTAGCCTTGGCTTCTCTGACTTTCTTGTTACCCTCATAAAGTGAGCACAATGAGGTGAACATAGCCTTTGCTGTTGATTTGTCACTCATCTTTAAGTACTCTTTATGAGGCAAGGCAGCCACAAGAATGCCTCTGATCGTATGATGTTTCTTATAAAGCTTTTTCTGCTCAGGAGTGTGAGCTTTCCTATCAAGAGCAGCTCCTTCTTCATCTAGCCTCAGATCACCAACACCATCTTCAAGAACATCCCACAACTCTTCATCCAATCCCATGATGTGACTATACATCTTGGTTTTCCACCAAGAAAACATTTCAGGATCACCATTAAACATAGGAGGTTTGTTGTGATTTGAAGATCTTTCACTTTTGTTGATATTGCTGTAGTCATACTGCACAGCAGCTCCAGAACCAAAACCAGAACCAGATGCAGATGCAGAAGCTTCATCCCCAGACATGTTTTTCACCGATCGTTTACTGTAACACGGTTAAGTGCTAACTACAGAGCCGAAGCTCTGATACCAACTGAAGGTGGGAAAAACACAAGAAGGGGGGGGTTGAATTGTGTTTTCAAAAACGTTTCTTTCTTACGAAAAATAGCACTGTTCTCAGGATTCAGAGTCTGATGGAGTTCAGACTCTAATCAGAGTTCAGAGTCTCAGCAGCGGAATAAAGATCAGATGCAAGAAAGAAAGAAGACACAAACAATTTTATACAGGTTCCTTCCACAAACCGGAAGTAGTCCTGTCCCCCTTGCACTTCCAAGGAGAGTTTCACTAAAATGTAATATCAAATTACAAGTTGCTCAAACACACAAGTAAGAGACTTCCTTTGCTCAATCACACAAGAATGAGACTTCAGATGCTCAAGCACACAAGCAAGAGACTTTTCAACAATTACAAAGAATTGAAAAGAGTTTTGAATACTTGATATACTATCAGAGGTATTCACAAAACAAAATGAAACAGAACAGACTCTGTTTTCTTAGATACTTAGAAATTCTAAAATGTGATCTTTTGTAAGAATTATCTAAGTTGTTGATGAGCAGATTTTTGCGACTTAGAATATGAGAGAGAATTCACTTCGCGTGTATGTATATATCTAGAACTCTTTTTCTTCATGTCTTCATCTCTATTTATAGAGAGTTTGAGAGACGTTGGAGAAACTGCCAGCTCATCAACTTTTCTTTACTGAAGCTGATTTGACACCTTTGATCCTTAGCTTGATTTGAGGCTTGTACAATGAAATCAAATTCAAATCCATTCCATCAAATAAGGAAAAGTTTCTGCTACAGTTACTGTTATTCTTGTCGTGTATAGAGGACACTGTGCAGAGTTGGTGGTTGCAGGGACACACGTAGACATAGTGGTTGTACTTTTCGTACATTGCCTTTGTCAACGCTTCTTGGTGTCTGAAGAATCTTTGCTCTGGATACCATTTGCTTCTGATGAGTCTGCCTCTGATGAACTTGCTTCTGATGACGTCATCTTCAGAAGCTCTTTCTTCAGACGCATTCTGACTCTGAATTTCCAGGAGCTCTTTCAGTCAGATATTCTTCAAGCTTCAGTTTAGGATTTCCTTTGCTCTTTAAATTTATTCAAACAGAACCTCTTGTAAATAAATCTTTGGTTAATGGTCCTGCACACTTGAATAAATGTTTAGCAAATCCAATTGATAATTTTTAATACCTTGTTATCATCAAAACTTAAGTGGTATACTTGTGAAACACCCTTTGTTCCAACACTTTGTTTGTTTTTGTACATCGTCAGAAGAAGACAAATTGCACTATCAAACTTTGATAGAGGCAGCTACATAAGAGGAAAAATATGATGTGGAGTCTGGATCCCTCAAGATCTTATGATTCTAAAGGTCTTCCAATTCTGATGGAGGTCTTCCAAATCTGATGAGGTCTTCGAAGTCTGATGATCATAAAAGTCTGGTGAGAGTCTTCATCTTCTGAGTAACATCCTTTCTTCTAATCTAAGGCGTTGACTTCTTGTTGACCTTTCTTCAGATTTTCTACCATAGTCTTTGAAAATCACGCTCTTACACATCATCAAAACATTCCTACATATCACCTAACATCTTTGTAAATCAATCATAGCATTTTCGTTTCACAAAGTTCGTTCCATACTCAAAATTTCCAAAGTTCGTCCCATTTTCCTCATGTTTCATAATCAATTCTTTTTCAAAGCAAAGTTATGTTAAATCACTCATATAAGTTCAATTACACTTCAATCAACTAGGTTTAGTTGTTTGGGACTTAAAGGAATGCATTTGAGACCATAAAAGTACAAAAAATATGATTTTCCATGCATAGGGGGGTTGGCACGGTCATGCCATAGGAGCGCTCGGTCTTACCACCAAATCTTGTAAGTTCTGGCATGGTCGTGCCACTCAGGCGCGCAGTCATGCCATCTTGACACGTGAAAAATATTGATTTTTCACTTCCATGTTTTCACGCGTAAAATTATGTTTTTCAAACAATTTCGATCTCGTTTTCACCAAACGTGTCCCAAACACTTATACCATTTATACTCACTCAAAAACATAGTTTTCTAACTCAAAACAATTTAATTCAATCCATCCAAAATGACTTATTTCACAAAAGTGCGTAAAACGACTTTTAGCTCAAAAACCCGATTTTCACCCAAATGATTCCTCACCAAAACTTATCAATTCAAAACAAAATTCTTCTCAATCCAATTCATCATGATAAATCCATGATACCATTCAAAATCATCAAAATCATACTTATCCTCTTTTGACCCATTTTCACAAAAAAATCACCAAAACACAACAACTTAACCAACAACATTCATAACATATAAATCATGAATTCAACATTAATCAACAACAACATCATCATTTTCACCAATTTAAGCTAAAATCTTAAAGTAAACAACTTAACACATATCAAAAATAAAATTTAAGCATCAACAACTAGTTTTCAACAACTTTCACATATCTAAATTCACCATTTAAATCTAAGCACGAAAATTACACATATAATCATCAATTTTCACAAATCAATCAAAACACATATGACCCATAAGGTAAAATTACGATTATAGATTATTAAGTAGAGCAAACTTATCCCCCTTACATTGTTTTCCTTTATGCTTAAGCTAATCACCAAGAATCTTCACTTCCCCTTTGATTCCTAGCTCTCCTCTTCTCTTTGCTTCACTTGGGTCTTTCTGTTCTTTCTTCTATCTTCACTTCTCTCTCAATTCTCTCTATATTTCTTTAGCCTTTCTTTTGTGAAAATGTGAAATGAATAGGTAAACCCTAACTTTATCTCATAAGTTATATATATATATATATATATATATATATATATATATATATATATATATATATATACACACTCCAATAATGGGCTAGGTTAACTCAATTCATAATGGGCCTAAAAACTCTTACCACGTAATTCTAAAAAGTTACTACATACTTAACTCGCTAAAACATCGTATAAGTTACCACTTCAAAATATTTACGCAGAAAAACTATTCACACAAAACTCTAAAATACTATGCGTTCTAAAATTACTAATTTACCCTCGCTCCTCAATTTACGAAAATACCTTAGTCATAAAGATGACCAAAATACCCTTCTCGCCTTAAAATCCACTAATACCAAATCAAACACACAAACAAGCAATTAAACACATATAATAATTAAATAAAATTATCTTAGCGAAAAATGGGTTGTTACAATTGTGTTTCCTTTGAGAGAGTTGTGTTTGGAAGGGTAACGATGAAAAACTCTTTGCAAAGTAGGTGGAGTAAGAAGCGAAAAATGGAAAAATAAATACTTCCTCCTTTTATAGGATTTAGAGCATCTAGATCATCGAAGTCTCAGGAAAGAAGAAATCAAAGGTTTTCGATTCAACGACTATGATATGGCCTCGAACCACGAAGAAAACTCAAGTGGCGCGCGCGTAAAGCGCAAAGCTCAGTGCGCGTGCATACCACAAAGCAGACACGTGGAAAGTAAAAGTGAACAAACTTCACGTCAAGGACTTTTCAATTTGAAGCATCAAATACCAATTGCTCCCGCTAACTCGTATCGAGCGCCACCTTCTTGAGGATGGAATAAATTTCCCACAAATGAAAAACTTCCAAGGCGCCAATGTTTGCAGACGCCCAATCATTCTCCTCTATTTACAGCTAAAAGCCATTGCTTCAGGCATCAATAACTTGGGGGACAACTGTTCTGAACCGGTCATAAGACCAATCACACGATGACACATGGCCTAACTTACACTGCAATAAGGCTCCGCGCACCAGCTTTAAGTTCACCGCATAGCACCCGTGCGTGCCCGCACACGAGGATCACATTACACGTGTCGTCTAACCGTCCCTATTCATACACCGCGAAACCCGGAGGCAGTTAGTCCCAATGTGCGCCTATATATGGGTGATCTGGATTCACCCTGAAGATATGATTCACTTTTCACAACACTTTCTTCACACTATTTTTCAGTTCGATTACTGACTTAACCGTTAGAGTGCTAACGTGCCTGCAATTAGTTAGAACAATGTTTCCTTTCTTAGCAAAGAGTAAGTTCATGCATCATTCATAAAACCTCAAGTCAATGATGGTACAGGGGATCTCAGTCCAAAGGCTCAAACCACAATGTTGACTTCCACGTAGTTTACCTTCATCTTAATACATGGCATTGTCTTTATCGATAACATAAGCTTCAACAAGTTCCAAAGCGTTAACAAGTAGAAAAGAATGTTGACTGGAGTCCATAGCTTTGGCTTAGTCCATAAGCAAAACTTCTCTTATACTTAGAATTTCCAACACACTTAAACACATTTTCCTAAGTGTTCTCATACTTTTTTTTTATTTTTTTATCATCAAAACGTAAGTGCTTTGTTCTTAAACAAATTTTGGTCTAACAAACCAACCATAACACGCATCAATAGTTTAAAATGATTAAACAACAATTAAAAATAAATTAGTTTCTAAAATCATAAATAGACACATATTAGATGATTTAGCTCATGCAATCTCCCAAGACGCCATTATACTAAGGGGATAAATCAAAGATAATAAACAACATTTTTGTGGTTATCATTTATCTTTTGTGATTTTCCCTCTTTCAGCCATCAAAGGATATGCAATTTTTTAAATTCATTAAAAATATAATGAAATCTTATGATCGGTAAACACGACAAATTGGTATACATTCAATAATGATTCTAATATTTTAAAAGGGTTTTTTACAACTTAACAAGGGCCATTTAAAAATATATAAATTACGTAAGTAGACGTCGAGCTTTAAAAATCATAAAGTAATTAATCCATTTGTTAAATATAAAGTGGGAAAATATGGCTGCAATTCTTAAGTTTGTTTGTGTTATGATTATATTTCTCTCCTCATTTATTGTTTCGAAAAGTTTTAATGGTAACAACACGCTTTCTTTTTTTTTTTTTTTTTTTTATCTTTTTAAATTTCCTTCTTTATTTCTAACAAAGTAATTTCATCTCAATTTAATTACATTATTTTATTCTCTTTTTTCATTGAAGTGGGTGGTAGAGATAGATGCTTTAGAGATTCTGATTGTCCAAAACATATGTGCCCATCTCATAAGGTTGTGAAGTGTTTCAAACATCTCTGCAAGTGTCGTAAACCGGAGTTGCAAGTACAACTTAATCCTAAGTGATTTTGTATTTAGTGAACGAACCAAGAGAGTACACAAGTCTTTTAGAATATTACATAATCTATCATTTATTTATTTTGCTGGCATCCAATAATTGAATTTTTATCGTTCTAATTTCAAGAACCTTGTAGTAATAATGGGTTTGTACTCTAAGATGATGGTAATGAAATGAAATAAGATAGTAAATAATATCATTAAGATTGTCTTTTTGTCTCTTAATTTTAGAGATATCGCCATTTTCTTTTCAACTTTACCACGCATCAAGATATGTTTAATAGTTAAGTTGAAAAATAGTTTTTAGCTTACCAATAATCCTATACTTTTATATTCATGTTATAATGTTTTCATACTTGTAATTGTTCTCAAACATCGTTTCTATTTCTCTTACATTTTATTATTTTTAAGAAGCTCGGAGTGTTTGCTTGCTTCTAAAAGATATGGAAAACTAAAATCTCAATACAAAATTATAATTGTTTATTGCAATAGTTTTACATGTCTTAATTAAATGTTTAATTTTGTGTGTTGTATTCAAATTAAATTAGAATGTTTATCCATGAGTCTCTGAACCAAGCCCAGTTTTCCTTGTGTTAAACAATAACTTGTAATGTAAAGTTTACATATACTAGTATTTGTTAAAGAACTATAGTAAAGACTAAAGAGCTAAGTATCCCTAATCAAATACAAACTTTAAGTATTGTTATTATATATGATGATAAATTTGGCAAGTGCATCAAGTGTTTTCAAGTAATAAAATTGTAAGTTATCGTTTTCAAGTAGATTATTGTTTTCAACTCTGTGATTAGTTAAACTTATAATAAAAGAAATAAATTTGGGGTTTTTTAAAAGATTGTTTTTTTGCGAATAAAAAATAATGGTTTGAAACATATTGATGAAGACGATTAATTAGATTATTTGAATACCTCTTATACGTCCTTATCGGATATCTTATGTTCTTAGATCAAAGACTATTTAATATTTATAATCACGACACCAAACAAAGTAAGACATGTTCCAGCTACGGTTCCATAGACCCCTGCATGCAATATTCCTGCTCTAAATCTAATAGGGACATATTTTCTCACGAGTGTTTGAGAACTTTAAGCATAGTCACACAAAGAGTGCACTTAACAAGATTGAGCGCTTGTTGTTAAGCATAGTCACACAAAGAGTGCACTTAACGAAAAACAAACAGATCAAGGAAAATAGAAAAGACAGAAATGTAAATGGTACAATAGGTTTGTTAACCCAGTTCGGTGACAAACACACCTACTTTGGGGGCTACCAAGTTAGGAAGAAAATCTACTAGTGTAGTCTAGTTCTAAGTTATCAGCAAACTCCATGTTTACAACTTATCACCTAGACACTACCTATACTGACTTCAACCTAGGAACTCCTAGATCTGAGATCACATCTCACTCCCACTCAATCACACACCCTGTGATTATATGATTACAAACAATATCATGAAGACACCTTCAAAACACAAACTAACTTCGTGCTTCAAAGATTAGGAATAGAAGACACACTTACAACTCAATAATACAGTCATATACTTGCATCAAGGTGATACAAGAAAGGCTCACAATAAAACAATGACTCAAAACCCTAAAAGCTCTAATATGAAATGACGGCTTTAATCGTTGAATTAGTTTTTGCATCCTTGTATAAATACTCTAAAGAAGTACGGGCTGAATTGACTTGTTGGGATTCAGAAACACTACAAATCCAAGAGTTGATCCGCTTCACAAGAATCAGAAACAAACAGGTCGTTTCCTAAAATGTCGGAACATCTTTAAGAACAACTAATGCACATCCAAAGTTTCCTAAAATATTGTCACTACTTTAGGAAATAATCACATAGTTGATTATGGAAAACAAAGCACGCGTCTTGGCCAACAAGTAAATAGGCGTGGATTCCTTAATTAGATAAAGTGCACATAAATCATGACACATAAACAGGGCACACTGAATCGTACCCAAATGTTGAAACATTGTGTCCAACATCTTGCTTGTATATTTATTTTAGCAATGATGAGGCCAATATACAAATAACCAACAATCTCCCCGTTTGGAATTTAATTGGCTAAAACAAACTGAGGCCATAGAGACAAACTAGATGGTCTTCAAATCATCAAAATCACAACCATGAAGAAAGGACCATACCATACAGATAAACTAAAGAGATACCACATAAATAATTCTTCAGTCAACAACATAATCATACCGACATGAAAAAGTAAAAGACAACTCATAAAACCACTTCCAATTCTTCAAAAAATATCTTCAACAGGAACATGGTCAGAGAAGAAAATTGTGGAGTATCACTAAAGACAAATAGAGGCATGCAGCAGCGGAATCAGAAAATATCTTTGCCTCACAAATAAAATAAAACCAGAATGAGAAAAATAAATTCCCACACACACAAGCAACTTTCACCTAGGTGTTTCAACATTCTTTACCACATCCTGATTATCACAACCAAACACACCTCATAGTATCACTTCCCCTCAAAGAATCAACCACTAAGTGACTATTAACACATAAATTCCTACTACTCCCCCTGATTATATGCATACATAGAAAATAACACTCCACAAACAGTTAGACAAATGTCTTAACATCAGGCACAACATTAACATATAAACTGTCAAGTGCCTACAACTACTGCACCTAACTACTCCCCCTTTTTAGCCATAAATTATGACAAACTAACCATGCATGCAGTAGCAGAAAACAAAGAACAGTTTTTATAAACCACTTCATCTATTCCATCACACCTTTTCGCTTCACCTTCTTTTATAAGTTTCAAAAAAGGAACTTCTCTTATCATTTTCAAAGATATTTATTTTTAACTTTTTTTGAAGTTTCCTTTGAAGATGGCGATGGCGATAGGGAAGAACAATGATGTTTGAATCAGACAAAGGCTCTCACCATGTGAAGAATCGTGTTAGCCATTCTATTTTCATTTGTCATTAACATCTTTCATGATGACTTTGTATGTAAAAGAGTATGATCAACATGTTTATATTTTGATTTCTACCAATATGATACTTTGACTACTATCAATATGATTTTTCTGTGTAATTTATCTAATGTATGGTACGCATTAACATGTTTAGAAATGACTCTATAATTTATCAGTACGATTTACATGCATGTTCCTAATTTATAGAATAAAGGAAAATGACTATATTTTCATTATGAAATAAGATTTTACAAAATAAGAATATTTAGAATAAATGATTTTGTTTTTGAAAGAATTTGGTTTTGGTAAATGATCGTACCTGACCAGAAGGTGACTATCGGTGCTTTAAATGTGGTGGTTTGAGTGGTGGTCGAATGCGTCAAAAGTTCTTCTTGGAACGGCGGGGGGTATGTACCTATAGGCGCCCCGACGCTCAAGTTAGCAGAGATCAGAGAGTGAGGGTTTAGAGGAAAGATAGATTCTACCTTGGGGACTAGTAAGAGTCCCCTATATATAGAGGTGGAGGATTGAATAACCGTTGTAATGGCACACCTGGGTCCGGCGGTTACGAAATCGTGGGAAGTGTAACTGCTAGAGAAATAATTGCGGGAACGTGCAAAGAGACGTTGTGGCTCGTTTGAACCGGTCTGGTTTGCTCCGTGCACCCCTTCACGGAGAAGGGGTATGTCACAAGTAAGTTTGCCAAACGTGGAGTTTGGGCTTGGGATTGTATTGGGCCTAAGTAAATGGGCCTAAAGTCCTTTTGACCGGTCTAGAATAGTAGCCCCCCAAGTCGTTGCTCTTGATGAAGAGTGATGACTTAAGCGCGGGCAGGATTTACTAATCACAGATGGTGTAAAAGGGGATTAACTTCGTATTCAGCGGGTGAATAGAAATGGAATTTATGATCTCCTATATGTTTCGAAGCTTTCTCGGCCTTCCTAGATAGAGATTGTTAGTCCTGTCGGAATTGCCTTGCAAGTTCTCCACTAGAGAGTGGGTCGAGCTGAAGAGACGTGTGAGAATGTCTTGAATGTTAGGGACCGTTTGTCTTGGGAAGCTACGTTGCCATGCGGATAGGGAGGGTGTGTGTAGGGACGCGCTAGCTCATGTCCTTAGCATATTTGTTTTTTAGCCATACAGGTTCGACGGTTTAGTGATTTGTGTTCGGCATAGGGATGCTCGTTTGTCTCTAGTCAGATGGAAAGATTCTCTCGTCAAGAAGTTTGGTCGATTGTCATTATGCAATAAATGTCCATGTCTCGAGGGAAAGATTGAGGAGACATGACCTTTGGTTTCTGAGCGACACGTGTAAAGGCTACTCTGGCACTTGAGTGCCTATTGTTGGAGTAAGCCCTAATAGCCAATCTATATTGATTGAGTTTTGCTTTGTATCATGATATTGATATAAATATATATATTATTAATATATAATAATAAGGCATTGCTTTATTGTTTTTGTTTTGTTTAAAAATAATAAAGTCCCTAAAATAGTTAGTCCGTTTAATGGAACATTAAGTATAACTTAATTGTGATATCTCATTAAACATAAGGACACCATTCTTAAAGTAACCGTAGTCAAGATTTATAGTGAGGTGGGATATCATTAAAGCATAGACACTATTATGTGGATAGACTGATGATCACATCTTATAGATCATGGATAAAGAGTTATCAAGTCTTCACTTAGATATAAACATTACGAGTAATATTTATATTGGATTGACCCACCATGAGAATACTATATAGTAAATGTTATGAAAAGTGTCATAATATATTCTCATTGTGATAATGGTGTATTCCACCCTTTGACCTGAAACCACTTTGTACCCGATGTTGGAGTCGAGTGCTTTGTCACCATTCAAACGTTGTCTGTAACAAGATGACTATAAAGTTGGTTGATGGGTACTCCACGAATCATGTTGCGGGACATGAGTGACCTATATGGTATTTGCCCCTCCTACATAACAGGAGAAATGTCTACAGGCCCAATATTGAACTGGATGGAATTTTCTTGCATTTTGTCTTCCGACAAAGAGAGGAACAATGTTCTTGACATTCTATCTTCCGACAAAGCGGGGAATGATCTTCTTGACATACCCTCTTCCGACAAAGCGTGGAATGATATTCTTGACAATCCGTCTTCCGACAACCGGGGAATGACACTCTTGAGAAAAAGAAACTTGAGTGACGTCTCGTAATCCAACAAGCCGGGAGATGACACTTCTAAGATATGGTTAAAAGCAAGACTCAGGGTGGTTAATGCAATTATGTATGAATGATACTTGTGTGCATGTTGTATATGCATGAATGTATGAATGTATGTTTGTATGTATGACACTTGTATTTGTAACACTTGATGATTGTATATGACTTGATGAGATAAGATTGGACAAGTAAGATGGGAAGTAGACTGACATCGCAGTACAACCACTCGACAACTCATACTGATGAACAAGCATAAGTGTTTTAGCTTCTCTAACCTTCTTGCTACCTTTATAGTTCATACTGAAGTCACTGGTCAGAATCAGTTAGATTACAACATCTAAAGTGATGTTCAGATTCTAAATGCAGCGGACAAACACACACACACACACATAGAGAGAGAGAGAGAAGAAAGACACAAAGCAATTATACCGGTTCCTTCCACAAACCGGAAGTAGTCCTGTCCCTCTTGCACTTCCAAGGAAAGTTCACTAAAATATAATATCTGATTACAAATGCTCACTGCTAAAACTAGCAAGAGACTTCAAATTACTCAAACACAACTGCAAGGATTTCCTATGCTCCTGAGCACAATTAATAAACTTTTATGTTCAAGCACAACTGCAAGAGACTTCTAATCAAAAAGAATTACGAAGAAAAATGTTTGAAGTTGAACACTTGATATACAATCAGTGGTGTTCACAATACAAATCAGATACATACTCTTAAGACTCTAGAATTTCTAAGATATGAGCTTTGATAAGAAATTCTAAGTGAACTTTTTAATGCAGAACAATTTCAGCAGAGTTTTGGCACGTTATAAATTCTTGCTCAGTCTTGCCATTATCTAAGTCTTCACTCCTTTATATAGAGGTGTGAAAGAGATGTTGTGAATTGCCAGCACATCAAAATAAGAGTCGTTTGAAGCCTTGATCAATTACCAATGATCTTTTGCCTGATATGGTTATTGTCCTATGAAGGAACAATTTCAAATCCATTCCATGTATGTAGAAACATTGTTGCAGGCAGAGATGTTATCCTTGTCTTGTAGCAGAGACACAACCTGAGTAGTGGAGATAGTGGTTGAACACTTCGTACAATTGTACTTTGTCAACGCTCTTCAAAGAACAAGCATCTAATGCCTTGAAATCCTTTTAAAATAGTCGTTGCTTCACTTTTCCAGTCTTCTACAGTGCTTAGACGAGATTAAATGTTTTGACAACCTTTGAAGCTTTAAGTCTTGCATCTTCTGATGAACTACAACTTCTGGTGATCTTCCGCTTCTAATAATCTTCAGCTTCTGATGAGATGCTTCTGATGAACTTGCTTCTGATGACGTCATCACTTCAGGAGCACTTTGTCTTCAGGAGCAGTTTGATTTCAGGAGCAGTTCTCTTCAGGCGCTTTAAGCTTCCTTTTTGTTGATTCCTTTGCTCTCTTTTGTTCTTCCATAACCTAATAATGATCTCAAATTTTTGTCTATGGTCTTGTACACTTGAACAAATATTAGCATATCCAATTGACAATTTTTAATACCTTGTTATCATCAAAACTCTCAAGAGGTAGTGTTAAACACATTTTGTTCCAACACATAGGAGGACAAATATGACGTGGAGTCTGGGTCCCTCAAGATCTTCTAATTCTAGAGGTCTTCCAATTCTGATGGAGGTCTTCCAAATCTGATGAGGTATTCAAAGTCTGGTTATCTTCAGAGTCTGGTGAGAGTCTTCATCTTCTGAGTAACATCCTTTCTTCTAATTTAAGGTGTTCACTTCTTGTTGAACTTTCTTCAGATTTTCTACCATAGTCTTTGAAATTAATGCTCTTACACATCATCAAAATATTCCTACATATCACCTAACATCTTAGTAAATCAATCATATCATTTTTGTTTCGCAAAGTTCATTCCATTCGCAAAATTTCCAAAGTTCGTCTCATTTTCCTCATGTTTCATATTCAATTCTTTTTCAAAGCAAAGCTATGTTAAATCATTCATATAAGTTCAATTACACTTCAATTAATTAGGTTTAATTGTTTGGGACTCAAAGGAATGCACGTGGGACCATAAAAATACGATAAATCTGAGTTTCCACGCATAGGGGGGTTGGCACGGTCATGCCATAGGGGCGCTCAATCGTAACACCAAATTCTTTAAGTTCTGGCGTGGTCATGCCACTCAGGCGTACAATCGTTCAATCTTGACACGTGAAAAATTCTGATTTTTCACTTCCACGTTTTCACGCGTAAAATTTTGTTTTTCAAACAACTTTCAATCTTGTTTTTAGCAAACGCGTCCCAAACACTTATACCATTTATAATCACTCAAAAAAGTTGTTTTCTAACTCAAAACAACTTAATTCAATCCACCCAAAATGACTTATTTCACAAAAGTGCTTAAAACGACTTTTAGCTCAAAAACCAGATTTTCACCCAAACGATTCCTCATCAAAACTTATCAATTCAAAACATAAATTCTTCTCAATCCAATTCATCATGATAACTCCATGATACCATTCAAAATTATAATTCTCCTCTTTTGACCCATTTTCAAAAAAAATCGCCAAAACACAACAACTTAACCAAACATAACATTTCTCACAACCCATTTCATGGATTCTCAACACAAACATATACCCAACAACATTCATAGCATATAAACCATGAATTCAACATTATTCAACAACAACAACATGATCATTTTCATCATCTTAAAGGTAAACAACTTAACACATATCAAAAATAAAATTTAAGCATCAACAACTAGTTTTCAACAACTTTCGCATATCAAAATTCACCATTTAAATCTAAGCACTAAAATTACACATATAATCATCGATTTTCACAAATCAATCAAAACACATATGGCCAATAAGCTAAAATTATGATTATAAATTATTAAGTAGAGCAAAATTATTCCCCTTACCTAGTTTTCCCTTATGCTTAAGCTAATCACCAAGAATCTTCACTTCCCCTTTGATTCCTAGCTCTCCTCTTATCTTTGCTACACTTGGGTCTTTCTGTTCTTTCTTTTATCTTCACTTCTCTCTCAATTTTCTCTATATTTCTCTAGCCTCTCTTTTGTGAAAATGTGAAATGAATAGGTAAACCATAACTTTATCTCATAAGCTATCTATATATACTCCAATAATGGGCTAGGTTAACTCAATTCATAATGGGTCTAAAAACTCTTACCACTTTATTATAAAAAGTTACTACATGCTTAACTCGCTAAAACATCGTATAAGTTACCACTTCTAAAATATTCTGCATTCTAAAATTACTAATTTACCCTCGCTCCTCAAACTACCAAAATACCTCAGTCATAAAATTGACCAAAATACCCTTCTCGCCTAATCCACTAATACCAAATCAAACACATAAACAAACAATTAAACACATATAATAATTAAATAAAATTATCTTAGCGAAAAACGAGTTGTAACAATTGTGTTTGCTCTGAGAGAGTTGTGTTTGGAAGGGTAACGATGAAAAACTCTTTGCAAAGTAGGTGGAGTAAGAAGCAACAAATGAAAAAATAAATCCTTTTATATGATTTAGAGCATCTAGATCGAAGGCTCATGAAATAAGAAATCAAAGGTTGTGCTCGTGATTTTTGGGTATCAATCGATTAATTGGTTTTGAACCTTTAATCTTTGAACTCTCAACTTTTATTCGTGGGAAGGGAAAAAGTGAGTAAAAACCCTTATGAGATCAAGGTCCTGGGGTTGGTTACAAATATGGAAGGTGTTAAGCACCCTAAACGACTTTGGTACTCCGAATGAGCCTCTTGCCTAAATTATCTTGTGCTAATTACTTGCTTATTTATTTTGTAAAATATTGCGTAAAGTCTAAGTGAAAGAATGGAGGGAGAAGAAGTATGTTTTTTTTTTTTTATTGATTTGGAAAGGCACGAGTCTTTTGCCCACATACCCACAAGTGGGATCAAAATCATGTAGTTCACCTCCAAAATTTATTTGGTGGGTTGTGTTGATTTTAGAGTTTTTGAAAATGGATTTTTAGAAGGGTTGCGAGACCTCAAGGTATAGAAGAATAAAATGGTGTGAAGTTGGTTGATTTTAATTACAAGAAAGTAAGTCTAAATGTAGATTAAAATTGATTAAAAGTTTGAGACACCTTATCGGGAAACTTCTCCATCTCCTCTTCTTCAGTTTCAGACAAAGGAACTCAAAGTTGGGAGAGAGTACAGGGTTAAAGTGTTCAACGGGTTCATTAATGCATGATTTGATTATTGATTTTGACAAATAAATGAAAGTTATAATTATGCAGATATGATTAAAGAAAAACAATTTTTTAATTTTTTGTATTACCATTTTTTCCAGAAAAAACACAAAATAAAAACAAAGTCGGGATCAAAGCGACTTTTTAATTAATGATGAAAATACATAAAGCAAAAAAGCCCTAAACAAACTAACTTTCGCCTCGGGTGGGACAAAAGGACTTTTTTTTTTTTTTGAAAAACATAAAGCAACAAACAAACATATTAATAGAACAAATGAGTGGTAGAAAGAAACATCAACAACGACCCAATTGCAGCTAAACATTCCATGTGGCAACAATAGGTACCAAGATCTGATAACGGATTAACCTGCACATTCAAATTCAAACTCTTCGAAAGGTATCAGGTTTTTACGGACCAACTTCTGAACTACCTTTTGAAATGCAAAACAGTGATCAATATCATGACCTGGTGCCCCTTGATGGAAAGCACAAAAGAGGTCGGGCATGTATCGGGCTGTCAATTTTGTTGGTACTAGAGGAGGTGTCTGGGTGTATATCAACTTCCTTTCAAGTAACCTTGGAAATAAATCTGTATACTTCATTGGAATCAGATCGATATGTATTCTTGGAGCATGTTGTCGAAGCTGTTGTTGATTTTGTTGAAACTGGGGGTGATAACCCGGATTTCGAACAGCAGTCATCATGGGCTTAATATTAACCGAGTGAGAAGACAGATATTGTTGTTGACCTTTGATGACATGCTGTCATTACGTAATTTTTATGTATATATTATCATATTATGGAGTCACAAGGCAACTTAAGCAGCAAGAAAAGCAAGAAAAAGCAAGAAAACTGAAGAATGTCGAAGTCACAAAAACGTGTCACGCTAGCTCAAAAACGTGACACGTTTTCACAAGTCAGAACGCTTGATTTTGGAAGAAAGGAGAACGTGTCACGTTGGCAAAAACGTGACACGTTTTGTGAAACCCTAATTTTGTTTCTTGTTACATAAGGAAAAAACGTGTCACGTTTTACTTAAAACGTGACACGTTTTGGGCGAATTTCTGGGCCTATTTAAGCTGAAGTCTTTTCCGAAAACAAGGGTTACGAATCTTGGAGAGCAAAGTGCGATTTGGACATCAAGGCGACTGCAAGGAGGACGATTTCTTCATCCTTTTACCAGTTACATGTATGTTCTAATGATTCAATTGATTATGCTATTTGTAAACATCATTATGAGTAGCTAAATCTCTTAGAGATTGGATCCGAGATGATTCTGTGTAAACCCTAATTGAATATTATGTTGCTGTGATGAAACTCCATTCTATATTAATGATTATTTAAGTCTTTATTCAATTCAATTGTTCTTAATGCTTTTTATATCCTGATCAAATATAAACATGTTTTCGTGAGAATGAATGACTACTGACCCTAGCTTTCAACTTAGACTTAATTGAATTGTTCTAATAAACATGGTTAGTCTAGGAATGGATAATCGTTTATTAGTGATATTAGGTTAACGTGCTTAAACCTTCGAGAATTATTAACTCACCTAAGGGATTAGGGGTTGTAGTTTAAGAAGAGGGCCCCAACTCAAGGGATTGATTAGGGCTATTTAGTTAACTATCGTGGGACTTAAAGAATCGTTAATAGGATTAGAGTACAGTAACCAATTAGGGGTGACATAGATGATTCAAAGATCCGATCTCATCTCTCTCCATATTTTCTAAACAAACTTTATTTCTTTGTTACTTGTTATAAAAACAAACCAAATCTTCCGCCTAGTGGCAAAACAAATATAACCTTTTTACATCCTATTGCATAACGAAACTAACTTATTGCGATTAAAAACAATCCTCGTGGGAACGATATTTTTACTACTTCGATAGTATTTGGTGCACTTGCCAAACGTCTATCAACCTTGTTGATACTAGGGCTGGTAACCCGGATTTTGAACAGCAGCGACTAAAGAGTGAGAAGTAAGATACTGTTGTTGACTTAGCACTTTTAGATCTGGGTCATCGAAGAACCAGGCGTTATTCTCAATCAACTTCTGAACTTCTTCCTTCAAAGGATGGCACTGCTCAGTGTCGTGACCTGGTGCCCCTTGATGGAAGGCACAAAAGAGGTCAGAGCGATACCAAATAGGCAGCACATCCGACACTTGAGAAGATGGCCTGGTTTGAACAAGATTCTTCTTAAGAAAGATGGGAAGCAAATCTGCATATTTCATAGGTATTGGGTCAAATTTTGATGCTCTCCGAACTTGGTTATGAAGAATAAACTGCTGAGGAACCTGATTTTAAAGGATAACTTGTCGAGGAACCTGTTGTCTAGGCCGTTTTGGGCACAAAGGCTGATCTTGCGTAACCGTCAACGAGGATACCAAGCTAGTTAACTTTTCTACCTCGGCCTGAAGTACTGTTACCTCTCGACGAAGCTCATGGACCTCTTGCTCAAGCCGATCCATCTTTTGTGTTTGCACGAGTGTTTGCATATGCGAGCCGAGTTTGGACGAAGACATCGGACCACTTTATTGATGGAAAGACCTTTTGTAGACAGAAACAAAGTATGAGACACAAACTAGAAACTATGAATGCAACATGATGCATGATATGTTTATGCAAAAAGGTAGAATTTTTTTTTGAAGGGCTTATCAAAGTTTATTGTAAACATTGTAGACGAACATGGTTTCATTTGAACATTGTATAGATATTGAAATAAGGGTCCTCTTTCAAAAGGTAAGAACGAAACCGAGGAAGAAATTCTTAACAAAAGCAAAAGCTTAAAGTTTTATTTCTTGGTGTTCTTTCTTACAAGGTCCGTTCATCCGTGATGTTTACAAAAAACTTGTCTAAGTCCTTCGATTTTTAATGAGAAAAAGGTTTTTCATGAATGGATGCATGTATGCATGATTATGCTAAAGAACATAGAAAACAAGGTGAGGTTAAGTTCCACAATGTTGGAGTCAAGGGTAACAACGCCATTAGGTAAGGACTATGGTTTCAATTGCGCTTGTAACACGGGTTCTACCAAATTACAACCACCCTTGTGAATGTATCGGTGTTCAGGACTGCTCCTAGTCAAATACTTATTCACAAGGAGGTCTAGTTTGAGTGTAGTATTACGTATGAACTAAATTCAAGACTGCTCTTGGTTTAGCCACCGCACTACGTCCTAAAAAGGCCAAGATGGGTTACGGGTGATCTAAAGGTTCTCAACGTTCGACGGACTTCAAAAATAATAGAGCCAATCACGACTGCTCATGACGACGTCATATCACTTTGAGAGTCCTCCGTTGAGTGGGGTTACATTACATGCACACATAGCACAGGACCGGTCCTGGTATGGCACTATGATCGTACCCCGTCCTATCTTATATTTCACTCAAGCCCAGGTGTAGGACTTATCTCACCAATCAAATTTAAAATTAAACAAGTAAGCATGTATTTACAAGGCATAAGAAATAATAAAGCACAAGTAAAGAAAGGTAAGATAGGCCTAACCCACTTAGGAAATTTTGTTCCCCAATGAAGTCGCCATTTCTGTGCTCGCAATTTTTGGGTATCAATCCATTAATTGGTTTTAAACCGTCAATCTTTGAACTCTCAACTTACTCTCAACTTTTATTCGTGGGAAGGTGAGTAAAAACCCTTATGAGATCAAGGTCCGGGGGTTGGTTACGAATAGGGAAGGTGTTAAGCACCCTAAACGACTTTGGTACTCTGAAGGAGCCTCCGTCCTAAATTATCTTGTGCTAATTACTTGCTTATTTATTTTGTAAAATATTGCATAAAGTCTAAGTGAAAGAATGGAGGGAGAAGAAGTTTTTTTTTGTTTTTTGTTTTTAATGATTTGGAAAGACACGAGTCTTTTGGCCACATACCCACAAGTGGGATCAAAATCATGTAGTTCACCTCCAAAATTTATTTGGTGGGTTGTGTTGATTTTAGAGTTTTTGAAAATGGATTTTTAGAAGGGTTGCGAGACCTCAAGGTATAGAAGAATAAAATGGTGTGAAGTTGGTTGATTTTAATTACAAGAAAGTAAGTCTAAATGTAGATTAAAATTGATTAAAAGTTTGATTAAGGAAATAAAGGAAAAAGATCACTTGGGTTAAATTCCAAGGTTTCTTGAGAAAATATTTTTGGTGTTTTGATTATTTGATTTGTTGTTTGAAAATTATGATTTTTTAGCTAACGGTAAAAAACTATACGTAAAACGTAACGGAAAAGCGTAAAAATAAATACCGAGGATATTGGATCCCATAGTAAAATCTCAAACCTAAAATTACTAATTGTTCAATTTTTAAGGTACTCATATTAGTCAAGTTTTTATCCTAGTTTGTCGCTAATTCATTTTTCATCCTCGATTGAGGTTATGACATAAACGGTAAACAAGTGTGTGATGTTGTCGGGGTATGTGTCGGTGCATATTCTTATTATTGGATATCTACATGGGACCTAGATACATGCTAAAGTCTCAAGCAAAATATAAATGACAACAAAAATAAAATGCGGAAAATTAAATTACATCAAGTCCTAAATACACGCTAAAAATAATGACAATTAAAATAAATGACAAGAATTAAAATATGCATGAGATGATGAAGAATAATAAAATGCAAATGTAAAATGAAAATAATAAAAAACAATAAATATAAATTAAATCAAATCACAATATTTTTGTAAGTTTTTTTGGAGGAATTTATTTAAGTAAGAGAGGTGCAGAAGATGAAAATAGTGGTAAAAATAGTAAAACAGTAGAGAAAAAAATCAAAAGAAAAATGGGCTCAGACTGGATAGATCTAGTCGTCTGATGAATCAGAAGGTTCAGATCTAATCACAGTGAAACTCATCACAGCCAAAAGATCAAGATCAAAGGGAAAAGAGCGAAGGTTCATAGTAACGGTACCAAGGGCGCTGCACAGGGACCAAACCGGAATTATCGCTTGCCGTCAAATCTTAGATCTGACGGCCTAAGCCTGAAGGTACATGATAAGGTCACAGGCAACACAAACACTTGATTCGCACTAAAAAAGGAAGTATAAATAGCAATCAGCAGATGAAAGCTTCATTTTAAACAAACACTCTCTCACTAAAAAAAGTTTGCTCTCCTTCTCTCATTAAACATTTGGATCTGAGGAGAAGAAGATAGGTGGCCGGAATTCCTCCGGCACGGCGGTCGGCCGGCGATGCCACCGTGCCGGATTATAAAATTCCTATTTCCTTAAAAAAAATTACAGTTTTTGAAAGCCCCTTCCTCTACTCGATTTCGAAAATGATTTTTTAAAAACAACTCTTAATACTTGCAGATCTACAAAAAAAAAACGGAAGGAACATTGATACTTAACCTCTTTCCAATTCGGTTCCGTTTGTTCCCTTTTCTTCTCTTTCTATCTGGTCCGATCTGTTCTTGTTCTTCACAGTTTCAATTTGGCTCATTGCTTCTACTTTTATTCACCTTCCGTTTGTTCCCTTTTGTTTGGCTAGTGTTTGTACAGTGGTTTCTGTAGATTCAGAAAAAATAGTGGTGTTTTGGTATGTGTGGTTCGATGTTGTTATGTATAGGTGAAATGTGTTTGTGGAATTATGAATGAATATGATGATTTGTGTTGTTGGAGAAATTACTACGCATCAGTGTTCTTGAGGTTTTCCAATGAAAAGTGGTTTTTGATTCATTTTCTTTGTGTGCCGATTTTGGAAGGTGTTTGTGTGAACTTCAGTGCCCTTCATCATTGGATCTGACAGTGTTATTTATATTGGACCGAATAGGGTTAAGATGGAAAATATTAGACCAAAATACCCTTGGCTTCGACAACACTCTATAGATTGGACTAAAAAAGAAATGGACTAAAAACAAAACAAATAATAATATGTATATATAAAAAACAACGAAAATTAAAATACAATAATAAAAAAACCATAAGAAATCAAAAGAAAAGAAATAATAATAAAAATGTAATTAAAACTGTTCCTTCGGAACCAAAAAATGAGGTATTTTAAAATACCTCTCTGTCGAAATTTCGTCTGAAACGGCCACACTTCTCGGCGAACGAAATTTTCAAAAGCAAATAAAAACGAGAAATAAAAATGCAAGTGCGAAGAGTTTTAAAAAAGAAAATTAAATTGAGAATTAAGGCTTAAATATTTGACTCGTCCCTGCAAATATGCCTCGTTTGAGTTATGGTCCTTGTAAAAAAAAAATTCAGAAATCCATCCTCGCAAAATTTTCTGTCTTTTAAAAAAGTCCCTGGGCCCATTGATGTTGCAAGGTGGCACTCAGATGCTGACGTGGCGCATGCTGACTGTACATAATTGCACACTTGGCATTAAAATTGATTTAAAAATGTAAAAACAATTTAAAATATTTGGAAATTAATTTTCGAAATATAAAAAAAGAAAAAAACCGAAATTAATAAAAAAAAATCAGTTTATTTTTTTAAATAAAAAAATATGGATTTTAATTTTCCAAATTAAAAATAAAAAAAGTAGAAAATATTTTTTAAAAATTATAAAAACAAATTCGAAATTAAAATAAAAGTTTTTTTTTATTTTTTTCGGAAATTAATTTTTGTAAATTAAAAAAAACAAAAAGTTACATAACATTTTTTGAAAATTTTTAAAAAATTAGAAAATTTATCTTCAGATTTTTGTTTACAAATTAAAAATAATTTATAAATTTTAAAAAAAATAAAAAATACATATTCAAAAATCTGGAAAAAAATTCAGAATAAAAAAACCAAAAATAAATTATATTTTTCAAAAATTACGAAAAAAAAAATTTCATTTGTTTTTTTAAATTAGCAGTATTTTTTTTAAAAATAATTTGGAAATTATTTTTCGTAATTTACATAATTTCAAAAACTATTTTTTTATTTTTGGAATTTTTTTCATAATTTTTATATAATTAAAATAACGTTTTTTTTTAAAAAAAAAAACAGAAAATATTTTTTTTAAAAATTAATTAATTCTTTTTAATTTTGAAAGAAAATCTGAAAATAAATTGCCTAATTTTTTAAAAAATTTCAAAAAATGTTATGTAACTTTTTGTTTTTTTTTTATTTACGAAAAAAATAAAAGAATCTTTTATTTTAATTTCGAATTTGTTTTTATAATTTTCAAAAAATATTTTCTAATTTTTTTCTTTTTAATTTGGAAAATTAAAAACCATATTTTTTTTTATTAATTTCGATTTTATTATATTTTTATTTCGAAAATTCATTTCCATAAATTTTAAATTGTTTTTACATTTTTAAATTAATTTAAATGCCACGTCATATGCCATGTGGACAATTATGTACAGTCAGCATGGGCCACATCAGCATCTGAGTGCCACCTTGCAACTTCAATGGGCCCAGGGACTTTTTTAAAAGACAGAAAATTTTGCAAGGATGGATTTCTGAATAATTTTTTTACAAGGACCAAAACTCAAACGAGGCATATTTACAGGGACGAGTGTAATATTTAAGCCTGAGAATTAAAGTACGAACGCGACGAGTGTTAAAGTACGGTTAAAATGCAGATAAAAATGCTAATAAAAAGGGGATTGAAGACGAATGAAATAAGTTTTAAAAAGCACATAAAATGATGGTTAAACGGAAGACCCTGGTCAAAATTTGGGGTATGACAAAGGTCTTCAATTCAACGACTAAGATATGGCCTCAAACAACGAAGACACTCAAGTGGCGCGCGCCGTAAAGCACAAAGCTTAGTGTGCGTGCATACCACAAAGCAGACAAGTGGAAAGTAAAAGTGAACAACCTTCACGTCAAGGACTTTTCAATTTGAAGCATTAAATACCAACTACTCCCACTAACTCATATCGAGTGCCACCTTCTTGAGGATGGAATAAAATTCCCACAAATGAAAAACGTCCAAGGCGCCAATGTTTGCAGACGCCCAATCATTCTCCTCTCTTTACGACTAAAAGTCATTGCGCCATAAAGGCATCAACGACTTGGGGGACAACTGTTCTGAACCGATCATAATACCAATCACACGATGACACATGGCTTAACTTACAATGACATAAGGCTTCGCGCCTGATGGAACACACCATCTTTAAGTTCACCGCATCTTACACGAGCGCGCCCCTGCACGAGGATCACACTACATGTATCGTCTAACCGTCCCTAATCACACGTCACGAAACCCGAAGGCAGTTAGTCCCAATGTGCGCCTATATAAGGGTGATCTGGATTCACCCTCAAGATATGATTCACTTTTCACAACACTTTCTTCACACTCTTTTTCAGTTCGATTACTGACTTAAGCGTTGGAGTGCTAACGTACCTGCAAGCACGTTTCATCACACCGCGAAGACTCGTCACTACCGTACTGAAAACTGTCAGCGTCACACCAAAGCATTTTCCGCCACTGTTGCCACTCATCCATCCTAACCTGGAGTTGAGCATAATTTATCGTAAATAAGAATGTATGGTGAGTTTGGATATGACACTAGTATTGAGCATGGGATAATGGAAACTCTGCGTAATGCAAAGAAAATAAATAGAGGTTCCAAATTGTGTAGGTTATACATGTTAAATGGCTTTCCTGTTTTTTGCAATGCATCTAAAACAAGACAAAACATGCATGATAGTTATGAGATATGTGGTTTTTATCTGTTGCATGTTGGTGACATGGGTTTAGTTGGACTTGATGAACAACGTTTTCTAGGTGATCGAACTGAACTAAAAATGTTATAAACAGACACCAACCTTGAAAGGCAATGGTAACAATATACATTAAATATTAAACATCACTATAAAAAAAGAGTGGTAAAAATATTCGGTTAGCTCTTGAAGATAGAAATTTTTTGAGTTGTACGATTTATAAGGTAAACGACATAGTTGATGTACCCATTTTGAAGTTGTTTTGGATAATACTCAGTTTGATATGGAGTCTTCCATTAGTGGGACTAGAATAAGATAAGCAATAGTAACTTTAAGCTATTTGGTAAGAGATAGGGAAGCCAGGGATAATGTTACAAAAAAAGTGACACGGCTATGGAGACCTTGCGTGTTATGCTTTAATTTTGGAGACATTGAGCCTCTTAATGAATTTTTCATAAGTCAGAACAATTTTTCCTTTCTTAGAAAAGAGTAATTTCATGCATCATTCATAAAACCTCAAGTCAATGATGGTACAGGATCTCAGTCCAAAGACTCAAACCACAATGTTGACTTCCACCTAGTTTACCATCATCTTAATACATGGGATTGTCTTTATCTATAACATAAGCTTCAACAAGTTCCAAAGCGTTTACAAGTAGTAAAGAGCGTTGACTGGAGTCCATAGCTTTGGCTTAGTCCATAAGCAAAACTTCTCTTATACTTAGAATTTCCTGCACACTTAAACACATTTTCCTAAGTGTTCTCATACATTTTTTTATTTTTTTTATCATCAAAACGTAAGTGCTTTGTTCTTAAACAAATTTTGGTCTAACAAACCAACCATAACTAGCATCAATAGTTCAAAATGATTAAATAACAACTAAAAATAAATTAGTTTCTAAAACCAACCATAACTCTTTTTTAATATTTCTTTTTACTAAGTATGTTGAAAGGACAAACACGACACATTGATATACATTTAATAATGATTCTAATTTTTTAAAAGGTATTTTTACAACTTAACAAGGGCCATTTAAAAATATATAAACTATGTAAGCAGACGACGAGCTTTGAAAATCATAAAGTGATTAAACCATTTGTTACATACAAAGTGGGAAAATATGGCTAAAATTCTCAAGTTTGTTTATGCAATGATTATATTTCTCTCCTCATTTATTATTTCAAAAAGTTTGAATGGTAATAGTACGCATTCTTTTTTTTTTTTTTTTTTAAATTTCCTTCTTTATTTCTAACAAAGTAATTTCATCTCAATTTAGTTACATTATTTTATTCTCTTTTTTCATTGAAGGGGGTGGTAAAGATAAATGCTTTAGAGATTCTGATTGTCCAAAATTTATGTGCCCATCTGATAAGGTTGCGAAGTGTATCAAACGTCTCTGCAAGTGTCGTAGACCGGAGTTGCAAGTACAACTTAATCCCAAGTGATTTTGTATTTAGTGAAAGAACCAAGCGAGTACACAAAAGTCTTTTAGAATATTACATAATCTATCATTTATTTATTTTGCTGGCATCCAATAATTGAATTTTTATCGTTCTAATTTCAAGAACTTTGTAGTAATGGCTTTGTACTTTAACATGATGGTAATGAAATATCATTAAGATTGTCTTCTTGTCTCTTAATTTTAGAGATATCGCCATTTTCTTTCCAACTTTACCACGTATCAAGATATGTTTAATAGTTAAGTTGAAAAATAGTTTTTAGCTTACCAATAATCCTATACTTTTATATTCATGTTATAATGTTTTCATACTTGTAATTGTTCTCAAACATCATTTCTATTTCTCTTACATTTTATTATTTTTAAGAAGCTCGGAGTGTTTGCTTGCTTCTAAAAGATATGGAAAACTAAAATGTCAACACAAAATTATAATTGTCTATTGCAATAATTGTACTTGCGTTGCATGATACAAATGAAACTGAATTACAGTGAATCGAATGAAAACAATAGAAAATGTTTCTCAAACCATTGACAACTCCTTTAAATGACCTCTTGTTTGTCGTCAAATGCGAAGAAAATAACTAAAAACATAGCCTAAAACATCATATGATGCGTCGTCACATCGTGGTGCATTGGAAGAAACTGTTGCACGATTTTTTTCAGGTTCGATAGTGTACTGGCATACGAAGTAAAATCGTGGCGCGTTATAGGCAAATCTGGCACAATTTGCTTGGATCTAAAACTCTATAAAAGACTTCATTTATCTTTTTGTTAAGAAATCTCATGTAATAAAAGAAGAGAACTTTTAGGGTACTTAGCTAAGAGTTGAGTTTCTTTGGGTGAGATTCCTAGGTTAGGAAACAACAGTAATGACCTTGGGAGAGTGAAATCATTGAGTCTCTTGGTCACGGAAAGAGATTCAGGAAAATTGTATGTTGGGTATTTGAGTATTGGCTTCATTGTTGCTAAAACAAATACTCATGTATGATGTTGGATACGATGTTCCAACATCTGCACACTGTTTAGTGTGCCCTGTTTATGTGGCTTGGTTTACGCAATCTTTATCTTATTAAGAAGACCACGCCATATTTCTTGTTCACCAAGTAACGTATTTTTGTCCAGAATCAGCTGGGTGATTTGTTTCTAAAATATAGACAATATTTTAGGATTCCTTGGTGGTGTGTTTGGCGGTTCCTAAAGACGTTCCTACTTTTTAGGAGTTATCATATTTGTTTCTGATTTGTTACGTGAGATTCCATGAAGATTTTATTCACGTGACTTGTGGTCCAAGAGACTTGTGTTTCCAGAAGAAATATATTTTTCAGATGGATATTTTTATTTGTGAAATATATTTTCAAAAGAGATTTTGGAAAATTTATTTCTGAAGAATATTTGTTTCAATATATTTCTGAAAAGAATATTTGATTCAAATATATGTGTATCCAGAAGAAAGATAATTTTCAGATGGATATTTTTATTTGTAAAATATATTTTCAAAAGAGATTTTGGAAAATATATTTTCTGAAGAATATTTGTTTCAATATATTTCTGAAAAAGAATATTTGATACAAATATGTGTTTAGCCTATGACGAAAAAACCCATGATGTTGAATGGCTATATAAGGAAGACTCTTACCCTGGTTTTAGTCACCAATTCAATGTTATTGAATTAAGTCTTTAGGGTTTCAACTTGTGCTTTATTTGTGAGCCTCTCTTTGTATCACCTTGATGCATTGAGTTGGACCTTTAGTTGAGTTGTAATGGATCAAAATCATCGATTGATAAAAGAATAGATTCTTAGGGTTTTGAGTCGTCTTCCATGTGTGTTCTTCTCTTGTATCGTTTGTGATGCAAGTCTAGGACTGTTTATTGAGTTGTAAACTCATGTACTACTCTGAAGCCGTGAAGCAAGGAGCTAGGTAGATTGTGTACTATACACCAAAGCTGTGAAGTACAGTGTTAGGTAGTTTGTTTGAAGGTAACTTCACCGTTTGTTTGTTTTTGGTCTGATAGGTCACAGGGGCTGTGATTGACCATAGGATAGTGAGATGGGATCTCAGATCTAGGAGTTCCTAGGTTGAATTCTATACGAGTAGGTCCTAGGTCATAAAGTGTAAACGAGGAGTTTGCTGAGAGCTTTTGAATACACTAGTGGATTTCCTTCCTGGCTTGGTAGCCCCCAGAGTAGGTGTGTTGTCACTGAACTGGGTCAACAAACTTTTTGTGTTCTTTACTTTCTTGTCTTTTACTTTTCTGCATTTTATTGTCTGTTTGCATGATGTTGGAACATTAAACGGAACATCTGCTTTCTGTGCATCTGAAATTGAAACATCACATAGAACAGTTTCTAACTAACGCGCTAAAATTCAACATCTGTTATATTTGCCTTAATATGTTCACATAGAACAGTTATTGTTGTTGTTGTTGCTTGAGGGTATTTTAAACGTTGGTTACTACTTCCCTTTTACTCCAAACATCTAAATTTATTGGTGTAAGATTTGCATTTGAATCCACAACGATCTAGTACCCAATTCTTCTCATTAATGGTCAACATGATATGGTAATGATCTAAAAGCCCGTTATTATTAAAAATACCTGGATACAATTCAGCCATTAAAGCACCAATCTTTTGACAATAAAAATCTATCAAGACTCGTAATAAAATCGTCACCACAAAACCATCTATACCTTCTCCACAGAGAGGAAGATCTTGTTCTCATACTTTCTTGTTCTTGTTCTTTTGTTGTTTCCTTCCAAATTGAATAAGGACCCATATACCTGCCGGTTCCAAAAAAATGCAAGAGAAAACATATGAGCTGCCATATCATACATGCAAACATTCCCATATTTATTATATTCTAACAAATTTACTTTAGCCGCTTTCTTCATATCAACCCAAAATTCGACAGCTTTCCATATGCCTGTTCTGTCGTTTTGAGACGACAACCTTTGTGTTATTTGAACATTTAATTATATGACAACCTTTGCGACAACCACAATTTTACAAAGAAAATGATGGATTGACACAAAAACTAAAGCAATAGATAGAGAAAGTAAAAACATAATGTGAGTATGAGAGAGAAAATTGTCACAAAAATTATCAAAAATTAATTGTTCAAATATCATTTCTCATAAAATATAGAATAAGAATAAAAAATTACAAATGGGAACAAACATTTTTACGATGAAACATAGAAGATTTTTTCTCTTTTTTCTTTTGATAAAAGACTTTGTTGTTCTTTGAGTGAGGTGTTGTTCATGTGTTGCATGTGATAGAAAATTAAAAAGGATACTATGAATCTACATCACTAATTTAGTGAATGAAAAGATAAACCCGATCTAACTAGCACCTATAACCATACAGTTTCTATCAAGATACATTGTTTATAAATTTTCGAGGTACAAAAACAAATTTCGTATAGCGTCAATTGATTGATACCTAATGACAACTAATAGGAATATGAAAATACAAATAATTTGTTAAACATATTTTTATATTAAAAGTCACAATTAAATTAATTAATACTATATCCTTTTCCTTGACCAAAAAATAAAACAAAATAGTGTACCCTTTTCTTACTAGTTTTCTATTCATTTTATGAACTTTCCCTTCTTCTCTTCACACTAAAGAGGAAAATGAATAGTTCATAGAAAAAAAACATTTTTCCAAATGTTTGCAACATTTTTTTATTACTAAATTATTTGTACGAATTTTTTACAACAGTTAAACAGTGAGTAATCTCTACCCGACAATTTGTAGAGTCAAATTGGTTCTCCCACGTAAAGCAAGATCAAACCTCTAATAATCTGCTTTAAGAGGTCCACATTATTTACCCCTTAGATCAAAACAGAGTTGGTAATAATAGTTGCAACATTGAGAACATACACCCAATAGTCATTATTATAAGCAAAAATTAATATTTTGGATTCTCTCGTTAAAGAGTAAATTACACTCCCTTCTTTCAAGAGAAGTTTGAATTACACTTTCTTTCTCTCTTATGTTAAAATATACGATCCTCCCTTAAAAAGTAAATATTTTTATAATATATAATAATTTTGGATCACCATTTAAAAACACAAGTAAATTCGTTTCTTTATAATTTAAAATCAAATGATAATTAAATTTAAATATTTTGTTACTAATTTTATAATTTAGAGTATACAATCACTTTTAAATAACCATATTTAATAAACTTTAGTATTTCCTTCACGTATTTTAATTTTATTAGGACTTCTTTCATATTTTATAATAGGGTTTAAAATTATATGTTAATGAAATTATGAATAAAAAATAGCAAAAAATATGTATTCAAAATTTGATTATATTATAATGGACCAGCAATACTATTTTTCTTTGAAGTGATTTTTTTTTTTGTTGCTAGATTGTTAGAAATAAAAAAAAAAATTATTGAGGGACTAAGGCGTAGATTTTAGAGTAAATTATCGTTGGTCTATATGGCTAATTAGTTTGTAAGCTAGAGGCGGGGGGTGAATATCTTCTTGAAAAGTTTTTCCGAAGTTAATAAAAATCGAGTTTAACAAAATGGACTATTGGATTCGTGCGCGAACAATCACAACAATATACAAAAAGATAATTATATGTGTAATAAGATTTAATCTTAAAATTGAGAGATTCACGATCTTATATACAATCAAACTTTAATCAACCTTGAACTAAGTACAAAACTTAAAGACAATTTCAAACCAAACCTATATGAACAAAATGTTAAGCTATCAATTGAAAACACAATGCATATGAAATCAAAGAATTGATTAGACGTTGCAATCAATTGATCTATGCAAAGTAGTTAAAACCTAATTCAATTCAATGAATTAGATTATTTTGATGAAAAACAACTTAAATCAACACTAGCAATTAACCTACCAATTATTCAATTGATCACATGCAATAGTAAAAAGTAAAGAGGATAGGGAAAGAGAAAGAACACTGATATTTTTATAGTAGTTCGCTCTTTCTCGTCCTCGCTAGAGCTTCGTTTACTCTTCTTGATGAAGTACACCTTCACCAAGGTCATCCAATATGTAACAAAAGTTGAATACAATGTGTTTACTAGAGTTTCTTGAAATTAAACCTAATTCTTCAACCCCTATGCAAACACTCTCCCAAACTTCAAATAACCGTTGAATTTGGTGCTCCTTGAATCTTGAATCCTTGAATACCCGTGCACCCCTTTGAACTCTTCATTCGAGGCTTTGATGCTACGTCTAGTAAGCAAATCCCCTTCGACTTCAAGAACGGTTAGAGAGACCCCCAAGTCCTTTGGAGGTGGAATGAGATTATTCACTTCATTTTGAAGCCTTGATTAAGCCCAATCAATCTTCTTGAGAGAACAAACTTACAATCCCTACTAGCACCCTTGCAAATCAATGTGACTCAAATAACAAAGTGATTCTAAGAAAAAGTGTTTAATCTTGAAGAATTTATGTGCAATGAGTTTTTGAGACCTAAATAGAATAGTTGCAAATGATTCAATTAATTAGAAGTTACGAGGAGAAGAGTTTATATAGTGAGGAGTAACAAGACAAAATTTTCGCACAAAAACAACATGGTGAATCGATTCACTAAGTGAGTAAATCAGTTCAGACAGCAAAAGACAACCCAAGAACGCATGAAGGATGAAACGATTCAGTACATAAGTGAATCGATTCAGGTGAGCCCAAGATGAAGAATGATACGATTCAATCTTCAGATTAATCGATTCAGTGCAAGTCAGCGAGTTTTGTTAGACGATTCAAACTGAAAAAAGTCGACTCATATGCGATACGATTCAAGGAGTTGTGAATCGGTTTATCAATAGTCAGAGACTTTCGAACCACCATTTTAGAAAAATAAATTAATTTCTTTATAGTTTAAATGTCAATGATAATTAAATTTTTGCTATTAATTTTATAATTTAGAATATAAAATTAACTTTTAAATAACCATATTTTATTGTCTTTTTTACATATTTTAATTTTATTTTAAGTTGTTTCATATTTAACAATAGGGTTCAAAACTATATGTTAATGAAATTTTGAAAAAATAGCAAAAAATTATGTATTCAAATTTTGGTTATATTAAAATAGACGTGAATACTATTTATTTCGAAGTGTGTTAGATTATTATTTTTTTGATAGATTATTATAAATAAAAAAATTATTGAGGGGGTAAAGTGTAAATTTTAACATAAGAGGGGAGGGGAATGTAATTCATGCTTCTCTTAAGGGAGGAGCTTGAAATGTTTTCTAATATGTTTTGATTAAGGCGGGAGGAGAGTGTAGATTTTAAAATAAGAGGGGAGGGGAGTGTAATTCAAGCATCTTTGAGGGGAACGGAATGTAATTTACTCTAGATTTTAACATAAAAGGGGAGGAGAATGTAATTCAAGCTTCACTCAAGGGAGACAAGTGAAATATTTTCTAATATGTTTTGAATAATATGGGAGGGAAATGTATATTTTAACATAAGAGAGAATGAGAGCGTAGGAGAGTGTAATTTACTTCTCATTAAATGATGTATGTGGTCTATAATAAAGATTATATACATTATTAATTGAACGAACCTTAAAAGTTAATTTTTGCTTATAATAATGACCAGACTGTGTATATAAATATCTTCAATTGCTCATCTATTTGAGAGAGCGACCGTGCATCGAATATGGTTTTCTCCCGTTAAAGAAACTTGTTTTCTTTGTTACAATAACATGATCAATATCGCTAAAAAAGTAAAGAGTGAATATACGAACAAAATCACAACACCTAAGTTAATAACATATAAGAACAAAATACCTACAAATAATACCATAAATTCTAAATCTTTAGAATACTCATGTTTCTAGATTTGCAACGTTAACGTCCAAATCATTGATTGAATATGTGATTGACAGGAGTTGATCTTTCAATAGGAACCAAACGAACACCACAACAAGACATGAAATCAAACAACACCGCACAAGACGACGAACGGCATAACGCCATACAAGTCGACGAAATCAGGAAAAAACCACAAGAAAAAACTTGATATTTGTTGAAATCACTTGGTTAAATCGAAAGAAAGGGAAAAAAATGTAGAAGGGTGATTTTAGGTCAAAAAATGACCTAAAATCACTCATCCTCGATGAGTGAAAGACAAAGAAAACTTAGAAAGAAGGTGAAGTTTATCTCACTAAAAAACTAGAGCCGAGTGGAACTTAAAAAAAAAAAAAAAGAACTTGTTAAAAACCAATATCTTTTTATTATTTATTTACTTTTCTATTTGGTGAAGAGAATATTACAGGAGATGAATCCATTAAATAAATGAATAATTATGGTGGTATTTTTCAATCTGGTGAAAATTATTCCATTAAATAAATAAATAAATGATATTTTCTTTTTTATTATTTAATCATTTTTCTATTTGGCCATGAAAATTTTGATTATTATTTTATGTTGGGTCACTAGTGTCTTTATGTGTCTTTGTGAGCGTAGCTCAGTTAGTATGGACAATACATAAAATATGTAAGGTCTGTGATTCAAACTTCGGCCACCCCTAAAAAAAGTTGTGTCTTTATGTTTTTACACCTTTTATTTATTGACATTTGTATCTTTTCAATCATAACAGTTATTGTGCTTTGATTATTATTTATTTTTTTTACAAATTAAGAGAACTTTTGTATTAAAATTTGTTGTATTATTTTATGTAATATAAATTTATCGACTTCAGATAGTATCATTTAGTGAGATAGGAAATTATATATTATATTTTATATTTTAAGAAGAGAGATAAATATAACCTAATTTTTATATAGAATTAATCTTTTTTAATAATGTCTTTGACCAAATCTTGGCCGTTACAATATGGTAAATATAACCTCATTTTCTTTAAACAGAATAATCAATCTTTGACTATACTATTTAATATAATATATTTGACCTCTTAAAAAGTTTGAAGAAAAAAGAAAATAGCAATTACACTTATTATTTAGACCAAAACGAACTTAAATGAGATGAAATGAATCTCTATCCACTTAACTATAAGGTTTTAGATTTGAATTCAGTTGTGAGTATGCATTAGCGTTAAAACTCTTAAAGAGAGTTTGAACCCCACATAGTTTGAGGAATTAGTCTCCGCAATTGCGACTAGACGATAACTTTTTTTGTTTTTTAAGAAAAAGCTTATTGTGTAGTAGTAGTTTTTTTTTTTTTTGTTACAATTGTGTAGTAGTATAAGGGTATATAAAGGCTGCACACGTTGAAGAAAGAAACTAATTAAAAAAAAAAGACAAATTGACACTCATGTGCAATGTTTCATACGTTATAAAATAGTTGTTAAATAGAATAATTGTATTGATTAAACATTTTCTTAATTAACAAAAGACCCGTTTAACATTTATATTTATTTGTAATTTTGAGTCAAATCAAAATTGATTTTATACCAATTATGGCGATCTATGACAAAATATATACCTCTCCAAACACAAGCCAATAACACATGTCAAAACCTCAAAGAGATAGAGAGAGTAAGATGGGTTTTGAAATGAGGGTATATGGTTGTTTTGCAATTGCCATTTCCATGACAATTTGTCTTTGTCCATGCCTCTCTTCGGAAGAAACTAATGGAGAAAGTTGCAATTTATATGAAGGGACTTGGGTGTATAATGAATCCTACCCTCTTTACGATTCTTCAACATGTCCTCATATTCGTTTGGAGTATGATTGCTTGAAATATGGTCGTGTTGATAAAGAATACCTCAAATATAGATGGAAACCAAGCAAATGTGACTTACCAAGGTACACATTCATTAAACTTTATATGTTCTTTTTACCCTTTGATTTTCAATGTGTGTGTTATTGCCTAGTTTATGTAATTGATTGTGATTTTCTGCATATCAATGGATGCTTATGTGTTTATGTGTTTTTTTGTTTTTTTTATTTATTAAATGGATGAGTATATTTGTTGTCAACATAACATGTGATTATATGCTTGTAGCCTTGTCAGAATGAGTGTCGTGTTTCATACGACTTTTGTATATGCTGAGAGATAGTACAATGAGAAGAATATCCCAATCATTTGCACACAAAAGTTGTTTCAAAAAGAGGCTGTGAATTTCAATTTTTTAATGTAGTTTTAATATGTAAAACTATTAATTCGATATTTTTCTCAAATTTAAAAGGTAAAAAAATTTATTTGGTCTAAAAAAAATCTGTTTGTACATTTAATTAGTATTAATATATTTCAATTAACAAAAATAGATATTAATATTAAAATCACAAATCTCTTTTTTTGTTTTAATTATAACTTTTCTTAATATGTTTAAAATAGTCAACAATAATTCATAGCATTGTGAGTGTGAGAGAATATTTAATATTTTCACTCATGTACTTTTTGAAGGTCAATTCTACTCAGGCCTACCATGCCTAATTAGTTTAATATTTTTTTTTATCATATCTATTATTTTTAGATATTACAAAAGATAATTTTTGTTCCTACCAAAAAAATGTCGATTTTTGTTTGTTTATTGTTTGAGAAATTATTTGTTTACATTCGATATATTCAAAGTTGTTTTTCTAAGTCATACTTTTTTTTTGTTAAGTTAATTACTAAAATAATTTGAATTAAACGGGGATTGTTTTTGCACTAAAAGAAATATTATTATTTATTTATGAGAAGGCACTATGCCATAAAAATAAAAATGAAAAACATGTATGTTTCTGAAAGTGTGCATCTGGAATGCGTATCCATACTTTGAAACTGCTAATGAGAGTGATAAAAGCAACCTTCGTTTTGACTAAGGCTAGGAACACTATTTTTGTAATAATTTGTGGATCTTACACCGTAAAAATAGATCTCATGTTAATGATATACTCATTTTTCTACATCACATAAATTCTAATATTTGTTTAAAATATTTTGATAATAACAATAAAAACAACAAAGTTTTCGACAAGTGAAAATACGATATAAGATCCAATCATTTCTAGTAGGACATGCTGCCACGATACCATTCTAATTCTAATAATCCAAAACCTAGCTGTGTTTGCACAGCCTACATGTGATAGCATGTTTGTTTTTCGAGTTGGATTGGTGTATATAGTATGTACAACATGTGAATCCTTTTAATAAAAAGAAAATGACATCGTTCTTGGTCAAGGAAAATGAGTTTTTAAGAAAGAAAATGGCATCATTCATGTGAGTACATACTTTACAGTATTAATCCGTGAGTTGTATGATTTGGTTTCACATCCTCCACATTATGATTTGGCTTTCATTTCTAAAATTAATTAATTAAATGAGTAAATAGTTATTTTTTCTTCTAAATGTGTAACGAATCGTCACATTAATATTTTATTGTGTCTAAATTTTAAAATAGTATTTAAATGTACACTCTATTATTAGTTAAAATAGTCATAAATATTAAAATAATACCTTAATACTTAGAGTAACTTTCTATTTATAAAGATTGATATGATAATAAGTAAATATAAAAACTAATATGACACTAAATAATTGTATTGAGAGACTGGCACATTATATAAAGGGATTAAAAAAAGTTGTGCACACCAAATTTGAAGTTGTTTTTGCCCTTTTGGTATTCTCTTTTTAATAATAATATTACATGTTATAAAATAAAAATATAATATGGTCTTTGCAGATTTGATGGACAAAGTTTCTTGACAAAATTAAAGGGAAAACAAATAATGTTTATTGGAGATTCAGTGAGTCTCAACCAATGGCAATCACTTATATGCTTGCTTCACTCTAGTGTACCTAAAGCTAATGTAATACAACAGGGTGGTGATCCCATCACCAATTACACATTCCAGGTGGGTGGGATATTTGATCACAATCCATCTTTCAAAATTGTTGCAAGAAATTTGTTTTTTTATTTCAATTTCAATTTTTCTGCAGGATTATGGAGTTTCAGTTATTGTCTACCATAGTACATATTTGGTTGATATTGAAGTGGAAAAGATTGGTAGAGTATTGAAACTTGATTCTATTAAAAGTGGAAGCTTATGGAAACAAATGGATGTATTGGTTTTCAACACTTGGCTTTGGTGGTACCGCAGTGGACCCAAGCAACCGTATGAATTCTTAAAACCATTTATTTATTTATTTTTGTTAAACAAAACTCGTTTTTTAATTTATTTTTAAAGTACATAAGTGAAGTGTCTGCTTCGAATCCCGACTCCTACATATAACAATGTATTGTCAATGTTAAGGGTGGGAATAGGTCAGACCGCCTGTCAAGAGACCTATAGCCAGGTCTAGTGAAAGCCCAGCTCAGTCTAACTCGTCTATTAAATATATAGGTTAAGCTCAATCTTTTTAAAAAGTTCATTAAATTATATATAATACATGCGTATTAGGCCGGCCCATATATGTGCAATTATATAATCTATTATATAATACATGCGTATTAGCCTATACAAAATAGATGTGCTAGGTCTACACATGTATATGCTAATAAAGTGGTGGAAAAATGAATATACATGATTCACAAAATTTTATTGACCTATTTGCCTTTTAATAAATATATGTTTGTTAGCCTTTTATAAATAGGTTAATGTTATATTGAAAATTGTTAATACAAATTAAGTTTTTTGACAGGCTAATAGATCATACTGAACTTTTAAAAATACCAGGTCAAACTTTAAAATAAAGTTTTTGACAAGCTAATAAGACAAACTTAGATTTTAGTTTATCCAAATAGGCCTGACCTATTTAAGCAAAATCCGACTTGATCCGGCCTACTCTCATCCCTAGTCTTTGTCAACTAAGTTAGGTTCACAAGGACAAACTCTTTTATGTAATACTCCCTCCGTCCCATAATTCTTGACTCAGTTGACTCTATTACGCATACCAATGCATAATTTTGAGCTTAAATATCTTGAATAATATATTAGAAAAAATTATGAATATTTGATATTTTGAAAATACTCATCGAGACGAATCTAACGACATCTTATATGATACTATTTATCTTTGTGTATTAGTAGAAAAATATGATCAAAGTAAGTTAGATCAAAATTTCAGATTTTCAAAGTTGTCAACTATTGCGGGATGGAGGGGAGTATTTCAGACTGTCTTGGTAAAATTTACATGATCAAAATTTTAATAAATTTTAGAGATTAATTAAAATTTTCGTTAATTACATGGAGCAAATTGGTGATTTACTACAAAGGGTGATTCTCAACAAGAGCTAACACAAGTAATGTTTTATTTTATATTGCAGTTGGGATTATATTCAAATAGGTGACAAAATAGTGAAAGACATGGATCGTATGGAAGCTTTCAGAACTGGTTTGACAACTTGGGCTAACTGGGTGAACACAGAGGTTGATACAAGCAAAACCAAAGTTCTTTTTCAAGGAATTTCTCCTATGCACTACAAGTGAGTTTAACAAATCATCTCATTTATTAATTTTTTTATATTGAAACTAAGATTGTGCTTTTGTTGTTATATATCATATTTTAGCTTTTTTAATATATTCTTTTCTCTTAATTATCACTTTTTACTCTTTTTTGTGTGTTTGAGAATATCAAATCTCTCAAAATCCACACCAATGACAATTTTCAAAATATTTTTCTTTTTCAAAGTTCTTTCAAAAACTTTAAGATTTTGGCAAAATTCATATAAACTGCTTATTAATTTTGTTAAAAAATAAACAAACAAACAAACAAACAAACATTTCCTTTTAAAAAAACCAAACATTTGAGGGATTTTTTTTTTTTTAAAAAAAAGGTCATAGATGGACTTGCTTTACTGTTGATTTCTTTTTTAATTAAGTTTGAACCAAAAATTATAAGGAGTCTACATTTTATAGAGGAATAAAAAATACAATTAAAGGTTCATTTACACAAGAGTTGGCTATTATAAACATCTAGTTTCTTCTAGCTTAATTAATAGTTTTGGCTTTAAAATTCAAAGTTAACCTTAGAAATGCAACAATTTTAAAACTCTCTAGAAAACATTTTCCAATCCTATGAAAAATCAGAAAAAGCCTAAACAAAGTTTTTTCACTCAGTGCTACGACCTTTTTATATTGAAGTAAGACCTTTCATGGGGTCCATTCTAAAATTTTTAATATAGACCTTAGCCTCATGTGACAATTTTTTTTTTTAAAAAGAAAAATCACAGCAAATTCAAAGCTTGAAAAATAGACAGCATGATATACTTGTTTGGTACAAATTAGCATGACATATTATATATGGTTGTAATGTCTCTCTAATTACTTTTATTTGTGCATATAAAAATAGTGGGACACAGTGGAATGAGCCAGGAGTGACAAACTGTGGAAAAGAGACAACACCAATAAGTGGAACATCATCTTCACAAGGATTGCCACCAGCATCATATGTATTGCAAAATGTGTTGCAGAAAGTAACCAAACCTATTGAGTTTCTCAACATTACAGCTCTCTCAGAATTGAGAAAAGATGGACATCCTAGTTCTCATAATGGCTTCCATGGCATGGATTGTACTCATTGGTGTGTAGCTGGGGTTCCAGATACTTGGAATGAGCTTCTGTATGCATCAATCAATAGTTAGAATTAAGTGATTAACAATATTGGTTTATGTGGATGTTACATTTTGATTAATCTATGAGAAAAATTTATTACCAATTATCGCGTATACAAATTAGTTTTATCAAAACATTCGACTACACAGAAAGAGATCTTGTTAGGACATCTTATTTGTAATAATTTAAAATCCCATTATTGATGAAATTAATAGCAAAATAAAAGTCTAACAACAAAATTTTTGAAATCATGATCAATATTCTTGATCATTTGTGCCTTGCTTCAACAGTTACTAATGATTAGAACTGGATTTAGCATTAAAGATGTAACCATTTGAATGTCAAAATCTTGAACCCGAGTTACAATAGCATATAGAAACTAATCACTAGGCTAACTAGTTAACTTGCTCAGCAAGTTATCTCCTTCACTCATATCAGGTAATAGAAGGCTTATTATTCAACGTGTCAAGCATATGAATACAAATACTACTTGAAGAGCGAGATGTCTTTGAAGCTGAGAAAATCAAATGGCTTGTTGATAACAAGTCAGTAATTGATATAACTTATCAATATATATTTTTGTAGAAAAGCATATGGTTGCTTGTTGATAACAAGTCAGTAATTGATCTAACTTATCAATATTTATTTTATTTTTTTTAAAGAAAAAACATATGGTAATAATTGTCTGTTATATTATTATGAAGAAAAGAGGGCTTCTTTTATAGGAGGAAATACAAAGTCAACTCCTTTATTTTAGAAGTAATATAATGACTCATAAACAAGAATATAAATAATATTAAAATAAAAAATATTTCAACAATTTAGGACGCGTTTGTTTTGACTTTAGAAAAAATGATTTAAATTTTTCTAAAATATTTGAAAAAAGACGAAGCTATTTTCTTTAAAATTAGTTTTTACATTTTTTTAAGCTTTTACATTTAAGTTGCTTGTTTCTAGAAAAATAAAATAAAATTTTAAAAAAGTTACTTTGAATAACTTTTTATTTTAATGTAAAAAATAATTTTTTCAACAAAATAATTTTAAAAAAAAATGAAATGAACACTAATAAAATAATAAAAGTTATTTTTTTTTTTAAAAAAAAAAAAAAGCACAAACAAACAAGCCCTATTAATGTGCAATAAAGGTCTTGACCAAAAAAAATATAAAAAGTGCAATAAAGGGAAAAATCCAATTATTTTATATCAGTTCTGATCAGCTCTGACAAAATATATACCTCTCCAAACACACATCAAAACCTCAAAGAGATAGAGAGAGTAAGATGGGTTTTGAAATGAGGGTATATGGTTGGATTGCAATTGCCTTTTGCATTGTAATTTGTCTGTGTCCATGCCTCTCTTTGGAGGAAACTAATGGAGGGAGTTGCAATTTATATGAAGGAAGTTGGGTGTATGATGAATCATATCCTCTTTATGATTCTTCAACATGTCCTCATGTTCGTGCGGAGTTGGATTGCTTGAAATATGGTCGTCTTGATAAGCAATACCTCAAATATAGATGGCAGCCAAGCAATTGTAACTTACCAAGGTACAATTTAATTAAAATTTATATATGTTTTTAATTTCTCTTGTTTTTTTCTGTCTTTTTCCTGGTGTTTGTTATTGATTTGGCTATGTAATTGATTGTCATTGTGATTCTGTCCATATATCAATTGATGGCGTACTATCATTACAACTTAATGTGTAATGAAGTTAAGTGTCGTATTTGATACCTTTTTTCTTTTAATGACAAATAAATAAAAATGAGAATTCTTTTAAAATAACATCAGAAAATCATCTAACTTAATATGAGGATTTCCCAACTTCAAAAGTGTTTGATACAACTTTTTGATATATCGAGCTATGCAATATACTCGAGGTCTCGTAACATTAAATTTTCTTTATGTACACCTCTTGAGTCTTTTTATTTAGGTTAAATATACCTCTTAGTCTTGCTTGACCAACCAAAAAAAAAAAAATTAAAAAATACCTCTTAGGGCATGTTTAAATTAGTTTTCAAAAACTCTTTTTTAGTTTTGAAAAACTTAAAAACATAAAACTTGTTTGAAGCATCAATTTTCAAAAAGCAATTTTGAAAACTAATTTTGATTATTGGTTTTTAAAAACTATAAAATGAAAAGAACTAAAACATGTTTTGCTTTTTAATTTTAGTTTTTAAAACTGAAAACACGGAGAAAATTGCACTTTTCATTAATGGCAATTGTTGTAATTACTCCCTCCGTCCCTTAATATAACCATCTATTGCTTTTTTCACATTTCTTAAGAAATGTTGTTGGTGTAGTTAATGTGTCTGTTTTATAGTACAATTTTACAAAATTACCCTCATTAAAGAGATAAAGTGAAAAGTCAATTTATTGTACTTTTAGAATTAATAGTAGTATTAAATAAGGGTATCTATGGAAAAAAATAATTAATGTGTGTTGTAATTTGAAAAGGAGGTTATATTTAGGGACAAAAAAAAAACAAAAGGGGGGTTATATTAAGGGACGGAGGGAGTATATTGAAGTTGTACATATATTGAAGTGGTAGCAAACACGTTTTTTTAAATGTTTCTTCTTTAAAACAGTTTCAGAAAATTGGTTTTAAAAATAGATTTTGAAAACTAAAAAACAAAACACAACCAAACAGGCCCTTAGTCTTTTGAACTTATTTTTAAAGGTTTAATTTAATCCTTAATTTTAAAACCAGTCAAATTAGTTCTTTAACTTTAATAAGTTAAAGCAACTTTGGTCTTTCAACTTTAAAAGTGGTCAAACTTTTGTAAATTAAAATAACTTAGTTCCTCAAAGATAAATTAAAGATATGACATTTTATGTTATAAAAAAATATTTGTCTTTGCAGATTTGACGGAAAAAGTTTCTTGACAAAATTCAAGGGGAAACAAATCATGTTTATTGGAGATTCAATAAGTCGAAACCAAAGGCAATCACTTGCATGTTTGCTTCATTCTGCTGTACCACAAGCTAGAGTAATACAACAGGGTGTTGATCCTATCATCAACTACACATACCTGGTTAGTGACCTATTTCATCACAAGCCATCTTACAAAATTAATTCAATAATAAATAAATAGATTAAAATTTATTTATTTTCTTTTATTTTTCATTACAATTTCAATAATTTTCCAGGATTATGGAGTTTCAATTATTGTCCACCATACCACATATTTGGTTGACATTGAAGTGGAAAAGATTGGTAGAGTATTGAAACTTGATTCCATTAAAAGTGGAAGCTTATGGAAACAAATGGATGTTTTGGTTTTCAACACTTGGCTTTGGTGGTACCGTACAGGACCCTTTCAACCGTATGAAATCTTCTATAAAACTCGTATATTTAATTGGTATATCTTAGGGCTTGTTTGTTAAGAATTATAAAAATTGATGATTCCTTCAAAAAAAAATTGATGATATTAATTTAGAGATTAATGTTAGGATAAGCTATTTTTCATTTTGTTTACCAAGGGAGGCAAATTAATAGATATAGAAAACAAGTGTATCGGTATACATCAATTTGTGAGTGTATCGTAGAATCTTCTTAGATATTGTTTTGATGAAATTTATTTGATTTTTTTTTTCGATTTTAAAGATTAATTTAAAATGTCGTTAATTCCGTTGACCAATTTTTGTTTAACCCTATTATTTCTCTGATGAAATTGGTGATTTATTAAAAAGGTTATTCTCACAATAGCTAACAAGTAATGTGACAGTTTTTATTTTTCTATTGCAGATGGGATTATATTCAAATAGGAAACAAAATAGTGAAAGACATGGACCGTATGGAAGCTTTTAAAACTGGTTTGACAACTTGGGCTAATTGGGTTAATGCAGAAGTTGATACAAGCAAAACCAAAGTTATTTTCCAAGGAATTTCTCCTATCCACAACAAGTGAGTTTGACAAATCATCTAACTTTTAATTAAAATTGTGCCTTTATTCATATAGTGTTAATGTCTCTCTAATTATTTTTATTTGTGCATATAAAAATAGTGGGACACAGTGGAATGAGCCAGGAGTGACAAACTGTGGAAAAGAGACAACACCAATGAATGGATCATCATCGTCACTTGGATTGCCACCAGCTTCATATGTATTGCAAAATGTGTTGCAAAAAGTAACCAAACCTGTTCAGCTTCTCAACATTACAGCTCTATCTGAATTGAGAAAAGATGGACATCCTAGTATTCACAATAATGTCCATGGAATGGACTGTACTCATTGGTGTATAGCAGGGGTCCCAGATACTTGGAATGAGATTCTGTATGCATCAATCATTAATTAGAATTAAGTGATTACCAATATTGGTTTAAAGCAAGCATCTCCAATGAAGAAATCTATGTGGGTTTTAGGAACTTAACGTGACAAATGAATACCATAAAAATTGTAGAAATAATTTGAATAAGGAATGGAATCACAGTTGATGTTTTGATCTATGATAACGTAATTTATGTCATCATTACTATAAGGGTTAAATAACGTAATCTATGAATTGTGTCTCTTCTAGAAGGTTCATATAAGCAATTAAAAGACTTTTATATCAATAGGTAGAATAAGTAAAAATTGAAAATGAAGAATCCGATGAGATGGTTTTAAATAATTTGTGCTAATTATTATTGAAGCACTTAAATTAGAGGCTCAAGAAGCTGTATGCTATGCAAAACTTATGCTGATGATAATCTATTTGGCATATGACATGAATATAACAGAGAAAATTGAGAAAATTCTTGTAGGCAGCCACTGTTTCTGTATTGGTATATCAATAGAGAGAGCCAAAACGACAAGCATATTTTATTTTTAATATGCCAGTGCTGAATAATAACAGCCACAAGAAATTTGATTAAATCACGGTCCAACTATGATTAGAAAACACCAAATTTCACTGATAACAAAGTGGCATGACTTTCAATTTTTTATCACTTCTTTCAAACAATAAAAGGTAAAACTGAAAATCACAGTTAAAGGTCATATCCTCACCTTATAATTGGTAGATGCAAGTTATTCTCACGCGTCTTTTTCAAGTCTCGTGTTTTCTGGGAACCTGAAATCACAAAGTCATAAGAATATTAAAGAGACCCCGAAAAAGGGATACAAAGTCACAAGAATAACAAAGAGAAGATTATATGGTGAATTAAATTAAAAAGAATTACAAGCGCAACAAGTCTCCGAGTCCACACATTGAATGTGGGGCCTACAATTGGACCATGCATGGGCTCTGTGGAAGTGGAACAAACAGCCACATCCTTCTGGTTGTGCGAGAGAGGGGTGGTCATGCCAGTCATCTGGTCATGAATGAGAATGGTTTCAGGTCAGATGTAAGCAATCAGAAACACGATTGCAATATATATCACAAAAGGCATGCATCGTTCAACATAAAACACAGATGGGATTATTTTTACTATTGAAAAGAAAATTTACTAATGTTTGACAACAATAAACAGATTGGTGAATGTTGTGCACCTGGCTACAATAACATCTCATCTCAGCTGCAAATCAGGAAATAATCACATAAGGAATGTGAGAAATTGTATGCCAACGCCCGCCTTGCTCCTTTTGGTACAACTGCTTAATTAATGGACAGTCATGAATTGACAAAGTAGAAAGAGAGATCGGTAGACCCTCCTCTGGCAAGCTCTCAAGACAAGGACAGTCTTCAATATATAGAGATTCAAGTGAAGTGAGGTGGAGAAGACCCTTGTAGTTTATGTTTCTTAGGTTGGAACAATTTGTCAACTCAAGAGATTTAATACTTGATGGCAGCATACTCTCTTCTGGAAAGGATTCCAAGATTTCAAAATCATCACTAAGACTGAATTGTTTCAGAGATTTGAGTTGGAACAAACCCCACTCCTCTATTGAAGCCATCAAATTAGGGCATCTTTCTATTCGGAGGCTGCCTAGGTTGGAAGGCAACTGCCTCCCAAAAGACGACTCCAGCCATGGACAATCATACAACACGAGAGAATTAAGATTGGTGAACAAGTGTAGTGCAAAAGGCAAGGAAGAAGAGTGCCAACCTGTTATAGTTAAAGTGCGAAGGGAATTACATCTACACATATCCAAAGAGGACCATTCTAGATTTGGACCAAAGAAGTCTTCAACTTCCAATTCTTCAAGAAAGGCACTGCTAACAAGAATTTTCTCTAGGGTGGTTACAATGACCTGAGTTCCACAAAGGATGGCCCTTTTCAAGCTTGATGGGAATTCATTTATCAAAATGCCATCACATCTCTTTAGTTCGATATCACTGATATTAGCAGCATTGGGAACTGAAGCCTCCAACTCTTGACAATCAAAAATCTCCAACTTTTGCAAACAAGGAAGGTGTTGAGGCAGAGCACTCTTCAACTTAGGACAATGCTTTATACAAAGCTCTTGAAGCAGAGGGAAACCTTCAAGACATAACCATTCCTTCCATTCAGACATATGCTCAACACGCAAAGTTTCAAGGGATCTAAATGGAACATTTGATGAATTATAGCCACAAATCTCTGTACCAATGATCTCTACTCCATGACAGCCTAAAATGGAAAGCTTCTTGAGAGAAGGGAACTGCCCAAGTGGTGGCAACTGGGAACAGTGTTTACATCCCAACAATTCAAGAGATACTAAATTGGGTAGACGATGATCCCCAAGCCAATTAGGAAAGCTACTACCTCTGTAGTCACTGATGGTGAGCCTCATGAGATTTCTATTTGGTTGAAGAGCCTCCAAGACCAAGACACGTGCTTCAGTTTCTGAGCCATCCATCTCTCTCCATTCATCGTACGACATACTTAATTCTTCTAGATGTTTCTTATCTTTCAAATTTGCTGCCACTGCATCTGCTGGATCAGCCACATTATTCAACCCTGAAATTTGAAGCCTTCCTTTAAGGTGGTTCAGTTGTGCCAACTGCTTAATATCATATCCATGTTGCTCTCCCACAACGAAATCAGTCAGCATCTCAAGATTGATTAACCCTCTTATCCCCTTTGGCATCTTCTTAATATGAGTGCCTTCAAGATTAAGTTTGCGTAAATTGATGAGTTTGTGAAAATCTGAAGGGAGCGCAGTCAATTTAAAACAATCTTGCAATAAGAGTGTATTCAAATTATACAGCATGCAAATGGAATTAGGTAAGCTTGTAATCTCGGTGTAAGAAAGGTCTAGATAATGCAGAAGCTTTAAATTTCTTATCTCACCAGCTAGCTCTAAGAGATTGCAACCATTGAAAGATAACATCCGCAAATATTGTAGTCTTGAATACAAATTATACTGCACATTGGTGGATATCTTAAAGCGTTTGTCACCATAGCCTTGTGCTTCTACCATCAGACTCCGTAGTCCTTTAATGTTATGAATCTGTTTTAGTTTTCTATCACCATCTTCCAAATCAAGGCAGCACCAAATGTGACGTGTCCTTTGAGGGATATCTTGCACGTTATCACCCTCGATTCGTAAGCAGGATTCTCCTAACAATGATTTCGCTAAATCATTGACAAGATCATGCATTATGAAGTAGTACTTACCAGACCATAATGGCATAATTACTGATTGTTGGAAAAACGACATTGACACTAGTCGATCAAATAATTCATTACCGAACTCTTCTTCGCTTTTGCCTCCTCTGTAATCCTTCAAGAAACCTCCTGCCATCCAAAGGTTGATTAATTCACCCTTCTCAAACTCATAGCCTTTGGGAAGTATAGAACAATAAGCAAAGCAATGCTTCAGATTGGGAGGGAGGCTAAGGTAACTCTTTCTCAGAACGGAAATAATGTAGCTGTCACCCTCAGGTAAACGCCACAAATCAGTCTCCATTATCTTAACCCATTCATATTCAGAGAATTTTCTTCGCGCAAGAATCCCCAATGCTTTCAGAGCTAGTGGCAACCCCCCACATTTTTTTACTATTTTCTTGCCGATCAATTCAAGATTTGGATATTCAAACACATTCCTGCCTTCAAAAGCATATCTCACAAATAAACTCCAAGAGTCACTCTCCTCCAATTGCTTCAAATGAAGTATCCCAGTGGAACTCATGCTTGATGCTACTTCCTTGTCAGGTGTTGTCACGATCATCTTACTTCCTGAAGATCCACATTTAAAAAGAAGTAACTTCTCCCACGTATTCGCATCTATTTCCCATACACAATCTAGAACAAGCAAATATTTCTTGCCCGTCAGCAACTGCTGCAATTGACGTTGGAGTATTTCCAAGTCTTGACTATGTGCTTCTGTAGAATGAAATGACCTAAGAATTGATATGGTGAGACTAACAAGATCAAAATATTTTGGAACATAGACCCAAGCTTTAAGTTCAAATTGCTTTGTCACCCTGTGCGTATTGTAAACAAGTTTGGCAAGGGCTGTCTTACCCATCCCCATCAGACCCACTATACTGATTATGGATACCTCCTCGTCGTAACTGTCTGAAAGTAAAAAGTTGATTATTTCCTCTTTTTCACGTTCTCTACCATATATGAATTCATCCATGAATGATGTAGTTGCAAAATCATTGGCTCCATCATCATAATAATAACTAGTTAATTCTTTACGTCTCAATATTCGCGTTTCCTCTACAAAAACTATGAGCCTCTTGAGCAATACTTTAATCCTAGATTCAAATCGATTGATAGAACCTGAAAGAAAGCGTTGTATCTTTCCCTTTTGTTGTGCGGCGTCAGTAGCAACGTCATCCAATAGTTGCTCTACTTTGTATACCACATGAATGAGATCATCAAGCCAAAACTTGCTGCCTACGTTCACGTACTGCCTTGTCTCTGCGTGAACCAGCACTTCATTGATAGAAACCAATGCGATTTCAAGTTTATTCACAAGCCCTTCACGGAAGTAGCCTCTGAAATCTGTTGCAGCTAACCTCTCACAAATCACTTGGATGATAGGATGAAATGCCCCGCCAATTACAACCTCTGCCATGATATTGAACAAAAACAAAATGATCTTAGATCTGAGCGAACGTGGTTCACAACTCTGGGAGGCTGGCTGGCTGTCTATATGCAAGAAGATCAGTTTCGTCCACCAATCCACACACCTAACCTGTTCTCTCTTAGAAATTTCACACAGTTACACGCTGCAATGGATCTTGGGCGTAGATTTCAGATCGGACGCTTCATGTTTCAAACAAGGTTTCATACAATAAAACAATCTCAACACCCATTTGAAATCAAACGGATCAGATCAGTTTAATAATTTTTTACTTTTTTGAATAAGCTTCTTGTTCAATATTTTTGTCTAAACCTATATTCACAAATAAACAAAACCAAGTTAGATCTTAAATATGAAAGAGTACTTGAATTTAGGTTGAGAAAAATTAAAGGATCGATATAGAAGTGCAAAAACAAATTACAATTTAAAATTCTTCACCTTTTTTAACAGGAATCAAACCATAATTATAAAATTATTATTTTAATCTTGACTAAAAAAGCACAAAGGAAACCTATTGATTAAAGATATGAAGGCTTGAATATATTAGAAGATGGGATCTATAATTCAACTCCTACGACATGAGCATAAGTAATCCCAAGAAAACATTCAATAAATAACACGTTCATATATAATAAAAATCTTATATCAAACTTTGATATCTATATCTATATCAATATTATATAAATTTGAGGGGTGCGGTTATGGTGTATAAGGAAATCTTTATGCACCATGCATAAATTTAGAAATGGTTTCTGTGAGTTGTACTCCAAAACCATTAGATGTACTTAATGGTTTCCAACAGGTGAAAAAACTAAAGACCTGTTTCTGTGAATTGTACTCCAAAACCATTAAATGTACTTAATGGTTTCTGTGAGTTGTACTCCAAAACCATTTATAGATTTATGCAAGGTGTATAAGGATTTCCTTATGCACCATATCCGCTGCCAAATTTGAAACCTTTTTCAAGTCCCAATATAGAAGTGATTTTCTCTTCTTTTGGTATTAACATGTGGCACTCTTCATCAATGGTTTGAAATTTCAAACAAGTCTTAACATGTGGCATCTTAAAATGAATTCATTACTCTTATGCATTTCATATTTAATGATATCTCAAATTAATTTTTATAACCATTTATATTTTTTATTTTGATGTTATAAATAAATTGCAATATTAATATTCCTAAAAAAACATTATTGTGATAGTAATTGAAATTGACATTGAATTAGCATTGTAATTTTAAATTGAATTTGCGCAAAATGCATCATTCTATATAATACTTTTCAGAATAGCCCTAATATTGTGACCAAAAAAATATTTTATTGTGGATAATTTTTTTTTAATATTATACTCCCTCGTTCCTTTTTAAGTGTATTTTTAGAAAATTTCCATCAAAATAGCAAAGTGTATTTTTTCACGTTTTCTTCCAATTATACCCTCCTTTTAATTCAACAATAAATTCATATTTTTTTGCACACACTTTATCTTTCCAATAAATTTAATATGTTATCTTTTTCTCGTAACAAACAATTGTTAGTTATTATCTTTTTCTCCAACAAATTCCTATTTTTTTACGCGCTCTCTCTCCCAAAATAAACAATTGTCAATTTTTTAAATATTCCACACATCTTTTAAATTATTATAAGTCAATATAAAAATTATTCCAACTTCACATTAATCAAAAACTAAGAAAAATTTTACTTCCTTCCAACTCCTTTAATCAAAGTTAAGACTTCGACTATGGCTTCAACCAATGCTAGATTCGCATTGTGCGACATCTTATTTATAGAATTTTTAAATTTATAGAATTGTTATTCATCTTATTTATAGAATTTTAACTCTTCTTTGAACCATTGTTTGTAACAAAATTTTGTTTAAATTTGAAGATAATAAGAAACAAACTTTGTTTAAAAAAAACAAACAAACTTTGTTTAAAAAAAACAAACTTTACCTTTCCAAATAGATAACATTAATTAGATTTATTAAAAAAGTTAAGAGTAATTGAAAAAGGGTATAATTGACAAATCATACCCTAAAAATACAAAAAGGACAGTTAAATAGGAACGAAAAATACACGCTAAAAAGACACTTAAAAAGGAACAGAGGGAGTAATAATTAACTATCAAGATAATAGTAGTGATATATTATTGTTTTTTTTTACAAATAATGGCATCTATAAATTATCGGATTTCATATAATAATACTAATATATTAGAATTTTGCAAAGAAAAAAATAGTACTAATTAGTATATTATTAACGAGAAGATTAAAAAAAATTCTATATTTTTTGGATTACGAAATGCATTAGAATAGTACTAGCCTATATTATTCCTTAAAAAAATAGTATTAACATATATTATTATTATTATTATTATAAAAATATATATTGATGTAATTCCTCATTAGCCAAATAAAATTACCACAAAAATGATTAAGTTAAAAATATTCAGATCTTTCAAAGCACAAAAATATACTATAATTAACTTTGTTGACTTTGAAACAAATAAAGGAATAATAAAAAACCATTATTGGTCGATGATTTGATCATGAAGTATATATTAATACAATTTTAATATGATACATTTTTTTTTCTTTCAACTAAAATGATATAGATTAAAGTTTTTTTTAGGGAATGATATAGATTAAAGTTGAATGATTTTTTCATAATTTAATACAAAATATTATTATAACATTGACCGATTGATACCCTACCAAATTATTTTATTTTGGCTAATTCATGAACTTTTTTATAAACTAATGAAATCTATATTATATGAACTTAATTATAATTTTACTTATACAAATTATAATTGTAACATTAACAGATTGATACCCCACTACAAGAAAACACTTGATTTCCTACGGAAATATTCTTCGGAAAACACACCTATTTCGTAGGAAAACAAGGATTTTCGAGAGATTACCGAGGAAAATAGTTGTAGGAAATTTTGGACCTATTCCTACGAGATTTCTGAGGAACTTCTGATGAAATAATATTTCGGACGAAGTTACTGAGGAAAGTTTCGTAGGAAAGCAATGTGTAGACTGTCACCACTGACGCGCTTTCCTAGGAGCTTTCCTACGAAACTTTCCTAGGAAAGCACTGTGTCTGTCACCTCTGACACACGCTTTCCGACAAAACATTCCTAGGAAATAATTACATTTAAAAATAAAAATTAAATTCAAATTTTGATTTTGAAAAAGGCGCCAAAAAGCCAAAAAATTCAAAAGAGGTGTCATAATATTTGGCTCCAAAATTTCAGAAAAAATCAAATTAAAAAAAAAAGTGCGCCAAAATTTCAAAATAACCCAAATTTTTTTAGAATTTGTTTCCCGGAAAACACATCATGTTGATAAATAATTACATAAAATTTTTTATAAATGCAACTAAAATTTTCTTTGACAGTGGAACATCACCACTGCAAACCACCTAAAACAGCCCAAATGTGCCTCAAACTAGTACCTAACCAAAAAAACAGCAATTGAAACATGCTAAAAACAACACCAAAATACATAACAAGAATAAAAATTACTCGCTATGATCATCATCCGTCTCCTCGTCCTTGTCATCATCAACGTTGTCGTCGTCATGTGTTCGGTCTTCTTGAACCGACGGTGATGATCGACTCGATGGCGACGATGATTCGGAGGTCTTCCTACTCTTCATGCCACCCATCCTTTTTGTAACCATCCTTGTGAGTTTTCTCATTTCTTCTGCCTGTTTGGCCAGCAATTCCCTTAACTCATTCTCCGATTCTTCTTTCTTTGCCAATGCCTCCTTTTGAGATTGCAACTCCTGGTTCATTCGTTGTATCATTGCTTGCATCTCAAGAGATAACTCTCTAGAACGAGATGAGGACTCTGGTGGAGGAGCAACATAGAACAAATCTCCATGTACCACATTACCGGCTAACGGCCCAAGACCGTATATTCTACCCGATCTTCCTTTTCCTCCATCCAGTCTTCCTTTTTCTGCAGCCATTGCCCATAATTGAAGTTTAATGTGGTAGGGAATTTCTGGATATGATGGAATCTCAAGATTCTCCTCCAAAAACTCCGCTGCATTTGTACGATAAGCTGCCTATAAAGAAAAGTAATAAATAATAAACTCAAAACTGAAAAAAAAAAAAAACAAACAAACAAACACACAGCAGCAGAGAAAACACAAAAAAAAAACAGAAAACATGTGAAAACAAACACAGAACAGCAGAGAAAACACCCACAACTCGCAGAAAAAATGGCAGAAAATACAAAAGTGACCGTATATAGGCGGCACACTTAAACACCAAAACCACTCGATCATGATGCCAGAATATACAACAAGCAAAATGCCATAAAACTCAGCACCGGCAGTAGCAAAATAATCAAAGAAAATGATGAATTGTTAAACTTGCACATACAGGTTGAAATCACAGTTCAAATCACCACATACTTGATACCTCGGTGAATTGCAAAATTTACACTCCACCAACTCCCCATCTTGTTTATCGAATTCGTTGTCGTAAAACAACATGCACCCTTTAACGCAACAATCAATAGTTTTAACTTCCAATCCCAACTTCTCCACTAACTTCTCAGCCTCATAAAAACTCAATGGTAAATTGTCCTTGATAGGAGTTGAGTCCCTTATCATTTTTGTAAAACACTCCGCGCCTTTTTTGGGTACACTCCAATCTGACTTGGCGGCTAAAAGCCTCACACTCATAGATAACTTAAAATCAGATGACCCTTCAAACAACGGCTTGTTTGCTTCTTGTATCATTTTGTAAAACTTCAACGCTCTCTCGTTCGGGATTAATGTTTCTTCTTCACCGCCCTCGTTGGAAGACAGGTTCACCCCAAGAGCATCACCAACCATATCTTCCATCAGGCCAAAGTTTTCACACTCCGTATGGGTCCCGCTGCTTGAAGCGTGCATATTAACATCAGACTCGACATTATTTGTTGGCTCTTGTTCACCATGATAAATCCACACATAATAATTCTCCATAAAACCAAGGTCCTTTAAATGATTTACAACATCTTTTGGGCTCCGAAGCAATCTACACGTACATTTAACACACGGACACCTTATCCCTCCCTCTAATTGAAAGGCATCTTGCGACATGGCGTAAGCAACAAAATCACAAACTCCATCCACAAAAGCTGCCTTAAGTTTCCTTCTCCCTGGAGATTTTCTATCGTACATCCAACTACAATGAAAAATATATTGATCCATTTTCTGCTTCGCTGATATTAACTCAAATTAGTTCCATTTTCTAACATTATAAAAAAACATGCTATCACATAAAACTTATATAATATTTTATATTTTATGACTAACATATATAACATTTTCTAATCTATATCACATTTTCTAAAATTAAATCCCACAAAATAATTCACATATGTCATATTAATTAACATCATAATATTTTACTAATTTACACTATTTTCCAAACAAACTTTTTTATACATATTCCTTTACTAACTTAACCTTTTTTTTAAAATAACTACACTAACATTTTTACTAACTACATTTTTTTACTTGAATTTTTATTAAGTAAAACAAATTTTATCTAAATAACATATTTAGTACAATTTCATTTTACTAACTATGTTTCTAGTAACTAATATTTTTATTAGCGTGGTTCACAACTCTGTGATATTGGCTATATGCAAGAAGATCAGTTTGGTCAACGAATCCCCACACCTACCATATTATCATGATGTTTGTTTATTCATTGATTTGTTTATTGTTACGATACCAACCACCTCAACACTATTCACTTGTTTCATGCATATATTCTTAACACTACTGTTGTGAATTCCGATCAAAATCACACCAATGAAAGATTACAATGATGTGTGGAACAAAGGTAGTGATAATCAATGGATAAAAAGCTTCAAGCAACAACAACAATCAACAGCCCTAAAGCCTAATGTAGAACAACATCACAAGCATAAACAAGCAATAAGGATAAGCAATGAAAAGAGAAGAACAAACATATCAAGCTTTGTTGACCTAGTTCGATCCAATATGACCTAATCTGAGGGAGAGAGCAGCTCTCCAATCCACTATCAAGAGATCTTACAAAGTGATTACAAAATAAGTTACAAGATATAGGCACCAAAGCTCACAAAGAACTAAACCTAAATCTACCCATTTTTCCCAACTCACTAAATGAAAGACACTCAATGAATTTTCACTCTCCAAGGTGTTTTGATGTTTCCCAACTCAAGAGAACTACAATCAAAGACCCTTAACCCTAAAGTTACCTCCTGTGATTTCCCAAGTTTTCCTCTCTTGAAGTTCTCTCTCACACTTGCTTCAAAAATGAGCTGAAACAGTTAAATAGTACACAGACACTGTCAAAATCATGTCACGAAAGGAAGAATCGCGCCGTGATTCAAACGTACGACCCAAGGTACGACCAACCTTATCCTCAAAAATGAGCCCAGCTAGTCAAAAATCGTGTCATGATTTCCCAAAATCGTGTCACGATTGGACACCCTGCAAAACATGCTCACTGCCTGCCAAAATCGTGACACACTTATGAAATTGTGTCACGATTTCTTTGTTTCTCAATCTCAATTTCAACGCACTTTTCAACATTTCTCCACCTTGCCTTCAAATTGATGATGATGCCACTTTAACCATCAACCACCAATTCCCTTTTGTTTTCCCTTGCATCCAACTACACCAAGTAGCTCCACAAGTATACACCAAACCCTCTTCAACCACGGAACGTCTCCCGCTTCCTTAAAGATCATCTTGCATCCAATCACCTTTGGTCTTTTAGGTAATCACACAAGCCAAACCATACATTCTTCAAACCCCGGAATGCCTCCCGTCCTCTTGAAGAATTCACATGCTCACAACTAGAGCATAGCACCCAAAGCCTCCATAGTCGTACCATTTCGGTGTCACTAACTCCACCTCAAGTTGAGCTTTCTCTACCTCAACTTCCAAATGCGTACACACTATGCTTTTAACCTTGCAACTCCACCTTAAAGGTTGATCACGAGTATTCTTCACACCGCCTCTCCAGACTAACCATGAGTATTCTTCCCACCGCCTCTCCAGGCTGTTGTTGAGTGTTTAACGTCTCTCCAGACGATCCATCACTCTACAAGGCATCACTACCAAGGTGAGAACCCTCACCTTCATCATCCTCCCAACAACTTACCACCAAAGCACCCGCATCTCCATACTCCTCGGACACAACTTGCGCGGAGTCGTCATTGTCCTCCGGACAATCCCTTTTGAAGTGACCAAACTTGTGACACTTAAAGCACTTATACTTTGCCTTGTTACCGCTCTTTGAGCTTCCCCGGTTACCTCTACCTCCACCATTTCCTCTTGATACACTAAGGCCTTCACCGTTTTCATCCGCTCTCAAGTCCTTGGACTTGGTCAACTCCTTGGTTCTCAAAGCCACTTGAACTTCTTCCAAGATGACGGTGCCTTCTTTGCCATATAGCATGGTATCCTTGAAGGATTCAAATGATCTCGGTAGAGCACACAACAAGAGTATAGCTTTGTCTTCGTCTTTAAGTTGTACCTCAATGTTCTCTAAATCATCAATGATTTTGTTGAACTCCGTTAGTTGCTCTGTTACGGTCTTTGACTCCACCATCTTGAATGAGTAGAGTTGCTGCTTTAGGAATTGCCTATGAGCCAAAGACTTGGTCATATACAATGACTCCAACTTTTACCACATCGACGCCGCAGTAGGTTCCTTTGTGACATCCCTCAAAACTTTATCCCTGAGGCACAAGACAATGGCACTCCTAGCCTTGTCCACCATCTCGGTCTTCTCCGCTTGTGTCATGGTGACCGGCAACGCACCTTCACCCTTCAAGGCTTTCTCACACTTTTGTTGTATCAACACCGCTTGCATCTTCACCTTCCATAACCCGAAATCATTACTTCCGGTGAACTTCTCGATGTCCCACTTTGAACCCATGATACCAACTTTACCAAATCACTCTGTTGCCCCACGGTGGGCGCCAATTGTTATGAATTCCGGTCAAAAGCACACCAATGAAAGATTACAATGATGTGTGGAGCAAAGGTAGTGATAATCAATGGATAAAAAGCTTCAAGCAACAACAACAATCAACAACCCTAAAGCCTAGTGTAGAACAACATCACAAGCATAAACAAGCAATAAGAATAAGCAATGAAAAGAGAAGAACAAACACACCAAGCTTTGTTGACCCAGTTCGGTCCAATATGACCTAATCTGGGGGAGAGAGCAGCTCTCCAATCCACTATCAACAGATCTTACAAAGTGATTACAAAATGAGTTACAAGATATAGGCACCAAAGCTCACAAAGAACTAAACCTAAATCTACCCATTTTTCCCAACTCACTAAATGAAAGAGCCTCAACCCTAAAGTTACCTCCTTTGATTTCCCAAGTTTTCCTCTCTTGAAGTTCTCTCTCACACTTGCTTCAAAAATGAGCTGAAACACTTAAATAGTACACAAACATTGTCAAAATCGTGTCACGAAAGGAAGAATCGCGCCGTGATTCAAACGTACGACCAACCTTATCCTCAAAACGAGCCCAGCAAGTCGAAAATCGTGTCATGATTTTCCAAAATCGTGTCACGATTGGACACCCTGCAAAACATGCTCACTGCCTGCCAAAATCGTGACACGCTTATGAAATCGTGTCACGATTTCTCTGTTTCTCAATCTCAATTTCAAGGCACTTTTCAACAACTACATTTTAAAATGATAAACGTCAAATAACACCAAGAGTGGGAATAAGCTGGCCTAAGCTAAAAGTTGTTAGGCGTAAGTCTTGTGATAAAGAGACAAATTCAAGGACTATATTTAATCTGTAGTCTATCATATGCTTATGTTTTTGTCTGAGTTTGACCTTTTATAAAGTCTGATAAGATAAAAGTATTTAAATAAGTAAGCTGACATGCATTTGTTTACACATAAAATAATTATCTTGTCAGCCAAAGTCGGCTGATAGACAATTATAGGTTAGGTATGTTTCCCCTAGCCGATGGAAGATTAGGCGAGTGTTATTGTAACCGTATGAGGACCATCTGATTCTTTCTCAAGTCTAATGCATAGTACATGGATCTTGAAGACTTTAGACTAAGTCAAAGCTCAGTAGAACTGAACAATGAGACACAAAACTCAGGATCCTTGTGTTTAGCACCATTAACCACAAAGAGAGATGAGTAAGGAGTTACTTTTCAAGGAAGATTGTACACTATGGACGTTATCAACAGATCAAGTTGTCAAGTTGGAAGATGTCAGCCGAACATGGGCGACCCAAACCCCTTAAAGAGGAGAAAACTACCGCACTACATGTCATTCCATGTCCTTCCCTGTCCTCCAAAACCCAACTCGCACAAAATCCACAAATTCATGTGTTATTTTGTATCCAAAAAAAAAAAAAAGTAAATCTAAATTTTTTGTTTTTGAAGACGGAGATGTTCTATTTTCCAAGTTTTTTTAAGTAAAAAAAAACCTTCCAAGTCTCTGTTCAGAGATATTATCCGGTTCATTAAAAAATATTATCCTTTTTATACTAAAAAAAATTAAAAATAAACCTTCCATACATTATACATTAAATAAGATTTACTGTATAAATTAAGAAACATTGGAAATGTAAAGTGAAAATGGCCAACAACAATTAAGTGGTTCATGAGCTTCCATCGAATAATTAAGTGGTTCATGTAGTCTCTATAAAAATACTCGTGAAAGAAATAAACAGTTATATCCAAATACTCGTGAATAGGCAAGACTATCTATAACTGTAACCTGGACCAAATTTTGTTGAATCAATGGAATGAGAAAAAGTGGTTCATATTATTGATCTCCATTGTTCCGAACCAGATCAATGTATAAATCTTCTACAAACTTCGAAGAAAAGTCAGGGAGGTCCACCCCATCTGAAAATTACATGAATTCATGAAAAGAAGGCTGTATTGCACCAAATAAGCTTTTATTTGACAACTTGAAGCTGGGAAATTGCAGATTAATCCAAAGTTAGCAAGCTCAAACATGTCAATTTCGAAAACTTGTCTGTGAAGACAGAAGATACTGTTGTAATTACTTCTGTTCTTCAGCTGCATTCTCTCCTCACCATGATGATGAAACGGCTGGGAGAATCTCACCAGCAGGACCAGCATTTATCAATCTGCAGAGAGCAGTACACATAAGTCAGGGGGATTTCGTAAAGTGGCTAGAGAGAGATATGATAAATGCATATAGCTTGAGTTGTTTCATTATTAGGCCATAGATTTCAAGATTTATGAAGTAAAATAATCAACAAGACGGGAAGATGGATGGGGTGTTTACTTTCATATTTGTTTCCTTTCCAAGTTTTAATTTTTTCTGTATAGATTTTATGTTTTTGTTCTCTGGATTTGCGAAGCGTTACAAAGAAGTAAAACAGCATATCCATCTTGTACTATTGTTGATGTTAATGTTCATTAATTTATGTCGAATAATTTTTAGCTCTCACCTTTGTTGAAATATGAAAATAAATCTTTAACCTGCTCTAAGAATCATAAGTATATTGCTATTTAATATACTTTAGTTGAAGGTGTATACAAGGAGTACTAATACTTGCTAGTTAATATTGAATATATTGTCAATACTGTTTTCTGTTCAAAATTTTTTATCTAATTGCTGTCGAGACTTTTTTGTTTACACATGCATGCATATCAGATGTAGAAGCTGATACCATTGTATAGCTTTTCTGTATTCATTTCATTGATTGTTACAGGATTCAACTCTATATATATTATAGAGTTCTCTAGTTCTAACTAACTCAACATAGTTGTAACTGACTCAACAGTTGGCACAGGCACCAGCTGTCATGATTAATCACTAAGAAGCTAAGCTTTCTACATTACTCTAACAAAGTTTAAACTTGCAAAACATATAGTGTTCTGTTAGCTGTAATATGACATTGTTAGTATTCTCTGGTTGCTTTAAAAAATTTATGTTGGTTGCCTATTTACTGTCCTACCTTAAACATAAAGCTCTCAATTCCGCAAAAACGTCACTGTTTTCAGAAGACAGTGACATTCAAATATTCTTCTATGAATTGTGTCTCTACTTGAAGGTTCATATAAGCATGCTTTGAAAATCTAATTCACCTATAAACAATGACATATATGAAAAGTCACAAGGATATTAAGAGACCCCGAAAAAGGGATACAAAGTCACAAGAATAACAGAGAAGATTATACGGTGAATTAAATTAAAAAGAATTACATCATGCACAACAAGCCGCAGCGTCGACACATCCAAATGTGGAGCCTACAATTGGACCATGCATAAGCTTTGTGGAATTGGAATAAACAGCTACATACTTCTGGTTGTATGTGAGAGCAGTGGTCATGCCATTCATTTGGTCACGAATGAGAATGGATGGCAACAAAAGAGCATGGTTTCAGGTCACATGTAAGCAGTCAGAAACACCATTGAAACATATATTACAAACACCGTGCACTGTTCAACATAAAAGACAGTATGTTATGCATTGTTTTTACTATTCAAAAGAAAATTTACTAATGTTTGACAACTCTAAACAGATTGGTGAATGTTGTGCACCTGGCTACAATAACATCTCATCTCAGCTGCCAATCAGGAAATTGTCACATAAGGAATGTGACAAATTGTATGCCAACGCTCTCCTTGCTCCGTTTGGTACAACTGCTTAAGTAATGGACAGTCATGAATTGACAAAGTAGAAAGGGAGCTGGGTAGACCGTCGTCTGGCAAGCTCTCAAGACAAGGGCACTCTTCAATATATAGAGATTCAAGTGAAGTGAGGTGGAGGAGACCCTTGTAGTTTATTTTTCTTAGGCAGGAACAATTTTTCAACTCAAGAGAGTTAATACTTGATGGCAGCATACTCTCCTCTGGAAAGGACTCGAAGATTTCAAAATCATCACTAAGACTGAATTGTTTCAGAGATTTGAGTTGGAACAAACCCCACTCCTCTATTGAAGCCATCAAATTAGGGCATCTTTCTATTCGGAGGCTGCCTAGGTTGGAAGGAAACTGCCTCCCAGAAAACGATTCCAGCCATGGACAATCATACACCACGAGAGAATTAAGATTGGTGAACAAGTGTAGTGCAAAAGGCAAGGAAGAAGAGTGCCAACCAGTTATAGTTAAAGTGTGAAGGGAATTACAGCTACGCATATCCAAAGAGGACCATTCTAGATTTTGACCAAAGAAGTCTTCAACTTCCAATTCTTCAAGAAAGGCACTGTTAAATAGAATTTTCTCTAGGGCAGATTCAATGATCTGAGTTCCACAAAGGATGACCTTTTTCAAGCTGGATGGCAATTTGTTTATCAAAATGCCATCACATCTCTTTAGTTCTAGCTCACTGATATTAGCAGCCTTGGGAATTGAGGCCTCCAACTCTTCGCAATCAATAATCTCCAACTTTTGTAAACAATGAAGGTGTTGAGGAATGGCACTTTTCAACTTGGGACAATTCTTTATACAAAGCTCTTTAAGCAAAGGGTAACTTTTAAGACATAACTATTCCTTCCATTCAGACATGTTCTTAAAACACAAAGTTTCAAGGGATCTAAATGGAACCAATGATGAATTAAAGCCGCAAAACTCTGAACCAATGATCTCCATTCGATGACAGCCTGAAATAGAAAGCTTCTTGAGAGAAGGGAATTGCGCAAGTGATGGCAACTGGGAACAGAGTTCACATCCCAACAATTCAAGAGATACTAAATTGGGTAAATGATGATCTCCAAGCCAACTTGGGAGGCTACTACCTCTGTAGTCATTGATGGTGAGCCTCATGAGGTTTCTATTTGGTTGAAGAGCCTCCAAGACCGAGACTCGTGCTTTGGTTAGTGAGCCATCCATTTCTCTCCATTCATCGTATGAGATACTTAATTCTTCTAAATGTTTCTTATCTTTCAAATTTGCTGCCATAGCATCTGCTGGATCAGCCACATTATTCAACCCTGAAATTTGAAGCCTTCCTTTAAGGTGGTTCAGTTCTGCCAACTGCTTAATATCATATCCATGTTGCTCTCCCACAACGAAATCAGTTAGCATCTCAAGATTGATTAATTTTCTTATCTCCTTTGGCATCTTTTTAATATGTGTGCCTTTCAAATTAAGATGACGTAAATTGATGAGTTTGTTAAAATTTGATGGGAGCTCAGTCAGTTTAAAACATTCTTCCAGTAAGAGCGTATGCAAATTATACAGCATACAAATGGAATTAGGTAAGCTTGTAATCTCGGTGTAAGAAAGGTCTAGATAGCGCAGAAGCTTTAACTTTCTTATCTCATCAGCTAGCTCTAAGAGATTGCAACAAGAGAAAGACAACATCCGCAAATATTTTAGTCTTGAAAACAAACTCTGCTGCACATTGGTGGATATCTTAAAGCGTTTCTCACCATAGCCTTGTTCTTCTATCATCAGACTCTGTAGTCCTTTAATGTTATGAATCTGCTTTAGTTTTCTATAACCATCTTCCAAATCAAGGCAGCACCAAATGTGGCGTGTCCTTTGAGGGATATCTTGCACTTTCACACCCTCTATTCGTAAGCAGAATTCTCCTGACATTGATGTCGCTAAATCATTGATAAGATCATGCACAATGAAATAGTACTTACCAGCCCAGAACGGCATAATTGCTGATTGTTGGAAAAACGACATTGACACTAGATCATTGAAGAATTTATTACCCAACTCTTCTTCATTTTTTGCTATTCCCTTTAGCAAACCTTCTGCCATCCAAAGCTTGATTAAGTCACCCTTTTCAAACTCATAACCCTTGGGAAATATAGAACAATAAGCTAAACAACGCTTCAGATTGGAAGGGAGGCTAAGGTAACTCATTCTCAGAACGGAATAAATGTTGCTGCTGTCACCCTTGAATAAACGCCACAAATCAGTCTCCAATATCTTAACCCATTCAGTTTCAGAGAATTTTCTTTGCAAGAGAATCCCCAATGTTTTCAGAGCTAATGGCAACCCCCCACATTTTTCTACTATTTTCTTGGCGATCGATTCAAGATTTGGATATTCAAACATATTCCTGCCTTCGAAAGCATGTCTCGCAAATAAACTCCAAGAGTCACTCTCCTCCAATTGCCTTAAATGAATTATCCGGGTGGATCTCATGACTGATGCTACTTCTTTATCATCTGTCGTCAAAATCATTTTGCCTCGAAAATATCCCTGGTTAAAAAGAAGTAGTAAACGCTCCAACATATTCCTATTTTTAATCCAGGCATCATCTATAACAAGTAAATATTTATTCCCTGCTAGCCATTTTTGCAGTTGATGATCAAGTATTTCTTTGTTGAGACGAAGACAATCAAAAGATTCATCAGAAACATGGACCCAGGCTTTAAATTCAAACTGCTCCTGTATCCTATGGTCATTGTAAACAAGCTGGGCAAGGGCTGTCTTACCCATCCCCATCAGACCCACTATACTGATTATGGATACCTGGTTTCGGTTGTAACTGTCTGAAAGTAAAAATTTGATTATTTCCTCTTTTTCACGTTCTCTACCATATATGATAGATTCAGCCATGAATGAAGTAGCGAAACCGCTGGCTCTTTCTTCATATAAATAATAAGTAGTAAACTCTTGAAGTTCCAATCTAGATTTTTTCTTTGCAAAAAACTCTAGCCTCTTGAGCAATACTTTAATCCTAGATTCAAATCGATTGATAAAACCTGAAAGAAAGTGTTGTATCTTTCCCTTTTGTTGTGCGGCGTCAGTAGCAATGACATCCAATAATTGTTCTATTTCGTATACCTCATTACTCACATCATCAAGCCAACACTTCACGTATAGATCCTCGTACTGCTTTTTCTCTGCGTCATCTAGTACTAGATTGATAAAATTCAGTGTGGTTTCAAGTTTATTCACAAGCCCTTTGTTCAAGTAGTCTCTGAAATCTGTTGAAGCTAAACTCTTACAAATCAATCGAATCACAGGGGAAAGAAATGCCCCACCATGAACAACATCTTCCATGATATTCATTAATTGAACACAAACAAAACAAAATGATCTCAGCGAGCGTGGTTCACAACTTTGGGAGGCTGGCCATATGCAAGAAGACCAGTTTCGTCAACGAACTCCACACCTACCACTTGAGCTCTTCGGTCTTCACTAGTTTCAAGAATTAAAAAAAAAAAAAAAAAAAGTTTATACTCCCTCCATCTTTAAGTCTAAACCTATATTCACAAATAAACAAAACCAAGTTAGATCTTAAATATGAAAGAGTACTTGAATTTAGGTTGAGAAAAATTAAAGGATCGATATAGAAGTGCAAAAACAAATTACAATTTAAAATTCTTCACTTTTTCTAGTAGGAATCAAACTATAATTATAAAATTATTATTTTAATCTTAACTAAAAAAACACAAGGGAAAGCCATTAATTAAAAATATGAATCTATGATCAATAACTCAGCTGCTACCGCATGAGCATAAGTAATCGCATGAAAACATTCTATAAATAACAGGTGGATATATAATAAAAATCCTATATCAAACTTTGATATAAAAAATAAAATCTTAATGTTGAATGAACAGTAGAAAATGAAGAAAAATTTGGAAGAAAATATTACCTCTAGAATTAACGGTTGTTGTGGGGAGTTGAGCAGTGACTGAACACAAGAGTATGCAAGATTAGGTTGGATGCTTTTTTTTAGGCAAGAAAAAAGTTAAAACAAGTGGTTGGAAGGTTCTACTGGTCAACATGACTCAAGAACAGGAAGGGTGTTACGAAACTACTTGCATATAGGTGGACCCATATTGTTGCTGAAACAGTGATAGCTAGTTTCATTTCATCCGGTCTGTGGAGATGGTGATGGTCCTGACTGCCAGCAGTGTGGCTTCCCTAGAACCAGTCACTGGTGACTTTTCTCTCCTCATAATGGTGTGGAAAGAGCTACTTGCTTATAGGAATTTTCATATATTTCTTCTCCAAGCTCGGATGCACATTATAGGCCTCCGCCTCTCTTATTTTCTCGCAATGCAATGCAAAAAAAGATGGCGGAGACAAAAGGGGGAAATTATGTGTTTGAAGTATCCTCTATTTCAGGACATAATGTTGAATCAGAGAGCAAGGATGGAGTGCAGAGTAGTTTAACATCATGGCATCTTTAGGGAGATGTTGGTTCCTCAACCACCAGCTTGGGGATGTTTTCCAAGTATGCCGTTGCCACCTACACTTTACTCTATTGGTTTTTATCAAGAGGAAGGGGTTTCTACACCCACACCTCATGAATATGGGATGCTTCTACACTTTTATCAACAAAAAAAATTAGAACACTTGATTGTTTTGAAGGGGAAATGTGGTAAAAAGAGAAAATGTGTGCTATGTGAAAGAATCAAAAGTTTTTATTTATTAACAATTGTACAATTAACATCCGCCGAGACTTGAGATTACTTATATAAGCAGTAGCTCAACGAACTCCAAAACAAACTAATTGCTTAGCTAACACGTTACATACTCAACTAACTATATCTAATGGTTAACTGTCCAACATTGAATTACATCACAAAAGTTAGGACATGTCATTTGAAATAATTCAAAATCCCATTATTGAACGCTTCACTCATCTGCAACAGCCAGATTGTACTTTCTTGCCAAAGTATGGGCAGTTTTGTCTCTGTCACTCATAATGCCATCTATCATCCTAAACTTTTTGTAATGTATTTTAAGAGTTTCGGCCTGCTGGGTTGCCAACTTCTCTTCTTTTAGCAGCACCTAAAAAAATGCATAAAAATAAACACACTTAGAATAACTTAACACAAAATCTCTCATAGAATACATCAACAAACAGAATTTTAATCAGTGATGGTACATGAGTTAATACAAAGTGTTGTTAAACAATGGCTTTAGCTACAATATAGCACTATAGGGCAGTGGAATTTGAATAAACCGTTATTTTCTGCGATCCGGATTGACAACAATGCTTTTAATGATTAACAAGTCAGTTTGGTGTTATTTTGGCACCACAGAGGGGACTAGATGATCTTCCATACAAATTAAAATAAGAGTGTGTGTAATCTACTAGGATTAAACTAGAACCAATGGCGTTTAGAGTTCAAACATATACGCTATCAACTGTTAAAAAAATATGAAAAAAGTGAGTTCTTCAGCCAGAAGAAGTAAAAGGATGCATTTTGATTTCAGTTTTTGCATCAGTAACATACAACTTTCAGAAAATCTTGGACTTTTCTTATGTGAGCTTGTCTCTATTCTATAGTTAGCAATTACGAATGTACTAACCTCTGATTTATTTTTAAGTGCATCAGAAAAATAACTCGCTAAAATTCAAAGTGAATAAAATTTACTTTAAGACATACGTCACTTTAGGGGGTCGTTTTTTTATTTACTTCAACTCTCCCACAACAAACACATTTTAAACATGAGTGTTTCCCTCCAGTAATTTTCTCTCACAGAACAATGTCAGGGTATGGATTAAACAGAGCAAATTGGCTTCACATGACACATGGTAGTGATAGAACAAATCAACCGATGTACCAACCAGTTTCTTGAAAATAGATAAAATAAATTATCACAATCCTGTATAAATGTTAACAAATCAATCGATGATCCAAACAGTTTTTTGAGTTCCAACTCCTCGTAGAATTTGAAATCCATAGTTTCTGATATTTTTGATATGAAAAGACCATTCTTTTTCCATCTCGACATTTTGCCTATTTCAAATTTTGCACCTAATGTTTTCTCTTATGTTGATTTCACCCTAAGCTTTCTTAACATTAGTATAAGTGATAAAGACTATGTGCTAATTGCCCAAAAGAAATCCAGCATCACTTGGTACATCAGCATTACCACTGGCTGCTCCCACAAACTTACTAGTAAGTTTCATACTTACAATAAACATGCTTAAGGTTACTACTAACTGTTATTACGTTAAAAAAAATGTAGTTGGAAATTTATATGTTCAACATCTACTTCTAGAGGTTTACTCTGCAAATCGAAGAAGTTATTGGAATAGTAATAGCAATAAGAGAAAGAAAAAAAATTGATTATTAGGTATGAACTTACGCTGTGCATGAGTGTTATTTCTGCAGAATGTTTATGTGTAAGATTCTTCAGCGCCATTGCCACCTCAAAGTCAGGGTCACTTTGCTCGAACCAACAACACTTCACCTTTCTCTTCGGCTTCATTGGCCGATCATCAAACAATTCCATTACAGCAGGACGAGCTCTAACAGGCCGTGGCATCCCTGACATCATGAAAGGATACTGATTAATCATTGCCGTCACGTCCTTGACCTTCTTGGCAGAATCCAATTCCACCAATGCACATTGTGGCACGCTGCTTGGTCCTAGGTATTTGGGGATAAACTTGACACTTTTCACCGATGCAAACTGGTCAAGCGCAGTTCTAATCACATATTCCGTAACTTGCAGAGACATGTTGTCAAACTACACTGTCCTTTGAACTTTCTCTTCAAATGTAGCATAATCTTTAGCTGACAATTCCATGTATGAAGTGAATGAAACCTAAGAATAAAAAGTTTCTTAAGTTTAGATGTAGTCAGGAACGAGTTCCTACGTAGGATCGGTCGGTCGGCCGGTGAAAGAACGTAAACACGAGGAACGTAACATGGTTCGTAAGTAGGATCGATAGGTTGTCGATAGAATTGAGGGAAGAATATAGGGAAAATAGAGGGAAAACAGGGGAACCAAGCATAAAAACATAGATATTAGAGGGAAAACAGAGGAACCAAGCAATAAAACAGAGAAAAACAAAGGAAACAAAGGAAAAACGGCAAAAAACAGAGAAAACAGAGGAAACAGAGCAAAACAGAGAAGACACGGTTCGTAAGTAGGATCGAAGCACGGTCAAGGTGTTGTGGCACGTAAGATCGTGCGATCCAACGTGCAGGGACTCGTTCCTGACTACCTAAAGTGAATGAAACTAAACATTATGTGGTAAGAGTCCAAAAAGAAAAATAAACTTAATGTCGCAAGGAATAAGAATGATACGATGGATGAGTGATTGTGTAAGACAATATAGAATTAGAAATACAATTATAAAGAAAAAATTGAAATAACCCTCATAGTAGAGAAGATGGTAGAATCTCGTCTTAGATGATTTGGAGCTTGGACATATATGGAGAAGACCTATAAAAGTACCAGTAGGGAGAATAGACCAAATATACAATATTCTTATAGCTAGTTCGAGGTAGATGAAAACAAAATAAAACTACGGATCAAACCATTGAGAGAAATTTAAAGGTAAATGGTCTATCTTGACCTAACCGATAACAGGATAAAAGAAACAAGTTCAGATATCAGAATCTTTTCCACGTTATCCCAGAAACAAGCCATTAGCATGCACAAAAGCTTAAGGTCTTAAACAGATAATTAGCCAAATTCACAACTCGTAAGCCATTTTATAAAGTGTAAAACAATATTATGTTTCTAAAATGCATAACTTCTGAGCTAATGTAGAAATGACTGAATCATCCCAAATGCAGAGAAATGAACTTAGTTTGAACAAAATCCCATGTTCATTGCTAAGAGTTCTAAAGAAAAATGTGAGCATTATAATCTTATTAGTTTTCCAACAAAAGAAAAAGGCACAAAATCCCATGTTCATTCCTTAGAGTTCCAGAGAAAATTTATACATGCTTTATAACAGTAAAAAAAGCGCAGAATCAAAGCTCCAGTTTACATGAAACTTCAACACAATCACAAGACACAATAGATTGGTGAATGTGGTGCACCTGGCTACAACAACATCTCATCTCAGCTGCCAATCAGGAAATTGTCACATATGGTATGTGAGAAATTGTATGCCAACGCTCTCCTTCCTCCTTTTGGTACAATTGCTTAAGTAATGGGCAATCATGAATTGACAAAGTAGAAAGGGAGGTGGGTAGACTCTCCTCTGGCAAGCTCTCAAGACAAGGACAGTCTTCAATATATAGAGATTCAAGTGAAGTGAGGTGGAGAAGACCCTTGTAGTTTATTTTTCTTAGGTTGGAACAATTTGTCAACTCAAGAGAGTTAATAGTTGAAGGCAGCATACTCTCCTCTGGAAAGGATTCCAAGATTTCAAAATCATCACTAAGACTGAATTGTTTCAGAGATTTGAGTTGGAACAAACCCCACTCCTCTATTGAAGCCATCAAATTAGGGCATCTTTCTATTCGGAGGCTGCCAAGGTTGGAAGGCAACTGCCAACCGAAAAACGATTCCAGCCATGGACAATCGTACAACACGAGAGAATTAAGATTGGTGAACAAGTGTAGTGCAAAGGGCAAGGAGGAAGAGTGCCAACCTGTTATGGTTAAAGTGCGAAGAGAATTACAACTACACATATCTAGAGAGGACCATTCTATATTTTGACCAAAAAAGTCTTCAACTTCCATTTCTGCAAGAAAGGCACTGTTAAATAGAATTTTCTCTAGGGTGGATTCAATGAGCTGAGTTCCACATAGGATGGCCTTTTTCAAGGTGGATGGCAATTCATTTATCAAAATGCCATCACATCTCTTTAGTTGTAGCTCACTGATATTATCGGCCTTCGGAATTGAAGCCTCCAACTCTTGGCAATCAATAATCTCCAATTTTTGCAAAGAAGGGAGGTGATGAGGCAGGGCACTTTTCAACTTGGGACAATGATTTAGACAAAGCTCTTTAAGCAAAGGGAAACCATCAAGACATAACCATTCCTTCCATTCAGACATGTTCTTAAAACACAAAGTTTCAAGGGATCTAAATGGAACATTTGATGAATTATAGCCGTAAAACTCTGTACCAATGATCTCTATTCCATGACAGCCTGAAATGGAAAGCTTCTTGAGAGAAGGGAATTGCGAAAGTGGTGGCAACTGGGAACATAGTTCACATCCCAACAAGTCAAGAGATACTAAATTGGGTAAATGATGATCCCCAAGCCAATTTGGAAAGCTACTAGCTCTGTAGTCATTGATGGTGAGTCTCATGAGGTTTCTATTTGGTTGAAGAGCCTCCAAGACCAAGACACGTGCTTCAGTTAGTGAGCCATCCATTTCTCTCCATTCATCGTATGACATACTTAATTCTTCTAAATGTTTCTTATCTTTCAAATTTGCTGCCATAGCATCTGCTGGATCAGCCACATTTTTCAACCCTGAAATTCGAAGCCTTCCTTTAAGGTGGTTGAGTTCCGCCAACTGCTTAATATCAGATCCACACTTCTCCCCCACAACAAAATCAGTCAGCATCTCAAGATTGATTAACCCTCTTATCCCCTTTGGCATCATCTTAACATGAGTGCCTTCAAGATTAAGTTTGCGTAAATTGATGAGTTTGTAAAAATATGAAGGGAGCTCAGTCAATTTAAAACAATCTTGCAATAAGAGTGTATTCAAATTATACAGCATGCAAATGGAATTAGGTAAGCTTGTAATCTCAGTGTAAGAAAGGTCTAGATAGCGCAGAAGCTTTAGATTTCTTATCTCATCAGCTAACTCTGAGAGATTGCAACCATAGAAAGATAACATCCGCAAATATTGTACTCTTGAATACAAATTATACTGCACAATGGTGCATATCTTAAAGCGTTTGTCACCATAGCCCTGTGCTTCTACCATCAGACCGTGTAGTCCTTTACTTTTATTAATCTGCTTTAGTTTTCTATCACCATCTTCCAAATCAAGGCAGCACCAAATGTAACGTGTCCTTTGAGGGATAACTTGCACGTTTTCACCCTCTATTCGTAAGCGGAATTCCCCTGAGACTGATTTTGCTACATCACTGACAAGATCATTCATGATGAAGTAGTACTTACCATCCCATAAAGGCATAATTGTTGATTGTTGGAAAAAGGATATTGAAACTAGATCATAGAAGAATTCATTACCCAACTCTTCTTCGTTTTTGTCTCTTCCGCAACACTTCAACAAACCTTCTGCCATCCAAAGCTTGATTAATTCATCCTTCTCAAATTCATAGTCCTGGGGAAATATAGAACAATAAGCAAAACAATGCTTCAGATTGGAAGGAAGGTTAAGGTAACTCAATCTCAGTACGGAATTAATCTTGCCGTCATGCTCTGGTAAATCCCACAATTTAGCCTCCAATATTTTAGCCCATTCAGTTTCAGAGAATTTTCTTTGCAAGAGATTCCCCAATGTTTTCAGAACAGAAGGCAACCCCTCACATTTTTCTACTATTTTCTTGCCGATGCATTGAAGATTCGGATATTCAAACATATTCCTGCCTTGAAATGCATGTTTCACAAATACACTCCAAGAGTCACTCTCCTTCAATTGCTTTAAATGAAGTAGGCGGGTTGATCTCATAATCGTTGGTACTTCATTGTCATGTGTTGTCACGATCATCTTACCTTGAGCAGATCCACGGTTAAATGGAATTAGTAAATTCTTCCACATATTCCCATTTTTGTTCCTGACATCATCTAGAACGAGCAAATATTTATTGCCAGTTAACCTCTGTTGCAATTGATGTTGGAGTGTTTCCAAGTCATTACTTTCTGGTGAACAACAAAATGACCTGAGAATTGATTTAGTGACACGAACAATATCATAAGATTCTGAAATACGGACCCAAGCTTTAAGTTCAAATTTCTCCTGTAGCCTGTAGTCATTGTAAACAAGTTGGGCAAGGATTGTCTTACCCATCCCACCCAGACCCACTATACTCATTTAGCATCTCGTACTGCTTTGACTCTGCGTCATCCAACACTTCATTGATAGAAACCAATGTGATTTCAAGTTTTTTCCCCAGCTCTTCATGGAAGTAGTCTCTGAAATCTGTTGAAGCTAACCTCTCACAAATCCCTCGAATGATAGGGGAAAGAAATGCCCCAACAACAACAACTTCTGACATGATATTCAACAAAAAAACAAAATGGTCTTAGATCTGAGCGAGCTTAGTTCAGAAAGGCTGGCTGGCTATATGCCCACACATAAGCTGGATTCTCTGCAGTGAAACTGATCTCATACGTAAATTTCAGATTGAACGGTTCAGATTTCAAACACGGTTTCATACAGTAGAACGATCTCAACACCCATTTGAAATCGAACGGAAAACATCAGTTACAACATCTTACTACAACGGGGTATCCAATTCCAGTACGGATGTTTGTTTATTTTTATTTTTTTTTAAAATAAATAATGGTTGTTAATTGTTACTCTACCCTTTATTAAAAAATTTGCTACTCTACTATTCACTTGAACTTTGTTCATCTGTTTTAAGAATATTTTGTTAGACCATATGCAATGGCAAATCAAATTAAACAACCTTCAACACCCATTTTTTCAATTTCCAACACTCCACATCATTTTCTCTCACTTAATTCAACAACCTTTCAATTTTTACCCCTCCAATAGTTTTTTCATTCAACAGCCTACCCCACCACCTTTTATTTCTTATTCTTATTTAATTTTATATTTTTGTTTTTATAATTACATAAAATTACAATTATCGATTATAATTAAATTAAAATAAAGAAACACTTAACAATTTTTTTTTTTTAAAACAAATTTTATTTAAATAATTTATTTTTATTTTCTTAACTTAAAATACAATACAACAAACTAAGCACGCGACACACAAATAGCTTAAAATGCAAGACAACAAACAAGCACACAAATCACAAGTAATTTATTAGGCATGTTTTGAGGATTTTGGTTAGGAAATTGATTTGGGTTTTGAGGATGTTGGTTGGGAAATTGATTTGGGTTTTGAGGATGTTGGTTGGGAAATTGATTTGTGTGTTGATAATTGTTGGGATTTTGGTAGCCAAATGGGTAATCAGAAGAATTTTGGGTGTTGATTGTTATTGGGATCCATTTCACTAATCAAAGACTAAAACTTCAAAAGAAACACTAATAATAAGATTAAGAGAGTGAAAAAAACTTGATTTTTTTTCAGTGTCCAAATCAAATGATCCAAGTCTCTATTTGTAGAGAAAAAAAAAATCATGAATTTTGGTAAAAAAAATAAAAAATAAAAAAATTATTTGCAATGAAATAATTGAGTCCAAATTTTTAAGAAGATAAAAATCCAGACAGCCTATTAAAACGCGCCACGTGTCCCACTTTTTCTTCCTCACCATTTTCTCTCTCCGCGTGCTGACACGCCACTCTCCTTGTCGGCGCGTGTGTTACACGCGCCATTTCCAGCGAATCAAAACGCGCCGCGTGGCGACCGATACAGGCATTTAAACATGTTGAACTCTTTCATCTACTCTCTCCTCCACCTCACCTTCAACAACCTACCTTCCAATGGTTCAACAAGTCTCAATAGGCATTCAACAGGTCCATTGCAAATGGTCTTATGATTAAATTAAGGCCTTAAATTAAATGTCTTCCAAGATTTTGTCAGTACACGTGTCACTTTAAAATTTTCAAGAGCATTCATTTCTGTTCATCTTGTAAAAAACTGAACACATATGATCCATGTGACATCTCATAAAAAAGGGTATGCATATGGCAAGACAATCTCTATTAATTTTCTACCTTAATTATTGTTTTTAAGAGAAATTCTTTCAGTCACAAATACAATAAATAGTGTTTGGACACACATATTAAAAGATTTTGTCCAATAATAAAAAAGAAATTGATAATAAAATGATTTATTATTTTAAAAAATAACTTTTTATATATGTGTGACCAAACACTATTCATTTGTATTTGTGACTATGAAAGAATATCCTTTGTTTTTAATTCTACTTTATTCATTACCACAAAAAAAAAAAATAAGAGTGTTTAAAACCATGTAATTTGATTTAGATATATTCAGATTACTTTTTTACTCAACCATGTAATTTGATTTGATTTGCGGTTTTTATTTTACCAACCGAATCGAACCAAACCAAACCAAACCAAATTGCAGCATAAGAAAAACATTAATTAAATATATGTCACCTAAATTCAATACTTATAGAAATTCAATGGAAACTTTTATAAAATAACATATCTTTTCTCTTTGATAAGTTTCTTCTTTACTTTTTATTTCAGAAGTGTATTCATATGCTGCTTGAACTTTTAATGAATGTTAAAATCTTAGTATTTTATATTTCTTACAAAATATGATTACTTTTTTGCCACGTTTTAAATCTGGTCTATGTAGTTGGAAATTTTTTTAATTGAAAATGAAATTGTAATGTTGGATGAAATTTAAAACATTGTTGAAAATATATTTTCAACTTAATTTTAATGTTGAAAAAAAATTGTATTGTCTAAAAAAAACCGCATCAACCGATTCAAACCAAACCGCATTAGTTTGGTTTGGTTTGGTTCAGATTTTATTTTAAAAGTTTACCAAACCAAACCAAAACACATGTTTTTTCATCTTACGGTTCGAACGACTTTTAACCTCAAAACCAAATCAAACCGCACCGCGAACACCCTAAAAAAAATCATACGGCTAAAATCATACATTTTTTTTTACAAATGCTAAAATCATACATTTTATTAGTATTTAAAAAGTTCATAATAAAAAATTAATATTTGCATTTTACATATTATGAAGCTTGCATAGACTTAGGTGTTATGTTTTGATGTTGACGGAACTCTTAGATGTTGTTTTTATTTTGGTATTATAGCATATATTATGTTAAAGCACCTAGTAAACCTATGCCACATCTTGCTATGTGATTCTTTTTGTGTCCTACATAGCTTGTGTTCCAAGAAACTTCATTTTTGTTGTCAAAACTGGTTTTCTGCACATTTGAACCGATTTAGTTTTGCTTGAATCATATCACCTAAAGTCTTAGACTTGGGGTGATTCGTTTCATGATATTTTGAATTGTATCACTTCTGAATTGATTCAAAATAATCTGAATCGTATCATGAAATCTTTCTGACTTTTGTTGAATCGATTCAAAATAGGTTGAATCGTTTCAATCTTCATCATAGGCTTTATGAATCGATTCAAAATTAGTGTGATATGTATTAATCTTCATAGCATCTTCATAGTTTACCAAGCTTATCATTTAGCCGTTTGAATCGATTCACTATGTTGTTTTTGACCAAAAATTTGCATTTGATCTCTTTTTTAATATATTGTCACTTCCTCGTAACTCCCAAAATATTGACTCATTTGCATCTATTCTCTCTAGAGTATCCCAACCTCTTTGTTCATATATTCTTCAAGATTAAACACTTTTTCTTAGAATCACTTTTGTCATCGCGATTTTCGGGTGTCAAATCATTGATCGGATTTGAACCTTTCAATCATTGATGTCTCTATTTTTTTTGGGGAAGGTAAAATCGAGAAAAACCTTAGAAATCCTAAGTTCGGGGCTGATTTCATTACGGGAAGGTGTTAGGCACCCGTAATGACTATAGTATCCTATAGGAACCGTTTTACTATGCTTTACGTTTATGCGTTGCTTTTATCGCTACTTGTAAAAGAGATTGGTTTTAAGAATGAGAGGGAGAAGATTGGATTTTATTTTATTGGACTTGGAGAGACTTTGAGTCTCTTGCCTACATACCCTTTTAAGGGATCAAAATTCCATGTAGTTCTCTTACAAAATGTTTTTTGTGGGTTGGTTTAATTTTTAGTTTGAAAAATGGTTTTGAAGAAAGAGACAAGAGGCCGTGTAGGCGTTAGAATTGAAAACAAGTGAGGTTAGTCCAATTTATTTACAAAAAAATAGTTAAAGTTGGAAATTAGCACTAGTTTTGATTTTGTCTTAAGAAAATGAAAGAAAAAAGAGTGAGGTTTTGACCTCATTTTATTGCAAAATAGTTTGAGTTATGTGTTGATTTTTTTTGATGAAGAAATTATAAATTTTCCTAGGTTTTACGCTTCCTACGCATACATCTAGCGGAAAGTCATACAACGTGTGTGCATGTGTCGGTGCGTGTGTCGGTGTACATCATCATAGTTTATAGTCTTTTACATCGGGTCCTATTTTACATTCTATAGTCTTGCATGGAATTAAAGAAAAATAAACTACCTAAGCATTGAGAAATTGAATGAAACCTAAACTCAGAGAATGGGGATGAATTGGAGCTTTCGAAAGGCATGAAACACAAAATGGTTAGCGAAGCAATATGCAATGATAATGAAATGTTAGGCAACAAGAACAACAAAATATGGAAGGATGTGAAGAAGAAATGCATGCTAACTAACATGACTTATGAAACAAGAAATTAAAAACTAAACCTTGCAAAATTAGGAAACTAGCACCTAAACTTGCAAGATAAAAGCTATCCTATTAACAAAATTGAAAATATCGCAAAATCGTGGACAAAGATCAAACCTAATCAAAAATGGAACATATTGCAAGAATTGTAAACAAAATCAACTAACGCAATTAGACATATCGCAAAAAATTGTAAGCGAAATCAATTAACTAACACACTTGAACATATTGCAAGAATTGTAAGCAAAATCAATTAACTAACACAATTAAACATATTGCAAAAATTGTAAGCAAAATCAATTAACTAACACACTTGAACATATTGCAAGAATTGTGAGCAAAATCCACTAACGCAATTAGACATATCACAAAAATTGTAAGCAAAATCCACTAACACAATTGAATGAATTAGTACAAAATCAGGAGCAAACTTATCATAAAATTAAATGCCAAACATCAACATCACATGACAAGTTTCGGATCAAAAATTGCACAAGAAAATTCACGCGAAACCGCACAAAATATACGAATCAAGAATGAAATTGACACATATTATTTCCATCAGTTCTGAACGTGTGAAAATATCACTAATCAGCCAAAAACATATCAAGAATACATAGTAAATTTTTTTGGGATTTTTGCAAGAAATTTGGTATGCATATGGGTTCAGATAGCAAGAATGCAGGTGCAATTAGCAAGCAATTTCAAGAAACCACAAAAAAAAAACCTAAAGCCTATGGACCTACGGCCCAAACCCACGGATCTGATGGATCCGGATCAAGCTAATGCTCCAGGAGCGCTGGATTGATCCAGATCCATCAGGATCTGAATCAAACGGCCAGGAAAAGAGGAAGTAGGCCGGGTTTTGGGTCGACCCGACCCAGTGCATATATAAAAGGGCAAAAAACCCGGATTCCTTCATTTCCTTCATTCCCTTCTCCCTCTCTTCTCCGCCGTTCGGTCTTAGCAAACCCTAAACCTAGCTTTCCCCAAATCCACCCAGAAATGGCTCAAACATGTATATAATCCTTCGTATTACTGACCTAATCATGAATCCATCGCAAGAAAACAAGTTCAACCGTTGGAATGATGTAGATCTTTGAGTTTCATCACTGCATGTTCGAACCGTTCGTTTTCTCACGTTTTTTGGCTGAAATCTTTGTGAAATGGTGAGAATTTGCTTCGATTCGCATTCGTTTGTGAATCTTGCAACGTTTCTTTGATTTTTTTTTGGAAGAAAATTCGGTTAGGGTTTGAAAACGAACGGTCCAGATTTACTTTGGATTCACATCATTCTAAACTCGTGAGGATCTTCGAAGAGGTAAGGTGAAATTTCAATGTTACCTGTGTTTTGATTTGGAGATTGAACTGTTTCTCTTTCTCTTCTCCGATCCGGATCCTGTGAGAATTCTTCTTCTTTTTCCCTTTCTTCTTCTCTGTCCTAAGGCTGTGATCACGCTCGTAGCGCGCTACCTCCGGTGGCGTGTTCGCGTTGAATTGCAGCTTCAGCCATTCGATGATGATGATTCTCACGAATCTCTGAGAATTTGCTTGAAACTTGCGTGAATTTCATGCGAATTTTGCTTCTGCTTAGCTCTGTGAATCGGATTCCATGGCGAATTCAATGAATTTGTGTGTAATTGTGCTGAATTGGTGCTGGAATTGATGCTAGGGTTTATGAATGTTCTTGAATTTTTCTGTGAATTTGGGACTTTGATCTGTAACTGCCAAGAGAGAGAAAAATGGAACTGTTTGTGACTTGGCGCGTGAATGTGTAATTTCTGACACCTAGAGCCTTATATAGGCTGACATGTGGACTGTGGGCCAACTGGAATGTGCCACGTGGACCTTGAACTGAATCTGGCGTGGCCTTGGACTGAATCTGAAAAAGGACTGAAATGCAATTTTGGAAAATGTGGGACTGTTTGTAATTAAAAAAAAAAATGGACCGTTTTTAAAAGAATTAAAAAATTTGACTGTTTTCTAAAAGAAATGGGACTAATTTGCAAAAAAAAAAAATATTTGGACTGAATTGCAATTTTTAAAAGTATTTGGACTAAAAAGTAAAAATAATAAAATTGGCTAAAAAATGTAATTTGAAAATAACGTAAAGCGAAACATTTAAAATTGACAAAACGGACTAAAACGAACAAACTACCAAAAATGAGGTATTTTAAAATACCTCTCTGCCCAAAATTTATTTGATGTGAAAAGACTAAAATGCCCCTGGGGCAAAAACGACTCAAACTGACTCGGACTGACTCAGACTGACTCAGATGCAAATTAAGATGGTTTTTGTACAAAATTTGATTAACGATTTATGCAAACCAGTTGAAAAGACTCAGGGACAAATTGTAGGGACTAAAAATGGGTTCCTTTGTAGGAAATGACCAAAATACCCTTTTGTATGATTTTATGCAAAAATTTAAAAGACTGAAACAGTAATGTATGCAGTTGAAGCACGGTAGAAAACACAGTGGATTTGAAAGCATTAGAAAATAGCAGGGGAATTGAGTGAGTATTTTTAGGTCCAAAATGAGGGTATGACAACTTTGATCTTTAGTCATAGGTTGCTAGAGTGCTATAGGGATTGTAAGTTGGTTGATTCAAGGAAATTGATTTGGTATATCAAGGTTCTAAAGTGCACTGAATAATCTCATTCCACCTCCAAAGGTCTTGAGGGTTCTTTCTAAAGTTCTTGTGTTTAAGGGGATCTAATTTCCAGACGGAGCATCAAAGAGTTCGAGTGAAGAACTTCAAGGGATGTACAACTGATTGAAGATTCAAAGACATCAAGAAACACCAATTTCAAAGGTTATTTGAATATTGGGGGAGTGATATCATAGGAATTGAAGAACTAGGGTAGTTTCAAGGAATTCTTGTAATCACATTGTAATCAAACATTATCATTCCAGTGGAAGTCCTCGGTGGAGACGTTTTTCATCGAGAAGAGTAGACGTTATATACCTATCATGTATCTATGGAATTAGTTTATCCTAATAAAAAAAAAAGGCTATTTAGACAAATAGTTAGTCCAAATGAACCATTCACTCATCTGCAACAGCCAGATTGTACTTTCTTGCCAAAGTATGGGCAGTTTTGTCACCCATAATGCCATCTATCATCCTAAACTTTTTGTAATGCACTTTAAGAGTTTCAGCCTGCTGGGCTGCCAACCTCTCTTCTTCTTTTAGCAGCACCTAAAAAAATGCATGCAAATAAACACACTTAGAATAACATAACACAGAATCTCTCATAGAATACATCAACAAACAATTTTAATTAGTGGCGATACATGAGTTAATACAAAGTGTTGTTAAACAATGACTTTAGCTACAACATAGCACTATAGGGCAGTGGAATTTGAATAAACCGTAATTTTCTGCAATCCGGATTGACAACAATGCTTTTGATGATTAACAAGTCAGTTTGGTGTTATTTTGGCACCACAGAGGGGACTAGATGATCTTCCATACAAATTAAAATAAGAGTGCATGTACTCTACTAGGAATAAACTAGAAGCAATGGCGTTTAGAGTTCAAACATATATGCTATCAACTGTTAAAAAGATATGAAAAAAGTGAGTTCTTCAGCCAGAAGAAGTAAAAGGATGCATTTTGATTTCAGTTTTTGCATCAGTAACATACAACTTTCAGAAAATCTACTTCTCTTATGTGAGCTTGACTCTATTCTATAGTTAGCAATTATGGATGTACTGACCTCTGATTTATTTTGAAGTGCATCAGAAAAATAACTCACTAATGAAATTCAAAGTGAATAAAATTTACTTTAAAGACATAGGTCACTTTAGGGGGCAGTTTTTTTTTACTTCAACTCTCCCACAACATACACATTTTAAACATGAGTGTTTCCCTCCAGTAATTTTCTCTCACAGAACAGTGTCAGGGTATGGATTAAACAGAGCAAATTGGCTTCACATGACACATGGTAGTGATAAAACAAATCAACCGTGGTAATTTAATTAGTTGGGGATAAAATAGACTTCCCGCCATAGCTTGCCTCAGGTGGAATGGAATTCTTAAGTCTTAGACCATCCTTCAAGAACATTGCACGGTATGTACCAACCAGTTTCTTGAAAATAGATAAAATAAACTATGACAATCCTGTATACATGTTAACAAATCAACCGATGATCCAAACAGTTTTTTTGAGCTCCAACTCCTTGTAGAATTTGAAATCCATAGTTTCTGATATTTTTGACATGAAAAGACCATTTTTTTTCCATCTCGACATTTTGCCTATTTAAAATTTTGCACCTAATGTTTTCTCTTATGTCGATTTCACCCTAAACTTTCTTATCATCAGTATAAGTGATAAAGACTATGTGCTAATTGCCCAAAAGAAATCCAGCATCACTTGGTACATCAGCATTACCACTGGCTGCTCCCACAAACTTACTAGTAAGTTTCATACTTACAATAAACATGCTTAAGGTTACTACTAACTGTTATTACGTTAAAAAAAATGTAGTTGGAAATTCATATGTTCAACATCTGCTTCTAGAGGCTTACTCTGCAAATCAAAGAAGTTATTGGAATAGTAATAGCAATAAGAGAAAGAAAAAAATTGATTATTAGGTATGAACTTACTCTGTGCATGAGTGTTATTTCTGCAGAATGTTTATGTGTAAGATTCTTCAGCGCCATTGCCACCTCAAAGTCAGGGTCACTTTGCTCCAACCAACAACATTTCATCTTTCTCTTCGGCTTCATTGGCCGATCATCAAACATTTCCAGTACAGCAGGACGAGCTCTTACAGGCCGTGGCATCCCTGACATCATGAAAGGATACTGCTTAATCATTGCTGTCACGTCCTTGACCTTCTTGGCAGAATCCAATTCCACCAATGCACATTGTGGCACGCTGCTTGGTCCTAGGTAGTTGGGGATAAACTTGACACTTTTCACCGATGCAAACTGGTCAAGCGCAGTTCTAATCACAGATTCTGTAACTTGCGGAGACATGTTGTCAATGTACACTGTCCTTTTAACTTTCTCTTCAAATGCAGCATAATCTTCAGCTGACGATTCCATGTATCAAGTGAATGAAACCTAAGAATAAAAAATTTCTTAAGTTAGGGCTAAAGTGAATGAAACTAAACATTATGTGGTAAGAGTGCAAAAAGGAAAATAAACTTAATGTTGCAAGGGATGAGAATGATATGATGGATGAGTGATTGCGTAAGACAATATAGGATTAGAAATACAATTATAAAGAAAAAATCGAGATAACCCTCATAGTCGAGAAGATTGTAGAATCTCGTCTTAGATGATTTGGTGCTTGGACATGTATGGAGAAGAGCTATAAAAGCACCAGTAGGGAGAATAGACCAGATATACTATATTCAGAGAAATTTAAAGGCAAATGGTTTATCTTGATCCTAATCGATAACAGGATAAAAGAAACAAGTTCAGATATCAGAATCATTTCCCCGTTATCCCAGAAACAAGCCATTAGCATGCACAAAAGCTTAAGGTCTTAAACAGATAATTAGCCGAATTCACAACTCGCAGCCATTTTATAAAGTGTAAAACAATAAAATGTCTCTGAAATTCATAAATTCTGAGCCGATGTAGAAATCACTGAATCATACCAAATGCGGAGAAATGAACATAGTTTGAGCAAAATCCCATGTTCATTGCTAAGAGTTCCAGAGAAAAATTTATAAATGCTTTGTAACAGTAAAAAAACACAGAATCAAAGCTACAGTTTACATGAAACTTCAAACCAATCACAAGACACAACAGAACCTTTTACGAATATATCAATTTTTATCTATGTAGCACATACACCAGGCATGACACAGACATGCCGACACCAGTTACAACTTGAAAAAATGAATTAATTGAATGTATCACATGTGGCTGTGTCCTGCGGTTCGATTAGAAGTGCCGGCGCTATAATGGTTTCTATTCAATATTCAAGCGATGATTCTAATAGCTAGTTCGAGGTAGATGAAGACAAAAGAAAACTACAGATCAAACCATTGAGTAAAATTTAAAGGTAAATGGTCTATCTTGACCTAATCAATAGAACTCAGGATAAAAGAAACAGGTTCAGATATCAGAATCATTTCCCCATTATCCCAGAAACAAGCCATTAGCATGCACAAAAGCTTAGGGACTTAAACAGATAATTAGCCGAATTCACAACTCGCAGGCCATTTTATAAAGTGTAAAACAATATAATGTGTCTCAAATTCATAATTCTAATGTAGAAATGACTGAATCATACCAAATACAGAGGAATGAACTTAGTTTGAACAAATTCCCGTGTTCATTGCTAAGGGTTCCAAAGAAAAATTTATACATGCTTTGTAACAGTAAAAAAACACAGAATCAAAGCTACAGTTTGCATGATGAAACTTCGAACCAATCACAAGACACAATAGAACTTTTTAAGAATATATCAATTTCTATCTACATAGCACAGACACCAGGCACGACACTGACATGTCTGACACCAGTTAAAACTTGAAAAAATGAATGAATTGAATGTATCACATATGGTTGTGTCCTGCCGGTTCCATTAGAACTGTCCGTGCTATAATGGTTTCTATTCAATATTGAAGCGATGATTCTAAATTGCAATCAACAACAGCAATATAAAATTTTTATATATCTACTCAACAGCATTGTAACTACAGTCTCATCGGCCACAATTTGCCGCAATCTCATGATTCACAGAGTAACCGTGCCCGCAATTTATACCCATTTGCATATTTTTGCCGCAAATAGACCAACAACAAGCTGAAGAACTTATACAACGTTTACTTCGGAAATCAATCAACAAAATTACAACTAGGTAAACCATCCAAAGAAAATCCAAAATTCAATTTAAGAAACAAAAATTCTGAACTTTCAAAAACCCTAAATTAAAATATACATATATAGAATTCAATGTAAAAGCGTAATTTACAAAATTTGCAATGCAATGTGGGAAGCTAGAATCCTCAATCGCGTCAGTTTAGCGCGATACGGAGAATGGAGCTCTCCGGCAAGTCGCGGCCGGAAATCGCGGAGGAATCGTATCCGCGGGTGATACAGTAAATGAAAAGGAAATTACGAAAAATGGAGAAAGATGAACCTGAACGAGTTTGTTAAATCTCCGGTGGCTGGCGACCTACTCCGGCTGGTTTCCGGCGACGGTAACTGTTTCGTTGTGCTTGTGTTTAGAATTTGATAGAATTTTCTTATCAAGTTGAAAGATCAAATTTGTTTTGTCACAATTTTCTTCCCGCGGTTCCGTGAGAAACCTTGTTTATTAATTTCGTTAAGTTTTAATTTAATTTTTTCCTTCCACTGAGTTTGTAATAACTCTATATTAGAATTTCGGTTCTAAATTTAAATATATTTTTTATTTTTGTCTTTAATAACCGTGAATATATTTTAAAGCAAAAATTTAATAGATATTTTAATCCTTATCCTTATTTTTATTTATTAATTGTGTTAAGTCTTAACCTAATTTTTTTTCTCCGTTAATCTCTTATTAGATTTGCAACAACTCTATCTTAAAATTTTGGCTATAAATTTAGCATCATATATATTTTTCATTTCTCTCTTTAATATCCGTGAATATTTTTCAAAGCAAAGATTTAATAGATATTTTAATCCTTATCCTTATTTATTAATTTTGTTAAGTCTTGACCTAATTTTTTCCCTCCATTAATCCCTTATTAGGTTTGCAACAACTCTATCCTAAAATTTTGGCTCTAAATTTGCATCATATATGTTTTTCATTTTTCTCTCTAATAACCGTGAATATTTTTCAAAGCAAAGATTTAATAGATATTTTAATCCTTATCCTTATTATTTATTAATTTTATTAGGTCTGCAACCACTTAACTTATTGTTTCTCTAAATATTTTTTTTTTACAAGTTGTTGTACACTTATTTAATACGTTTACAAACAGAATACCCTAATTTTAATGCAAACTCCGCTACCCTAAATAATTTGTTAGGAAACATGAACTGCATTAATTTTTTTATGTTTAACTATAAAAGTAATAAATAAAATTGACACTAACATTTCCACTCTTTTCGCTCTTTTTATTGCGCTAACGTTTGAAATTTATGAACGTTATTTTTTTTTTTTATAAAATTTTGGTTTTGATTAAAAGTAAAAATATAAATGTTTCTTCTCTCAAAAAAAAATATAAATGTTTTGTGTTTTTTAATGACACGAACAACAATCTTTACTATAGAAAAAGATGTTTAAAGGTATAATTGAGATAATGAAAAATTAAGTATAAATATACCCATCTAGTTTGTTATATTTTTTAAATGATAAAGAAAAGAAAAAACATATATACATGTATTCATATCGTGTTTGTTACATTTGTTATAATATTTAAATTTATTCTTATCTATTTGTTATATGTGTTACTTGTATTTAAAATTAAGGGTATTTTTGGAAAGAAAATTTCAACCCAAAAGTGTGCTGAAAGGGGTAGTTTCCTTTATATATAGTATAGATTTTATTAGGTCTGCAACAATTTAACCTATTGTTTCTGTAGTTTTTTTTTTTTTGACAAGTTGTTGTACACTTATTTAATACGTTTACAAACAGAATACCCTAATTTTCATGCGAACTCGGCTAACCTAAATAATTTGTTAGGAACCATGAACTGTATTGACTTTTTATGTTTAACTATAAAAGTAATAAATAAAATTGACCCGTGCAACAATATAATTTTGTATTCTTTTTATCTTTTTTCTTTATAATTATTTTTATTATTATTTGATTGTAATATTGTATCTTTAATAATCTAATTTGTTTTTATTGATCGACTCATGATCTTACAGGTTAAATATTATTTATTAGTCTTTATTATAGTGGAGAAAACTCGTGCGTCGCACGGGTCAAAAGTCTAATGATATTCAAAGTTATAAACTAATCTTTGAAAATTCTTGTGTCAAATCATTAATGACTAAAGTGTGAAAAGTGTGCATCTACCGACTCAAATTGTACTTCATCACAAAAACTTAAGTCGGGACACTTTTCACTTTTATTTTTAACATTGTTGCACTTAGACAATATTCAATATTTTTGTTTGGAGAAAAAAATTAATTTTTATTCAAAGAGTAATTTGTTTTCAATGAAAATATGATGACCACTTCAAATATTGTTTTGGTAAAGATAGTTATTTTGTTAGTCATTTAAGCAAATTGACAATTAGACTATTTGACGAAGAAGTTTTTTATTGGACAAAGATTAGGCAATGTTAGAATAGTCAAGTGAAGGAGATGATTCTTTCTTCATGCAACTAAATTAGAATGTGGGTCTTGAGAGACTCAAAAATGAGTCAAAACATAGTAGGATTGGACAACAACACGATAATTCCACGTTTTCTGATCCACATCGCTTTGTGGAGCAAAGGGAAAGACATAATCTTTAGGGAAGTTGCATACCAAGAACTTGACAATGGATCATGTTGAGGATAGGAGATTAAAGTCGAATATGAAGCGCCACAATCCCACTAACAAGGGAGTTATCACGCACCACCACCAACAAAATTAGGCAAAAGGAAGTGTTCTAGCAGCCTCCTCCTCTTAACTGAGTTAAAGTTAACACGGATGGATCAATGGTAAAAAAATCCCTTACAAGCTTCTTGTGGAGGTATATTCAGAGATAATAACGGCAACTGTTGTGGATGTTTTGCTCAAAACCTGAACACTAATTCCCCTTTTATTGCTGAAATCACTGCTGCAATGACATCAATTGAAATTACAGCATCCAAGGGTTGGAATAACCTTTGGCTGGAAACTGACTCTAAGCTTGCGCAACTTGCTTTCAAATCTCACTCAATGGTTCCTTGGTACATAAAAAATAGATGGACTAACTGTTTGGATAACATTAATGCCATGAACTTTTTTGTATCTCTATTTACATGGAACGGAACACTTGTGAAAATAGTTTGGCTAATATAGGTCTAGCATTCTCTTATCTTGTTTGGTTCCCTTCAATTCCTCAAAGTTTTAACACTGAGTATATCAGAAACAAATTAGGAATGCCTAATTATAGATTTGTTTCATTTTGAAAAGGTGTAGACCTAGTTCCTATTTTCTTTTTGTATATCTTTTTGGTTTAATGTTATTTGGTAGTGCATAATGCATTACTTTTGCTTAAAAAACTCTTTTCAATTTTCTTTTCTTTTAGGAAAATGGGGTGCATATGAGAACCAAGTGCAACACCCTAGATATACAAAAGTAAAAATAAACAAGAACAAAAAGAGAAAGGGGACCTAAGCCAAAACCTTCTCAAACGATAAAAGCCAACAAAATACTAGGAGACAAACGTCATATTCAGAAAAGACAATAAAATAAGAGTAAAACAAACAAAGGGGAAAATAAAAAGAACAAGAAAAGTAACTCAAAGAAAGCCCATGATTAATCTGATAATCTACATCATGAGCGAGTATTGTGAACGAGAAAACCTTTTTGCTTATTCTTCTTCTTTGTTGCCCTAAACTTCACCTAAATGAAGGGTTCTTCCAAATTAGCAGTACGGTTCCTCAAATAACTGACATATGATGCTCTCTCTTTCTCATCGGTGTAAATCTGATGCCCAATGACTGTAGCATCATTTCCCTTCGAAAAATGTTTCCTCAAGATCTCAAAGTCATGAGCGACGTTCGAATTTAAAACCTAATTTCTGAAGGGAGAGGAGGAATCTTGAGTGTAGTCTAGATTAGTGACGACATTACTTTAGGGACCAACAATGTGTAAATCAGAAAATTTGTCACTGTGTTGACCCTCTCTTTGTTTCTCAGCCAAATTAGTGGTAAAATCATCTTCTATCTGTACTGGTTGCTTTTTTACTTAAGGATTTAAAATTCAGAGACCAACGAGAAAGTCGTAGCTGTAACACCCCGTTTTCCCAAAATAAAAATTTCTTTAAAAAGAATAGCATGCATCAGAGTAAGCACATAAACAGGGCATCACATTTCTAAAACATCTCATGTTAATGAATAAATAATCATTAAATTTTCATAAAATCTCGCAGCGGAATAATCATATAAAATAAACATCTCAAAGGTCTTTGGCACGCAGGCCTCATCAACATCTTATTATCAAAGTCTTCAAGTTAAACATAAGCATGTAAATTAACATAATCCAATCAAAAGCATAATACGCAAGGAACAGAGAAAATATAAGCAAAGTTTCCCCATCCCGTTACGTATCAGAGCACCTAGACTCGACTGCAGAAATCCTCACACGTCTGCACCTAATCTTGGTTACCTGCACTTGCCCACGAGGCGGCAATTCCAGTAGAAGGGGTGAGATTCACAAATAATTATATTAAACATGTAATCAAATAATCACAATTCAAACAACCAACATAATTCAACTCATCACAGATAAACATCTAGCATTTAGAACATTATCATAAACAACGCATCATTTAGCATCATCATAATCATCATCATAAACATCTTAGTAAACATCTTAGACGACTCGACTCGACATCATTAATTGACTATGCAACCCTACGTCTTATATGCATGTGGTACCAATCCAGGGCATGAGCCCTCGTCGCTATGAGCATAAATATACTCCAAGGCATAAGCCTTCGTCGCTGGTGAGCAAAGCTCCAGGGCATAAGCCCTCGTCGCTGGTGAGTAAAAACTCCAGGGCATAAGCCCCCATCATAGAATGAGTATGCATGAGACTCAACACTTTTAACTTAAACAAGTTAACATCTTAAACGTCGCAAAACATCTTAAACAACAAGGACTGACACATGCAGCAACTATACAAAGGTAAACAGCAACATGGCAGTAATCACATCATTCAAATAATATCCATAAAGCAAGCATCTTAAGTAAGTCAAACATTTACAACTTTAATAGTTCATATAACACACATAAGCGGCATGAAAAGCATCAAAATCATCTCAGTCATCATGTATTCATCGTTACAGTTTATAATAAACATTATTAAAAGTCCCAGAAACTACCCAAAGGTCATCTCTCAAGGTTCTATGCGAAACAGTTCGCAAACAGTATACAGTTCTGGGTTCTGCCAGAACTCGCTATGGCGAGTGGGAAAGCTCGCCTCGCGAGTAACTTAGGCCTTGCTCGCTATGGCGAGTTGGATTGCTCGCCTCGCGAGCTCTAGGGTAATGCTCGCTATGGCGAGCTGAGTTGCTCGCCTCGCGAGTAAACTAGGTCTACTCGCCACGGCGAGTTGCATGGCTCGCCTCAGGCGAGCGATGAACAGACTGCTACGGGTTCTACGAAAATTCACCCAAAAAGTCCCAAATTCATCATCTTAAACATCTAAACTCTCAGAATCATCATCATAATGGTTAATCTACGTTTTGTGTTCAATCTAAACATCAATTCTACAGCTTTATGGCCTACTTCATCATTATTCTCACTTTTTAACCTAATTTCAATTCTCTCAAAACATCCCTATGATTGTTTAATCTTGATTAGATGGATTACAGGATAATATAATCAAATGCTAGGCTCACCCTTACCTGGTTATAAGCAGAAAATCGCAGCTCTAAGACTCTTCTCCTTCACACAGCCGTTTGCACCTTTTTTCCAAATTCTGATACGCGTACGTGTTTTCTAACCTAGGTTTCCCTTTATATACTCCCAGCAAATCTTATCTTATTTACTCTTTCTCCCACATAACTCTCTAGAATCCAAAACTAATCCTCAACTAAATATTTTATTTTATTTTCAAATCTTATTTTATTTAACAATAAAATAAGTCACCACGTCACATAAAATCATATTAAATCTTTACTTAACATCGCATAATATATTAATAAATATATAACAACTTCTCAAATAAATCAAATAATTAAATAATCAAAATGGGCGTTACAGTAGCAATCCCGGTTTCAAGTTCCAAGCACCATTTGACCAAATACTTATAAGATCATCAGCATATGAGAAGCAAAGTTCAATAAAGCCTCGACCTAGAGGAATCATTTTTCTTTGATCGATAGGTTTCCATAAGCGCAAGAGTTTCTCACGCAAATCTTTAGAGGATAATGGTTTATCACCACGAGACAACACTAATCTTCCATGAAGATAACTGTTGCAATTAGCAAGACAGGATTGATAAACATCTTCTGAAATTTTGATTGAAAGAGAATAACCTTTCAAATAAGGTTGAGAGATCAGACAAAGAAACATCAACTTTGTTGAGGAGCGCTTGTGCAAAGCTGCGATTAGAGCTATTATAGTAGGAACCACCATATAAGGCTTTGGCGAAGGGGAGGCCAAGCAAGTACTCGAATCAAATACTCGTTTCATGTTTATTGTTCATCAAGCGAATCTTCGAATTGCATTATTGTTCCTCAAGGGACAAGAATCACAATCAAAAGCTAAGCTTTGTTGAAACATAATCAAAGCTACAACAAGATAGATGCTTCGATTTACATAACAGAGGGATATTCAAGCAAATCTTTAGTTTAAGTTACTGTTCATGGAGGAACTTTCATCGCCCCTCCTCCTCTTTTTAATAAATAAATATGTATTTTAAAAAGACTGACCATTTTAATCAATAATCTGTATACTACCGATCTTGGGTAGTTTTTTTAGAATTCATATTTTAACATAGGTTTTTTCAAGTGTCTGTACTTGGCTAAAAAATCATGTATTTCTTTTTTTTAAGGGAAAATCATGTATTTAAAATTTATTCAAAATTTTATCTTTTTTATTTTTTGACGAAAAATCCAGATTCAATCTTGACTCGCGCAAAATCAAAACACACGCAGACACGGAAAAATCAAGGTAAAGTAGTTGAAAAACATCATAAAAATTGTCATAATTATACTAGAAATGTAACATATCAGTCTTTTTGTTTTTATTGACAAAGATATAATGGTACAAAATAATTAAAGGCAAAATTAAAACCAAAAGAATGTCACATTAAAACACAATACTTCACTTGTAACAAAATATAAAGCAATAATTAGGCAAAGAAAATTATTTGCTAAGTGCATTGTGACCACTGTTTATTTAGACAGTCCATACATTTGACCAAGTCAACTAAGATCCTCATATATGGATCAATTTTTTCTAGGTATAATGGATTACTTTTTTATTTATTTTATTATTATGCCATATATGGATTATTGTACTAAATGTATACTACTATTTTTCATTTAAGAAATTCCATCACTCCCAAAGAAGAAAAGGCACAACAAACAATTTCAAAATTTGAAAATCCAGAGCTTTTGCACAAACTCTCGAATTCTTTCTTTGTTCTTTCACTGCCACCACCCATAAACATAAGATTGTCATAGCCAGTAACCAATTTATCTTTTTCTGTTGTTTGAATTACTTCAGGCATTATAAGCTCCACAACAATTACCTTCCCATTTTGTGGTAAAGCTTTGTAGCAATTGGTTAAAGCTTTCAAACAATCTTTGTCTGACCAATTGTGTAATACGGCCTATAATAATCAATCAATCACATGCATGGAAATATTCAATTTAAAGAAAATGACTTTACATCATTAGGAAAAATATAATCACAAATATTAATAAGTAGGTATGGTAGAGTTTAGACCTAACCTTCAATATTATGGCATCACCATTTGGCACACTTTCAAACACGTTGCCTCCAACATGCTCTATCCCTTCACATTGTTTGAAAAAATTCACTTATTAGCATTTTTTTTTTTATTTTGTTTTGACAATACCATTGGCAGAGACTTCAAATATATGGATAAGACTTTATTGTGTCATTTTATGTTGGTTCAAATTGGTATACTCCTAATTAAGTTAAGATAATCCTAACGCTAACAAATTTCTGAAAAGCATTGTTTAAAGAATGTACAAAAAAAGTCTCTTAAAATTATAAGTCAAATACTTTTCAAAGACATAGTTACATCATTTTCTATATAAAAATGACTTTTTTTAGTTCCTTAAACAATGTTTCAAGATCACTTATTATTATTAGTAGTTTTCCTAATTTCATAGTATTAAATTGTTAGGAGATAATCAAATGAAGTTACTCATACTCTTGCTGAGGATGTTGAAAAGTAGTCTTTCATATAAGTTTTGTTTTTTTTAATATTATATTATGTTAGTAATTGAATTTATGTTAAAAATCTGTAGCTACATCTATAAAAAATCCAAAAAATTAAATTATTTTCCCATATAATTTCAATTTCAACAGCTGATTTTTTTGATTTTATTTTTTGGCTCAGTCAATAGGTGACCTAATGTAAAAGATATACCTGGATAATCTGGAGCGTTTTCTATTACTGGTGGCAGATCAAAATTAATACCCTTTATGGAAGGATATTTGGAGATTATCATATTCAAATTTTGGCCAAAGCCACCACCCACATCAACCAACAATGATATGTCTTCAAATCCATTATATATTTCAAGTATCTTGTTCATCTCCAATGTGCACATAGTTGACATTGTTTTGTTAAAAACATTGTTCATTGCTGGGTCTGATTGTATAGCTTGATAAATTGGCGTTCCATGAACTTTTTCGAATAAGGCAGAATCACAGTCCAGAAGCACTTCTTTAAAATTGAGACTAGGAAAAAAATATAACACAAAACTACAATAAGTGGATTTAACTTTAATTTTAAATTGCGGTCACAATATATTAATGTAAAAGTTTCTGCAGCATCATCACAAGATTCAGAACCACAATTGCAGCTAAAGCCATGTCTTTAGACCCTTAAAAAAATCATTAGATTTTACAAGTAAAATGGCTTCATATTCTAACAAAAAAGTCTAATATATTCAACTTTGCTTTATAAATCACTTATTATTAAAAACTATTGAACCAGTCCTCCACATGCGACAATTTATAATTTGGATCCCTTAAATATATTTTTGATCCCTGTAAATATGTCAACTTATTGTTTTAATTTCTCTAAAAAGTTTCTTTAACTTTTAGTCCTACAAAAGTTTTTCATATTCACTTTTAGTCCTTCTTTAAGTAAACTCATATTTTTAAATAAAAATTTGCTGAAAAAATGTATAATATTATAAGAATCTCTCCCAATTTTTATTTTTTTTAACAAAACATGAATTAAATATGATTTTTTTTTTATATTTTTAGCTGTTAAAAATTCATACTTAATTTATATTTTGTTAAAAAATTCTATTTTTTGAGTGATTTTTACAATATTGTACACATTGATGCATAATTTCATTAAAAAATACAAAAATTAACTTTATAATAGAGATCAAAAGTAGTGATTGAAAATTTTATAAAGACTAATAGTTAGAAATTTTTTAGAAAGATTAAAAAAAAATTATATATTTATAGGAACAAAAACATACTTAACACTTATAACTATGATTCAAACTAGGAAAGATACATGCAAGAGAATTGTTACTTACAAAGCATCAACAGTGGATCTATGATTCAGAAATGTTGTATGTAAAGCGACAGAGCCCTTACTGTTATCAATGACAAAATATTTACCAGCCAGTGATAGTTCATAAAGTCTTTCACTCCCACCTTCTTCATTTGTGTGTGTAGAACAAACAAGAAGAGAGTGACTTGCAAGAAGACAAAGCATGCGATCAAGTCTTCGAGGCAATTGAGGATGTTGTGTTGTTGGTAGTTTTGAAGCAACATAGGATGCTGAAACACCACGTGGACTTGCTTTAGATATGATCTCAAACAAGTTTAGTTCAATTGCAGCTTTCAATACTGAATTAAAAACCAATGGCTCAAATGAAAGTTGTAAAGCTAAAAGGCATGCATTATTATCATCTTCATGGTGAAGTGAAACATTTGGATTTGGAAGATTATTTTGTTCAGTGTTAGTGGAATTCATTGTTGCTTTTCTTTGTATGTTGTTGCTTGAGTTTTTAACCTTTTATAGATGAAATTAATTCTACACCATGTGGTTTTGATTTTTATTGTTAAGTAAGTTATTGGTGCTTTCAAGTTTATGAGATGAGATTCCGGGTCAAATTTTATGAGTACTTTCAATGAATCACTTGACACGGCAATGGTATATTATATTAAATAGTTAGGTTTATGAGTGTCTTAAAAACAATTGTTAAAAAATATAATATAAAAAATTAATATTCAAAAGCAAAAATTTAAATTTTCTTAAAAAGATTATTATACTCTTCTTAATTAATGTACTAAAGACTCTCGTTAACATATTTTTATATTAACCTCTAAAAAAAACATATTTTTATATTAAAATATAATTTGGATGAAGATTTTGTTGAGTGTTCTTATAGAAAATATTTGATGAACATCTCGTATCAATGTATACATTTAGATTTATTAAACATCTCGTCAAAACTTTGATTGTTTGTATGTCATAATTTTTTTTTTTGGTACAATGTCATAAATTGAAGATGCGATAGAAAGAAAAATAACGATAAAATGAAATGTTAATTAAATAAATGCTGCAAAATATAGTATATGCAAATATAATTTTTTTTTGTTCATATAATTATGGTATTAATAATGAATCTTTGACTAAGATCTCATTATGGGATACCACTAGAAAATGAATTGGGGTAGCCAACCCCGTTCTAACACTATCCTCCGCATATGTAAGCTAACGTACCACGTACGTCTATTTTTATTATTTTTTTGTTTATAAATTAACAATCAAATTAGATGACACTCTCTAAGAATTTTTCCCTCTCAAAGGAAGTGAAAAGTTTAAGAAATTCTCCACTTTCTCATTCCCCCACAAGTGAAAAATAAATGATTGTGAATTTCATTAATCGAAGTCTAACATACATATTTGTTGGTGTACATCTTTTTAATGGCACCTCTTTGTCAAAGATCAACTCTTGTTGGAAGTCTCCGTTATAACCATTTTATACCGAATGCATAGAAGCTTAGAGCCCGTTTGGTGCATAGGATAGGAAGACAGAATATGATAAAACTATCATATCCTGATTCAATTTGTTGTTTGGTGCATCAATAGGAAAAGATAACTTAAACCCATTTCTTATCCTATCATACTCACCCTTTGTTATTTTTATCCTTAGTTTTTCGTGGGTTAGAATTATCCTATCATGATTAGCACTAAAATGTTTATTTTGCCCTCTCTCAATTCATCACTCATGCTCTCTTTGCTCTCCATCCATCGACTTCTACCTGTTCCTCCATAACTCTTCATCATCATCTCTTCTATTTGATACAGATCCGACCCCAATTCCAACCTACAATCATTTTTTCTTCAATTTGCTTAATTTTTTGTTTTTTTTTCTTGATTATCTATTTTGTACTCAAGTTAAATTTGAAAAGGGATGAAACAAAGAGTTTAAGAATTTCGTATTATTATCTTCAACAAAGACAACTATTTTTTTTTAATTGAAGAAACCATGATTTCTTTTATTGAACTTTAAGAATGAAGATGACGGCACCCCTAAAATAAGGAAGAAGACGATTGACAATGTTTTTTATAACTTTGTGTAATTAATAATAGCTTAATTACATTTAATTAGAATTAATTACAAAGGTAATTATGTCATTTAATTGTGAAATATATGATATTATATTTGTTATCATGTGTGCATCAAACACGTGATAGGATAAATGTTATCATGTTTATATCATTTCATATCCTTATCCAATTTCATATCATATCTTATCTCTATCATATCATGTGCACCAAACGGACCCTTATGGGAGGAAGAGGCCTGCGAGAAAAAAATTCAACTCTTGACGAAGTCACGTAACAAATCATAAAAGAAGTCTATAGTACGTCGTCAAACTTGACATGGATAAAATGGTAACTTGATCTCAAATCAATCTTACTTAACATATATGTTACTCTCAATTGGTTCATTAGATCATTTAACCTAAACAAAATATACTTGTTCTTAATTGTCACTTTATTAATTTGACGTTAATCAACACACAACCTTATAGAAAAATCTTTATTTTTAACCAACAATTAACATAAGGACCCCAAGTGAAATGCTTGGTCTAATGAACTACTTTTCGAAATGCTCTTATAATTGCTTCTTAAGTTCATATAACCATAAGAAAGACATTCTATATGGCACCATCGAAAATTGCCTTGTACCCAACACAAGGTCAATATTTAACTCAATCTCATGCTATGTTGGTAAACTATAAACATCCTCAAGAAATACTTAAGGAAGCTCTCAAAAATTAGAAATATCTTGGACTACTAATTTTCTCACTAGTTTTAAGGAGGCTAACATGATATAGTTTGCCTAATATTGATAGATACTTGAGATATGTCTTCAATTATTTTCCTTGAGTTACGGTTTTCTTTGAGTTTATGGTATATCAATTTCTATATTTTGTAGTCGAGCTAGAATTTGTAGAGAATGTTACTCTTATTTATTCATAACAAATCAATATTCAATAATAGATATCATATATACATTACATAACAAATTATAAACATGTACTGAAATATGAACCCTTGATAATTTTATAACTTTATTCTTTGATCACTTTTATAGACGCCAAATTTACGGTATAAATACTACCTATTGTATTCCTTACATGATATTTGCTTATTTATTTAGAAAATTCCATCACTCCCAGGGCAGAGAAGGCAAGACAAACAACCTCAAAGCTGGAAAATCCAGAACATTTGCATAACTTTTCAAATTCTTTCTCTGTTCTTTCAACACCACTATCCAAGAACATGAGGTTGTCAAAGCTAGTTATCATCTTGTCTGCTTTTGTATGCTGAATTTCCTGAGGCATTATGAAGTCCACAACAATCACTTTCCCATGTTGTGGCAAAGCTTTGTAGCACTTAGTTAGAACTTTTAAACAGTTTTCATCTGACCAGTTATGCAATATAGCCTACAATCATTAACCAACCACATTGAAAATGTTATTGTTAATTGTGTATATGGTTTGACGAACACAATTAATTTTATGTCATACTACTATAAATATGGTACGATAGAGTCTTGACTAACCTTCAATATTATGGCATCACCTGTTGGGACACTTTTAAACATGTCTCCTTCAACTTGCTCAATCCCTTTATAGAATAGATAATTCACTCATTAGTAACAAACATGAACATTAGGGTGGAAGATGTAGGTAATCATATTTTTTGTTGTCCCTATACTCTCCCTTAGAAAAAGTTAAAATATATTTTTAATCTCAGTAAAATTCAGAGGGCATGGGTAGCTCACTTAGTTGAACTAAGAGATTAAGACGTTAAAAGAGTTAATGAGTTAAATATCTAGGGTTTTCAATTCTGACAAGAAAGAAAATACTAATATAATAATAATTACCATAATCTTAGTAAAATTCACCATTTTTTTAATTTACTATCTATAAATTTTATTCTATTTGGCAGCATGGGATAGGGGCTGATCGATGGAGTCAACTTAGTTGTGATGTCCGCGCTCCCCTTGATGCTATCCCTCTCTCCTAACATGTCGATTTTTTTTCTTATTCTATTTGAGTTCTTATTTTATTTTTTTATGTGTAAAATAGTTTAATGACAAGACTCACACACACAAATCAAGAGAAGAGGGGTATTATAAAATAGTCGCACTTACATGGTAATTATTTTTCTTTTATAGGACTAATAACCCTCATACTTTTCGTAAGAGTTAATAAATATAGGCACTAAAATTGAATAAAATTTCATGTAGGGACTAAACTTAAAAATTGTAGTTTTAGTGGAACTAAAAGTATATTTAACCTTAGAAAAAATAACATAATAGTAACATTTAAGTAGTTTTATCAATTTTTCACTAGAGAGAAATTGACAAGAAACATACAACTTGAATCCTCAAATGCATATTTATGGAAAATGATATACCTGGATAAATTGGTGCATGTTGTATCACTTGGGGCAAATCAAAATTAATGCCCTTTATAAAAGGATACTTAGAGATTATCATATTCAAACTTTGCCCAATTCCTCCTCCAACATCAACCAGTGTTGATATTCCTTCAAATCCTCTATATTTTTCTAATATCTTCTTCATTTCAATTGTGCAAATATTAGCCATTGCTTTGTTAAACACATGATTCCAAGCTGGGTCAGACTGAATGCCTTGATAAACTGGCATGCCATGAACTTTCATGTATAGTCCATTATCACAGTCTGAAAGTACCTCCTTAAAATTGTTGCTGACAAACATGAAACATAACTTGGTCAAATTATTATCGTTAAATTCGTTAGAGGAAGATGAAAACTTAGTTTTGCGTTGTTGTTCGCAAATTAATTTTCGAAATTCTTCTCCATAATTGTAGAAATTTGTCTACAATTTTCTACAATATCAAATGTTGGAGTAACCACAACTACAACATTTACGGGTGCAAATGAGACAAGTAGAGTCAAAACTACAAGTTTGTATTATGAAACAAAGAAATGAATGAAATAGATTCTCAATATTTTATCCAAGAGTACAATACACCTTATATATAGTTCATAGAGGTGTAAGATAATTATAGTAGAAGTGTTGTATGCTATACAAATTCTAAGACAGTCGGTTATAGATAACTTGCTACACAAGTTATCTTTGTAGAAGAGGTTAAGAAGCTTCAATGTCTTCATGAGCCAATAGTTTGAACTTATCTTGTAAAAAGGACGGGTCGATCAAACTTGACTTAGAGATTTTTATTGTAGTTGTTTAGCCTAGAGATTTTTACTTAGCCTAAAGGCTAAGTAACTCAAGTCTCAAAATTTTGGATAAAAAAAAGTCTCCAAATTTTTTTTTTTTAACAAAATGTCTTCAAAAAATTAATTTGGTTATAAGTATATTATATGATAGATAATCTTAGATATTTGTATAGCCTAAGTGATTACCAAAAATCATCAATTACTTTTAGTCATGAATTCAAATTTTGGTCTCCACAAAATTAATTTTACATAAATATTTTGTTTCTTTTAAAGGCCACACATTAAATTTTTTGCTTTAAGCCTCTAAATCTGTTGGACCAACCCTGATTGGCTGCTCTTTATTCTTGAAGAATTTTTGATGTTATTTTTCTAGAGATATAGCATTGCTTTATAATAACCAAGTTTGATTGAAAATTTAAGGAATTGATGCTGAGAAATTCATGAATAGTTTCACCTCATTTATACATCTCTACTGAATACAACTACAATTTAAAATCTTGATAAAAAAGACGAGAGGAAGTATAATACAAGAGTTTAACAAATAGACACCAATAATGTAATTTATTTCCAAAATCATATCGTATCTTACTATGGTACCTGTTTTTTTTACGAACTATTTGATACCTTTTTTTTTAAGACATGATCACATCAAATATGCTACAACAATAAAAATCGAAGGGTGAATGCGAGCGACAAAACCAATGAGCTATCAATACTTAAAGAGACACTAAATACAACTAGAAAACATCCCTCAAAAAAATACAACTAGAGAAAACGTAGAATTATGAATTACATTAGAGATAGACAAAAATGTCACTAATTTATTTATTTTTTTAGGGAAAAATGTCACTAATTTATTTATTACTACTGAAAAAATTGAGACAAATATTTTTTTTTGGTTCAAAATTGAGGCAAAATTTCATATATTATCCTTCATTTTTTTTTTTAATTTGATTTTTTTAACACTATAAAGAGATTAAGGTTCATCTTTAAACTTTCTATTGTTAGAAGATTAAAAAAAGTGTGATGGAAAAGTCATTATACCAGGTGATGACACTTATAAACTTTTCTTAAAAGTTGCTATATTGTATATAGATAGACATAGAAAGACAGAAACATATATAGATATACTTTTTTTACTCAACAAATATAGATAGATAAATGATAAATCCTTCAAAAAGTCAAATATAGATGATAGAATATAATAGATAAATATAATTGTATATTGTATAGATAAATTACTTACAATGCATCCACAAGCTTTTGGTGACTCATAAATGTTGAGAACAAAGCAACAGAACCATTTTTCTCATCATTGACAAAGTATTTACCAACCAATGACAATTTATAAACTCTTTCAATCACACCTTCTTCATTTGTTCTTGTAGAGCAAACAAGAAGAGAGTGACTTGCAAGCAGACACAGCATTCGATCAAGCCTTCGAGGTAATTGAGGATGTTGTGTTGTTTGTAGCTGTGAAGCAACATAGGATGCTGAAACACCTTGTGGACTTGCCTTTGATATAATATCAAATAGGTTTAATTCAATGGCAGATTTTAACACTGAAGTATAAATCATTGGACCACAACAAAGAAGCATAGCAGAGAGACATGCATCATCATCTTCTACTTCAAAAGGTGAACATTTTGGAAGAACATGAATATCTTCAGAAATAGATCCCATGTTTTGGTTTCTTTTAGTTTTTGAGTTTACTATGCATGTTGGTAACATGCATTTATATCATATATGTGTTGATCTTATTGGTGAAAGTTATTAACTATGTTCTATATGTTTGTCTTTAAGTGTGTGCTGATGTTGGTTGTTTTAACGTCTTGTGCATCAATAGAGATTGACAAAAAATGAATGTGACTGCAATATACAATGTGTTGTGAAATTATTGGTGTATGTGCTTTTCTTTGAGCACTAAATATGGTAAGTCTATTACTAAAATTAAGTTTATATGAGTACATTGAAAGTGTCATAAACAATTTTTCAAAAGATGCTTCGGCCGGCTTGAAGTGCACACAAATATACATATGTTCATTGTCAAAAAAAAAAAAACTAACTTAAATTGGTAGAGTTTGTAAAGGGGGCCTTCTTAACCAAGTAATTAGAGGCTGATATTTTGATTCAAATAAAAAGGGAAAATTACAAAAGTTGAAGGACATAAAGTCTAACTCTTTAAAAGAAAAAAGCAAGAAAAACTAAACAGTCCAACAGATAGGATAATAGAAATCAATCAAAAACAAATCAGTATACACCACACACAATTTCAACGCACCTGCGTACGAGCACAAAATCAAATTACAAAAAACAAGATACATAGTTGACAAGCAACTCATTTGGTTGGCTTAGTGATATTGGCTTGGAACTTGAGAGTGTACTCCTCCTCAAGGTCTCAGATTCGATTCTCTCTAGTACTAATTTGGATGGGCTAATTTAACTTTTTCAAAACAAAAAAACATAGTTGAAGAACATTAGACTAGATCTTCAAAACATGAAGTGGATCCGATCGCCAACATGATAACTAAAAAAATTCACATGCACCAACTATTTACTCGGATGAACAACACCAAATTAACTCATCATTAAAAGCTAGATTGTAAGGTAAGAAATGTCATTTTTTTTATCATGGCCGTCTAACATATTTTGAGGCCTAAACTAAATAGATACCTGGAGCCTTCATAAATTTGGTAATATAAATATATACTAGACTTTTGATCCGTGCGATACATGAGTCTTCTCGACTATAATAGAGAACAATAAATAATCTTTAACCCGTAAGATCATGGTTCGATCAATAAACACAAATTAGATTATTAGAGATATAATATTACAATCAAATGATAATAAAAAAATATAAAGAAAAAAGATAAAAAGAATACAAAATTATATTGTTGCGGGGGTTAATTTTATTTATTACTTTTATAGTTAAACATAAACAATTAATTCAGTTCATGGTTCCTAACAAATTATTTAGGGTAACCGAGTTTGTATGGAAATTAGGGTACTCTGTTTGTAAACGTATTAAATAAGTGTACAACAACTTGTCAAAAAAAATCTACAGAAACAATAGGTTAAATTGCTGCAAACTTAATAAAATTAACAAATAATAAGGATAAATATTAAGATATCTATTAAATTTTTGTTTTGAAAAATATTTACGGTTATCAGAGAGATAAATGAAAAACATATATGATGCAAATTTAGAGCCAAAATTTTAGGATAGAGTTGTTACAAACCTAATAAGGGATTAGTGGAGGGAAAAAATTAGGTTAAGACTTAACAAAATTAATAAATAAGTATGTGTGTGTGTGTGTCTATATATATATATATATATATATATATATATATATATATATATTCCAGTATTATCTTTTAGGTTGATTTAAACATTGTTGTATCAGTCCCCGTGAGTTTAGCTTAGTTGGTAGGGACATTGCATAATTTATGCAGGGACAGAGGTTCGAACCCTTGACACTCCACTTTTCCACATTGAAATGTGCGAACTCCGGCCAATAGGTTAGTTGACAAAAAAAAATTGCTGTATCAATACACTAATGGAGGGGGACCAATATAAGAAGAAAATGGTTTTATAATATATATGTAGCAATAATTCAATATAAATCAAACATATTATTCACATAGACTGCAATATGCTTTGGTGTGGTGTTTGTAAGTACATATGAGAGCAATAGCTCTAAATAAATCCAACATATAACTCATGGGATCGAAATCTACAAGATGCTTTCCACTATTTCGGAAGTATATACCCTTATTTGAAAAGTCACAAATAAAATTGTAAAAAAAAGACATTTTGATCACCTTATTTTAAAATCAAGGGTTAATAGTGTATTACAGCTAAACTCACGGTATCAATGGGGCACAATTTTTTGTAACCAAAATCTAAAAGTTAAAATCAATTTTAATTTTAATTTAGTAACCAAAATTGAGGCAAAATTGAAAGTTTATAAAAATAAAAAATAAAAAAAAAAAGAAATGGAGAGATGATCTAAAACAAATTGTAGTTTAAAGAATGAGAAAAAGAGTCCATCTTTACTCCATTTTGCTCAACTCCATTTACTCCTTTTTAATACACAGATGATTGCCATGTGGAAAAAATAAATCCAAAGACTGTATTTAAAAGAATTAATTTAGTATTCTTTGATACACCAACAAACTTCCATCTTCTTTCCTCATCTCCTTCACTGCCGCCCTTCCTCTCGTCTCCGTCACCGCCGCCCTTCCTCTCGTCTCCTCCGCCCTTCCTCATCTGTACAAGTGGCGGTGCTTTTCACTCCTTCCAAAATAACTATGCAGAAATCATTTAATATCACATAATCAAAAGAGGAAGAAAAAAATTGAACAACATGTTCAGAAGCAACTAAGGATTGAATATAACCCACTAAATCAATGAAATTAAGCAATTTTTAAATTTTCCCTCAATTAAACCTCTGTAGGTGTAGGATAACAAACATATCTATAACACCACGGAAGCAATTTTTAAATTTTTCCTCAATTAAACTTCAATAGGAAGAAAGTTTTCCTCATCTTCTTCTCCTCTTTTTCATCTTCATATAATCCCCATCAATCTTCAACAACAAGAATCTTAGAAAAATTCCAGAAGAAGATAAAGAAAACCTAACGTTTTTGAATTAAAACTAACGGAAAGGACCAAAAAGTGTAACGGAGGGAAGTTAAAAGACCAAAATAAATCGAATTTTAATTAAGGGACCAAAGCGATACTACATAAATAATTAAGGGACCAAAAATACAATTTAGCCAATCAATTTTATAAAAAAAGCTAATAACTTCAATTTAGTTTGTGTTTAATCCTTCCATTTTTTTAATATTTCTCTTTGTTGTTGATTAGTTCATGGCAATCTTTGTGTGCCAATGTTATGTCTCATTTTTAGTTTCAAATATTTATATATAAACGGTGAAAATATAAAAAATAATTAAGTGAAAATAAAGTGACATTTTTAGTTTGAGAAAGCATTTCTATTGGTGCTGAAAATGTATTTTAATGAATGAAGAGTTTATAATGGGTGAAAGCAGTAGAAACTCTATAAATTAATAATGTCGGGACCGGAGAAATTTATTAATTTAGAGAGTTATTAATTTATTGATAAATTAATAATTATTAATTTAAAGAGTTTTTAAGTAATTATACTGTCAAATACATATATAAGATAGTTCCTATTAAGGAATGTAACATCATCCCCCATCTGACAAATCACGTATTATAAAACTATAACAAGTGGAATCGTTAGATTTAAACATTATGATGGTGTAATGGTTTCATCATGATTTGCATCACGAGATTACATGAAACCTTCTACAATCAACCATATCTTAAAGGTATTAATAATATTATCCATGTCAGTTTTCTATAAGAAAACCCACTTTCATCCTAGGGGTCTTACCCATTTGCATGATATTAACCAATATCCATATCTGATTTGTGAACATGGACTCTATATAAGATCACATGACATCCATTCACTTCTTATAATTCAGGCCGGTTACGACTTTCTAGTAAGACATACCCCATCTTCTATGAGCATGATACCACCTTTTTGAGTCATGCCAAAACCATGTTTCTGATGCTGGTGATATGACATATCAGACTCATCTAGATCTTGTGCTACTTGAACTGGTGATTTAACAACAACCCTTTGTTGAATTGGTTCATGTTCTTTTCTTAGAAAAACATGTATTTTGTGGTACTTAACTTAATTCAAGTTCTACATCACTCCCACTAACTCATGTAGAGACATAATCCTTCAAGAGGAATACTCTAGTTCTAGCGACAAATAACTTTTATGAAAGAAGGTGGTGTAGAATTAGTATCCCTTAGTTTTCTAAGGGTACCTCTACAAATATACATTCATTTAGTTTGGAATTTCGTTTATCTAATAAACCTTATAACTCCAAATAATCATAAAGTCAAACTAGATACTCTTACATCCATATCTAATATGGCGCCTTTATGGATTACCTGAATTGAAACTTGTCGTGGGTAAAGAATAACAGTAATTTCAAGAGTAATTGAGTTATGATCAAACTATTTTAAATTGAGTAATGTCAATATAAAGCGATATAAATAATCATTATACTCCTTAATCAAGTATTTGTCATCACGACCTACTCTTATGTTCTTTATACCTTTTAAGAATTATTCATTTTACTACATTGTTGAACTCTTTGAACCAATTCAAATATTTCTAACTCGTGTCAAACACACATTCATATTTACTAATTTAATTAGTAATGTAAATGAAGTATAAGAAATAAATATCTCTGGCGAATATGTATAGTGATTCATATACATCATATGTATATTGGTTCGAATAAATATGATGTTCTTTCGAACTGAAATATTTTTTAAAGGCGACACTAATATCCTTCAAATGATATAAAATCAAATGATTCCAATAGTACACATTCATGGAATCTTGAATTGTGAATCACTCTTATTTGTACTAAACACTAATGCCAATGATATACAAAGGTTCAAATCTCATTTGATATTTTTCACATATGTCATACATCAACTTATCAAGATCATGGAACTCAAGTACATTACTTTATTAGCACACTTGTATAGAAAATATTGTTTAGATAATTGGACAACACTTGTCTATTATTCAAACGTGTAGCCCTTCACTTGTCGATACAAGATTTGAGATTAATGCTTCTATTTTAAATGGAACTTAATAACACTTATTTGGTTCCATACCAAGCTTAAATTTAAGTTCATGCATAAACTCTCATAGTCAATGAAACAACTTGTTCCATTCTAGACTTAAGTTCTAAGGTAACACTTATATATATATATATATATATATATATATGTATATGTTTAAGAACGTAAAAAATATATTTTTTTATATTTTAAAAAATTCCAAACCAAATAAAACTAGTTGTTGAAATTCAATCCCAGCGTAACTTTCAGTTTACTTTTATTCACGTCACTAAAACACTTTTATAAAACCTTGTTCAGAAAATATGTCGTTACGAGCAAAAATCAAGATAAGTGGGGTCTCTTTGGATTCGATATTTTATTTTTGATAAAAAAAACCGGCAAACTAACTATTGTACGAGGATAATCAAAATCCTCTTTTCCCAGAGATACTATGTGATACCTCAAATTTAAAAAATTTCCAAATCGAATAAAACTAGCAAAAACAATTAGTTATGTTTCCCCACAATTTTTTTTTAAGTTTTTTTTTTTTTTTTTGTTTTTAAATTTAACACATCCTATTGTTATTTTAGTTTTAACAATATTGACAATATTGGGGCAGAGGGGAAGAAAGATGAAGAGGATAGAAAAATTATTTGGATAGTAAAGCAGAAGTTATGAGATATATATTGAAATTTTTAACACCTATATCACATTTTTCCAAAACAATAAAATTAATTTTAGCATTCAAATTTCATGAAAACAAACCATTTCAATTTGTATCATTCTCCATCATTTCTTCCCAACCGAAACATTGTTTTAGTTGTATCTGTTTTAAACAACGTTACAATTTAAAAAGAAACAACTCATTACCCTTAATTTGGCACGAAAATTGTTTGTTTATTTGGCAACAAGTGGAACAAAAAATAAACAATATTCAGTTTCAAGAATTGGTATAATATATATATTGAAGACCTTAACATCATTCACCCATCTCTATATACATTGTGCAACAAAAATATGTTTATCTTTAAAGTTTTTTGGGTTATTTATCTTCTAACCCTCCAGATTATCTTGGCCAATTCTTATCGTGCAAAGAGCCTTGTGCCAGCTTTGTATGTTTTTGGTGATTCAAGCGTAGATGCTGGAAACAATAACAATTTGAATACAATTGCTAAGGTTAATACATTTCCGTATGGCATAGATTTCAATAATTGTTCTACAGGAAGGTTTAGCAATGGTAAAACCTTTGCAGATATTATTGGTAAGTTTTAGTTAGATTCGAAAATTATTCTTGCTTCATCTAACTCAACACAATAAAAGAATACAAATTATTTATAAACCTATAACTTCTATCAATGTATACAATTCCCTTTTTCCTAAAAAAATATACAAGTTCCATTGTTTCAATTTGTTGATGAATAATATTTATTGATTGTGTTATTTCATTTCGAGTTGGCTCAAACACAAGTATGCACAAGCCTTTGCTCTAGACTTCTGCCCACCTTATTTGAAGCCTAGCTAGCAAAATTTGTAGTTACAAATTCATTTCGGAACATTGAAAGAGATGACAACATAATTTTTCTCTAATAAAAAAACATTGGGTTCAATTTTTTGAGTTGATTGTATGAGAGGCAATCAAATCCTAGTAAAAAATAAAATAAAATAAAATGTCTCATTGATGATTCAAAAATTTGTCTCATAGCACACTCTTTAAGGGTCTACGTTGTCGGGATAACTACAATTTGTCATTGATGTCTCATTTAGCTCTTCAAATGTTAAAAGACCGCGAGGAATTTGATATGGTGTGACATGTGTTCAAACCTATAATACATATCTTTGCATTTTTGAGTTGAGTTTCTCTGCTTGACTCTTTGATGAAAAAAATCTGTTTAAAAGTAAAAAAATTATTAATTAAACAAAGATAAATTAAAAAATCTATATTTCGTTAAAAAAAGGATTAAAAGCATAATATTTAATATTCTCATTAGAATATCCTTAGGCTATTATATATAGGATTTAAAGTTAATCAGAATCATAAATATTATATTTTGTTGACAAAATTACTATTATTATATGATATATATAACTTGAATGATTTTCAAATTTATGATATTTTTAAATTATTTTTTGCAGCTCTTAAGTTGGGTTTACCAATGCCACCTCCATACTTGGGTGTTTCTACAACTGAGAGATATCAAATAGCATCGGGTATCAACTATGCATCAGGCTCATGTGGAATCTTGAATACAACAAGAAATGTAAAGAAATTTTTTACATTGCTTTATTGTTCAATTTAAAAATTGTGGTCACTTATCATTTAGATATTTTTTTTTATGTCAAAGGGTGAATGCTTGTCATTGGACAAACAAATCGAGTATTTCACTTCAACTGTGATGAATGATCTTCCAAGAAACTTTCGAAGCAAGGCAAAATTGAGTCATTACTTATCTAAATCTATATTCCTTTTATCCATTGGTTCCAATGATTACATTCTCAACTATTTTAAACAAGAAATGGAAACCAACCAAAAGGGAAATCCTGAAGAATTTGCAGATTATCTTCTTGAGCAATTGGGTTCAAAAATAAAGGTAAACTTATGTTTGATGACTTAACATTATGAAGCAAGAAAGTTTAACCAGATATTAGTACATAAAATTTTTGGCTTAAATTAAAAGATTTTCACTTTTACATCCCTCAAACATTTTTCCTTTATTAATATCTAATTTCTATTATTAATCTCCCTTTTCGTTTTTGTCATGATATTTTAATGGCAAAAATCCACACTTAAGTGTTGAAAAATGGAGAATTAGAGTTCGAACTTGTGTCACAACATATCAAATATGCATGCACCTATTGTTTGGAATATAATCTCAATATATATGGCTCTAATATAATTAAAAAATATACTCATCATTTTTGCTAATTAAAGAGAAAAATAATTGATGTTGAAGTTTGGCATCTCTAATATTTATAGATGAAATTTGAAACAAACTTCATTGTTTTACTTTCTAATTTTAATGTCACAGATTCAACATATCTATGATTTTAATTCTTTTCACCAACCTTTGTTTTCTAGAAAATTTATGATCTTGGTGGTCGAAAATTTGTGATCGGTAGCATTGGTCCAATTGGGTGTGCCCCAACATTTATTAATAGAACATCACCTTCAAAAGATTGCAATGAAGATATGAATCAAAAGGTTAAGCCCTTCTCAAACAAACTCCCATGGAAGCTTCAAGAGTTGAAGACCCAACTCTCAGGTTCACTCTTCACTATTTTAGACAGTTTAAAAATGTTCAAGAAGATAAGAAATTCCCCCGAACAATTTGGTGAGTTAATAATCAAATTTTTCAAAAGATTTTTTTTTTTTGTCAAATGGTTTATCTTTATTTTTATTGTTTATTATTTAACATTTCATTTTAAATTTTCAGGATTTACAAATATTTGGGACTCGTGTGTTGGTGAAGACGCAAAACCATGTGAAAATCGGAAACAATACCTATTTTACGATTTTGGGCACAACACTGAGGCCACAAATGAAATATGTGCAAATAATTGTTTTAGTGGAAGAGATGCATGCTTTCCTCTAAATATTGAACAATTAGTTCGTGCACATTGATATTCTTTTACCTTGTTTTCAATGTTTACTTATCCACAATTGGTTTAGGTGATTTAGTCCATTCATTTTATTTTGTTGGGACTGGTCTGCCTGTGTAATACTATAATGGACTCATTGAAGTCTAAAACCCTTTATTAAATTTTCTTCCAAAATCGAAATATAAAAAAAGTACAAATTTGTTTTTTCAAATTTTTTTCATTCAAGATTTTTAATCGATGCCTCATTGTTCTTTTGAGCCGTTTCCTGGCTCATATTCTATTCTTGCAGACTATTCTGAGTCACAGCCATGAACTAGCAAATTGTTGAGAAGTGTATCAAATTGTTTATAAATTAACAAAGTAATAAGTAGAGTATTGTATCCACAAGAATTTTTGTTTTGCCTAAACAATTCACGTTACTTATTTGAACACAAAATAAATAAGGGTTTAGAGTTTTTTAATTTAATCAGTTTGCAACAGAACAAAGTTATCTGTTTTGATTCAGAATGCTAGCGGAGGTTAGGATTTTTTTTAATCCCCTCTATTCATTTGTTGGAATTAATTAACAGTCAAGTCGTATTCAATATTTTAAGTAAACTATCTAAGTAATGAATTCGTCGGGACGTGATAACCTAATCAGCTTGTCAAGTTGCACGGTGATCTTTACGTGTGGAGTCTTTCACTCTCGATCGATTTCGGTCTATTCCTCCACCTGTTGAGTTGTACCTGTTGGTCACAAAGTGATAATGTGGGGTCTTACTCCCTCAAATGTAATTTAAACATAAACTTAAATTACAGTTCCTAAATTTCCAAAGGTATGGTGGACAGTGTTCCTAAAGGTTCTCTCATCTATGAGTCTTAAAAGTACATAACACACTCTCCCTCTCGGTAGTTCTACAAACGGACAGTTCTATCAACGTCTACCTTACCAAGGTGTGAGGAGAAGGGAGTTACTAGGCTGATTTAAGTGGTGAAGTCACATGTTTCCTTAATTGCTAACTAGTTACTACCTGATTTCAGTAGATGTTCATCAATATTAGGTATGTCACCTCCCTAAGTACTTACTATCAGGTTACACTCGCTTTTGGTTTGTTTCACTAGTTATTAACTAATTACTTCCTAGTTAGACAGATATAAATATCAAGATATGAATATCAGTATTAGGCAATGTCCCTACCTAAGTTCCTAAATCAGGGTTATGCTTCAGAGGAGACAAATCTTACGCACTACAGTAAAACTAAATAGTGAACAGAAAATACTGAATTAAAGATTTTAAATTAAATAATTATCCAACAAAAAAAAAATAGAGGGTCGTCTTAGAACCCTGAGCTAAAAAGATTTAGTTACCCCTAGTAACTAAAAACAAATTACAAAAGAAATAAAACATACCCTAGAAAAACCTTGAGTGAGAAGAGGGACTCCTCCTGGTGCTTGCCATCCTCTTGAACCGCTTCGTTATGAATGAGAAATTGCGAATGAGGAATGCGGTATTTATAGGGAGAGTTTGCACCTGAAATTAGACTAAATTCGTTGGCTTTTTGCACCAAAAAGTCACAAAACAGCACCTTGGGCCACAAGAAACAGACGCCAGGCACCTAGGACCATGCGCCAGGCGTCAGGCATCTCCTTTCATGCGCCAAGCGCCCTAGTGCAAATTGTTGGGCGCTCCCATCTGTGCGACGGAGCGCATGTGAGTGTCGACAATGCTGAAATTGTCTTTTTCTTTACCTTTTCAGGTGTTTGCTTCTATGTAAAGTATCATGGAACTTGGGAACAAAATTCCTCCCTATGTAACGTCTTCTGAGGCCTCTTGAACATTCATTCTTCATCTTTCTAAGGTCTTCACAAATCTTCAGATGTCTTGCTTTGCTGATATGCATGATTTCTTCATGAATTTATAACAAAACATCCTAAAATTGCTATGTTTCGGGAAGAATAGAATTACAGACTCAAATATAAAAAATGTTACAAATGCTTCGAAATCATAAGCAATTGTTCTAATACTCATCTATTATTCTTGTAAAACCTACTGAAATTGACTATAAAACATGCTATGAATAATGTAAAATGACCTGTCATCATGAAGTTATGAATAACGTAAATTGCATACAAAATTGTTTCTCCGTTTGAGATTTTGGTGGTTCCTTGAATGTTTGTTGTTATAAGTGTTATAGAATAGGCTACCTATCTCAGCACTTCCCATAAAGTTAGAATCATCGTATGTTTCTTTAAGTAGTCCTTCTCCTTATTTGTAAGGTGTCATTCCTACTTCACACACTTTGACGTCCGTGGTTGGTGGTTTGGATTAAGCCGCCATTAATTGTTTAGTCATTGCTTCGAATTGGTTAAACGTCATATTATGCCATGTTTTCAATGCTTATTGAGTGTCAAGCAACAAAGCTCTAACACTCCTCACTTCTCTGCACTTTAGTCAGTCTAGTTCCTATGCTCATTTTGTGCCATATTTTTAACAAGGTCTTTGACTTCCATTTCTGATTTAGTCTTTATGGTACCTCTGGTTGAGACATCCACAAGAACATACTTGTTTATGCCTTTATCCCTTGTGTGAATATTTGCATTTAATTAAGTTCATTAAGTGTATTCCCTATGCACCTTTGAGTAGTCACTTCAGGCTTTCCCAAGCATCATAGAGAGACTCCTCATCTCCTTGTTCAATGTTAGTTATTTCAGCATGCTTCACCATGAACTTTATGAATAGAAACCGTTCAAAAAATTTCTCTTTAAGCTCTTCCCAATTTCAATGGTTCCACTTGGTAAATCTAACAACCAATCTTTAGCTGTTCCAATTAGTGTCATTGGAAAAAGTTGCAGCCTCTTCCTATCCTTCGTTATACCATATGAACATAAATATTGTAAGCTCTCTTAACTTGCTAAGATGTTTGCTGGGGTCATGCAATGCTCCTCGATCATACATGTTGTCCTTCAGAATTATCAACACCGATTTTTTTATATCAAATGACACCGGATGGGTTGATTGAAGTCCATGAGTAATATGTCCTCGATTGGTCCTTCATACAAAGTCTTAAAGGTACGTCCTGAGGGTCTTGGTGGTTTATTTGCTACCATCTCGATTTGCTCGGTGAATTTGAGTTATCTCACAACCTTTTGATTTACACTAGTTTTCTCGATTTCAGGATCATGATGAAGAAGTGGTTCAACACCTTTCTTGTTGTGCATAAACAAAAATATACAATTTTATTTTGTCAATTGTCAAACTGAAAAACATTTTTATATCACTAAAGAAGATAATTAGAATAGGGCATGTTAAAAGCAAAAATTAACAATAATAAAATAAACTAAAAGAAAATTAACAATGTCGTGGTTTCTTGTTGAAATGAATCAACAAATCTAAGAAACAGCCCCAATGACTTGATGACAAAATACTAGCAAGTGTACTAGTGCGTCGAAAGTAGTAATATTTTAAAAATATAACTTTCCTCGGGGATTGTCTAGTTTCCACTTCACTAATGTGATTTAGATTAGGGTATTTTTAATAAAAGTTACATAATCAAACAAGTATATAGAAGTTCCTCTTTCATGATGAAATATAGTGAGGATTAGCTACTCATAGTTCCTAACCCTATACAAATAGATATGAATAACAAAACATATGAAAAGGATCATCGGTTGCTGATTATTTGGCTTCAGCCGCTCCAATCCTTTTGAAATCTCGTTTTTGTCTTCGTCTTCTCGTCAAACGGAGTTTTTCCATTGGCCTAAATGCTTGGTATTTATAGGCCAACTTTTCCCAAAATTTTATGGGAAGTTGGCTCGTGATGCAAGCCCAAATATCACGATTTTAGATAGATAGTGACCTTCTCTATGACTCGTCGTTCCTTATTTGCGATGCATGATTCAAAGCCCATGATGCAATATTGGCAGTAGCAGACTCCTTTGTTTCTTCAGACCTTGCTCCATTTCTTCTCACCAAAACATCCATAATGACTATGCGCCAAGCAACATCAGTGATAAACTTGTAAAAAGGACAACACGGTTGCACAGTTGTCTGCTTCTAGTGGATTTCAATGGTTTTAAGGCTTTTTCCTTTCTAAAACAACTAGAAAGGAGAACAAATTGCAATCATATGAGGCTTTGACAGGTTATTATGCCAAAAGGAAAAGTAAACACAGGATAACTCTTGCACCTTATGCTGCCATTCCTAAACCATTTGTCTCTTTATAACCAAGAATGAAGAAAATCCAAGTGGCAACTTTTTTGCTTATGAACAATGCGGATGAGAAAAGTTATTTGGTATAAACTCATAGTGAGTCTTAGAGTTGTCTCGTGGCATTAATGTCTTGCTGTAGAATATATAGAGCAATTTCACACCCTTCCAATTGATAATTCTCTTATGGATGTTGCACTTAACATGTTTCCCACTTATTTTAAGCCTTACTTTTTGGAGTCATACAAGCCTTTGTTGGAAGGGGGCTTGATCATTGTGAAGCAGCATATTCTTGCGACATTTCCTCTTATTAAAAGGTAGCTTAAGTGGTCCCTCTGCATACACATCACATATTCACTTCATTTTTTATTTTAATGTCTAATAAACATTCATTCACTTCAACCCAACAACTCTTAAAAAACACTCCATTTGTAACATTGAATTCATGCATTAAATTAACTTTTTTATTTGAAATATGATAAAAAAAAATAAAAAAAAACTTGAAAGAATATAATGGAACCACTTTTATGCAAGAGAAAGACAATGCTTATACAAGTCTTGCATCTAGATAACAATATTTTTTATTTGATCTCCAATGAAAGCAGCTAATAAACTCTACATGTTATTATGCAAAACATCTCCCATTGAAGATGCTCTAACCGAGACTTTTGGAAAGCTCACACAACATAGTCCCGATTCTATTGCAAAAAACAATCCCCAGGAATAAACCCAGAGATAATATCTGACCACTTAAAATCGGGTATGGAAAGACCAAATTAGGTTAACCTATCAACTCAACAATTACCGTCACAAATCACTATAAAAATGAGTGAATAAGATGAATCTAAAAACTAACTAAATTAACAGTTATATCAATTAGTAGAAAACTTCCATGATACTAATTGATTATTCTGGAAAGTAAGAATAACCAGGTTAGAATCACACTCTAGCCAAAGGCGATGTCAACCTCTATTTTTGTCCTTCCACTTAATTTGTTGTACCTACTTTCTCTTATTAGTAATATTATTACAATGATGAGATATCCTTAATTGTTTGGGGGTGTGATTTCATTGGAGTTCAAGTCCGTACAATAGGGTTGCATGTTTTCGTATTTGCTTAAAAAAAGGTATAGGAAAACATTTCATAATGGGACAAAACTATGAGCACTACATAAGTTTCTATTTTTGGATGAAAATCACATGAATATTTCTACAAAATTACCTGAAAGGTATCGAAGGGAAACTGATTAAGTAAGAAATGGATTTGAGGAGATAAAACAAAGGGAAATGGTAAAATTTTAGAATACAGGAAAGAAAAAGAAAAAGTAAACGAAGTAGGATAAAACTAGAAAGTTAGGTGAAAATTGTTTTCTTAATAGTTATCTACTATACATTGACTATGGGTTGGGTTCATTCACCAAATTTTAAACTAGATTGGTGCTCACAAACGCCTGGTGTCCATTTGTTAGAATTGATTAAGGTTGGATTCACTGTGTTGTTTTTATTAGTTGTATTACATGATTCACGTGATTTGATTGAGTTGGGTTTTATTTTATTTTTTTGAAATAAAAAAAAAATAGAGCGAAAACATACAATAACGAATTAAAGTTTTTTTTCCAGCGGTATTATTTGCAACAATTCAGGCGGCTATCTACCAAGCTTCTTAGGTTTTATCTACAACTCCAAAGATATTTTGTTGGCTGAACTTTCTGCAATTTACCAGGGGCTTAAACTGGCTATAAACATGGGAATTGAAGATTTGGTGTGCTACTCAGACTCCCTCCTCTCCATAAACCTCATCTCTGGTGTCACATCGCAGTTCCACATCTATGTTGTTCTTATTCAGGATATTAAGGACATTTTAGCTACTCAAAGTTTCTCTATTCAACATACACTTAGAGAAGGCAATCAATGTGCGGATTACATGGCTAAGTTGGGAGCTTCAACAAATGCTGAGTTTATAATTCATACTTCTCCTCGAGAGGATTTACTCCATCTTCTCAGGACAGACGCTATGGGAACCCTCTTTATAAGGCGCTAGTTCTTTTCTTTTTCTTTTTTCTTTTGTCTCTATTTTGCTTTGTAACCAAGAAAAAGAAAGAGTTTTTATTTCCTTTTTTTAATAATATATATATATGAGCAATTAACAAAGAATTAGAGCAGGATGCAACTTAGTTGTGACATCTTCTATTCTCTTTGGGTGTCAATTTGATCTTAATTTAGAAAAAATAAAATTACTTTTATTTAATTTTTTCTTTGTACGTACAGTTTGCCATCTCAACTAGATTGTCCCCCGTATGGTGGAAAGTGGAAACATAACAACAAGGAAAGGAAAGATAACGGATTTTAATTAATTCTTATTAAAAAAAATGTTTTATTTTTTGAAGAAAAAAAAAAATCTTGATAGTTATTGTAATTTATTGTAGCATTTATCAATGGGTATAAACCTGATTATCTAAAGATATTTTTGCCTCGAATGCACTAACTAGATTAATAATCCCCTAAAAAAAACTAGATTAATAATCACATCTTGTAAAAGAAATAATCTCATCTTAATGTTTTCTTCCTTAAAGTTAAGTTCAAGATTATGAAATTAAAAAAATCTTTAATCTTAATGCATGTGATTATATAAAACCGTCTTGTTCTCCTTGTTGGACATTATTAGAAGATTTTGACTTTGGCAAAATCAATAATAATTGCGGGATGTCAAATACACTTTGTGTTAATGTGAATTTAATATTTGCTTTTTTTAGTAATGTGAATTTAAACATTAAATCCTTAATGTTAATTGGACTAAAAAAGTAATTGGATTCAAAAGATTCTTTTCATAAATATAATCACGAAAGATAGACTTTATTAAATAAGATTAGTACTAATAGTATGTTAGCTAGCTATCGGTTATGTTCCAATTTCACTCTATACATAATGAGGGTTTTACACACATGTTTTGTAAACAGTTGGTTGATTATTATGGTTTAATTGCATTTTTAGTGTATTTATAATTATTATTAACTTCAAGAAGTTGTATATATATATATATATATATATATATATATATATATATATATTATTTATTTTTTTGTGTGTGTGTTATTTTGAGGAAATAAAACACCACCAAGGCCTCGTGAACTCATTTCTACCATTGGATCTTCTTTGGAGGAATTTACGGATGGTTGGATATAAAGAAGAGATACGCTACAGTTGCACGTATGAAAACTGACAAAGCAGTGGTGATTTTTTCTTGAGATGTATCATTTTCCATATATCTATATAATATATAGGAAATATCGGTGTTCTTTATCAAGAAAATACACATCGTGAATGAATAGCGAATAAAACAGAGTTGTTGGATCTTGAAATTGTTTAGAATACACAAAGTAGATGAAAATGAACAAAGCATGCTGCAATTATATTTAGAATTTCGCTCTTCACCCAACACATTTTGCTCGCGCCCTGCAGCCATGTTAATTTTACCCTTGCGTAAGTTAACTAACGCAAGTTCAAATGTCTACGTTAGTTAAGTAGCGTTGCGGTAGTTAAGTTGCGCAAGTGTAAACACATATTCTCAACACTTGCGCAAGTTAAGTCGTACAGCATTTACTGATATGCATTGAGTGCAAGTTATATGTCATCAAAGACCCGTAACCTCAAGATGCCCGTAATTGAACCTACTTACGCCAGTTTAACAATGTTATTGGATAATACGTCACAATCGATCAAAATTACACTAAAACATCATTTTTTTCACAATCACATAACAATCGAAACGGTGTAAATTACACGAATTCGCCGGTAATGGCCCGTAATCATTTAAACACACTTAAAGTCACGTAAACGATCCAAATAACACAAATTTGTCCATAAATTTATAAAATTACATAATATCACATAAACGGTAAAACATTACACTATTACACTTAAATAAGGATTACACTTCAACGGATCGGACAAAAAGATACAAAGTATTATTCTCAACCATTACGCTAAACATGAAATCAACGTCGCTATCGTCTTTGAGGAGTTGTGGATGATACACGGTCTTCCAGAAGTCCTCTTCCTTATCCTCCCCCAAGTCCAGGCCTGACACATTTACTATCACATCACGTGTTCTATGATTTGAACCAATATAGATAAAGAAGTCGTCAAGCTTTGTTTTCAACTCATCCAACTTGTCGGTGGGGTTTACAGTGAACCAAGCCCTCTGTTTCACATCTACATAACGGATTTCAAGTTTAATCGGAGTTTGTGCATCTTCAGACATGTTTCACCTCACAAACTTCACAAAAATATAATGAAAAACAAATATGAGAGAAATGATATAAAATAAGTAGTTGAATAATTATTGACAAAGTAAGTAATGCGAGCAATAATTGGTGTGACATAACCGGCCACCAAAAAAATATTATATATATATATATATATATATATATATATATATATATATTAGTTATATATTGGCCACAAATATCCAAATTACATAACCGGCCACCAAAAAATACGTCGGGGTGTAATACCACCAAAAAATAGGACGAACACCGACCGACCTATAACTGTCCTAAACTATAATAACCTATCTAAGAGGTCTAGTGACATTCCTAAATTGTCGTCTTCTTCCATGTCTTCCGTCCATTCAACTTCTTGTTCCTTTTTTTGTGGGGTGGGAGTATCATCACAAACAATTGGATTGTGCTCGTTTGTTGGTTTTTTTGGCGGCTTTGGCTCCTTGGACATGAGTTCATTGTAAGCGTTTTGTCTATCCAAAAACGCAAAATGTTAATTCTCCGCCTCACCAATCTTGTTGTTCATCCACTCCGTGCAACTCGGTGGTAACAGACAACCTTCCTTCAAAATCACATGATGTTGGAATGTGCATTAAGTGGAGGAGCACTTTGGATTGGGAAATACGTCTCACATACACCTCCCGTTTCAGGCAAAGTCAATAGAACAACGGGTCTTTTGTAGCAAGAAGCAACAATGTGACCCATATCCGGAGTGGTCATCCACTTATCTACCGGCGCAACACCAATTGTACGTTTTGGAGGGTATAAACCATTCAAGATTTTGTTATAATGCTCCTCCGTGTCATATATCGACATGTAGTCACTCTTGTGATTTTTCAACTCATTAATAAGTGCATACCGAACCAAAACATGACCTTCCTCATCCTTCCCCAAGTGCCTAGCTATCACCCGGAATCCACAATGACCATCCCCTTTAACATTCACAATGTCTTCGACAAAAGGTCTCATGAAGTTTGGAATTTGTGAAATGTATGGGATCTTTCGAAGCGGTTTTGAAGTAGACGATGAAGCTTGTGAGCGGGAGTAAGTGCCAAGGCATGCATCTTTCCTCTTTGGTTGTGAAGGTTGACTATCCGGATTTTGAGAATCAATGGTCTCCCACCTAGAAGGGATTCGTCCCGATGATGACACTTTGGGTGTAGTCCTCTTCCTTTTAGGTACTCCCTTGGTTACCACCTTTGTCGAAGGCGGAGACAAAATTGTGGTTTCTGGAAATGCTATTTGACGCATCATCTCTTTGATGTGGAGTTTCATATTGTAAGGGCTTTTCTTGAGAAGTTCTTGAATGTCATTTCACTCCTCCACCACGGAAAAATCATCATCAATCTTTTCTCCTTGGACACACAACCTTTTCCAATGAGGGTATATATCATCCAAGACAAGAGGCAATTTTTGCTTGATCTTCATGACAATAATACACGCACAAGGTAGCCCATACGAAGTCTTTTGCACACAACCACAATCTTCCTCACGAAAGCCGAATGTCTTGGAGCGTTTCAATTCATCATAGATAAATCTCAATGCTTTTCTAGAAACATAACCCTCCAACTCTTTCATCATCTTGATTTTTGCGTATTTGTGTTCAAAGACCGTTTTGTTCCTCCCAAAACTTCCTTGTATCTCACCAAATTGCACGGCCAACATCTTGTGAATTTCATCCCAACATGATGCCAAATCACCAACGCTACTCCTCAAATATTTTTTCAAAACTCCATGAGCCGATTCAACAATGTTGGTGGTTCTACACCCTAGATGCAAGACTTTATTCGTCCATGCCCTCACAAATTTTTCCTTAAGGTTCAAAACCGTTTCTTCGACATATTTAATGAATTCCGGAAATGGCATGCATACCTCTTTGAATTTCAATAATTACTTGCATATGATTCCTCCGTAGGAGATTCGACCAACGATCTCTCCAAGCGATCACGACTTTCTCAACAACTTCTCTATTATTCACCTTGTTCTTCTTCAATTCTTCCTTGTCAACTTTTGCACCCTTAGGAGGCTTTGGGTGAACTCTACGATTCGTGATGCATTTAGCCCTTACATTCTTCCCAATATGAAAATAACAAAGTATAGTGTATGTTTCAGGGAAAATTGTGCCAACGGCATTCATCAAAGCACCATCCCTATCGGTGACAATCACCTTAGGCATGTTGTCTTTTGAGGACAAGAGACCTTTCAACATAATGAGTGCCCAAGGAAAGTTATCCTCTAGTTCAAAGTGAAGAAAAGTGAAACCAACGGAATACGTCATTTTTGTAGAGGTGCAACCAACTATCTCAAACAATGGCATTCGGTGGTTGTTGGTTTTGTATGTGGAGTCCATGACCAAAACGGTCGGAAAGGTGTTGAGCAATTTAATTGAATCCGGATGAGCAAAAAAGATGTCTTCAAGAGTGGTTTCCTCACTATTGCATCTTGTGTAATAGACGTATTTATGCTCCACCAACTTCGAAATCAAGAATTGCAACTCCGTCATGTCACCTCTTTCCCCCTTGCGCCATCTTGTTCGCACATTGTACACTTGCTTGATTGTTGTCACACTTTCGTTGTTATTTTCCTTCAAATTGGTGAGAATATTTTGAGGCACCGTCAAGCTCTTTATCATTTCAATAACTTTTTTCTTCTCCTCCGCACTAAGTCTACCCGCAATTAGGTGTCCTTGTAACTTTCCCTCCTCCTCCTCCAAGTCATGGTTGTGCATTCCACAAAGCATTCCAAGCCACCAATCATTTGTATCTTTATCAAAGAAACCTTTCAACCTAAACAGACAATTACATTTCCTTGAGCCGATGCTTTCAAGGTTCGGTTTCTTCCTTGTCTTAGGTGGCTTGTATATCCCACTCCTTTCACATTGCATCGTCAAGTACGGCCTTTTTAAAACGAATTTATCAATACAAACACCAAATCCGGCCTTTACCCCTTGTCCACGAACCCAAGTAAGTAACTCTTCTCGCCCTCTCCATCTTGCATTTGTTGTGAAAAATGAGGCGGTGTCGCGAGCTTTACAAATAACACCGATAAGTACCGGTTTAGGTTCTACAATTTTACCAATTCGAGCTTGCATTGGAATTTGGACTTTAAACGGTTTCAAATTAACGGTTGGTTTGACATCGCCGAAACCTTCACTGGAACCTTCATTTTTGGCCGGTTTCGGTTCAACGTCATCATCCGCGACATTGTCAACCATCTCCCTATATATCTATTGAAAAAAAAAAAATAACAAAGGAAGAAAAAATAAATTACTTGTGGAACAAGCTAACCAAGAACAAAAGTGGCAAAAAATTTGAAAACAGGACTATGCACCGGGGCGTGACTTAAGTAACGCAACACATTAACCCTTGCGTGACTTAAGTCACGCACCCTTACCCCTTGCGCATGTTAACTTGCGCGCCTAGCCCTATTGCCTACGAAAACCAGACGAACCTACCACAAAAACCAGCAAAATGAGATGAGTTTTGATGATACAATACCTGATATTTGGTGCTTGATGAGCGTAGAAACTTGCTTCCTGACGATTTGCAATGATTTGGGATGAGGATTTTGACCCAAAAAATCACAATTTTTGGGTTTTTGAAGGTGGAGGGAAAGAAAATGGTGCTTGGAGTTTTGACTGATGGGTTTTGTACGAAAACAGTAACACTGCGTTACTTAACTTGCGCTGTGCTGGTTAAGGTGCGCAACGTCACTTAAGATGCGTGGCGTTGCTTAAGGTGCGCAAGGGCAAAATTGGAAGAGTTGCAGGGCGCGAGCAATGTGCAGGGTGGAGAGCAGAATTCTTATATTTACATATGTCGCGATATATATATATATATATATATATATATATATATATATATATATATATATATATATATATAGACACACACACACACACACACAAAATAATTAAATCCAACCCAACGCAAAGTATGCATAGAGAGAATTTTAAAGGAAAATGTTAACGAGTGTTTTTTGGACACTCTTTAAGACCTTTAAATAGTAAAATTTTATAATAATTATTGTATTTAATGCATTGTAAGTTGAAACAATTGACTTTTTTTAGTGGATAATTTCTTAAATTAGAATACTTAAAGAATGCCACAGAGGCACTCGTTAACAAGATCTAATTTGAAAAGTGTCAAGAAATAAATCACCACAAAGTCACTAAGGGCATTGTTTAAGGAATACAAATTAAAGAAAAATTTGTCATAGAAATACAAGTCAAACACACTTGTCAAAATCATATTTATATTATTTTCAATGCAAAAGTTACTTGTTTTGTATTCTGAAACAATGTCATAAAGTCACTTGATAGCATTTTCAAAAGATAAATTCAAAGGCTTTGCTTTCAACCATTAAAAGACCCTAACTTTTGCTTTATCCAACACAAGTGAGGTATAAAAGTTAGGTCATGTTAACCAGGGGCACTGGTTAAGGAAATTAAAAAAAAAAAAGTTTTTAAATGAAAGTAACATTTTTTATTCTTTTGAAAAATTGACAGCACAAGTTTCAATGTAATACTTACTACATTTGACTCATTAACTAGTGTCCCAGGAGCACTGGTTAACATTACTCATAAGAGTTTCCTTTTGACGAAATATGCAAGAGTTTATTTCCTTATAAATAACTCAAACTCAAATCATCAAATGAAGACATGAACAGGTCTTTTTAGAAAACAAAACAGAATCGTTAAATTAAGAATATGATCAGAAGGAAACATCATAAGAACACAAGAAATACATAATCACCTTAAAACAAGTAGTCAGATACTCTCGAAGAATACAAACCTAAATAATATATGATCACCGTTTTCATCCAATTCACAACCACCAACACAAAGTAGAATCATAATGTCGTACCATGCGGCGAACTAAGTTATCCTTAGTTAAAATCCTATTGATCAACAACTTCACGCAAACAAAGAAATCTTCAACAAGGAAACTTTGTTCCAAATGATGTCCGAGAAAGTTGAAGGTGTGTCAAACTCCATAGTAGTCAACAAATTATATACTCCACTACCTTCAAAAAATGATATACTCCACTAATTGAGCACCCTTTCCCCAAAGTCAATCTTCCAGTCTCACGTATCATGCTCGTTGACATGCAACAAGTCACAAGACTCACCTCCCAACTCGTCCCAATCATGAAGCCTCATACGCAACTGCTACCCATCTTCGTCAAAATATCATCCCAATCCACACATATCAGCAATCGTCACCAAATGATTCTTAGAAACCTCAATAAGTATTTTAATCTTAACGCATGAATTATATTTATTATTGTTATTATTGTTATTATTATTATTATTATTATTATTATTATTATTATTATTATTATCATCATCATTGTTATTAATGAGTTTTTTTTATTCCTCGGTAATTTTCAGAGGAAAAAATGGATTTTTTTTTATATTTTGAATGAAAGAAAAGACAACAACCTTGGATAAAAAATTTAACTTAGTAAGTCCATATAAAATTGTACGCCAACCTTAAACGGTAATAAAGACACTGTCAAAATATAGATGTGGAGAAGCCCTAACATGTAAAAACAAAAACAACAGACTACGATAAATTGAAGTTGTCTGAAGGGGAATCAAAATCTGAAGCAAATGGATACACAACACGAGCACAACCCAGCGAACCCGCATGAGAGAACAAAACCAGATTGCAATAAAATATGGTGTGTGACCATTCTACCCCAAATAAAATCAAAAACCACAAACGATCTGGACAAACATGAATTCGTATATTGAAAACAAACCAATGAAGTTGACCACAAACACATAATCATATCCATGAACTAACAACTCACTACAACAAAATAACAACAACAACAACAAACAACAACCATTAAATGATTTGAAACACCAAAAAGCTTCCAATTCAAAAAGTCAAGGCCCTTTCAATACAACCGTTCGAAGGTGAAAGCCAACAATGGAGCAAATTAGAACCCATTGGAAACTATACAAAGACACATACCCGATAATGAGAACCCATACGACAGCCCAAGAAACCCAAATGGGGATTTGAAGAAGCAACAACTGACACCAGGAAAGAAACAACAACATAACAAAGAAACAACAACCATAAACTGCATGAGGGATTTGTGAATGAACCCACTACTTAATCTCATAAAAGAACGAATCAGATTCAAAAAAATCATGCCAGATCTAACGATCCCAGATCGAACAACCCCTAATCTAAAACCAATAGCGAACTCACAAGCTAAGCCAAAGTCAAACTTAACGAGAGAGATATAGAGAGTGGGAGAGAGAGAGAGAGAGAGAGAGAGAGAGAGAGGGTTGTTCGAATAAGCAACAATTAGATGATCGCGCACGAAAATTGGCGCCAACTTCCAACAACCCCAACTAGGGTTTGAAAGAGTTGTTATAGAGGAGACAAACCTCCAAAGATGAGCACCAAATCGAAACCCTACCTTACTATCAAATCTAGCTTTATTATAACATAACCATTCACCCAAATAACATTAAAACATTACCATGAATCACATCCTTGAATTGAGAGGGAAATTCTTGTTCACGAAAAAAGGAGTTATGAGAAGCAAAATATCCATATGACAATTGGCTAAAATTGAGGCTAACCAATTTCAAAGAGATAAAGTAAAGGGACTTTCATAAAATAAATTATTTAAAAGCTCAACAATAGCACCGCAGAGGCCATACAACCGTTATACAACTACGCTATCAGAGATTATCAACAGGGTTCGAATCTAAATTATTTTGATCAATTCATCTTGAACTTGATTACATTAACCACTTGTGTCAAATCAACGTTCATGTTATGTCGTTATACTAAAAAGAATATACAATGCTTTGTATATATGTGTACAAGTAAAAATGATTATTTATCAAAAAAAAGTAAAAATGATTATATTTTTTGGTTATAAAAGTGGAAATGATTTATATGAATATAAAAATTCACATAACTTTTACAACAACGAGTATACAATCAATGAGAATGTAAAATTTTATTGCTAAATAGTCCTTGGACAAAGGACAAATTATTCCCAAACATATTCGTTATTTTACATTTATTATTTATTTATTTTTGGTACATTATTTTTCATTTATTCATTTTATTAAAAAAGAAAACCAATTGTTATTTTACATTTATTTATTTAATTAAAAAAGGGATCCAAAACCAAGCTCAAGTGAAAATAAAAAATTCAAAGATACCCATTCCGAAAACCAAGATAATAGGCATTAGGAAGTGGGGGAGCAATATTAATCCCAAATTTGTTGTCAAGGGAATCATAACGTACAAATCCACTTGCTCCCATATTTGATGAAGACGCATTAGATTGTTCCATCATGCATTTGTTAGCAAATTTTCCTATGTTCTTCTTCAGCTCCTCAATAGAGCCCTTTAATTGGACCAATTCATTCAGGCCAAGCTCATCAATAGGGCTCTCCCACCAAAATTGTCTTTGCCTAGCTTTCCTCATGTGCTCAATCTCTTCCCCTTGTTTCTTTTCAATCTCCAAATGGTTAAGAAGTTGAGTCAATTGGATGTTGAGATCGCGCACATTAGCATTTCTATGAGCCTCGACAAGTTGGTGAGCACTAGATTCTTGTGGAGGATTGCGAGTCAAATAACGATCGACGATCGACTCAACTTCTGGATGACCAAAAGAGAATGCTTTATCAGCAGGAGAGAAAACAACGATTGCAATCTCAACGCCACATAGAGTGCAAAGTTCACTAGCTTTTTTGAATAGTCCTGAACGACGCTTAGAGAAAGTAACTTGTAAATGACTTTTTTTGGGTATTTTTTCAATAGGGATTTTTTGTCTACCTAAACTAGTCTTCTTTGACATGGTGGAAAGAAATAGGCTGTCAAAAGAGAAATGGAAGAATAAGAAGAAAAGACTGAAAGCTTTTTCTTTTGTTTTTGGTCTCCAAGGTGTGGAAACAAACATCGGTATATATATTGCCAGATCTTTGATTTAGACATAACCCAATTAATTTTCCTTTTGATGTGTTTTATTTCTTTTTATTATTACTCTAAAACTAGGAAGTTATATAATCTTTAATCTTAATACCCAATTGATATGTGAGATGGAAATTGGTTGGCATCTCATAAAGGGATATTTATCATTGCAGTACTACACTTCGGTAAAAGAAAAACATGATAGCAATACTACAAAGACAATAAAATAAAAAAAACTATTAAATTCTCGATATTTAAAGCATTATGTTAATGAGTTTCCTGTCAATTTGTTTATGTGCCTTGTATAGATAGGTTTTTAGTTGAAAACAATGTATTTAAAATAATATATCAATTTTATTTAGTGTATTAAAAATGATTTGAATTTAAAAAAAATTACAATATTAATAATACTAGAAAAATTAAAATATTATAGCACTAGAAATATTTTTGAGGGAGCACTAGAGATATTATAAACGTTTTTTACACTGAAATATTAAATTTTTGAAGACTATAATACAAATATTATTTTAGAGAAGGTTGTCCTAACTACTCTAACATTGCCTCCAACAAAGTTTAATATTAAAAATCTAATCAACATAATTGTTTTCTTTATATAGGTTTTATAAAACATATTCTCAATATAAATTTATTTCCTATAATCATTAAAATAAGATAATATATTTTCATGGAGATTATTCTCAATCAAAACAATTTTTAAAAGGTGACGTACGTAGGCCTCTTAACTTTTTAATGTTTGATTTGTTAACAAAAATGGCTTCTTTTTTTTTCCTTTGAAGGATGGCCAGCAAAATATTTTCCATTGATTCATTTAAATAGCTTTTTTTTTCCTTTGAAGATTGACTAGCAAAATATTTTCTCATGATTCATTTAAATATCTTTTTTCATTTAAAAAAAGAGAAATTTAAATGTTTTGAAGGTTACATTCCAATTTCGCTATACACATTATTAGGAGGATTTGGTAATCAAACATCAATGGTTGAAATTGTAATTCTTATCTTTGCACTAAGCAATGACGCAAGTAATTTTAATTCCAAGCGCGTCTATTGATGGTTGAATACTATTTTTAAACCTCCTTAGCCTAGGGTTGTATTCAAGACTTGAATTATTTAGAAGAGCTTCCCTTATGTGTATTGTTCTAAAAGGACTTCCTTATGCGTGAAGTTTGAAAGAAAAATTGTCATTCTCTATGTTGTTCGACTTGGAAAGACTGAATATGATACAACTTAGCTATGATCGAAATTTGTTAAATTAAAGATGATGTGAACTACTATAAACAAGTGAACCAAGAAGATACGATACTTTTTTATGTGTATATTTAGAAGACTTCATATAATGTTGTAGACTAAAATTAGAACTTTGGCAAATTGAACTGCTATTTATTTAGTATTTATCTTTGTCTGCTGACTAAATTTCCAAATTTCAGCGAGGCTGGAAATTTTGTTTTCGATTGAGCTTCAAAAAATTTAGGCAGCATCTAATACGTAATATACCTCTTGAACTTTCCAGTTACAATCGGTTACTAAAATAAGCTTACTTATTTGGAAATGTTTTTTCTTTGGAATAAAAAAAAGCTAAGCCCTAATTTGGAAGTGTTTTTTTAAAAAATAAAAAAACATTAATAGGCCAAATTTATTTGAATAAAAGGATGGTTCCTTAGAAAATAATATTATGATGGAGTTGGTGTTGTTGGAGTTATGTAAAAAATGAGACGAAGTGCGAAGAAGATGATAACTCAAGTTCAAGAAATAGTAACGATAATGAAGAATGATGAACACGAGGAAGAAGAATAAAATTTGGGAATTTAGAGTTGACTCGCTCAAGTCAATTTGGGTTATATTAAAATATTTGACCGAAATCTGATTTAAATGTTGACAAGAAAAAAAAACTATATAAAAAGTAAGGAGTGTTAAGAAAATTTGTTAAGGAAGTCTAGTTTAAAAGTAAGAGGAAAATATATTTGGCCAGTATACTATGCTACATCAAATATTATTATAGTGATGAGATGTCCTTAATTGTTTGTGGGTGTGATTTCATTAGAGTTTAGAGTCCCAACAATAAGGTTGCAGTTTCTCATCTTTGCTTAAAAAAAGTATACAAATATTCCATAATAGGATCATTTACATTTTTTATATAAAACCGTACTTTTGGATGAAAATTACATGAATAAAAATTTCTACAAAATCATATGAAAGGTATTGAAGGGAAAATGATTAATTAAGAAATGGATTTGAGGAGGTAGAACAAAGGGAAAAGGTAAATTTTTAAAATACATGGAAAAGTAATGAAGTAGGATAAAACTAGAAGGTAAAGTGAAAATAGTTTTCTTGGTTATTTACTATATATTGAAATATTTTTCATAATTTTGTTTAATTATTTCTTTGTGTGGACTTTTTTCCATCTCAACTAGATTGTCACCCATGGTTAAAACATAGAGAAATGATTTCGTCACCCATGGTTAAAACATAGAGAAATGATTTCAAAATGCTTATCTAAAAAAAGAATGGTTTTTTTAAAAAATTAAAATATCATGATAGTTTTTTTTATAATGCGTTGTCATTTATCAATGGGTGTAAACCTAATTTTATGAAGTTTTTTTTTTTTTTGCCTCGAATGCACTAACTAGATTTTTTTTGGCTAAAGTATACTTTTTCTCCCCTAATTTTCAAAAACTTGCAATTTTGACCCCCTAAGTACGAAAACTACAATTTTGCCCCCCTTATATTTAGCCCCTTTGTAACTTTGATCTTTTTTGTCAATTTTGACTAGTCAATGCCTACGTGGCACGCCACGTGTGTAATTATTAAACAAACAAATTTAAAAAACCATAAAATCATTTTTAAATTAAATAAATGAAAAATTAAATTAAAAAATCGGAAAAAAAAATTAAAAATAAAATTCAAATCTTAATCTTCATCTTCATTTCATCTTATCATTCCAAATCCAATCCAGATTCAAATCTTACTCTGCAACTTCTTTTCATCTTATCATTCCAAATCCAATCCAGATTCAAATCTTACTCTACAACTTCTTTTCAAGCTTAATCACATTCTCTCTTTCTTCATCTTTTTTGTTGCTATAAAACCAAACACTCTCTATTTGTTCCTCTTGCATTGAGTGAGGGGTTTTGTGTTTTCAATGGCGGAAACCATTATTCATTCATGTTTTCTTCTGTTTTTCTTTTGTTTCTTACACAATCAGCTTATTGTAAACGCGATTTTAGACCCAACTGATTTTCTAGCTCTTCAATCCATTTGTAAAGCTCTTGAAGACATGCCTCAAACAATTTCAAGCTTGAAGAATTTACGGTTGTTCAGGGAAGGATTTACGGTCCTCTGCCTCAAACAATTTCAAGCTTGAAGAATCTCAGGTTTATTGGTGTTAACAGAAACTTCATCTCCGGTGAGATTCCGGCGGAGTTATGTGAGTTACGCAGTCTTCAAACTATTGATCTTAGTTACAATCAGCTCACCGGAAAAATTCCTCCGACGATGGGTTCATTACTGGGGTTAACCAATCTTATCCTCTGTCACAACCGTTTAACCAGTTCACTTCCCCGGTTTGATTCTCAAAGCTTAAGCGGTTGGACCTTAACTACAACTCCCTCACCGAATCGATTGCTCCAAATTTTGTGTTGAATCTGGATTGGATTTGGAATGATAAGATGAAGATTAAGATTTGAATTTTATTTTTAAGTTTTTTCTAATTTTATTTATTTATTTTATTTAATTTTTCATTTATTTAATTTGAATATGATTTTATGGTTTTTTTAATTTAATAATTACACACATGGTGTGCCACATATGCATTGACCGGTCAAAATTGGTAAAAAGGATCAAAGTTGCAAAGGGGCTAAATATTAGGGGGCTAAAATTGTAGTTTTTGTACTTAGGGGGGTCAAAATTACATGTTTTTGAAAGTTAGAGGGGAAAAAGTGTACTTTAACCTTTTTTTTTCTACCAAGAAGCAACAACTAGATTATTAATCTCGTCTTAATGTTTTATTCTTCTTAAGATTAATTAAGTTCAAGATTATGAAGTTATAAAATCTTTAATATTAATGCATAGATTATATGAAACCCTTTTGTTCTCCTTGTTGGGCATTATTAGAAGATTTTGACTTTTGCAAAATCAATAATAATTGGGGGGTGTCAAATATACTTTGTTGCGATGTGAATTTAACCTTAAAATCCTTATGTTAATTGGACTAAACAAGTAATTAGATTCAAAAGATTTTTTTCTTAAATATATACACGAAATATAGACTTTATTAAATAAGATTAGTACACCCTTAAAAAAAATTAGTACTAAGAAGTGTGTTAGCTAACTATCGGTTATGTTCCGAATTTCTAATTTCACTCGATACATAAAGAGGACTTTTACACAAATGTTTTGTTAACGGTTGGTTGATTATTATTGGTATTCATCCGTTTAGATCTAAGGTGATGGGTGATTGGGTTTGGGTAAGACCTATTGCTTAGAGGGATCGAGTTTTAGTTTGTTCGTTGTCGGTCCTTCTTGTTTGAGGGAGATGGTGTACCTTCATGCGCTCTGATGCCCAATCAGTAAGAGGTTCAAGAGATTGTGCGGTTGTATAGGTGTCATACCTAACCCGAGGCTTAAACAAGGGTATATATAGTGGATAAGTAGAGTTTCATCCCATAGTCCTTTACCTGGACAGTTGTCCTAAAGAGGACGTGAGTGACCACCGGGGTGGGCTGCTGAATAAGTCTCAGACTGAAGAGGTGAGGAACCCTCAGACCAGACCATGATCTAGTGGGACTAGGGCATACCATCTTATGGTGTCTCCAGCTCCTGATCCCCCCCAGGTTGGATCCCAACCCAATTAGATTGGACGTTGGACCAGTCCGAAACAGGTATAATCTAGTCTAGTATATTACTATACTATATGCAAAATCAAAAGAAATTATTAATAGTAATCTATATAGTCGTTTCCATCGTAGTTTATTTTAAGAAAATTTTACTCAATATTATCGGTATCATCTATGTAACTATGTTGTTGTTTTCATATAATTTATAATTTATTGTAAGAAAAATTTGGAGGCTTTTGAAAGGTAAGAATAACCAATTGCGAATCACACTTCCCCAAAAAAAAAAAAAAACCAATTGAGAATCACACGCTGAAATTTCTTAAAAGCTAACTTAATAATCATCAGCAAATTTTAATAAATCTTTCAAAGAAAAAAAACAAAGTTTAATATTAAAAATCTAATCAACATAATTGTTTTCTGTATATAGGTTTTATAAAACATATTTTCAATATAAATTTATTTCCTATAATCATTAAAATGAGATAATATATTTTCATGGAGATTATTCTCAATCAAAACATTTTTAAAAGGTGACGTATGTAGGCCTCTTTTATTTTTAATGTTTGATTTGTTAACAAAAATGGCTTCTTTTTTCTCCATTGAAGGTTGGCCAGCAAAATATTTTCCATTGATTCATTTAAATAGCTTTTTTGTTTCCTTTGAAGGTTGACCAGCCAAATATTTTCCATTGATTCATTTAAATATATTTTTTCATTTAAAAAAACAAAAATTTATATGTTTTAAAGGATACATTCCAATTCGCTATACACATTATTAGGAGGATTTGGTAATCAAATACCAATGGTTGAAATTGCAATTCTTATCTTTGCACTTGTCAATGACGCAAGTAATTTTAATTCCAAGCGCGTCTATTGATGGTTGAAAACTATTTTTAAACCTCCTTAGCATAGGGTTGTATTCAAGAGTTGAATTATTTAGAAGAACTTCTCTTATAGGTATTGTTTTAAAGGAAGGATGCGTGAAATTTTGAAAGAAAAATTGTCATCCTCTATGTTGTTCGACTTGGAAAGACTGAATATGATACAACTTAGCTATAATCGTAATTCGTTAAATTAAAGATGATGTGAACTACTATAAACAAGTGAAACAAGAAGATATGGTACTTTTTTATGTGTATATTTAGAATACTTAAAATGAAGACTTCATATAATGTTGTACACTAAAATTAGAACTTTGACAAATTGATCTACTATTTATTTAGTATTTATCTTTGTCTGCTGACTAAATTTTCAAATTTCAGCAAGGCTGGAAATTTTGTTTTCGATTGAGCTTCATAAAAATTTAGGCAGCATCTAACACGTAATATACCTCTTCAACTTTCCAGTTACAATCGGTTACTAAAACAAGCTTACTCATTTGGAAATGTTTTTCTTTGGAATAAAAGAGAGGTAAGCCCTAATTTGGAAGTGTTTTTATAAAAAACATTAATAGGCCAAATTTATTTGAATAAAAGGATGGTTCCTTAGAAAATAATATTATGTTGGAGTTGCTGTTGTTGGAGTTATGTGAAGAATGGAGACGAAAAGCGAAGAAGATGATAACTCAAGTTCAAGAAATAATGACGATAATGAAGAATGATGAACACGAGGAAGAAGAATAAAATTTGGGAATTTAGAGTTGACTCGCTCAAGTCAATTGTTACTTGAGTTGGTTATATTGAAATATTTGACCGAAATCTGATTTAAATGTTGACAAGAAAAAAAAATATAAAAAGCAAGGAGTGTTAAGAAAATTTGAAATTTGTTAAGGAAGTCTAGTTTAAAAGTAAGAGGAAAATATATTTGGCCCGTATACTATACTACATCAAATATTATTATAGTGATGAGATGTCCTTAATTGTTTGTGGTTGTGATTTCATTAGAGTTTAGAGTCCCAACAATAAGGTTGCAGTTTCTCATCTTTGCTTAAAAAAAGTATACAAATATTCCATAATAGGATCATTTACATTTTTTTATATAAAACCGTACTTTTGGATGAAAATTACATGAATAAAAATTTCTACAAAATCATATGAAAGGTATTGAAGGGAAAATGATTAATTAAGAAATGGATTTGAGGAGGTAGAACAAAGGGAAAAGGTAAATTTTTAAAATACATGGAAAAGTAATGAAGTAGGATAAAACTAGAAGGTATAGTGAAAATAGTTTTCTTAGTTATTTACTATATTGAAATATTTTTCATAATTTTTTTTAATTATTTCTTTGTGTGGACTTTTTTCCATCTCAACTAGATTGTCATCCATAGTTGAAACATAGATAATAACGACAGGGAAAGAAAAGAGAAATGATTTTAAAATGCTTATCTAAAGAAAAAGAATGGTTTTAAAAAAAAAAAAAATACGATGATAGTTTTATTTTTTTAATAATGTGATGTCATTTATCAATGGGTATAAACCTGATCTTATGAAGTTTTTTTTGCCTCGAATGCACTAACTAGTTTTTTTTTTTTTACCAAGAAACACTAACTAGATTATTAATCACATCTTGTAAAAGAAACAATCTTATCTTAATGTTTTCTTCTTCTTCAAGATTATGAAGTTATAAAATCTTTAACATCAATGCATATGACTATATGAAACCCTCTTGTTCTCCTTGTTGGACAATATTAGAAGATTTTGACTTTTGCAACATCTATAATAATATAATTGTGGGGTGTCAAATATACTTTGTTGCAATGTGAATTTGACCTTAAAATCCTTATGTTAATTGGACTGAAAAAGTAATTAGATTTAAAAGATTTTTTTTCATAAATATATACACGAAACATAGACTTTATTAAGCTTTGTTAAATTTTCTGTAAAAAAAAATTAAGCTTTATTAAATAAGATTAGTACACCACTAAAAAAAAATACTAGTACTAAGAAGTGCGTTAGCTAGCTATCGTTTTTTTTTTTTTTTTTTTTTTACAGAATTAGATAGTTATCCGTTATGTTTCCTTTGGATCTAATGAGATGGATGATTGGATGAGATCCGATGTGTAAAGGGATCGAATTTTAATATGTTCGCCTCCAATCTTTCTCGTTGGAGGGAGGTGGTGTACCTGCATGCACTCCGACGTTCTTGTCAGTAATTGGTTCAAGAGATTGGTTGTACAGGGGTAAGAAGTAGTCATAGGATGATTAGATTATGTTGTTATTTAACCTTTGAATATTTTTTGTTTGATTTTATTTTGTAACCGTTGAATATTTGGTGGTTTGTTTGTAACATTGACATTTTTATTTTATTTTAGTTTGAAGTTCAGTTCTATTTAATTTGTATTTTGTTCTATTGTATCTGTGTATGTATATGTCGTTTAGAGCCCTCTAAAAAAATGGCATGTTTCAGCTAAAACAGACAAGTTTGCCTATGTGCTGATACAATACAGATTATATAATCCAAAACGTTTTAACACATTTCGAATTTTATAATCCGGAAAACCACTTTTTCAACCCCGTACTTGACTTTTAACCGGGTTTTTGACTCATTTCGGATTATATAATCCGTAATGTGTAAAAATGTTCCGGATTATATATCTGAAGTGATCCTTTACTAATTTGCATCCAAATCTTTTGGGGTGATTGAAGCTCAAAATGACTCGAATTTTTTCGGATTTCATTTTCAAAATGCTGTTCAGATTATATAATCTGAACTAGGGGTATTTTTGAAAAAAAATAGAGTGCGCGAGAATTCCATAGGATTGGAAAAGTAATAGTCTTGTAATAATCTCTCACTTTCTTCTTCGATCCATTTGACAAAATGGGAGAAATTGGCGTTGGTGTGGTAGAACCAGGGCCGTCCCTGGGGAGGTGCAAACAACTCTATAGAGCTGGGCCTCCCCAATTATGGGGCCCAATTTTTTTTTTTTTGGATATATAATGCAATAAAATTATTAATATATAGGAGCAGCATTGTAAAATTATCTATATAGAACGCGTGCCCATTGGTAGAACTTGCTTTTACTATGCTTGGTGGCTGCAGTTTAACTCCCACTGATTGCTGTTTCTATTTTTTTTTAATTGTTTTATTTTCCAACATGATAGGGTCTCTTTTGGATTAATTTTAATGAATTTGATGTCGACAATACTTTTTCTTCTCCTTTTAATTACATATTTACAAATAAAATACAATATTAAATTTTCTTTTCTTATTTTTTTAGAGCAATAGTAATTTTTTGGCATATACTTGTTGTATAAAATCGTAAAGTTTTAACAACAAACATTATAACTATTCTAAAAAATAAAATAAATATTATAGTTTGTTTATTTTTAAAATATTGTATTTTTTTAGGGGTTTATTTCTACCAAGAGATCCAGGCCTCTAATTTCACAATGACGACCCTGGGTAGAACTATGCACTATCAAAATTGTTTGAAAAATTATTCGACATCAACTTCTAACAGAGGAAAATCTTCCTTAAAAAAAAGAAACAAAGGAAAATCTATTCAAAAGGAAGGTGTTGGGTGTTGCGGGGGAAATGAGTTGTGGGTGGTGTGTTCGGGTGCCGAAAGCAAAGGACCATTTGTTCATAATATGTGGTTTTGTAAATGCAATTTAGTATAATATCTTCAAAGAAAATTGCTTTTTCTGACTTCAATAAGTTTCTATTAACACATGTAAAATACAAAATAGCACTCAACAATAGTTAATTACCGTTGGCATAATCAACAGCAATTAACTACCGTTAAGGCCAGCAGTAGTTAACTACCACTACGTTTATGGTTCAAGTAACTAGTAGCTTTCTCCTTTCATTTTTCTCCTCATTTGAACCTGTTTATACATACCATTTTGAACACATATTTTCCATCATTTTCGTAAGAAGGGTGACACATCCATCCATCGTCTTATTACACAAGTTCAAAATGGTATGTATAAACATGTTCAAATGTGTGGGAAAAGGGAAGGAGAAAGCTACTGATTGTTTGATCTAGGATTAGGAACGCAACAGTAGTTAACTATCGCTGGCCTCAGCGGTAGTTAACTGTTGTTGGATATGCCAATGGTAGTTAACTACCGCTGGAGGCAATTTTGTATTATTCATATGTTATTAGGAACTTATTGAAGTCAGAAAATCAATTTTCATCTTCAAATGACATGAGATGGATGTGGTGTTGCTAAATTCTGCTCTTCTTCCAACAAAAAATGCTCACTTCTAACCAAACTTTCTAAAATACTCCTGCGCGAGTCAACTCAAACAAGTGTTTTTTCATGTTTAACACCTGCGTGAGTTAACTCAAGCGGAGGGTTATACCTAACGTGAGTTAACTCATGCATGTGTATTTTGAAAAGTTTGGTTAGAAGTGAACATTTTTTGTTGGGTGGAGAACGTAATTCGGTGTTGTCAGGTTCAATTTTGACTCTACTCGATATTTTCTCTCTTGAAATGACTTATTTATTTATTTTATTTATTTAACCCTTTGTATCTGAACCGTTAAATAAATCTAACGGGTGATAATAGTGCAGGATAGTTCACATCGAAACAAAGCCCTTCCCTTAACCCCTAACAACTCAAACGAGATTTTTCTCCTTTCCCAGCCGCTGTCACTGCTCCGACGCTCCCAAACCTAGCTTCACAGTTTCAACTCCGCCGTTCATCTTAACAGTTACCACAAATTCTCTCAAAGGTTTCATCTCCGTTTTATTTTTCAGCATCTTGTAACCTTTCTTAATTTCTTATATGATTGTTCCTTCTTTTATTTCTTTACCAATTTATGTACTGTTATCTTTTTTTTTTTGTTTCTTGGTTTTTGGTTTTTAGTTTTTGGGGTTTGTTTTACTTGAATTGGTGTATTTCATTGGTTTTGTAAGTAATTTTTTTATCTGGTTGTTTCATAGTACATGCCTAATTTTTTTTATCTATTTTAATTTGATTGGAATGTGGTGTTCATACATGTGTATATTACTTGTTTGTTGAAATGCCTGAATGATTACAATTTAAAACACGTTTGTTTCTGTTTATGCTTTATAACTAAGCCACAAATTTGAGCTTATAACTTATGTCTTATAAGCTCATTTGACTAAAATAGACCTGTTTAGTAACGAACATTTTTGCACGAGCTTATTCAAGTAGCTTACAGCTTATCATTTTTTAACTCAATTTTACCATTGTAGACTTAATTGAAAAAAATTCAATATATCTTGTTTATCTCATTTCATACTTTTAAATCGCTATTGCAATGGCTGTTGACAATTTTTTAAGACCATGATTGTTATTACCATCCTTTAGTGATGCTTTGACATATGATTCGTTTGTTTATGTTTTTCATGTAACGTATAGTTTCTTATCAACTCAAATGATTCCATCATGTGACTCCTTGGGTCAGCGCCTGTTCAATTTGATACTCTTGTATAAACATAAATAATTAACTGAGAATGCTAACAAGTTCCCTAAGGGCATTGTTTAAGGAATTAAAAAAAGGTTATTTTTGTATAGAAAAATGATGTAATTATTTGTAGGTGAGGTTTTGAGAAAAGCAAGGATAATCTCTAATTAACAATAATTAATTAGTCGACCAATAACTCACGTTGTTGAAAGTTGTCTTACTAAGATAAGAATTCAATTTTCAGTTAAAAATTTTAGTCTCTTTTCTGTGAGTCTATATTTTTCTGCTAAATCATGTCTCTCTTGTCACAGTTAGATTGTTTGAAAAGAGTTCATTTTCTGTTGATGCTTTTAAAATCATCATTTTGCATTTATGTAGTTGCGTAGCTCATAACCTGTCTTCATGTGTGACATATAGGTTGAATTATAAAACAATTCATGGCTGAAGAAACGCAAGTGGTTGAGCATGGAAGTGAGCTGGGAAAGAGGAAGTTTGGTAGGAACCAAGGTCGTAAAAAGTCAAGTAAGAAACCAAAAGTGATGAAGCCACCACATGGACAGAAGAAAGTTAAAATCAACCAACAAATGAAGAAACTTTACAACAAGCGAGCACGCGAGTATAATTCTGATGATGATGAAGATGAGACAACTGCCCCTGCTACTGGGAGTACTAGGCGTGTGGCATCTATGAAGACTAAAGGCGTCACATCTTTCACCAAAAATAAGCGTGCGGAGGAAGACATAGAAAGTGAAGACCTATCCGAAGATGAAGGGGCAGCAGAAGGACAAAGAACACAGAAGAAGCATGTTACTGATAAGAAAGTTAATTTCTCTGAGGATGAAGATGATGAGGAGGATGAAATTCAGCCAGGAATTACTAAATTCACCGAAGGTTGTAAAGCATTCAGGATGGCCTTCAAGAGTATTATAAAGAAGAGTGTTTCTGATGACTTGTTGGTAAGCTAGGTGCTCATATATCATGTTAATGTTTTATTAGAGAATTAAAAATTGGTATTCTAAAACTTGGACAACTCTATAGGGTCCAGTATTGTCAGAAAACCCGAATCTTGTTATAGAAAAGCTTGCGGAAGAGGAGGTAGAGCGCAAGGCCAAGGGAGAGGCAAAAAAGGAAAAGCTGATGGTAATTTTAAATTTCAAGTTGATTCTGATTTATATGATATCCCAATTAGCACTAAAATTTACGTGTATCTCCAATTATCCTAGACCAAAATATTATCTATCAGGTAAGCAGTCTGGCAATTTCTAACTTATTTCTCGTTACAGCTAGCAGAAAAGGGACATGTCACACCTGCTAATTATTTGGACGCGCACGAAAAGTTTCTTATAAGTGTAGCAACAAAAGGAGGTAAATGAGTTTCTCTTTCTTTTAAATAGTTCTATTTTATGCTTCTTTATTTTTATCAGTGACTTACATTTCCTCTTACTGATTTGACTGTTGTTGTGAACATGGACTACTTCTGATTTCTTTCAGTGGTCAAGTTGTTCAATGCTGTAAGTTTTGTCCTAACATTAGCAAATTTTGTTTTCTCCTAATTTTCCTCCTCTCTTTGTTGCTTTGTATTATTATCATTATTAAATCGAAGGTTTTATACACACCTGTTGCAGGTCAACAAAGCTCAAGTTGCTCAGAAAGGGCTGGACCCCTCAAAGAACAGGGATGCAAAGGGTAAGTTGTTTTATGCTGCAACAACAAAATGCGATACATTAGAAAGATTTTAGTAGTTTACTTGCAGCATAACCGTCTCAAGTAAAGAAAAAGAAATCTCATTTGGGGATTCATTGTTTCAGTTTATCTACTATACAGGGAAATTTAACACAACTGTTTTGGCCAAAGAAGCTCATTTTTATTCATTTTGTCATTGTTATCAAATATCGGCGGCTCTTTAGCGTAGAGGATTTTGAAGAATTCACTATGAAAACCGTGAGCTGCATACAACCTATTTGGGCCTTCGGCCATAGTGGTTGTAGCATCTACATGGAAAAGAAAATGTTTTCTTAATAATAAAACTTGAGGCAGCATGTGAACTGTATATGACCTATTTTTAAAATAGAAGACTTAAGAGTCAGGATGTTATTATTCCTATAATCACCTTAATACGTAAACTTCTCTCAATATTTAAACCATGCTCTGCCACATTTTTTTTCAACACATCGTCCTCCTCCTCCATTTCCAGTGAAGAGGATGAACCTTCAATTCACTTTTTTTAAAGAGGCAGCATGCGAGGTGCACAACCTTTTTTTAAACCTCTCAATAAACTTTATTATGCAGCATACTTCTGCTATGCTATCTGCCTGCAATGCTATGCTATTCCACTATTTTCCACTATCCTGTATTGATAACACTGATTTTTCTATATGATATGACTACCATGCTGAAGATTTGTTCGCGATATGATGCTCTAAGAATGAGGGGAAATAGTTAATAATTAACCTATTTAAGTATATAATTGTTAAAAAATAAGAGGGGTTGGGACTTGGGACCATGCTCCTCCAAATAGAACCACCCCTGTCATAGTCCTTGGTTTCACTTTTTATTTTGTTCATACCTATCTGTTCTATTTTTGTGGTTCCTAATATATTCAAAATGTTTGCCCAATTCTTACTATCTAATTTGTGTTCTGTCAGTTATTAAGAAGCGTACCAAAGAAGCCTTCTTTTCAGCGTTAGGGAAGCCAGCTATTGGCACCTCTGCAAAGGTGATTGTTACAACTTGTTCTCTTTCAGTCAGTTTTTCATTGGCAGTCGTTTTTGTTGATATTTACAGACACTGTTTAAAATTTGGGTTACAACTGATTAGGTCTATGAGTCTGCTCAATTCTGTTGAAGAACAAGGAAAACCATAATTATATAAGTGGAATGCTCAAGCCCAAATTATTTACTCTATTTAGACTTGAGCATTTACTTGTGTACACTTTGGCTCCCTTTATTCGAAGAATAGAAACTCAGAGCTTGAAGAAATTTGATTTTTTCTTTTGCAATTCTATACATCCGATTTTTCCAATTTTTATGCATTTGTAGATCCAATTTTATGAATTTATATGCATAAATTTCTATTTTCTCTTTAGAACTATTAGTTCATGACCTCTAAATTAACGTGATATGGAACATGTTTAATTTGATATTGTTTTCTTTTTAGGTCTTTCACTTTAAATTTGTTCTATTTTATATGTTTAGACAAATTGCCAAACTGTTTGAACTTTGAACAGGATTTTATATACCAACATTATGTTTAAAACAATGCTAATTTTCATTGTATAATTGCTACAAGTGTTTCTTGAATGAGGTGTAGCTTCCATCGCATGCCTAATTATCAAATTGCTTGGATTTTGGATATGTAGGCCAATGCAAGCACAAGCAAGGGGGAAGATGAACAACCTTCTTGGGCTCCATTAAGAGATAATTATATGCTGACAAGTTCGAGAATAAAGGATTGGGACAAAAACACACCAGTAAGTTTATTTTAAAGTTATTATTGTACTGTGATCCAGCTACCTTGTACTCATCATGTTGCTTAACTGCAGGGTAAAAATGAATCAGATGAAAAGATTTCCCAAGATAGCAGTTCCGATGAAGATTAATGTTTTGAAACTTGAAAAGGCAGTATCGACGTGTTTCTAGTGGGATAATCGGTCAGATTTTCAAAATTGTGTTCCATTTCTGCTCATTACGTTACTAAAGAATGGAATTGGAGAAACTTGATGGCTGATTGGCTGGCCTTTGGTATAAACCAACCAATTTTGAATTTGTTAACTGAACCAAAGTTACTGAACATGATGAATAGAGTCTCTTTATTATCCAATTGTATTAGTAATATAATTCTCTGTAGTAATACACTATTTATGGTTTTATTGCCGAAAAGTAAATCATCCAATTAATAGAAAGTTTGGAAAATCTTTAATTTACCATTTTGAAGAGGAACTTTTATGTAAACGATTTAGTATTTTATTTCGATGTAGGGTATTGGAATTGTTTTTTCTTTTTAACAGAAGAGTGTTACTGAGTTTGATTAATACTTGTAGAAACAATACAGTGAGGAATGCGAAGTTCGAGTAACTAGCCATATATGGGGTTTGTTTACTATAAAACTAAAGGAAACCCTCAAGCTAGAGAATGTATGTTGAGAATTCCCAGCTTGTGAAGAATGATGTTGAAAAAGTTGCAGGTTCAATTTGGTGAAAAAAATCCGCCAACATAGGTTGAAGAAATAGGAAGTAATTTGAAGATCCTAACTAGAAGTTTTTCCCACATATATGGCACACAATGTATATGTGTTTAGTTCTTTCATGGAACGTTAGATATAGAAACTTGAAGATCATGCTGGAAAGATGACCATTGAAGCTCGCATGTTGTAGATGTGAGAGCTCTATATTTGGCTTTGGATGAAAAATATTAGATGTTGATAATTAAAAACTTGGGGAGGTTTATATGTTGATAAACCCATTGAGGAAAACGTATAAAAAATGTAAACAGAGCCTAGTCTTTGGTGAAAACGTCTCAAATCAACTTCGCCATTGGTGAAACGTATAAAAAATAAATTGACACCTCTCAAGTTAGGTCAATGGTGTTATCTGCTTGGTGTTTAACTTTATAGACCTTCCTACAACCTATATCATGCTTACCTCTGTAGCTCAACTAATTGCCATGTATTATTGGATTCATGAGCTTTTAACTCTTTGCATGATAGCAACACAGTTTATTTACAGCCTCATCAAAAGTTTGAGGTTCAATAACATTAGAAATAGTAATAGATACTTTAGCTGAGCAGGTGAAATAGAACGATAAGTCTGGGTAGGATCAATTCCAAAAGGTATCACCCAGCTAGGCAAATCACAGTATGTGTTATTAAGTACGGCTGGTACCATTTCGATGTGTTTCGATTCTTCCGAACAAGAGAGGTTTGTTACCAGTTTCCTTCATATTCTTTGCACAACCGTAACTAGCTTCCAGGTAGCTCTTACATGACTTGAATCTGGTGAGGAAGATATATCTGCTGTATGCAGCTGAGGGCAATGAAAGTCTTTAGGAAAGGCCGGAACCTTTTCAGATCTAGTAGATTTTCTCAGACTTTGTTGTTCAGTATGAGAGTGAAACAAGCTGATTTATATGCAATGCGGATGTTTCATTTTCTTTAATTTTGTTCTAGTCATAGTTTCAGTTTTAGCTTGATCAACACGATCAAGAAGAAATTAAAAGAGTATAAATCATTATCACATCTCATATCATGATTATACGAATAAACTTTAGAGAAATAAGGAAAAATATGTCCAAAAAAAATAACATGATTTTGATAAGTGTGAATAAACTTTAGAGAAATCTATTTTGCTGCCTTCTGCAATGTGGTGTCACTGGGCAATGTTTAGCATGAGGTTGGTTTTGATAAGTGTGAATGAAGTCCCTTTTTCTGTTACCTTACCTATAGGAATCAATGTAGAGAGAAGAAGAGCTTAAAACTCGTAAAAGAAAACAAAATGTTGCATGCAACCTTGTTAAGAAAGAGTTTTTATGGTTACTTTGTTCACACAGCACAAGCATGTGAGTATTAGAAGAAGAGAAAGGGAAAGATCACAAATTAAATGATATTTTAAGTGTGAGGATAGTCTTATGTCAGCGGGCACACAACAAATAATTCCTTGATTGCTCATTTATATGCAAACATAAAATGCTTTCTCCATTTTTTTTTGTTTTTGATGTTATTATAATTTTAGAAAGCATTAATTGGTATATAAATTCATAGTAAAATATTTATATTTACTTCTCCTGAGCTATTTTGCAATTTGCGCCACATTGTTAAAGAGTTATACATTATACGAGATAAGGTCTGAAAAATGGTTTATAAATGAGTGCAATCTTCACCTTACAAGTTGGTTTTGTAAAGGTTGAGTTAGATTAGTCCAACCTTTCGGGCAAGTATGACTTAGTATCACGTCAACTATTAATGGTTTAATATTTGATACATAATGACAACACATATTCCTAATGTCTTAAATAGGAATGTCTTCAATTTTTGGATGAAGATGTCTTGTCTCACTCTCTTGTGGTTTTAGAGCATTGGCATATTGTTGCTCTTGTCGCTACTCCAAACTTCCCAAAAAGTGGTATCAAAGTTTGGTTCGACTTGGTGAAGGAGCGGGGGTGTGATCGTGTTGTTTGAATCAAGTTTAGGACATTAGAGACTCGTATTTGATAGAGAGATTGTTGGGTTTATGTCTGAGTGATTAGTTCTATATCGACTATGAATGAATACAATATTTGATATATAAGAGAGATGACAGATAATTTCAATGCCTTAAGATTTTGGTTGGAGATGTGATGTCTTACTCTCTTATGATATATTGACTTGTTACGTCCAGACTTCCCGCATCAAAGTTTGGTTTGACTTAATGAGGGAGCATAAATATTTCTTGGTGTTAGGATCAAGTATATGATGTAGGAGACTTCTTCACTAAGAGAAGGTTATTGAATTCAACAATGGTTAGTCCTACATATAAATAAAAGGACCGTCTAAAATACTTTAGGGGTATGTTATAATCTTCAATTGAACCCTTAATAAAAAGAACAAATATATATTAACATTTGTTATACCTGATGAGAAAATAGCAACTGCAACACCGCAACTTCAAATAATAACCGGCTATCGCAACTCCAAGTAACAACGCAACCACCGCAATTTAAATAACAACGAAATAGATTCTGCAAGACAAACTAGAAAATAAACCTGCAAAATTGAATATGTTAGTATTAACCTAAGGCGTCACTAGGACTGTCCTTGGAATTTATCCGCCTCAATGTGCGCAAACTCCCCAGGATTCAACAGGTCCTTCTCCTAGTGATGGAGGTAACAGAACAGCAAGAATCTCAAATTATTATCAGGAAGATGTATTTCTCATAAAGTAAAATTGGAGGAGAAGAAAACAAATTTGTGAGGGTATAGTTTTATTTTGTTGCTACTGATGACCAAGTATTTGGAAAAGGAATAGAGCTCAACTTTTCTATATATCATTGTTCACGTTCAGAATTTATTTTATAAGGCAATAACCTTGATTCAGTAATGCAAAATTAAAGCCACAATAATAGCTACAAAATTCTGAACGTTGGGAATGAAAAAGAAACTGCCCATGAAAAGTAACTGCCCTTAACAATAAACAAGTTAAATGTGTCTATTTAATTACATTAACTTTTGAAATATTTTATATAAAAATACAACAAACCCCACATATTTCAAAAGTTCAAAAATCAATTTAAAAAATAATTTTTTTCTGAGATTACATCTTAGATGTAATGCATCGGAACAGTATAGCAAGCTATGGAACCTGTCCTAGACTAATAAGACTTAACACACAGTGAATTGGTTTAGCAAGCTATGGAACCCAAGACACTTGATATGTATTAGAGGTCTCACAGTCACATTACACCCCCACAATTCATGCTGTTACGCCGTTGTGTGCAATAAGGCCATGCGCGTGCCTGGTATTCATGAGTGCTCTAGAGACCCGCCACGGTCTCATGCAAGCGGCCCCACTTGACACTCATATAGGTGATTCCATCTAGTGCATGCTCCAACCACACACCACCCTTAAGGGCTTATGGTAATCATTAAAAGCTTTTTAAGCTTACCCATCAATTTTATATAGATTAGCACTCTCACATCCAATATCATACACCATAGGAAAGGGACGAAAAGGTTTCAGTGCTAACAGAACTAACAAGTAATTTGTTTTTCCCATTGAACCTTCTTTATGGGATCTCCAATCACAAAGGTTGGGTTACCATTACTTGTCGTTTTCAATTGGCTCAAGTCCCATTCCCCTCGATGTTCCACATATTAATTTCATCCCTAGAGGCTTTGTCAGTGGATCGGCTAGATTCACCTCTGACTTCACATAATCGATCGATATAGTTCCATATTTTTGCAATTGCTTTACTACATTATGTCTCAGACGTACATGTCTATTTTTGCCATTGTAAGATGCATTCTTTGCAATAGCTATAGCCGATTGGCTATCGCAATGAATTGACACTGATGGTGTTGGTTTTGTTCCTAAAGGAATACTTTTAAGAAAATTTCTTAACCACTCAGCTTCACTACCAGTCAACTCTAGAGCTACAAACTCTGACTCCATAGTTGATCTAGCAATTATTGTTTGTTTAGCTGATCTCCATGTAATCGCACCACCACCTAGTGTGAATACATAACCACTAGTAGATTTTGTCTCATCTGAATCAGAGATCCAGTTAGCATCGCTATACCCTTCTAGTACAGCGGGAAATCCATTATATACAATACCATAATTCATGGTACCTTTCAAATATTTCATAAGTCTAGCAAGTGCCTGCCAATGATCCTGACTCGGGTTATGAGTATATCTACTCAAACGACCTACTGCATATGCAATATCAGGTCGAGAAAAATTCATCAGATGCAGTAAGCTCCCAATTATTTGAGAATACTGATTCTGGTTAACAGGATCACCTCTATTTTTCACTAATTTAGAGTTAGCATCATAAGGGGTACTCACAGAATTAGAGTCAAAATGACCAAACCTTTTAAGAAGTTTCTCAACATAATGTTGTTGGGATAGTATTATACTATCACCCTTCCTTATGATTCTTACTCCCAAAATAACACTTGCTTCGCCCATGTCTTTCATATCAAACTTAGATGAAAGAAAAGATTTAGTTCTGATCACAATATCAAGGCAAGTACCAAAAATGAGCATGTCATCCACATATAAGCATATAATAACATGTTCTCCATCCAAAGATTTAACATAAACACATTTATCAACTTCAATAGAGGAGAAACCATCACTAATCAAAATTTCATTAAATTTTTCATGCCATTGTTTTGGTGCTTGTTTTAAACCATATAAAGATTTAAGGAGTTTACACACCTTTTTCTCTTGATCCCAGATACTACACATCCTTCAGGTTGAGCCATATAAATTTCCTCTTCTAAATCACCGTTTAAAAATGCAGTTTTTACATCCATTTGATGTATAACAAGTTTATAAATAGAAGCTAAAGCTAGTAAAATCTGAATTGAAGAAATTCTCGTTACTGGAGCAAAAGTATCAAAATAATCAATGTTTTCTTTTTGAGAAAAACCTTTTGCAACTAAACGAGCTTTGTATTTATCGATTGACCCATCAGGATTGTATTTTCTTTTAAAAATCCATTTGCAACCAATAGTTTTTGATCCTGGAGGTAAATCGACTAAAATCCAAGTTTTGTTTTTGGTAATAGAATCAATTTCAGTTTTAATAGCTTCTTTCCAGAATTCTGAATCAGAAGAGGAAATAGCTTCATGAAATTTTTTAGGCTCATTATCAACAAGATAAATATAAAAATCACTTCCAAAGGATGTCTCTTTTCTTTGTCGAGTACTTCTCCTTAATTTCTCATTAGAACCTTCAAAGTTAATTTCTAAAGGTTGCTTAGAGCTACCTTCAGATTTAGATTTCAAAGGAAAAATATTTTCAAAAAATTCAGCATTCTTAGTTTCCATAATTGTATTGCAATCTAATACATCACTTTTCAAAACAAGAAACCTATAGGCAGCACTATTTTGAGCATATCCTATAAACATACAATCAGACGTTTTAGATCCTAACTTTCTTTTCTTAGGTTCAGGTAACATTACTTTAGCAAGACACCCCCACACTTTTAAATATTTCAAGTTAGGTTGATAACCTCTCCAAAGTTCATATGGTGTCTTACCGGTAGTTCTATGAGGTATTCTATTTAATAAAAAACATGCAGACAATAAAGCTTCACCCCAAAGATTATTAGGAGCATGAGAACTAACTAGCATAGAATTCATCATTTCTTTTAATGTCCTATTTTTCCTTTCAGCTACACCATTAGATTCAGGAGAATAAGGAGGAGTTATCTCATGTATAATGCCTTCTTTTTCACAAAATTCATTAAAAGAAATATACTCACCACCACGATCAGATCTAACTCTTTTAATTTTCTTATTTAATTGATTTTCTACTTCAGCTTTATAAGATAAAAACATGTCAAACGCTTCATCTTTATGCCTTAATAAATAAACCTTAGTGTATCTAGAGAAATCATCAATAAAAGTCACATAATAACATTTACCACCTCTTGTTGGAGTTTGCTTTAAATCTCCTAAATCAGTATGAATTAAATCAAGCAAATTAGATTCACGTTGCACAGATGGACATGTCTTTTTGGTTAATTTACATTCAACACAAACATCACAATTATCATGTTGTTTATCACCAAGAGAAATGATACCAAGACGATCTAGTTTAAAAACATATGAAGAACTAATATGTCCTAATCTAGCATGCCAAATATCATATGAATCCATCAAATATGCCGAGGAAATATTTTTATTCATAATTGTAGAGATATCCAACATAAATAAACCATTATTATAAAATCCTTTGCCTACAAAGCCCCCACATTTTGAAAGTAAAACTTTGTTTGATTCAAAAGTGACTGTTACACCCGCTTTGCTCAATATAGACACAGACACCAAATTATAACTCATATGAGGCACATATAAAACATTACTTAAAGAAATGGTTTTTCCAGAGGCGAGTTTTAAATCCACTTTTCCTATACCAAGAACATCAACTGTTCTCGAATCACTTAAAATGATATGTTCCTTTCCTTTCCCTATAGTTTTATAAGATGTGAACATATTTTTATTTGCACAAATATGTGAGATAGAGCCTGAGTCTAGCACCCATGGTTTTTCATTCATTGAAAGTATTGTGTGAGAAACAATATTCACATGTATATTATATTGAGCAATATGGTGTCCAATTTTTGATTTAAAAATTCTATTGCAAGGACTTTTCAACAAAGTAGATTCCATAATAATAATTATAATAACAATAAAACAATCACGTTTGTTTCAAAAAAATTGCAATCACGTTGAAATCAAATCAGATGAATGAATAGAATGTTTCAATTTCAAAATCAAATATATAACAATATAAGGTTCTGCAATTTATATAATTAATTTTTCAATGAGAGTTGCGTACCTTATATAAGGACTCCACAAACCATAACTTGCGGTCACAATTATGGATAAATTCCAAGATTGTTATACCTGATGAGAAAATAGCAACTGCAACACCGCAACTTCAAATAATAACCGGCTATCGCAACTCCAAGTAACAACGCAGCCACCGAAATTTAAATAACAACGAAATAGATTCTGCAAGACAAACTAGAAAATAAACCTGCAAAATTGAATATGTTAGTATTAACCTGAGGCGTCACTAGGACTGTCCTTGGAATTTATCCGCCTCAATGTGCGCAAACTCCCCAGGATTCAACAGGTCCTTCTCCTAGTGATGGAGGTAACAGAACAGCAAGAATCTCAAATTATTATCAGGAAGATGTATTTCTCATAAAGTAAAATTGGAGGAGAAGAAAACAAATTTGTGAGGGTATAGTTTTATTTTGTTGCTACTGATGACCAAGTATTTGGAAAAGGAATAGAGCTCAACTTTTCTATATATCATTGTTCACGTTCAGAATTTATTTTATAAGGCAATAACCATGATTCAGTAATGCAAAATTAAAGCCACAATAATAGCTACAAAATTCTGAACGTTGGGAATGAAAAAGAAACTGCCCATGAAAAGTAACTGCCCTTAACAATAAACAAGTTAAATGTGTCTATTTAATTACATTAACTTTTGAAATATTTTATATAAAAATACAACAACATTCTCTTACGGTAATAATATAGTGGTGGGCTCAATGGTCAAGCTTTGTGCTCATTTATGTTAGTTGTTGCGTGTTAAAATCTCAACAATGCTTATATTGTGCCTTTAATTTTATGTTAGTTGTTCATGTTGAATTCTCTTATGTTGTGTCTTTAATTTTATGTTAGTTGTTGCGTGTTAAAATCTCAACAATGCTTATATTGTGTGTTTAATTTTTCTGGTCATCTAAAATAACAAACCAAAAATCAAAATCCATAACAAAGGAGTTGAACTCGTGCCCTACCATCATTGCCAATATATGCAACCACCAAACAAAACTACACATTGTGCCAATTTCATTGCCAATATGGTCCAATTAGCATGAGGTGCTAGTTTGGTTGTAACATTTTATCTTATATTAACTTTGAATATGGCTTGGCTGTGTTTGATTTTCTAGCGCATGATTGTGTGGATGTTCTGCAATCCTTTTTAAAAGGTTAGTGTTTTTTCACTATAATATTGAGTCTTGACTTTTATTACTCCATCTGTCTTATATTATTTAACACAGTTGACTCCGTCGCAGATAAATAACAATTTTGACCTTAAATATCTTTAATAATCTATTAAAAAAATTAAAAAATTTGATATTTTGTAAAAATTCATCAAGACGAATCCAACAACATCTTATATGCTACCATTTATCTTTACATATTAATAAAAAAATATGATCAAAACATGTCATATAAATAGTGTACATTTTTAAAGTAAGTCATTTTAAATGGCGGGAGTAATAAAACCATTATTTATCGGGAAAAACACTTGGTTCTATTTTGCTGAAGAGTGGAAAAACAAAGAGAACAAAAAAATCTTTAACTCTTACAAATTAGGTAAATTTTGATACAATAACTCGTAAGGAGTTAGATTATTAATGGAAGATGAAGTAATCTATTAATCAAATGAGTTACAAGTTGAACAGCAAAGGGCCAATTTTTTATTTTTTTTAGAAGATTAATATGTAATAACAGACTTATAGTTACATTCAACATCATGTCCACATGTGTATGTTTCCTTTCCAGAAGTGGTATTTCAATGCAGGAAGTTCAGTGGATGATACCAAACTTCGCATAAAAATCAAGATAAACAAGTTCACTTTGATTCCTTCAAAATAAAAAATAATCACTTTGATTGCCGGACCTAATAATTTTAATGTTATTTTTAAATTTAGTTTTTTCATAAATAACAAAATAAATTAGAGAATACACAATCTGATAGTGGGTTTTATATATGGTTAAATAAGTATCTCGTCCTTATAAATATAATAAATATTTTCATCCTCAAAATTTTTTGTTTTGTATTTCGGCCCTAATTGATACAATTTTGACATGCGGTTAACATTTCTTTAACATAATAATAATTTGATTTTCATTATAATCCTTGAGTTTTGCGTGCTAAGTTGATATTGGAGCGTGTGTGCATGTGCAACTTTTCAAACTATATATTGGTCTAGTGGTTCACATTCTGAATTTTGGGGGTTCACAATAATAAAATAGTAAATAATTATGGTTCAAGATTCAAACTTTTATTGGGTTCATGTCAACCCCTCGTTATAACGTGGCTCCGCCTATGCATGGCAACACATACGGAGCATGTGTTGCAATGCATAAATGTTTTTATCTTTTTTTTCATCTTTAAGTGCTTGTTTTCTTTAAATTTGTTTTGAGATTTGAGATAAATTATTTTGTAATATCTTTTAAAGTCACTTGAATCTTCTTTAAAAATATATTTAATTATGTGATATTCAATTAAAAATATTACAATATTTTTAAAAAATTAAAATGAAGTTCAGTGGCATTTAATTGATATTTTCTCAAATTTTAATTTTTTTCTTTGAATTATAAAAAAATATAAATTGCGATAAATTATTTTGCGGATGAATTTTGCAATTAAAATTATTATAAATACATAACCCACTGAATAATCTCATACAAAGCCATGATAGTATCTCTCCCATGCTCAAATTTCATGTTTTCTCTCTCCCAACATTACTTATTGCCTTTTGTTCAAAGCAGGTTTTTTGTTTTCTTTCTCTTTTCGGTTAATGATAAATTTGAACGTGACAATTCTTGCAATTATTCAATTGATGTATTCATAGTTTTTAAACTCGGCTCAGACATCGACTCGGCAGGAGTACTGGGTCACTGGGTTAATGATCGAACCACTGAGTCAATGATTGAACCGCATGACTGAACCGGATTAAACCGAAAAACTCGGTTAAATGACTCGGTCTTAAGATTATATTTTTATATGTATTGAACCAGATTATATCGGATTGAATTGATGACTCAGACACTTAAAAACTAAAAAAATGACATCCAATATGTATATTAATATATGTTATAGCTATATATATTTTTTTTAAAAAGTATATATTTTGTTAGCAAAAAATATATTATATTTTGCATATCCATTAATATTAATATAATTTGTAGATTTTCTAAAAAAAATTATATGCAGATTATTTTTTTAGGGGAAAGATGATAATATTATTTTTATTATTATTGTGTAAATATTATATTTGAAAAATGATGTGCTCGTTTTGAAAGTAAAAAAAACTATGTGTTTCTTTGTCTAGAAAAAATGAAGATGCAATATGTTTACATATATAATCAATTTCATTAACAAACATAAAAAAGTAGTTTATGTATTGGTTAAGGTTCTATTTAATCGTTTTAAAGTCTTCGGTTCGATTCCTATAACTTTAAGTTTTTATCAAATTCTGATATTTTCTTCAAATATTAAAAGTCAAAGCATGCATTTACTATAACTAATTGATATTAATTGATATTACTTAGCTTTAAACGTGCTTAAATGTATTCAATTAATTAAGAAGTTTAACTTAAAAGCCTAAAAAACAAAACAAGAAGAACCGGTTCGACCAACTACTCAGCCGAGTCACCGGTTTTGACCGATTCTCGCTGAGCTATTTACATGGCCGATCCAAAGTCCTGCTCGAACCGGCCTACCCATCGGTTCACAGTTCGACCGGTCCGATCGGCCGGTTCGAGCCGAGTTTCAAAACTCTAGATGTATTTGTGTTGATTGTTTACTATTCACTTTTTTGATGTGATACCAACACGGGAGGTTTAGCGAAAGAGACTAAATTCTACAATTTAACAAACTAATATTTAAATCTCGACGAAAATAGGTACACATATGTAATATCGGACATACTTTTATAATAAGATTAATTATACACTTTTTTCTTCATTATATGCAAAACTTTTTATTTACTTCACAAATTTTATTTTCTTACCTTGTGGCGGAACTTCACAAGTTTTATTTTCTTACCTTTGTGGTGGAGAAGACATATTTTAGTCAACAAATCCCTTTCGATTTTTTTTAAGGATAGTCTTGTTCGAAAATTGTTTCTTAATATTTTTGTTAAAAATTTCTAAAAAAATTATCTGTGACAAATCTTATAAATTCCATACACAATCTCATTTTTAACTCTTACAAATTACGTCTAAATATTATTTTTTTTAATCTCCATCAAATACACCTATATACCAATTAAATTGAAATATATATATATATATATATATATATATATATATATATATATTTTATTTTTTAAAAAAATAAAATCTTATACTTATATTTGTTGCCTTTATATATATTTTCTTTTCTTTCTAATATGCATGTTATTTATTTCAGGGACTGCAAGATCATTGGCTACATTAGCGTTACACATTCTGTGTTTTTCTTCATTATACATGTTGCAACTTGCAACTTTAGAGTGAGTAAGGGAGAAAGACTTGAAGTTCAAGAACCAACCATAGCCATGTTAGAAGCTCTCTTAGGAACAATCACCAACGTAGCGTTCTTCTATATGATTTTGATATGGTCTTTATTCAATAGTTTGAAACTAAGCAAACATAACAATAATCTACGTTTTAAACACAAACCAACCCTATTTGCTTCAATCACTGTTTTGTGCAATGGTGTTTTGTCAGTTTTGAACGTAGCTACTATTTTCTATGATCATAGTTACACCACTAGTGGAGTCATAGAATATAACCCTAACCCTATTTCATTGTCTTTGACTTGGGTTTTAGCAACATTAGTTTCATACTATTCAATGAAGAAAACACTTGGGGAGTGTAAAAGGTTTCCTATTGCTCTAATTCTTTGGTGGGTCTTTGCTACTATTTTTGATACAATCTCATTGTCTTTAAAACTAGTCAAAAATTCAGAATCCATGAACTTTAGGGTTTTTCTGTTGGAGAATATAGTTGGTGCAGTTTCTTTGCCTATTTTGTTACTTCTATGCGTCAATGCACTTCCCAATGTGTGTGCAAGGGAACAAAGCGAAACCGAACAAAGGTTACTTGAACAAGAGTTTGAATCTTCTACTTTGGGAGAAGAAGATGAAGAGGCTTTCACAAAAGCTAGTTTATGGAGTGTTCTCACATTCACTTGGTTGAATCCTATTTTTAAAATCGGTCGGATTCAGAAGCTTGAACATGTCCATGTTCCTTGTGTTCCTCACTCTGAAACTGCTGCTATTGCTTCTTCTATGTTGAAAGAATCTATTCACAATCAAACAGTTAAAGGTGGTTTCTTGGCAAAAGCTATTATCCTCTTTATTTGGAAATCCATGGCCTTCAATGCAGTTTTAGCAGGTCTGCTTGTTTTATTTTAAGGGTTAAATATGTTTTTATCCTTATAAATATACAAACTTTTCGCTTTGGTCTTTCTAATTTTTTTTTTTTGACTTTAAGTCCCTATAAAATTTTCGATCATTATTTTTGGTCCCTACTTTTTAGTCAACTCATGTTTACCCTTCATATTTTTTAATGAAATTTTACATAAATGCGTAGAATATTATGAAAATCACTCCAAAAGAAAGCATTAGATTTTTTAACAAAACATGAATTAAATATGAATTTTTTACGTTTTTGGTACTTGCTATCAATCCAAAACAAACTTGTTATCAATTATCCTTACTCCAAACCTCTTGCATGCATCATTTTTGCCTCCCATATACTGTGATTACTAATATGATTTTATTATTATTCATACTTTCAGGGGTTAATACTATTGTATCCTATATTGGTCCATTGTTGATATCAAACTTCGTAAACTTTTTGTTATCCAACAATGATAATTCAAGCAATCATTATGGAATGATTATTGCATCCATTCTCTTCCTCTCAAAAACCGTGGAGTCGTTGAGTCAGAGACAATGGTACTTTGGCGCTCAAAGAATTGGAATTCGCGTCCGTGCAGCTCTTATGGCCCAAGTTTATAGCAAGTCTCTAAAGGTCAAGTGTGGTTTACCAACAGATGGTAGCATCACCAATTTGATTAATGTGGATATTGATAGAGTTGGAGACTTTTGCAATCATATTCACGGAATTTGGCTGATTCCGGTTCAGACATTTTTGGCCTTGATCATCTTATGCATAAATCTAGGTTGGATACCTTCCCTTGTTGCCTTTGCCGTCACAACTTTGGTCATGGTGTGTAACACACCTTTGGCCATCATGCAAAAAGGTTTGCACTCCAAAATCATGGAAGCTACAGATGCAAGAATGAAAATGACATCAGAGACCATCAAGAACATGGGAATTTTGAAGCTGCATTCATGGGAATTAACATTCATGCAGAAACTCCTCTGGTTTCGGGACACTGAAATGAGCTGGGTGAAAAAATTCCTCCATGCAAGTTCAGCAGTAGCCACTCTTTTTTGGACAACTCCAACTTTGGTTTCAGTTTTCACTTTTGGGGCTTGTATATTGGTGAAGACTGAGCTAACTGCGGCGACAGTGCTCTCAGCTCTTGCAACATTCCGTATTCTACATGAACCAATTTACAATATGCCCGAGCTTATATCCATGATTACTCAAACCAAAGTATCAATTGATCGTATCCAAAAGTTCATAGAAAAAGAACATCAAAATCCATTCACTAATAGGCCTGCTTCCGAATCTTCAACAGTTTCTATTGAAATCAAGCCAGCGGAATATGCATGGGAAGCAAATGATCAAACCACCACCAAGAAACCAACAATTACAATTAAAGAATCATTTATGATAAAGAAAGGTCACAAGGTAGCGATATGTGGACCAGTAGGGTCCGGAAAATCAAGTTTACTTCTCAGTATGCTTGGTGAGATTCCACTGGTTTCTGGGGAAGCAACCGAAGTGTATGGAACCAGAAGCTATGTGCCACAAAGTCCATGGATCCAATCAGGAACTGTGAGAGAAAACATACTCTTTGGAAAGAAAATGGATAAATTCTTCTATGAAAATGTCCTGGATGGTTGTGCGTTGAACCATGATATCAAAATATGGAGGCCTTACGGAGATTTGACCCCTGTGGAGGAGAGGGGCATCAACTTAAGTGGAGGGCAGAAACAACGAATTCAACTGGCAAGGGCGGTCTATAATGACTCAGATATTTATTTCCTTGACGATCCTTTTAGTGCTGTTGATGCTCACACCAGAAGTCATTTGTTTAAGGTTAGTAGTGCTACTGAACGTTTCTTTCATTCATGCATTTTCTAATTTAACTTTCATTTCGTTCAAATAACTTATCAAGAAGTGAAATATTGTGCAGGAATGTCTTCTGAAACTGTTGTGTGATAAAACAGTTGTTTATGCCACACATCAGATGGAATTCTTGGAAGCCGCAGATGTTATTATGGTAAGCTATACTGATAACTTTTCTGTCATTGTTGAAATTAACTTCATCACTCCACCTATGTGTTTTATAAGCTTTACTGCACCTATTTAATTTTTATTGAACTCCTGTCTCACTGATAATTAACTTATGGTCAGGTTATGAAAGATGGACAAATAGTGGAGTCGGGAAGCTATAGAGATCTCATAGAATGTCTTGATAGAAAACTTGTCCAACTAATGGCGGCTCATAAAGAATCGTTAAAAGAAATTCCACCCCTAGAAGATGACTATGTTAGCTGCAGCAGCAGACCCTGCCCGAAAGATCTAATTGAAATTGATGAACATAATGATCAGGAGATCGCCAAGGATGAGAAGAGAACTAGAGAAGAGGAATCAATGACCGGGCGAGTAAAATGGAGTGTTTACTCGACCTTTGTCACATTGGCTTACAAAGGAGCACTTGTTCCGGTTATTCTCCTATGTCAAATTCTGTTTCAAGCTATGCAGATTGGAAGTAACTATTGGATTTCTTGGGCCGCAGAACAAAGGGGCAGGAACGACAATGGCCGTCTTATAGGAATATTTGCCCTTCTGTCTGGTGGCAGCTCCATCTTCATCTTGGGAAGGACTGTTTTAATGACAATAGTTTCGGTCGAAACAGCTAGACGCCTTTATAATGGAATGACCACATCAGTTTTCAGGGCACCTATTTCCTTTTTTGATAACACACCTTCAAGCCAAATTTTGAGTAGGGTAAGTTTCACAAGTATTCTCTATCTAATGAGATTATTGTTTTCACTTTTATTCAAATTATTACAATTGTGTTCTTTTTTATTGTTTCAGTCATCTACAGATCAAACAAGGGCAGATAGTGACATTCCATACAGATTAGCTGGACTAGTCTTTGCACTTATCCAGTTATTAAGTATCATTGTCTTAATGTCTCACGCCGCATGGCAAGTTCTTCTTGTCTTTTTTGCAGTTTTCGCTATCTCCATCTGGTATCAAGTAAGAGTTGTCAAACTTCGCAAATTTGTCAAGACTTTTTTGAATGCATGTGTTAATTATCTGCTTTTGGACGCGGCTTTTCTTTCTATTGTTTAAATTTTAATGTTAGTCAATAAGTGGTTCCTATAATTTAGGAGCAGTAATTTGTTATTTGCTAAAATCTTTGCTAGTGTTGGCCTTTTTGTTTTTAAGATGATCATATATAGTAGTATTTAAATATTTGCATTGCATGTGCTCACTCTTGCATGAATTATCCTAGTATTCAAATGATGATGGAAATTATGTACTTTTTTTTAAGGTGTATTATACCACTACAGCCAGGGAATTGGCCAGAATGGTAGGGATTCGAAAGACACCAATCTTGCATCACTTCTCGGAATCAATTACTGGGGCTACCACAATCCGGTGTTTCAATCAAGAGAATATATTCTTGACCAAGGCTATGTCTTTAATCGATAATTATTCTCGCGTAGCCTTTCACAACTATGCCACCATGGAATGGTTGTCTGTTCGAATTAATTTTCTCTTTAATTTGATCTTCTATTTTGTCCTCGTCATCTTGGTTACTTTGCCGAGGTCTTCCATCGATCCGAGTAAGTTCCTTCCCCACACTTTCTCCCTGTATAAGCAGTGATTGCTTTTCAAATTTCATACTATGTCAGAGTTTATTTTCAATAGTCCAATTACGAAACTACATTAGAATTTTTGTGACTCTACAGCTAAATGGGAACCTGCCGATATGAATGTCAAGTTTACACTTATCAACATTCAACATCGACATAGTTTCTCCAAAGCAAAAAAGAGATTACCAAGATTAGAATCAGATTCCATAGTTTCTTCAAGTAGAGATCAGACCTACCGGTTAATAGTTTCCTCTTATTTTCAGGCTTAGCAGGTCTTGTAGCTACTTATGGTTTGAGCCTCAATGTACTTCAGGCTTGGGTGATTTGGAACCTTTGTAACGTCGAGAACAAAATGATATCAGTAGAGAGAATATTGCAATTCTCTACTATACCTTCTGAAGCACCACTAGTTATTCAAGATTGTAGGCCGGCACCTGAGTGGCCTAATGAAGGAAAAATCGAACTCAACAACCTGCATATACAATATGATCCTGCTGCTCCCATTGTTCTCCAAGGTGTCACTTGTGTCTTCCCAGGACATAAAAAAATTGGTGTAGTAGGCCGGACAGGGAGTGGGAAATCTACTATGGTGCGAGCTCTCTTTCGAGTGGTGGAGCCTGTAAGAGGATGCATAGTGATTGATGGTGTAAATATTTCCAATATTGGTCTGCATGATTTAAGGTCTAAACTTGGCATAATTCCTCAGGATCCGACCTTGTTCTTAGGCACCGTAAGGACTAACTTGGATCCTTTGGAAGAACAAACAGACGAAGAGCTATGGGAGGTGAGAATTAGAATATTTTCTTGAAAATGTGATTATTATTGATATGACTTCTACAAAAAAAAAAATCAAAATAATAAACTACTTCTTTTCAGGTTCTCCGCAAGTGCCATCTCGCTGAATTAGTACGACAAGATCCAAGGCTTCTTGATGCACCAGGTATACATATATTTGTTAAACCACATTTGGTTTTGTTTTATCTTTGTTCCAATAAAAAAAACATGTTATCAATATGACACCTCCTTTTAATCATCACAAACACCTGTGCAGTGGCTGAGAATGGAGAAAATTGGAGCCTCGGACAACGACAACTAGTTTGCCTTGCTAGACTGTTGCTGAATAAAAGACAAATTTTGGTCCTAGACGAGGCAACTGCATCCATAGACACCGCAACTGATAGTTTAATTCAAAAGACTATCAGGGAAGAAACGAGTGATTGCACCGTCATTACAGTAGCGCACAGAATTCCTACCGTAATTGATAACGATATGGTTTTAGTCCTCAACGAAGGTACAAAACGGACTGAGTAGACAGTATATAATTCAATAATATACCATTATAAAATGATAATGAAACCTAAAACACATAATCCTTGTGGGTGTAGAGCTAGATGGCATAATTCTCAAAAAGTATAACAGCATGTATTAATGCACACCATTTTGTATGGTTGGAGCTGATCAACACTACTATTTTGATTTATACAGGTAGAATTTTGGAGTATGATAATCCAGCTCAATTGCTACGTGACCAATCTTCTTCGTTCTCAAAGTTGGTGTCAGAATTTTCAAGGAGATCATCTCAAAGTTAACTCATTACACTAAGAAACTAAGATGAAGGTTACTAGAGTGATTGTTTCCCTAGTTTTTATACTGCTGGTTTCATTCAAAATTATTGAATGAGGCCTCAACAGAACTCAACTGTTTTATACCATTGTAAATATTTTTGGAGGTTCAACTGTTATCTCATGGGAATTAAATACTTATGTTATTTCATATAGGAATGCCTTCAATTTGTTGACCAATATGAAATAGCATTCAAAATGTGCATTTGTGAATGACTTTAATTTGTGCTTTATAAAACCAGGTTTATTTTTTATTGTTTTTACAAATTCTGATTAAACATGTGTGGGAGTGACTAGTAAGTATCAGAATTCAAAATTAGTTCTAGCATTGGATAATAGGAATGCCTTTAAAAATTTATCATCAACTCCAGTTAAAAACACACAGCCTATACGGGGACTAAAATAGTCAAAATGTTATATTAATTGAAAAACACTTTAAGAAGGTATTTTTTGTAGGGAACTTTAAGAAGGTTTGTAAGGGTGCTCCTCCTTAAGTCTCAGGTTCGATTTTCTCTTGTGCTAATTTGGATGGCTTAATTTAACTTCTTCAACAAAAAAAATTAACTTAAAGTAACATGTTTTAGACCGTTTCAAAAATGTATAACCAACTTAAAGTTTTGATTATTATTGTGTTGTTGTTTACAAACAACCATCTTATATTGAATTGTTTTGGCTGTGTAACCAAAATAAAATAAAATAAAATATTGAATTGTTTTGAATGTTTAGACCATAGTCACATAATTCGTGCCCCATCCCTGGAACTGCGAATTGGTTCATGCGTACCAGTTCGCGGTACTTTTGCGAACCGGTTCGTCCAAATTCGTCAGAAAATTCGTAGAGAACAACGAACCAGCAAGTTGGAAGAGAGAACCGGTAAAAAAATCTCAATAGTTTTCAAGGGCGAAAGGAATGTCAAGGGAGAAAGAAGAACTGCAAAAGATATGAGCAAAGAAGATAAACGGGTAAAGAAGATGAAGGGTCAAGAAAGAGAAGAAAAAAATGACTTGTTTATTTTATTTTTTTGAAGAAATTGGGTACAATTAAGGCTTAATTGCACAAATGTCCCCTAAATAATTATGAGTTTACATTTTGGTCCCATAAATTGTAAAACTCACATTTTGGTCCTCTTGGTTTTGCTTCGTCAGTCAAAATGGTCCTGAACTGTTAACTTTAACCCCAAATGTCTATGGTGGATCAACCTTAAAGAGTGGTCCACCATAGATCCTATTAATTATTTTAATTTAAACTGTTTGATCTTTTTTCTTAAACGAGGACCATTGGATTACGTGGGTGTATTTTATCTTACGGTGAATCAACAACAAGTAATTAATTCTCCCTTTCTTCATCTTCTTCCTCACTCTCCTTCATCATCTTCAACATCACATTCATCAACACCATCATGACCTTCATCATTTACCTAGAAACATCATCACCATCAACAACAACATCATCACCATCGAAAAAATAAAATTGCATCCAAAACCGACGCATCCAAAACCGTCGTCGGCATTGATTCAGAGCTTTCCTTCGCCGTGAAGAGGGATATCAACCAGATCCAATGCCTTCGGCGTTCCGTCGCATCCAAACCTCAACATGATCTTTGGAAAAGGTGAACAAATTGAAATTGCGTTGATTTTGATTCTGATCTTGTTGATTCCTGATTTTTTTTCTTCTTCTGGGTTTACAGTGTATGAGATGGAAGGAAGAATTGAGTATGTTGGCTTAATGGTCATGATCTGGGTTGCTAAAAAAAAAAAAAATATATATTATTTTGGTAAATGATGTTATTCTGGAAAAAATAATATGGGTGAGTGATGAATATGAAGTTGAATGTATGAAGAAGAGGAAGGAAGAAAGGGAAATATAATCTAATGGTAGCATTTTTTTTAATCCAATGGTAGTTGTTGTTGGATCATTGTAAGATAAATTAGACCTTCATAATTCAATGGTAGCCTTTTTTTTAAAAGATCAAACAGTTAAAATTTTAAAAATTAATGAAGTCTTTGGTGAACCACTCTTAAGGTTGGTCCACTATAGACATTTGGGGTTAAAGTTAACAGCTCAGGACCATTTTGACTGACAGAGCAAATCCAAGAGGACCAAAATGTGAGTTTTACAATTTATGAGACCAAAATGTAAACTCATAATTATTTAAGGGACCATTTGTGCAATTAAGCCTACAATTAACTATAATCTTTCACTATTCCCCAAAAATAGAGAACACGTGCAAACCTTTTTACAGGCTGTCTCTTGCTATTCACAATAAAAAAATTAGACCGCTAATATTTATGTCTTCTCTTTTTTTTTTTTTATGTAGATTTTTATTTATTTATTTATGTGTTCTCTAATTTTTAATAATGATATCAATATTTTTTTTTATCATATTCTTTAATTTTTTAAACTAAATAATATTTAAATTCATAATATATGATTATTATATTTGTTAAATAAATATTTTTTTTATTAGTAACGTACCGATTATTATATTTGAACGTACCATAAACCCAAATAGCGTACCGACTCTGTATACCCCCCACGTACCTAGTTTTTTGAAAGTCGCGAACCGCGTACCCGAATTCGTACCACGTACCGAAGCGAATGGCGAACCGTGTGACTATGGTTTAGACCCAATTTTTTATTTTTCGACCCATGAAGACTTCTTACGAGACTCTGCCCCTCAAAATTCAAAATTTTATCATTTAGATCCATTTTTTAATTTTTCGAGTTTTTCATATTTTCAAAAAAATCCAAAACTATTTGCGTTTGTCATATTTGATATTTAGAATTTTTTGTTGTATTTTTATATTATTTAGATTTTATTTGATAGGGTTTTTCATTTTTCACTTTGTTTTTAGTATTAGGGATATCATCGGTATTTTCTGAGTCATTATTTTTCCTGGTTTTAGATCATGATGCATGACTAGGTCTAAACCTGAAGTAGTTTTGCATTCTTTTGATCATGAGATAGAGAAAACCTTGCATTCACTTAATAAACTTAGTAAGGTAAGCAATAGTAATAACACAGGTGATCTTTATGATGAGTTTGACACTGATAATAACAACATCTCTAGTCATACAATTTGAAATTTTGAATCTAGTTCTAATTTTGTTGATAACAACATGGACGGTAGGAGGATCCTCGCGAGCATCTCAAGGAATTCCACATTGTCTGCTCAACCATGAAGCCTCAAGGAGGGCCTTTCCATTCTCACTTCAAGATGCAGCTAAAGACTGGTTGTACTACCTTAACCAAGTTATCTAACAAACTGGAAAAATTTGAAAATATTGTTTATGGAGAAAGTTCTTTTCATCATCTAGAGCTGCCTCAATAAGAAAAGAAATATGTGGCATCAGACAAAGTAATAGAGAATCATTGCATGAATAATGTACAATATTCAAGAAATTATGTGCAAGGTGTCCTTATCATCAAATCTCTGAACAACTACTCATCTAATAATCTTATGAGGGCTTTTTGTCTAACGATCGAAAAATCGTGGGTGCTATCAGTGGAGGAGCACTTGTTGATAAAACTCCGATAGATGCAAGAAATCTAATTGAAAACATGTTCTTTAACTTCCAACAATTCACAACAAGAAGCGACTCAGTGGTTGTAACAAAAGGTGTTAATGAGATACAACCCACTAGCAACTAAAAGAAAGCGATTAGTGTTCACGTGAAATTAGTGTTTTTAGTCATCTTTTAAAGTAAATTTAGAGTAGAAATAACTAGTCCGAGAAATTGCTAGTTTAATTACAATTTATAAAAAGACAAGAACAAGAAAATATGCCTGATACCATAAAAATACATCCAGAGCATAAAGTGAAGAAAGAAGCAAGACCAGCCTCTTCATCACTTGCAACGCGTGTTATGAGTTGCGCATTGCGAGTTTAGAGAGAATTACAGAAGTTCAGTCTTGCACTAGCTCACGTTGGGGAATCCAATTCCCTCACATTGTGGGCTGCAAAACTGCGTCGCAGAATATGAAGAAATTGCTAGGATCAATCTCACACTGGATTGCATCGTGGAACATTTAAGGCTGCGTCACAAGTATCAGAAGGAAAGACATCAGTATTAGCCTCTTCAAGGCTCATCTCGCGAGATTTATTCTCGCTTTGTGGGCCGACTTTCCCTAAATTCTTGGAAAAGACATGCCTATATATACCATACCTCTAGGTCAGTGGTAAGATGACATTTTGATGAGCAGACGACAACACAAGTGCGATCTCAGTTGTTCCAGAGCGATCAAAGTACTTATGGAGCAGAGGAATCATCCATCAATGATTCTTTTCTTATGTTTGTTTGTTCACATGTATTAATATGTGTTTAGACATCATGAGTAACTAAACCTCTATAAGTTAGGTCATGAGAGAGGAACTTCGTATAATTTTTTGGATCATATAACTTTAAATAATTCTATCAATTTCAACCTATTGCTTTTGTTATTTTATTCAATTATACTTGTTCTTAATGCTATTTATGTTTATATTATTACTCATAAAATCTAAATCCAAGGACTACTAACCCAATTAGTATATATTGTTCAATTATTCCTCAGCATAGATATAATCTAAGGATAATTGTGTACTTAATTTAGTATTCTTAAACCTACAATGGTCATGGGCTCACCCAAGATATTAGGGAGTAGTGACCGACGAAAAGAGTTAGTGACCAATACATTGGCCTAGCTATTTGGATCAAATGTCTTAAAATTAAGCATTCAGTTAACACTATATTCATAATTTGCAGTTACACAAACAATTTATGATAGAAAAGCAAACACCCTTCCCAATAGTTTCATTAATCCTAATCACCATCACAATTGTTTAGTTGAAATAACGCAATCCCCGCAAATACAAACTTTATAAAATTTACTACTTGACGATGATATAACACAATGGCTATTTTGTTCATTAGTAAGTCAAACTCAAACCGCTAGAGTTTCTGGAACTTGCACATCACCAGAGCATTCTAAAGAAGTATGTTCCACTTCGCCAGAAGGTGACATTGTTGATACTCCTCATGTCTATGCAACAAAATTTATAATGACAAGTGTCACCCAAACTACGACTCGTCTTCCAACATGTATAACTTCAATTGAAAATACCATCCAAATTTGAGATGTGGAAATACCACTGGCCACTAGCAACACCAATAGCCTAGATAAAACCAAGCCCCATAATAGAACAACGTAGAAGCAAATTCCAATCATTCATTAGAAGATATTGTCTAGTTGATGGCTGTCAACAGTCTTCAACTCCAACAGAGAATAAATGCATACATGCACATGATGGACAACAAGCAACTTCCATGAATCATATGCAAGCTCAAGGGATCGACAATCTTCTTGCCTAGTCAGAACTAGATTCAAAATAGCAGATTCCATGAATCAGGTGCAACACATGAGTTGAAATGTCTTCAGAACTGCAAGGACCCTCGAGTTTTCACTATCCCTTGTACCATAGGTGAAATTGAATTTGAGGACTGCATGTTAGATTTGGGCTATTCCTTAATTTTATGCCCACCTCTATTTATAACTCTCTTTGTTTTAGTCCCTTACAGCGTTAATGTCTAGTCATTCTACTAGCAAATATGAGCATTGCTTGCCATACAGATGTTGTCTAGGGATAAAGGTAGGTTGTATTCCCCCCAGTCGTTGCTGGTGATGATGGTTGAGATTCTGTTATCGCAAGCCGCTACTTTGGTGTCCGAGATAGATTTAGTTGTATCAATGACTCTAGACGGCAGCTGTATGGACATTTGATATGCTGCAAGGGGGTTCAAATCAATGATTCTCCCCTAATCCACATCAAAGGGGTGTATTTTTCACAACTAGACTATTTGATCCAAAATAATCTAATACTTCATAAATTTAAGATAGAATTACTTTCCGTTCTCATAAGAGAAGTTTGTGTATACTAATCTATTATCATATGTTAAAATATACACTTCATTCTTTAAGAATTAAAATCATAGACTAAATTATATTCCTATCCTTTAAGGAATGCTTGAATTACACTCCTCTGATTATTTAATAATCAAATATATGTATTGCACTTTAGTCTATTTTAACATAAATAAATAGTTTTATGATATCTACTAACTTTAAACCACCATTAAAGAAAAAATAGTCTCATTCTTTTTAATTTGGCTTAATTGCACTTTTGGACACCTATCTTTCCAAAAGTTGCGGTTATGGACCCCTAACTAATTTAAATACGAAACAGACCCTTATGTTTTGATTCTTTGGCAGTTTTGGACCCCCACCCCATTGTTGACTTGGTCGTTGCTGACGTGGCACCCACATCCCATTAGTGAGGTGCCACGTGTATTATTTTTTTTTTACTTTTTTTAATTCATCCACGTCAGCCACGTGGCACCTCACTAATGGGATGTGGGTGCCACGTCAGCAACGACGAAGTCAACAATGGGGTGGGGGTCCAAAACTGCCAAAGAATCAAAACATAAGGGTCTGTTTTGTATTTAAATTAGTTAGGGGTTCATAACTGTAACTTTTGGAAATATAGGGGTCCAAAAGTGCAATTAAGCCTTTTAATTTTCACGACCATTAAGAGAGAGGGGAATGTAATTCAAGTTTCTTTTAAGAAAGAATTATGTAATTTTCTCTAATATATTTTGTATTAGACGAGATAAGAGTGTATGTTTTGACATAAAAATGGAGCGAAATGTACTTTAAACATCTCTTTAGAAAATAAATTGTAATTTGCTCAAAATTTCATTTAGTTAAAGCATTATTATTTTATTTATTTATTTATTATCTTTTCTAAATATCAGTTAAATAAAAGAATAAAAAAAAGGATGAGTTAAAATGTGATCATTTGTTTCTTTTAGTTTTGATTTGATTCCAAATTCAATGACAATTATATTTTAGTTTCCCACACCTGTTTGCTTATGAAAAATCACAAATTCTCTTTTGGCGGTGCTTCATCAAATCACTCTAGCTTAAGCTTTTGAGTTGTTTATCCATTGATCAGTAAAAACAGTGTGTATGTATGTATTATATATATATATATATATATATATATATATATATATAGAGAGAGAGAGAGAGAGATAGATCGAGAGTATGGTGAGAGATGAGAATTCCAAATCATAAACCACCATTCCAAATTAACGGTTTATATTTAATTTAAGTTTTAACACTTCACATACCCTTTCTCTACACTCTCATTCTTCTTCATTTATGTGTTTCACTTGGATGATTCACTACTACAAAATACCCTCTTTAATAGCACTCATTTTGGCTCTTAATAGCGCTTTCCAAGCGCTAAGAAAGCCCCCGCTATAATAGGCTAGTAGCCTATAATAGCGTTTTCGAAACGCTATTAAATAGCAATACGTTAATAGCGCTTTCCGATAAGCGCTAATATAGCCTTATTCGTGCATTTTCTAAGAAGCGCTATAGTAGTCTTTCGGGTATCTTAGCGTTTCATTGAAAGCGCTAATAAAAGTTGCGTTTTTTTTTTTTAAAATCTGTAACCAAAAATGCTATAATTAAACGCTATAATAAGATACTTAAATATGAATATAGCAAATTACATTCATGATAATCTCATTACAAATTGATCATAGACTTAATTATGAATGTCAATTCACAATTGCCAATAAAAAAAAAGCTCCTAAAAACAGCCACATTTACCAACAAAAAAACACCTAAATTTAAGAGGACTCGTGACAAGCTATATAGTCCAACACAACCAATTACGGTTTAAGTCTATCAGCAATATAGTCTCCTGTGTCATATAATATGAAACGAAAAATTAATTAACATAGAATTTCTAGCACAACCAATTACGATTTAAAATAACTCAATTAAAAAACGCAAATGAAAATTGTTGAAAATGAAAATGAAACTCACTAAGATACTTGACCATAAAGGTTGCCCAATCCTCCTTGACCTCAACAAGCTTATCTTTAGAATAGGTTTTACATTTGTAATCTCCAAAGTACTTGAAATATAAAAGTAGCAAAAAATATGAGTTAGAAAAAGAATGCCTAGCTATATATATGATTACAAATTAACAGTATATTAAAAATCACATACATACATTTTCGGGGATCATGTCTTGATTTGCCAATATTATCTCTTTCATAAATCGCATGACAAAATAGCCACAGTCAATGCCATTAGTTTGCATAGGACACTAGAAAAAAAATTAAATAATTAAAATTTAATCCACATGATGAATTAAAAATACCATTGATTACGTTGTCAAAAAAAAAACCATTGATTAGAAAATACCTTTATTGCTATCCATGGGATTATACTTGACTTTGATTTTGACTTGGGATGAAGGGCACGGTTGATACACATGGCACTATCAAAATTAAATCAACTTCAAATGAATAGCACTCAATAATAATCATACTTATGTAAATTACAACTCAAAAGAATCAATACTCACTTCATGAACTTTCTTCTTACATCGCCAATGTCTGGATGTCCCCCCGGCAATGAATCTATATAATATATCATCTCAGATCCGGGATTGATGACAAGCAACACCCAATGATTTAGCCTGCATTCCATCATAATTTACATATATATATTTCAATTATAATTAAAAAACCACATTTGCAAATTTAGTCATCTTGAATAATGTTTTGTAAAGAAACTCACCCTAAATTGACCGGTGCAAAAATAAGCTTATTCTTAAACTTTTGTGTCAATAGGACGTCTGCTATTTGTTGCCCTTGTTTATCCTCGTGAGATATATGTGGGGATAAAAATGAGAACTTATTTACCAACCCACGAGGCTTGATCAAATTTTCAAACAAGAACCTTGAAATAGAACAAAAAACACAAAAAAGAAACATAAAAAACCAAACAACACACTCCCAAAAATAGGAATAACAGAACAATAGAGTTTGTGACAGAAAACCAATATAATAAACCCCTATAACAATCCTACATAACGACTATTAAACAGAGGTACCTGGCATATACAGCTACAACAGTGGCACTTAACCAATTATGTTGCACAAGTTCTTCTATATTCTCTATTTCTACTTCGTCTGTATAGGCTTTGCCAAATATGACATTGTCCATATAAATTGGGACTGATTGTCCTTTGATCATTATTGCCTTCACATAAGTATCAAGGAATGGTACCATAGCAGGCTTCACATTTTTCATCTTTTTGTTTGGTGAAGCAATTGATTCAGCACTACGTTGGGGTTGGGGTCTCTTGTCAATGTTTTTAGATTTAGGTGGAATCTAATTAGTTACAATACTTTAGGTTAGTGACCAAATAATAAAACAAGTATATATCACTTATCAATCACAAAGGTTAATAATAAGTAATTACCTTTTGATGTTCATCGACCAATTTAACAAGATTCAATTGCCATGCCACAAATGTTCCTATTGCTTCACCAACAGTCAAGACATCGCCTTCTTCAACAGGTATAGGCAACAAAGCTTTCCTCTCAACAGCAACATCAATCCTAACCTTGACATATCCGGGTGGTAATTTCTTGTTGTGTAAAACATCACTACCCGTGTTATATAATTTGCCATGAGCAACCAAATGTGGGCATGGGGATGATAAGTAAATTTCAATAGACGAAACACCCTAAACCAATATTGAATGAACATATATGTTATTAGGATTATGAAGCAAAATAAATAAATTAAAATTTAACATTTTATAAAGAAAACATTTACCTTCGGAATGGTGTCAAGTGCAAGAGGGCTGCAAGAATCTTTGGCACTAGTTTCTATCCTTTGAACCAAATCTTGTGGTTGTCGCCTCTCTCCACCATCTTTCTGTTTTTGTCTCTCTCCAACATCTCTTTTTTGTGTCTTTCTTCAGCATCTTTTTCATGTTGGCTTTCTCCGACATATGTTGGTTGTTGCCTCTCTCTCTCTCTTTCTACATCTTTCTCAATATTTCCATTCTCTCTAGTATCTCCATCATGTGGCTGCCTCTCTAACACCAATCTCTCTAGTAACTCCATTCTCTTACTCATTTTGCCAAACATTGCATTCACTTCATCGACGGGGATAGATTGTCGTGCAAAAATGTCTTTGGGACATACCCCAAAACCATAACCCCTAACACGACCAGAGTATTTTGGAAGATGATCTAAGGCCAATTGAAGAACATCATTACGACCAAGGTCTTTTCCTCTCTCATCTTGAGGTAAAGATTGTGTTAACTCCTTCTGTGACATTGACAAGCAAAAATAATTTTGCATCAAAATTTCTTCTCTCATGTTTCTTAACTTTCATCGCAATTAAAAAAATATTTTGATATGAATCCAATAAAAAAAGAAGCTATATTTGACTTACACATTTATCCGCAACTTTCTGAACTTCCTCTTTATCAATCACTCCATCCTTACCAACATGAGCAGCAATCCACACAGACGCACGTGGTATCATTTCCTCTCCAGTCTCTTTTTTCTTTTTTTTGGAGAATAGGCAAAACAGAACATAAAAGTCAAAACAAAGATGGCAGCATAGAGAAGTCGATATATAGACAAAATATAATAGTCAAATGTGGATCCCTACAACTTTACATATACTTACCATATTTTCTTCGAGACGACCTAATCCCATACGTGATTTTCTATATGGATGTCTAGGATTTAAAGCTCTTTCTCGATTTTCTTTGCTTTTTTTCTGCATGAATTGCAATTTTATTAGGTTGTAAAAAAATATGATGATTAAAAAGAATAGAGAAAATAAATGCCATGAATTCAAACACTGAGTTACAAAGACATTACCTGAAATTCAGGAGTGAGACGTTGAGCTACAAAGGCATCCCAATGCTCCGGTTCTATATGGGGATACATATCATTCGGAGGTTTTACAATGTCATCAGGATTTTTATCTTTCACATATAGTCTTGTCAATGTGGTTTTGTGTGCTCTGAACAACTTTCCAGCTTCCATTTTTACACGATCATCATGCTCATTTCCAAATATGAAAACTTTCTGCAATATGACAGAGATCATTAATTAAGAAACATAAATAGATAAACATAATGAAATTTTTTCAACTAGCTTGAGTTTGTGTTTTACCCGAATTTCATCCAAAACTTTTTCTTTGTAAGGTGTCATTGCACGAGCTCTCCAATTTGCCATACTAATTGGAACCATCCGACGAACGATGCATCCAATGTAACTGACAAAACTCTGGCTTTCATCTCCAACTGGTTGACCTAAAGCATTCCAACGAACCTGAAGAAAGAAAGTGATTATCAATTCAGAAATACATAATGAAATCATAAAATCTTATCGAGACCAAGTAGTTACCTCAAAAGTATCTCCACGACTTTTAGCTTTGTGAATCACTCGCATGCGGGTCACACCACGTTTACCATTATTGTTTCTTCTTGAACTACTTCCACCATTACTTGAAGCCATTTATCTATAAAAAATGTTATTAACAACGACAATAACATTAAAAATAATTAACATTAAAAATGAGAATCAAAGACCATAAAAGAAAGAAAAAAAGAAGTTATTATGCCATACAAGATCAAGTCAGTCTTTTTCTCTTCCTAGTCTGATCCTTGCTTTTTTCTTTATTCTTACTTTTCTGTTTTTCAATTACAAGGACTGATTGATCGATCAAAATCCCCTCCTCATGATCCTCTCTCATATAGAGAATATCGTCTACAGTTGGAACATTCTCAGTTGATTCTGATATATTAAGGAAAGGATCATCCTCAACACATGTATTTTCACATTCTTTCTTGGTATTATCGGAAAGTACCATAGCACTTTGGCTGGGGCTGTTTCTTTCTTAGTATATCGTGATGCACCACATTTAGGACACGTATCTAATGATGCATACTCTTTTCGAAATAAAATGCAATCTTCAGGACAAGAATGTATCTTCTCATAACTCATGCCAATAGAACGTAACATCTGTTTAGCCTCATAGGTTCGACTAGGGAGCACATTATTCTCAGGCAACATATCTTTTAACAGAGTTAGCAAGTCTGTAAAGCTCTTATCAGACCATCCATTGCGTGCTTTTAGGTTATACAGTTTTAAGACCGTAGACAATCTTGTGAATTTAGCACATCCATCATACAATGGTATCTTTGAATCACTTACTAGCCTCTCAAACATTTCGGGACAATCACGGAGATCTTCTTCGATTTCATTCATAAGCTCTTCGACTCGATCAAACTCATAATCATTTGACGTATCTCTCACATTGCTCCTCAAACCAGCGGACTCAATTTCTTCTTCCCCGTGCAGTGTCCAACATGTATAGCTTTCATCAATTCCATTACATATTAAGTTATCTTGCAAATGCTCCGCACTAACTGCTCTGTAACAACATTTTAAGCATGGGCATATGATGTTACTGCTGTCTTTTGCATGAGCAACAACAAACTCAACAAACTCTTTCACTCCTTCTCTGTACTCCTTTGACGCTCGATTCGCCGACACCCATTTTCGATCCATAGTTCCTAGGTCTTGATTGTTAGATGTTGGGAATAGTTAGTTTGAGTTTATTGGTAACTAATAATACTAGTTAAAATTTGGTTTTAACAACCGAGTTTAGATTCCAACAGACAACTACTCCAAATTGTTAAATTAGATAACTACTCAATAAACCCATAGACTTTGGGTCCCACAGTTTATTCTTAGTTTGTACCAACATTTTAGAAAGAGAAAATACTAAATAAAAGAAGTCAATACCTTGATCCGCCTGTTTGATTCTCACACCAGTAGCAGTTGGCACCACGCTGATCATATAAGTGAAAAAAAGTTAGTCCCTCAAAACTCAAGTCGAAATAGAGGGAATTAGTATTTGCCATACAAACTTAAAACAATTGTGTGAGTAACACTTGAGCTAGTATTTGGGACATACCTTACAAAAATGGAATGATACAAGCCTCTATTGTGAAAGTGATCGACCAAATCCAATAAGTAGTATCTGCACACATGTTGAATGGGTTAATTGATGATCGTTTGACATATAACCTATATACACTACTTGTCAAAAAGTGTTGGAATATATATAAACTAGTGATGAAATGTAGAAGCAGAGATGCATTCATTGATATTCACATTCACATTGACATCCCCATACCAATAACATTACCAATTCACTTTCACTCATTCATAACTAGTGATGAAATGGATCAGGGCTTATTCTAGTGCTATTAAAGTAGCTTTTCTAACAACTGTTTCTTAGCACTTTCTGAGAAGCGCTATCGTAGCCTTTCTACTCAAACAAGGGTATCTTAGTGTTTCACTGAAAGCGCTAATAAAAGTTTCGTTTTTATGGTCTCTTGTGTCATATAATATGAAACGAAAAATTAATTAACATAAATAAACATTGCCAAACAATTATATGGAAGAAGAAGCACATATGAAAATAGGTGTACTATATGAACCTGCCTTCCAAAATTAATACACAAAAGAACTACTAGCAGTTTAGAATTGCTAATTAACCATACACTAATAACCATGTCAAATATGCAAAACGAAATTAACCATGTCTCTAATTAGAACAGAACAAAAGCAATAGAAAAAACATAAGTAATAATCAATCATCAGATATGGGCTTCACAAAAAGAAAGGAAAAAAGGCAGCTTGGACTTCCTTGACGTTATAATCACTTCATCATTATTGTGTCATTTACTATTGTTGCTACAACCATGGCAGTGATGGCAACAAACTTAACTAAGGGAACATGTTAGGAATCCAGGATTAACATCGGTTGGTTGAATTGATTAACAAAAGAAAAGTAACAGAATTGCTCTTACAAAAAAATGATAACATCCAGAGCCAAAGCTCCTCGGCGAGAATATTCCTGTCCAACTGAAAACAGTTATTCTTTTGCAAATACGTTTGGATTCCTCTAAACTACTAACCCCGCCTCATACATATATTCCATTCCCATAACAGAATCCCCACAAAGGTGGATCCTAAAGCCACATCAATAACTAACCCCATTTTCATTGCTGCTCTCTTCCTTCTAGAACATACTGTTGAAATATATATTATTTCCTTTTATTATTTTTATCCTATTATCATCTCAGTCAATTTTCCCTGCTCTATTGTCAAACTAAAGTTATCCTTCACTCAGTTGACTGCAACTCCTCATTCAGCAATAATTTCAAGTATACCAACCAGAATAGGGTTAAATAAGTTTTTGGTCCCTATCAAATTTTCAAATTTCACTTTTTAGTCCCTTGCAAAAGTTTTAATGTTTTTAACGAAGGGATGAATTAAATATGAATTATTACATTATTAGTGCTTAAAAATTGAAATTTAATTCATAGTTTGTTAAAGAATTCTAAATTTTAGTGTGAAATATTGTTGTAATATTTTAAACATCTATGTAAAAATTCATTCAAAAATATGAAGGGTACACATGAGTTAACTTAACATGGACCAAAAGTCATGACGAAAAACATTTGAGGACCAATGCTTGTTGAAATTGTTTTATAGGGACTAAAAACGAAATTTGAGATATTAAAAGGACAAAAAATTTATTTAACCCATATTATTTTTACCCTCTAAGGCCTCCGATAAAATTTACTAGAGGCATCCCCATCAACACTCAACATTCCAACTGGCTAAAATGGTTTTATTACTGAAATTAGGACTTGGCCATGTTTTTCTCACACAGCTTAGCAATTTTGAGCATGGATTTCTTCCATCTCTATCAACTTCAAAAGAAAACAAAAAACCAAAAAGAATAGTGGATAGAAATAACTCATAATCAAAATATCTATCTTAACTCCAAAGCATGCTGAATTCTGATAACGGTTATATTTCTAGGTACAAAAGACTTCAAAACTCAAGGTATGAAGCTAAAATAGTGAGCAAGGATACCGTGGTTAGCCAGAATGAAAGGAAATTATGCTGAATCAGAATTTCATACATCTCAACTAGTTTTGTTACTGAATCTACTTCATATTTCCCAGATAGCTTAAGGATTTTGAGCATGGATTTGTTCCATCGACATCAAACAAAAGCCAGAAGGAATAATGGATAGAAATAAATCAAAACTACAATATCTATGTGCATTCATCACCTTTGTATGTCTTTTCTTACTCATTCAAAATTAACATTCAAAAATAAAATATTAGACCCCAAAATATTATAGAACAGTGCTATTCACAAACAGAACATTTATAAAGAAAATATCCACCAACTAAATGGTTTATCACCTCAAAGCCAAAAGATTTTCCAATATTTAGTAACATACAAAACAAAACTCCTCATTTAGTACACCCCCATTAAAGGCAAAATATGTATAAAATTCTCACAAATAGTCTCATAAGTTATGAAAATTGTTATAAGATGTTTTCATAAGTTCTTCCAAATAGTCTCACAAAACTATGTTAATCGACAAACTCAAACAAGCCAATCCAAATAAGCCATAGGCCACCAGCCAAAACAACACATAAACCAACCCGACATGCTAACAATGTTGAACTACAAAGCTTACAAAGATGAAAATAGATTAACAACAAAGTACAATAACCGTTGGACCAACACTGATGAAGCACATATGAAAATAGGTGTACTATATGAACCTGCCTTCCAAAATTAATACACAAAAGAACTACTAGCAGTTTAGAATTGCTAATTAACCATACACTAATAACCATGTCAAATATGCAAAACGAAATTAACCATGTCTCTAATTAGAACAGAACAAAAGCAATAGAAAAAACATATGTTGTACTTTAATCCAATTCCAGTATATATAACCTCCTACATCAACCAAAATTGAAATTGCAAATATGCCCAACATAGTGCAGCAACTCACTTTATGATTTAAAAAATCCTCTTAGGTTAAAAAATCCTCTTTAGTTCCTCACGCACCAATAGACTTAAAAAATCCTCTTTATAATCTCTTCAAATCGCATAAACTATTCATTATGATTTAAATAGTTCTATAGTTGGACATTCAATTACTTAGGCATGCAATTCGTGCAAAATAAAGAGAGAATAGAGCTGTAAAAGAAGAGAAAGAAGCGTTTTCACTAACCAGAGAAGAAAGTGTTTTCCCAAGCGATTCCGACTTCGATTCCGACTTCGATTCCGACTTCGATTCCGACTTCGACTTCGAGAGAGAGTGACTTCTGCCTTTGATTTTGATGGAAGCTGGTTTGGATTGCGAGAGAGAGAGAGAGAGAGGAGTGACTGAAGCTTGCTGAGAGAGAGAGAGAGAGAGAGTGGATGGACGGTGGTTTCGAGAGAGAGTGTAATAGTGATCTGGACGGTGGATTGAAGGACGGTGGATTGAAGGACGGTGGTTTCGAGAGAGAGAGAGAGAGAGACTGTTTGGGACGGTGGAAGCTTTTCAGATTTCGAGAGAGAGAGAGTGGTTTGGGACGGTGGCTAGGTTGTGTTTTGGTTTTGTGCGCGAAAATGAAAAAAAAAATTCCGCCCTTCTTTTAATTTTCATAAAGCCCAAAGATAGCGTTTGCGAAAAGCGCTATCTATACCCCTTCCAACAATAGCGTTTGCTAGAAAGCGCTATTAGTGCGACCCAAAATAATAGCGTTCGTTAAAAAGCGCTATCTGACCCATTTTTAATAAAGGCTTTCTTAGCGCTTTCTGAAAAGTGCTATAACAGGTATATGAGTTGCATTTTTAATAGCATTTATCCAGAAACGCTATTAAAATTGTGCTATTAAAAGCCAAAATTGTGGTAGTGATTAAAGACATCTTGATTATGTCAATTAAATACAGGAAACAACTCCAAAAATTAAAAGGTTCCTTTGATGATGTTGATTGTACTCGAAGGAGAGAGACGAAGGAGAGAGACTACTATTCTCCAACCGAGAAAGAGGGAGAATACATAGATTTGATCAAAAGTTAGAAAATTCAGATATAAAAAATAAAAGAAAGATTAAATTACAATAATGCCCATCACTTTTAATTATGTTTTAAAGGAAGATGATGTGTTTTTTCTGTCCAAATAGAAAGGTGTATCATGTTAAAATACTCCTTATAATTTTTAAGTGGGTGTATGGTATCATGCATTGTGTTACTTCCTCCACTCTTTTGGTTTTGGAATGGGAATAAGATGCCCTCCTTCAAGCCTTCTCATGGTCTCAAGCAAAGGGAATTCTCTTTCTCCCTATTTGTTCATTCTTTGTATGGAAAGGGAATTCCATTGCTTTTAACAATGTTGTTCACCAAGGAGCTTGGGACCCCATCCACATCTCTACCAACGATCCTAAGCTATCACATTTCATATTTGTAGATGATGTCCTTCTCTTCACAAAAGCCACAAAATCTCAGCTTACCCTGATCACTCAGTTATTTGATCGCTTCAGCAAGGCCTCGAGTTTGAAAATTAATCTCTTAAAATCTCATGCTTTTTTTCATCATGTATGCCTCAAGTTAAAATCAACATGCTTACTTCCATTAATGATATTAGAAGCCTGACGTCCCTGGATAAATATTTGGGTTTTCCTTATCATCAAAGGGAGAGCTAAAAGAAGTGATTTCCATTTTATCATAGAAAAAATGCAATCCAAGCTAGCTTCCTTGAAGAATAAATTGTTAAACAAGGCGGGCAGGTTAACTATAGCTTCTTCGGTTTTTTCATCTATTCCATCCTATTATATGCAGATTGTCTGGATGCCTCAAAGAATTTTTGATAGCATTGATCAAACTACTAGAAATTTCACTTGGAGAGATGCTAACAACAAAGGTATTCATTTGGTTGGATGGAACGAAATTGCCAGACCAAAGTACCAAGGAGGATTGGGTATTAGAACAACAAGAGAAGTGAACATTTGCCTTCTTGGGAAACTAGTTTGGGACATGGTTCGATCTTCAAATAAATTATGGGTTGATTTCCTTTCAGATAAGTATGTTGTTGGTCCGCGTCTCCTATATGCTACTACCAGGCCTACTGATTCTTCTACTTGGTTTTCCATTATCCGTGCAAAAAATTCCCTCAAAGCTAGCTTTTCTTGGTGCGCAAGCTCAAGTATCTCTTCTTTCTGGTATTATCCTTGTAGCACCCTTGGCTACTTAGGGACTTTGGTACCATATGTTGACATTCACTTAACTGTCAAAGATGTCATATCCTCCAACAACCCTCATACTCAGGTTCTTTACACTCCCCTTCCTCCCATTGTATCCAACACCATCAATAACATGCATTTCAAATAATAAAAATGGTACCTACACCACCAAGAGTGGATATCGATGGCTGATTTCTCATACGACCCCAACCATAACCACTCTTGGTCTTGAATTTGGAAATTAAAGGTTCCGGAAAAAGTCAAACTTTTCACATGGTTGGCTTGTGATTCTTTGGCCCTGACTCTTTCTCTGCTCAATGATAGGAAAATTTTAACATCTTCTACTTGTACTAGGTGCGGTCAACATGAAGAGACTTTTCTCCATTGTGTCCGAGATTGTGGATTTAAAATAGAAATGGTATCGATTCGACTTCAATCATCCATCTTTCTTTGATTGCATGGTCCCCCATGATTGGCTTAAAGCTAGCCTTTTAGGCACTCATTGCTTCTCCTTCGCTGCCATCATTTGGTGGGCTTGGCATCACCGTAACATGATGTGTTTAAGCCAAGATAGTTGGTCTCTTCACGATCTTGTATTTTATATTCAAAGCATGGTAGCTGTAACACCCCGTTTCCCCAAAACAACATAATAATATTAAAACAATCAGAGTTCAACAATAACGGGCATGTCACACTACTTTTCAAAATTATTTAAATAGAAAATAGAACTATTTAAAATACCAACAAAATCTCATTCTTATAAAAATCTGCAGCGGAAATATTTCTTTTAAAATCATCATCATTCAACTTCAACAGAATTCTTGGCACAAAGGCCTCAACAACAAAATATTATTCTTCAACTTAAAATCCAACAAGATGTTCAAAATTCGATACATAAAGGAATGAAAGAAACAAAACAACATTTTCCCCATCCCGTTACGTATCAGAGCCCTATGACACTTGAGCCAACATCCTACTAGCCTTGGAAATATGCACTTGTCCACAAGGCGACAATTCCAACAGAAGGGGTGAGATACACATTCAATAATAATAATATATAATCAATCAAGTTAATGAAAACAACAACAATTCAATGACAAGCATCATCAGGTTCACATATATATACATATATATATAAATACACCAACAACAGAATCATCAATCAACAAAACATCATATAGTCATAGCAAAATAGGCATCATCTAACATCATAATTATCGTTCTAAATCACCTTATACATCATCAAGCACACCATTCACGAAACACGTTAAACGTCAATCAAGAATATCATCACGAAATATCATCAAGAGCTTCAAGGAACTTCATCACGAAGATACCATCAAGAACATCAAAGAACAATCATCATCACAAATGCATCACAAACCATCATAAATCATCGTCTTAACAACCATCTCAAACATCACATCATCATCACAAATCATCGTCACGACATCTCATAAGACACGACTCAACAAATGCAACTCTACGTCTTAGACATCATGCATGTGGTACCATCAGGGCATAAGCCCCCATCGCTAAAGGTCAAATAGGACCTGTCAGGCATTGAGCCTCCATCGCTAAAGGTCATAAAAGAACCTGTCAGGCATTAAGCCCCCATCGCTGACTATGCTATGCAACGACACGACTCAAATGCAACGACACGAGTAAAGACTCAACAATGCACATCTTTAGATGACTCGACAAATACACATCTTTAAATAGCATCATCGTCAAATATCACATATTTAAATATGACATCTTTATATAGCACATATTTAAGTCACACATCTACAAACAACACATCTTGATATAACACATATTTAAATCACACATCTCCGGAAAGCACATATACATTAATCAACTACATTCATATCAAAGTCCAACACATCCTTCAACAAGCAAATCAAGTTTGATCAATAAAACATAAGCCAAATACTCATAAAACACTCCGACTAAATCCCTAATACTTAAGTTTGAAGTTGGGAAACCAACCATAAGTTTTGGACTAACTTGGGATTAGTTAAGCTAAGTTTTCTAAAAAATTTCTGAAGACATACTTGGACTATTTTCATCATAATACAAAATCTACAAATCCTCTTCGAGTCAAACTAGTGCCATTAGAAAGCTAACTTAATTATCTACAACTTTCATGTTTACACCTAAAGTCAATTATGTACCAATCAATACCAGTTTTCATTTCAAATTCGGACAAAGTTGTGCTGAAATTCATAAAAATTCACTGTGACCTACGTTCAGTAATTTGACCATAACTCAAGTTCTATAAATCATTTTGACGTCAGACCAACGGCATTAGAAAGCTAACATTCATACCTACAACTTTCGTGTTTACACCGAAAGCTAGTTCGAAACAGAAACTGATGAAAAAGACACAACAACATGAAACAGGGTATGCTGTCAAAGGTAGCTCTCGGGAAAACTCTATTTTTCACTCAAAAACCCAAATTTCATCTACCCAAATCCCAAATTTGATAGAGAACAATGTTTACAGGTTCTATATACAACATAACAATCAAAACAACACATAAACATGCATTAAACAACACAATTCATCACATCATATCAATTATCATAAACTTTCTAAACCCTAAACCTAGAACACAATTTCATCAACAATCAAAATTATATATACATATTATTGAAGGAATCCCACCCTTACCTTAATTCAGCAAGCAAAAACTCTACAGCAATTGATTCCCTCTTCTCTTAGCCTCTTCTAGGGTTCTCTTCTTTCTCTCCAAAAACTCTCTTTTCTAAAGTTTTGTACGTGAAAAATGAAACAGACTTTTGTTTTTTTGTAAACTAAAACCTCTCCTTTCTCTTTCTATTTTTCCTTAACCTCCCACTTATTTCACTTAACTCCCTCCTTAATTTCTATTAATTCTCATTAAACCCCATAATTTCAAGTAAATAATAATCTTACTTATTTTTATTAAACAATAAAAATAATCATATATTCACATAATCACATAAATACTATATAATAAAATAGTAACACCCCACATATTCACATAAATCATTAAAAAATCATATAAAAGATTTTAAAATCAACCAACGATAATTAAAATAAAACTAGGGCGTTACAGTAGCAACAATCAACAACTGAATCATCATTAACCCCAGTAGTGCGGAAAAGGACAAATTTATCAAATGGAATCATAACAATCATTCCAATGTAATCCTTAATGTTGATGGAATTTTTCTTGGCTTGCCTACTAGGGCTGATTTTGATGGCCTCTTACGCAATTATGTTTGGTTCTATTTGTCAAGATTCTCGGGATTCATCCAAAACTCAACGAATATTCTCCAAGCGGAGCTTTTGGTAATTTATGTAACACCCCGTTCTCAAAAAATACGTAATTTAAATAAAATAATCAGAGTTAAACCACAAACGGAGCATTACACTGCTTATAAAAATTCTTTAATAGAAAATGAAACTATTAAACTTCAACAACCAACTTATAAATATTGCAGCGGAATATTTATTTCAACCATAATTAATCCTCAAGTAAAATCTTGGCACAAAGGCCTCATCAAAATGTTTCAACAAAACTACATCAGTATGTCTCAAAATTCAATACATAGGAGTGAAAGTAATATAGAATCCCATCCCATACGTAACAAGTCCTAGACGTTGAGCCACCACCTACTATTCAGGATCACCTGCAAGTTACCCATACGAGGGGCAACATTTTCAAGCAGAAGGGGTGAGATTCACGAACAACAATAATATATATATATATAAAATACATCAAATGCATAGAAACAACAGCAAATTCTCATCAACAACATCAATAAGAAATATACATATAAATATATCCTCATACATGATTATCAACACTACTTCAGTTATGTTTAATTCGGAACCAACTTCATTCTTGATGACGACACACCGACAACGACTTAACACCAACGACACATCAACAACATCGACAACTCACCCAACACAACAACTACGACAATGCAACAATGCACATACTTGTGGTACCAAAATACAGGGCAGAGCCCTCACCGCTTTGAACAACAAAGTGTTCCAGGACACGAGTCCTCCCGCTTTGAGCGACAAGGCGTTCCAGAGCATAAGCTCTCACCGCTTTGAACAACAAAGTGTTCCAGGACATGAGTCCTCCCGCTTTGAACGACAAGGCGTTCCAGAGCATAAGCTCTCACCGCTTTGAACAACAAAGTGTTCCAGGACATGAGTCCTCCCGCTTTGAACGACAAGGCGTTCCAGAGCATAAGCTCTCACCGCTTTGAATGACAATGCATCAGACTCCAACTGTGTATATCAACATACAACATGACAACACCGACAACAACCACCAACCAACAATGCATACATCTACGTATGACTTACACCACGACAATTCAACATCAACAACTGTGCCTAATTTATTTATGACACACTTCCCAACTTGGACAACACAAAACAACGACAACAACCACCAACCAACAATGCATGCATCTACGTATGACTTACACCACGACAATTCAACATCAACGACTGTGCCTAATTTATTTATGACACACTCCCCAACTTGGACAACACAACAACAACTCAACAAATGCATAAACGAGATATGACTTACATTTCAACAATACATCAATTATTCACAACATAAAGGAACCATCAGCAATCTTCATTACAGAATGCATCTAAGGATATAAAACCTCCCCAACACTACCCAAAGGTCTCCTCTCAAAGTCCCATGCGAAACAGATCGCAAAACGGAACAGTCAGTCCTGAACCATCTAACTCGCCATGGCGAGTACATCTGCTCGCCACAGGCGAGTACTCCCAGCAGCTCACTCGCCAAAGGCGAGTTGGGGGCGAGAAATACTGGGTGCTTCGGCCTTTTGACATTTTTCTCACCAAAACTTCATTTTTAATCTCTCTAAATCCAATTTGGCTAAACCAACTTCACAGGTCATCTCTATAAATATAAGGGCACTCAAAACCATCTAAAGTTTGGCAAAAATCTTAAATTTAAGGGACAAGCTCGCCACGGCGAGCTATACTGCTCGCCTCGCGAGCAACCAAGGGTTACTCGCCACGGCGAGTGATCACTCGCCACAGGCGAGCGATCTCAGAACCCACACGGGTTCAGACCTAAATTCAACAAAACGTCTCCAATCTCTCCAATCTAACTTCTAATTCATCTACAAAGTCGTCCTAGGGAGTAATCTTGGTTCTGTAACACATTCTACAGTCTTACACATCAAACTCTCATCAATCCATCACAATTTTCTACAAATTCATGTTTAAATTCACAATCAAAGTTGTACAATCCATTACTAATGAAAGAGAGTCTCACCCTTACCTGATTTGAGATGAACAAAAGCTACAGCAGGCAAAAACTGGTTCTTCACTTGGCTCCTCTCTCCTTCTCTAGGTTATTCTCCTCAAAAGCTTAGTTTCTACGTGAAAAACGTTTCTGACCTTCTATTCCTATTCCTTTAACCCTTCACTTAATTTCCTTAACTTCCTCCTTAACTCTCATAATTAAAATATAACCCCCTTCCTAAACACCAATAAATTCTAATTAACTCCTAACAATTCAAATAAATATTATATTTCTCCCATTTATTAAATAGCACAAATAATTATATAATAAATGGCAACCACCAATAAATCACATAAATCAACATTTCATATAAAATACATAAAACATATTAAAATCAACCAAAAATAGTAAAATAACAATTAATTATTTAAATACACACACACCACACCAAAAGGTCATATAATTCATTTCAATCATATATATAAGTAAAAATACTCAAACATTAACTAAAAATAATTAAATAGAAATGGGGCGTTACAATTTACCATGGTCTTTCGCAGGCAAAAGAAATGGCGATAGCTGATATTGTTTGTTACTCTAACTCTCAGCATTGTATTAATATCATCAAAGGCCCTTGTCATACCCCAATTTTTGACCTAAGACCCCATTATTTTTTTCAAGGACAAAATTTCAAAAATCACAAAAATAGGTTTTAATTTGTTTAATTTTATTGTTTTTCATCGTTATTAATTTCCCCCAAAAAAGAGGAAAATAAAAGAAGCATAAAATGAAATTTCATCAAGAATAGTCTATCAGAACATTCTCCAGAACGTTCTAGTCATACTACAAGTGAAACAAAGTGACATCATCATGTCCCCTCATGTTACCACCAGATCACAGCTGTTTTTTTACATCATGTGTGGTTGTCTCAAAAAGGAAAGGAACAACAAGAATGTTCTTAAGAACATTCTCCATATGACAAATTTTACAACTTGGACATTCTTGCTCTCCAAGCAACAAAAACACAAGCACATGGGCTGTTTCTAAGAAGGGGAAACACAACTGGTTTTTTCTACATCATGTGTGTTTGTCTCAAAAAGGAAATGAACAACAAGAATGTTCTTAAGAACATTCTCCATATGGCAAATTTTACAACTTGGACATTCTTGCTCTCCAAGCAACAAAAACACAAGCACATGGGCTGTTTCTAAGAAGGGGATCACAACTGTTTTTTTTGCAATCACGTGTGAACCTTTTCCCTTTGCAAGCTGGAAGTTCCAAAACGTTCTGCATGAACAAAATTCCCATTTTTTTTCTTGCACATCAAGCAACAAAAACACAAGCACATGGGCTGTTTTTGAGAAGGGAGACACAGCTGGTTTTCACGTGTTGTTGTCTCAAAAGGCTTAGAAAGAAGAGAATGTTCTTCAGAACATTCTGCACTTGTTAAACTTACATTTTTCCCATTCTTTGCACACCAAGCCACAAAAGCATAAGCACACGGGCTGTTTTGAAAGGAAAATACAGCTGGTTTTTGTCTGTAAAACTTGAAGACTTCAACCTCTATAAATACAATCACATAGCAAGGGGAAAAGGGGGAGCTTACACACAAAAAAATCCAAAAAAACTGCCCAAACACACAAACAAACTTCTCAACAAAACTCTTTCCTTTCTCATCATCATCAACAAAAATCAAACAAAAAACAACACATCATCTTCACCAAAACAAACAAAAATCAAACAAAACAACCCTTGTTTTTTTTCTTTCTTTCTCTTATCCTCCCTACAAAGGTATATCACCTCTCATTTTTCTTCTTTCCCCCTTCTTCTTTTCCTTTTCTCTTCTTCCCTTCGTGCTCTCTCTCTCTCTCTCTCTCTCTCTCTCTCTCTCTCTCTCTCTATATATATATATATATATATATATATATATTTTCTTTTATTTTACACTAAATACACACCTCAATCCAGAGTGCTCTGGTCCTAAAATTAACTGTTTATATTATATTTTTGTTTAATTTAATTATTCTCCAGAACAATCTGGTCCTTGTTAATTAAATTAATCTAGAGTGTTCTGGTCCTAAACTAACTGTTAATATTATATTTTTGTTTAATTTAATTACTCTCCAGAATAATCTGGTCCTAATTAATAATCAAATTAATCCAGAGTTCTCTTGTCCAATATTTATCAGTAATATTGTTCCACTTTTTATTTTATATTTCTCCAGAATATTCTGGTCCGTGTTAAAAAACTTCAAAATTCAGCTTAACATCATTTTTCTCATTCTGTTTATATAACCATTCTCTAGAATGTTCTGGTCCTATATATATATATATATATATATATATATATATATATATATATATATATATAATACTATTTATTTTGTTGAATTAACAATGAACCAAAAATCTTTTTTCACGTCATGCGCGTTTAATTTTTTCTCAAACGGATCACCAACGCTCAAATGCGAGTCCGTCCCTTTTTTTTAGCAAATATTTTTTCACGCCATGCGCATTTAGTTTTTTCTCAAACGGATCGCCATCGTTCAAATGCGAGTCCGTCCTTTTTTTTAAGCAAATATTTTTTTTTCACGCCATGCGCGTTTATTTTTTTCTCAATCAACACAAAAACAATTTCTTGCCCCAGAACTACATAGCTTTGATTTCTCCATCGCACCTGAAGATACGTAGGAGCAAGATGAAACTCTTGTCAAGCACAATAAAAAAAAACAACAAAAACATGCAAATAGTCAAAATCACAAAAATATTCTTTCATAATAAACCTTGATTTTCAATCAAGTGATCATTCTTTTATTTTCATTCTTACTCAAATTTCAAATCAATTCTAATTCTACCTCGAGTTTATTTTCTATCAATATAAAAAATACAAAGCAATTCTTATTTGCCACTTGGCTTTTTATTTTAAAATCTTTTTTCAAAACTAATAAAAAACACAAAACCAATCAAACGTCAATTTCTACCCCGAACTACGAGGTTTTTGATCCCTCACGGGTACGTAGGCAAAGGACCTTGTCTTTCCAAATCAATAAAAAATGTAAATAACAATGTTTCTTTTCTTTTAATCACCATTCTCAAATTCCTTCTTTTAAATAAAATTAAGCAAGTAATAGCACGAAAAAATTAATTAAAGTCGAAAGGTTCTCGTAGAGTACTACGAATATTTAGGGTGCTAATACCTTCCCTAAATATAACTAACCCCCGAACCCTAATCTCTTTTTAAATGGGTAATTTGAACTTTTTTCCCACTTTCCTTTAAAAAATTAAAAGTTCAAGTCGTGAATAAAAATAGTGAGTCAAAGCTAATCAAATAGTGATGATCTCCCGAAAAATGACGCGACACCCTCTAATGAAGTTTCATACTTATGCAGTGATGATCCAGGACATAAAGGAGCTCATTGATACTATCTGTCATAATTTAAGAGAAGGGAACCATTGTGCGGACTTTTTGGCCAAGCTTAGAGCTTCCTCAAATATTGGTTTATCCTTCCACGCTTCACCTCCCAAAGGCCTTCGAAGTCTTCTACGGATTGACGCGGTTGGAACTTTTTTTTCTCTAGAGTGTAGGTTGTTTGTTCTTTTGTTCTCTATTTTGTTTGTTTGTTTGATTAGCATTGTAACAAAAAAAATACAATACTTATCTTTTATTGTAATAAATATAAGCTAACAACCTTTTTTTTTTTATTGATTTGAAGAAGCGAAATTAGCTCATCTAAATTGATACCGGAGAGAATTGAGATCTTGAGAAAGAACAAACTCTGAGCTACCAAGCCAATACCACCTACAAGAAAGCAAGAGGATTCCGACCAAAAATTTCCGAGGAATCATTGTTGCTCGCTAAATTTAAGGTTTTCCGAGGAACTTTTTCCTCGGCATACACATGACTACAAGTTAAGGAGGGGTGCGCTTTTCCAAGTTAAATACCGAGGAAAATGTTCCTCGGAATACATGTTGTCATTATTAAATACTGCTCAAAACGTGTATGACCATTGTAATGAATTAAACAAGTCTTTGACAAAGCATGACAGTTAACTTGTAATAATTTTCTTTAGTAATTTTTACAGCAACCTTTTAATTATATTACCTATCTCCCTTTTCAAGAATTTCTACATTCTCTAAATGCTCATAACTTCTAAAAAAATACTGATATCTCTTCTAAACCTTCACAAGAACTTCTACATTCTCTAAAAATGATTTTCACTTAAATCTTCTGAAATTTAGCATCAAATCATTATTGGTAAGTTTTACAAATGTATTTTTATTTTTTGTATATTGTTGATTTAGTTTTTTTACTATAATCTCACTATCATTAATTAGTTATATAATTTTGATCATACTTATTTATAATCTCACAGTAAATTTCTTGTTGATGCTTAATTTTTTCTATTCACTGCTTATTTTTTATTTTTTTTATTTTTAATTATTCAAATGTAAGGTTAATTAGTAGTAAAAATGTTAATTTGTAAAAAGAATCTGTGTTGGTAAAAATATGTTAGTAAAAAGTTAAGTAGTTTTAAAATATTAGCTTCTTTAAAAAAAAATTATAAAAAATTAGTTAGTAAAAATGTTAGTTAGTAATAAAAACGTTAATTAATTATAGAAATTGTTAGTTGGTAAATAGGTAGTAATAAAAATGCTAGTTGGTAAAAATCTTAGTAACAAAAATCTTGGTTTATAAATTTTAGTATACATTCATGTGATATATAATATGTGTAATTCATGTAAATTGTAAATAACTAATTTGTTAGTTTTTTTTTTGTAGTTAGACGTGCATGTTGCGGTTGTTGTCGTTGTTGATTTTCTTGGATATTTTTTATCGGATTAGAACTTGTTCAGGTTAGTTTCTTAAATTAATTTAATATTATTACATATGTATTGTTAATTATACATTTATTTATATATAACTTTATTGATTGAATATGCATGGATATTGGTATAAAAAAATATAATATGCATAAATATTAGTTTTTGTTTTAAGAACTGCATAAATAATTTTTATTTTATTTTAAAGAATTTAACCAAATGTCAACAATGCAGAAGAGGGATCAATATTATTACTATCGAAGTTGGATGTGCGATAGAACATTTCCGGGGAGAACCAAACTTAAACCGCAATTTGAGGAAGGAATTCATGGATTTGTTGCTTTCGCCATGTCACAAAACATTTATGAGATGGAGGAAGGGATAAGATGTCCGTGTCTTAATTGTTCGTGTAGATTGATACAAAGTGGAGAAGATGTCATCAAACATTTAAAAAATGTTGGCTTTATAGATTCCTATTGGGTGTGGACTAATCATGGTGAACAAATGCCGCCTATTAATACTGGGTTTGATGTGAATACACGTGCTTCATGCAGTGGAACACATACAGAAAATGTTGAACAATTTGACATGATGGATGATATGATTGGTGAAGCTCTTGGAGTGAACATGCCTTATGATGAGCCTGTTGAAGAGGAGCTACCCCCGAATAAGAAAGCACAAAATTTTTACAACCTGTTGAAAAAGACATATTTGTAATCCTAACAATATATATTAACAACTTTGCTGCTAAAACCACTGTAATAGGCTTGTTTTTGCTGTTAGTGACAATTTCTATAGACAAGCTTTGTTAGTTGTTGGAGCAGCATTCTCTTTTTGCATGTATGGTTTTTTAGGGGCTTTCCGTGTTTGTCTCGGAACCTGGTGTAAGGCGAGCCTTGCACGTAGTTCACCTTAATAAAATATAGATGTTTAAAAAATAAATAAATAATTTTTGAAAATAAATTATTTTAAAATTAAATCATTTACTATTTTTTTTAATTAAAATGTAAACCGAGGAACTTTTTCGTCGGAGGGTTTTGGTTTTTTAAATTTTATAATATTTGACACTTTTTTTGAAATTCGAAATTTAAAAATTGGCGGTTTTTTGAAATTTGGAATTTTAAAATATTTGACGCTTTTTTAGAAATTTGAAATTAAAAAATTGACGCATTTTTGAAATTTAAAATTTTGAAACACAGGAAACTAATTATAACTTTTAATATTTTTTAAATATAATACATTCTGAGTACAAAGTTCCTCGAAAATGTTAGTCACTTCTATGTCCGGCACAATAGGGTCAGTTCTTTATTCCGAGGACATGGGTTACTCGAAAACAAAAGTTCCTCGATAATTAGATTGCAACCAACTATTTTTCAAAGAAATGAGTTCCTCGAAAATAGTTGATTTACCGAGGAGATATTAGCTATTTCTAAGGAGTTTTGTGCCTTGAAATTTCAATGCTTTCTTGTGACCATATAACAAAATAAAAGAGAAACACATATGTAGATTAACGTGTCATCTTGTTCTTATGTGGTGCCTATCGTGCCATATATCAACCATGAGTAATCAATCATGACGGGTAAATAAAAAGGGGACTTCTACTGTACTCACAAATTTGAGTGTACCGATACTTTTATTTTATAAAATTTATAAATTAACAATAATTTTTATGAAATAAAAAGCCATTTGTCAATATTTATATTTTAGAAAACATTATTTCATAAAAAAAAACATAATTTCATTGTTTATAAAGATCATATTAAAAAGTTTACATTTTGTTATAAAAAATAATCAATATTCATTATTATGAGTAATAAAAATTCTTAAAAATTCAATTTTATTTCGTCGAAGGTTTTGGTAAATTAAATTTAATTATTATAGTTGTCAATGATATAAAATAATAATTTTTCTTTAAAAAAACAACTCATTTATTATTGATTTAACTACTTGGCGTATCAATACACCCAAATTTATTCAGTGTACCATAGAATTTGCCAAATAAAAAATGACAAAATATTTCTTAATTACTATCGCGAAGATCGTGGATGAATAAAATATTCAATATCTACAACGTTCTCTTTTCTCTTTTTGGAAAAAATCTACTACTTACGTCTTTATATAAGTGTCAATTGTTACACACTATCGTAAAAGTATCCACTTATCCTCAAATGGCTACCCCTCTTAGGTTCTTCTTTCTCTTCACTGTCACTCTCATATTTGCTCAAATTTTCACGACCAATGGAGTGTTCTCCGAACAATCCAACATCATGTTACCAACAAATCAACAAAGCACTGAAAAATTAACTCATTTGCACTTTTTTTACCATGACATCTTAGAAGGTAAAAATCCAACGGTTGTACAAATTATTGATCCATCAAATACAGTTGGGTTTGGAGCAAGTTACATGATGGACAACCTCTTAACTGAAGGACAAGAGCTAACATCAAAACCTGTTGGTAGAGCTCAAGGGATGTTTGGTTTGGCATCTTTGCATGACCGTGGAATGGTTATGTTAATTAATCTTGCTTTCACTGAAGGTGATTTTGCTGGTAGTACTCTTAGTATGCTTGGAAGGAATCCTGTTCAAGACACTGTTAGAGAACTGCCTATTGTCGGCGGCACCGGCGTGTTTAGGTTTGCTAGGGGATATGCTACTGCTAAGAGTGTTTGGGAGATTTCAACATCTGAACATTTTATTGTTGAGTATGATGTCACTGTTTCTCATCCATAGGAACTCTTGCAAGTTCTTGTCGTTTGAATAAATAATTGTGTATCTCTTACATCCTAGAGGTTTGATTTCAGAACATTTTATGTACCTTTTTGGGTTTGATTTCGGATCTCCACACTTATTTTCTCCGTGTGTTTATTTGAGTTTGTGTTGGCCACTAGGCCAATACCAAAATAAAAACAAATTCAGTTTCCCTTCACATTTTGAGCAATGAAGCAGAAGTAGTTATCATGGATTTTCATAAATCGAAATTTCTAGATTGAAAAAACTCTTGTAATATGAAAGTAAGCATCCATACGTAATCTTGCTAATTATATTAAGTGTTAATATATGTTTACGCCTGTACTATTAGCGATTTTTGGTTTACCCCCTATAAAAAAAATTGTTTAGATTTCAACCTTGTAATTTGAAGATTTTTGGTTTTAGACCTTCCTGAATTTTGACTGTACAAAATCAATGATATGGCAAGGGGGTAAACCGAAATATCGATGATATGGCGGGGGGTAAACCGAAATTGTCTCAAATCACAAGGGACGAAAGTACCTTAAATTTTGTAATTTGATGCCATGAAGGTCCAAAATCAAAAAATCTTCAAATTACATGGTTGAAATCTAAACAATTTTTTTTTACAGGTGGGTAAACCAAAAATCGCTATTATTAGAGGGGTAAACATATATTAACCCTTATATTAATGATACAATATGCAAAATTCATGTTTCTTCAAAAAAAAATATGCAAAATTCAAATTGAAATGCTTGTTACATAACCGCTAGCAAATTTTTTCTCTTTTAAGATTTCTATTCCATTTTCTTCAAGGATAAGGTGGTTTTGCGTTAATTTTTGACTTGAAATCACACACATTTATCTTTTTTTAACTATTTCAATCTTAATAATTGATTTTCATATAGATTTAGACTTTTATCATTGTAATTTTGTCGTTTGAGTGTGGCGCTTTGTTGTTTATCGTCTTATACGACGTTGTTTAGTTTCTTGTCTTGTTGCAATATCTTTAAACGCAATGAAAAATGCTTGACGACAAAAAATTTTCTAGCAACATTACGTTTGTGAGATTTTGAATTTTTTTTTTTTTTTAAGGAAGTACAGAGATATCCTATCGCTTTGTTGTTTTGTTGAGATTTTGAAATTTTTTTGCTAGAAAACGTAATGGTAACGGAGAAGTATATGGTTTTGTGAGATTTTGTGAGAAGTAAATGGAAAGTGATAGAATATCTCTATACTTCCTTAGAAAAAAAAAATCTCTATACTTGATTAGTATCTTTATATTTGATGCAAACATTACGTATAATATTAGGTACATTACTAAATTATTTACGCAATGAGTCATGATTAAGATTAATTTCACGAGTTACCAACTTTGGAAAATCTCACAAAACTATATACTTCTCCATTACCATTACGTTTTCTAGCAACATACACATCATCAAGCATCACACATACTGATACCCTTCCTCAAATAAAAATGCATTATTGTACCGGAAAGTTTGTAAAATAGAAAGTGACAAACTATTTATAAACTGAACCGATCGAAACTTCCTTCCTGGCCACAAAAACCACATGCGATCGCTGTTTTGGAGTAACAACAACAATCAAGTGATTGCCTTAATCCTCCCAGCATGACTGTCGTTACCTAGTCATATAATGATCGCGCTCAATAGAATGTGAAGCTGCTTAAAAACGATCCTTGTACTGCAAAAACGATCCAGCGATAAATCTCTAAGCCTAGACTATCGAAACCGCAACCATCCCTACTTCCATGCCGCAAGCTCTCCCACTATCTGTCCTGACCTTGGTCATCTTGTCGCAACGCTTTTTGACGTCGCAGTCTCACATCAAACCAATCCCCCCCTTGTGGCACTCTATTTGGACCTCTTCCCCTTTAAAAAAAACCCACTTTCGATGAAAAAGAAGACCGACAGGTGCGGTTGCCCTAAGCGGCGCTAGGGCCGGAGCCTCTCTCTCTACCTCACTCTCCATTCTTTTTGTTTGCCCTGCTCACACTATCTTAATATAACTGATCTGAACTAATAATAATCAAACAGAACAGGCTTGGTTTATGTTTTTTAATTCATGATATGTAGTAGTAGCAGCTTAATTAATTATTTTTTTAGTGAAGTACTTTCCTAAGCAATTTGGTCACTAAAATAACACTACTAGTATATCTTAGTTTTCTTCTCAATTACTAACTACTAAATAGAGATTGGTTTTGCTCATAATGTACTAGTGGGGCTTGTGTCAAGTTTCGGGGTCTACAAAACCTTAGTTTGTTTGTTTGTGGGGTTCTCTGTCAACATACTAAATAATCATCCTTAAAAAGAAAAAAGTAATACTAAATACAACAAATTTTTAACTTTTGTCAATCAATATTTATTTGACACATTGAATAGTTTCCAGAAATGGGGAAATTTACAATTATGATGTATTATACTCCCTCCATCATCCCACGTTGAATGACTTGTTACAAAAATTTGTTCCAAGCTAAGTATATATTTTTAGTTTTAAAGAAATTTCAATTGTATGTCTTCCAACGTTATCTTTTAATGGTGATTACTCCAATACTGTTGGGACACAAATGGAGTTTTGGGATCATCAATAATGAATTTAGATTAATAATAATGCGAGTTTGACATCAAACTTTAACCCAAAACCTTAAGGAAATTAATTTATGAGTCCTCTCATTTAAAAGGTGTTCAACCTTCAATATCTTAAACAATATGAGTCCTCTCATTTATGACTCACACTTGTAACACAACAATCTCCTCTTCAAGTGTGAGTCCATTAATTCATTTATGCTCCCCAACAAGGAAAGCTCTTTCGGTTGCATACACTTGCACTTGCACATCCGTTGTCAAAGGCGTCAACATGACACGCCTCCTAAACACCTTACCAAGAAGACTTTCGACATAAGAAGTCGATCAAACACTTGTTGAACCTCGACTTTAATACCACTATTAGGTCAGAAAGGAAATCCGAAGATCATACACAACAGGAGAAGGACCACACAAGTGAGTTGCACATCACACTATAATAAAAAACATTAACGCAATGAGTTTATGGAATATCTCACTTATAAAAGATTGGCTAAATTACACTAGAGGTACTTTAAATTATCTTATCGTAAAAAGTTTGTCCTTTAACTTTTCTTCGTACCACTTGCGTCTTTTATGTTATTTAATTGTAACAAGTTAGTAATATAACTTTTTTTGGTACCACTGGCTAGTAACTTAAAGGACCTAAGTGGTACGAAAAAACTTAAATGGTATGATAATGGAGGCTAAGTTAATGAATCATCTAGTTTATTCTAGAAGGGGATTTGTTAAGCATATTCTATTAGTTTGTTTGATAGTATTGTTACTCTGTAGTTGATGTACTTTTCTTACCATATGTATGCATCAACCTATATAAGCATTTTATTGTCCCATTAGAAAGGAATGGAGAAAAATTATCCTCCTCTCTTTTAGCTTAGAACCTTAGTTTATCATAGTTTCTTATAATTTTGTTAGTGATAAGTTTTAGTTTCCTATCATTAAAGAAGCAACTTGTGTTGTACCAATAAAAAAACAACTTGTAACAAATAAATAACTTTAAAAGATCTAAATGGTACGAAAAAACCTAAAATCCCAACTTTCTACGATGAAATAATTTAAAACACCTTTTAGTTTATTCAAAAAATAATAATTAAAGGATCTTTTGGTGTTATTTAGCATAAAATATTCAATCTTCATTCTTCAAAGCAATATATGACTTTTAAATAACACTTACTACACAACAACATATATCTTTTAAAAATAATAATCTAATAAAAATATCATTGTCACACATTATACAATTTTTGTACTTTATGAAATGATGAAAAGTGACACTAGATTTACGAGGAAATAATTTTATTGAAGACATGACATGTGACATTATCTTTCAGACAGGTTAAAGATATCCAACTTTGTTTGTAGGGTAATGAAGTTGGCACCATACGTTATTTATCGAAAATTTTGAATAGAATGAAAAGTGTTGCCTCGTGTGCCATCACTCAAATAAACAATCATATTTTCTCTGTAAATATGGTCCTCGAGAATCATTTTTTCTATAAAATAATTAACACAGATATTAACCAAAAAAAAAATAAAAAATCAACACATATTATTTCCAAAAAAGGAAAAACCCTATAAAATATTGCATAATCTTCATTACAAGAAATAGAACATGGCAGTGTTATGGTGAATAACTTCTTGTGAATAAACTTAATCAATGTGCTTTGGATCTCTCTAAGTAGAGCAAGAATGTAAATCAAAATACAAGGAAAGAAATTTGCAAGACTCAATGCAAGCTTGAAGCTATTTGTATTCATGTGGATGTTTCTAACGTGAGTCATTTAAATATGCTACGTCATAGATAGGATAAATTGTTGATTAAAGATGATGTCTTTTGGAAAGAGAGTAAAAACGTTTTGGTATATAGATGGGGACCTTAATACGAAATTTTCCATGCGGTAGCCACTACAAGGAGAAAATTGAATAAAATTAAGCATTTAAAGGATGTAAATGGCTTTGAATGTTGGTCGGTAGATGGTCTGAAGCATATTGCACGGGACTATTTCTTGCAGTTAGTTCAAAAATCAAATGGCTCCCGTGCCAATGTTATTAATTTGGTTCCTGCCTCTATCACCGGGGAAGATAATGCTATATCAATTGCTTCCTTTACTATATAATAGTTCAAACATGCAGTTTTTTTTATGCAAGCAGATAAATGCCCAAAGTCGGGTGGATTTAATCTGAGGTTTTACCAATATTTTTGGGATACTTGTGGTCATGAAGTATATCAAGCAGGGTGAAATAGTTATGAAACGGTGTTTTCCCGCCTCATGTCAATTATACTAATATTGCACTTATCCCTAAAGGTGATACTCAGGTATCCATGAAGGATCAGCGACCTACTACACTTTGTAATGTTGTGTATATAATTGTAGCCAAGGTGCTTTTTAATAGACTCAAATAGTGCTTGATCAGTGTATTTCTATTAGTCAATCATCTTTCGTCGTAGGTAGATATATCCTCGATAATGCAATGGTGGCTATTGAGATCATTCATTTTATGAAGGCAAAAGCCAACGGGAAAAGTGGAGAGGTTGCACTTAAGTTGGATATTAGGAAAACATACGATCGACTGGACTGGGAATATTTACTTGATATTATGGTTCAAATGGGTTTTTCCACTCGTTGGGTTAATTAGTTGGATCATGCTTTGTGTTTAGACTGTCGATTGATCGATCTTCATTGATGGAGCATCTGTAGGCCCTATTGTGCCAGAACGCGGTCTTCGCCAGGGTGATCCCATTTTACCATATCTTTCATTATTTGTGTTGAAGGTCATTCCTCCCTAAGGACCACACAAAAGGAGAAGGACCACACAAGTGAGTTGCACATCACACTATAATAAAAAACGTTAAGGCAATGAGTTTATGGAATATCTCACTTATAAAATATTGGCTAAATTACACAAGAGGTACTTTAAATTATCTTATTGTAACAAGTTTATCCTTTAACTTTTCTTCGTTCCACTTGCGTCTTTTATGTTATTTAATTGCAACAAGTTAGTAATATAACTTTTTTTGGTACCACTGGCTAGTAACTTAAAGGACCTAAGTAGTACAAAAAAACTTAAATGATATGATAATAAAGGCTAAGATAATGAATCTTCTAGTTTATTCTAGAAGTGGATTTGTTAAGCATATTGTATTAGTTTGTTTGATGGTATTGTTACTGTGTCGTTGATGTATTTTTCTTACCATGTGTATGCATAAACCTATATAAGCATTTTCTTGTCTCGTTAGAAAGGAATGAAGAAAAATTATCCTCCTCTCTTTTAGCTTAGAACCTTAGTTTATCATAGTTTCTTATAATTTTGTTAGTGATAAGTTTTAGTTTCTTATCATTAAAGAAGCAACTTGTGTTGTACCAATAAAAAAACAACTTGTAACAAATAAATAACTTTAAAAGATCTAAATGGTACGAAAAAACCTAAAATCCCAACTTTCTATGATGAAATAATTTAAAACACCTTTTAGTTTATTCAAAAAATAATAATTAAAGGATCTTTTGGTGTTATTTAGCATAAAATATTCAATCTTCATTGTTCGAAGCAATCTATGACTTTTAAATAACACTTACTACACAACAACATATTTCTTTTAAAATTAATAATTTAGTAAATATATCATTGTCTCAGGAAATAATCATATTGACGACATGGCATGTGACAATATCTTAGACCACTCTATTTCAGAGAGGTTAAAGTTATCCAACTTTGTTTGTAGGGTAATGAGGTTGGCACCATACGTTATTTATCGAAAATTTTGAATAGAATGAAAAGTGTTGCCTCGTGTGCCATCACTCAAATAAACAATCATATTTTCTCTGTAAATATGCTCCTCGAGAATCATTTTTGCTATAAAATAATTTACACAAATATTCACCTAAAAAAGTAAAAAAAAATCAACGCATATTATTTCCAAAAGAGGAAAAACCCTATAAAACACTGCATAATCTTCATTACAAGAAATAGAACATGGCAGGGTTATGCTTAATCAATGTGCTTTGGATTCCTCTAAGTAGAACAAGAATGTAAATCTAAATACAAGGAAAGAAATTTGCAAGACTCAACGCAAGCTTGAAGCTATTCGTATGCATGTGGATGCTTCTAATGTAAGTCATTTTAATATGCTACGTCATAGACAAGATAAATTGTTGATTAAAGATGATGTCTTTTGGAAAGAGAGTAAAAACGTTTTGGTATATAGATGGGGACCTTAATACGAAATTTTCCATGCGGTAGCCACTACAAGGAGAAAATTGAATAAAATTAAGCATTTAAAGGATGTAAATGGCTTTGAATGTTGGTCGGTAGATGGTCTAAAGCATATTGCACGTGACTATTTCTTTAGTTAGTTCAAAAATCAAATGGCTCCCGTGCCAATGTTATTAATTTGGTTCCTGCCTCTATCACCGGGGAAGATATTGCTACATCAATTGCTTCCTTTACTATATAATAGTTCAAACATGCAGCTTTTTTTATGCAAGCAGATAAATGCCTAGAGTCGGGTGGATTTAATCCGGGGTTTTACCAACATTTTTGGGATACTTGTGGTCATGAAGTATATAAAGCAGGGTGAAATAGTTAGCAAACGGTGTTTTCCCGCCTCATGTCAATTATACTAATATTACACTTATCCCTAAAGGTGATACTCAGGTATCCATGAAGGATCGGCAGCCTACTACACTTTGTAATGTTGTGTATATAATTGTAGCCAAGGTGCTTTTTAATAGACTCAAATAGGTGCTTGATCAGTGTATTTCTATTAGTCAATCATATTTCGTCGTAGGTAGATATATCCTCGATAATGCAATGGTGGCTATTGAGATCATTCATTTTATGAAGGCAAAGCTAAAGGGAAAAGTGGTGAGGTTGCACTTAAGTTGGATATTAGCAAAACATATGATCGACTGGACTGGGAATATTTACTTGATATTATGGTTCAAATGGGTTTTTCCTCTCGTTGGGTTAGTTGGATCATGCTTTGTGTTGAGACAGTTGATTGATCGATCTTCATTAATGGAGCATCTGTAGGCCCTATTGTGCCAGAACACGGTCTTTGCCAGGGTGATCCCCTTTTACCATATCTTTCATTATTTGTGTTGAAGGTCTTTCCTCCCTAATTCGTGAAGCTAAAACGATGTAATGAGACAAGCGGTACCATGATATGCACATGTGCATAAATTATTTCTCATATTCTCTTTGTCAGTGATTCGTTTTGTGTGGGCTAAACCTGAATGGCTGACTCCACTCCTTGATGTGCACTTGAGGGAGGCTTTAGGTTTATTATCATCACTTCATTGGGTGCGTGACCCGGGGTTGGTGCGTGACATGCGGTTGGGTATTGTGAATTTTGAGCTTGATTCCAAAATTGTGGTGGATAGTATCTATGGTGGTAAGTGTGACGTTTCTAATTATAGTACAATGATCAATGATTGTAGATTCATGTTAGCTTTTGATTTAGTAATCTCTCAGGTTATGTTTATTAGGAGACAAGTTAACGAAGTCGCTCATAGTTTCATTAAAGTGGCTTTGTGACATGCTAGTTTCCATATTTATATCCTATAAATTTCTTCTTGTAAAAAAATATATGAACTTTTTTGAGGAAGATAAAAAAGTACATACGCCTATATAACATTGTTCTCTCTTTGAATTTCAACATAAACAAAATTTATTCTGAGGAAGGAAAAAAAATTATCTTAGAACAATGACTCTTTCACATAGTTTCATCTTTCTCTTCTCCCTCACACTCATTTCCACTCAACTAACAACCACAAATGGAGATTTCTCAAAACAATCCAACATCATATTACCCCTCAAACAACAAACTATAGAGAAGTTAACACATATCCATTTCTACTACCATGACATTAGAGGAAACAAAAACCCCACCATGTTACAAATCATTGACACACCACAAAATGTAGCTAATGGATTTGGTTCAACTTTTATGATGGATGATGCAATGACTGAAGGACCAGAGTTAAGTTCAAAACACATTGGAAGAGCTCAAGGGATGTTTGGTCTTTGTTCACTTCATGATATTGCAGAGTGTATGTTGATAAATATGGTTTTTAATGAAGGGAAATATGCTGGAAGCACTCTTAGTATGTTGGGAAGGAATCCTATTACCAAACAAAATAGAGAAACCTCTATTGTTGGTGGAACTGGTATTTTCAGATTTGCTAGAGGGTATGCTATTGCAAATAGTGTTAACTCTATTTCTACCCCTGAACATTATGTTGTTGAGTATAATATTACTGTTTCTCATCCCTAAAAGTCTTTTTTTCAAAAAGAGTTAGAGATGGTGTGTTCATAAAGCTTCAGCTACTTTGTTTTTTTCTTTCTTTCTTTTTTGAGTGAGCACTTTGGGTTTTATGTTTGCTGCATGTGTTTATTTCTTATCTATTTTAATTAATATATACTATTGAGATTTGTGTTGTTCACTGTCTGAATAATTATATGAATAAAAATCGAGTCAAGAATGAGTGAAATTGATAACTTTTAATAGTAAGAAAAAGGACCAAAAAAAAGGTGGAATCTCAAACTTGAGGCATATAAAAGAACAACCTGTTAACATCTAAAGGGCACCTGAAATTTTTAGTGAGTTCGCATGTTTCATTTCAAAAGTTCCAAATCACGACTGGCTGTGATAGCAAAAACTAAAAAGTACTTAAAAAATGAATGATAAGAAGACAAAATGAATTGGACAAAAGTTACAAAAATTAAAGAAACGAAAATGGCAACAAATATTATGAATAGTTAAGCATGAGCAAAATGTTCTCTATTTCTTATACCACAATCTAGTCAATTAAGCCTAAATTTTTGGTTTTTTGAAATGGACAAAATTAGTTCTTAACTATACTAGGTTAGTACTATTTTTTCCATTATCTCGGTTTGAATCCTATTGTTCAATTCTTTTATCTTAACTCAAATCAGTTGACCTAGCCATTCTCCAATCTCCATATTAGGTTTAAGTTAATCTGTTTTTGCCGTATAAAATGATGTATATTAGCATGATTGATACTATGTATTTTTCAATACATAAGCCATATGTCTACTCTAATTCTAATATCTAACTATAAACGTTGATTACTTACGGAAAACCATTTTCATCCTATCTTAAATATTTTGAACTGACACCCACCCTGCCAAGGAGACAAGACATTTGCTTTCTCATTAGCAGCAAGACTACAACCCATCAAAATCTCAACTTTCACCCAAGGATACAATTTTAACTTCAAACATTTACAAATAGTGCTTAAAAATGTTAGATATTTCACTAGTAGAAAAAACAAAATTAGCGATGGAAATTATTGACGAAAAAAATGAAACCCCACACAGATGTCCTCGTAGCAAAATTTAGTGTACGAATTAGAGAGAGATTTCACGTTTCTCTTCAATAAATTTCTCTTGCTAATTTTTGTTTTCTTTAGCGGTGTTTCTTAGAGACCTCAAATGTGTATACACCGTGAGAGCGATAGAGATACAAGAGAATGAGAGAGATGGAGAGAAAATGAAGTCTCGACACTACATGAAAAATGGGTTTTAGCTTCGGTCGAAAATAGGATGCTAAAAGGCAAAAAAAATAACAACCCTAATATCTTTTTTGTGTCAAAATTGCGTCGAAAAAATCAACAACAATTATCACTTTGGATCTAATTAACACTAGCATCCTCCAAACGCTAAAATAACATTTACAACAGTAGATGCTAAAACTGAATATATGTGTTTAATATCAATTATGAGCTTTCATATCCTAGATTGTCTACATTTCAATGTCATTTTGTGCATTGATGCTCCTTTACAAGTGATTCAACTTCAACTACTTTCTTGAACAACTAATATTATTAAAAACAAACCCAGACCACTAAGATGAGCAGCACGACAGAGAGAGTCAAACCCACAGCAAGAAAACTGATGGAATTCCCAAACACACATCACACAAAATCACATGACTAAGAAACATAAACACAATATTGTGTGGGCAAAATAGGTTAAAAAAACACCAGACAGAGAAAGCAGAAAACAAATCTGGTGGAGAATAAGGGTAGAAAGGAAGATGAGGATGCAAGGAGACTAGATCCAGTGAAGGCAAATCGCAGGGAGCGGAGGAGAGCGAAACACAACGGTAGAAAGGAAGATGATGATGATGATCAGATGACCTATTTTTTCAAACACTTGTTTATGAAATTTCAATTGGATAGAAAGGAAGATGATCATGAGACCATATGCAATGGTTTTTTTCATTCTATATCTTTCAACACCCACTTTCTTAATTCCCAACACTCCAAGTCAATTTTCTCCCTCTTAATTCAACACCCATTTAATTTTACCCGTTTTTTCATTCAACACCCTACCCCACCACTTTTTATTTATTTCTTATTCTTATTGAATTTTTGTTTTTACAATTACGTAAAATTATAATTATCAATTATAATTAAATTTAAATAATACAATTAACAATTTATTTTTTAGTTTTTTTGGAAAAACAATTTTGTAAAATAATTTTTTTTATTTTTTTAACTTAAAATGCAATACAACAAACTAAGCACACGACACACAAGAAAAACTAATAATAAGATTAAGAGAGTGAAAAACTTTTTGTTTCTGTGTCCAAATCAAATTATCCAAGTCTCTATTTATAGAGGAAAAAAAATCACAAATTTTGGTAAAAAAAAGAAATAAAAATAAAATTATTTGTAATGAAATAATTGAGTCCAAATTATTAAGAAAATAAAAATCCAAGCAGCCAATCGTGTTGCACCATGTGTCACAGCGGATCAGCTTTCAACTTGTTGAATCCTTTCAACACCCTCTTTCATCCACATCATCTTCAATAACCTTCCTCCAATGATTCAACAAGTTGAATGACACATTCAATAGGCCATTGCACTTGGTCTAATAACAAACCAAAGCAACTAATCAATAGTAAATTAATATAAAAAAATTTGATGTTATTTTTTATTTTTTCTAGAGATATAACATTGCTCTTAAATTAAACTGTAGTAGTCAATTAGTCATGCTTGTACGGGTTTTAAATACGGGAACGTTACCGCGATTAGTCAAATGTCTTCATCTGTAAAGTACTTGTACAGGTTTTAAATACGGGAACGTTACCGCGATATCGGCCGTTACAAAACGGTAAAGGCAACATCGTTACTGTTATTTGCCGTTTTACAGCTGAGAAGAAAAATCACACTGAAATGCCGTTAAGTAACAACGTTACAGCCGCACAACACCGTTACAGGCATGAAACCCGCCGCTATAGCCGCGAAACCCGCCGTTACAACTGCGAAACATAGTTAAGGACACAAAAACTTCATTTGTTTCTTCTCTTCAACCTCATTATTCAATTTTCATTGCTTCATCTTCAATCTTCATTGTCTCCTCTAAGTAATTTCACTCTCACTCTTAATTTGGGTGTTATGTTTTGTAACAGAGATGAGATAAGATTTTAGAGTGGAAAAATGAGACTTTAAGTTGAGTTGATTGTGTCTATGTGGAATTTGTGTATGTGATATTGGACAGGAATTTTATAAAGCCTGGGCAAAAAATTTATCGCAAAACGTTACTTCTTTCCTGCAAATAATTTCACATTTCCTACAGATAATTTCACATTTTCTGCGGATAATTTCACATTTCCTGCGAATATATCTTTCCTGCGGATCCTAAAATCTCAGTATTACCTCACATGAGAACCTAAATCATTGGCAAAATCTGCAAGAAATGTGTTTCCTGCGGAATTTGCCCAAAAATCTGCAGGTAAATCCGCAGGAAAAACTAAAAATTCTAGTAATGACTGGGCTTTTTACAAAGAAAGTTGGAGCTGAGCCTGGGCTAGTGCCCAGGCTAGCTGGGGGGTGGCTCCGCCCCTGATTTTGTGTCAATATGTGGTTGCTTGCTTCTGTTTTGTGAGAAAGAAGAAGAACCTAGAAAGAAGAAGGTGAGGTGAGAGGAATTGGGTGTAGTTGGGTTATTGTAAATTTTGATTATATTTCAAAAGTTTTAAATATTGTGTTCCATATTTTAATTAAGAAATATAAAAAAATATTTTAATAGAAAATTATTATCATATTTTTATTAACTATATTATTTGACTTGGTTTTGTAACATATTATTAACTCCATATTTTGTAACCGCCTTTCTATTGATATCTCTTGAACATGGTTATTATTAAGGCTTATTTTTCTTGGTTTTACAAAAGTACCATGTTTGGTTGAACATACACGTATAGGAAGAAAAATGATGCACCTTTTCATCTGCTTTTCCTCAATGTTATAAACAAAACCATTTTTGTACATTATAAAACTATAAATAATATTTTACTCTTTTTCCAATATCATTGAGTTTTTGGGTTACTTCATTCCAGTGTTTTAACAGATTCGAGTTGTTCTGTCGCCTCTGATATGATTCATATCAGTGAAGAACATGTTGTATCCTGGGAGGATATGCGCTTATGAGGCGGATAAATCCTTAAGGACAGTGGCTTTGTCACGCCTCATGTTATTTAACTGTTTACTATCATGTTGCTCATCGCTATCATCGCCGTTCATGGCACCATTACCGAGTTCAAAACACCGCAATTCAAGAAAGATAAGTTTACTTGTTATCCCTCTTGTGTATTCTCTTTAATATTTAATTGATGTTTATATTTATATGATGATTATTATTTATAGAGATAATTTTATGCCTAATTTTACAACAATGGGTTAGGTGAGGGAATCCCAAACTAATGAATGTCACTAACTTATTGACTTTTAATAAGATTTGTGGTTTTATGCAACATTGTGATTAATTCACACCGCGACTACTGTAATATGTAACGTAATATCCGCAACAACTTGAAACCGTGAAAACCTTAACGCGACAGCGACCGCAAAGAAGAATAATGTAGTATGACAATTATAATCAGAGTATGCTTTACTTGTTATAATATAAGAGTTAACTATCTTTTAATATGCTATCGCTGAAACTGAACCGATGACTAATAATGACGTGGTGGTAAGAGATTTCCAGTTTGTATGTCCAAAACTACAATATGTTCGCCTAGATCTAAATAATATTTTTTATTACAGGAATCTTTGGAGTTTGGTGATTCATGCAACAATACTAACATTGAAAACACTCCAACTAGGAAAAGCGGTCAACTGCCAGTGTAGATTCCGATGATGTTGTTGCAGACTGCAGTTGAAGTTGGAGATACATCTGCCACTAAACCATATAAGTTCATTCATGTGAAAGTTGAGCCTAAAGAGTGAAATTTTAGTTTGAGTGAATATGTGAAGCACTCACTATTTATTTATTTTTTATTTGGTTCAGACTTTTGATTTGGTTTTTAATGTTAAGCTTTTGTTCGTTGTTCTGCTTTATCTTTTTTATGTTGTTGTAAGACTTATGCCAATTTTTGGCAAAGTATTTGAATAATTTTCTTATTTAAGTTGATAAAATCATGGTCTACACTTGATTGTTTTTAGTTGATTTTTACTAAGCTGAATTGTCACTAATATTTCACAGTAAAGATTTATTTAAATAGGTATGTCATTTATTTATCTTAAAAAACCAACAACAGTTCCGGTAAAATAGTCATATAAAAACGTACATAATATGCATCCATTGTTTAAACGATAAAGACAGTAAAGATACTAATGTGACGTCAAATGTGGTCTACAAAGAAATATTTCGTAATTTATCATAAATAATGTTGTTTTTACTATTTTCCAAAAATATGAATGTTATCTTGATATGATTAATGTAGATCCATATTTTTTTTAAGTGTGTGGATTCATTTTAATGATACGAAGAATGTGATTACTATCTTTTACTTTGGTATAATTATTATTTTTACTAATATTATGGACATGCAAAATGGTATCTCTTAAGTCAGTAGACCCGTGCGGAGCACGGGTGATGGTCTAGTAGTTATAAATTCAAACAATACAAGTAGTTAATAAGTGGATATGGTTTGGTTGGCCAAAACATCCGACCATACAACCCCTAAAATTTATTATAAAAACTACTTAAAATCAACTCTTAGTACATACATCTAACTTAAATAATTAATATTTTTTTTTTTTTGGTCAAGTAGCTTATTGGCTAGAGAAATTCACTTTAAAGGTAAATAAGTGGGGTGTCCGAAGTTCGAACTCTGACCCCTACATATAATATGCATTATCCTTTACCAAATAAGCTAAGCTCACGAGGACAAATAATTAATAATCTAATATCATCAAGAGAATACCCAAATCTCTTAATTTATTTATTTATTGTTTTACATTTACTAGTATGCTTGTCTGCCAAAATGGCTGGTCAACCCTTGAACACGTTTTTACTTTGCTAAGTATGTCGTTATCTTATCCCTACCATCTAAAATAAAATCGGATTGTTTATATTACAATGCCTCACTCGCGAAGATCGTGGATGAATAAAATATTCAATATATACAACGTTCTCTTTTGTCATTTTGGAAAAAAAGATCTACTACTTACGTCTTTATATATAAGTGTCAATTGTTACATACTACCGTAAAGTTATATCCACTTATCCTCAAATGGCTACCTCTCTTAGGTTCTTCTTTCTCTTAACTCTCACTCTCACATTTGCTCAATTTTTCACTACCAATGGATTGTTCTCCGAACAATCCAACATAATGTTACCAACAAATAAACAAAGCACTGAAAAATTAACCCATTTGCACTTTTTTTACCATGACATCTTAGAAGGTAAAAATCCAACGGTTGTACAAATTATAGATCCATCAACTAGTTCACCAAGTGGATTTGGAACAACATTCATGATGGACAACCTCTTAACTGAGGAACAAGAGCTAACCTCAAAACCTGTTGGTAGAGCTCAAGGGATGTTTGGTTTGGCATCTTTGCATGACCGTGGAATGGTTATGTTAATTAATCTTGCTTTCACTGAAGGTGATTTTGCTGGTAGTACTCTTAGTATGCTTGGAAGGAATCCTGTTCAAGACACCGTAAGAGAACTACCTATTGTTGGTGGCACGGGAGTTTTTAGGTTTGCTAGAGGATATGCTATTGCTAAGAGTCTTTGGGATATTTCAACATCTGAACATTTTGTTGTTGAGTACGATGTCACTGTTTCTCATCCATAGAAATCTTCTTGCAAGTTCTTGTTTTTGGATTGTTATTACTATGGTGTCCATAGACTTTATGAGTTTATGGCATAAATAATTGTGTATCTCTTCGCATTTTGAACAATGAAGTAGTTGTTATGAATTTTCATAAATCAAAATTTCTAGATTGAAAAATCTTATGAAAATGTGAAATTAAGTATCCATGTAGGTACTCTAGCTATTTTATATTGAATGACACATTATATTAAATTCAAAGGTTAAATAATTTTTCCATCCTTATAAATATAGCGAATTTTGATTTTAGATAATAGGCTTGGTTCTAACTTTAAAATGACATAGAGCGTAATTTTAATTTTTATCCTTAAGTTTGCGTTATATGTAATTTTGATCTATTTGGAATTTATAATGCTTTTCATCAGTGATAATGTGCCTTGATAAAAAAAAAATTTATTATTTATTTATTTTGTTTGACAAATAAAAAATATTATTCATTCATTCAAATTAATAAAATATATTAAATATAACTACATATTCAATATCACTAAAAATATAAAGGATGAATATGTGAACAAACTCTAAATATTATATTTCTCAATTAAGTACATCTATCCCTTATCTTTTTCCTAAAATACTAAAATTCTCTTAATCCATTAGAGAGTTCAATTGCTTTAAAGATTTTTCACCTAAAATTTTAGACCCGAAGGCGGAGGAAGAGGGAACCCTGTTGCCAGATGATTTGGAAGCTAGGTTTTAAAGGTTTTCATGATCCGTGGACGCTTTTGAGAGTGAGAGCTTCCAAAATTTTCCAACAGTCTAGGACGAAGTGGCTCCGTGGAGGTGATGCCAATTATGGGTACTTTCATTCCAATATTAAGATGAGGAGGTGGAGGAACTCTATTTTGGCTATCAAGGTGGGGAACAGGGTTAAGTGTGTTTCGGAGGTCCGTGCGGAGATTGTGTCCTATATTAGGGAGCATTTCTCTAAGTCTGTCTTGGATCGTCATACCCTTGATGGGGTGCTTTTACTGAGTATCTTTGACGTTGAAGCCAGTGACTTGATTGTCCCCTTTGGTGATGACGAGATCAGAAAGGTGGTGATTGAGTCTGATGGGACCAAAAGTCTGGGGCCTGATGGATTCAATTTCGCCTTCTATAAAATATTTTGGGAGTTGTTGAAAGGTGAAGTGGGTATCATGTTCCAACAATTCTTTCATTCCACTACTCTCCCACAGTGTTTTTCTCGTACTTCATTACTCTTATTCCTAAGGTCCCGTCGCCCACCAGTGTTAGAGATTTTCTCCCCATCTCCATCCTTGGGTCCCTCAATAAGTCGGTGGCCAAGGTTTTGGCGGATAGGTTAGCACCTGTCATAAATAACCTTATCGCTTCCAACCAATTTGCTTTCATTAAAGGTCGTTAACTTGTTGACGGCGTTGTGGCGGTGAATGAGGTGATCGATCTTGCGAGGAAATCTAAAAAGGTGTGCCTCATCTTTGAGGTGGATTTTAAAAGGCCTATGATTTTGTCACTTGGAGCTTTCTTTAAGGTGGTGTAGGTGGATTCGTGCAGGTGTCTTTTGTGGTAGGCTCTCTCTCCTTGTGAATGGGTGCCCGACCGAGGAGGTTGACATTCAGAGAGGGCATAAACAAGGGGATCCTCTGGATCCTTTCCTTTTCCTTTTATTGGTTGAGGGCTTGAGTGGCTTGGTTAGGTCTGCCGAATCTAGGAATTTGTATCATGGTTTTAAGGTGGCCAACTCGGGTCTTTGGATCTCCCATCTTCAATATCCCGACGATACCTTATTCGTGGAGGAAACTTCGATGAGAAACCTTTGGGCTTTTAAAACCATTCTTCGCTATTTTGAGCTTCCCCCCGAGCTTAAGGTCAACTTCTCGAAGAGCTATGTCATGGGGGTTAATGTGGGGGCGGAATTTCTTATTCTTGTTGAGCGTTACCTTCACTGCCGGGTGGGGTCTGTTCCCTTCACTTACCTTGGGTTACACTTTGGTGTCAATCCCCGCCTTGAGAAATCTTGGCAACCTCTTGGGGCAATAAGTATGTTAGCATTTCGTGGTAGGGTGGTACTCTTCAACTATGTCCTTTGTAACGCCCTAGTTGTTATTTTACTATTTTTGGTTGGTTTAATATGTTTTATGTATTTTATATAATTTATGTTGATTTATGTGAATTATTGATGTTTGCTATTTTGTTATATTTTATTATATGAGAATTAGTAATGATTTTATTATTTAAGTGAAAATATTAGAAATAATGTTTATTTAGATTAAAGGGATTTATTTAGAATAATTAGAATTAAGGAGGGGGGGTTACACTTTAATTAGGAGATTAAGTGAGGAGTTAAGAAAAAGAAAGGTTTTGGGGTTTTGTGGAAAAGGATAGAAAGAGTCAGTAAGGAAAGAAAACAAGAGTACGTATCAGTAAAACAAAAAGAAACAGACTTTTGGGAAGAGAGAAGAGTAGAGCCAAGAACCAAAGGGAGATTGCTAGGGTTGCTGTAGCTTTTGTTTAATCCATCTAATCAGGTAAGGGTGGGTTTATGATTCAATTGTTAATATATATGTATATGATTTCATGAATTTGGATTGAAAATTGGTAGTTTTGAAACTAGGTTTATGAACATGACGAATTGCTCATTTCTTGAATGAATTGTGTTGTTATGATGTGTTCTGTTGCTTTGTTGTGCCTTAAACCCATAAACATTGTTTCTAAACCATTTTGGGTGATTGGGGAATCAAAAATGGGATTTTTGGATGATATAGGGTTAGAAAATCGTAGGTTAGAATTCTGCCCAGATGAGCACTCGCTCAAGCGAAATACCCTTCGCTCAAGCGAGCAACACTTTGCCACGCCCAGTTTGGATTTTTTAGCCGCTCGCTTAAGCGAGCCACGAGCGAACCAGGAGCGAGTGAAATGCTAACCTTCGTCATTTGCGTCGCTTAAGCGAATTCCCGTCGCTTAAGCGAGAGACGCCAGTTTTTGCCCAGAATTTGGAAAATGGCCTGTTCGCTTAAGCGAACCAGAAGCGAGCCAGAAGCGAGGAAAAACCAAACTTTCGTCATTTGACTCGCTCAAGCGAGAAGTTGCTCGCTTAAGCGAGCTGGGTCCTGTGCGACCCAAAATGTGATTTTTCTAAGGTGTTCCAAACCCAAACCTAAGCTTTCTAAGATGTTTATTAGATTTATTAAGAATTGTTTAGATGGTAAAAACTATATTATGAAGATGATTATGACGGGTTTATGTATGTTTATGTGCAAATAATTATACTTTGCTAAACTTGAGTTGCCTTGTTGATGTTGAATGGTCTTGTCCAGTTGGGGAGGGTATCCTAAGTTGTTGTTGTTGTTGGTTGCATGCTGATATGCTCCATTAAGATGTTGGGTTGTATGCAGATATACACCATAGAGTCATTCATACTCATTGCATTTGTTGGGGGCTTATTGCCCTGGAATGTTTATCATTCACTGTTGGGGGCTTATTGCCCTAGAACGCTTTATCGTTCACCTGTTGGGGGCTTATTGCCCTGGGATGCTTTAACCATCCAATTTGTTGGGGGCTTATTGCCCTGGAATGCTTAGCATTCAACGCGCGTAGTTGGTACCACATGCATAATGCATTAGATGTTGATGGAGTCTTGCATTAGTTGTAGGTGTGAGTTGTCCTTTTGGGATTGTTGTTGGTGAGATGTCGCCACAAGTGTTGTTGTTGTTGTTGCTGATATTAATCAAAGATGAATTTAGAATTATAATGTCGAGATGATAATGTTGCTGCTGATTGTTATTATTTGTTGTTGTTTTCAATTTATTTTGATGATTCGTATATCTATATATTACTTTTGATTTGTGAACTCACCCCTTCTGCTGGAATTGCCGCCTTGTGGGCAAGTGCAGGTAGTGAAGGCTTGTAGGTTGATGGCTCTTGTGTCTAGGGCTCTGATGCGTAACGGGATGGGAATATTTCATGTTTAATTCTTCATTCCTTATGTATCACTTGTTGAACTATGTTGTTGATTTCATTATTGGAGAATATTGTTATGTTGAGGCCTTTGTGCCAGGGATTGATGTAGATGACTTGAGATATTTCTAAAATAAATATTCCGCTGCAGAATTTTAATATAATGGAATTTGTTGATGTTTTTAAATAGTTTTATATTCTATTTAAATAATTTTGAAAAGTAGATGTAATATTCCGTTGTTTGTTGAACTCTGATGATTGTTGCATATTATTATGTCATATTGGGAAACGGGGTGTTACATCCTTAATGTCTTTCATATCTTTTATCTGTCTTTTATGAAGATACCTATCACGATCTAGAAGAAGACCGTTCATCTTCAGAGGGAATTTCTCTAGGGTGCCGTTAAGCGGAGTAAGTCCATCCCTTGGGTGTCCTGGTCGGTGGTTTGTAAGACGAAGCGTAGGGGGCTCTAGGTGTGACGGATCTTCGTCAGGGTAACCTGGCTCTTTTGGCCAAATGGCGGTGGCGGTTGTTGCAAGGTGAAGGTGTCTGTCATGCCTCCCCCACCTTGGTGGGAGGCCCTCTTGATGACATGCTGTCATTACGTAATTTTTATGTAAATACTATCACATTTTGGAGTTCATAAAGAAACTTAAGCAGCAAGAAAGCAAGAAAAACTGAAGAAAATCAAAGACTAAAATCGTGTCACGATTTCTCAGGAAGAATGCAGTGTTTTAAAGTTAAGGAAAACGTGACACGATTTGGTGAAACCTTAATTCAGTATCTTGTTACACAAGGCAAATCGTGGCACGATTTACTAAAAACGTGACACGATTTTGGGCGAAATTATGTGCCTATTTAAGTTAAGACTATTCAGAAAACAAGGGTTACGATTGAGAAGAGAAAAGTGCGATTTTGGACCTAAAGACGACTAGGAGGGCGATTTCTTCAACCTTCTTTTAGTTCATGTATGTTTTGATTCCACTATTGATTATGCTATTTGTAAATCTCATTATGAGTAGCTAAATCTCTTAGAGATTAGGTCTGAGATGATTTTATGTAACCCTAATTGATCTAAGTTGTTGTGAAACTCTATTATTTGTGAATGACAATTTAGTTTTTATTCAATTCAATTGTTTTAATTCTTTTATATCTTGATCACATATAAACATCGTGAGTATGAATGACTACTGACCCCAGCTTTCAACTTAGACCCATTGAATTGTTTTAATAAACATGGTTAGTCTAGGAATGGATAATCGTTTGTTAGTGATATTAGGTTAACGTGATATTAGTGATAATCGTTTGTTACTGGATGCAGGTATGATTTACCCTATCTCTGATAGTTCTTGGGTGAGTCATGTTTATGTGGTACCTAAGAAAGGTGGAATGACAGTGGTGGCTAAAGAAAAAAAATGAATTGATACCCACTCGTATCGTCACCGGTTGGAGGATGTGCATAGATTACCGGGGGCTGAATTCTGCAACAAGGAAGGACCACTTCCCGTTACCATTCATGGATCAAATGATAGAGAGGTTGGTTCGCCAAGCCTTTTATTGCTTTTTGGATGGATATTCGGGGTATAATCAGATTGCAGTAGCTCTGGAAGACCAAGAGAAGACTACCTTCACTTGTCCATTTGGTGTGTTTGCTTATAGGAGAATGTTTTTTGGGCTGTGTAATGCGCTGGCGACCTTTCAAAGGTGTATGCTCTCCATCTTCTTTGACATGATAGAGAAGAACATTGAGGTATTCATGGACGACTTTTCTGTGTTAGGTAAGTCTTTTGATCAATGCTTAATTCACCTTGATGCTGTTCTTAAAAGATGCACCGAAACTAACCTCATTTTAAATTGGGAAAAATGCCATTTTATGGTCACCGAAGGTATAGTTTTGGGGCATAAAATAAGTGCTAAAGGCATAGAGGTGGATCAAGCCAAGATAGAGGTTATTGAGAAACTTCTCCCACCTGTTAATGTTAAAGGAGTGAGCAGTTTCTTGGGGCATGTTGGTTTCTATCGGCGTTTCATAAAAGATTTTTCTAAAATTTCTAAGCCCCTTTATAACCTCTTAGTCAAAGAAAATGATTTCAATTTTGATGATGAATGTTTAAATGCTTTTTCTTTGATTAAAACCAAGTTTGTGACTGCACCAATAATCATTGCACCCAATTGGGATTTACCTTTTGAACTAATGTGTGATGCAAGTGATTATGCTGTTGGTGCAGTCCTAGGCCAACACAAGAACAAAATTTTCCATGCAATTTACTATGCGAGCAAGGTTTTAAATGAAAATCAAGTTAACTATTCCACAACTGAAAAGGAATTGCTTGCGGTAATCTTTGCATTGGAAAAGTTTCGTTCTAATCTAATAGGCTCCAAAGTCATTGTTTTTATAGATCATGCAGCTTTGAAGTATCTTTTGAAAAAAGGGGATTCAAAGCCTCGGCTGTTGAGGTGGATCCTCTAGCTGCAAGTGTTTGATATTGAGATTCGTGACAAGAAGGGAGTCGAAAATGTGGTGGCTGATCACCTCTCAAGGTTGGACAATAATGAGGTGACGAAGAAAGAAAAGACCATCATGGCCGAGTTCCCAGATGAAAAGTTGTTTGCTATTGGAGAAAGGCCATGGTTTGCTGACATGGCGAATTTTAAGGCCGGTAACATAGTTCCTGATGATATGGAGTATCATCAGAGGAAAAAGTTCTTCAAGGATGCAAACCACTACCTGTGGGATGATCCTTATCTGTTTAAGGTAAGCACTGACGGTTTGGTTAGACGTTGTGTTGCAGGTGACGAGGCTAATAGTATCATGTGGCATTGCCATAGCTCAGCTTATGGGGGCCACCATAGTGGAGAAAGAACCGCTGCAACAGTCTTGCAAAGTGGCTTCTGGTGGCCCACCTTGTTCAAGGACTGCCAAGACTTTGTAAAGCGGTGTGATAAATGCAGAGGACAGGTAACATTTCTAAGAGGAATGAGATGCCCCTTACAAGAATAATTGAAATTGAACCATTTGATTGTTAGGGCATTGATGTTATGGAACCTTTCGCTTCCTCTTACTCTTTTCTTCATATTCTGGTTTGTGTTGATTATGTTACAAGATGGGTTGAAGCGATACCTTGTGTTGCTAATGATGCCAAAACTGTTGTCAATTTTCTCCACAAAAATATTTTCACTAGGTTTGGAACCCCTAGAGTCTTGACCAGTGATGGGGGAAGCACTTTTGCAACAATCTTCTTGAAAATGTGCTAAAAAAGTATAACATCAGGCACAAAGTTGCAACTCCCTATCACCCAAAAACAAGTGGTCAAGTAGAGGTTTCAAACCGTCAGTTGAAACATATACTAGAAAAGATAGTTGCGTCAAATAGAAAGGATTGGTCTAGAAAGTTAGACGACGCACTTTGGGCTTACATAACGGCCTTCAAGACTCATATAGGGCTCTCACCCTATCAATGAGTCTATTTGAAGGCTTGTCATCTTCCAATAAAGCTAGAACATAAACCATACTAGGCCATTAAGGCCCTAAATTTTGATCAAATAGCCGTTAGTAAGAAAAGACTCTTGAAACTGAATGAACTTGAGGAGATGAGGCTTAGAGCGTATGAAAATGCGCTCATCTATAAAGCCAGGACAAAAAGGTATCATGACAAAAACTTAGCATCTAGGGATATTAACTCCGGGCAACTAGTTTTGTTGTATAATTCCAGGTTGAAGTTGTTTCCTGGAAAGCTCAAGTTAAAGTGGTCTGGACCTTTCTTGGTCAAGAGTGTGTCACCTGATGGAGCTATTGAGTTAATCACGCCTGAGGGTAACAAAAGTTTCAAGGTGAATGGGCAGAGAGTTATGCCATATCTGGGTGGCGACCTACCAAAAGAAAGAGTATGACTGGTACTGAAGGACCTTTAAAGGTTTGTGGTAGTCAAGCTAGTGACAGTAAAGAAGCGCTTTGTGGGAGGGAACCCACCAATTTATTTGCAGGTAGTATTTCTAGTTCTATTGTTTTTTATTTCTTTCAAAAAGATCAAAAACACAAAAAAAAATTAGGTGAAACAATCAGATGAACAAATTTTCCAAGTCTAATACTAGGCAAAATCGTGACACATTTTGGGTGCCATTCTAAGTTAAATTTGAGTTTCTCCCGGCAATAGAAATCGTGTCACGTTGGCCAAATTGTGACACGATTTCTGGGCAAGTTTTTTCAAAATTGGTGGATCGTGTCACGTTTTTACCCAATCGTGACACGATTTTGGTGGTTCTTCAAATTTTTTGACCGTAACAAAACTCAATCGTGACACGTTTTTCCCAGCCTATATATACGCCCAACACGATTTTCACTCCATACATTTTCACAAGTAGCCAAACTTTGGCAAAAATTTTCTAGAACCCTAATTTTTGAACCTCCAACCCTTTTCTACCAAAAATCTTCATCTTTTCATCCTCAATTCACAAAACCACATCCCTAAACCTTCCTTACCATCATCAACCCACCCAAACTCATCTCCTCCATCACAAAAATCAACCCTAATCCCTAACCTTTATCCCACAACTTCCCTAACCCTAACCATGGCAAACACTAGAAACAAAGGAAAAGGCCAAGCCTCAACCCAACAACCATCAAAGAAAACCAAACAAGCCCCTAAACGTAGGCAACCCATTAAACCCAACCCTAATACCGCACCACCACAATCCGTTCACCTTCGATTTTTTAACATGCAAGCCAAAGACCGCTTCAAGGACATCCGGCACTTTAGGGTGATCCAAGAGCGAGGGTTCGATTTCCCTAAACTCATAGCCAACCCTCACTTCTTCGAAGTTATCACCGAGAATGGGTAGGAGTCCCTAATCACCATGATCTTTGAGAATGCCAACAAGACCTTGGCATTAAAGTTTTATGTCAATGCAAGGATCATGGGAAAGAAGTATTTGTCTTATGTGAGGGGCAAGGAGATCGACTACAACCCTGAGAGGATCAATAATTTGTTGCAAATCATTTCACCTGAGAAGTGTGATGTCTAGAGGAGGCTGGCGGAGTGCAAAAATTGGGATGATGCTAAGTGGGATGCTCTTAAGGATCAACTGTGTGTAGATGGTGCGAAATGGCGAGGAGGGTCACACATGTTGTTAAGGGCTGACTTCAAGCCCGTTGCAAAGGCGTGGGAATCCTTTGTGGTGCAAACTTTGGAGGGCACCTCTTGCACTTTAGAAATTCCATTACTGCGCCTCCACATTATTGTTGTTATCATGGATGGGTCACCCATTAATGTTGGTGAGTTAATCGCCAAGAACATAGATATGTTTGCTTTTGGGTCGAAGAAGGCCCTGCCTCACTTGAGCATGATTTGTTGACTTTGTGAGGAAGCTGAGTGTGACCTCTATGTCAATGACCTGAGTGCACCAATGCTGAAGCCTCTGACTGATACCTACATGGACACTTTTGTGAAAGACTACCACGAGCGCTTACATGCTATACAAGTAGAGGAGGCAGCATCAGCATCAGCCACCTCCACAGCAGCAGCAGTTTGCGCAGGGAGCAGTCAGCAGGGTGCCTATGCACCTATTCACCCTATGCAGATGGACTACATGATGGGCCACTACAACTGGATGAAGGAGGTGTCAGATCAGGAGTATTGGAACCTTCCTCCGTTTGGTCCGGAGCTTACTGAGGCTGTCTGCCTCAACAGGAGAGCTATTACGGGGTCGTTTGACCGATTTGATGGGTCCGAGGAAGCTATGGATTAGTATTTCGATGTGACCAGAGGTCGTGCTCAGGCGAGAGATCAGGAGATTAGGGCCGACTTTGTTGCTGGTGGTGCTAGGTCGAGGCATTATATTGGAGAGGACTCTTATGAGGAGGAAAACCCTAGCACCTGGATTTACTAGTACCTGATGTAGGATTGAGTGGACTACTGATGGTCCACTCCTTTTGATGTTTCTCTTATTTGTTTCAGCACCTTTTGATGTACTTTTATTTTTATGTTTGAACAATTTTATTTGCTTTTATTCCGTTTAATCGGTTGTATCCCCCGTATAAATGAAAATCGCATTTCCAAACTCTATAAAGATGGACTTTTGGACTCTTTTGATTTTGAATCATATGAGACATGTCGATCTTGTTTATTAGGAAAAATGACAAAGGCCCCATTTACCGGTCAAGGTGAAAGGGCTAGTGATCTTTTAGGTCTCATACATACTGATGTGTGTGGACCTCTAAACATATCTGTTAGAGGAGGTTTTCACTACTTCATTACATTCACTGATGACTTTAGTAGATTTGGATATGTGTATCTAATAAAATATAAATCTGAATCATTTACTTTATTTAAAGAATTTCAAAATGAAGTAGAAAACCAACTAGGCAAGAAAATCAAAATGCTTCGATCTGATCGAGGTGGAGAGTATTTGAGCTTAGAGTTTGACAATCATCTAAAAGAATGTGGGATCCTATCCCAACTCACACCTCCTGGAACTCTACAATGGAATGGTGTTTTCGAAAGGAGAAATCTAACCTTGTTAGACATGATCCGATCAATGATGAGTCATGTTGAACTTCCAAACTCCTTATGGGGATACGCCTTATTAACTGCAGCTTATACATTTAACTGAGTTCCATCCAAAGTGGTAGAAAAGACACCATATGAGATATGGAATGGTAGAAAACCCAATGTGGGACATTTAAAGATTTGGGGTTGTGAAGCTTGTATAAAAAGACTTATGTCTACTAAGCTTGAACAAAGATCTGACAAATGTTTCTTTATGGGATATCCTAAAGAAACTAGAGGATACTACTTTTACAAACCTTCTGAGGGCACAATTGTTGTTGCTAGAAATGGAGTCTTCCTTGAGAAGGATTTTGTCTCCAAAAGAATCAGTGGGAGCAAAGTAGATCTTGAAGAAGTTCAAGACCCACAAAGTAATGATATACCAATGGAGGAACAGGAATAGGATACACAAACTGTTGTGATAGAAAATCTTATTCCAGTAACACAAGAACCACGTAGGTCTAGCAGAATACGTCAAGAACCCGAGAGATATGGGTATCTTGTATCAAAAGAGGGTAATGTATTGCTCATGGACCAAGATGAGCCTGTGACTTACACAGAGGCCATTACTGGTCCTCAATCTGAGAAGTGGCTTGAAGCCATGAAATCTGAAATGGATTCCATGTACACGAATCAAGTTTGGAACTTAATTGAAGCACCTGAAGGAATTAATCCTATAGGATGCAAATGGTTTTTCAAAAAGAAAATTGACATGGATGGAAAGGTTAATACCTTCAAAGCGCGATTGGTTGCTAAAGGCTTCAAACAAATTCATGGTGTAGACTATGATGAAACCTTTTCACCAGTTGCAATGATTAAATCCATTCGGATCTTACTTGTTATTGCTGCATACCATGATTATGAAATCTGGCAAATGGATGTCAAGAATGCTTTCCCTAAAGCAACCAAGAAAGTATGCAAATTACAACGATCAATCTATGGATTGAAGCAAGCTTCCAGAAGTTGGAATCTTCGTTTTGATGAAACTGTACAACAGTATGGATTCATTAAAAATGAAGATGAGCCTTGTGTTTACAAGAAGGTTAGTGGGAGCATAGTCTCATTTCTGGTTTTATATGTGGATGGCATATTGTTAATCGAAAATGACATCCCTACATTACAAGAAATCAAAACTTAGTTAGGGAAATGCTTTTCTATGAAAGACTTAGGTGAAGCCTCCTATGTATTAGGAATAAGGATCTATAGAAATAAATCATAAAGATTGCTTGGCTTAAGTCAGGGTACATATATAGACAAAGTCCTGAGACGTTTCAATATGCATGATTCCAAGAAAGGATTCATCCCTATGTCGGTAGGTATATATCTATCAAAGACTCAATCCCCTTCGACTAACGAAGAAAGGGATCGAATGTGTGATATTCCATATGCTTCAGCAATTGGGTCTATCATGTATGTTATGTTATGTACTCGACCAGATGTCTCGTATGCTTTAAGTGCTATGAGCAGATACCAGTCTAATCCTGGCAATGATCATTGGATTGCTGTCAAGAATATCCTTAAGTACTTGAGAAGAACTAAGGATACCTTTTTGATATATGGAGGTCAAGAAGAGCTCTATGTAATTGGTTACACTGATGCTAGTTTTCAGACAGATCATGATGATTTTAAATCGCAATCTGGATATGTGCTTTGCTTAAATGGCAGTGCTGTGAGCTGGAAGAGTTCAAAGCAAGAAACAGTCACTGATTCTACAACAGAAGCCGAGTATATTGCTGCATCTAATGCCGCAAAGGAAGCTATTTGGATTAAGAAATTCATTTATGATCTTCGAATAGTTCCAAGTATTGTGGATCCCATTGAATTACTATGTGATAACAATGGAGCAATCACACAAGCCAAAGAAACTAGATCTCACCAGAAATCCAAACACATACAAAGGCGCTATCATCTTATTCGAGAGATTATCGAAAGAGGAGATGTTAAAATATGCAAAGTACCAACATTAGACAATGTTGCTGATCCACTTACTAAAGCTCTTGCCCAGTAGAAGCATGATGGTCATACTAGATCTATGGGTATTAGGTTTATGCCTAATTGGCTCTAATGCTAGTAGGAGATTGTTGGTGTAAGCCCTAGAGGCCAATAGTTTATGTTAAACTTATCTTATGTTTCATGACTTTTATTATTGAATAATATATCTCACTCTTTATTATATTTATATAATGTTAATAAAGTCCTTAGAATAGATAGTTCGTGTAATAATATATTAAGTGTGACTTAATCATGAGATTACATTATCATAACGAATGCTATTCTTAAATGTATCCGTAGTCAAAGCTTTAATATGAATAAAGGATAATAATAAAGCATCGAGACTATTATGTATGTAGACCGATGACCGCATCTCATGGGTCACAGATATGAAATATTAAGTCTATACATAGGTATAAATATTAGGAGTAATATTTATACTGGATTAACCCACCGTGAGAATACTACATAGTAAGTTATGAAATAGTCATAAGATATTCTCACAATTATAATAGTGTATATCGCTCTTAGACCTGAAACCACTATGACCCCTAGATGTGGACTCAAGTGCTTTGTTGTCATTCTAACGTTGTCTGTAAAAGGATAACCATAACGTTGGTTGATGGGTACTTGATGAATAATGCTGAGGGACATGAGTGTCCTAGATTGGATTTGTCCCTCCTCATAAACAGGAGATATATCTTTATGCCTCTTGATGAAATATGACTGTAAAACTGCATGGCCATGCCGAACTAAGTCAATATAAGATATTGGACTTATTCGTTATTCATTATATTTCGGAATTAAGAAATATAAACATTGATCTATACAAGGGTGACAATATCTATGCCTTGGGGTCAATAAAGATATCGAGACAAAGGAGTAATTGTACACATGAGTATTATCATGGAAAGGTTTCGTCAGATCACTTAACATTCTTGTCACTTGGGTAGCAATGATGTGTTGCTAGATACCGCTCATTGTTTATAGTAATAAATGTTAGAATTAATATTATTGCCAACGTGACTATAACCTATAGGGTCACACACAAAGAACAGTCAAAAGAGAAATATATAAGTATGACTTATATAAGGGGTGCGTTTAGTAAATAACGCTAATTAGTTAGCAGAATAATTAAACTCGTTATTGGGCTTACTAAGCCCAATATTGACTTCTGACTTGCAGAGCACACTAGAAGTTCTATAAATAGAACCCTAGTGCTGAAGTTTTTGGTTACACGTTTTTGGAGCAACCTTACTTCTCTGAAACTTCTGATTCCTTGGCTAGCACCGAGATTTGGAGGAGCACTGTTCGTGTGGACTTGCTAGAGGCTTTTCTGCTTGCTGCTTGCTTTGTTGTGATCGTGACTCCAGTTCCAGCTTTTCAGTTTCCAGACTCCACATTTTCGAGGTAACAATCAAATCACTGATTCATGTGTAATTCGTAATGATCCAAGGAAAGAAAATCGAAAATTTTATCCACTGCTTTATTCTGTTGTAATTCGATTTTCCTTCAGTTGGTGTGTTTTGGTGCTGCCCCTGGGGGTTTGTCCCACGGGTTGTTCCTTGGTGGTTTTTGGTAGTGTCTTTTGATGACTATTTTGCTGTATCTTGTATAATTATTGATAGAAATTTGGCAAGTGTACCAAAAACTATCGAAGTAGTAATAAATATTGTTCCACAAGGACTGTGTTAATTTCTATTATAGCGATGCCGTTATTGTTTAGGATATATAAAGTTTGTTTTGGTTGCCCGAGGCAGTAGATTTTGGTTTACTAAACGGTAAAAAAAGTGCGAGAGAAAATTACTTTGAGATGAATGATTAAGCCGGTGAATCCGCTATTGCTATATATGAGTAGTCTACCTCCCTTTATTCTTAATTACTATTCAATCTTTACGACAAATTAACTAAGTATTAACCTTTTAATCTCTTAAACCGATTGAATAACCGCGGAAGCGATGGCAGAACGTTAATTCATGTGTCATAATCCTCAATTTCCTATCTCTAGGTTCCTAATGTTGAATTAAACAGAATTACTAGTTCAAGTTTAAAAGCTAGGGTTAATAGTCATGCAAACAATCATATGAAAAGCAATGAACACAAATAATTCTGAATAAAGACTGAATAATATTAATAATAAAGAGAGTTTCAACTACTAATTCATATATTACAATAGGTTCATCATGGCTTAATCAAACTAAGAGTTTAGCTACTCATAACTAAACAATCATAAGCATAAACAAGAGAAAACATACAGAAATCCAACCAACGGTGAGTTGGTATGAGATTCCGGGCTTGTTCTTTGATCTCCTGGTGTCTTCTATGCTCAAAATCCCAATAATAATCGGTACCCTAATCCTTGGCCACAACTGGCTTTATATAGAAAGAATTTTAGGGTTTCAGAAAGCTCACAAATCGTGCCACGTTACGATCCAGTCGTGGCACGATCAGTTCATTAATCCTACGTGGCAGCAGAGAAAACCGGGCATCATGTCACGTTACACAAACTTTCGTGCCACGAAAATTACAATGACGAATCCTTTTTCCCAAGTTCATCAATCGTGCCACGAAATGTCCTCAACGTGGCACGATGCTTCACTCTTAGAGATTTTTCTATCTTTCCACTAGATTCTTCTCTTGAGCTCTTGTTCCTGTTTTAGTTTGATTTCACCATGAATTACAAGCAGTTGACTCTCTAAATGCCATAATAAAGACCTAATCATGTTGGAACAAAATGTGTTTAACAATAAACCCTAAAGAGTTTTGAAGATAACAAAGTATTAAAAATTGACAATTGGTATTGCTAATATTTGTTCAAGTGTACAGGACTGTAAACAAAGTGATATATCTCATCAAGGTTCTGAACGAACAAATAAAGAGCAAAGGAAGTATCTATTTAAAACTCAAAGCGCTCCTGAAGAGTGGCACTCCTGAAGTCTAGCGCTCCTGAAGAGTGGCACTCCTGAAGACTAGCGCTCGTGAAGACTAGCACTCCTGAAGACAAGAGCTCCTGAAGAGTATGACGTCATCAGAAGTTGAAGGTCCTCAGAAGCTGATTCTTCGAAGCAACAGTATTTCACCAAATTTCAAGATTCAAGTGTTGTATTTTGGAGCGAAAATTATAGAGCATTGGCAGAAGATTAGTGGATTAAAGCAACGGTTGTTTCAAAAGGATTTGAAGTCATTTTGTTGCAAATAGACAAGAAGCGTTGACATTGTACTTTGTACGAACTGTACAACCACCTTCTCCACTACTCTGTTCTTTGTCTCTGCTAATAGACAAGAATAACAGCTCTTATGTACAACCAAGCCTGCATCCTTGTTCCCTCTCAACTGGAATGGATTTGAAATTGATTCTTTATAGGACAATAACTAAATCAGGCAAAGAATCACTGGTGAAAGATCAAGCTTCAGTAACGACTCTTTTTGAATGTGTTGGCACTTACAACGTTCACTTCACACCTCTATATAAAGGAGTGAAGACTTGAAGAACAATAAGACTCTACAATATTTCAAAAGCGCCAAAACTCTGTCAAATTGTCTAAGCATTCAAAGTTCACTTAGAATTTCAGTTTTCAAGTTCATATCTTTGAAATTCTTAAGTCTAAAGAGTCTGTATCTGATTTGTATTGTGAACACCACTGATTGTATATCAAGTGTTCAATCTCAAACATTTTTCTGTGTAATTTTGTTTGATAGAAGTCTCTTGCTTGTGTGCTTGAGCATTAGAAGTCTCTTGATTGTGTTCTTGAGCATTTGAAGTCTCTTGCTTGTGTGCTTGAGCATCTGTAATCAGATATTACATTTAGTGAACTCTCCTTGGAAGTGCAAGGGGGACAGGACTACTTCCGAATTGTGGAAGGAACCTGTATAAATCTTTTGTGTCCTGCTTCTTCTCTTTTCTCTCTGTTTTTCATTCCGCTGCATACGCTCCTGAACTGTATCTTCAGAAGCTGTCTAACTAGCTTCTGATCATTCTGGTTCTGAGTTTTAAAAAGAGAAAACGATTATTTTAAAACACAATTCAACCCCCCCTTCTTGTGTTTTTCTCCCCTTCAATTGGTATCTAGAGCTTTGGTTCTGTTGTCAAACACCTAACAGTGTAACAGTCCAAGATCTGAGAAAAACATGTCTGCTGATTCATCTGTTTCTGGTTCTGCTGGCTCTAGTGGTAATCATCATGCTGTTGCATATGATTATAGTGAAAAGAAAACTGACTCAGGGAAGGTTCCAAAGTTTAATGGAGATCCTGAAGAGTTTTCTTGGTGGAAAACCAATTTCTACAGTTATATCATGGGCTTAGATGAAGAACTATGTGATATTCTGGAAGATGGTGTTGGTGACTTAATTCTTGATGAAGAAGGAGCTGCTGTTGATAGAAAAATACATACTCCTGCTCAGAAGAAGATGTACAAGAAACATCACAAGATCAGAGGCTCTCTAGTTTCTGCTATACCACGAGCAGAGTACATGAAGATGAGTGATAAGTCAACTGCTAAAGCTATGTTTGCATCTTTATGTGCTAACTATGAAGGAAGCAAGAAAGTTAGAGAAGCCAAAGCACTGATGCTTGTTCATCAGTATGAACTGTTCAAGATGAAGGATGATGAAAGTATTGAGGAGATGTACTCAAGATTTCAAACCCTAGTCTCTGGACTCCAAATACTGAAGAAAAGCTATGTTGCTTCTGATCACGTGAGTAAGATTCTCAGAAGCCTTCCTGCCAGATGGAGACCAAAGGTGACTGCCATTGAGGAAGCTAAAGATTTAAACACTTTAAGTGTTGAAGATCTTGTTAGTTCTCTCAAAGTTCATGAGTTAAGTCTAAATGAACATGAGTCTACTAAAAAGAGTAAATCAATAGCTCTTCCATCAAAAGGCAAGTCATCCAAAGCTCTTAAAGTGGCTGAGTCTGATGAAGAAGATTCACCAACTGGAGATTCTGATGAAGAGGTTACTGAGATGATGGCTATGCTCTCAAACAGACTTCAGTATCTAGCCAAAAAGAACAAGAAGTTTGTGTCCAGAAGAGGTAGCTTCAGAAGCTCAAAGAAGGAAGATCAAAAGGGATGCTTCAACTGCAAGAAGCCTGGTCATTTCATTGCTGATTGCCCTGATCTTCAGAAGGAAAAAGCAAAGGAAAAGTCAAAGAAACCAACATTCAAGTCAAGCAAGTTCAAGAAACAGTTAAAGCAGAGTTTGATGGCTACATGGGATAACTTGGATAGTGAATCTGAATCTGACAAAGAAGAGTCTGATGAAGGTGCAAAGATAGCTGTTGGGTTAATAGCTACAGCAACTTCAGAAGCTGAAACTGAATCAGATTCAGAAGATGAAAACGAGGTATATTCCAAAATCCCTAGAGAAGAACTGATAGAGTCACTTAAAGAACTCCTCACTCATTTTGAATTGAGAACCAATGAGTTGAAAGGTTTGAAAGAAAAATATGTTGCTTTGATGAAGCAACAAGAATCAACTCTATTGGATCTAAAAGCTTCTGAAGAAGGACTCAGAGGTTTTGACTTCATATGCAAGACATATGAAGACAAACTTAAGTTCTTGTGTCAGAAGCTGCAAGAAAAATGTGATGGAAAATCTTTAAGTAACCATGAGATTGCTCTTGAAGATTTCATTATGTCTGGTATTGACAGAAGCAGAATTGCTTCTATGATTTATAGCATTTACAAAAACAATGGTAAAGGGATTGGATTTTCAGAAGCTAAGTCTAGTGAAACCAATCTCAAAGCATATTGTGAATGCATAAAGGAAGGATTGAAAACCTTCTTTGTTCCTGAAGGTGCAAAAATGGGAATTGTTGCTCAATCAGAACCTGAAGCTTCCAGTTCTAAGGCTAAGATTACATCAAAGCCAAAGAATTTCAAGCCTAAGGATATGATAAATTCTGAATCTAAGACCACAAAGATTAAGATTCTGAAGAGATCAGAACCTGTTCCTCAGAGTCTGATAAAATCAGAATCTGATGTCCTAAAGTCTAAGGTTCAGAAGGGCAAGGCAGTTGGCGCTCCTGAGGTATCAAAACCAAAAGTTGAAAAACCTAAGGTAATGATTAATCAGAAGCTACCCAAGAAGGATCTAAAGGATCAGGAAATGGTGAGTAAATTCTCCAGCTCTAACCCCAAAGGACCCATAAAACAATGGGTACCTAAATCTGAAATTGTCAATACTGCAGATTTGTCTAAAAGCAAGAACAAAACAAAAATCATGGTACCTGGACAGCGGTTGCTCAAGGCACATGACAGGAGAGAAGTCAATGTTCCTATCCCTCACAATGAAAGAAGGAGGAAATGTAAAGTTTGGAGGCAACCAGTCTGGGAAGATTATTGGTACGGGGACTATTGGTAACTCCTCTACCTCTATTAATAATGTATGGTTGGTAGATGGGCTTGAACATAACCTATTGAGCATCAGTCAATTCTGTGACAATGGTTATGATGTTTTATTTGAAAAAGCCAACTGTACAGTAATCAACAAGAATGACAAGTCCATTGTGTTCAAGGGAAAGAGAGTGGAAAATGTCTACAAAATCAATTTTTCTCAACTGGCTGATCAGAAGGTAATTTGCCTTCTATCAATGAATGATAAGAAATGGATGTGGCATAAAAGGCTGGGACATGCTAACTGGAGATTAATCTCTAAGCTTAGCAAGTTACAGCTTGTCAAAGGCCTTCCTGACATTGATTATCATTCAGATGCACTCTGCGGTGCATGCCAGAAAGGAAAAATTGTTAAAACATCTTTCAAAGCAAAAGACAATGTTTCCACCTCAAGACCCTTAGAACTGCTTCATATTGACCTATTTGGACCAGTTAGCACTGCATCCTTATATGGAAGCAAGTATGGATTAGTTATTGTTGATGATTATAGCAGATGGACTTGGGTGAAATTTCTGAAATGCAAAGATCATGCATACGATGTATTCAGTAACTTCTGCACCCTTATTCAATCTGAAAAAGAAGCCAAAATTTTGAAAATCAGAAGTGATCATGGTGATGAATTTGAAAATGAGCCATTTGAAGCTTTTTGTGAAAAATATGGAATCCTCCATGAATTCTCTTCTCCTAGAACTCCACAACAGAATGGAGTTGTAGAAAGAAAGAATAGAACGTTACAAGAAATGGCCAGAACCATGATTCATGAAAACAATTTGGCAAAACATTTTTGGGCAGAAGCTGTGAATACAGCGTGTTATGTCCAGAATAGGATCTATATTAGACCTATCTTGGAGAAAACAGCATATGAATTGTTTAAAGGAAGAAAACCCAATATCTCTTACTTTCATCAATTTGGATGTACATGTTACATTCTGAATAACAAGCTCTACCTAAAGAAATTTGATGCCAAGGCCCAAAGAGGAATCTTTTTAGGTTACTCTGAAAGGTCAAAGGCATACAGAGTGTATAATTCAGAGACACTCTGTGTTGAAGAATCTATGCACGTTAAATTTGATGACAAAGAGCTTGAAGATAAAACTTCAAAGCAAGATGAAGGTTTTGCAGAGATACAGGTTCCTGAAGACATTCCAGAACCTGGTCAATCAACTGAATCTGAAGATAGTCAAGAAGCAGCACCCACGTCAGTTGCTCCTGATAATGTTGCTCCTGATGAAGTTGCACCTGATGATGTTGCTCCTGATGAAGCAGCTTCTGATGAAGCGCAAAATGGCTCACAGCAAGCAGATTCATCCAACTATACTTTCAAATACAAGTCTTCTCATCCTCAAGATCAAATCATTGGAAGTAAAGAAAGTCCCAGAAGAACAAGATCACACTTCAGACAAGAAGAATCTATGATTGGACTAATTTCAATGATTGAGCCAACAACAGTTGAAGAAGCACTTTCAGATGATGGATGGATCATAGCTATGCAAGAAGAGCTGAATCAATTCCAACGGAATGATGTGTGGGATCTGGTACCCAAACCTCCTCAGAAGAACATTATTGGAACAAAATGGGTATTCAGAAACAAGCTGAATGAAAAAGGTGAAGTAACCAGAAACAAAGCCAGACTTGTTGCTCAGGGGTACAGTCAACAAGAAGGCATTGATTACACCGAAACATTTGCTCCAGTTGCAAGATTGGAAGCAATCAGGTTACTTTTATCTTATGCAATTAATCATGGAATAGTATTATATCAAATGGATGTCAAGAGTGCATTTCTTAATGGTGTCATAGAAGAAGAAGTGTATGTCAAACAACCTCCTGGCTTTGAGGATCTGAAGCATCCTGACCATGTTTACAAACTTAAGAAATCACTATATGGCTTGAAACAAGCTCCCAGAGCTTGGTATGACAGACTAAGTAATTTCTTGATTAAAAACGATTTTAAACGAGGTCAGGTTGACACAACACTCTTCAGAAGGACTCTTGAGAAAGACATTCTTGTTGTGCAGATATATGTTGATGATATAATATTTGGTTCTACTAATTCATCTCTTTGCAAGGAGTTTTCTAAGTTAATGCAGGATGAATTTGAAATGAGCATGATGGGAGAGCTGAAGTTCTTCCTGGGCATTCAAATTAATCAAAGCAAAGATGGAGTATATGTTCATCAGATGAAATATACAAAGGAGCTTCTGAAGAAGTTCAAGCTTGAAGATTGCAAACTGATGAACACTCCAATGCATCCCACATGTACCTTAAGCAAAGAAGATGAAGGATCAAAAGTGGACCAGAAGCTATACAGAGGTATGATTGGTTCTCTGTTATACCTCACTGCATCTAGGCCATATATTTTATTTAGTGTATGCTTATGTGCAAGGTTTCAGTCAGATCCTAGAGAATCTCATTTAACTGCAGTTAAGAGAATCTTCAGGTATCTGAAAGGAACAACTAATCTGGGACTCCTTTATAGAAAATCACCAGATTATAAGCTAATTGGATTCTTTGATGCTGATTATGCTGGTGACAGGATTGAAAGAAAGTCAACCAGTGGCAATTGTCAATTTCTGGGTGATAATCTGATATCCTGGGCTAGCAAGAGACAAGCAACTATTGCTATGTCTACAGCAGAAGCAGAATACATTTCAGCTGCAAGTTGTTGCACACAACTACTCTGGATGAAACATCAGCTGGAAGATTATCAGATACATGCTAACAGTATTCCTATCTTTTGTGATAATACTGCTGCTATTTGCTTGTCAAAGAATCCAATTCTGCATTCAAGAGCCAAGCATATTGAGATCAAACACCATTTTATCAGAGATTATGTTCAAAAAGGAATTTTAGATATACAATTCATTGATACTGAAAATCAATGGGCTGATATATTTACTAAGCCTCTAACTGTTGAAAGATTTGATTTTATTAAGAAAAATTTGAACATGCACTACGTGTCTGATTAAAATTGCTTGCTCCTGAATAAGAAGTTCAGGTTCTGAAGTCACTTCATAAGCCATTGTCCTTCAGAAGCTCCTGAGTGAGGTCCTGAAGAAAATGTGCTCCTGATGAGTCATCAGAATCTCAACCTTCAGAAGAGAATCTTTGTGCTCCTGAATAGCAGAAGTTAGTGGAAGTTCTGGAGTTGCTCCTGGCGACATCTGTCCCACTAACTTATACAGCTCATCTGAAATCTGACAGCGTGGCATAAATGTATTGGCGTATAACTCAAAGGGCAATGATGTTAATTTTACTTTTCGTAGTACTATCTCGCGCCCCCAACTGTCATTAATGCTATGTTTGTTTGTCCCCTGTTATTCAAACGTTTTTCGCTAAAAAGCACTTAATCAAAAACACACACTACTCACTTCACTTCCTACACTTTCTGTTTTTGTTTTCGTATCTGCTAAGAAAAGTTCTCTCTCTCAAAACCCTAAGAACCCAAATCTCAAACTTCTTCAAACATCAATGGCTTCATCAAGTTCTGTTCAAGAATCCAACGCTCAACTCGCAGTTCAGCAAGCTGAAGGTCAGCAAGAAAGAGCTGCTTACGAGATCAAAGGAGTCACCATGAGCCTAAAGGAATGGCAACTTAAGATTCAAACAGAGAATCCGGTGGATTTTGAATCTCTTGTGTATCATGGCTGTGACATCAAGAGGTTTTATGAAGTTCAAGGGCTGATGAACTATTTCAGTATGCTCAACGGTCCTACCTACAAGACGTTAGTAAGACACTTCTGGGTAAGAGCATCAGTCTATGATAAAGCTGCATCAAAACTGGAGGAAGAAGAAAAAGTTTTGATTGATCCCTCTCTTGAAGGGAAAACCAGAGAAGAAATGGGTCTGGAACCATTCAGAGAAGTTCAGATCAGGTCAAGCCTGATGGGTATCCCAGTCTACATATCTGAGGATATAATTGCTTTTGTCATTGTTGCAGAAGCATCTGGAAAGTACTCCGGTGTAGATATACCAAACTCTCAGTCAAGCTCCTGGAGTGATTTGGTGAATAAAACTCTCTTCAATTCTACAACAGCCGGTAAATACTGTGACTTGAACATGATCAACAAGATGCTCCTGAAGATTCTCAATGAGAACATGCTACCTAAAGGAGGTGGTGGAGATCAACCCTCTTTGGCTCACAAAGTTTTTCTCCATCACATTATCAAGGGTGAGAAAGTGAATCTACCCAAATACATCTTCAGGCACATGATTAAAGAGCTCAGGGAAAGCCAGAACAAGTGCAGAGTCTGGGTTCCCTATGGAAGACTGATCTCAGAAATCTTCCATCAAGGAGGCATCATTAAAGCTCTGAATGAAGTAAACTACTTCACTGATGAACAGCTGGAAACTGAGACCGGAAAGGTGATAAATGCATTTACCTTGAAGCATATGAAGCTAATTCCTGAAGTGACCAAGCTGAAGACAGACATCTGTGAATCAAGGGTCATATCTAATCTGATGGAGGACTTCCCTCCCATCTGCAAGAAAGACACCCTGGCTGTTCAAATGGCTCTCATTGCTGATCACTATGAGACCCATGGAAAGCTGATTAGTCTGGATGAAGTTCCAGAGGAAATGTATGGACAAGAACTTCCTGTAGCTAAAGGAAGAAAATCTAAAAGAAAGGTACTTACTCAAGAAGAGTACTTAGAAGGTGAAAATCCTTCTAAGAAGGCAAAGAAGGAAAAGGCTCCTGAAAAGTTTATATCTGGTGCTCCTGGAGGATCATCAATTCAGGAAGAGGTTCAGGATCTGAACCTAGGAGCTATTATTCCTCAAAAGACAAGAAGTGGCAAGCAAATGGTTTCAGCATCTACAACAACAACGAAAGTGAAACAGATTCCTCAAAAGAAGAAAAGGACTCAGAAACTAAGGAAACTGAAGGAATCTGTGTACACTGCTGAAGAAAGTGCAGCTGTAGAGGCTACCGAACTGGTTACCAGGGAGGTAAGAAAGAAGAAGAAGGCTGAATCTGAAGCTGTTCAGAAGGCTTTGGAGCTGGCTAAGGAAATAGAAGTACCTACTGAGGTCTTGCTTAAGAAAGATGCTGCTGAGGTTGCTGAGCAAGCTCTGATGAGCTCATTAGAACTGCAAGCTGAAGTTGCTACTGAAGCTGCAAGTATTCTAGCTACTCCTGGATCAGATGTTATATCAGGTACATCCTCCTCACAACCCTTAATACATATAGAATATGACTCCTCTCCCTCATCACCCTCTCAATCCAAAACCTCATCATCCTCATCTTCTGATATGGATGATATTCCTATAAGCATCCTCAGAAAAGGCCTATCACCATCCTCCAAACTCCAGAAAAATTCTTCCAAACCTATTTCTCCTTTCAAACCATCTGAACCATCTATCCAAGCTAGGGTCAGTAGTTTGCTAGAGTTACAATGCAGCAAACTACCCCCTAATCATCCACTTCAACCACCAACCATTAAACCTGTCAACATGATTTTACCTGACAAGCCAGAAGATGACTCTGTTATAAATAATCTCAGCAGTCATCTATCCGGTGAACTTCCAAACTTTAACCTAACACCACAAAAAGCCTCTGAAGTAACAACTTCACAAGTTGCTTCAGAAAGCCCCCATCAACAAGCACCTGAACCACTTGTGTCCCCATCTGTTTCTGAACAGTATGTTCCTGAACAATCTATTTCTGAGCAAGCTACTCCTGAACAATCTGTTCCTGAACAAGCTGTTCCTGAACCAACCATTTCTGACCATACTCCTGAAATTCTTTACACTGAAAATGCTATGGAGATTGATGATTCTGTCATTGATCCTGATACACAAACTACTCAATCTTCTCCTATGGAGGTTTACCAGTCTGCTTCTGATCAGGCACAATCACAATCTGAAAGCAATACTCAATCATCAACCTTAAATAACCTACAAATTCAACCCTGTGCTCCTCCCAAGCCTAGAAAACAACCTTCACCACCCACCAGATTCTTAGATTCTAATGTATTAAAGGGCGTGTGTGAGGACATAGCTGACAAGATGATCAAGCTCATTTCATCTAGAAGTGACTTGAGTCACAGAGAAAGCTATGAGAAACAATGGAGTAGGCTCAAGGAGAGAGTTGAGTATGTCATGCAAGCACTGTCCTCAACTTGTGTAGAAGCTCAAGAGCAAGCTAAGCAGAAGCTTCAAGACTGGCTGAACGGCATCAATGAAGATCTTGAAGAGGTTAAAATAACAGGAACTTGGGCTAGATCGTCTTTAAGTATCAGAGGAAGAGAACCAACTGATTTTCTGCCTCAGTACATTCATCCCAAGGACCTGGACTTATCCTTCCTTACAAAGGTCAATCTAAAGGCATCAGCTCCTGATCTAGCTTTAGCTCAAGAGAACAAGATCTTAAAGGAAAAGAATAAGAAGCTGGAAAAAGATCTCTTTGAGCAAAGGCTACTACTTCTAGAACATAAAGCTGAAACTGATGCTAAGCTGGAAGAAGCCAGGATCAGAGAAGAAAATATGGCCAGAAGCCTAGCTGAGATGAAGCAGAAGCAAGAGGAAACCAATGACCTCCTGAAGAAGATTCTTGAAAACACTCTCAAACAAACCAACCCATAGTTGCACACCCTTTGTTGTTTGTTGTGTTTTTCAGTTTGTTCTTTTATTAACTTTGTATGATTCTGAATTCAAACACTTCTATATATTTCTTTGCTCCTGATCTTATTAATTGCTTCTGATTTATTTTTTTTAACGCATTTCACTTGTGATATTGATTATGCTCTGAATCCTTTTACTATGTTTTTCTCTTTCTTTTGTTGATTTCTTTTTGTTAATGACAAAAGGGGGAGTAAGTGTGATAGTATTTAAAGGTCCTGAGCCCCATTAAGTTTTTTGAAATTTAATTCTCTCAATACTTTTTGTTAGGGTGAGTAACTTTATTTCAAAATAACTTAACTGAACCATTATCTCTCTCTATCACTTCTATTCTCTTTGATTATTTTACTAAGCGTTAAATGAATTTAATTAACAAAGATAGAACTCAGGGGGAGCTTACAAACCTCACCTTAAAGTACTATTAGACTCAGGGGGAGCTTACAAACCTCATACCCTATAAGTCAACTTGTTAATTAGATTAACAACAATTGATCAAATTTTTAAATACTATGGTTTGTCATCATCAAAAAGGGGGAGATTGTTGGAACAAAATGTGTTTAACAATAAACCCTAAAGAGTTTTGATGATAACAAAGTATTAAAAATTGACAATTGGTATTGCTAATATTTGTTCAAGTGTACAGGACTGTAAACAAAGTGATATATCTCATCAAGGTTCTGAACGAACAAATAAAGAGCAAAGGAAGTATCTATTTAAAACTTAAAGCGCTCCTGAAGAGTGGCACTCCTGAAGTCTAGCGCTCCTGAAGAGTGGCACTCCTGAAGACTAGCGCTCGTGAAGACTAGCACTCCTGAAGACAAGAGCTCCTGAAGAGTATGACGTCATCAGAAGTTGAAGGTCCTCAGAAGCTGATTCTTCGAAGCAACAGTATTTCACCAAATTTCAAGATTCAAGTGTTGTATTTTGGAGCGAAAATTATAGAGCATTGGCAGAAGATTAGTGGATTAAAGCAACGGTTGTTTCAAAAGGATTTGAAGTCATTTTGTTGCAAATAGACAAGAAGCGTTGACATTGTACTTTGTACGAACTGTACAACCACCTTCTCCACTACTCTGTTCTTTGTCTCTGCTAATAGACAAGAATAACAGCTCTTATGTACAACCAAGCCTGCATCCTTGTTCCCTCTCAACTGGAATGGATTTGAAATTGATTCTTTATAGGACAATAACTAAATCAGGCAAAGAATCACTGGTGAAAGATCAAGCTTCAGTAACGACTCTTTTTGAATGTGTTGGCACTTACAACGTTCACTTCACACCTCTATATAAAGGAGTGAAGACTTGAAGAACAATAAGACTCTACAATATTTCAAAAGCGCCAAAACTCTGTCAAATTGTCTAAGCATTCAAAGTTCACTTAGAATTTCAGTTTTCAAGTTCATATCTTTGAAATTCTTAAGTCTAAAGAGTCTGTATCTGATTTGTATTGTGAACACCACTGATTGTATATCAAGTGTTCAATCTCAAACATTTTTCTGTGTAATTTTGTTTGATAGAAGTCTCTTGCTTGTGTGCTTGAGCATTAGAAGTCTCTTGATTGTGTTCTTGAGCATTTGAAGTCTCTTGCTTGTGTGCTTGAGCATCTGTAATCAGATATTACATTTAGTGAACTCTCCTTGGAAGTGCAAGGGGGACAGGACTACTTCCGAATTGTGGAAGGAACCTGTATAAATCTTTTGTGTCCTGCTTCTTCTCTTTTCTCTCTGTTTTTCATTCCGCTGCATACGCTCCTGAACTGTATCTTCAGAAGCTGTCTAACTAGCTTCTGATCATTCTGGTTCTGAGTTTTAAAAAGAGAAAACGATTATTTTAAAACACAATTCAACCCCCCTTCTTGTGTTTTTCTCCCCTTCAAATCATGCTAAAAAACTAGTGTTGATGCACAGTCATCAATTATATATATATATATATATATATATATATATATATATATATATATATATATATATATATATATATATATATCTTTGCCACTAAAAAAAAAGATGTTGTTGAAGTATTAAAGTAATTTTAGGGTACAGAAGAACATTTTTTAAAGTTTAAAAGAGCAATTTTCTTATCTTTGACTTGCATTGTGATATTTGAGCCATGGTATTCGCTTGTTAGTCTGAACTCTCTGAAGCTTCTTTTTGCTAGTTTGATAAAATTCGACAAATAAAGTGGTTGTTTTAAGTGGTCATAATTGTGGTTGGAGTTGGATGCAGTTTAGACTGTTAGTTGTTGAAGTGGTGGTCGGAAGTGTTTGAAGTGGTGGTTGAGAGTGGTAGAAGTGGTCAGAGTGGTAGTTAGCAGTTGTTAGAACGAGGGTCGGAGTACTAGTCGTGACCACTGGTGGTGGTGTGTTTTCATTAAAACAAACACGAAACCACCTATTTTTTCAATGTGATTTCTATGGGCGTCTTTGGAGTCTTATTTCCAACTGGTTAGGATTTTCAACAGTTCATCACGGTAACATTATAGATCATCTTCTTCAGTTTGGTGGATTAGGAGGTTTTTCCAAAAATTGTCGCCTTGCTTTCAACATCATTTGGATTTCGGTATTGTACATCATTTGGAAGGAGATAAATGCAAGGATTTCAATCATAAGGTTGGTCTCCTCGTTTTATTAGTTGAAAAGGTTAAAGTTCAGACGTATTTGATGGTTAAAAGCCCATTATGTTTTGTTTGATTGTGATTACCTCAATTGGAGGTGGCATCCTTTGCTGTGTTTAAAGGTTGTATCTGAATTTTTTCTCTTTTTTGCTGCCTGGGTAGTATCGCAATGCAAGTCAAAGAAAAATTTGCTAATAGTACGTAGGAGTATTATATGTACTGATGAAAAGACGGACACTATTTAACCCTATTTTTTTCTCCGTCAATTCATATTTAATTGCTTTTTTTGCGATTCTTTTTTCATTTTAAGCATGTTAAGATCATCAATAAATGTTATTAATTTTGATACATTTTTTTAATTAAATGACAAAATTTATTTATGAGAAGAAAAAACAAAATTTCGAGAGACATAAATCTAACCCATTAGATTGAAATTGACAAGAAAAATAAGAATAAAAATAAAATAAAAAATCCTCGCATGTCCTTCTGATATTCTCGAATATAGTCATTTTTTTGTCACTACATCAGTCCAAGAGCCAACAATACACATATCGGAAAATTTATTCCTTCATTGATTCTATATGTTTGTCCTTGACTTGATTCTTCGTCAAATCTGCAGCATGTAGCTGTTTCAGAGTCTATACATTGTTTCAGATTCTATACATGAATCGACACCTTTGGTGGTACTTGTCAATGACTTTAACCGAGACAAAATATTAACCAAACTAGTGACAATGGGATCATACACTCCTACATGTAACACCCCATTTTCCCGTCTTAAAAATTTCATTAAATAAATCATATAAAATCAGAGTAATCATCACAACGGAGTGTCACATTTCATCTTTAAAAATCACTTAGATAATAATTTATCGAATTACAAAACATTCAGTTAAGCAGCGGAATTTCAAAAGGTTTCATCTCATAAATGTCTTGGCTTAAAAGCCAGCAAAACGTCTCAAAATATTAAAGTTTCTACATCACAAAAATCAACATCATTTATTCAACATGATACGTAAAGGAATAGACTCCACAAAAGACCCCATCCCGTTACATATCAGAGCAACCCTAACTTCACACAATCCTCGCATCATCGCAACTAAGACTGGGTACCTGCACTTGCCCACAAGGCGGCAATTCCAGCAGAAGGGGTGAGATTCACAACAATAATATTAATATATAATCATAGGTCAAGATTAACAAATCATATATCCAACTCATCACATATACATTATAGCACTTCATGCATCATCATAGGCATCGTCATAACAACATCATAAACATCATCTAAAACGACATTACATCACATGCATCATCTCATATATGTCACAAATGACTCGACTAAATGCAACACCTAACGTCTCAACATCATGCATGTGGTACCATATAATTATAGCATTAATATGCTTCACCGTCGCTTTGAGCAAATGCTCCACCGTCGCTTTGAGCATAAAGCTCCACCGTCTCATAATTATGCAAATGCATGGACTCGTCGTTAACAACTTAATACCCCGTCGCAACATCATTACATTTTCAAGACTGACACATGCAGTTAATAATAATTACATGGCAGAACATCATCTCATCATACATACACATTGCAACACATAACATCATCTTATTCAATTAGCATCACACACTCATACAACACTTATATTCATCAACACATCATTTATCAAAGGTATAATAGAACCATCATCACTCATCTTTACATAACTCATCTAAGGTTATAGAACAGCACTATCCCTACCCAAAGGGTTCCTCTAAACGTCCTATGCAAAACAGCTTGCAAAACAACAACACAGTCCTGAACCATCTAACTCGCCACGGCGAGTACATCTGCTCGCCACAGGCGAGTACTCACATCAGCTCACTCACCAAAGGCGAGTTGGGGGCGAGCTGGAGGCGAGAAATACTGGGTGCTTCGGCCTTTTTGACATTTTTCCACAAAATCCTCAATTTTAAGCTCCCTAAAACAAATTTGACCAAACCAACTTCACAGTTCATCTCTATAAATATAGGGGCACTCAAAACCATCTAAAGTTTGGCAAAAATCCTATGTTTAAGGTCAAGCTCGCCACGGCGAGCTATACTGCTCGCCTCGCGAGCAACCAAGGGTTACTCGCCACGGCGAGTGATCTGCTCGCCTCAGGCGAGCGATCTCAGAACCACTACGGGTTCAGTCCAATTCACACCAAAACCTGCCAATTCTCTCCAATTATGCTTCTAATTCAACAGCAATAACATCCTAGGGGATTATCTAGGTTCTGTAACACATCTATACAGCAATGCAACCCATTCTCACATCAAATTCATCAAAAATCACCATAACCCTAATTCTCAAACTTCTCTCAATTCTTCCCCAAATCCTAAGCTAATCAAAACAGATGATTTACATTAAGATTATTGAGGTTAGGCTCACCCTTACCTGGAAATTATGCAGAAATTGGAACCTAGCTTTTTCTTCTCTCTTGACCGTTCTTCTTCTTCTCTAAAATGTCTGATACGCGTTCTCAATCTTTCCTTTCTTAACCTACCTCTCTTATATACTCCCTCACAACTTAACTAATTCCTTCTTAACCCACACAACTCTTCTTAATTATAATTATAACCCCATCTCTTAAAATTCTATCTTATTCCACCACATCTATTTAATTACTAAATAAATATTCATATAAACATCACTAATATTATTTTATTAAACAATAAAATAATAATACGTCACACGTCACAAATACGTCACATAATCATCATAATCATATAATATATAAACATATACTATATCATCTAATAAAATAATTAAATAATTAAAGAGGGCGTTACAACTCTCCCCCTCTTAAAGGATTTTCGTCCTCGAAAATTTACCTCGCTCAAACAACTCTGGATAGGATTCCAGCATCTTACTTTCTAGCTCCCAAGTCAAACTTTCACCCGTCGCTCCGTCCCAAACAACTCTCACAAGAGGTATCTCCTTGCCTCTCAACGTCTTCGTCTTTCGATCATCAATCCTCACGGGTAAGGTCTCAACCGTAAGGTTGTCCCTAACTTGCACATCATCGCTTTGGATCACATGAGACGGATCCGGAACATACTTCCTCAGCTGAGATACATGAAAAACATCATGCAAATTCGACAAGTGCGGTGGTAATCCAACACGATACGCCACCGGTCCAATCCTCTCTGAAATCTGGTATGGTCCAATAAACCTCGGAGTCAACTTCTTCGATTTCAAAGCACGTCCAACACCCGTCAAAGGAGTCACTCTCAGGAACACATGATCCCCCTCTTGGAACTCAAGGTCCTTTCTACGCTTATCATGATAACTCTTTTGTCGACTCTACGACGCTTTCATCTTTTCTTGGATCATTCTCACCTTCTCAGTAGTCTGTTGAACGATCTCCGGTCCTAAGACCACTCTTTCACCCGACTCAAACCAGCACAACGGAGTCCTGCATCTCCGACCATACAAAGCCTCAAACGGCGCCATTCCAATACTTGAATGGTAACTGTTGTTGTACGTGAACTCTATCAATGGAAGATGACTATCCCAAGCTCCTCCCTGTTCAAGTACACAAACTCTCAACAAGTCCTCCAACGACTCAATCGTCCTCTCCGACTGACCATCTATTTGCGGATGATAAGCCGAACTCAACCTCAACTGAGATCCTAACGCCTCTTGTAAACTCTTCCAAAATCTAGAAGTAAATCTTGGATCTCTATCAGATACGATGCTCGAAGGAACACCATGCAGCTTAACTATCTCTCTAACATAAATCTCCGCCAACTGAGCCACAGGAAAAGTAATGTTGATTGGCAGAAAGTGAGCAGACTTCGTCAATCTATCAACAATTACCCAAATAGCATCGCTCCCTCTAGGAGTATTGGGCAAACTCGTCACAAAATCCATGGATATACTATCCCATTTCCACTCTGGCACATCTAAAGGTACCATCATACCAGTCGGCTTCTGATGCTCAATCTTCGACTTTTGACAAACCAAGCAAGAATACACAAATTGTGCCACATCGCGTTTCAAACCAGACCACCAAAACAGCCTCTTTAAGTCGTGGTACATCTTCGTAGCTCCCGGGTGAATACTCAAGCTACTTCTATGACTCTCTTCAAGAATCATCTTCTTAATCTCTTCATTGTCAGGAATGCAAATCCTCCCTCGGAATCTCAACACTCCTTGATCATCGACCTTAAAGTCACCATCCACAGTCTCATTATCAGCAATCAACAAGTCTACAAACTTGACATCTTCTTTTTGGGCTTCTTTGATATGCTTCAGGAAATCATTATCAATTCTCAACATTCTCAGTTTTATGCTCTGAGGTGTTCTTTCACACACCAAGCTCAAGTCTCTAAATTGTTCTAACAACTCAAATTCTTTCACCATCAACGCGGACATATGCACGGTTTTCCTACTCAAGGCATCTGCAACCACATTTGCTTTACCAGGATGGTAATTCAAACCAAAATCATAATCCTTCAATAACTCAAGCCACCTTCTCTGCCTCATATTCAACTCTTTCTGATCAAATAAATATCTCAAACTCTTATGATCACTGAATACTTCAAACCTCGAACCATACAAATAATGTCTCCATATTTTCAATACAAAGACCACAGCTGCCAACTCCAAGTCATGCGTCGGATAATTCTTCTCATGAATCCTCAATTGTCTGGAAGCATATGCTACCACCTTACCTTCTTGCATAAGCACACCTCCTAAACCCAACTTGGATGCATCACAATATACCACAAAAGGTTCATCAGACTTCGGCAAAATCAAAACTGGAGCCGTCGTCAGGCGCTTCTTCAATTCATTGAAACTATTCTCACAATGCACATCCCATACAAACGACTTACCCTTACACGTCAACTGCGTTAACGGAAGAGCCAACTTAGAAAATCCTTCTATAAACCTCCTGTAATAACCCGCTAGTCCCAAAAAGCTTCTAATCTCCGTAACCGACTTAGGCGTCTCCCATTGCGATACCGCTTCAACTTTAGACGGGTCAACCGCAATACCTTCACCAGAAATAACATGGCCAAGAAAACTTACTTCGTTTAGCCAGAACTCACACTTAGACAATTTAGCATACAACTTCTTCTCTTTCAACACTTGCAATACAATCTTCAAATGCTCTGCATGCTCAGCTTCAGTCTTAGAATATATCAGAATGTCATCAATAAAAACCACAACAAATTGATCCAAGTACTCATGAAAGATTCTGTTCATATATTCCATAAACACACCAGGCGCATTGGTAACACCGAAAGGCATCACCTTGTACTCATAGTGACCATAACGGGTCCTGAAAGCCGTCTTCTGCATATCTTCATCCTTCACCTTAATCTGATGGTAACCTGACCTCAAGTCAATCTTGCTGAATACCTTTGCACCCACTAACTGATCCATCAAGTCGTCAATTCTCGGAAGTGGATACCTATTCTTGATCGTCACTTTGTTCAACTGACGGTAATCAATGCACAACCGCATGCTACCATCCTTCTTCTTTACCAACAACACCGGAGCTCCCCATGGTGAAACACTAGGTCTCACAAACTTCTTCTCAAGCAAGTCTTCCAACTGCTTCTTCAACTCTGCCAACTCAGAAGCAGACATACGATAAGGTGCCATCGACACCGGCTTCGTACCTGGCACAAGGTCTATCGAAAATTCAACCTCCCTCTCTGGTGGCACATCTGGAATCTCATCAGGGAAAACTTCAGGAAATTCCTTCACAACAGGCAGCCCATCAATTACAGCTTGGTTCTCTAACGATAACGAAGCCATCAGCGAAAACATCAACATCCCATCACGTTCTAGTTGCTTCAGCTGCTTCGTAGATAGAAACACTGCGCCCCACTCTTCTTCGACAGAAGAAAAATGCACCGTCTTTCTAAAACAGTTGATAAGAACTCGGTTGTACTCTAGCCAGTTCATACCCAGAATCACATCCATACCACTTAAAGGTAGGCACACTAAATCCATCACAAAGTCACGGCCAAACATAGATAAAGGACAATTTACACAAACGTGAGAAGTAGTCACCGAACCCTTAGCTGGAGTCTCGACAACCATTTCTCCATTCATATCAGAAACATCAAGACCCAAGGCAGAAACACAATCAAAAGCAACAAAACTGTGCGTAGCACCAGTATCAATAATAGCAACTAAAGGAGTATTATTAATATAGCAAGTACCTCTGATCAAGCGATCATCATTCTCAGTCTGAGTACCGGTCAATGCAAACACTCTCCCAGTAGTCTTAGTCTTCTTGGGTTGCTTACACTGCGAACCAATGTGTCCTTGCTCATTGCAGTTGAAACACACAACATCATCAAACTTGCAGTCACTAGTAATATGCCCTTTCTGACCACAACGGTAGCACCTTTTCACCTCAACAGTACATGCATTGCTCTTATGGCCTTTCTCGCCACAAGTGTAACAAGTAATCTCAGCAGGAGCAGCCTTCTTCTGGGGCCTCCTCTCATCATTTACTCTCTGCTTCCCTTTATCTCTAGGGGCATCATAAGGTTTAGGGCGACTCTGCTGGCCCTTAGCTTTCCGATCATTCACTACCTTGTAGTGAGCCTTAGTATCCTCCTCATATATCCGACAGCTACTCACCAACTCAGAAAAATCACGAATCTTCTGGTAACCGATAGCTCTCTTGATATCAGCGCGCAACCCGTTCTCAAACTTGATGCATTTTGAAAACTCAGCCGTCTCGGGTGCATAATGCGGATAGAACTTAGCCAACTCCACAAACTTGGCCGCATACTCGGTCACCGACATGTTCCCTTGCTTAAGCTCTAGGAACTCTATCTCTTTCTTTCCACGAACATCTTCTGGGAAGTATCTATTAAGGAACTCCCTCGTGAAAACAGCCCACGTCACCACAGCTCCATCTTGTTCCAAAATAGGTAGGAGACTAACCCACCAATCATCAGCCTCCTCCGCTAGCATGTGCGTACCAAACCGCACCTTCTGAACATCGTCACATTGCATGACCCTGAAGATTCTCTCAACTTCCTTGAGCCACAACTAAGCTCCGTCAGGATCATAACGCCCCTTGAAGGTAGGCGGGTGATTCCTCAGAAACGTCTCTAACATCCTAGTTCCGTCGTTCCTACCAGCATTGTTCTGATTACCCACAACTTGAGCCATTGCTTCCAAAGCAGCAGCAAGAGCAGCATCATTTCTACCAGCCATCTAGTTCTCTGGAAACAAACATAAGTCAGAATAATACAATAATACTATTCTAACTCTAAGACAACGTCACTCGACTCTCTACTTGGCCGGACGGACCGACCTGCTCTGATACCAATTGTAACACCCCATTTTCCCGTCTTAAAAATTTCATTAAATAAATCATATAAAATCAGAGTAATCATCACAACGGAGTGTCACATTTCATCTTTAAAAATCACTTAGATAATAATTTATCGAATTACAAAACATTCAGTTAAGCAGCGGAATTTCAAAAGGTTTCATCTCATAAATGTCTTGGCTTAAAAGCCAGCAAAACGTCTCAAAATATTAAAGTTTCTACATCACAAAAATCAACATCATTTATTCAACATGATACGTAAAGGAATAGACTCCACAAAAGACCCCATCCCGTTACATATCAGAGCAACCCTAACTTCACATAATCCTCGCATCATCGCAACTAAGACTGGGTACCTACACTTGCCCACAAGGCGGCAATTCCAGCAGAAGGGGTGAGATTCACAACAATAATATTAATATATAATCATAGGTCAAGATTAACAAATCATATATCCAACTCATCACATATACATTATAGCACTTCATGCATCATCATAGGCATCGTCATAACAACATCATAAACATCATCTAAAACGACATTACATCACATATCAACGTCTCAAGCATCATCTCATATATGTCACAAATGACTCGACTAAATGCAACACCTAACGTCTCAACATCATGCATGTGGTACCATATAATTATAGCATTAATATGCTTCACCGTCGCTTTGAGCAAATGCTCCACCGTCGCTTTGAGCATAAAGCTCCACCGTCTCATAATTATGCAAATGCATGGACTCGTCGTTAACAACTTAATACCCCGTCGCAACATCATTACATTTTCAAGACTGACACATGCAGTTAATAATAATTACATGGCAGAACATCATCTCATCATACATACACATTGCAACACATAACATCATCTTATTCAATTAGCATCACACACTCATACAACACTTATATTCATCAACACATCATTTATCAAAGGTATAATAGAACCATCATCACTCATCTTTACATAACTCATCTAAGGTTATAGAACAGCACTATCCCTACCCAAAGGGTTCCTCTAAACGTCCTATGCAAAACAGCTTGCAAAACAACAACACAGTCCTGAACCATCTAACTCGCCACGGCGAGTACATCTGCTCGCCACAGGCGAGTACTCACATCAGCTCACTCGCCAAAGGCGAGTTGGGGGCGAGCTGGAGGCGAGAAATACTGGGTGCTTCGGCCTTTTTGACATTTTTCCACAAAATCCTCAATTTTAAGCTCCCTAAAACAAATTTGACCAAACCAACTTCACAGTTCATCTCTATAAATATAGGGGCACTCAAAACCATCTAAAGTTTGGCAAAAATCCTAAGTTTAAGGTCAAGCTCGCCACGGCGAGCTATACTGCTCGCCTCGCGAGCAACCAAGGGTTACTCGCCACGGCGAGTGATCTGCTCGCCTCAGGCGAGCGATCTCAGAACCACTACGGGTTCAGTCCAATTCACACCAAAACCTGCCAATTCTCTCCAATTATGCTTCTAATTCAACAGCAATAACATCCTAGGGGATTATCTAGGTTCTGTAACACATCTATACAGCAATGCAACCCATTCTCACATCAAATTCATCAAAAATCACCATAACCCTAATTCTCAAACTTCTCTCAATTCTTCCCCAAATCCTAAGCTAATCAAAACAGATGATTTACATTAAGATTATTGAGGTTAGGCTCACCCTTACCTGGAAATTATGCAGAAATTGGAACCTAGCTTTTTCTTCTCTCTTGACCGTTCTTCTTCTTCTCTAAAATGTCTGATACGCGTTCTCAATCTTTCCTTTCTTAACCTACCTCTCTTATATACTCCCTCACAACTTAACTAATTCCTTCTTAAACCACACAACTCTTCTTAATTATAATTATAACCCCATCTCTTAAAATTCTATCTTATTCCACCACATCTATTTAATTACTAAATAAATATTCATATAAACATCACTAATATTATTTTATTAAACAATAAAATAATAATACGTCACACGTCACAAATACGTCACATAATCATCATAATCATATAATATATAAACATATACTATATCATCTAATAAAATAATTAAATAATTAAAGAGGGCGTTACACTACACACCTAGCATGGGATTTAGTATGGGAAAGGGGAGTTGTTTCCCACCATAGGAAAGTATTTTTTTAACCATCAGATCATTTGAAGAACATAATCTAATAGTAGACTATCAACACTAGATTTTTGTCACTATCTTCCAAATCACCCTGTATCATCATCTTCCTCCTAACAACCACCCCACTTTTGATTCATCATGAGCTGTTTGGACAGTGGTGGGTTTGACTAGAGAAAGTGCTATATATCCATAATTTCTTTAAGATCCATTCTGCACATATAAATGCATATCGATAAGAATTAACGAAACATAACAACATATCAAATTCCTCATATTTTACAACTAATTTATTTATTTTAACCCATAATAAAAATTAAATTCGCATCGCATAAAAAACATTGTGTTTGAAAATCAATTTCCCAGATATATTCATTACAGATCAATGAAATATCTTACCTTTCTTCAAATGCAAAGGATAAAAAAGGAAGTTGCAGACAATAAAATAAAAGAACACTATTCCAGATCTGCAGAGATGTTCCATTTTCTCAGAAATATCTTATCTTTTTTTTCATGTAGTTAACTATGCAAAACGTAATTTTCACCTTTAATTTTCTTATGTTAAAAATGGGGTGAATTACAAAACTAAGAGGGAGGTGTAGTTCACAATCACAGATTCATTATAGAAGTTATTTGCCTCAACGGGAAAGGAGAAGCTATTTGGACGGTGGTGAATTTTGATGTTGTGTTGCTTGTGGTGGGTGAGTGGGGATGGAGGAGAGAGAACAGTGTAGTGTGAACAAATCTAGTGTTGATAGTCTACTATTAGATTATGTTCTTCAAATGATTTAATAGTTAAAAAATATTTTTTCATGATGGGAAACAACTCTCCTTTTCCATATTAAATCCCACCTTAGTTCCATACTTAAGATAGCTACTTCCTAATTTGTTACGGACCATAGTTTGAGAGTTAATGCTTACTTTGAAGGCTTGCAAGCTATTTTTCTTTAAACACACCAAGCTTTGATGTAGGCCTCTCATATGATGAAATTTTTTATGCAACACGTGAACCACCACTCTTATAATCTTTATCTATGACTGGTGCTCGCACTTTTTATTGTCCTAACACGTTTAAATTATGAACATCGTTTTTTATGAAATTTTGATTAAAATTATAGTTATAGAATTCTGTGACTTTTAAGTTGTAACAAATCGTATTTTTTTTTCTTTGACACCAACAATATAACAAATAAAATATAAATTCTTAACTTTTTCAATGACAAAAATAATATAATTTTTTTATAGAAAAATTTGTTTAAGGACATAATTGAAAGTGAAAAAGCCATCCAAAAATCATGTATCCCATTTATATATAGGTATATATGACCCATCAAAATTAATAAATATTATTTAAATTATCTATATCATTATATTAAGGCAATTCCAAAGTTAATCACTATTTTAACAACTTTTAAGTTGAACATTTTTTCAAGAAAAAATTGCTCTCAACCAAATTGTTTTCATATTTCGGTTTATATCTAAATCCATGCCAAAATTATATTAACATTGAAAACTATCTATATTTCAGTTTTTTTTTGTTGCAAATTTATCCATAACCATCTAATAACATTTTTAAATATAAATTTAAAACTTATAAAATATAAATACAATAGAATATTTCAATAGAGTTTTTTCTTTTTTTGGGTCAAGTAACATAGCAGCTAAAGAAATTCATCTTAAAAGTGAATAAGTGGGGTGTGTGGGGTTCGAATCTCAGTCCCCCTACATATATCATGCATTATCTTTTATCACGTGAGCTAAGTTCACATGGACTTTTAGTATAGAGTTTTACTCCCTACCAAACTCAAATTTGTTTAAAAATTATTATTTAGTTATTTTCATGTCAAAGTTATATATTTTGTGACAAAACTTTTTATAAGGTTTTGGACAAATGTATAAAAGGTCATTCAAAAATTTAAAGATAATTAAACTAATTTACATTTCACAACAGCTAAAACTTCATACCAAAGAATTTTACAAGCACATAAACCTATCACTTTTTTTGATAAAGATTAAAAGCAAATTTTGATATATTTATATGGATAAAAACTTATTTAATTCAAAATAAAACATCCCTAAAAAAATATAACACAACCAAAATAAGTAAAAGATTTTTCTATCATGTATAAATTTGCACATGATAAGAAATTTAAAGTAGTAAATTTGCATTGGAACTTGTACATTTTATATTTGATATGTAAATTTTCAATAAATAATTGTTGTTTTTAATAAAAACTTACTAATTTTAGTTAACTTAATATGTGCAATATTGCATATGTTAGACAAACCCGTAAGTAAAATATCAAATCGATGTCACTTTTAAATAGTTTTTGACTATATTATATTTCAAACTAATCTTTATATTTATTAAAAGTTTTTCAATTAAATCGTTCCTCATATGACAAAAACAAAAAGACACAAACCTATGTGAAAAACTTTTGACAATAGCAAGAATGAGTTTGTAATTAATAGAGTAAAAAATTAATTAATTTAAGAGAGACTTGCAAAAGACATACACCAATTTAATTTAATCGTTTTGGGCAAACAATTATATTTTTTTTTAATAAGTTGGGAAAATCTATTTGCCTAGGTTCTACTCTAAACACGTGTCTCAAGTGTTGCACCTCGTGTGCGAAGAAGTGAACTCACACTCAAATAAACAATTAAACTTTTCCCTTTAAACGCTCCTCGCGTAGTACGTGGGCAATAAAATATTCAACATACATTTTTAATTCCGAAAAAACCCCTATAAAACATTGCTTTCTCTTTAGATACTTCAACAGAAACAAAATTTTAGAGGAAGAAAAAAAAGTATCTTACAAACAATGGCACTTTCACATAGTTTCTTTTTTCTCTTATCACTCACACTCATTTCCACTCAATTAACAACCACAAATGGAGTTTTCTCACAACAATCCAACATCATATTACCCTCAGAACAACCAAGAACAGAGAAACTAACACATATCCATTTCTACTACCATGACATTAGAGACAACAAAAGCCCTACCATAGTACAAATCATTGACACACCAAAAAATGTACCTAATGGATTTGGTTCAACTTTTATGATGGATGATGCAATGACTGAAGGGCCAGAGTTAAGTTCAAACCATATTGGAAGAGCTCAAGGGTTGTTTGGTCTTTCTTCACTTCAAGATCTTGGAATGTTTATGTTGACAAATTTTGTTTTTAAGGAAGGGGAATATGGTGGAAGTAGTCTTAGTATGTTGGGAAGGAATCCTATTTCTGAACAAAATAGAGAAATGCCTATTGTTGGTGGAACTGGTTTTTTTAGATTTGCTAGAGGGTTTGCTATTGCAAATAGTGTTGATTCCATTTCTACCCCTGAGCATTTTGTTGTTGAGTATAATATTACTGTTTCTCATCCCTAAAATGGTCTTTTGGAAAAGGGTTTAGGTTTTTAATGCTACTTTTGGCATCTACAAGAGAGTTAGAGATAGATATGTACTTTGGTAGAGTTGGTAACAATAACTGCTTCAGCAACTTTGGTTGTTTTGTTTGTAGCATGTTGTTTTTAAGAAATCAATTTTAATTAATATATTTTGTCTTGATATTAATATCTGTTCTGTTTATAGTTTCTAAAATTTATTCTGTAATTTTATTTAACTTCTAATTTGGGTAAGAAGTAGAATTTTGTACTACGTCCATCCCTAATTATAAGACCCTTTTGAGAATTATTTTTGTCCATTTTTATAAGACCTTTTTGTTATTTTCAAGTACATTAACTATTTCTTTACATATATGCCCCTATTTATTCTACATCTTTTTCTTCAATTAGCAATAAATAACATGTTAAAAACATAAATCAACTCTCTTTTTTAAAGGATAAAATTGTAAAAACAATAGTAATTACAAACAACTTTAATGCAAAAATTCACTTTCTTAATTCCCGTAATTTTGGCAAAAGGGTCCTATATATAGGGAGGGAGGTAGTAGTTTTTTTATCTCTCGAATTCTGAGACAATTTCGCTTTTGATTATCATTCTTCAATATGCTTCATCTTTATACAACTTGTAGACGGGTCAAAACTACTTAAAAACAATGAATGTTTGTAATAAGGTCATTCCACCTTGATGGTCTAAAGAGGATCTTAAATCAGTGCTAACCAATCATTATAAAATCGTTGAGATAAAATAAGATTTGGAGGGTTTGGTTTAGGAAATTTCTCAAACAGTTTGCAAACAACTAATTCAATGTTATAGTAAATTAGTCTTAGATCTATCACTGGTTCCAACGAATGATTTGTTAAATTTGTTAGATGATTATAATCTTCTTTGATCATAAATTTAATTAATAGACTATTTATAATATATTAAGCATCACACAACTTAAGTAATTATAGTTATGGAATAAACTTCATGAATAGACTATTTTGTCTCCAAATTTGTACGCATCGTGTAGGTTTAGAGTTTAGGACCTTGAACCTTTACTTAGTCAGATGTCTTTGAGGAACATATGTGAGGAGATTGTAAGAATATACATCAAATCCGCACTAGAAGGTCAAGATTGCCTCCAAGGGTCAATATTCCCATAGAGTCTTATGTGAGATTCATGTCATGGTCCCTATGTGTCATGTACAAAGTGTCACTTGAGATATATCTTGTATTGGGCCTCAACCTAGATCGGATCAGAATAGTCCGCCCTTAAGCTACTAAGTGAGGGACTTAAGTGATAACTTGTTTACAAAGTTGAATGCAAAAGTCTGGCATGTCTAAGTTGGTTTAAACTTCGTTCTGGTTTTCAATCCATTAGGTCCGGTATTGCGAGCTAGAGGTTGTTAGACTATGGACTATAAGTTGGTCTACCCTGCTTATGGGTGTTGGGTGTGTTCCCCTAGACGTTTGTATTGCATGTTGTGTCATTGCTTCATTGGTGTGTTCATTTTACTCGCGTTGGTGTGTCTGATGGTGACGTGTTTGAAATTTTTGGTTCAGTCTGGGTGTGACATTCCTCTGACACGTTGCATATGTGTTCCCTAATCACATTTCATAAATGCAGTGTGGTTCTTCGTAAAGGTTCAATGATGGTAAATGAGTATGAGTTTCCGAGGAGTAGGTCAGGGGGAGCAATCGAGACCATTGGATCAGAGCCTTCTCGGGATCTCTAACTTCCATTGTTGGATCGTATCTTTGGATTCTCCCTCTTTTCCTATTTAAAGGAGGGTCTAGTTTCTTCATCCATTTTTTTTATACGGAGCATTCCCTTTATATCTTACTTTTTTTTTCTTCCTTCCGATTGGTCTACCCTTATTGTTCAAAAGATTACAATCACAACATTGATTTCTCTTTCTATCATTAGTGTTAAAAGGAATGTTCATATTTAATGTATTTGATGCCTCAAATAATATTACCTACCAGCATAGAGAATCTAAACAAAACACAATAGAAATGTGATGCCCTTATTTATGACTTTCTGAAGGTGAGAAAAACACAAGAAGGGGATAGGGGGATTGAATTGTGTTGGTTTTTTCAAAATAAAAAATAAAAATCGAAGTGCTTATAAAAAAATAGTTCAGAGTTTGATCATAAACATAGTTCTTATCATAGTCTAAAACAGGTTATGAAACAATATCAAATTAACAAAGAGAGACAAAGAGTCGACACAAGCAATCATCCTGGTTCTCCTCACAAACTGAGGTTAGTCCAATCTCCCTTGCACTTTTAAAGGATTTTTCATTATAATTTCAATAGATTGCAATTATGTTCAAACATACAAGTAAGAGACTTTCTTTGCTCAAACACACATGTAAGAGACTTCTGCAACCAGAGTTTAACAAATAAATAAGATTGTGTTTACGCTTGATATACAATCAGAGGTGTAAGAAGATTAAAGTTCATATGACTTCAGAATACTTAAGAAAATTTAAGATTGAAAGTTTGTAAGAATTTCTCTAAGTGTTTGTGTGCTATATAGTTTTAAAAAGTAAGGGCACTTGTAAAATAGTAGAAGTTTCTTTTCTTCAACTGCTCAAATCCTTATATAGGAAAGAATAAGAGAGTCGTTGTTGAAGAATTGCCAACATATCTAATTATTCCTTGAGAAGCTTGATCAGAGACGTTGATATGTTGTCTCAAATGGATAATGTCGTTGAGTAGTCATTCAAAATTTCTTTGCTTCTAATATAATGATCTCTTAAATTCTCTGTCCTTGAATTTCCTTGTTTGTTTCTACACATGGTTAGAAGACGATAAACTGTATTAATCTGAGTCTGATGATGACATTCCTACACAAAACGACAAATTGAATCAGGGTCTTCAATCCTTCAGTCTTAACTCTTAATCCTTCAGATGCTTCATCCTTCAGTCTTAATCCTTCAGATGCTTCTGAGAGAAAGACCTTTTATGATCAGGGTGTTGACTTTCTGGTTGATTTTTCTTCAGATCTTGATCCAAGTCATACATGTTTCTATTTATCTTTAGATGCTTTCTTATGCGCTCAGAGTCTTGATGTTTCAGAAATAAACCTTGACTTTGAGAGTTAGAATTTAATTATATGGTTCTGCATATTTGAACACGCATTAGCATATCCAATTATTCTTTTATACATTGTTATCATAAAAACTTCAAAGGCATTGTTCAAAACTCATTTTAGTTCAACACTTTTATATTTATGTTAGATTGTTTAAGTCAAAAATAAATATTTATCATGAAATTTCTTTTTCTTTTATTTAGGGTTCACTCATCTTTTTTAAAGAAGACAGTTTAAATGAGATGATTGTTATATTTCCTCAATTTCCTAATTATTTTTTTATACCTTTTTAATAAACTAAAAAAAGTGATTAACCAAAGTCTAAACACATAAAAGGATCATAGCTCCAATTATGACAGGCAAAAGACGAAGATGGCTTTTTCGCTTTCAGCCACCTAAATGAAAGAAGATTTACATGATCCAACATTTGAGAATTTGAGCAAGCTTTGTCATTAAAAATCATGTTATTCTTTTCTTTTCCATATAACCCACAAGCACACAAGATAAATGATCATCGTAGCTGAACGACGCGATTTAGAACCATCTGCGATGTATTCAAACTGTAATAACTGATCCTCAACGGTGTTTGGAGAAACCGAATCGAAACCAAGCCAATATGTCACTGAATACGAAAACGACCCATGAAAATTGCAATTTGAAAACAAATGAATATCTGTTTCCAAATTTCCATACCATGTAACACAAAGCTAGGAGTCTGCGTCAATAACACCTCTATGACATAAGTTATCTTTTGTCGGCAATCTATTCTGAAGCTATCGCCAAGCAAGACACCTTCAAAGGAACATATGCATGCCAAAAAGAATTCGACGTCACAACTTCAAGACGAGGGACATCGCTAGTAAGAATCCGAAATACATTACGCTCCGAATATCGTTTAATGGGATCCAAAGACCACACCCACCGATTAGAAATGGCAACCTGTAAAGTCACATAAAGAAGTAAAATCCTACACTGTCCCACCAGCTCCTCTTCCCAAACCAACAATCTCCTCTGCCATTTCCATGCCTCTCCTCCCTCACCCCACCCAAAACAAACATTTCAGCAAGTGTTGCCTTCTGCATGACGGACAAGTCAAATAGACGACGATACTTCTCACACAACGACGCATCCCCCACCTACCAATTAGTCCAAAAATAAGTGTCTTTCCGGTCACCTACCTTTCGCTACAGATTGTCCTCAAACCACCCCCTTCGCTTGTAAGCCTATACCATCTCTAAAGGACACCAAATCTCTCCACCAAACCGACCCTAGCCTTCCCCCTCCTTCAACCGCCCTCCCTCCATCCCGTATCTAGCAGCCAACACCCTAAACCATAACCCGTCTCTATGAGTCACCATCCTCTAGCACCGTCTACCCATCAAAGTAACATTAAACTCTTATTCTCTGAACCCCCAAACCTCCAACCTCCTTATACAAACAAATAGAATTTCAATCCATCCAAGATATTTTTCTAGTATCCTCACAAAAAACTAATCTAACAAGCAATTATAAATATTTATTATTTAAAAAATATAATGCAAATAACGAATAATTTATTATAAATATTTAGCATAAATGTCTGTATAAAGAAACATTTATTCTTTTAAAAAATAATACTTACCTTACCTTCATGTTTCCTTGCAAGTGGTGGGCTGAGGTCATTAGAGTGACATTATGGTTGATGACATTAACCAATTAGAATAAAACAAATGTAAAAAAAACAATAAAAGACATGTGAAAGAGAGGAAAAAAAAAATCACTCATAACATTGTGGTTGACATCAATGTCACTACCCCAATATCATAAGTGTTATCCACATATTATGTGGTGTTGGGGGAAGACGCGGATATATGTTCAATCATTGATACAGAGAGATACATCATTTCATTCATATACCAAACTTTATCTTTCATATCTTATTCTGCTTCCTCCACTTACTATCCATATGAAACTTCATCATTGATATCTTGTTGTGCTTTCCTCTAAGTCTTTTTTAGGAGATCTTTCTAGCTCTTCACTTTCTTTGTTCCACTCATTTTCAAGTAATTTCTCTCTTTAAATCTTACTAAACACATTTTTTACTCAAATTTCATATTTGACATATTTTATTTATATTGCCTCTAAATCTTTCTCTTTTTCCTTGACAGATCTCAGTTTGTGTTTTTGTGACAAAGATCTCAGTTTGTTTCTTCTCACACTTTCAGGTAATCTCTTCTTTTCTTGAGTGTGACAAAGATCTCACACTAAAATGAGTGTTACTTTCACTTTTAGATGTCATGTCAATTATAGATTATATTTTTAGTACTAGATGTCATGTTATTTTTCAATTATACTATCTGATTATATAATTGTATCGTCGCAAAAAAAAATAAAAAATACTATCTGCATCTCTTCAAAATTTATGTCCCCTACTTTTTATTTATAATAATAACGAATGCATAATAATTTGATAAAGTTAATTATTGGTAAAAATTTTGTTGACTTATATATATATATATATATATTGCTAGAAACAATATGGAGCACAATAATACATATACTTATATTAAAATATACATAATTATATTAAAACAAACTTGATAAACGTTTCATCCCTGTTTGTAATCGACAGAATTTAAATTTCATATCAAAACTGTTGTAAAATTGTATTAGATCTAACAAGAGAGAAATCAAAACGAGAGATATTCATATTTTATTATGCATATAAATAATTATTGTTTCAAATTAAGACTACATTTCCATATTGCAGAAGCTTTAAGACTTGTGCTTGCTTCAGGGTCAACATATCATGGCAGAGTTGGTAGCTGGGGCATTTCTTCAGTCTTCCTTTCAAATGATTTTTGACAAGTTGGCTTCGGTTGATATCAAAGACTACTTCAGTCGTAATAATGTTGATGACCTTGTGAAAGAACTTAATATTGCACTCAATTCTATCAACCATGTGCTGGAAGAAGCAGAGATAAAGCAGTACCAAAACATACATGTGAAGAAGTGGCTTGATGAACTTAAACATGTTCTTTATGAAGCAGATCAACTATTAGATGAGATTTCTACTGATGCAATGCTAAATAAGATGAAAGCTGAATCTGAACCACTTACCACCAATTTGTTGGGCTTTGTTTCAGCTTTAACTGGAAATCCATTTGAACCCAGGCTCAATGAACAATTGGATAAACTAGAACATCTTGCAAAGCAAAAGAAAGAGTTCGGATTGGGAGAAGGTCCTCGTGCTAGTAATGAAGGCTTAGTCAGCTGGAAACCTTCAAAAAGATCGTCATCTAGCGCTCTGGTGGATGAGTCAAACATATATGGTAGGGATGTTGATAAGGAAAAACTAATCAAGTTTTTACTTGCAGGCAATAGCAGTGGCAACCAGGTTCCTATAATCAGCATAGTGGGTTTAGGAGGGATGGGGAAAACCACCCTTGCTAAGGTTGTATACAATGACAAAAAGATAGAGGAGCATTTTGAGCTTAAAGCATGGGTCTATGTTTCAGAATCTTTTGATGATGTTGGACTCACCAAAGCAATTCTCAAGTCATTTAATCCTTCAGCAGGTGGTGAAGACTTGAATCTACTCCAACATCAACTCCAACACATGCTAATGGGAAAGAAATACTTGCTTGCTTTAGATGATATCTGGAATGGGAAGGTAGAACATTGGGAGCAGTTACTACTTCCGTTTAACCATGGATCTTCTGGAAGTAAGATTATCGTGACAACACGTGAAAAGGAGGTAGCATCTCATGTTCTAAAATCCACCGAGTTATTTGATTTACAACAATTGGAAAAAAGCAATTGTTGGAGATTATTTGTGACACATGCTTTTCAAGGAAAAAGTGTGTGTGAATATCCAAATCTTGAATCAATTGGGAAGAAAATAGTGGAGAAGTGTGGAGGGTTGCCTTTAGCTATAAAATCATTGGGCCAACTTTTGCGTAAAAAATTTTCTGAACATGAATGGATTAAGATATTGGAGACTGATATGTGGCGTTTATCAGACGGGGACCACAGCATTAACTCAGTACTAAGATTGAGTTACCATAATCTCCCTTCGGATCTAAAGCGTTGCTTTGCCTATTGTTCCATTTTTCCCAAGGGTTATAGATTTGAAAAAGTAGTATTGATCAAGCTTTGGATGGCAGAAGGTTTGCTGAAGTGTTGCGGATCAGACAAAAGTGAAGAAGAGTTTGGTAATGAAATTTTTGGTGATCTTGAGTCAATTTCATTTTTCCAACGATCATTTGGTACAACAATATTTGCTACATATGAGCACTATGTTATGCATGATCTTGTCAATGATTTAACAAAATCAGTGTCAGGAGAGTTTTGTATGCAAATAGAGGGTGGTAAGGTAGAAGGTATCGTTGAAAGGACACGTCATATTCAGTTCTCTTTTCAATCACATTGTGATGATGATTTTTCTTTTAAGAAGCCAAAAGGTCTTGATAACTTACTAGAGCCAATTTGTGAGCTTAAGGGACTACGAAGTCTGATCATACAACAAGGCATGGGTGTTGAAATGTGTATTACCAACAACATGCAACATGATCTATTTTCAAGACTGAAATGTTTGCGGATGTTATCATTTAGATGGTGTGATCTCTCAGAGCTAGTGGATGAGATAAGCAATTTAAAACTTTTGCGTTATCTAGACCTTTCTTACACTGATATTAAAAGCTTACCTGATACCATTTGTATGTTGTATAATTTGCAAACACTCTTGTTGCAAGACTGTGATAAATTGACTGAGCTGCCTTCAAATTTTTCCAAACTCATCAATTTACGTCATCTTGAACTCCCTTGTATAAAGAAAATGCCAAAGAATATGCGAAAGCTAAACAATCTTCAGACCCTGTCATATTTTATTGTGGAAGACCATAATGGATCTGATCTTAAAGAGTTAGCAAAACTAAACCATCTTCATGGAACAATTCGTATTAAAGGGCTGGGTAATGTCATTGATCATGCCGATGCTGTGACGGCCAATTTGAAAGATAAGAAGTATTTAGAAGAATTACAAATGGAGTTCAATGGCGGAATAGAAGAAATGGATGAAAGAAGTGTGTTAGTCTTGGAGGCTCTACAACCAAATAGCAACTTGAAAAAGCTCAACATCAAACACTACAAAGGTAGTAGATTTCCAAATTGGCTAAAGGGTTGTCATTTACCCAACTTAGTATCTCTTGAACTGAAGGGCTGTGGGTTATGTTCCTGTTTGCCACCACTTGGACAACTCCCTTCTCTCAAGAAACTTTCCATTTATTACTGTGCAGGAATAAAGATAATTGATGAAGAGTTTTCTGGCAATAATTCAACAATTGTTCCATTCAAGTCCCTTGAAGTTTTAAATTTTAGGAATATGGTCAATTGGGAGGATTGGATATCTCTAAGGTTTCCTTTGCTTAAAGAGCTTTATATAGAAAATTGTCCTAAATTGAAAGGTACCCTGCCTCAGCAACTTCCTTCTTTACAAATATTGAGCATTAGTGATTGCAACAAGTTGGAAGCATCAATTCCCAAGTTTGATGGCATCATAGAGTTAGATATACAGAGATGTGATAGAATTTTTCTGAATGAATTGCCGACAAGCTTGAAAAAGTTAATCATTCATGAAAATCGGTCCACCGAGTTCTCCGTGGAGCAAAATTTAGTCAATTTTCCCTTTCTTCAAACGTTGAAGTTGGATTGGAGTGGCTCTGTAAAATGTCCTTCTTTGGATTTGTGTTGTTATAATTCTCTTTGTTATCTTACAATAAAAGGATGGCACTCCTCCTCCTTGCCTTTGGAACTACACTTGTTCACCAAACTTCATTCTCTGTATCTGTACGATTGTCCAGAGCTGGAATCGTTTCCAATGGGTGGTTTGCCTTCCAACTTGACCCACTTTGGAATATATAATTGCCCAAAACTGATTGCTTCAAGAGAGGAGTGGGGTTTGTTCCAACTCAATTCCTTGAAATATTTCAGTGTTAGTGATGAGTTTGAAAACGTGGAGTCGTTTCCAGAGGAGAATCTGCTGCCACCATCTCTCCAGTATTTTTATTTTAATAATTGTCCAAAGCTAAGAATAATGAACAGCAAGGGTTTTCTCCACCTCAAATCTCTCAACGTTCTATGGATTAAAAACTGCCTTACTCTTGAGCGCTTGCCAGAGAAGGAGGATCTACCCAACTCCCTTTCTACTTTGTCGATTTTCAATTGTCCAATAATAAAGGAGAAGTATAAAAAGGAGGGAGGAGAGCGTTGGCATACAATTAGTCACATCCGTTATGTGTATATTGACTACATTGAACAGAAATGAGATGTTAATCCCACCGCCAAGTTATGGGTCCCACGTTTGGTCAATCCTTTTTGGTTCGGAAGGTACCAACTACGAACATATATTCTATTCTTAACCAAACAATTGTATCAAATTATTTTCTTAATTTTTTATCATTATTTTCTGACTTCAATTTATTTTCATAGGCTAAGAGGATTCTGCGTTTGGAATGGTGTGAGGGTAGTTTGGGAAATGATGATTGTCATGATTTTGTTAAGATTTATTTATTGGACTGTGGTCATTCAATGGAGTTCCCAGGACATCTTCTTCTTCAGGTAAATTACTGCCTATGTGGAGAATCTACAACCCATATGCTATTTTTCTTTTAACTAGTTTATTTTTAATTTTTTTTACTGTTGTGATTGAAACTAGTAATTGAAGGACTGTATATTTGATGTTTGTATAAATTGAATGTCTTTCCCCTTTGTTGTCAAAGGGATTTTTGGTGTTTTAGATCTATTCTGGTTAATCACATTCTGCACTGCCATTTTAAATATTGTGATTTTGGCTTCAAACAGTTTTTCTCATTTTTTCGAACCATATGTGTGTCCATATCTGAAATAACTTTAGAAATTAGAAACCTTTTTTTTTTTTTTTACTGTAATAAATAAGCCTATTTGTGCCATGGTTGTGCCTTAGGATCTACGAAGCGCAGACACTTCTCGGATTAGGCGTGTCTCGGTATCGGACACATGACGTGTTGTTTACCGGTGTCCGACATGACACCGAAATACATTAATTATGTTGAATCATGTCATTTTCTAAAATTATTAGCGGTGTCGGCGTGTCAGTGTTCGTGTCCATATCCGTGCTTCGTAGGGAAGTTATGCAATTGGGAGGTTAGGCAGTTATTTGATGTAAACTGTTTCACAATCAGTCTCTATTCAGTAAAAAAGATGCTGATATATCTTATGTGCTTGTGTAAATAAAATGATTTTTCAGAAATTATATAAAAGAGCATTAATTTTCTTCAATGCTCTTGCTTTTAATTGCTTCTAATCCAATCTTGATATATTTTTACAAGGTTGAGACCAATCAAGGCTTCTTTCAAATAAAGTTGTATTAAAATATTTATTATAGTACTGATTTGAATTATGAAATGTATTTTACTTTGAAAAATTCAGCTGGTTGACATAATAATTATAACCTTTGAGACAGTTCTGCATCAAGGGCTAAAGGATGCTAGTGAGTTGATCTTGCACATTCAAAGGCATAACATATACCTTTCAAAGATATTACTTACAATGGTAAATGCTCTCTGCATTCTTAGGCTACACTTAGAAAGAAAGAAAAAAACAAAAGGATAGAAAAGTCGAATTTTTACATCCATTCAGATTTTTAAGGGTAATTTAATTTAAAATCTGCTTACTTTCTGTTTCATACATGGTTTAGGTAGATAAGGCATTGTTCTTGCTGCAAAATAGAGGTAGCAGGGCACACAAATTCACAACAAAGAATTTTCGGTTTTTGTTTCTTCCATCCAAAGATGATTTAGATTCGAGGTAGAATTTCATGATCATGTGCGGGCAAGGGAAAGTGGCTGACATTGTGTGAATTCCATCCATTCCAATTTGTTCATGGTTTGTATTCAAGCATATTCTGACTTTATGTCCCATCTTTTTGAGTCTCTTTATCGTTAATTGTCTGTTATTCTTCTCGTGTCTTCCTCAGGAAATATGAGACTTGATAAAAGAAGTGGATGGATGATTTGCATCAATCAATTACACGGTGAGGATGTCAAGTCGCCTTTTACTCCGATTTTCATTTTATTTCTATTTTGAAGTGTTAAGAAGAAGTGATCAAAAATTGAATGACATGCCACTTTGTTGTTAAAGGGAATTTTGGTGGGATGGGAGCTTCCATGGTGTTTGGATCACAGTCTACATGCAAACTTGGTTTGGAACTTCTGATTCTAACATGGTCACTGCTATACAATTTCGCAGGTGGCTCAATCTTTTCTTCATTTGAATGTGTAGCCAATGCATCAATAAGACTGGCCTGTTACAATCAATGTAACACAGAACCATCCTGCAAGGCTGTTCCAATTTATGCCTAAGGAATGGACAAAGTTAACCAACTCCAAGTGGATATCATTGTTGATGTCAGGACTCAGGCATGCACTTCATCCTCTTACTGTTTGTATGTTCCTTCCTAGTTCATACACCGGAAGTTGACTTGTCAATTTAGTGAAATTCAATTAAACACTACTTTCATTGCAGTGCTTCTGATTGTAATTCATTACTTTCTCTTAGTTTGTGAATAAGTTTATCTATCTGCATCACTGGAAGGTTCTGCTGTGCTGATAAAAAAGCCACAACAGTTCGTTAGTCTATGTTAACTCCAATGAGTATATGAAAAATTGATAGAAGAAGTTACCCCCACATTCATATGTACAAAAGTTATTTGTATATTCTTTATCATTTTTTTTATCTATTTTTATTCTAATTATGGTTGTCTAAAGGTTCATTTCAAGTTGATTTTATAGTGGTAGGTGATGTGTAGGCAATCTCACGTTTCAATAATCTATGTGACTCAATTATTAAGAAATTTCTCTACAAATGAGAATTGTTGTGTTTGTAAATTGTAATTGTTTTGTGACTCCCATGATCTTACAAAAAAGAATATCTTCTACATCTTTTTCAGGTCACTAAATCTATATTAGCAATCACTCTCACCTAAACTAATATATCATTATAAACTACATTAAGTCTAGCCAGAGGAAATTAGCATCAAAGAAGCAATGAAAATGTTTTACAAGAAATGATCTTATAATAATTGTTTGCTTTACGTGCCTTCTATTATTGTTTTACTTTTTTTTTAATTCAATTTAAAGTGTTACTAAGATTCATGTTTTACAAAATCCAAATTTCTTTATTTATTATTATTTAGTAATATTTCCCTAAAAAAATATTTAATGATATTGTCTTGCTTATTTAGTAAATCAAATTTGAGTTGTATCTATATGTCACATTTATCACATATTTAGCTAAAATACTCACTCTTTGTTTCTTTTAAACTTGAGTACCTCTGTTATTCATGAGTTCAATGTCAACACATGATACAACTTCAAAAATAAAAATGAATGTATTAGTTAAATATGTAAATGCGAGATATAACAACAATTAATACAAGTCCTCTCAAAAAGCAACCGATAAAAAAAATGAAGTTCAGCTGTATTATGATAGTAACGTAATTGCCTCAAAAAAAAAAAATTAATGAGTTAACTCTCCTTTTTTTCATTCCTTTCATTTTATTTTTGTGTACTTGGGTTTATATTTTAAAAGATAAATTGGTTGATATATTCCCTTAAAAAGGTTGACACATGAAACACATGTATAATGTGGAAGATCATAATAATTGTTTGCATGCTTTTTTAAGTCATTGGGTCCGTTTGCAATTGTTGGATTACTCTGATGATCTTACAAGCCTTTAGTCTTTTTTTTTTTTTCCTTTATATTTTCAAGTTGTTCGGTGGTTGTCATATCATACTTTATAATTTTATTATGAATAAATCAAACCCAAAAATCAAATCAACTAAGTATGTTTATGTGTTCCACTCATCTTGAGAACTTTTTAGAAATAATTTTTAAATACTAAGAAGGGGACTAAAGGTTCATTTTGTTTAAAATAGGTCCTCCACGCCACATCTAATTTATATTATTGCTCTAAGGTAATACAAACTTTATTGCAATATAGAACGAGGAAAATAAAGACAGAAAGTAATGAAATTGTCTCAGGAGAATGGTCATATGATAATAAGTTATTTTTTACTAACATGTTGCTAAAATAAGTTATGAAGCCTCGGAAGAAGTTGATTATTAAGAGGATATAAACCAATATGTTGATGGAGAAAGTTGTTAGAAAATAGTCTCAATGAAAACGTAGTTATTTTACTATCATGTTGCTAAAATAAGTTTCGAAGTCTTGAAAGAAGTTGGTTAAACGGGTAAAAACCAATATGTTGATAGAGAAAGTTGTTAGAAAATAGCGCCAATCAGAATGGACATGTTTATCTCCGTGAGAATGGTTATTTTGATACTCCATTTTTAACGTGTTGATGCCCTGTTATTATATTATGACTTAATGGTTTCAGAGCTTGATTTAGTTGTGAGGATATTTTGTGTAGAATTCTGAATTCGAACCTTGAGTCATTCTTATACTTGAATTTGGCTTATGTGTCATCTCTAAAACACCTCATCTCTATAAACTAAAAAGACAAACAAGGGTTTTTTTGGAACAAATAAAAGGAGATTGCATATGCATGAAGAAAATAAAGAAGAAAAAAATGTACGTTTTTATATTTAAGAATCACATATATATCCCTTTTTTTTTTTCACACGCATATATATCCCTCATTTGTTACATAGAAAAAAAATAAGTTATATCATCCTCTAAAGTGGAAGTTCATCCTTTGGTATTACGAGTGAGTAAATTTCTTACCAACTTAGTCGACCTTCATTGACACGTAACTGTTTAAACTTGTGTAATGTTTTATTATAATGGTTTAGGATGTTGATATACCTTTGAAAGTTGATGTTCCACCAAAAAGGTCAGAACCTATTTGACAAAAATTGATAGTGAAAGCAATGTATATGGAACAAGCTTTGAAGTTTAAGGCTGAACATAATGGGATTGATATTGAGCTACCAAGGGACGATATCATGGACTTGTGTTTGGGTAAAAAAGAATTATACTTGACTATTTTGCAAGTGTGACTGACGTAAGTATACTTTGTTTGTAAATTTAATTGTCATTCAATTACTTAATTTTATTTATAATGTAATTTTGTTTCACTATCTTATGTATCTACATTGTCGTTGTGTTGAATTGGGCAAAAATGGCATGTACGGATTTCTTGATCCATATTACACTTAATCAAAATGACCAAGTTAGTGTTCAAATCTACATTCAAAACATGATGGACCATAATAAAAAGGATTTGTACCTAGCTCCTTACTTTTACAAGTAAATTCTCTTTATATCCAATCACTTGTAATATAGAGATTTGAATTTTACAAATAATAATTTATTTATTTATTGTACATGAACTGTGATATGCTTTGGAAGGTTATAATAAACTACAACAGATGAGAAAGCATAATAAAGTAGTATGGTTTTATCCCACTGTAAGTTGTTTACACCTACTGCTTCATCTATCATATTTGTGGTGTTTCTGTATTAAATATCCTCTATTTTGAATAGTATTTACCGACTAAACGGTCACATTTGATCATATTCAATTTCAGAGTCGAAGACAATTGGTTTGTTACGAGAGCGGATACTTTGTTATGCTACATATGTTAAACATTGTATCCGGTGGTCTTGTGGATTCATGGATGCAAGTACGTATAAGATTTTTTTAACAACTATTATATATTATTTAATTTTATTTTTATATGTTTAATCTTTCTATGTTCATTAGGAAAGAAGCTGGCAGATAAAAAATATTGGCCAATGTTGACTTTTAAGTATTCAATTTATTTATTGCACATGAACCGTGATATGTTTAATGATATAAGTTTAACGATTAAATATTAATTATTGTAGAGCTTTGGAAGGTTATAATAAGCTACAACGGGTGAGAAAGCATAATAAAGTAGTATGGTTTTATCCCATTGTAAGTTCATCTACTGCTTCATCTATCATATTTGTGGTGTTCCTGTATTAAATATCTTCTATTTTGAATAGTATTTACCGACTAAACACTCACATTTGATCATATTCAATTTCAGAATCGAAGACAATTGGTTTGTTACGAGAGCGGATACTATGTCATGCTACATATGTTAAACATTGTATCCGGTGGTCTTGTGGATTCATGGATACAAGTACGTATAAGATTTTTTTAACAACTATTATAAATTATTTCATTTTATTTTTACATGTTTCCTCTTATTGCAAGACTGATTTTTGGAGCAGGTGGGAAGTAAGCTTTAGTGACACTAGTTTTTTTTTTTTGAGCAGTTGGGTTTTAGCTTAGTGTTAGCCCTGTTTTGAGTTTTTTTGTACTATTTGCATTTTGGTCTTAATATGTACTTTACTCTGCCAGTGCAATGACTATTTACTTTCGTATGAAATTATAGTTCTATGATTTTATTTAATTAGTACATGTGGATTTTGCTTATGGTTTGCTCTTCATTGTATATTTCTATTACTACATGTTGTGACATTAAATATTCTGCAAAAAAAAAAAAAAAAGATATTCTGCATACATGCAGTGGACAAAAAAAATTGGTTGCAGGAAAAAAAATGGAGCATATTCTGCGTGTATGCTATAGGAAAAAAACTGAATTTGTTAAGTCGGTATAATTGGGCAACTTAAGAAGTTAATATCTTAGGTCGGGTTAATCGGCTCCTAGTTAACCGACTTAAACAATGAGGCCTTAAATCGGTTGCTAAATCCGACTTAAAATGCAGAAACTTCTTACTACAGGAGTTGTTAGGTCGGACGCGCACCCGACTTAAATAAACGTTTTTAACCGAGTTAAACATTGAAGCCTTAAGTTGGTTAATAAATCCAACTTAATACGGGAGTTGTTTGGTCGGACCCGCACCCGACTTAAAAATCCCTTTTTAAAACGACTTAAAAAGGGGTTTTTTTGTACTAATGTGGCATACTAGATCATAAGATAGAAGAAACAGATTTATCTTTAACTGCTGAAGAAAACTTTAAAAGAAAGTTTAATAAATTCAAAGAATTTTTCTCAAGGAAAAATATTTTGAAATTTGGAATAATGATCGGAGAGGAAACAATTCCGATTGAAACTACTCAAGGAAACTTAGTCATATCTACTATAGATAAGACTCAAATTGAAAAAAGAATTCAAACATTTTCTGAAAAAGAAAAAAGTAAAATTGGTTATATTCATATATCAACCATTCAAATTTTAATCAAAAGTACTTTTATGAAAGGTATTGATTCACCTCTAGAAATAGCTCTAGAAGACTCTAGGATTTTAGACAAAAAGCAAACAACAATTGCACAAGGAAAGTGTAATTTAAAATCTGGAAAAATTAAATTTGATATAAATTTACAAATGAGATTATCCCTAAATGATAAAGATCTAGATAGATCTATAGTTTTTCATTATAAGTTGGAAAACTCAAATTTTATGAAAAAGGGTAATCATCCTTTTAGAATTAATTATGTTTTAAGTAATTCACACCATAGCATAGAAGTTATATGAAAAAATACAATTCATATTGATGAATTATTTACACCTTTAGTTACCCTAAAGTCACCTATATATTCAGAAGTTTAACAAGAAATAGATTTTCTTTGATAGATGCTGAGAAAGATATGTTTGAAGAAACAGAAAAACCATTATTCAGGAGTCAAAGCCTTAGAATAACACCACTGAAAAGAAATTTTGAAATCTCAGAACAAAAGGAGCTAAGTAAACTACAAAGCTCGGTAGCAGGGCTATCTTTACAACTCAAAAAACTAGACAAAAGAATCTAAATTTGTCTATGAAAAAGTCTTTCGCACTATGTCCAAACTCTGCTGGTATCAGAGCTAACATCGATCTTGGAATGGAAAAGTCTTTTAGAAAAACAAAAAATATAATAATTACATAATAAATAGTGATTCCACGTGACACTCTCCTATTAGGCCACATAGTAAACTTCACCAAAAAAGTAATATGCCTAACTTCACCCTAGAAGCTCCCTTTGTATAATACACTATGTAAATAAAACTTTTGTGTCACGCTTTTGGTACAGCAATGATGGCAAAACTCTATGTTGCTTTTGGTGGATCCAAATTGATAGCTCTAATAGAGAGAATGGAATACAATAATGAAGTATGAGTATTATGAAAGGAAACAAAATAGTGAGAATCGTTCACAGTAGTATTTGCCAAGCACTAACAAGCACAGCTAAAGACTTTAAACTTTATTGGTGGGGTTTACTTCCACTTTTTTTAAAACACCTTACAATTTCATTGTGATTGATCTCAATCTTTTTGCATCTGCATGTGTTGTTGCTACTTTTTTTTCTTCTTTTCTCTTCTTTTTGACAAAATGCATTTTACACTCTTTTTAATAAAGTACCATATGTGTATTTTTCCAAGGATATAAAATGGCACTAATGCCACCTAATTTATAATAATTTTCCTTGAGTAAAAATAAAAATTGGCCATATTTTAATTAACTTTCGGACAAACTTTTATTCAAACTTTTGGACCTTGAAACATAGACAGTTGTTCTTGAGGGAAAACTATGAGCAACTATGAGCAAACTGTGAGGTAAATGTCTTGGTCCTTATGGCCTTGTACAAAGAGCTACTTGGAACAGTTGGCCCTCCACCCCCGCATCATTCTCACGATAGTGATTGTGTTTTCCTATATTCAACTTCAGGAAAGGAAATCGTCGCTTACGCTAATCCTCAGATGACGCGTGGGAAGGGGGTTTCTGGATCGGACGTTGACACAGAGACTTTCGGCAATGACGTCCAAAGCTACCACTCTATGTACAGCGATCAGGCGAAGGTGGAGCTTCTTAGGAGCAAGAACGTTGTTTCCTCGACCGGGCGAGAAGAAGATGTTGACTTGTTGCCCTGCCCGCCAGGCGAGAAAGTTTGCGTGCTGCGTCCTAAGGGCATGAAGAGATTTTCCATATGTATGGGGCCGTTTTGGAGGAGTTCGGGCTGAAGATTCCCTTTACTCGCTTTGAAATGGATGTCTTGCACTTCCTGAACGTGGCTCCTACTCAGATTCGTCCCAATAGTTGGGCTTTCATCCGCAGTTTCGAAATTCTCTGTGAAGCACTAGAGCTGATTCCCTCTGCTGGTGCGTTTTTTTCACTTCTATGGGTCCAAGGGGGTAGGTAAAGGTACGTGGGTGTCCCTTATTGTGCACGCTGGTAAGCAACTATTTCCTTCCTTCGCTTATAACTTTAAGAAAAATTGGAGGATAAGTTTCATGCGGGTCCGTGCGTCGAAGGATTCGGCTGTGTATGTTGCCAGTATAGACGGCGACCTACAATTTCCTCTAAGTTGGACTAGTAGCCCCCGGGCGATTGACGATTATGATTATAAGAAGATGTCGACCTATGAACAGGGGGTGGTTGGTTTCTTGGACCGAATGAAACTTACCGATATTCGCATACTTCTGAACAAAGAGACGAATTCGGAGGATTTGGAACTTTATCTTCGTGAGTATTTTAAGCTTTTTGTCTCTATAACTTGTTTCTTTTAATTGTTTCTAATTGAGGCGCCCTCCTTTGTTGTTTTGCAGTTCCGATGATGCCACTTACTGGGAAGGAAAGGCGAAAGTATCTCGCCGCGTTGAAGGAGAAGAATGCTGCTGGGGAACATATTGTCAGTGATCCCGCCAGCTTACAACTCCTGAGGGGGAAAAGGGATCCATCAGCTGTCTCCGAGACCCCTGAGGACGACAACGTGGCGGCTGGTTCGTTAGGAAAAGGCGATGTAGATGATATCATTGATCTAGCCGCCTCGCCGCATAAAAAAAAGGCTCGGACTGGACGGAAAGATGCCGAGAAATTAGAGAAGCTTGAAGAAGACGCTGTGGCGGAGGTTGATGCTGCTTACCGCCAATCATTTTGGCACCGGGGCTTCCAATATCGCCGGTATATGGAGGAGAATGTCCCCTATGTTGCCGTAGATGAAGACGCCAGTTTTCACGCTAAGTTTAGTGATCTAGCGATGCTGGTACCAGTGCCCTCCGGTCTCTATTATACATTCACTCCATGGAGCGTAAATACGACTCTTTGGAGAAACAGTTTCAGGATGCTGTGAAGGATGTAGAGAAGTACAAGCACAAAGCTGCAGCCTTTGAGGAGAGAGTAGAAGGGTTGCTGCTGGATAAAACCAAAGCTGAAAAGGCATTGTCGGACCTGGAGAAAGAGAAGGCGGGCTGGATGATCGAAAGAGGCGAGTTGGAGAGGAAAACTAGTGATCTAGAGAAGGAGCTGTCCAACACTAAAGAAGTGGTGGAAGATTGCAAGATGGCACTGGTCAGCCAATTCGAGGATGGTTTTGACAGGGCTAAGTCTCAGGTGGCCTTCCTGTATCCCGAGTTGGACCTGTCTGCACTGGACTCGCTGAAGATCGTTCAAGAAGGCGAGCTCATTGATGAGCCTTGATTTTGTAACTTAAGTTTATTTACTCTTTCATTTGTGGGCGACCTGTCTAGGCGCTTTTTTTGTAATATTATAACTGTGACTTGGTGACTTTGTTTTGCTTGCTACTCGTAGTTTAACGCTCTGTCTGTTTTTGGAAGTATTTCTGACTTGCTTTACTTTATCGAAATTGTTGTTCTTCGTGTTTGTGTTTTACTCCTCGTTTCCGATCTAGTCTATTCTCTTTATGTCGCCGAGCTAGTGCTAAAGCTAGTCCCGTTTAGGCGCTTTATTTTAATTTTTATCACGTCGAGCTGGAGCCTCTATGAAGGTTAACCCCGTTTAGGCGTTCGATTTGAAGACGTCGAGTTAGAGCCTTTAATGAGGTCATCCCTGTTTAGGCGCTCTGTTTATTTAACGACGTCGTGTTCGCTCACTGTTTAGGCGTTCAAAGTTTAACGCCGCCGGGATCCATCCCTATTTAGGCGTTCCCATTTATTCGACGCCATGTTAGAGCCTTTAATAAGGTTAATTCGTGTTTTGGCGTCAGGTTTATTTAACGACGCCGGGTTCAATCCCTGTTTAGGCGTTCGCGCCGAGTTATTGTCTTTAAGAAGGTTAACTCTTGGGCGCCGAGCTAGAGCCTTTAGATAAGGTTAACCCTTAATTAACGATGCCGAGCTAAAGCCTTTGATTTTAAAGCTAACTTTGTTTTAGGCATTTGCGCCGAGTTAGAGCCTTTGATAAGGTTAACCCAGTTTAGGCGCTCAGTTAATTTTTGCAGCGATGATAGTAGAGCCAGAATACAGAAAAACAAAATGCTTTTAAGAAAATAGGGTGCCTCGTTAAAAACCCTGCCCTTGCAGGGGAAAAGGAGTGCTACCCTATCCCTTTATTGAATACTTAGAGAAATTATATGATAGTCTGGGGCGGCAACTTTGCCTTGTTCTGCAGGAAGATAAAAAAGAAAAACAATAAATAGAAAAATTCTAATTTTAACTATAGTAATGGCGCAGGTTAGCCATATTCCAGGTTCTTGGCACCGGGGTCCCATCTAACTCTTCCAGCTTGTAAGCTCCATGTTGCAGCTTCCCCTTTACTCGATACGGTCCTTCCCAACGTGGTAGTAGCTTTCCAATTCTGGTTGAGGCGACGACTTGTTTGAGGACGAGGTCACCCTCCTTCATGCTTCTGGGGATCACCCTTGAATTATACCTGCGATCTGCTCTTTGTTTGGCGGCAAATTCTCTGATATGAGCTTCTTCTCTTATCTCGTCGATCATATCCATCGTGCATTTGACACCTATCTCATTTGCCTCTTCCAAAAAAGTATCACGTCGCCAGGTTGGGGTGTCGATTTCGACGGGTAGCATGGCGTCCGTGCCGTATACCATAGTGAACGGGGTCTCTTTGGTCGTTGAATGCGGAGTGGTATGGTAAGACCAGAGTACCTCGTATAGTTGCTCAGCCCAGAGACCTTTGGCTGCCTCAAGCTTCTTTTTGATGCCGTTCAGGATTACTTTGTTTGCTCCTTCCGCCTGTCCGTTTGCCTGAGGGTGGATTACTGACAAGAAATTTGTTTGGATGCCGAGTTGGGTGCAGAAGTCGACCACACTGGTACTAGCGAACTGGGTCCCGTTGTTAGTTACAAAATACTTGGGAAGTCCAAAACGACATATGATCTTCTTCCAGTAGAACTTCTTCACCCTGTCCGCCGTGATTCTTGAGACCGCCTTTGCTTCAACCCATTTAGTAAAGTAGTCTACGCCCACGATAAGGAATTTTAACTGCCCAGGAGCCAAAGGGAAAGGCCCCACGATATCTACTCCCAATTTGTGGAAAGGCCAAGGTGAAAACACAGAGGTGAGCTCGTTGGCGGGAGCGTGCTTCTTGTCGGAGAATCGCTGACACTTATCACACTTTCTTATGAAGGTGGGGCAGTCTTGTAGCATTTTCGGCCAATAATAACCCGCCCTTAACAACTTAGCCGCCAGAGAACGCTCCCCAATGTGGCTTCCACATACCAGCTCAGTTTCTTCCTCACCTAAGCACCGGAGCATGGGCGTGGCACTCCCCATCTTGTACAACTTGTCAGCCACCATGGTGAATTTGGTAGCCCGTCTTTTTACTGCTTGTGCTTCTTCGTCATTCCTGGGAGAAAAAGAACCTGTGAGATATTTGATAATAGGGGTCATCCACCCCTCTACTTCCGTACCGACGGCGAGGACCTCTTGTGAATATGTGTTGAGCGATGCGACGACCTCCTGAATTACTGTTCTATTGTTACCCGGACGTTTAGTGCTTGCCAACTTCGTCAACAGGTCTGCCCTTGAGTTTTGCTCCCTTGGGACGTAGATTGCCTCAAAAAACTTGAACTTCTCAGCTAAATTTTGAACCTTCATCAGATATTTGCAAAGTTGAGGATCCTTAGTTTGGTACTCGCCTGAGATATGACTGGTTATCAACTGTGAATCACTTTTTGCCATGAGATTCTCAGCCCCCATTTTTGTTGCCAAATTCATTCCCGCGATCAAGGCTTCATACTCCGCCTGATTGTTGCTGGCCTTGAACTCAAACCTTAGTGATTGTTCTATGAGCACGTCTCCAGGGCCCTCTAGGATGACGCCCGCCCCACTTCCTTTCAGATTAGAAGATCCGTCTACTGATAAGAGCCACACGAAAGGGGCGACGTTCTGTGCTGGAGACGTGAGTTCTACAACAAAGTCACCAAGGACTTGAGACTTGATGCTGCTCCTCGGGACATACTGCAGGTCGTACTCGGATAACTCGACCGACCAAGACACCATTCTTCCAGCCAGATCCGGCTTACTGAGGACCTGCTTCACGGGATAGTTCGTTTTCACAATAATCTTGTGACTTTGGAAATAAGGACGTAACTTTCTGGCGGTTGTTATGATTGCCAAAGCTAAGCGCTCAATCTTTTGGCGGGGTTTAGGCGCATGTTGAATTTCCTTACTTGCTGGAAGATCTCGTATAGGTCAGTGGTATGGGCGGCGTGTTCTGGTGTCTTCACTACGAGGTCGTCGATGTATATTTCCAAATTCCTTCCGATTTGTGCGGCGAACATGGAGTCCATTGATCGCTGGAAAGTAGCGCCCGCATTTCGCAAACCGAAAGACATTACTTCATAGTGATATTTTTTTTTTGTCATGAAGGCGGTCTTTGAGGCGTCAAGAGGGTCCATCCTAATCTGATTATAGCCAGAATAAGCATCCATGAAACTTAGGGTCCTGAAACCTGACGCATTGTCAATTACGCGATCTATGCTAGGCAAGGGGTAAGGATCCTTGGGGCATGCCATGTTCAGGTCGGTGTAATCTACGCACATCCTCCATTTTCCTGAAGCCTTTTTCACTAGGACGGTGTAATCATATAACTTAGGGGATACACTTGTGAAAGCTAATAATGATTTGGACATTTCACCTCTTATTCTAAATCCTACTGATTGAATCATTAAACTTATTTTACTTTGAAAAATGCAGCTGGATGAAACATTCAAAGGCATAACATGTACAATCTGCTTACTTTCTGTTTCATATGTGGTAAAAAAGAAGTAGCAGTTCACACACATTCGCAACGAAGAAATTTCGGTTTTTGTTTCTTTCATAGAGCCTCGTGATCTTGAGCGGGCAAGGGAAGAGGCTGAAATTGTGTGGATTCCATCCATACCAATTTGTTCACGGTTTGTATTCAAGCATTATAATGAAACATGTTTCACTCACTTTTATATAGGTCTTCTGAAACTATGTTACAAAGTTGTCTGCAACAAATTGTCATACATCATATTCTGACTTTATGTCCCATCTTTTTGAGTCGCTTTAACGTTAAATGTCTGTTTTTCTTCTCGTGTCTTCCCAGAAAGCATGGGACTTGAGAAAAGAAACCGAAGAATGACTTGTATCAACCAATTACACGGCGAGGATGTCATGTGGCCTTTTACTGTGATTTTCATTTTAGTTATGTTTTTAATTCTTTGTTGAATGACATGCCACTTTGTTGTTATAGGGAATTTTGGTGGATGGGAGCTTCCATGGTATTTGGATCAAAGTCTACATGCAAATTTGTTTGGAACTTCTCATTCAAACATGACCATCGATAAGACTGGATGGTTACAATCAATGACTCTTACAAAGACTGGTATGTTGCCAAATGTAACACAGAACCTATCTGCATGGCACTTTTCCAATTTATGCCTTAGGAATGTTGAGACAGCTGAATGCAGTAAAGTAGGACAATCCGTACTGTTAGATTTTGGTGAATTCGATGCAATATACTTCCCACACACAAGCACAGTCCAATTGTGGATCCCATGTTTGGTCAAATCTTTTTGTTTGGAAGGTACAAACATATTCTTAACCAAACCATTGAATCAGATCTCTTTGTTATTCTTTTTAATTGCTTTCCCTTTTTTATATTCATATTTTCTGACTTCAAACTTTTTCCCAGGTCAAGAGAATGATGAAAACAAGCTAAAATGGAGTTCCTAGCACATCTTCTTCCTCTTCAGGTAAATTACTCCCTATGTGCATGTTTGGATTAACCGACCTATTGTCTGTGTTTTTATTCAAAGTAAATTTGATAAAATTTTAGTAATTTTGTCAAAATTTATACTTATGAACTTCAACAAAATCAGGTGCTCATTTCACAAACTCGTTGTCAATAGCATTATATTGAGGATTGATTAATTAATTCATAATTGTCATCTTCCCTTGTTTTTGTATGTGTACGTTTTTCTTCTCACCTTTTGATCATTGGAAAATCTATGGATTGTGTTCTATATGGGTGTCCATATCTTAAATAACTTTAGAAATTAGAAACCATTTTATTTTTCCCAGAGAGTCTTAATTAAATTTTTTTCTGTAAGAATTATGCCACCTTGCGCCTTGATTAGGCATGCAATTATTTCATTCAACTCACAATCCACTGAAATTCTTTTCTTCTCTTTATTGTTCTCTAGTTTTGTTATTGTAATCAGTCTCTATTCAGTAATAAAAATCGGGTTTCGGTTTCAATTCTTATCAATTATAAATTTAAAACCAGTTTCCATCAGATGTCTTTTGAAAATCAGTGTCATATTTTCTTTACAGCAAAAAATAACTATGTTTGGCAAGTATAAACTTTAACAACATGCTACTACATCTGATATGTTTGTTTAAACAAAAAAGTACTCTTGGCAGAAAGTTGTGACTTGTAAAGACTTTTTTCAAATAATGTTGTATTTTAAAGTTTTATTATATTTCTCATTTAAATCATATAAATATATTTTACTTTGAAAAATGCAGTTGGATGGTATAATAATGAAAACCATCGAGACAACTTTGCATCAAGAACTCAAGGAAACTCAAGGAATTGTTGAGTTGAGTTTTGCTTTCAAACATAGTATGTGTTCATAAAATGGTTAGTGCTCTTAGAATTCTTACTGAAAGGACAATTCCTTGGTATACAAATTCTTTCAAATAATTTTATTTCTGTTCTTCTCATGGTAACTACTCCTCCATCACATAATATTTGTAAAATTTCGTTTTAAAATTAATGTTACTCTCTACTTATTAATGGCGATTTTGCTCTATAGTCCCCTCAGATTGCTCAACCTCTAAAATAAGCCGATCGGGAGTTACGCTCTGATCCAAAAAACAGCGATCAGGCCATAACTCTCGATAGGTTTTGTGCAATCCTTTTCTTTTCCCTATTTTTCACTAATTTTGTTATTGTAATCAGTCTCTATTCATTAATAAATATCATATCTCAGATTCAGTTCTTAGCAATTAAAACCAATTTCCATGACATGTCTTTTGAAAATAGACTTCCTGCCACTCTACAAAACTCCTCTGACAAATGTGGACTGTGTTCTCTTCAGAATGGCAGATGCTGATTCTGCTGGTGAGACCCTCCCAACCATTTCATTATCAGTGGCAAGGAGATATTGCAGCTGAAGAACAAAGTAACTGCAAGAGCTTGTCCTGTCTTAACAGCCAAGTTTTCAAAATCAGCTTCTGTCTGCTAACCTCGCGAACATTTATGGAAAATCGAATATCTTTTCATGAGTGCCTGTAATTTTCATGAGGTAAGTTTCAATCATTTATCTCTCGGATATTTAGCTTATTGCTGCACAGTTTTAAAAAATTCATATGGATCTTTGTATGGTTTAAACTTAATGCATTAAATGTATCTTTTGATTGGGTTACATCTTTATTATATATACTTTTCCATTTATAAATGCTCTATTTTGAACAGTGTAAAATACATGCAAAAGCTTATCTGGATGCTTTTATCAATTACTTGAAAAATCCTTCAGGTTACACTTTAAAGAATGACTAATCAGAAGTATTTGGATATAATGACATGTTATTGTTTACCATATAGGTACCTATGAACCAAAATGTTGCTACCATATGTTGTCGGTTTGGATAAAGCATAAGGATACTGTGATGCTTATGAAAAGATGCCATTTTTCGCTTCAAGTTGTCGACAATATGTTTTTAGTTGCAATCTCTCGCTGAGTTGAAGACTGATGAAAAAGGAACAAGTTGAGCACTTGCCTAAGTTCTCAAAGTGATAAGATTTGGAGGAAAGATCAATAAATGATGATAAAGAAAAAATTCAAAGTTCAAAGAGGGTAAAGACTGGAAATGAGTCAAAGGAACAATGTTTGCTGGCTATTATTGAGTATGGTATCAAACATCATGTGTTGATTACTTACATTTACTGTTTCTTTAATCTTTTGATTTTTGATTGGGTTTGCTGTTCTAACATACTTATGGGCAACGTGCCAATGTAAACTGTCACATTCCTCTTAAATCTTTTTGTTAGCTCTATTGTTCTCTAATTCAGTTGTTGTAATCATCTCTGTTCAGTAATATAAATCTTGTTTCAGTTTTAATCAGTCTCTATGTTACACAAGTACTTTAACAGAATGCTGCTACATTTGATGCACTTGTGTAACAAAATGGTCTTGACAGAAATTACATACAAGAGCTTTAATTTTCTTTAATATTATTGAATTTAATTGCTTCTAAACATTTAAAATAGAAATATAATGAAAATCACAGTAAAAGCCCAAATGACATCCTCAAGTCTCATGTTTTCTGGGCAAACACAAAAAGAAAAGCAGATAATTAACGTTAAATAGACTAAAAAAGACGGGACACAGAGTCATGAGAACAGGAAAGAGGAGTTGTGCTTGTAAATTTGTTGCAGAAAACTTTGAAACATAATTTCAGAAGACCTTTACAAAAGTAATTCAAACAGTGTCGGCTTCTTCCCTTGTCCGTGTCAAGATCATGAGGCTCTGTGTTGAACCCAGATCAGCTTTGGATGAAATAAACAAAGACCAAAACTTTGTTTGTTGCGAATGTGCGTGCCTTGCTTCCTCTTTATTGCAGCAAGAACAAAGCTTTCTCTTCCCAAACCATGTATGAAGCAGAGAGTAAGAAGATTATAAAGTAAATTACCATTAAAATTATGAATGGATGTAAAAACTGAAAACTTTTGTATCTCTATGTTTCATTTTTCAAATCTCCATCTACTCGGTTAAGTGTGGCCTAACAATGTAGAGCATTTACCATTGTAAGTACTATCTTTGAAAGCAATGAGTATGTCTGCTACATATTATGCCTTTGAATGTGTCGGTTCCTCCAGTTCTTGATGCAGAGACATCTCAATGGTTATAATTATTATGCCACCCAGCTGCATTCTTCGAAGTAAAATATATTTCATGATTCAATCAGCACTATAGTAAAGTTTTTAATACAACTTTATTTGACAGAAGCCCTCATAAGTCACAACCTTCGACAACAATGTAGGATATAGAATAAGAGGTGAAATGTCCAAGTCATTATTTGCTTGCACAAGCCTATCCCCTGAGTTGATTGACATGTCACTCTGTTGTCAAAGGGAATTTTGGTGGATTCAATGGCATCCAACTCAAGAAATTAGTTTGGAACTTCTGATCCAAACATGTCCACTTCTATACAAATTCTCAGGTGGCTGCATCTTTTCTTCATAGAATGTGTACCGACACATCTATGTGCAACAGTTCTTTACTGTATCAAGGACCAGCTAAACTATAAGACTGGATTGTTACAATCAGTGACTCTTACAGTGATTTTTACAAAGAATAGAATGCATTTTATATGCTTCCAAATGTAACACAAAACCATTCTGCAAGGCACCACTCCAATTTATGCCTTAGGAAGAAATATCATTGTAAAGAGGTGTGCCTTGTCTGATGTCAGGATTCAGGCATCCTAGTTCATACATTGGTAGTTAACTTTCCAAATAAGTGAAATTAAATAAAACACAACTAATTCATATTCATTCCTAAAACAGTTACAAAACACAAACACATTCCAATTCCAAATCACACTTTTCTTCTTCTTCGTTTTCCTCCAACACCTTTCAACAATGGTGGTACTAACACTCATTATCACTCTCTTTTTCTTTTTCTTTGTTTTTTTATGTATTAAACTCTAATCCATTTTTTGTTTTTGTTGTTACAGAAGAAGAAAAATAAAGGAGGAAATGGTGGAAATAATGCTGAAAACAACAACAACAATGAAGGAAACAAGGAAGAAAACAACAACAACAACAACAACAACAACAACAATGGAGGAAACAAGGAAGAAAACAACAAAAACAACAATGGAGGAGATAAGAAGGAAGAAAACAACAACAAAGGCAAAAACAACGCTACGGTTTTGAAAGTCTATATGCATTGCGAAGGTTGCGCTAACAAAGTCACCAAACATCTTAACAGCATCAAAGGTAACATTTTTCTCACACTCCTCTGTTTTCTACACGTTTTTTCCGATCTGGGTCTTCATCATTGTTCTTCAATTCATTTTTCAATCGTTAAAATTGAACAACCATGTTTCTGTTTTAAGGCGTTGATAAGCAGAGAGTGAAACCGGAAAAGTAACCGTCACCGGAAATGTGGACCCCACAAAATTGAACAACCATATGTCTGTTTGCAATGGTAGCACTACACCATTGCAAACTACTGATTAAATTCATTATACTTCCTCACTGTTGGTATTCTATGATGGAAATTAATATTTTTGGTAACACGTTCATTTTTGCCTTTTTGGGGAACTATTCTGAAAATTGGAGAATGAATGGAATATTGAGAAATTTAAATCAAGGCGGTTGATGCATTATTGGCTTGATAATATTTGCCAAATTCTTTTTCCATTATCATCGTAAGGAGAGAAGGCAATGGTGAAGCAGATCCAGTTTGTACTGGTTCATGGTGTTTTAACGGCGTCAAGTTTTTCTGCTATGCACTTGTTTTATGCTTTAACTTTGAAGGGTTCAATGTCAAAGATCCTTCCTTTGTGCATTAGTACTTTCCTTCTCTGAAAATGATACTAAATTACTGTTGAAGGTTTTATTTGTTTTTATAACACAGAATCTGAAAACAAAGTATCCTTATTTCTCTTGTATGTTAGGAGTTGCCTGTTTCTTTTAGTCACCTGTCACAATGCTAACACATTTTGTACTTGCGCCATGACCATGGGATGGTTGCAGCATCACTGATATAGTCTGAATACGCTTTCAATAGATTACTACACCAACACGTTTTCTACCACGAATACGTTTTCAATAGATTGCAGCATCACTGCTTACAATTTCTTTGCCAAACCTGTACTGCGGTTCAAGGAATAACCAAATATGAAAGGTTGTGCAGTTTAATCATAAAATGGAAGGCTTTTGATAATTGGGCATTTGAGTACTATCACCATTATTTGGACTAAAGTTAAAACCGGCTGCTTCGATATCAACCATTCCAGTACCATCACCATTTTTCTCTAAGGGTGCGCTATAGTCTTCACAATTTGTAATGCGCAGAAGGAGCTATATACTATGGAATAAGATAATAATAGGTTCATTGAGAATATGTTCACATCTAACACCATTTAGATATGGAGCATTTTTCTACATCTTACTCAATTTTTATGAAATTGTAAAGTTAAAATGTACGGAAAATGATGAACAACCAAGATATATTTTTCAGCGACGAAGATCTCCCATCTGAAGGAAGGAACCACAACCTGGCGTTGCATATCTCAGTCAATTGCAAATCGGATGCCATTTCTAATGTATTGATCGACACAGGCTCGTCCCTGAATGTGATGCCCATTGCCACTCTAAGGAAGCTTTCGTACCCCAATGTCCAGCTGCGGGCTACATCTGTGTCAGTAAGAGCGTTCGATGGATCCAGGAAAACAGTGCTAGGCGACGTGGTATTGCCTATCTCAGTCGGCCCCCAAGAATTTGAAGTATTATTCCAAGTGATGGACATTCCGGCATCGTACAGCTGTTTACTAGGCCGACCTTGAATTCACGAGGCTGGGGCAGTCACATCCACTTTGCATCAAAAGCTGAAATTTGTCAGTCACGGGAAGCTGATAACTGTTAGTGGGGAATCGGCGCTGTTGGTTAGTCATCTGTCGGCCTTCTCGTATATCAGTGGGGGTGATGTAGATGAGGCATCAGTTCAAGGTTTCTCTGTCGAAGAAAATGCTAAGAAAGGAGGGACATGCATGGATTCCCTGAAGGATGCTCAAAGATTGGTACAGAAAGGTAAGACCGCAGGATGGGGTCAGCTCGTACAGTTGCCAGAGAATCAAAGGAAAGAAGGTTTGGGTTTCTCTACCCACAAGACAAAAGTAACCAGTCCAGCAGGAGGTACATTCCACAGTGCCGGGTTCATCAATGTTCCGCCGGAAATCAATGTAATTGTGGAAGGCCAATCCCAAGAGGAAGTTTCTCCTTTCGTCATACCTGGAGGAATATGTTGCAATTGGATCGCAGCCGATATCCCTTCTGTGACATCGTTGTCTGAGTAATATGTTTGTCCTTTGTTTGTTTTTTTATCTTTAAAGAAAATCCTTTCGCTTTGCCCAGAGCGAAAGTGAAATCATGTAGGGCTGTTGTTTTCTTTTGCTTCAAGAACTTATATTAATCAATGAAAAGGGTCGTCTCTATCACGACCTTTTTTACTCTTTTTATATAAATATCCATACTTTCGTTTTCACTTTTTGCTTTTTCTGGAAAAATGGTAACACCAAAAAACCAAAAAAAACGTTTCTTCTTCATTATTATTTTTATCAATTTTCAAAAGTTTGCATTCACTTTTTAGCTAAAATCAATCATAACTGTTAAGGAAGGCCATGATGCAACTTTGAATTTCCCGTCTATGAGGCTATGGTGGAGGAGAATGAAGAGATACCTGATGAGATTAGATGGATGCTAGAGCAAGAAAGGAAGGCCATTCAACCGCATCTGGAAGAAGTGGAAATTATCAACTTGGGTACAGAGGAGGATAAGAAAGAAATCAAGGTCGGTGCGTTACTGGATATGACTGTTAAGGAAAGAATAATCGCGCTTCTCAGGGAATATGCTGACATATTTGCATGGACGTACAAAGACATGCCGGGTCTAGACCATGAAGTTGTGGAGCACCGTCTGCCATTGAAGCCTGAGTGTCCTCCAGTCAAGCAAAAGCTAAGAAGATCCCATCCCGAGATGGCCCTGAAGATCAAGGAAGAAGTACGAAAGCAGATTGATGCAGGTTTCTTAATCACGTCAGAATATCCACAGTGGTTGGCCAATATAGTACCCGTTCCGAAGAAGGATGGTAAGGTCAGAATGTGCGTAGATTACCGAGATTTGAACAAGGCAAGCCCGAAGGATGACTTCCCTTTACCTCACATTGATGTATTGGTGGACAGTACTGCTAGATGCAAGGTGTTCTCTTTCATGGATGGTTTCTCCGGTTACAACCAAATCAAAATGGCTCCAGAAGATAGGGAGAAGACGTCTTTTATCACACCGTGGGGTGCTTTTTGCTATCTGGTGATGCCGTTTGGATTGATAAATGCTGGTGCCACTTACCAGAGAGGCATGACCAAAATTTTCCATGACATGATGCATAAAGAAATTGAGGTCTACGTGGATGACATGATTGTCAAGTCAGGAACTGAAGAAGAGCATGTCGAGTACTTATTGAAGATGTTTCAGCGGCTGAGGAAGTATAAGCTTCGTTTGAATCCAAGTAAGTGTACTTTCGGTGTAAGATCCGAGAAGCTTTTGGGTTTTATTGTCAGTCAGAAGGGCATTGAAGTTGATCCCGACAAAGTCAAAGCCATTCAAGACATGCCTGCTCCGCAAACTAAAAAGCAAGTTAGAGGTTTTCTCGGAAGGCTAAATTATATCTCCAGGTTCATCTCTCACATGACTGCTACGTGTGGGCCCATATTCAAGTTGCTCCGTAAAGATCAAAGGATTGTTTGGACAGAAGACTGTCAGAAAGCTTTCAACAGCATCAAAGAGTATTTGTCAGAACCTCCGATTCTTGTTCCTCCAGTCAAAGGGAGACCTTTGATTATGTACCTGACCGTGTTAGAAGACTCCATGGGTTGTGTACTTGGACAGCAAGACGAGACTGGTAAGAAAGAGCATGCAATTTACTATTTGAGATAGAAGTTCACTGATTGTGAGACCCGATATTCTGTACTTAAAAAGACATGTTGTGCTCTAGCCTGGGCTGCCAAGCGTCTTCGTCATTATATGGTCAATCACACCACTTGGTTGATATCCAAAATGGACCCAATCAAGTACCTCTTTGAGAAGCCTGCATTGACTGGTAGAATTGCACGATGGCAAATGTTGTTATCTGAATATGACATTGTGTACCGCACTCAAAAAGCAGTCAAAGGTAGTATCCTCGCCGACCATCTGGCCCATCAACCGATTGACGACTACCAACAGATTAAGTTTGACTTTCCTGATGAAGAGATTATGTATTTAAAGATGAAAGACTGTGATGAACCCTTGTTCGGTGAAGGCCCTGATCCTGAATCTCAATGGGGTTTGATTTTCGACGGAGCCGTTAATGTTTACGGGAATGGAATTGGAGCAGTCATCATCACTCCCAAGGGAGATCACATCCCTTTTTCTGCAAGACTGCGTTTCGAGTGCACAAATAACATTGCAGAATATGAAGCTTGCATCATGGGTATTGAAGAAGCTATCGACTTGAGGATCAAGAACATCGACATATATGGTGATTCAGCTTTAGTAATCAACCAAATCAAAGGAAAGTGGGAGACTCACCACGCTGGTCTGATTCCTTATCAAGATTATGCTAGACGATTATTGACTTTCTTCAACAAGGTGGAGTTACATCACATTCCTCGTGATGAGAATCAGATGGCTGACGCTTTAGCAACTTTGTCCTCAATGATCAAAGTGAGTCGCCACAATCGGGTGCCTTCGATCAGTATCCGTTTCCTTGAAAGGCCGGCCTATGTGTTTGCAGCTGAAGCAGTTTTTGATGATAAGCCGTGGTTTCATGATATCAAAGTGTTTCTTCAAACTCAAGAGTACCCTCCTGGAGCGTCTCGCAAAGACAAGAGAACCCTAAGAAGATTATCTGGTAATTTTTTCCTGAATGGGGAAGTGTTGTATAAAAGAAACTTTGATGCAGTGCTACTCAGGTGTGTAGATCGACGAGAAGCAGACTTATTGATGTACGAGATCCATGAAGGCTCGTGCGGAACTCATTCCAGTGGATATGCAATGGCTAAGAAAGGGTTGAGAGCAGGCTATTACTGGATCACTATGCATGCAGATTGTCATCTTTATGCCCAAAGGTGCCACAAGTGCCAGATTTATGCGGACAAGATTCATGTACCCCCGTCTATGCTCAATGTCATTTATTCCCCTTGGCCTTTCTCTATGTGGGGCATTGACATGATCGGCCGAATTGAACCAAAAGCTTCTAATGGGCATCGTTTCATACTAGTGGCTATTGATTACTTCACTAAGTGGGTTGAAGCCGCATCTTATGCTAATGTGACCAAGCAAGTGGTGGTCCGTTTCATCAAGAACAACATCATTTCTCGCTACGGTATTCCTAACAAGATCATCACGGATAATGGTACAAATCTGAATAACAACTTGATGAAGGAGCCATGCAGCGAATTCAAGATTGAACATCACAACTCTTCTCCTTATCGTCCTCAGATGAATGGTGCGGTTGAGGCTGCGAACAAGAACATTAAGAAGATCATTCAGAAGATGGTAGTCACTTACAAGGATTGGCATGAGATGTTGCCCTATGCTCTATATGGGTATCGCACCTCTGTGCGCACATCAACAGGGGCAACCCCCTTCTCTTTGGTATATGGCACAGAAGCTGTGCTCCCTGTGGAAGTTGAAATTCCGTCTTTGAGAGTCTTGATGGAAGCCGAATTATCAGAAGCAGAATGGTGTCAGCAGCGGTACGACCAGTTGAATTTGATTGAAGAAAAACGCATGACTGCCTTGTGCCATGGACAGCTATACCAAACAAGGATGAAACAAGCGTTTGATAAAAAGGTTCGCCCTCGCGAGTTCCAAGAAGGAGATCTTGTGGTCAAGAGTATCAAATCCTTTCAACTAGATCCCAGGGGCAAGTGGGCACCTAATTACGAAGGTCCTTATGTGGTCAAGAGAGCTTTCTCCGGTGGTGCTTTGATTCTTACAACTATGGACGGTGATGAACTCCCTCGTCTTGTGAATTCTGATGCAGTCAAGAAATACTTTGTCTAAACATATGTAAAAAGAACAGCTCGGCAGGTCGAAAACCCGAAAGGGCGACTTGAACCAAAAATGAGCGTCTCGGTGGACTGAAAACCCGAAAGGGCGGTCCAGGCAAAAATTAGAGACAAATATAAAAAAAAGGGTTATCCTGATAGGTTGAAAACCCGCAAGGGCGACCTATCCAAAAGTTAAGGATTATGACAAAGTAACTGCATCAGAACGAGCACTACCCGTTCAAGGCACTGTAGCTGTCACAATTTCTCCAAAGCGAAGCATCTAGGCGGCGGAACTTGAAATTGTTAAGGAATGTAGCAGTTATTCATGTTCAACGTATCTCACAATATAATTACCATTTTCCAAAACTTTGTAATCCGTGGAGCCATGCCTTTGGCCGGTTACCACTCTTCTAAATCAATTTGAGCCTATGCTTTTTTTGGAATTCCTAGTTATTTCTATGTGTAGTTTTCTCTTCTATTGTTAATATTAATACTTGAAGCAAAAAACCTTGAAAATACTTTGAAAAAACTCCTTTTACATTTTCTTAAAGAAAAAACAAACAAAATGACAAGCATGTTATCTTAAAACTCTTTTATCACAGGAACGAGTGTCGGTTTGCGTCTCAAGAGCAGTTAGATTCAGCAGTTCGAACCTAGTCATCGCTTCAAAAAAATATATATACATGTAAAAAAAAAAAAAGAGCTCGCTAAGTCGAAAACCTAAAAAGGCGGCTTAGGCAAGAATGAGCATCCCGGTGGATTGAAAACCCGAAAGGGCGGTCCAGGCAAAAGTTAGGGATTCAAAAGAAAGAAAGGACCAAGAAAAAAGCATGACTAGTGAAATGTACCCATGAGGGAGAGCTTAAGATTGGTTCAGAAATGGCGACTTCTGCCAGACTCTGGATTAACAGAAACGTTTACTTCATACCGGGCTTCACTCTGGCGATGACTTGATCTCTCTCCAGCGTTACTATCTTCAAGGAAGTTTGCCGAGTGTTTGTGTTTGCGACTTGGGTCCGACTCTCACCTCAGCCGTCCAGTTTTGTCTCATCAAGTTGTCTACCGTCACCAATGCTCATACATGCATACATACATACATTTATACCTACATGCATACACAGTCACATACATTCATATATTCATGCATTCACAAGCACACGCGTTCACTGTCATACATACAGAAGTCATCTACACGCAATTGCATCGACTACTCTGAGTCTTGATTCAACAAAATCCAAAAAAAAAGAATCGAAACAAAACAACAAAATATCATCCCCAGTGTGTCTAACCCAAAGATAACACCAAGTTTACATTTCAAGTGACAGGTTCCATAAACCGTCAGTCTGCAAATACAACTTTCATTTTTCCCCAATATTTTCTCAAGTTTTACCTCTCCAACACTACATTTATTGTTTTTCTTTGTGTCTTGCTCTCCAACAATGACAGCAAACACAACCCTACATTTACTGCTTTTTATCCATGTCTTGCTCTCCAACAATGACAGCAAACACAACCCTACATTTACCGCTTTTCCTGTGTCTTGCTCTCCAACAATGACAGCAAACACAACCCTACATTTACCGCTTTTCCCGTGTCTTGCTTTCCAACAATGATAGCAAACACAACCCTACATTTACTGCTTTTTATCCGTGTTTTGCTCTCCAACAATGACAGCAAACACCAACATTGCATTTACCTTTACTATTTTCAAGCTTTTGTTCCCCAGAGAACTTTTGTCCCCAGTCAGGTCATCTTAACATCTTGCATTCATAACACTGCACTTAACATTGCATTCATAACGTAGCATTCATAGCATTTTGCGGTTGATGCGGATCAAAAATGGTGTACTCTGATATTTAAGTCTCCTCGACCCATCAATTTGAAACTTTCATTTTCAAACCTCTGTGGCGAAGAAACTGAAATAGGGGCATCTGTCATACCCCATTTTTTGACCGTTAGTTTTCTTTTTTACTCGCCATTTAAGCTCATTTTATCGAGTTGTTTTCTCCAATTTCTACATTTTTATTTCACGGTATTTTATCAGTTTTTCTCAACATTCTACATATCTATATCTCAGCATTTTATCTGCACGCTTTGCAAACATTGTACTCGTCTTTTCTCAAACTTTTATCCGCTTAAATCTCATTCTTGTCTTGACATTTTACAACATGTCGCCGCTACTTTCTTTTTTACTAGCGTTTTAAACACTGAAAAGTCTCGTCGTTTCAGACGAAATTTAGTCTCGTCGTTTCAGACGAAATTTCGGCAGAGAGGTTACTTTGAAGTACCTCATTTGGTTCCGAAGGGACATTTGTTTTTTCATTTATCTTTTAGCTATTATTTTATTTTATCTTGTTTATTTCTTACTTTTTATTTTGCCTTTTATTTCATTTTACTTTATATTTTCGTTTTCTTTTTATTTATTATTATTATTATTATTATTTATTTTATTTATGTGTTATAATTTTTAGTCCAATTTAAGTCCATACTAGTCCAGGTCCATATACCAGTCCAGCCCAAGGGCATTTTCGTCCAGATTTTTTCTCAGCCACAACCTAGTGGGTCACTATTTATAGGCTGTCTAATCATTGATTGAGGAACACTGCCCAAGAAATAACACTGTAGCAGCCGCAGCCACCAATTCCAAAAACCCTAGTCCACAATTTTTTTTCTCTTGACAGAATCAAACACAAAAATCATGAAATTCATCATGAACATCAACAACAACAACTGTAGCAGCGCCACTTTTTTCTTCTGAAAAATATATTCTTTTCTTCATTTTTTCAAAATTTAAGATCCAACACACTAGAAATCCAAAAAATGATGAACATCTCAAGAACTCATATTTTCTAGATAACCAGAATCCGAACACATCAACCACCACACAAACAGAAACGAATCCATCTCAAGAACTCATATTTCCAAACACACACAAAATCGGAACTCACACAAACGCACAAAACAGAACCGAACACGGCCAGCTTTCACATCACACAGTCAAGGCCGAAGCCGAACCAGAGTAAAGGGAGGAGAGGAGGCCAAAACCGGACCCAAAAGGAAAGGAAAAGAAAAGAGAAGAGGTAAAAAAAAAAGTTCGAACCTTTGTTTGTAGATCTAGTCTTTTTGGTGAGCTTTTTTTGAAAACCAACGTGAGAATATGAAAGAGGAGAAAGAGACGGAACTTTTAGTGTAAAAATTTTCAAAAAAAAAAAAAAAGAGAAATAAAGGCTCCGGCGCGGCAGCGCTACGGCCGGCCACCGCGCCGGAGGAGTTCCGTCCGCCCCTTTTTCATCTTCTCCGGCCAACTGTTTGAAGAGAGAAGGAAGAGCTTCTCTCTCTAAGTTGAACTTAGAGAGAGAAGGGTGTGTTTCAAATGAGAAAACCGGACCCCCTTGGCCCTTTTAAAGGTGTACGAGAACCGGCCGGTTCTCCTGAACCGGACCGGTTCACACGGTTTTCTCTTCCCTTTCTTCTCCATCCTTTGATCTTCATCATGTGGCTGTGTTTTATTCTCTTTTTTTAAATCCTGTGCATTTATTTATTGTGTAGCCATGTGACCTCAAGACTAGGCCGTTGGATCTTAGATCCAACGTCCCAGGATGCTCTTGGGAGGATTCATGTGTTTTTAAGCTACAATACTGCCTTGTGTTCTATATTTGTTGCACCTTTTGATTAATCTAGAGGCTGTGATCAAAGTCTTTATGATTGAATCTGAGCCTCATGATCAATCTTATAGCTCAGATTCAATCTGGACATTTGAGCCACTTTTTTTTTATTTTTAGCTCTTTTAAATATTTTCTTTATTTTCCATAACTTTGTTTTTATTTCTACATTTTCTCTAAAATCCACAAAAATTATTATTATTTGTTTATGTCCTTTATTTTGATATGTGTTTATGCTCTTGTTTACCATGACATTTTAGCTCATTTTTTATTACTGTATATTTCTCTTGCATATTTATTTTTGTTATGTTTGCATACATATTTATTTATGTTCTATCATTCATAGTTATTAATCGCTTTCATTTTAGTAGATACTTAGGATTAAATGTAATTTAATTTCTTTTCGCATTTTTATTTTTCGCAAGACTTTAGCATGTATCTAGGGACCATGTAAATTATGCAAATAAAATATGCACCGACACACACACCGACACTATCACACACTTTATTTATTTATTTTACCGCTTTATGCCGTTACCGCGATCAAGGACCAAAAAATGAATTAGGGACAAAATTAGGTTAATAATTGGACTTTAATTATTTTCTTAAAATCAAACTATTAGTAATTTTAGGTTCATTTCAAACTCGAGGATTTGCTTAGGATCCAACGTCCTTTGTAAACTTCTCGCTCTTTATTACTTCACGTCGTTACGTATAGTTTTTTAGTTTACGTTTAACTTAGAAAAATCAAATTTCCAAAAAAATGAAAAAATCAAAACTCCAAAAAATATTTTCTTAACAAACCTTGGAAACAAACCAAGTGATCTTTTTCATTTTGTTTTCTTAATCAAATGCTTAATGAATTTAATTCTCATTTTAGACTTTATTTTTTCATAATTAAAATTGAACCAACCTCACATTATTGTTCTTCCTTATGCCTTGAGGCCTCTAATCTCCTTCTTAAAACCTTTTTTTCAAAATTGTAAAAAATAACCCAACTCACCAAAAGAAATTTTTGAGGTGAACTACATGATTTTGATCCTGTCTTCGGGTATGTAGGCAAAAGGCTTATGTCTTTCCAAATCAATAACAATAACAAAAACATGCATCTTCTCTCTCCATTCTTACACTTAGATTTTAGGCAACTTTTTTTACAAATAATTAAGCGAATAATTAGCACAAGTTTAATTTAGGTAAGAGGCTCCTTCGGAGTACCGAAGTCGATTAGGGTGCTTAACACCTTCCCTAGTCGAAACCAACCCCCGGACCTTAATCTCTAAAAAAGGGTTTTTTACTCGTTTTTTTCCCTTCCCGCGGATAAAAATTGAGAGTTCAAAGATTGACGGTTCAAAACCAATAAATGGATTGACACCCGAAAATCACGAGCACAATGATGTTACAAAGAATGGGGTTGGTTTAGCACATGGGACTATGGTAATGACTTCTTTTTTGGATAGACCTGCACCTGGTTCTGGTTAAGGTTTTGTTGGTGAAGCAAGATTAAAACCTCATTTGTCTTCTAAGGGTGTGTTTAGATTGAGGGTTTAGGAGAGGAAGGGAGGGGAGGGTTTACTTTCTTTTTTAAATTACGGACTATATAACATGTTTTTATAAAATAAATCAAGTGAGATTGAAGTATTATATGACCATTTATCATGTTAATAAGTTAACTTTTTAAAAAACATTTCATAGTGTCCGTAATTTAAAAATTAAAAGTGAACCCTCCCCTCACTTTCCCTTCTAAACCCTCCATCCAAACACGCCATAAAAGTACAATTCCTTGGTACACAAATTCCTTCAAATAATTTTATTTCTGTTTTTCTTTCGTTAACTACTCCTTCAAATAATTTTATTTTTGGTACACATTTGTAAAAATTTGTTTTGAGATTAATGCTAATTTCTACTTATTAGTGGTGAATGCTCTATGGGCCTCTCACATTGTTCAACCTCTTAAATAAGCAGATTGGGAGTTATGCTCCGATTCAAAAAACAACAATCAAGATTTTGTGCGATCAGGAGTTACATTCCGATAAATCCCATGATCTTTTCAGCAATCCGATGATCTCAATTTTATTTTATTTTTTTCTTCTAATTTTGTTATTGTAATCAGTCTTTATTCAATGATAAAAATCATATCAGTTTCATTTCTTATCAATTAAAACCAGCTTTGATCATATGTCTTTTTAAAATCAGTCCTTTTTCGTTTTTTTTGTTTTGAAGATATAAATAGTAGATAGATACATATGTTGCATCAAAATTATAGTTACTAATAAAAAAATATAAAAAAGAACAAATGATAGATTAACATTTTTTTAAAAAACTCCATGAAGATTAACCTATTGAGCAGTTTTTTTTCTTCCATCTAAATGCATACAAAAAAATTTGGTTAGTTTTGTTGTCACGACCCACCTTTGAGCCATGACCGGCGCACAGACTAACACTATAAATCACATAAATTTAGCCTGACAAACCTTATACACTATGACCTATAGACTTTTATAAAATACATATAACTGGAGTCTTGCAGTATCATAAATTTTCATGACATTCCAAATTTGCTGATTAGTTATAAGAATAATGTGTATAAAAAATTATCTCCTTGTTTATACGTCTCAAAGAAAATAATTTCACTTGTTAAAGTTACAACATATGAAAAACACAAATTACGATCAACATTCAATATAGAGATCGAACATAGAATAAACTTTTGAATACATATGTGAATATCAAGTTATTCCTACTCCAAACCCTGCGAATCTAAAATACAACGATCCAAATAACACTTTTTGATTAAATTCTTAGAATGAATCAATTGTTACTCATACAAGAAATTTTTACAACAATTTAAATTAACATTAAATGGAGTATACCACATTATCTCTTCGTTGTGGTGAACGGAGTATACCACATTATCTCTTCGTTGTGGCCAACAGAGATATACCACATTATTTCTTCGTTGTAGCGAACGGAGGTATACCACACTATCTCTTCGTTGTGACGAACGGCTAACATTCTATTTCTTACGATATAATTTAAGTATTCAAAATCAATAAAAATAAATAAATAAATTGAATTCAGCCACAACCACAATCATATTTCATCTCAAATGCGTCGTGAAACAAACCAATACTAGCTTACATAAATTATAACTTGAGATAGACCACTAGAACCATTAGTGATAAGGTATAAAAATGAACTGAAATCAATAATCAACATGCCCTTTTTCTTTATCTATCTCAAATGACCCATATCAAAGAAACTTTAGGAAAAGAATCTAAATCCCTAAAATCAACAATCAAACAAGAAATCATATCAATAAGAGACTTTACGAGTTGTCTATGTAACCTTAAGATTTTATAGAAGAAAGGAAGTCCTCAAAGCTTGATTTTGAGCTTTTCCCCTTTTTTGCTTGATGATGAAACCCTATCTTCTTCTCATCCTCCTTTGAAGTTCCTTCTTCTCCATTCACCTTTCATTCTCCTTCTTCCATTTTTTCTTTTCCTCTTCCCTACTTCTTCGTTGATATCTCTCTCCCTATTTTTCCCTCCTTTCTCTCTCTTTTTTTTTTTTTTTTTTTTTCATCCTCCTCTACATTTTTTTTGCACTTTTGGGAAAAATAGATGCTTCTCGAAGAAGCATTTAAGTTTCATATAATATACTTTTTTTCTTTTGAATAAAAGCTAATACTCTTACTTATTATTACTTTACTAAAAAAAATCCACCACTAAATATGTACCCCTAAAAATATTACTTTAATTGCAATACTCTTTGTTTTACTATCAACTTAAACAATATAGCTTTATAAAAAAACTAAAAATTATCTAGTTATTAAATATTATTTTAATCTTTAATATTTAAAATACAGGGTATTACATTTGTACTCTGTTTTGTATTCTTTTTGTCCTTTACTAGTTACATTTATTATACATTAGGCTTAATAGGTCATTAGGTCCTCCAATTAATTTCAATTTTCATTGGAGTACCATAACATATAAAACTCATATTTTGGTCCTCATATTTGCATCCGTCGGTCATATAAATCCCTGAATGTTAAGTTTAACCTTAACTTTCTATGGTAGACCAATCTTAAAAGTGGTCCATCATAGACCTTATTAAATTTTGTTATTTAAACCGTTTGATCTGGTTTTTTTAAAAAGATGGCCATTGAATTATACGTGTCTATTGTAACTTACGGTGTACCAACATCAACTAATTTTTTTTTCTTTCTTCATCTTCTACCTTATTAATTTTCATCATCTTCAACTTACATTCATCAACATTCATGAGAAAAATTCAACAAAAAACAAATTCAATAAAACAACATCAACATCATCAATTCTGCTCAAATTAATCATCAATTTTTCCAGAATCAAAAGGGGAATTTTTTACTTGTTCTAAAAGGGGATTTTTTTTCCCAATATCAAAACAAATTCCAGAATCAATTTTTTCAAAATTAAAAGGGGATTTTTTTTTTCCAGTCTCAAAACAAATTTCATCTTCCAGTTAACTGATCCAACCCTATTTCATCTTCTTCATCCGAAACACAAAATCAAATTAACCCAAAACCCCAACAAACCCTAAATTCAATAATTTCTTCTAATTAACCAAACCCCATTAAACCACAAACACAACAACAAATCAGAACCATACAATAAAAATATCAATTTTTTTCCCACAACCGCCACTTCTCTCCCCCCATTGCTCTCATCTCTTCGTCTCTTTCTTTGTCACCGTGTCATTTCCGTTGTTGTTCTTGCGGTAACCATCACCGTCGTTGCAATAACCGTCGTCGTTGAGTTCGTCTTCATTGTTGTTGTTGCGTTCCTCATTTGCCATCAAAATCTAGAAAGATGCACAAAAAACAAAATCAGAAGTTGTAAAGAGGGTAACCAAATTTAATGTTTTGAGTGAACTGGATTTGGGTCAGAAAACCATTTTCACTAAAAGGGTAACCAAACTCTATGTGTTTTGGTTTAACAGATTGGTTTGGTTAGTGATAAAAATGATTAAGGTTTTTTTATTTGGTGCACCGTAATGGAATTTTGAAGAACAAATTTTTAGAGAGAAAATTGGAATTTTCGGGAGAAGAAGGTGATGAAATCCAGACTTGAAGTGTCTTGTGTGTTTGTTGTTTTTTTAATTTAAATTTTTTATTATTTTTCTGGCTTTTTGTTTCAGTGATGAATTTGGATTTGGGTTGCTAAAAAAATATATATTTTGGTAAATTATATTATTTTGAAAGAAAAAAATGGGTTGTTTACGAGTGAGTGATGAAGATGATGTTGAATATATGAAGAAGAAGAAGAAGGAAGAAGATGAAGAAAGGGAAATATAATCCAATGGTAACCTTTTTTTTAATCCAATGGTAGTTGTTGTTGGATCATTGTAAGATAAAGTAGTCATTCATAATTCAATGGTAGCTTTTTTTAAAAAGATCAAACAATTAAAATTTAAAAAATTAATGCAGTCTATGGTGGATCACCCTTAAGTTTGGTCTACCATAGACAATTGAGGTTAAACTTAACTGTCAGGGATTTATTTGACCAACGGAGGCAAACCTGGGGACCAAAACACGAGTTTTATTAATTATGGGACTAAAATAAAAACTGAAAATTTATTAGGGGATCAAATGATCTATTAAGCCTATACATTATTATCTTATTCAATCCCAAACCTTTGTTGTGGGGTGGCGACTTGGGGTACTCCTCAATCAAGAGTGATGTTGTAATCGGGACCATAGTTTTTATATACAAATTGTGCATTGTAAAACTTAATCTTTCTCTAATAATATAATAAGGAACTTCAGCTGCTCTGCAGTCGGAGACGTAAGCAACATTGGCCGAACTTCGTTACCAAACATTTTGTGTTCATTATCTGAGTTTATTGTTTCTTTAATCTTGATTTTTGAACCGGATTTCTGTTCTAACATACTTATTGGCAAGACACCATGTATAAATTGGTAAGGGAAGACAATGTAAACTGTCACATTCCCCTCAAATCTTTTTCTTCTCTCTATTTTTGCAATACTTTTGTTGTAATCAGTCTCTAATCAGTAATAAAAGTCCTTTTTCAGTTTCAATTCTTATAAATCAAAACCAGCATCCATCAGATGTAATCTAAAAATCAGTGCCATATTTTCATCACATAAACTTTAATTTAAATTGCATCACATAAACCTTTTCCCTCTGGCACAAAATCGAGACTTTTAATATTGAGACTTTCTCCCTAAAAAAAAGAAATATTATTGAGACTTTCTATGAATTGCTAAGAAAGCTATATTCCCATTATGGTCCGATTACTTTTTACCAAATATTTCTAAACAAGGTGTGGTAATAATAGGGATTGTATTTTATCACATTGGTTCATTTTCATTCTGTTTTAACAATGACGCTAAGAATTTTTAAGTACAAATCATTTATATATCAATTTCACATAATTACCACCTCTCCATTAAAACCAAATACCATGTGGACTCTCCCATTCTAATCAAATTTGTTTATCCAAAAGGCACCTGAGATTTTGCTTTAGAGACCTGAGACCAATTTTATTGAGACCAATTTAATGTTGATCAATAAGTAATAGAGTTAAATATGTTTATGGTCTATATAAATATTTTAAACTTTTTCATTTTAACTGGCTTAAAATTTTTACTCAATTTTTAGTCTCTCACTTTTCTGTCCACACTTTTGGTCCTTGCTTATAAATCAGTTCATGTATGTCACGAACCAAAATCCACAATCGTGACTGGCGCACGAACTAAAACACATAGTCCGGCAAGCCTATTGACGACACTTGACAAACTATAATTTAAACAATTTTCAAATTGACTTTCACTTAAAATGATATCCACTAAAATTTTGATAGAGTATCCTTTGTATTTTGAATATTTTCCAAGATATGAATCATGTCTATAAACTTGTATTATCAGCCAGAATCTCAGAGTAACATAGCTAGATGTTTGTACAACTCAAAACAAAACAAAACAGTTCTAGACTACCAATAGCTGCAGATACATCGACCATTCAATTTATACACATAGGAAACCTAGTAAAAGAGTGACATTGATAGAGCTTTAACCCTGCTAGAAGCTTTCTACACAATTGACTTTGAATCTGAAAAAAAGATACTCCCTCGGGTCCTATTTACAAGAGAAAGTTGACTTTTTAGATACATTGAATAATGTTTGTATCTAGTCAAGAACCTAAACCAAATACATAAATTATTTAATGTATCTAAAAAATAAATTGTTTCTTGTAAATAGGACCAGAGGGAGTAGAACATAAAAGAGTAAGTTACATGGACTTAGTGAGAGAAAAACAACCACCACCAACTAAAAGGAAAACACACAAGAGCACAAATAATCAACTTTCTCAAAGTTAATATCAATTTACAAAACTAGTAACTGTATAAAATTCAAGTAATCTGCACTCGTTTGGATGCATATGAAAATTCACAATAAGTGTATACATGAAAATCCAGATAACTTTGTAAATTTATTAAACCAAATAAACTATATCAAAATTCCAATGTCTGTAAAGAGGTGAAACCAAATAAACAACTTTTCAATAGCCATGTTTGGTTCTGTCTAGTGATAATAGAAGCAACTAAAATTAAGAAGCTGTGAACTTAATCTTTGGTTCAAATGCAACCAACTCTCTCTTCATAACCAATTTTGAAACTACACATTATTCTCGCATATCACCAATTGCTTAGAAAATTAACCATCCATGACTTGTTTGCAACGTTTGAAGTTGGTTCATCTTCTACACTCCCTATAGTTTTTCCATTTTCTATCAATTTTGTGATTCCAATGAAATTTGCACAATCTCATAAAACCGAAAAGAAATCGAAACGAGATGTCATGGTAGAAATGAGAGCTGTAACGAGGTGACATAACATACAAATCATAATGACTTCAATTGGAATGCAACTAATTGTGTAAACCAAATCATAATTTTAAAAATAGAGTAGACCACGTTTAATAGAGTAGAAAGTACATTTTTAGTGGCCTGTAAGCTACTTTGAATGGCTTATGTTTAACTTATGGTTTGTACTTGTAAACACAAATGAAAGCCATTCTATCTCGATAATTTTTTTGCAAAAAAGCATATACATAAAAGTTACTTCCAAATTGAAAAAAAAAAAGTAAAATAGAGTAGATATATGAACGAAACAAATTTATTATAACAATTAACACGTTTAATATACACCTTACTTTAAACTTCAAAATCTGATTTGCAACATGCATAAGAGCACTTTTTTTTTTTTGGATGCATAAGAGCACTTATGTTTAGTTTATATCTGTACTATATATAAAGGAAACTACCTCTTTCAGCAGATTTTTGGGTAAAAATACCTTTAATTTTCAATACAAATAATACATGTAACAAATAGATAAAAATAAATTTAAATATTAAAACAAATGTAACAAAAATGATACGAATATATGTATTTCTGTTTTTTTTCTTTATCATTTAAAAAATATAACAAACTAGATGAGTATATTTATACTTACTTTTTCATTATCCCAATTATACCCCTAAACAACTTTTTCTATAATAAAGATTGTTGTTCGTGTCATTAAAAAAAGCAACAAACATTTATATTTTTACTTTTAATCAAAACCAAAATTTCATAAAAAAAATACCGTTCATAATTTTCAAACGTTAGCGCAATAAAAAGAGCGAAAAAACGGGCACGGAGTGCTCGACTTCTCTAGTATCAATAAATATATCATAAGTATTATAGTTTAAAGTTTCAACAATCAATGCTATAAAAAATAAGACTTAATAGTAATTTTAGCCCCTTAACTTTTCAAAAGTTGCGATTTTGGCCTCCTAAGAAAAAAACTACAAAACCGCCCCCTAAGTTTTGCACATGTGGCAGTTTTGGTCCCCAAGCCCAATTTTGACTCGGTCTACGCTGACGTGGCACCCTAAGTGAGGTGCCACATGTTATTTATTTATTTATTTTTGTCTTGGGGGCTGAAACTGCTACAGTTGCAAAACTTAGAGGGCGGTTTTGTAGTTTTTTTTTCTTAGGGGCCAAATCGCAACTTCGTAAAAGTTAGGGGACGAAAACTGCTAATTAAGGTTTGTTGAAGGATTACATTGTGCTACACATGAAGCTACTTTCTCAACTATCAACCGAATCAAACATTGGTTTATCTGGAAACAAAGATGCTATTGAGAGGAGTAGGGAACTACGACGAAGATAGGGATCCGTTGACAGAGAATTTTACTGGTGAGATGGGGTTGGGGGAGAAATTTTCCCCCAAACGTAGTGCAAAATGGTGATGGGGATCATACCCTTTCCTCGTGGGGACCCTTCCCCGAGCAATATTCACTATATAAACTAGATCCCTTACTCGTGCTGTCGCACGGGTCATATATAATGTGTAATAAAAGAAAGCAAAATATAAACATATAATATTTGTTGTTGTCGAAGAAAGTCAAGTACAAAATAAACTCAAAGGCTCTCATAAAGAGGCAACGATAATCTTTGAAAAAGTATCATTTTATGCTAGTACCAAGTTTTCACTACTCAGGTTATGTAAATGCTTTCACTACTTAGGTTATGTAAAATTTATTTCACTAAGAGAATCACAAATAAATCTATCCTCTTTTCAATTCATCACTTATATTTCAAATAATTAAAGGCAATGGAGTCACTCTCTTTTCAATTGAATCATACTCAAGACAAAACAAAAAGAATTATTGTGCTATTTCAGCTAGTGTTGAAAAGTAAATATGTTTCCTTAATTGCTGAAAATCATCCCAAGTAAAACATATCATTATACAGCTCCATACAAAACAAAAAGAACAAAAGTCAAATCCTTATTAAGAAACGCAAAAGTCAAACACTTACTTATCAATGATGTTTTTTTCTCTAATAATAGGGAGGCCAACATCCTGATTGATGAGTTCAACTGTTGACAAAATTGAAAAAAAATCAACTAACTTGGAATCCAAATCAAGTTTACATGATTAATGACTTTAGACTAAGGAACTTTAGTTTACATAAGATTTACCAAATCTCAAATATCAATCTCCCAAATTTTATGTAAAGCATAAAAATTATGATATAATTCTTCATAGCTCTTTTAATTGTAAACTTTTTCTTTCAAGCTGCATAATCATTCTTCTTTCAAGCTTCACAATATTGAATTTGGCTACTGCATTACCACATAACCTGCAAAAAGAAATAATGGAAGTGTTTATCTGAGATCAATAGATGTCATAGAAATGTCAAAAGACACATAACTGTAATTTTGCATAAATTCAATCAGATTCTTTAAGGCAATTGCTTCTTTCATTGGTTTCTTCATACTCCAAAAAGACTATTCTAATCCCTCACTAACCTGTATCATTTTAAAGTCACAAAATCCCTATGAATACTCTCAGTTGTATCAATATCATCTATGTTTCTTCCCTATTTGTTTTCACCACAAATGAAAACAGGAAAGTTCAACAAAAAATATAAAAAATTTAGTAGCCATTCTATTCATAAGAAAAAAAAAAAGATTTGATTCATGATACTGCAGCATGAAATGATTTCCAAAACAACACAGGAACTAAAAATACATTCCATTTCCAAATCAGTAAAATTCAAAATTCAAAATTAAGTTATCAACACCTAACTCACTTCATAATTCAAAATTGAAGTTATCATCATAACAATCACAACCTTTACACAACTCTACTCATTCAGCTAATTCAACAACTTTTTCTAGCTACACTTACACTTAGTCTTCAAAACCAAAACCCTCACTCATAGATCTCATTTACACACTCTAAAATCCTACAACTACTATAACAAGTGAAAAATCTAACAAATCAGTTTATGAACAAATTAGAATCGAAAACTGCAATTAAACTCACATCAGCTAAACAAAAATGAAAAATCGAAAATCTTACAAGCACTAAAACTCATGAAGAATCTAATTAAGCAAATTATGAACAAATTAGCAATCCAAAACCGCAATTAAAGCATAATTACATCAAATAAGAACAAATAGAATAAAAAATTTAACAACTAACGGAAAGAATTTAGCGAAAAATTAAAAAAACCTGAAAAATAGAATAATAGTGAGGAAGAAATCATTCAATCTGAACATAAAGTCAAATTTTGACGTGCTTCTGCTTAAAAGTAAGATGATGTAAGTCTTCCAATTTTGCATGCATTCCAATAATTTTTAAAATACTATTCTGTAATTCTATGCTACTTTAAATAAGGTAGACTTTATACTGAATCCAAATTCTATTGTAGTTTGCAAGTCTGGATTTACTTTAGATTTATGTGAGTATAAAGCTGCTACTAGAGCTTTCACCCTTGAGTACTATGTTGTTGTACGAGTTTTTTCTCTTTTCTTTTTGGTCTTTGTTTTTCTAATTTAATTTTGTCTCCACTGTTTATATAGTCTTCTCTGTCTCCTTCATGAACTATAGTTAATAAACTATCTGCAGGAAAAACTTAATAGCAGTTATCGAAAAATATGCATTTCATTTTATTGATATAGTCTTCTATGTCTCCCTCATGTTGCTACTGTTTTTATTTACCTATGTTGTCATTGACCATCTATTATATTTATTAATTCAGCCCCATATTAGATATGTTGACATCATTGTTGTCAAAATCCCGACTTAAATCCTAAAATCCAAAATTTTGCGACTTTCTTCACCTTCAACGACTCAAATCCATAGTAAAATCCTAAATTAGGCAAAATCCATCGATTTTGATTGCGTTTTCTTATAAACTAAGTCATTTATGACTATATACCATTTATAACATATATTGAGTATTATTTTTTTTGGTAAAATCGATCGATTTTGATTGCGATTTTACAATTTCTTATATCGATTCTACAAAAGTAGTTGAGTAAAATCCTTCAATTTTAGTTGTTATTTTACAATTGTCGATTTTGCTCTTCTCTTTCAACCTAAACAAAATCCCGATTTTGACAACCTTGATTGACATATCATCAATTTTACTGCAACATCATCAAAAAATCTTATATGTCACCTCTCAAAATATTTCATCCATTTGTTTCTTTTTGTATTTGTATATCTATCATGAATTTGTAACCGACTCCGTACATTTTTCTTCCGTTGCGAATTATTAATTGAGACTCCTACACATATTAGAGTAGAAAGTTAGTTAGGGAGTTAGTTACTATTTCACATCTTTTATTCATTTCTATCTGTGATAACTCCTAGAGAGAAATACACAATTTACCAATCCAAAACTAATGGTTGCTCCCAAACTTCAGTAAGCAACACTAAGCAAATTCATACCAAATACATCTTCCAAATATCCATAGCCAATGAAAAAAACTAAAAGGATTGCACTGTAGTGGAATGACATTCAACACTAACTAAATTGGAGAAAATTCAGCAACGATCCAGGACCAAAACAACAAACGATCAAAAGATTTCAACAAAGAAGTCAACTTATTCCATCACTGGTTTCATCATGCCAAATCTTCCAATGCATTATATCTCCAATACAACACCAGAGCCAACATATATCAGATAAAAAATAAGTTGTAGGGACATGAAAATGAGGCATACCAGAACCAGCAGGGTTACTCAATCAATGGCAGTCAAGACACATGAACACTCTCTTGTAAAATTAAGCAACTTATGAGTATCCAAAAAAATGCTAACCAACAATTCTGCCTGCTCAAAACAGAACCAGTGTTCCAATATAACAAAGAAGACCATATCTAAGACACCATAAGTAATCCAATTTTGAATCCATGCTTGAACTAACACAAAATCAAGGTACCAATACCACTCTTCTTCAAAGAAAACCAATGAATGTCAAAGACAATCCTCCAGAATTGATGAGCAGCTCATGTATCACATTGCAAGAACAATGAAGGAAAACCATGGGTGTTACTAAAATCCATCTCATCTTAAAAACTGATTCAAAGAGAGCTTGTCACAAACACCTTGTGAGCATAAGAATGAGAATGTGGAAATTCAAAACTGAACAGGACACATGATCATTCAAGTTTAGAACCTTCACTTATGCAGATGAGGCGTGACGTGAGTAGCAATACGCAAACTAAGAGAGACGAAACAATACTAATGCATGAAGAACTTCGTGTTTCAACAGAAATATCTATGGACGATGCAATCTAATCTCAATATATCACCAAAAGTTCTTGATTTGGAATTGAATCAGAAAATGGAGTCCAATCAAGAAATCGAATTATCTTTCTTGAATGAAGAAATAAAACAGAAACTGCGAAATGAAATTGGAATCGCAAAACCCTAAGATTTGGGAAAATTTCGATAACAAAAGATTTCGATCAAGAAATTCGAATTGAATGTGACATTGAACCAGAAAGTGAATCAGAGATGGAGAAACAATACTCGAGAGGAGACAAATGAATACGAAATCACGAAATCCTAAAAAATTGGGGAAAAATCAAAACAGAATTGTGAAAGAATCACAAACCAAACAATGTTGATCGAACAAGGAAAAAGGACGCAAAAGACGTAGACAGTAGATGGAAAACGAAATCGATGAACAAATCAAGAAAAAAAAATTGGAATCCGAACTCTAAAAACAAGGTAAAACTTGTGATTTTCTCTTGGAAAAGAAAAACGAAGAAGAAACAAGATGATGATGAGAAAATTGGATTTTCTCTGGAATTTGCAGCGGAAAATTATCCTTCAAGGTACACGCTCTGATACCATGTTAGGAAACATGGCATGGATTGTATTGATGATAATTGAAATGATACAAGAATGTAAAATATAGATACAAATGAGTCAACCATGTGACTTATATAGTAACTAAACTATTGTCCTAATGAACACTTCACCCACTTCGGTCCAAGTTGACCTAATCTGAGGGAGAGATTGATCTCTCCAATCCACTATCAAATAGTTTTTACAAAAAGACTACAAATGAGTTACAAGAAATTAGCACAAGAGCTCACAAAGAACAAATTTCTACCCATTTTCCCAATCTCACCAATGAACAAGACACGCAATGATTTTCACTCACCCAAGCTGTTTACAATGTTTCTCGACTCTAGAATCTAACATCCAAAAGAGAACCAACCCTTAGCTTTGATTTCCTAAGGATCTTCTCTTTTGGTTTCACGAGATTCACCCAAGTTGCTCACAAAAACTCTCCACTCATGTGTTTCCCATCCCCATGAATCTTCCCCAAAAGACACCAACCCCTTTTCACAAGAGCCCCCTCTTTTGGTTCTCCATGATTCACATGTTGAAGCTTTGAACCTCACCCAAAGACCCTCAACCTTTAGTATCTAATACCCTAAAAGTTCCCTCCTTTGGTTTCCATGAGTTTCACCAAGCTTACCTAATAAATGGGTCATGGAGTGCTTAAATAGTGTTTTAGATCTGTCAAAAAACGCGCCATGCTTGAGAAAATCGCACCACGGTTGATGCGTACGACCCAAGGCACGACAACCTTATCCATAAATCGCATCACGCTGCACAAAATCGCGCCACGATTTTCCTTCAGCAGAAACCATCCACTCTGCCAGCAATATCGCGCTACGCCTCCTAAAATCGCGCCACGATTTTGAGTTTTCACAACATCACAATTGAAGGCAATTTTCAAGAAAACCCTTGTTTCTGCCACAAAGCACAAACAGGATCCTGTTTGTGGTCCCTCCTTTGAATTGGTGAAGTATGAATTTTTTTTTCTTAACCATTATATCAAATAAAAAATATGTGTAAATAAAACAATGAAGTTCAACTATTTTATTGTTGTCCTTGTACTTTGCTTGAATGAAGTTCCTTTTGGTGGATACTTGATAACATTTTGCAACTGCATATTCAAAGTTGTGATTTTGGCCGCGGCATAGCTCCGTCTATTGACATAGCCACAAAGAGAAACAATGTCTACCTAAGAAATATATATCATCATAATAAGTTTTTCATAACATACAACTTCTGCAGTCTCTATATTTAACAAAATTATTCAAAAACCATTTCATAGCCTTCTTCATTTTCAATTTTTAGTCATTCTACATATTTATAAAAAAAAAAGTTCAAATTGTGGAGATCCTTTACAATAAATTTCACGGATATTCATATTTGTCACTGCTCTTAGTTTCGAAGTGTAGTTATTTGAACTTTCAAAAGGGACACAATTCATAGAAGTATTTCTGAAGGAGGATGTGTTTTCCAGATGTTGATGTTTTCAAGGAATTGAGAGCTTTGTACACACCAGATAAATGTTTAACTATCTTGTATCCAAGTCCAACATCTGCATTTTTTAAGTGAGTGGATGAGGTAAGTTTCAATAATTTATCTGTTGGAGACAAGGAAATTACAACAGAGTTTTAACAAATTCATCAAGATCTTTGTATTGTTGAAAATTAATGCATTGAATGTATGGTTTGATTGTACTACAAATTTATTCAATATATAATTTATATAATGCTCTATCTTTTATTGTGTAAAATACATGCAATTTTTTATCTGCATGCGCTTATCAATTCATAGATGCCTCTGCAGAGTTGATTACTTGAGATTTTCTTTGTTTGATTAATGGTTGTTATTTCTCCAGGTTACACTTTAAAGAAAGCCTAATCAGAAGTATTTGGATATAATGACATGTTATTCTTTATCATATAGGAACTTATGAACCAAAATGGTGCTACCTTATGTTGTACACTTTCCTAAGTTCTCAAAGTGATCAAGAAAGGCCATTGCAGATTCCTTGGTCAATGTAATTTCTCACTATCACCCCTCGTTCTAATCAAATCATTTTCTTCTCTGTATTTTTCTCTTCTGTTGTTGTAATCAGTCTCTATTAAGTAATAAAAAATTTGTTTTCTTAACCAACAATTCATATTTTACTTACTCATACGGTACATATTTATAAGTTTTCCTTCAAAAAAATAAAAAATAGAAGAGGTAGTTTATTAGTTGGGGTTTAATATGGGAAAGGAAAGTTTTTTCCCATCATGGGAAAGTTCATGTTTTAACCATTGATATATTAATATTTTAAATGAATGGTTCAGATTTGTTGATGGCAACCTTTTTCTAACTTTTTGGCATTGAATCTACTACAAAAATTTTGACCCCACACCAAATTGTTTATGTTTATAATTGATTGTAGGCTTCATTTTTTTTCTTCTAAGAATGAGCCACATCATATTTAAAAAAAAAAAGAGCCACATCATATTTACTAATTAAAAGCAAAATATAATTTCATACTTTTGGGTAAAATTAACGCTTTTGATTAAGTATTTTTTTTGGTAGAATAACACTTTTTTTTGTCAGCCGGCAGAATAACACATATATTAGAAAATATACTGGTTTTTCAAATTTAATAAAAATTCCATCTAAACCAAAAATTAAAAAGAAACCGACACTCAATTATATATATAAAAAATAATGGGTAAATAAAAATAATGGCTCTTTTATGACACGTTTATTAGTTTTAAACTTATTTATTGTTATGCATTGTACTAAGTAATAAATTGAAATATCCAATGGGTAGTTATATACCACTATATCATTATTATTGACTAGCGAAAAGAGAGGTACTCCGTGTCTGTCTTTCCGTTTTTTTATTGCGCTAACATTTAGAAAATTTGAACGGTATTTTTTTTATGAAATTTTGGTTTTGGTTAAAAATAAAAATACAAATGATTGTTGCTTTTTTTAATGACACGAACAATAATCTTTATTATAGAAAAAATTGTTTAAGAGTATAATTGAAATAATAAAAAAGTAAGTAGAAATATATTCATCTAGTTTGTTATACTTTTTAAATAATAAAGGAAAAAAACAGATGAACATATATCCATATCGTGTTTGTTACATTTGCTTTAGTATTTAAATTTATTCTTATCTATTTGTTACATGTGTTATTTGTATTTAAAATTAAGGGTATTTTTGAAAGGAAAATTTCAATCCAAAAATGTGCTGAAAATGGTAGTCTTTTTTATACATAGTATAGATAATTCAGTAGATGTGTTTTTTTTTTTTTTTTTATCAATTTTATTAAATTAAATAAATAAAAAATTAATCCTTCGTAAAGAGGGGTTAAGTTAGTGACCGTCCACTTCTAACACCAACCCCATGTCCACTTCTTCTTCACCCAACTCTATTAACACCCAACTTCAAATTTATTTAAGCCTTTGATTTATTTATTTACCTTGTAGTTCCTTCAATTGACTTTTATAATATCTTTTCCAATTTCATTTTTTTGAGAAAGGGGTAGGTGGGTATTTCATACTGGATACGAAATTTCTCTTTTCCACCGCTTGTAATTTTGTTTTCCTTTTTCAACTCCATATTTACAAAGACTATGGCATCCTCAAAATTATCATTGTTGAAATTATCAAATAATCGAACAAAAAAAGAAGAATAATTGATGTTTAAAACAAATCTTCAATTGAACAATTGTAGAAGATTATACTTCGGATATTTTAAGTTTTTTTTTTCTTCTGGGTTTTAGTATGTTCTAGAATGTTTAAGAAGAAGAATTGATGTTTTAATAGTTTAGTACTAAAGATGAGTGAGTGTACTTTGCTTTGTGCTATTGTAAGAAAATAGGGAGGTGTAACAGTAATGTACAGGTGCAATATTAAAAAACTAAGCTAAGAGTTTCTTTTTCTCTCTCTGCAACCGAATGTAATGTACAAGTGTCCTGGAAAAAGCAACTTTGCCATGGTGGGAAAAAAGTTTGCTTTCCTAAGTTAAACGGCACCAGTTTCTTAACCAACATTTCTCAACTCCATATCACTACTAACTACCTATATCTAATATATAATTAATAATAATATAATACTAACTATTTACATATATAACAATACATTATTACTAATTACTTGTCAAAGACTAAGTCTACACGCGGTTGTTTAAATAATACTTGTCAGTGGACTATCCTGTGTGGCACATGCAATTACTTGTTCATTGTCATGGGGTCCTTGATAACAAACCTAAATAACTAATATACTCCAATAATTTGTCTAACATCGTAGAATAGTCCCTGACAACTCAAATTTATTTGGCAGTTAGTAGTATGACGCAGACATGCAACAGTTAATTGTAATCTATCATTGGATCGAAATCAACTAGTTTATATTTTAAGTTTTTTTTTTTTTTTTTAGAAAAAACTTCCATGTTTTATGTTTAATATTCAGTATTTTAGCACTAAAATTTAAATTGTATGATCCTGATCCAACGACTATCATTGAGTCGAATTTGTGACTGTATCATTTTTCTTAAGGAATCTCGATCCAACACTAAAATTTCAGCGCACATTTTAAATATAGATAAATGAAGAATTCAAAGTTTGAACCCTGTAAATAAATAACGTTGTTGATAGCAAACATGAAACAAAAATGAAAAATATTTAATTCATAGAAAAAAATAGCACTTACCTTGGTATTGCCTGGCAAGTGGTGGGAAGGTGCCATGCTTTTGTGTAGAAAGTCGCGAAGTCAGTTGATACAAAAAGGATACATCATTTATTTTCTTCTTCTTAATATCTCATCCATATGAAACTTCATCTTTGATATCTTGCTGTGCTTCCTCCAAATCTTTCCTTGCGATATCTCAAAGTTCAGCTTGTTTGTTCCACACACTTTCAAGTAACTTCCTCTTTATTTCCGTTGTTACTCAAATTCCATATTGGACATATTTTATATTCCCTCTAAATCTTTCTCTAATTTGTTTATACTCTCTCAATCTCTCTTTCTTTTGCAGATCTCAGTTTCTGCTTTTCTGACAAAGATCTCAGTCTGTTTGTTCTCACACTTGCAGGTAATCTCTTCCTTTACTAACAAAAGTTATTCTTTCAAATTATGTTATCCCGCTCTTCGCCACAAACTAGTGATGTACTTAGTATTAAAATTAGTATATACACAATTTCAATATAAGCTTTGTAAATTTTAAATCTGTCATTTTAAAAAATAAACTATAAAATATTAAATATTAATATTTATTTAAAATCACTCAAAAGAAATTCTAAAAATGAAATAAAATAACAGTAACTACCATTTCGGTTGCTCATAAAATCATTTTTAACATTTCTTTTACAAATAAATGATATTCATTCATTCAAATTGATAAAGTACATTCGTACTGTACAAATTCAAATTCGCTAAAAACAAAAAGATGAATTTATGATCAAACTCACAACATCCATTCAATAGCATAAAACGACAAAGTATATATGCATACAAATATGACTATATTCAAGTTTCTGGATCTGCAACGTTGACGACCCCAAAGTCATTGATCAGATCTGCACTTAGTCAAAGTTAATCTTTCAACCTGAATGAAATAAACATCGTACGAAGACATAAAATCAAAACACACCACACAAAGACAGGAACTCAAAACAAACAAAGTCGTGCAGGGACGACGAAAACAAAAATAAAATAAAATATGTTGTAATCACTTATTCAATTAGGATAGAAGGAAAAACAATTCGGATGGATGCTTTTGGGTCAAAATTGATCGTAAATCACCCCTCTTCGATAGATAAGAAGAAGAAAAAGGTGACAACTAAGTTTTTTTTTATATAAGGCCAAGAGGAAAGGTTAGGCATTAGGGGGAAACTGTCGCATCCCAACTAGGTTGGCACCCAACAGAAACCCCCATCCTCTACCGCCTTTCCAATACGTAATATTATTAAAAAAAAAAAAAAAAGGAAAAATATTTACAAGAGGGGGGACTAGGCCAAAACCCTCAGAGAAAGAAAATAAAAAAGGAAAGCAACAAAAATAGAAGAAAAAAAAATGTCTAAGGGAAACAATAATTAGGCAACCCATTTTTGTCCCTCGAAAAGTCCACCGCCAATGAAGAAGGCAAAGTGGTATACCATACGGTGTCAGTCAACACATGTCCCAATGAAGCAAGCTTATCGACACAACAATTCCCCTCCCAGAAAATATGAGAACAAAGCAAAATTTGCCCAAAGTAGTCTTCGCAATAGATAGGAAGTGCTAGCATAAACTCCGGCAATATAAACTCCAGTACCCTTACAAACATGCTCAAGCACCAGACACTAAGATGTAACAAAAATAATTGAAAAACTAACATCAGGACCCCAAACTGCCCAGAGACTAGGAAGCAGAGGCTCTCATTTATTTACACAAAATTTAGTAACATTAATATTTCTCCTGAACCAGTTAGGAATTGAGTCATGAGAAACCATAATAAAAAGCAATGAGGTTCTATTTAATCAGCATATATCAGACAAATCAATTCTGGAATCATTATTTCCAATTCCCCGAATATTCCAAAAAATAATATTCATTGAGAAGGCGGAACGGAACCCGATGAGTGGGTTTGATAGGCAACCTTGGTGTTATTACTTCCTTTCTTTTTCTGAGACTTCGACACAATTGGTATAAAAGGTACATCAGTCTCGGCAGCCTTGGCCATCCAAGCATTCATAAACTCAACTTCTTTTTGCAAAGTAGGATCAACACTCCCATCCGGTGGCACCACAAACTTACTAACATCATAGGTATCTATGACCGGGATAAAATATTTACTGGTTCAGCCCTATGTTCATTTCTAACTGTAATATATTGCAAAGTAAATGGAGGATCACGGTTTACCAGATTATCATTCGGAGGATCTGTTACGGTCTTTGTGCTTCCCTACTCCATATCAAGAGTTACAACCTCATTGGCTATTAAATTGGCCTCCAAAGCTATAAATTCTTCAGTAGAACTGTTGCGTTGCACTGGCCCTACAGGTTCACTTGGGTGATGCTCAAATGACGGACTTAACTGAACCGTTGGCTGCTGCTGTTGTTACAAGACATTCCCCACCACCATGGGAGTTGACTGAACCGTTGGTTGCTGTTGTTGTTGCAAGGCAGTGACGTTCTCCATCACCGTGGGAGTTGGCTGAGCCGTTGGCTGCTTCTGTTGTTGCAAATTAGTAACATTCTCCACCACCTTGGGAGTTGGCTGAGCTTGGAATGCTGCCGACGAGCCAATGCCTGATGGGTTATCTTGAAGAGGAACCCATTCTAGCCTCTTCGTTGGGACAAGTTTCTTTCCTTGTGCCACTGTTTCTTTTGCTGCATCCGTGTCCTTTTCTTTTCTAGGATAGAGCCACCGACAAGCGGTAACGTCATGCCCGATGGTTTGATAGTGTGTACAAAAGTCCGGAATACGCTCATAAACCACTTCAACCGGAAATGCATAACCCTCTTTTTCAACAAAAATTTCATAATAAATTTTGCGAGAAAAATCCATGTCCACAAGTATTCTTGGATAGTGCCCGAAGATGCGCTTGGTCGTCGCATTATAGATAAGTAACGGAGTGCCTACCGCACTAGAAATTTCGCGTGATGTTCGTTCCATCCAGTATTCTTGGGGTAAAGCCATCAACCTAATCCAAACTTGGGCATGTGTATTTCTTTGCGTGTGCAAATTGAAGTCTTGAGTCCATTCAAACAACCGTAGAAGGCCAGGTTTCAAATTCACTGTTCCCATCGCCCAAACAGTTCGAAGATCATTGTCAGAGGCAAAGGAAAATTCATAATATCCACTTCCCAAAGAAAGCATTGACCAAGCTCCTGTCGTCTTTCATAGCTTCTGTAATTTCAATTCGATGTCCCTTGTCATGTATGGTTTATCACCCTTGTTAAGGACCAGGCGACCACGTAAGTGATGTTTGCAAAAGGCCTTGACTTTTTCATAAATTTTCTGCGATATTTTGATACCGAGTGTCTCCCCTCGAATGTAAGGATGAGGAAGGTTATCATTGGAGGAGACAGGCAGCGCTGCTAACAGGACCTGAGCAAAAGATGTTGCGGCCTTGGGAGTGGAGGAGGAAGGAGACCACACCCTAGCAGGTGTTGCAGGGACCACCGTGGCAGAAAGCTCCGCTTGCCAATCGAAAGGCATAGCAGCAGCTAAGCCGCAAACAGAAGAAGAAGGCCAAGACTAGAACGTTGGAAGCTACTCAATCCTAAGGAACCAACGTGTGCCAAGTAATGAATGAATTGATATCAGAAGTGCACTTACAATTGAATGAAGTGCACTCACGTAACAATATAGTGTACTTTCTCTCACCAAAATCAAGAAGAAAATTGCAACACGTTATGGTTTAATTAGGGAGAGCAATGATGGACATAGGACAAAATAAGATAAAGCATAATCAATTGTTTATTGAAGTGCATGAATCGATGACAACTAGGGTTTGAGAAGGAAAGAAAAGAAAGAAATAGAGAGGTGAAATTAGTCCAAACATTATACTTAATATCTTGTTTTTTTTTTGAACAATAATACTTAGTTTTAAATTCATTCTTAACATTTTGTTTTGAATTTATTGTGCATATCATTGTTAAATACCCAAAATTTTGTATAATTTTAAATAATTGATTAAAATTTTGTATTTAACACCATTAATATCATTTCATCAAATATTATTATTCAACATTTTTTTATAATATTGAAAAGTGAAATGTATTTATAAATGTTTTTTAATTAGAATTTACTTTTCTTAATAGTTTTTTATACTAAACAAGCGAAAAGACGAACACTCACGTGCACGTCTTTCTGCTCTTTTTACTGCGCTAAAATTTGAAAATTATAAACAATGATTTTTTATGAAATTTTGATTTTGATTAAAACTAAAAATATAAATCCTTCTTGCTTTCTAGTTTTTTTTTTTTTTTAGCAATGTTGCTTTCTAGTTATAACAAACCAAATTAAACATGATTATCTATTTTAATAACACAAACAACAATCTTTATTATAAGAACAATTATTTAAGGGTATAATTGGTATAATAAAAAAAATAAATATAAGTATACTCATTTAGTTTGTTACACTTTTTAAATGATAAAAAAAAAAAAAGATATATATATATATATATATATATATTCATATCTTGTTTGCTACACTTTTTTAATATTTAAAATTATTCTTATCTATTTGTTACATGTGTTATTTGTAATGAAAATTATAGCCATTTTTAAAAAGTAAAAGTCAGCCCAATAACGCTACACTGAAAGAGTAGTTTTCTTTATATATTTTATAGATATTGAAACGGTTTTCATTCTTCATTGGATTGCCTAAAAAGAAAAACTCATAAAAACATAGCTTTATTGCATCAGGGAGACCTAAGGTGAGATAAAAGCACCTACATATCATAAAAAAAAAATTTTAATAAATATAAATTAGATATAAAACTCATTTTTTACAGATTAAAAAGTGATTTCGATATTCAATACTTCAGAGTTTTTATAAAAAAAAAAAAAAGGTAATTCAATTTTGTGTTGCAATAAAAATCACTTCTTAAAAAAACACAATTTGGTTTGTTTGGACACGGCTACAAAATAACCTCCATCTTTAGTATTTTTTTTTTTAAAAAAAAAAACTAATATATTTATGAACTCAAATAAGCGAGACCCGTCTAACACAAGTTGTATCAGAGGTAGCTAAGAATCAAAGAGTTACAATACACAACAACGTTACCCAAACAACAAAATGGAGCAAAAAGTTTAGAAACAACCTTAAAACACGAAAAAGGATGCATCCTCAAGGTGAGGTAATCACGATCAAACAAAACATAATATACTCTTAGCCAGTGGCGGAGCCAGAAATTTTATAGAGCCTGGGCAAAAAAATCATCGCAAAACGTTACTTCCTTCCTGCGAATAATTTCACATTTCCTGCAAATAATTTCACATTTCCTGCGGATAATTTCACATTTCCTGCGGATATACCTTTCCTGCGGATCCTAAAATCCTAGTATTACCTCACTGGGAACCTAAATCCATAGCAAAATCTGTAGGAAATGTGTTTCCTGCGGAATTTGCCCAAAAATCCGCAGGTAAATCCGCAGGAAAAACTAAAAATTCTAGTAATGGCTTGGCTTTCTATAAGGAGAGTTGGAGCTGAGCCTGGGCTAGTGCCCAGGCTAGCTGGGGGGTGGCTCCGCCCCTGCTCTTAGCCACCAGCATATCTGAACTTTAACCCTTTCAAATAAGGAAAGGAGGATGTCAAGTTTTTTTATTGAAAATATTTGCATTCCTCTCCTTCCATATGATGTACAACAAAGAATCAAAATAATGTTGATGGGGACGCAAGAATTTTTTAAAGCACCATGAAATGTTAGTTCATTGATAAATTGACTTTCTAAACTGTGGCAAAGTTAACAAAAATTTATGAGGGGTCAAATATACAAGGAAAAAAAATTACTTTTTTAAAATCAATATATTATATTAACTTATAAGCAAAATAATTCACAATAATTTTACGTATGTAGATACAAATAAAAATAACACCAAAATAACTAATTAACTTACTTATGTAAATATAAATTTAAACAACACGAAAATAACTACTTAAAAAGTTGAAAACCATCGAACTCAATTATAGATAAAATCATTCACAATAAATTTTCTCTCTGGTTGTTATAGAGGTGCGAACAATAAAAATTAGATGAAATAAATTTATCGATCACGTGATCATCTTTTGACTTTAACATTTTTACTAATTTTGTACTGATAAATTTATTTGGAGTAACTAAATATAAAAAATACTTATTAAAAACAAAATTGTTTTGCCCCTAGTTTGAAACCAACACTATTTATATTTCATACGAACTAGTTTGTCACGATCTAAAATTCAAAATCGTGACCGGCGCACGAACTAAAACATCCCAGTTCGGTAAGCTTATTGACGACATTTGAAAAACTAAAATTTAGACTACTTTCAATTTGACTTTCACTTTAAAACAATATTCACTGAAATTTCGACAGAGTATCCTCTGTATTTTCAATATTTTCCAAGATTTTAATCCTGTTTTAAAAACTTGTTTTATCAGCCAGAATCTCAAAATAACATCTTTATTTTCATACTTGTACAACACCACATAAAACATCCTAGACTTCCAAATAGCTGCAGATACATCAATTGATACAAAAATGTACATAAGTAAAAGAGTCGGCCATCAAGGAGGCCTACCAATAAAATGCGACACTACTGAGCTTCGAGTCTACTAGCAGCTTTCTATCCAGCTGCTTGAAAATCTGAAGAAAAAAAATATAGACAAAGAAAGAGTAATTCACGAGGACTTAGTGAGAGACAACAACCACCACCAACTAGAAGGGAAACAGACAAAGGCACGAATAATTGATTTTTTTGAAATCTAATTTCAATTTACGAAACTAGTAATCCCAGTAAAAATATAATTAATCCACAATCAAGTGTATACACGAAAATTCAGAAAACCTTATAAATTTATCAAACCAAATAAAACGACATCTAAATCTCAATGTCAATTTACAAATCTAGTAGCCATTTAAAATTATAATAATCCACAACCGTTTATACGCGTGAAAATCCACATATTGTAAATATTTCCAATCAAATAGGTATACTTCAACGAAAATCCAACATCGTAACGACATGAAAATAAAATTACAATCCTTTAAAAATAAATTGCCCAAAATCATAAATAAAGCCTTTTAAAATATATTGCCGAAAATTTTGATAAAAGTCTTTAAAGAAATTTTAGAAAACTCCATTTAGTGAAAATAATCAAAATGGGTGAATCAAGAACTAGCTCCATTTCATTGATAGCCCTCTCCTCCTAATGGTGGCCTTTCCGTAGGGGCGGCTCCATCTAACGGATAACTCTTTTCTCTCGACTGAAAACAAAGTTTAAAACATTTTCAATTAGGGAGTTTACCTCACATTAATAGCCCTCTCCTCCTAATGATGGCTTTTCCACAAGGGTGACTCCATCTAATGGGGTAATTCTACCTAACCGAAATCACATACTAGGTGCACCTAGGTCGTCGCAATTATAATCGTATTCTCAAAACAAAATTCTCCAAAAAGTCTCTAAAACCGTATTCCACAACATATAGAAACTATGCCAAAACATGTACCATCAAAACTCAATGGTAAATCTACTACTTATAATCATAAATAAATCAAAATTCTAATCCAATCCAAATCGATTACATATTGATATCAAAATCTTCGAAAAACACAAATTTCAAAACCATGCTTTACAACATCTCAAAACTAGTCAAATATAGTTTTAGGAACATATAAAAACTAGTGCACAAAATATATGCAATCAAATCTCCATTTCAAATCAAATACTTTATAAATCATAAGTAGCGTCAAAGTGAGTATATATTAGTATCGAAAATTCCCAAAAAGCATATATCTCAAAACTCATGTCATAGTATATCCAATCAAACCTCTATTTTAAATCATTTGGTCAATAAGTAATAGATAAATCCAAATAGAGACCATAATAATATCGATGTCCTTAAACATAAATATCAATGAGAATAAAAATGTTCAAAGGGTGTGCTCCCCATTTTTATACACACTTTAACGTAGAAAATTATCAAAATATCAATAATATTAATAGTGAAAATATGTGATAATGATCATTATCAACTCACAGTTACGACGAATCAAATAAGTTTGCTCCCTAACCACTCCTAAAGAAGCATGTGAAGCATCCAACATCATATCTGAGCATCAATAATATTTTCTTTTGAATTAGAAACTCATTCTCTAATTATAGCTAACCATAAAATCCCCATATCATCTACTCTAATCTCATAAATTAACTTCTAACAACTAATCATGTCTAAATATGCACTAATTGAGTTGTAAATTGATAAATATATCTCCAAGAAATCTCAATGAGCAACTTTCACAATATGGGTGTTCCTCTTCTTTCCCAAAGCACAAACTCTAACCTCGAAATTCCACCAAATAGAGCTTGTACTATGAAATAGCTTGCTTAGATGTATAATATTTCTTATGGGTGATTGATTTGTGGAAGTAATTTGATGAAAGAAAAAAAATGGGAAATATGAGGAACAGGGAGAAGGGACGAGAGTGAAAAGTAGAATGGGAAAAGAAAATGAATATAAGGAAATATGTGTGTAGAAGCTTCCCGTGTTTCCATTTTATATTTATTTAATTAATTTAACTTTTTTATTTTATTTTTTATAATGCGTTAATGAAACGGTGCGTTTCAGTCTTCTCCCTTAAGAAAAATTCGTCCTTGAATTTTAACTACTAACCTTGATTTTCGAACAAGTATGGATACTTTGCACGCATTACTTCTTCAGGTTTCCATGTTGTTTTTTCATCAGACGGTCCTTTCCAAAGAACCTTCACTGAACAATATCTTTTGAGCGTAAACGTCTCACTTCCTTATCTACTATAGTTACCGGATGTTCGGTGTATGAAAAATTCTCATCCAAATGCACATTTTCATGATTAATCACATGAGAATGGGGGTACTTCTGAAGCATAAATATGTGAAAGATATGAAGAACTCTTGAGAGACCTGAGGGAAGTCGTAAAAGATAAGCTACAAGTCTGGCTTTCCAAAATCTCAAATGCTCCAATGAACGTTTAACTATCATGCCTTTTTTCTTTCTTTTTTTTGCCAAACCATAAAACACCCTACATTAGTGACACACGAATGAATACCTGCTCTCCCACCGTGAGCTCTAAGGCACGACACCTCTTGTTAGAATTAGAGTTTACCTATTTCGAGTTGTCGCTAAACAATCAATCTTAGATGAAGATACCTTTTTCCAATGATATAATGAATCAACTATAATTCCACCAGTTTAGACTCTCCAATTTCAAACAATCCTATCAATGACATACATCAATCCTAAAGGCGCCACTTCAATACGAGATTGGTAACTATTTATATCAAAAATCCATCATAAATAAATGTTTAACTCTTGAGAGATCCGAGGGAAGTCGTAAAAGATAAGCTACAAGTCTGGCTTTTCAAAATCTCAAATGCTCCAATGAACGTTTAACTATCATGACTCTTTTTTTTTTTTGCCAAACCATAAAACACCCTACATTAGTGACACACGTATGAATACCTGCTCTCCCACCGTGAGCTCTAAGGCACGACACCTCTTGTTAGAATTAGAGTTTACCTATTTGGAGTTGTCGCTAAACAATCAATCTTAGATGAAGATACCTTTTTCCAATGATATAACGAATCAACTATAATCCCACCAGTTTAGACTCTCCAATTTCAAACAATCCTATCAATGACATACATCAATCCTAAAGGCGCCACTTCAATACGAGATTGGTAACTATTTATATCAAAAATCCATCATAAATAAACGTTTAACTCTTGAGAGATCCGAGGCGCCACTTCTGAGGTATAAATATGTGAAAGACATGAAGAACTCTTGAGAGATCCGAGGGAAGTCGTAAAAGATAAGCTACAAGTCTGGCTTTCCAAAATCTCAAATGCTCCAATAAACGTTTAACTATCATGCCTCTTTTTTTTTTTTTTGCCAAACCATAAAACACCCTACATTAGTGACACATGTATGAATACCTGCTCTCCGACCGTGAGCTCTAAGGCACGACACCTCTTGTTAGAATTAGAGTTTACCTATTTCGAGTTGTCGCTAAACAATCAATCTTAGATGAAGATACCTTTTTCCAATGATATAATGAATCAACTATAATTCCACCAGTTTAGACTCTCCAATTTCAAACAATCCTATCAATGACATACATCAATCTTAAAGATATGAGATTGGTAACTATTTATATCAAAAATCCATCATAAATAAATGTTTAACTCTTGAGAGATCCGAGGGAAGTCGTAAAAGATAAGCTACAAGTCTGGCTTTTCAAAATCTCAAATGCTCCAATGAACGTTTAACTATCATGACTCTTTTTTTTTTTGCCAAACCATAAAACACCCTACATTAGTGACACACGTATGAATACCTGCTCTCCCACCGTGAGCTCTAAGGCACGACACCTCTTGTTAGAATTAGAGTTTACCTATTTGGAGTTGTCGCTAAACAATCAATCTTAGATGAAGATACCTTTTTCCAATGATATAACGAATCAACTATAATCCCACCAGTTTAGACTCTCCAATTTCAAACAATCCTATCAATGACATACATCAATCCTAAAGGCGCCACTTCAATACGAGATTGGTAACTATTTATATCAAAAATCCATCATAAATAAACGTTTAACTCTTGAGAGATCCGAGGCGCCACTTCTGAGGTATAAATATGTGAAAGACATGAAGAACTCTTGAGAGATCCGAGGGAAGTCGTAAAAGATAAGCTACAAGTCTGGCTTTCCAAAATCTCAAATGCTCCAATAAACGTTTAACTATCATGCCTCTTTTTTTTTTTTGCCAAACCATAAAACACCCTACATTAGTGACACATGTATGAATACCTGCTCTCCGACCGTGAGCTCTAAGGCACGACACCTCTTGTTAGAATTAGAGTTTACCTATTTTGAGTTGTCGCTAAACAATCAATCTTAGATGAAGATACCTTTTTCCAATGATATAATGAATCAACTATAATCCCACCAGTTTAGACTCTCCAATTTCAAACAATCCTATCAATGACATACATCAATCCTAAAGGCGCCACTTCAATACGAGATTGGTAACTATTTATATCAAAAATCCATCGTAGGCAAAGATAGGTCCCAACTTCCTCTAAGATCAAGAAACACAAGCACATATTATATCCTATACATTTTATATGGTTTTCACAAATTGACCATCAATCTTAGGATGCAAAGTTGTATTAAGATTCAAACGGGTTTCGAATTCAGATTTGAAAGACTTTCAAAACGAAGTAGTAAATTGAGCCATACTATCAAATATAGTAAAGATCGAGCACAACTAGATAAGAAATAGTCTCCTCTAAATAAACTGTAGCATATTGAAATGCACTACAAGTAATCTTCAAAGATTAGACTTGTGCAAAGATTAGACTTGTCACGACCCAAAATTCAAAATCGTGACCGGCACACGAACTAAAACATCCCAGTTCAGCAAGCCTATTGACGACACTTGAAAAACTAAAATTTAGACTACTTTCAATTTGACTTTCACTTTAAAACAATATCCACTAAAATTTCCACATAGTATCCTCTGTATTTTCAATATTTTCCAAGATTTTAATCCTGTTTTAAAAACTTGTTTTATCTGCCAGAATCTCAAAATAACATCTTTATTTTCATACTTGTACAACACTACATAAAACATCCTAGACATCCAAATAGCTGCAGATACATCAATTGATACAAAAATGTACATATGTAAAAGAGTCGGACATCAAGGAGGCCTACCAATAAAATGTGACACTGCTGAGCTTTGAGTCTACTAGCAGCTTTCTATCCAGCTGCTTGAAAATCTGATGAAAAAAAGTAGACAAAGAAAGAGTAAGTCACAAGGACTTAGTGAGAGACAACAACCACCACCAACTAGAAGGGAAACTCACATAGACACGAATAATTAATTTTTTTGAAATCTAATTTCAATTTACGAAACTAGTAATCCCTGTAAAAATATAATTAATCCAGAATCAAGTGTATACACGAATATTTAGAAAATCCCAATGTCAATGTCAATTTACAAATCAAGTAGCCATATAAAATTATAATAATCCGCAACCGTTTATACGCGTGAAAATCCACACATTGTAAATATTTCCAATCAAATAAGTATACTTCAAAGAAAATCCAACATCGTAAAGACATGAAAATAAAATTACAATCCTTTAAAAATAAATTGCCCAAAATCATAAATAAAGCCTTTTAAAATATATTACCGAAAATCTTGATAAAAGTCTTTAAAGAAATTATAGAAAACTCCATCTAGTGAAAATAATCAAAATGGGTGAATCGAGAACTAGCTCCATCTCATTGATAGCCCTCTCCTCCTATAATAGTGGCCTTTCCATAGGGGCGGCTCCATCTAATGGATAGCTCTTTTCTCTCGACTCAACAAAGTTTAAAACATTTTCAATTAGGGAGTTTACCTCTCATTGATAGCCCTCTCCTCCTAATGGTGGCCTTTCCACAGGGGTGGCTCCATCTAATGGGGTAATTTAATATAATCAAAATTTGAATACATATATTTTTGCTATTTTTTATTGGCAATTTCATTAACATATAGTTTTAAACCCTAATATAAAATATGAAACAATCCAAAATTAAATTAAAATATGTGAAAAATTACTAAAGACAACAAAGTATGGTTATTTAAAAGTTAATTTTATACTCTAAAATATAAAATTAATAGCAAAATATTTAAACTTAATTATCATTGACATTTAAATTATAAAGAAATGAATTTATTTTTCTTAAATGGTGGTTCAAAATTAATATATATCACAAACATATTTATTTAAATTAAAATAGATTAAAGTGTAGTGCATATTTAATTTTTAAGGGAGTAGGTTGTAATTCAAGCATCTTATAGAGGAGGGGAGTATAAATTTTTCTTTTCAAGGGATGGAAGTGTATATTTTAACATGAGAGGAGTGGAGTGTGTAATTTAAGCATCTTTGAGGAAAGGGGAGTGTAATTTACTCTTTTATTTTATTTTTTATAATGCTTTAATGAAACGGTGCGTTTCATAGTTTTTCTTCTTTGAAGGAATATGAAATAGTTGTAAAATGGTAATTAGCTAGTGTCACGAATAATAATAATAATCATTTCCGCTTCCACAGTTATTTTTTTATTTTTTCGAAAAAAATGGCCATTGTTTTTTTTATATATTTTTTTGACATAAAAAACCAACCATTGTTAAGTTAATCATTATTTGAAGCATATATTTTATATAATTCTTGTTTCAACAAGGGTTTACTTGACAGAAAGAATACATTTCCATTTTGCAGAGACTTTAAGGCTCAATATATCATGGCAGAATTGGTAGCTGGGGCATTTCTTCAGTCTTCCTTTCAAGTGATTTTTGAGATGTTGGCTTCGGTTGATATCAGAGACTACTTCAGTAGTAATAAACTTGATGAGCTGGTGGAAAAACTTGTTATTACACTCAATTCTATCAACTATGTACTCGAGGAAGCAGAGATAAAGCAGTACCAAAACACACTTGTAAAGAAGTGGCTTGATGAACTTAAACATCTTGTTTATAATGCAGACCAAGTTTTGGATGAGATTGCTACTGATGCAATGCTGAATAAGATGAAAGCCGAGGATGAACCTATCACCGCCACTGTATGGGGCTATTTTCCAGCTTTAACTACAAATTCATTTGAATCTAGGATCAATGAAATACTGAAGACACTAAAATTTCTTGCAAAGCAAAAGAAAGAATTGAGATTGGGAAAAGGTCCTAGTGCTAGTAATGAAGGCTTAGTCAGTTGGAAACCTTCAAAAAGAATGTCATCTACAACTCTCGTGGATGAGTCAAGAATATATGGTAGAGATGTTGATAAGACAAAACTTATCAATATTTTACTAGAAAGCAATAGCAGTGGCGACCAGGTTCCAATAATCAGCATAGTCGGTTTAGGAGGGATGGGGAAAACCACCCTTGCTCAGCTTGTGTACAACAACAAAAATATAAAGAAGCATTTTGAACTTAAAGCGTGGGTCTATGTTTCTGAATCTTTTGATGTTGTTGGATTCACCAAAGCAATTCTTGAGTCATTTAATTTTCCAGTAGATGGTGGAGACTTTAATCTACTCCAACTTCGAGCGCAAGACATGCTAAAGGGTAAGAAGTACTTGCTTGTTTTAGACGATGTCTGGAACGGGAATGCAGAATGTTGGGAGAAGTTACTACTTCCGTTTAACCATGGATCTTCTGGAAGCAAGATTATTGTGACAACACGTGAAAAACAGGTAGCCGATCATGTCCTGAGATCCACCAAGTTATTTGATCTACATCAATTGGACAAAAGCAATTGTTGGAGTTTATTTGAGACACATGCTTTTCATGGCAAGAGTGTGTGTGACTATCCAAAACTTGAATCAATTGGCAGGAAAATAGTGGACAAGTGTGGAGGGTTGCCTTTAGCTATAAAATCATTGGGCCAACTTTTGCGTAGAAAAAATTCTGAACATGAATGGAATAAGATTTTGGAGACCGACATGTGGCGTTTATCAGACGATGACCACGCCATTAACTCAGTATTGAGATTGAGTTACCATAATCTCCCTTCGTATCTAAAGCGTTGCTTTGCCTATTGTTCCATTTTTCCCAAGGGTTATAGATTTGAAAAAGAAGTATTGATCAAGCTTTGGATGGCAGATGGTTTGCTGAAATGTTGCAGATCAGACAAAAGTGAAGAAGAGTTTGGTAATGAAAGTTTCAGTGATCTTGAGTCAATTTCATTTTTCCAACAATCATTTGAGCCATATGAGCACTATGTCATGCATGATCTTGTCAATGATTTAACAAAATCAGTGTCAGGAGAATTTTGTATGCAAATAGAGGGTGCTAGGGTGGAAAGTAGCCTTGAAAAGACACGTCATATTTGGTTCTCTCTTCAATCAAATAGTGTTGATAAATTACAAGAGCTAACTTGTGAGGGACTACGTAGTCTGATGGTAAAAGGCACCGGTGGCAGAAAGTCGAATACGTTTTTAAGCAACAATGTGCAACATGATCTATTTTCAAGACTGAAATGTTTGCGGATGTTATCATTTAGAAGCTGTGATCTCTCAGAGCTAGTGGATGAGATAAGCAATTTAAAACTTTTGCGTTATCTAGACCTTTCTCAGACTAAGATTACAAGCTTACCTGATACCATTTGTCTTTTGTATAATTTGCAAACACTCTTGTTGCAATACTGTCATAAATTGACTGAGCTGCCTTCAAATTTTTCCAAACTCATCAATTTACGTCATCTTGAACTCCCTTGTATAAAGAAAATGCCAAAGAATATGGGAAAGCTAAACAATCTTCAGACCCTGTCATATTTTATTGTGGAAGACCATAATGGATCTGATCTTAAAGAGTTAGCAAAACTAAACCATCTTCATGGAACAATTCATATTAAAGGGCTGGGTAATGTCATTGATCCTGCTGATGCTGTGACGGCCAATTTGAAAGATAAGAAGTATTTAGAAGAATTACAAATGGAGTTCAATGGCGGAATAGAAGAAATGGATGAAAGAAGTGTGTTAGTCTTGGAGGCTCTACAACCAAATAGCAACTTGAAAAAGCTCAACATCACACACTACAAAGGTAGTAGATTTCCAAATTGGCTAAAGGGTTGTCATTTACCCGACTTAGTATCTCTTCAACTGAAGGGTTGTGGGTTATGTTCATGTTTGCCTCCACTTGGACAACTCCCTTCTCTCAAGAAACTTTCCATTTATGACTGTGCAGGAATAAAGATCATCGATGAGGAGTTTTCTGGCAATAATTCAACAATTGTTCCATTCAAGTCCCTTGAATTTTTGATTTTTGAGAATATGGTCAATTGGGAGGATTGGATATCTCTAAGGTTTCCTTTGCTTAAAGGGCTCTATATAACAAATTGTCCTAAATTGAAAAGCACCCTGCCTCAACATCTTCCTTCTTTACAAAAATTGAATATTAGCGGTTGCAAAGAGTTTGAAGAATGGTTATGTCTTGAAGGATTTCTGTCTCTTAAAGAGCTTTCTATAAGTGGTTGTGCCAAATTCAAAAGGGTATTGCCTCAACAACTTCCTTCTTTACAGAAATTGGAGATCAATAATTGCAACGAGTTGGAGGAATGGTCATGTCTTGAAGGGTTTCTGTCTCTTAAAGAGCTTTCTTTAAGTAATTGTTCCAAATTCAAAAGAGTATTGCCTCAGCAACTTCCTTCTTTACAGAAATTGTGGATCAATAATTGCAACGAGTTGGAGGAATGGTTATGCCTTGGAGAGTTTCCTTTGCTTAAATTGATTTCCATATCCAATTGTCCCGAATTGAAAAGGGCTCTGCCTCAACACCTTCCTTCTTTACAAATATTGAGCATTAGGAATTGCAACAAGTTGGAAGCATCAATTCCCAAGTTTGATAGCATCATAGAGTTAGATATACAGAGATGTGATAGAATTTTTCTGAATGAATTGCCGACAAGCTTGAAAAAGTTAATCATTCATGAAAATCGGTCCACCGAGTTCTCCGTGGAGCAAAATTTAGTCAATTTTCCCTTTCTTCAAAGGTTGAAGTTGGATTGGAGTGGCTCTGTAAAATATCCTTCTTTGGATTTGTGTTGTTATAATTCTCTTCGTAGTCTTACAATAAAAGGATGGCACTCCTCCTCCTTGCCTTTGGAACTACACTTGTTCACCAAACTTCATTCTCTGTATCTGTACGATTGTCCAGAGCTGGAATCGTTTCCAATGGGTGGTTTGCCTTCCAACTTAATTGAACTTGGAATATATAATTGCCCAAAACTGATTGCTTCAAGAGAGGAGTGGGGTTTGTTCCAACTCAAATCTTTGGATTACTTCTGTGTTAGTGATGAGTTTGAAAACGTGGAGTCGTTCCCAGAGGAGAATCTGCTGCCACCAACTCTTGAGTATCTTCATTTGTATAAATGTTCAAAGCTAAGAATAATGAACAACAAGGGTTTTCTCCACCTCAAATCTTTCCATAGACTATATATTAACAACTGCCCTAGTCTTGAGTGCTTGCCAGAGAAGGAGGATCTACCCAACTCCCTTTCTGATTTGTGGATTAGGAGTTGTCCAATAATAAAGGAGAAGTATGAAAAGGAGGGAGGAGAGCGTTGGCATACAATTAGTCACATCCCTTATGTGTATATTGACGATATTGAGCAGAAATGAGATGTTAATCCCACCGCCAAGTTATGGGTCCCACGTTTGGTCAATCCTTTTTGGTTCGGAAGGTACGAACTACGAACATATATTCTATTCTTAACAAAACAATTGCATCAAATTATTTTCTTAATTTTATATCATTATTTTCTGACTTTAATTTATTTTCATAGGCTAAGAGGATTCTGCGTTTGGAATGGTGTGAGGGTAGTTTGGGAAATGATGATTGTCATGATTTTGTTAAGATTTATTTATTGGACTGTGGTGATTCAATTTCTACTCAGATAAATATTTATAGCTTTTACATCAATGGAGTTCCCAGGACATCTATGTGGAGAATCTACAACCCATATGCTATTTTTCTTTTAACTAGTTTATTTTTAATTTGTTTTACTGTTGTGATTGAAACTAGTAATTGAAGGACTGTATATTTGATGTTTGTATAAATTGAATGTCTTTCCCCTTTGTTGTCAAAGGGATTTTTGGTGTTTTAGATCTATTCTAGTTAATCACATTGCACTGCCATATTAAATATTGTGATTTTGGCTTCAAACAGTTTTTCTCATTTTCTCAAACCATGTGTGTCAATATCTGAAATAACTTTAGAAACTAGAAAACCTTTTTTTTTACTGTAATAAATAAGCCTATTTGTGCCATGGTTGTGCCTTAGGATCTACGAAGTGCAGACACTTTTTAGATTAGGCGTGTCTCGGTGTCGGACACATGACGTGTTGTTTACCGGTGTCCTACATGACACCAAAATACATTAATTATGCTGAATCATGTCATTTTCTCAAATTATTAACAGTGTCCGTGTCTATATCCATGTTTCAAAGGGAAGTTATGCAATTGGGAGGTTAGGCAGTTATTTGATGTAAAACTGTTTCACAATCAGTCTCTATTCAGTAAAAAAGATGCTGATATATCTTATGTGCTTGTGTAAATAAAATGATTTTTCAGAAATTATATAAAAGAGCATTAATTTTCTTCAATGCTCTTGCTTTTAATTGCTTCTAATCCAATCTTGATATATTTTTACAAGGTTGAGACCAATCAAGGCTTCTTTCAAATAAAGTTGTATTAAAATATTTATTATAGTACTGATTTGAATTATGAAATGTATTTTACTTTGAAAAATTCAGCTGGTTGACATAATAATTATAACCTTTGAGACAGTTCTGCATCAAGGGCTAAAGGATGCTAGTGAGTTGATCTTGCACATTCAAAGGCATAACATATACCTTTCAAAGATATTACTTACAATGGTAAATGTTCTCTGCATTCTTAGGCTACACTTAGAAAGAAAAAAAAACAAAAGGATAGAAAAGTCGAGTTTTTACATCCATTCAGAATTTTAAGGGTAATTTAATTTAAAATCTGCTTACTTTCTGTTTCATACATGGTTTAGGTAGATAAGGCATTGTTCTTGCTGCAAAAAAGAGGTAGCAGGGCACACAAATTCACAACAAAGAATTTTCGGTTTTTGTTTCTTCCATCCAAAGATGATTTAGATTCGATGTAGAATTTCATGATCATGTGCGGGCAAGGGAAAGTGGCTGACATTGTATGAATTCCATCCATTCCAATTTGTTCATGGTTTGTATTAAAGCATATTCTGACTTTATGTCCCATCTTTTTGAGTCTCTTTATCGTTAATTGTCTGTTATTCTTCTCGTGTCTTCCTCAGGAAATATGAGACTTGATAAAAGAAGTCGATGGATGATTTGCATCAATCAATTACACGGTGAGGATGTCAAGTCGCCTTTTACTTCGATTTTCATTTTATTTCTATTTTGAAGTGTTAAGAAGAAGTGATCAAAAATTGAATGACATGCCACTTTGTTGTTAAAGGGAATTTTGGTGGGATGGGAGCTTCCATGGTGTTTGGATCACAGTCTACATGCAATACTCTTTGTTTTACTATCAACTTAAACAATATAGCTTTATAAAAAAACAAAAAATGATCTAGTTATTAAATATTATTTTAATATTTAATATTTAAAATACGGGGTATTACATTTGTACTCTGTTTTTATTCTTTTACTAGTTACACTTATTATACATTAGGCTTAATAGGTCATTTGATCCTCTAATTAATTTCCAATTTTTATTTTGGTCCCATAACTAATAAAAACTCATATTTTGGTCGCTCCGGTTTGTCTCCGTCGGTCATATAAATCCCTGACTGTTAAATTTAACCCCAACTTTCTATGGTAGACCAATCTTAAAAGTGGTCCATCATAGACCTAATTAAATTTTTTTATTTAAACTGTTTGATCTTGTTTTTTTAAAAAGATGGCCATTGAATTATACGTGTCTATTGTAACTTACGGTGTACCAACATCAACTAATTTTTTTTTCTTTCTTCATCTTCTACCTTACTAATTTTCATCATCTTCAACTTACATTCATCAACATTCATGAGAAAAATTCAACAAAAAACAAATTCAATAAAACAACAACATCAACATCATCAATTCTGCTCAAATTAATCATCAATTTTTCCAGAATCAAAAGGGGAATTTTTTACTTGTTCTAAAAGGGGATTTTTTTCCTAGTATCAAAACAAATTTCAGAATCAATTTTTTCAAAATTAAAAGGGGATTTTTTTTTTCCAGTCTCAAAACAAATTTCATCTTCCAGTTAACTGATCCAACCCTATTTCATCTTCTTCGTCTGAAACACAAAATCAAATTAACCCAAAACCCCAACAAACCCTAAATTCAATAATTTCTTCTAATTAACCAAACCCAATTAAACCACAACCACAACCACAAAAAGAACCATACGATTAAAAAATCAATTTTTTCCCACAACCGCCACTTCTCTCCCTCCATTGCTCTCATCTCTTCGTCTCTTTCTTTGTCACCGTGTCATTTCCATTGTTGTTCTTGCAGTAACCATCACCGTCGTTGCAATAACCGTCGTCGTTGAGTTCGTCTTCATTGTTGTTGTTGCGTTCCCCATTTGCCATCAAAATCCAGAAAGATGCACAACAAACAAAATCAGAAGTTGTAAAGAGGAAGAAGAGGTTGTGAACCAGAAGTTATGAGCAATTTGGGATTTGGTGTTATGAGCAATTTGAGATCAAACCAAATTTAGTGTTTTGAGTGAACTGAATTTGGGTCAGAAAACCATTTTCAATAAAAAGGTAACCAAACTCTATGTGTTTTGGTTTAACAGATTGGTTTGGTTAGTGATAAAAATGATTAAGGTTTTTTTATTTGGTGCACCGTAATGGAATTTTGAAGAACAAATTTTTAGAGAGAAAATTGAAATTTTTGGGAGACGAAGGTGATGAAATCCAGACTTGAAGTATCTTGTGTGTTTGTTGTTTTTTTAATTTAAATTTTTTATTATTTTTCTGGCTTTTTGTTTCAGTGATGAATTTGGATTTGGGTTGCTAAAAAAATATATATTTTGGTAAATTATATTATTCTGAAAGAAAAAAAAAAAAAGGGGTTGTTTATGAGTGAGTGATGAAGATGATGTTGAATATATGAAGAAGAAGATGAAGAAAATTGATCATTTAAGTCATACAATATATGCGTCATTGTCTTATTTTCATCGAACTCAATTAAAAATTGTTTATGTTGACGTTTGTTAAAAACTATGGCTTAACTCATCCTTACAGAATCTTGCAAGGTGAGGATTGCATACTCTTTATATACTCTTATCAAGAGTCTTATATATCCGATGTGGGAATTCGGTTTTCTCAATACACCCCCTCACGCCCAACACTCTCTGGGCTTGGTGCGTGAATATGTAGGTGACCCTTGAATTTGACAAGCTCTGGTACCATGTTGAAATTTGGAGTCTAACTCATCCTTACAAAACCGGCTTGCAAGGTGAGTATTGTCTCCTCTTTATAAACTCTTATCAAAAGTCTTACCTATCCGATGTAGGAATTGAATTTTTTCCAATAACTTTGATGTTAAGCTAGTAAGTCAAAATTCATCGTTTTCAAAACTAGAATTTATAGATGTATAATAATATTGTTGATGAAATATTATTTAGATCTGAATTCAAAAATAAGAAGAACAAATGTACGTAAGTTATAATGTTTTGTAACATAAACACTTTTTAGATCGGTTACCTCAATGTTAATTGATTTTTTTTTTTTTGGTTACCAATGTTAATTGGTTCAAAATCAAATTTTAACACTGTTGGCTGGAAAAAAAAGATTAATTTATTAAAAATATTTAACTTAAAAAAGATGTTTGAAAAAAAAAAAAGTAGTATTTTCCATCGTATTTCCTTGCAAGTGAAGGGAAGGTGCCGTCCTCTTATGTGGTCGGTGGAAGACGCGTTATTTATGTATGCTCAATCTGTTGATACAAAAATTGCATTTAATTATTTTCTTCTACTTCTTACTTTCTTTTCCATGTACCAAACTTCATCATTGATATCTTGCATTTTTTTTACTCACTACTTCCTCAAAAAGGTACTCAAATTTCATATTTCACATATTTTATAGTGCCTCTAAATCTTTTTCTAATTTTTTTCTATAGTCTCTCGATCTCTCTTTCGTATGCAGATCTCGGTTTGTGTTATTCTGACAAAGATTTGAGTTTGTTTGTTCTCACATTTCCAGGTAATCTCCTCATTTGTTAACAAAAGTTAACCTTTCAAATTATATTACGTGATCCGTTCCAGTTTCAGTTCCAGTTATAGTTATAGTTATATCTATATTTAAGTTAATTATTGTAATTTTACATAATAATGTGATTAAAGTTAACCTTTTTTTATTATAGTATAAGATATGTATGAATAAGAGTTTAACAGTATAATTTTAAAATGGTTCAAGTTTCATGTGACAATTGTGAAATGGTGATTACTGTCGTTATTAAAAATAATTTCATAAATATTTCTTTGAGTTCTTTTGTTAGTGATTTCAATGGAAGTCCAGGCACACAGTCTAAGACATATCTACTTTAAATATACTTCTTGTTTTTCTTTTAAGCAAATTCACTTTTACTTCAAAAAAAATTAAACTTCTGAATATTTTTCTTTTTAATTTTAAACAAGTCAAACTGGATTATATTAAAACACCAACCAAGCATTATCGCGCATGAACAAATTATCTTTGGTATGCAACCTATTACGAAGAAGCCGCCAAGTACAATCTAAAACTTTCAAAGGAACATCTTTATGCCAAATTAAGGCTGAAGTTGTTGAAGACCGTTATGACTGCGAACTAGTGAGAAAATGATACACACCTTATACTCAATAAGCACCACTCAGGTTTAACTGCCACAACCATTGATCATCAGTATCAACTTGCAAATTCACATTACAAAGTAAATCCGAACTCTCCCCAACCATCATCTCCTCCCACGCGAACAACCGACGCCGCCACTTCTAGGTCTCACCACCCTCACCTCAACCTAAAGCAAACATATATGCGATCGATACCCACTTATCCTTCGTCAAATCAAGCAATTGCCCAAACGTCTCACATAAACAAATCTCCCCAATCCACCTAGTTGTCCTAAACAGTGTATCTACACCATTACAAACTTTTCGAAAATCATTATCCTCAAACCAACACCATACCAAATCGTACCATTTTCTTCCACCGACCCGACCCTCCTCACCCCTCCTCCAAAACTCGACCAACCTCCACACTATTAGGGGAAACAATTGATTCTTAGGGTTTATGATTTTATGTGACTTGAAGATCAAGAAACAGTTTTAGAAAGAATGAGAAGGAGAGAAAGAATGATTAAGAGATTATGAAAGTATGAACAAGTGAATGCATTAGCTATTATTCAATGAGGAGTCAGAATATATACACAAGTGTTCCTCCTATTGCTTGCACACCAAGTAACAGCTATAGGTGTAACAAACTTAGCTAAAAACAAGGAAATAATTAGTTACTTATGAAACAAGTAACTAACCCTAAAACAAACTTAACAAAACTAAAGACATTTGAATTACAATTTAACACAAACCATAGCGCGCTTGTAATACACAATACCACAAACCACCTCTATCCACCAACATTCTCTAACACCATTTACCTAGAAGAACGTATTTAAACCCTCTCAAACGCCTACCCCCCCCCCCCCCCCCCCCCCAAAAGTCCATCCTCCTTCCTCGTACAAATAGATTCCCGATTAATCCAAGAAATTTACTATAATCCTCACACCACCCAAACAAAAAAAACTTAAAATAGAATCAATAAAGGAAATGATACCTAAAGGGATTTGAAGAAGGAAAAAAGAATCGGGTCACCTTGTCTCAACCCCCTTTCCAATTGGAATTCGTTTGTAGGACTACCATTAACCAACACAGATGTCGTAGCCATGCTAATACACTCCATGATCCACTCCCTCCAAAAAATCGGAAACATCACATTTCCCATAACATCATCCAAATATCCCCAATCTATGGAACCAAAAGCTTTTCAAAATTGACTTAAAACATCAATAACTCTTTCTTCATCTTGCGAGTCTCATCCATCACCTCATTGGCTATCAGAATCCCATCTAAAATTTGCTCGTTTCTCACAAAAGTTGACTGCATATCTGAAATAACACATCCAATGAACGACCTTAATTTATTTGCTAACATCTTGACCCCTCTACCCACACTGAAGCAAAATTGTAACAACTCCCCACACCCAATGACCCAACCTCCTTCTCGACATTGCATTTACTCTTTATCCCCTTTTGATCACCCTTACCTACTTTACTGCTTCTACCCACCCTAGACAACACATTAAACATACCCGAGTCATCCCCTTTGAATTTAACACCTAACGCCTTGCCTATCCCCCACACATCTTCAAGAGCCACCTCCTCATTAGCATACAAAATCACCTAATTCTTCTAATCAATATTCATGGATGACATGGAAGAATTGAAAACCTGTGACCTCCCTCGATCCATACCATCTGACCATGTAGATGTAATACCCTTTCTTCGCCTCCTTATAATCTTCTTCAACACTTTAATCACCTCTTTTATATCCTTACTAGGAGGACGGGCCACTTTTTTTAAATTGTGAATTGAATGTTTAAGTAATCCACCTGCTTCCTTTTTATGTTTCAAATCGTTCCTTGTCCTGCCTCCACCTGAACAAACTGGAATTTTGAACTTCTTGTAGGAAGAAAAAATAAAACCCGCATCCCCTATGATCATTCAACCACTCCAATCTCCACGAACCCGATAGTAAAAATCGAGAATCCCTAGGAGATAATAATTCGTCCGTAGACCTTTTTTAGTAGGAGAAAATTGAAACACATCATGAAGACCCTTTACCTTCGAACAAACTTCCTCGCTAGATACCCTAACGTCCTGCTTTTTGCTAGACCCAACAACAATAATTATCAAGAGAATAGTTATAATAAATTAAATGAATAATGAGTTTCTTGCAAATAATTTGTTTACATTGAAAACGGCATTACTAATCTATTTAGTAAAAAAATCAATTATGAATTAAATTTGCTTTTTTATTTAGGGAAAATTAAATTTTCTTATTGAAACGTGTTATTCCTAACTTTTTAAAATAGCAGTTGTCAATTTATATTGTTGTTGTTATTGTTAATTTACATTTCGCATAAGTACAAATAATTGTGATTTTTTTTACGTACCAATTAAGTTTAGGATTAAAGTTGTTTTAATCCACAATTTTTTAACTTAGGTTCTTAAGATTTTATTTAATTTTAATCTTTAAATTGTTGTTAGAGAGATTAAATACAAGACTAAAAACACTCTTTTTTTTGTAATATTTTTAAAAATGAGATAAAAATTGTATAATTTTTTTTTAGGGACTACACCTAAAAAGTTATACTTTATGGGACTAAAAAAATATTTTACCCCTAAATTTTATATGTTGGTTTTAAATTATTTTATTTTTTGTTTATCTTTGGCCTCTATGTAAAAATTTGCTAGCTCGTCGTCGTTGATTGAAGTACACTTTATGAAGAATTCACAACGATAGAAGAAACAATAATAACAATGTAATTATTTTTATATAATTAACAGAGTGTCATACGACCCCATGGAAGGCATGAGTTTGAGCAGTGTTTTATAAAATAACTACATAGGGTGACAAAAAATCTGTTTATGCAGATATAAACGCATAAAAGTCTTTGTGACCATAGCTCAGTTGAAAGGAACCTGCATTATTATATGCAGGGGTTGAGGTTTAAACTCATGACACCTCACTTATTCACTTTAAAAAAGTTGAATTCTAGCCACTAAACTATTTAAAAAACGACACAAAAAATATTAATTGTGGAAATCATTTAACATATTTGAAATATTGTAAATGCATGTGGCTATGTGAGATATATTTTATAACAAAGTAATTTGTATGTGATATCTTTAAACTTTTTGCAATTTTATCAATATAATTTTATTTTTTACAATTAGCACAATGTCACGTGACTCATGTATGCACGGATCTTTAGCTATACGTAGAGAAGGAATCAACTTATATCGGTGAACCATTTGTGTGATGTTATGCCTTTTAATAGTCTTTTTGCGTAATCAACTTATATTCTATAAAATTGACGGTTGGATTAAAGGTTTGTATTAGGTCCGTCCATAAATATAATACAACTTTTGACAAATGCATAATGATCAAGAAAAATTGTTTGGAGAACTAAATAATAGTCTTGAAGTTTGGTTGGATGTGTACCATCAACTATACAATTATGCAATGTTATATTATATTTTGTATTAATTTATTTAAAATTAAATTAAAACTTTAATTGATGTTTACTTACACTCAACCAAGATATCATTGTCGATGCCTTACATGCAGTAATGTAACCAAAAAAAACCAACCTTCACGGTATCAAAGAATAATCCAAATAGATTTTGCATTTAATTTGTCAATAATATACATTTTCTTTTCAAAATTATCCTATGATGTCTATCAAAAAATAAATTTTCCTTCAATAATTAAGAAAGAAATAATTGATATTTTAATTCTCTTCAATGTGTAGATTTTTTGTCAAACTTGGTGCCTCATCAAACAATGAGTTTCTTTGTCACGAATCTCAAATGATCTTGCTGGAACTTTTTGTTTGAGAGAGTAGCTCTCTTTTTGTTTCTTTTGTTTTTTACTAGTATGGACACCCGTGCCAAGCACGGGTTAGAATTTCGTCATATTTGAGTGAGAGAATATTGTGATGTGTGTCAGTTAAAGTCCACCTTTGAATATAAAAGAGGAGGTTAAGCAACAAATAAGGGAAATAACTTATATACTTAAACCTTAAAATTTTGGATGAAGATGTGATATCATTCTCACATGATTAAGTGCTCTTACTCCAATGTGTCAATCCACATCTATGTTGGCTCCCCCAAAAGGCCAAACATTGATATCATAACTCGGGTCAACATTTTGGGTTAGTGGGAATGGTTCTCGGTGGTGAATCACAGACACTGACAGTTTGACACTTAATGAAGAGATGTTAATGTCTCAAGTGTGAGTTAAAGTTCCACAATGTATGCAAGATTAGATATTGAACAACATATAAGCGGGAAGACCCATATATCTAATCTCTTACGACTTTGGGTGAAAATGTGATGTTAATCTCACTTGTGTGGTTGCTCTTAGACCAATGTGATGATACAACTGAATGCATACACTCACGAAAGTCCCAACATTATGATGATTAGTTTTGTTAGTTTTTATGTGTCATTTGTTGAATTTTTTATTTTAAAATTTTAATTTTTAGATGTCAATTGATTCATGCATTTTCCTATTCAACCTCAATTATTTTAAATTTCTTCACTTTTACTATTTGGCAGGACCTGGCAAAGGAAAAATGATGATGTATCCTGCTAAATTAACAAAATTCTTGATTGTTAGACATTTTAAATGATGTGACGTTTTTTCATCCTATTTATTTCTCATGCTCAAATTCATTTTTCATCTTATTTATTTTTCTATTTTTCTTTCTATCTTCTCGTGAAAGAAAGAAACCTAAATATCGCTATATGAAATCACCACCGACACATATTTTTACCATATTGTGTCTCTGACCTTATTCGCATATCTCCCCAAATATAGACGCAAAGACTCTCATATTTAAGGGAGAAATGTTAATGTGTCATGCGTAAGTTAAACTTCTACATTTCATGCAATAGTATATATTGAGCAACATATAAGTGAGATTATAATTATACCTAATATGTTAAGGTTTTAGGTGAAAATTTAGTGGCAAATTCAATTGTGGGGTTTCTCTTAATCAATTATGATGATCCAACTCAATGCTCACCTAAAACTCCGAATATTATGATGAACTTTTTTTTTTTTTTTTTTAGTTTTTGGATGGTATATGCCTGAATTTTTTATGTTAAATATAAGTTTTTGGACGTCGTTTGCTTTTATGCAATTTTTTACCCAACCTCTATTATTGCAAATATCTTCACTTTTGATCTTTGAAAGGATTTGTCAATGAAAAACACAAATATGTTATGATGCGGTGACAAAGTACATTTTTATTAGATATTTTGAATTGATTTAGCGTTTTATACATTGATTTTTTTTTGGGTGAAATAACTCGTAAATCTCCAACTATTTCAACTAACCTATAAAATTACTAGGAACTCGTTTTATTTCCATTTTCCATTACATTCGCATGTACAATACACGCTCTTTTTGTTCTCTTATCAATTATCTCATGTTCAAATTTATTTTTCATGTTCTTCTTTTTTTCTTAATTTTCTTTATCTCTTTAATGAAAGATATGAACATAAACATCCCTCCATGAAACCACGGTAAATCTACCTTTTTTATCATAGTATGCCTTCGTCTAACCTTATATCGCTATGACATCGAATCAAATACACAGAGAGTCTCACACTTAAGGGAGATATGTTAATATGTCAATTGTGACTTAAAGTTTTACATTGGATGCAAAAGTATATGTTCAGAAACATATAAGTGAGTTGACCAATAACTTAATGTGTTGATGTTTTGGGTCATAATGTGGTTTCAATCTCACTTGTATTAATTTATTTAAAATTAAATTAAAACTTTAATTGATGTTTACTTACACTCAACCAAGATACCATTGTCGATGCCTTACATGCAGTAATGTAACCAAAAAAAACCAACCTTCACGGTATCAAAGAATAATCCAAATAGATTTTGCATTTAATTTGTCAATAATATACATTTTCTTTTCAAAATTATCCTATGATGTCTATCAAAAAATAATTTTTCCTTCAATAATTAAGAAAGAGATAATTGATATTTTAATTCTCTTCAATGTGTAGATTTTTTGTCAAACTTGGTGCCTCATCAAACAATGAGTTTCTTTGTCACGAATCTCAAATGATCTTGCTGGAACTTTTTGTTTGAGAGAGTAGCTCTCTTTTTGTTTCTTTTGTTTTTTATTTTAGCCTTGTCCACCAAAAAACAAGATTAATTGCAGAGAGCCCCTCCTCATTACTGTGCATTACGCTTATATCTAAAATATTCTTTTTATTGTGTTACAGAAAAGATGGCAGAGCTAGTTCCTGGGGCATTTCTTTCAAGGGATTTTTGATAGGTTGGCTTCAACAGACTATTTTCGTAGAGGCAAAGTTGACAAGTTGGTGGAGAAACTTGAGTCTACACTCGATTCTATCAACCAAGTACTAGATGATGCAGAGATAAAGCAATATCAAATCCCAAATGTCAAGAAGTGGCTTGGTGATGTTAAACATGCTATGTATGAAGCTGATCAACTATTAGATGAGATTGCTACTGATGCACCAATGAAGAAGCTGAAGGCCGAATCTCAACCTTCTACTAGCAATATTTTCAACATCATTCCAGCTTTTGCTAATCCATTTGAAATTTGAATCTAGGATCAAAGAATTACTAAAGAGTCTAGATTCTCTTGCAGATTAGAAGGATAAACTACAATTGAAAAATCAGACGTTTGCCCGTAATGAAGTTGGATTCAATCTTAAACCATCAGAAAGGTTGCCAACTACATATTTGGTGGATGCATCTGGCATATATGGAAGAGAAGATGATAAAGGTAAAATGATCAAAATTTTAGTTTCAGAGAATGCCACTGATAACCAGGTACCTGTGATTAGCATAGTGGGTCTAGGTGGGATTGGTAAGACCACTTTTGTTAAGCTTGTGTTCAATGACCCCTTGATAGAGGAACATTTTGAACTTAGAGCTTGGGTCTATGTTTCAGAATCTTTGGATGTTATTAGATTCACCAAAGATATTCTCAAGTCATTTAATTCACCAGCAGATGATGAATCTCTTTTCAATCTACTCCATGACCAACTTCAGCAGAGACTAACTGGGAAGAAATACTTGCTTGTTTTGGATGACATCTGGAACGGAAATGAGCAAAGTTGGGAGGAGCTACTTCGTCCCTTTAACCATGGATCTTCTGGAAGCAAGATTATCGTGACAACACGTGACAAAGAGGTAGCGTATGTCCTGAAATCCACCAAGCTGTTTAATTTGCAGCAATTGCAGAACAACGATTGTTGGAGTTTATTTGTGAGACATGCTTTTCATGGCAAGAGTGTGTGTGAATATCCACATCTTGAATCAATTGGCAGGAAAATAGTGCGAAAATGTGGAGGGTTGCCTTTAGCTGTAAAATCATTAGGCCAACTCTTGGGAAAAAAATTCTCCCAACATGAATGGATTAATATATTGGAGACAGATATGTGGCGATTATCAGATGGGGACAACAACATTAACCCAGTTCTAAGATTGAGCTACCATAACCTCCCTTCCAATCGGAAACGTTGTTTTGCCTATTGTTCCATTTTCCCCAAGGGTTATAGATTTAAAAAAGATGAACTGGTCAAGCTTTGGATGGCAGAAGGCTTGTTGAAGTGTTGCAGAAGATACAAACTTGAAGAAGAGTTGGGTAATGATATTTTTCGTGATCTTGAATCAATTTCATTTTTCCAAAAATCAGGGAAGTTCTATTCCATGCATGGTCTTGACAGTGATTTAGCAAAATCAGGGAAGTTCTATTCCATGCATGATCTTGTCAGTGATTTAGCAAAATCAGTGTTAGGAGAATTTTGTATGCAAATCGAAGGTGTTGGGGTGGTAGATATCCTAGAAAGGACACGTCACATTTGGTTCTCTATTCCATCAAATTGTGAGGAAATTTGTTTTGATAAATTACTAGAGCCAATATGTGAGCTTAAGGGACTACGAAGTCTGATACTAAAAGACTATGAGAGTGTGTCGATAAGCAAGAATGGGCAACTTGATCTGTTTTCAAGACTAAAATTTTTGCGGATGTTATCATTTAGAGGTTGTGGTCTCTCAGAGCTAGTTGATGAGATAAGCAATTTAAAACTATTGCGTTATCTAAACCTTTCTTGGACTTGGATTAGTTGCTTACCTGATACCATTTGTATGTTGCTTAATTTGCAAACACTCTTGTTGGAAAACTGTGATGAATTGACAAAGCTCCCTTCAAATTTGGCTCAGAAACCAAGAGAGAATCCACTCTCTAACTCTCAAATGAGAAAACTCAAGTTTTTATATATTTCAAATTGTCCTGATACAAGAAGGAAGTGGCCTTATTTATAGCAATCCTAGAGGCCATATGGTAGCTGAAATAGTACTGATAATTAATACATCAATGTAAACACAATCTAGTAAATGTCAAACATGGTGGCTTGTTGGCCTTATTGTCAATAGTAGGGTGGTGGAATTGGAAAGCTAGCATGTAGGGTGGTGGCTGCAAAGTCTATGCCATAGTAATGTCTTGCTCTGTATCATCCTCCCCGGGTTGAACAGAACTCGCCCTCGAGTTTATATCTGGTTCGTCATCCAGATATGGTGAAAGATCGGCAACATTGAAGGTTGCTGAGACACCATAGGTTCCTGGCAATTCTACCTTGTAAGCATTGTCATTGATTTTTTGTACTATTTTGAAGGGACCATCAGCTCTTGGTGACAACTTCGCATTTGGTTGTTTGGGAAATCGTTCTTTGCGTAAATGTATCCATACCAAATCTCCAACTTTAAAGATTTGTTGTCTTCTGTTCTTGTCACGATTAGTTTTGTATCTTGAATTTTGCTTAATTATTCGTTGACGAACCTGTTCATGCAGTTTCTTGATCTCTTTTGCTCTGCTTTCTGCATCTGCACTATACTGATGTTTATCTGCTGATGGAGTCAAGTCTAACGGGCTGTGTGGTCGAGTTCCGTATGGCACTTCAAAAGGACATTTTTTCGTAGCTTGATTAGTTGAATTATTGTATGCAAATTCAACTTGTGCCAAGACGAGATCCCACTGTTTTAGATTTTTACCGACAAAGCTCCGAAGTAGGTTTCCCAAAATCCTGTTAACAGCTTCAGTTTGTCCATCTGTCTGGGGATGACTAGCACTACTGAACTGAAGTTTAGTACCCATCTTCCTCCATAAGGTTCTCCAAAAGTGACTTAAAAATTTAACATCCCTATCAGAAGTGATGGTTTTTGGAATTCCATGAAGACGAACAATTTCCTTGAAGTATAAGTCAGCAACTTGAACAGCATCATTAGTCTTCTGGCACGGAATGAAATGAGCCATCTTTGAAAATCTATCCACAACTACCATCACAGAATCCTTCTGGCGTTGAGTCCGAGGCAATCCAAGGACAAAGTCCATGCTAACATCTTCCCAAGGTGCTTCTGGAACAGGGAGTGGCATATAAAAACCAGTGTTTTGGCTTTTGGCCTTGGCCAAATGGCAGACTCGGCATCTTTGAATATGTTTGTAGACATCTTTTTCAATTCTCGGCCAATAGAAATTCTCTTTCACTAAAGCCACGGTTTTATCTCGTCCAAAATGACCTGCTAATCCTCCATCATGGGCTTCCCAAATAATGGCTTCGCGTAGAGAGCACTGAGGAATACATAAGGTTTTTCCTTTGAACAAAAATCCCTCATGTCTGTAGTAGTCTTGAGAGGATTGTGAATCAGTGACATTCCAAAACTTTTGAAAATCTGGATCATCTTTGTATAACTCCTTGACTGTCTCAAATCCAATTACTTTCATCTGCATAGTGGCAAGTAGGGTATGACGCCTACTAAGAGCATCTGCAACAACATTTTGAACTCCAGCCCTATGTTTAAGTAAGAACGGGTAAGCTTGTAAAAACTCACTCCACGCGGCATGTCTACGATTGATCTTTTGTTGAGAGTTCAAATGCTTGAGGGCTTCATGATCAGAGCAAAGAATAAATTCTTTATTCAACAAGTAATGACTCCAGTGTTGCAAGGCTCGGACAATGGCATAAAATTCTTTATCATATGTTGAGTATCTAAGTTTACCATTGTTGAGCTTTTCACTAAAGAAGGCTATAGGATGACCTTCTTGACAAAGAACCGCGCCAATTCCTGAATTGGAAGCATCACAACTTACTTCGAACACCTGGTCAAAGTTGGGAAGGGCAAGCACTGGTGTTTCAGTCAAAAGTTGTTTTAGGTTGTCAAAACTTTTTTGTGCTTGCTCGGTCCATTGGAACTTATCTCCCTTTATGCAATCTGTGAGTGGGGCGGCAACAGAGCTAAAATTCTTGATGAACCTTCTATAAAATGAAGCTAATCCATGGAAACTCCTCACATCATGAATTGACTTTGGAATAGGCCAACTGTTGATGGCCTCAACCTTGCTGGGGTCAACTCGAATACCTTCAGCAGTGATTATGTAACCCAGAAAAGTAACCTCATTGGTTAGGAAAGAACATTTCTTCAAATTTGCATAGAGTTTTTGTTCGCGAAGAGTTTGTAACACTTGTCGAAGCTGCTCTAAGTGTTCCTCTTTGTGTTTGCTATAGATCAAGATATCGTCAAAGTAGACCACTACAAATTTGCCAATGAATGGTCGAAGTACTTGATTCATTAGACGCATGAAGGTACTTGGAGCATTAGATAACCCAAAGGGCATCACTGTCCATTCATATAAGCCATCTCTGGTTTTGAATGCAGTCTTCCATTCATCTCCTGCCCTAAGCCTGATTTGATGGTATCCACTTCGAAGATCAATCTTTGAAAAGATGGTGGCACCATGCAACTGATCTAATAAATCATCAAGTCTAGGTATCGGAAATCGATACTTGATGGTAATCTTGTTGACAGCTCGACTATCAACACACATTCTCCAACTTCCATCCTTTTTGGGTACTAAAATTGCAGGAACAACACAAGGGCTAACACTTTCCTGTATTAGTCCTTTCTTCAGCAATTCTTCAACCTGACGTGTGATTTCAGCATGCTCTTGTGGACTCATTCTATAAGCTGGTCTATTAGGAATGACAGCTCCAGGGATAAAGTCAATAGCATGTTGAATGTCTCGCATCGGTGGTAATCCTTGTGGAACGTCTTCTGGTACAACATCTGGGAATTCACTAAGCATTTGTTCAATTTCTATTGGAAGGACAGTTTCTGCATTTTCTTCGAACATTAGAATAAAGCTCATGGTTTGGACTTCATCCACAGCTTCTTTGAACTGAGTCTTAGTGATTAAAGACACCAATGGCTTGGACTCATTGTTGTTTTTATCAAGTCCACTCGGTGGTAATGGAGTTAACTTGATTTTTACTCCATCTTTGACAAAGGAGTAGGTGTTGGCATAACAATCATGATGGGCACGACGATCGTATTGCCAGGGTCTTCCAAGGAGAAGATGACATGCATCCATTGGAACAACATCACACCAAACTTGATCTTGATACTTCTGACCAATGGAAAAATTCACAAGGCAGCGCTTCGTAACCTTCACTTCACTACCTTTGTTGAGCCATTGTAGTTTGTAAGGATGAGGATGACTTTGTGTTGGCATCTCCAACTTATCAACCATGTAGTTTGACACCACATTTTCACAACTACCACTGTCTATTATAACATCACAAACTTTTCCAGCAGTGGTGCAACGAGTATGGAAAATGTTTTTCCTCAACCAATGCTCTTCTTGAGCTGACATCGCGTGTAGGCTTCGTCTGATCACCAGAGACTCACCAAGATCAGCAACAATGAGCTCTTCATCATAAATTGGATCTAACTCTTCTTCCTTTTCAGGTTCATCTCGGTTTGTTTCCTCATCAACTTCTTCATAAGCTTCTCCTTTGATGATGGTGATGGTTCTTCGTGTTGGACAATTTGAAGCTATATGTCCAAAACCTTGACATTTGAAACATTTGGTAGCTTTGGGTTTATTTTCTACGGTGGGTTTAGGAGAAGGTTTTGTAGAAGTACTGCGCTGATCGTTGTTTGTTTTGCGGGGATAAGAAGAATTATCAATGGAGGAAAAATTCCTATAAGAATGCTTCTTGGGTAAATGTTTCTCCACTCGCATGGCCAAACGAATAACATCGTCTAATGACCAGTATTGTTGGAGCTGCACTGGATGAGCAACGTCAGTGTTTAATCCACCAAGGTAACGAGCTATTGTTTGCTCCTCCCTTTCATGAATGTCACACTTCATCATTAACTTCTCAAATTCTCTAGTGTATTCTTCTACAGACAAGTTTTTCTGACGAAGGTTCTGTAGTTGAATAAAATTATCTTGATAATAGTGAGAAGGCAAGAACTTTTTGCTTAATTCTCGACGCATCTTTTCCCAAGTCTTGATCTTGCTTTTTCCTTCACGGGCTCGCTTCGTTTTTAGATTTTCCCACCAAATGGAAGCATGCTTCTTTAATTTGACAGCAATGATCTTGACTTTCTTTTCTTCAAGTATCTCTTTATACTCGAAGACTCGTTCAACAGTTTGGAGCCAATCAACGAACTCATCTGGTTGTAGCTTTCCTTCAAAATCAGGAATATCTACCTTGATGTCGTTGTCTCTGAATGATTGTCTTTGTGGACGACGACTTCTTAATGATGATGATTCACTACTTGATTCATCATCGTCTGATTGCATGTGTTGGGCTTCCAATTGTGCTTGTTGTGCATTTACGGTTTCTTGTAACTGTTGGATTTGTCTTCTCATTTCTTCCATTTGAATATCCCTAAGTGTTTGGTCGTTTTTTCTTGGAGGCATTTTTTTTTTTTAAAGGGTGAAATGAGTATAAGTACTATAAAATAAAATAATTCTTTTCTGATGTGGAAGATCAGATAAAACTGCAACCACAGAGCATAATAGGAATTGTCTATGATAATAGCACTAAAAAAAATGATTTCTTGAAAAATCACAATTATCAACAGGGGTAAAATTGTAATTCTAGACAGAATAGGGGCAATTTCGCAATTTCAAAAAGTACAGGGGTAATTCTGTAAATTTCGAAAGTTGAGGGGTAATTTTCTAATTTCAGAAAGTTTTGGGGCAAATATGAAATTTTGAAAACGTTTTGGGGCAAATTTGTAATTTCTGGGAAATATGGGTGACTGGGCAGTGACGTGGCACTGGGTGATACGTGGCAGAGATGAAGTGGCTGACTTGTCGATGACTGGACAGGTCAGGGGTGATGTGTGATGTTGACACGTGGCGGTAAGTGGTTGGCTGAAAGTGACACGTGGCACCTGAGGTGGCTGCTGACTGGTCGTCTTCAACCTCTGACTCCCGGCGACTGTGCGTGGCGGTGGGTGGTGGTCCGGCAAGAACTCCGGCGAGTCGTTTGGCGGCTCGTGGATGCTCCGTTGGTGACAAAAACCTCCATTCCAAGGTTTTTCGGCCTTCCGAGCGCAATGGCGGTGTTAGTTTTGCGAAAAAATGGCCGCAAAGTAGAGTTTCGAGGGTGGCAGCTCTTAAACTCTAAGAACACCCTTAGAAAACTCAAACTTTCCGTTGATTCTTTCACTCAAACTCAACTCCGGATTTGAAACCTTGCTCTGATGCCAAAATGGCTCAGAAACCAAGAGAGAATCCACTCTCTAACTCTCAAATGAGAAAACTCAAGTTTTTATATATTTCAAATTGTCCTGATACAAGAAGGAAGTGGCCTTATTTATAGCAATCCTAGAGGCCATATGTGTTGGAACAAAGGGTGTTTCACAAGTATACCACTTAAGTTTTGATGATAACAAAGTATTAAAAATTATCAATTGGATATGCTAAACATTTATTCAAGTGTGCAGGACCATTATCAAAGTCTTATTTATAAAAGGTTCTAATTGAATAAATAAAAGAGCAAAGGAAACTTTAGACTGAAGCTTGAAGAACATCTGACTAAAAGCGCTCCTGGAAAATCAGAGTCAGAATGCGTCTGAAGAAAGAGCTTCTGAAGATGACGTCATCAGAAGCAAGTTCATCAGAGGCAGACTCATCAGAAGCAAATGGTACCCAGAGCAAAGATTCTTCAGACACCAAGAAGCGTTGACAAAGGCAATGTACGAAAAGTACAACCACTATGCCTACGTGTGTCCCTGCAACCACCAACTCTGCACAGTGTCCTCAATACACGACAAGAATAACAGTAACTGTAGCAGAAACTTTTCCTTATTTGATGGAATGGATTTGAATTTGATTTCATTGTACAAGCCTCAAATCAAGCAAAGGATCAATGGTGTCAAATCAGCTTTGGTAAAGAAAAAGTTGATGAGCTGGCTGTTCTCCAACGTCTCTCAAAACCTCTATAAATAGAGCTGAAGACTTGAAGAACAAAAGATACAAGAATAAGAACGATACACACGCGAATTGAATTCTTATCTCATATTCTAAGTCGCAAAATCTGCTCATCAACAACTTAGATAATTCTTACAAAAGATCACATTTTAGAATTTCTAAGTATCTAAGAAAACAGAGTCTGTTCTGTTTCGTTTTGATTTGTGAATACCTCTGATAGTATATCAAGTATTCAAAACTCTTTTCAATTCTCTGTAATTGTCTTAAAGTCTCTTGCTTGTGTGCTTGAGCATCTGAAGTCTCATTCTTGTGTGATTGAGCAAAGGAAGTCTCTTACTTGTGTGTTTGAGCAACTTGTAATTTGATATTACATTTTAGTGAAACTCTCCTTGGAAGTGCAAGGGGGACAGGACTACTTCCGGTTTGTGGAAGGAACCTGTATAAAATTGTTTGTGTCTTCTTTCTTTCTTGCATCTGATCTTTATTCCGCTGCTGAGACTCTGAACTCTGATTAGAGTCTGAACTCCATCAGACTCTGAATCCTGAGAACAGTGCTATTTTTCGTAAGAAAGAAACGTTTTTGAAAACACAATTCAACCCCCCCTTCTTGTGTTTTTCCCACCTTCAGTTGGTATCAGAGCTCCGGCTCTGTAGTTAGCACTTAACCGTGTTACAGTAAACGATCGGTGAAAAACATGTCTGGGGATGAAGCTTCTGCATCTGCATCTGGTTCTGGTTTTGGTTCTGGAGCTGCTGTGCAGTATGACTACAGCAATATCAACAAAAGTGAAAGATCTTCAAATCACAACAAACCTCCTATGTTTAATGGTGATCCTGAAATGTTTTCTTGGTGGAAAACCAAGATGTATAGTCACATCATGGGAATGGATGAAGAGTTGTGGGATGTTCTTGAAGATGGTGTTGGTGATCTGAGGCTAGATGAAGAAGGAGCTGCTCTTGATAGGAAAGCTCACACTCCTGAGCAGAAAAAGCTTTATAAGAAACATCATACGATCAGAGGCATTCTTGTGGCTGCCTTGCCTCATAAAGAGTACTTAAAGATGAGTGACAAATCAACAGCAAAGGCTATGTTCACCTCATTGTGCTCACTTTATGAGGGTAACAAGAAAGTCAGAGAAGCCAAGGCTACTATGCTTGTTCATCAGTATGAGTTGTTCAGAATGAAGGAGGATGAAAACATTGAGACCATGTACTCAAGGTTTCAGACTCTTGTTTCTGGACTTCAGATTCTGAAGAAAAGCTACGTAACGTCTGATCATGTGAACAAGATTCTGAGAAGTTTACCTGCAAAGTGGAGACCAAAAGTGACAGCCATTGAGGAAGCTAAAGATTTAAACACCTTGAGTGTTGAGGATCTCATAAGCTCCTTGAAATGTCATGAAATAGGTCTTAATGAGCAAGAATCTGTCAAGAAGTCCAAATCCATCGCACTAAAGTCCAGAGGCAAGTCAAGTAAGGCTCTGAAGGCTTTGGAGTCTGAAGAAGAATCTACATCTGAAGATTCTGATGAAGACTCTGAGATTGTTCAAGAGATGGCTATGCTCACAAACAGATTACAATACCTTGCTAAGAAGAATAAGAAGTTTATGAACAAAGGTAGTAATCACAAAAGTTCAAGAAAGGAAGATCAGAAAGGTTGCTTCAACTGTAAAAAGGTTGGACACTTCATTGCTGAATGTCCAGACCTGCAGAAAGAGAAATCCAAAGAAAAATCTAAGAAAGCGTTCTTCAAATCTAACAAATTCAAGAAGCAATTCAAGAAGAGCTTGATGGCAACTTGGGAGGATCTGGATAATGAGTCTGAGTCTGACAAAGATGATGCTGAAGATGAAGCTAAACTAGCTCTGGCTTTGGTAGCTACTGTTGATAACAAAGAAGAATCATCTGATGCTGAGTCAAGTACAGATTCTGAAACTGAAACTGAGGTATATTCTAAACTCACCAGATCTGAACTAATTGATTCTCTCAAAGAACTTCTTTGTCATTATGAAAACCAATCCACTGAGTTGAGGAGAGTTAAGCAACGATACAATAAGCTGCTGAAACTCCATGAATCAACTAAGACGGAAATGGAAGCTTTAAAACAAGAAAATTATAACTTGAAAACAATGACAAAGAAGGGTGATAATAAAATCATGACTGAGCAGGATGCTGCTCTTCAGGAGTTTATTAACACAGGAATTGATAGAACCAAAGTTGCATCCATGATTTATAGCATAAATCAGAACAACAAAAAGGGAATTGGTTTCACAAGAGGTAACTCTAGTGAAGTAATTCTAAAACCTTGTTCTGATAACATCAAAGAAGGTCTGAAAACTCATTTCGTGTCTGAATCTGAAAAGGCTTCTCATTCAAAATCTAAGTCTTCAAATTCAGAGGAATTGACTAAGTCAAAACCTAAGAGTTATAAGACAAAGGTAATGAATGACTCCAAATCAAAAGCTCCAACGTTACAGATTCTGAAAAGATCAGAACCCATCAAACAGGTTCTGAAGAAAACAGAGTCTGAAACTCAAAAGCCTAGATTTCAGAGAAAAGAAGCTATTTTTACTAAGTCACATTCTGAGACTAAAGGTTCTGAACCCAAAGTCTGGAGGAAGATTGGCAAAGAAAAAATCAGACAGAATACACAAAAGAGATTCAGAACTTCTAGGACTAACCCAAAAGGACCCATGAAAGTATGGGTACCTAAGACACAAATTGTTGATGCTGCAGATATGTCTAAAAGGAAATACAAAGCAGAAGTCCTGGTATCTGGACAGTGGCTGCTCGCGACATATGACGGGAGAAAAGTCTATGTTCCTAACCCTGACCATGAAAGAGGGAGGAACTGTGGGATTTGGAGGAAACCAAACTGGCAAAATCATTGGTACTGGAACAATTGGTAATTCCTCAGTCTCAATCAATAATGTGTGGTTTGTAGATGGACTAAGGCATAACCTACTTAGCATAAGTCAATTTTGTGATAATGGTTATGACGTCTTGTTTAATAAGAACAACTGCACAGTAATCAACACTGATGACCAATCTGTAGTGTTTAAGGGAAAGAGAAAGAACAATGTCTATAAGATAAATTTTTCAGAACTGACTGATCAGAAGGTGTTTTGCCTCCTGTCAGTGAGTGATAAGAAATGGCTGTGGCACAGAAGGTTGGGACATGCTAACTGGAGATTAATCTCCAAGCTTAGCAAGTTACAACTTGTCAAAGGGCTACCAGACATTGATTATCATTCAGATGCTCTTTGTGGTGCATGTCAGAAGGGAAAAATTGTTAAAACTTCTTTCAAATCTAAAGACATCGTTTCTACCTCCAGACCCTTAGAACTACTCCATATTGATTTATTTGGACCAGTCAGTACTGCATCCATATATGGAAGTAAATATGGATTGGTGATTGTTGATGATTACAGTAGATGGAGTTGGGTTAAGTTTCTCAAATCTAAAGATGATTCATATGATGTGTTCACCAAATTCTGTATTCAAGTCCAATCTGAAAAAGAACTTAAAATTCTAAAAGTCAGAAGTGATCATGGGGGAGAATTTGAAAATGAGCCATTTGAAATATTTTGTGAAAAATTTGGAATTATCCATGAATTCTCTTCTCCTAGAACTCCACAACAAAATGGAGTTGTAGAGAGAAAGAATAGGACTCTTCAAGAAATGGCAAGAACCATGATTCATGAAAACAATCTGGCAAAACATTTTTGGGCAGAAGCAGTGAACACAGCATGTTATGTTCAGAACCGGATCTACATCAGACCCATCCTGAACAAAACAGCATATGAACTCTTTAAAGGTAGGAAACCCAACATTTCTTATTTTCATCAGTTTGGATGTACGTGTTACATCTTGAACAATAAAGTCTATCTGAAGAAATTTGATGCAAAAGCTCAAAAGGGAATCTTTCTAGGTTACTCTGAGAGATCTAAGGCATACAGACTGTATAACTTGGAAACACTTTGTGTTGAAGAGTCTATACATGTCAAGTTTGATGACAAAGAGCCTGGAAGTCAAATTCCAGAGCAAAGTGAAAATAATGCAGGATCAGAAGAGTCTGATGATTGTTCAGAACCTGATCAAACTCCAGAGGCACATGAAACTTCAGAAGCAGTGACTGCTCCTGATGTCCCTACTGCTGAAGCTTCTGAAGAAAATCAAGATGATTCACAGCAAGTTATCCAATCCAAAAATTCATTCAAATACAAGTCTTCTCATCCTGAGGATCAGATCATTGGTAGCAAAGAAAGCCCCAGAAGAACTAGATCTCATTTCAGACCTGAAGAGTCTGCCCTGGGTCTGCTATCCATGATGGAACCTACTACAGTTGATGAAGCACTAGCTGATGATGGATGGATCTTAGCAATGCAAGATGAGCTCAATCAATTTAAAAGAAATGACGTATGGGATCTTGTATCTAAGCCTGAACACAAGAACATTATTGGAACTAAATGGGTGTTTAGGAACAAGCTGGATGAACAGGGAGATGTAATCAGAAACAAAGCCAGACTTGTTGCTCAAGGATACAGTCAACAAGAAGGCATTGATTACACTGAAACTTTTGCTCCAGTTGCAAGATTGGAAGCAATCAGGTTACTTCTTTCCTACGCAGTAAATCACAACATAACCTTGTATCAAATGGACGTTAAAAGCGCATTTCTCAATGGAGTCATATCTGAAGAAGTGTTTGTAAAACAACCACCTGGTTTTGAGGATTTAAAACATCCTGACTACGTTTATAAGCTAAAGAAATCTCTCTATGGTCTGAAACAAGCTCCCAGAGCTTGGTATGACAGACTGAGTAATTTCTTGCTTAAAAATGATTTTAAAAGAGGTCAGGTTGATACAACACTCTTCAAGAAGACACTTGAGAAAGACATCCTGATTGTACAAATTTATGTTGATGATATTATTTTTGGTTCAACTAATAGATCTCTTTGCAAGGAATTTTCTAAGATGATGCAGGAAGAATTTGAAATGAGCATGATGGGAGAACTGAAGTTCTTTCTAGGAATTCAGATCAATCAGTGCAAAGAAGGAGTGTATGTTCATCAGTCCAAGTATACCAGAGAGCTTCTGAAAAAATTTAAACTTGAAGACTGCAAGGAAATGAACACTCCAATGCATCCTACCTGCACTCTGAACAAAGAAGATCAAGGAACCAAAGTTGATCAAAAGCTGTATCGAGGTATGATTGGTTCTCTGTTGTATCTCACTGCATCTAGACCTGATATTTTGTTCAGTGTCTGTCTGTGTGCAAGATTTCAATCAGATCCTAGAGAATCACATTTAACTGCGGTTAAAAGAATCTTTAGATATCTGAAAGGAACAACTAATCTTGGACTTCTCTACAAGAAATCTTCAGATTATAAGCTAGTTGGATTCTGTGATGCTGACTATGCTGGTGACAGGATTGAAAGAAAATCAACCAGTGGAAACTGTCAGTTTCTTGGTGAGAATCTGATATCCTGGGCCAGTAAGAGACAAGCAACTATTGCTTTGTCAACAGCAGAAGCAGAATACATCTCAGCTGCTAGTTGTTGCACACAACTGCTTTGGATGAAACATCAGTTAGAAGACTACCAAATAACTGAAAACTGTATCCCAATTTATTGTGACAATACTGCTGCTATTTGTCTAAGTAAAAATCCTATTCTTCATTCAAGAGCCAAACACATTGAAATCAAACATCACTTTATCAGAGACTATGTTCAAAAGGGGATATTAGATATTCAATTTATTGATACTGATCATCAGTGGGCTGATATCTTTACAAAACCTTTAACCGTTGAAAGATTTGATTTTATAAAGAAAAATTTGAACATGCATTTTGTCTCTGAGTAATGTTTGACTCTGAATGAAAAATCAGACTCTGAAAATTATCAGACGTTGAATAAGTTTCAGACTCTCCTAGGAGAATCTGAAAAGACTCAGCCTCTGAGAAAATTATCAGACCCTGAAAAGGAATCTTTTTGTGACTCTGAAAGTACTGGGAAGTGGAAAGGTTAAAAGTTACTTTGTGTAGGCTTCTGACACGTCTATCTGCATTGGGAAACAACGCTTTTTAAGGGCAATGATGGTTTTTCTTTCTCAATATTTTTCGCGCCCCTCAAGTCATTAATACGCATGTTTGGCTATTCCTTCTGGTATGTGAAGAGTTAATTGATTTTTCCAAATCACTATAAAAACCAAACACACACTACTCACTCACTTTCCTACACTTTTAAGTCTTAAGCGGTTTCAATCGAGAATCAACTTTTTCTCTTCTCTCAAACTTAGAAACCCAAAACCCCCAAAACTTCATCTTCTCCAAATGGCTTCGTCTGCAAGCGGTTCAAGTTCAAAATCAAACATCTCCATTAAACCTGTAACCGTTCCTATTCCAATGGATTCGTTGGTTGTTCAAATCGAATCACCGGTGGATTTCGCTTCTTTGGAAAGAAACAAGGTTAAAATGGAAGCGTTTATCTCTGCTCAGAACATGGCTGGGTACTTTCAGATGTTAAATGGTCCAACTTATGTAAATCTGGTAAAGGAATTCTGGGTTAGAGCTGAAGTTTTTGATGTTGAGTCAGCCAAGGCTCAAGAAAAGGAAGCTGTGTCAAGAAACCCTTCTCTGAGAGGAAAGACAAGAAAAGAAATGGGTCTTGAACCTTTTCATAGTCTGGAAATCAAGTCTGTAGTGATGGGTATCCCTGTATCTATCACTGAAGAAGTGATTGCTCAGGCATGCAGGATGCCTCTGGAAGGAAGGTTTCAGTGGAACGTCAGCAGTAAAGACGCCATGCTGGGCAGCTTTACAAAACTGCTACTGAAAGGAAACCCTGCAACCAGGTTGGTTGAAATGGATATAGAGCACAGGGTGCTTCTGAAGATTATGAATGAGTGCTTCTTCCAGAAGGGAGGAGGTGCTGATCAACCTAACTCTGATCATAAACTGGTGCTGTATTTCTTGGCTGGATGTCAACCAATAAATCTTCCAAAATATATCATGCATCATTTATGCTGGGCTATCAAGGAAGCCTATAAAGGAAAAAGGAAACAAATCCCTTGTGGAAGACTTCTATCTGAAATCTTCTACCAAGGAGGTGTTCTGAGAACTCTGGAGACGTTCAATCTGGCGTCAGACAGAGTGCTGGGTGTCTCTACTGGAAGGATGATAAATGGCACATCCCTCTACAACATGAAGGCCATTACATCAATCCTGACTGACTCAAAGGATTTGAAGGAGTCTGAAGCCCCTCTTCCTCTCATCAGAAATTTTCCTTCTATTCTTAAAGAGAACAATCCTGAAGCATTATCTGCTTGTTTAGCAGCTTTTGCTAAGGAGTCTGGAGAAGCCCAGAGGAAATCTGAAGTTGCTGTGGCCAGAAAGCAGAAGGCTGCTAATACTCAAGCAACTACCTTTGGAACTATATCTACTCCAAAGAGGAAAAGAGGAAAGGCTGATTCAAACATTGAGGAAAGACATCAACGAGCCCAGGAAGAAAAAGAAGCTGGTTTTGTTGAAGTTGTCAGACCACTCAAGAGGCTAGCAACTGGGGAGATTGTGATGCCTATGTTTGAACCAACTCCTGAACAAAAGAAGAGGACTGAAGAGCTCTATCAGAACCTTAAAAATGAGAAGAAAAGGTTAAAAGCTCAATACCGGATTGACAGAGACAAGGCTCTGGCAGCCATAGGCATTGACCATGATGAAGATCAACATCTCATTGAGAAGGTTATCGAGGCTCAGAATTTGGCCAGGAAGCTGGAAGAAAGTGCTGTGAAGGGAGCTCAGCAGGTTCTGCAAGAAACCTCAAAGACTTCTGAAGCTGTTACCTCAGAGGCTGTCCCTCAAGAGATTGCTTCAGTAGCTGCTGGTTCTCTCCCGGACAAATCAGTCACTGGGATCACTTCAGAAGCTGCTGCTTCAGAGGCTGCTGCCTCAGACGTTCCCAAGACATCTAAGGTAACTCAGAATCCAATTCCCCCACCTTCTTCTTCCAACTCATCTTCTACAGATACTGACTTAGACAATGCACCTCTAAGTCAGAAATTCAAAATCTCCATACCTGTACCCAAGGCAAAAAGAACCTTCAAAACCAAAACTACCACTACAAAATCTAAACCTTCTTCTAAACCCACTCCCTACAAAGAAGTGTCAGATGATGTTTATAAGACAATAGGTGAGTTAGGTGAAAGGAGGATAGGCATCTGTAATAAACTACCGGCCAATCATCCCTTCCAACCACCTGTTATCCAATCTCTAAATATGATTGCTCCTGATGCTTCTATTCCACCCTCTTCAACCACAAACCCAGTCAGTCCACAAGTTGTTGTTCTAACAGCTGCTGCTGAAAAACAAGTGGTAACTGACAATCCATCAACAAACAAACAACAACAACCATCCTCTTCACCACAAAACAAACCCTCAGAACAGGATGACCTCTCCAATCTTGAAAAACATTATTCAGGAGAACTTCCTAAATACCAACAACAACAACCAACAACTGTAAACCAACCTCCAAATGAAACCATTCCAGAATCAGAAATGGAAACTGTGGCTACAGAGTCTGTCCCAGTGACAGAATCTGAACCCACTGTGTCTGCTTCACATTCTGAACCACCACCAAACCACTTGTCTTCACCCTCTAACTCTGACCAATCTTCACCCTCCTCTCCAATCCATATGTCTGACCAACCCCCCATCAACATTTTGGATTCTGAATACCTGGATGAACGTCTGGTGGCTCTGAATGATGAAATGCAGAGTTTGGTGCTTCTTCGAAACACTCCATTTCTATCATTCATATATCAAGAAAGCTGGTGTAATCTTACGAATAGGGCATTGAACTTCTTTGATAGTGTTGCCCAGAAGTGTTGTGATATTCAAGCTCGCGCCATGGAACGACGCTTGCGAGAATCCCACTCCTCTTCTCAACTTCAGACCAAGCCTCTGTTTTTGGCTAATGCCCCGTTCTATGCTGAATCTGATTATGTAACAAGAGACTCCAAGGTCTTCAAGATGCTGAAGCAAAAGGTGCTGAAGCAGCAAGAAGAAGCTAAGGCTAGGGAAGATCAACTTCTTCAGAGACAACTGGCTCTGGAAGAAACTGTTAGGAAGCAGTCTGAAGACATTCAGCGTCTGATGGCTCTTGTTCAACAGCAACAGCAACAGCATCAACCCCAACCAAACCATTAGATGCACACCTTGTTTTGTTTTCTTGTTATGTGTCTTAATTGCCTGCTTTCTGTGTTTTGACACTCTGTACTTTCCTGATCATTCTTATATAAAGATGTCTATTTCTTCACTTTTGTTTTTTTTCTGTTTTTGATCTTTTTAATAGATGACAAAAGGGGGAGTAATAGAAAAGTATTTAACAGAAGCTGAGCCCAAGAATGAAATAAAATTTATCTTAACAAATTTTATTTGAGAACCCAATTTTATCTCATCTGCATTCAATGATATTATTATTAAGCTTGAAAATAAACTTAATTAACCTGGATAGGACTTAGGGGGAGCTTACAAACCTCACCTTAAAGAATATCAGACTCAGGGGGAGTCTGAGCTTACAAAACTCAGAATCTTTAAGAGTCAACCTGTTAATTAAGTTAACAACAATTGATTTTTTAAATACTTATGTTTGTCATCATCAAAAAGGGGGAGATTGTTGGAACAAAGGGTGTTTCACAAGTATACCACTTAAGTTTTGATGATAACAAAGTATTAAAAATTATCAATTGGATATGCTAAACATTTATTCAAGTGTGCAGGACCATTATCAAAGTCTTATTTATAAAAGGTTCTAATTGAATAAATAAAAGAGCAAAGGAAACTTTAGACTGAAGCTTGAAGAACATCTGACTAAAAGCGCTCCTGGAAAATCAGAGTCAGAATGCGTCTGAAGAAAGAGCTTCTGAAGATGACGTCATCAGAAGCAAGTTCATCAGAGGCAGACTCATCAGAAGCAAATGGTACCCAGAGCAAAGATTCTTCAGACACCAAGAAGCGTTGACAAAGGCAATGTACGAAAAGTACAACCACTATGCCTACGTGTGTCCCTGCAACCACCAACTCTGCACAGTGTCCTCAATACACGACAAGAATAACAGTAACTGTAGCAGAAACTTTTCCTTATTTGATGGAATGGATTTGAATTTGATTTCATTGTACAAGCCTCAAATCAAGCAAAGGATCAATGGTGTCAAATCAGCTTTGGTAAAGAAAAAGTTGATGAGCTGGCTGTTCTCCAACGTCTCTCAAAACCTCTATAAATAGAGCTGAAGACTTGAAGAACAAAAGATACAAGAATAAGAACGATACACACGCGAATTGAATTCTTATCTCATATTCTAAGTCGCAAAATCTGCTCATCAACAACTTAGATAATTCTTACAAAAGATCACATTTTAGAATTTCTAAGTATCTAAGAAAACAGAGTCTGTTCTGTTTCGTTTTGATTTGTGAATACCTCTGATAGTATATCAAGTATTCAAAACTCTTTTCAATTCTCTGTAATTGTCTTAAAGTCTCTTGCTTGTGTGCTTGAGCATCTGAAGTCTCATTCTTGTGTGATTGAGCAAAGGAAGTCTCTTACTTGTGTGTTTGAGCAACTTGTAATTTGATATTACATTTTAGTGAAACTCTCCTTGGAAGTGCAAGGGGGACAGGACTACTTCCGGTTTGTGGAAGGAACCTGTATAAAATTGTTTGTGTCTTCTTTCTTTCTTGCATCTGATCTTTATTCCGCTGCTGAGACTCTGAACTCTGATTAGAGTCTGAACTCCATCAGACTCTGAATCCTGAGAACAGTGCTATTTTTCGTAAGAAAGAAACGTTTTTGAAAACACAATTCAACCCCCCCTTCTTGTGTTTTTCCCACCTTCAATATGGTAGCTGAAATAGTACTGATAATTAATACATCAATGTAAACACAATCTAGTAAATGTCAAACATGGTGGCTTGTTGGCCTTATTGTCAATAGTAGGGTGGTGGAATTGGAAAGCTAGCATGTAGGGTGGTGGCTGCAAAGTCTATGCCATAGTAATGTCTTGCTCTGTATCAAAAATTTTCCAAACTCGTCAATTTACGTCATCTTAAACTCCCTGACCAAATTTTAATGGATACAAAGCATATAGGAAAGCTAAAGAATCTTCAGGCCTTACCTTTTTTTGTTGTGAAAGAGGAAAATGGATATGATCTGAAGGCTTTAGAGAAACTAAACCAAATTCATGGAACAATTCGTATTGAAGGTTTGGGTAATGTCATTGATCCTGCATATGCTGTGACAGCTAATTTGAAAGATAAGAAGTATTTAGAAGAATTATACATGAAGTTCGACTTCGAAAGAGAAGAAGAAGAGTCTGATGGCAGAAGAGAAGAAACGGATGAATCAATGGAGTCTGATGGCGGAAGAGAAGAAACTGATGAATCAGTGGTTGAAAGTAATTTGGTGTCTGTCTTGGAGTCTCTTCAACCAAATAGCAACTTGAAGAGGCTTACCATCTCCCAATACAAAGGTGATAGATTTCCAAATTGGCTAAGGGGTTGTCATTTACCCAACTTAGTATCTCTTGAACTGTTAAGGTGTGGATTATGTTCCCATTTGCCACCACTTGGACAGCTCCCGTTACTCAAGGAGCTTTCTATCTATGACTGTGATGGAATAAAGATCATTGGTGAAGAGTTTTGCGGCAATAACTCAACTAACAATCCTTTCAGGTCCCTTGAAGTTTTGAGATTTAAGGATATGTTCAATTGGGAGGAATGGTTATGTCTTGAAGGGTTTCTTTCTCTTAAAGAGCTTTCTTTACGTAATTGTTCCAAATTGAAAAAGGCATTGCCTCAACACCTTCCTTCTTTACAAAAACTGGATATTAGTGGTTGCAACAAGTTGGAGGAATTGTTATTTCTTGGAGAGTTTCCTTTGCTTAAAGAGATTTGTATATCCAATTGTCCCGAATTAAAAAGGGCTCTGCCTCAACACCTTCCTTCTTTACAAAAACTGAAGATTAGTGATTGCAACAAATTGGAGGCATCCATTCCCAAGGGTGATAATCTGATAGAGTTAGATATATATAGATGTGATAGAATTTTGGTAAATGAATTGCCAATCAGCTTGAAAAGGTTAGTCATTGATGGCAATCGGTACATCGAGTTCTCCGTGGACCAAAATTTAATCAATTTTCCCTTTCTTGAAGCGTTGGAGTTGGATTGGAGTTGCTCTGTGAAATGTCCTTCTTTGGATTTACGTTGCTATAATTCTCTTCAGACACTTTCACTAACAGGATGGCGCTCCTCCTCCTTGCCTTTGGAACTACACTTGTTCACCGAACTTCATTGTTTGAAGTTGTACGATTGTCCAGAACTGGAATCGTTTCCAAAGGGTGGTTTGCCTTCCAACTTGTGGCAACTGTCAATATGCAATTGCCCAAAATTGATTGCTTCAAGAGAGGAGTGGGGTTTGTTCCAACTCAATTTTCTGAAAGAATTCAAAGTTAGTGATGAGTTTGAAAACGTGGAGTCCTTCCCAGAGGAGAATCTGCTGCCACCAAATCTGAACAGTCTTCGGTTGTCTAATTGTTCGAAGCTAAGAATAATGAACAACAAGGGTTTTCTCCACCTCAAATCTCTTCGAAATATATATATTATCAACTGCCCTACTCTTGAGCGTTTTCCGGAGAAGGAGGCTGTACCCAACTCCCTTTCAAATTTGTTCATAAAGGAAGGAGAATCTTCTGCCAGCAACTCTTGAATCTCTTATTTTGGATAATTAAGAATCTACCTATCAAAAAGAGGGAGGAGAGCGTTGGCATACAATTAGTCACATCCCTCATGTAGAGCAGGAATGAGTCCCACGTTTGGTCAAACCTTTTTGGTTCGGAAGGTAGGAACATATAATCTTAACAAAACAATTGCATTAATTTATTTTCTTAATTTTATATTCTTATTTTCTGACTTCAATTTTGTTATTTTTTTCAGGCTAACAGGGATTCTACGTTTGGAATGGTGTGAGGGTAGTTTGGGAAATGATGGTTATGGTGATTTTGTTAAGATTTATTGGACTGTGGTGATTCAATTTATCTTCTTGCTCTTCAGGTAAATTACTCCCTGTGTGCATGTTTGGACTAACCGAGCTACTGTGTTTTTCTTCCCACCTTTTAATCATTAGAATATCTATGGATTGTGTTATATATGTGTGTCCCTATCTGAAATTATTTTAGAAATTAGAAACCTTTTTTTTATCCTAGAGAGTCTTAATTAAATCTTGTGTCATGGTTGTGCCTTAGGGTGTAGTTTTAAATATATAAGGAAGTTATTTGATGTAAACTGTCACAATCCACGGAAGTCCTTTTCTTCTCTCTATTTTTTCTAATTCTGTTGCTGTAATCAGTCTCTATTCAGTAACAAATATCGAGTTTCAGTTCGAATTTTTACAATTAAAACCAGTTTCCAACACGTCTTCTAAAAACCGATGCAATAAAAAAACACTATGTTCCACAAGTACATTTGATGTGCCAGTGTACACAAAATGGTTTGATAGAAATCGTATAACAGAGCTTTAATTTTCTTCAATATTCTTGCCTTTAATTGCTTCGGATCCAATCTTGATATTTCTTGGCAATAGAACTCAGGGGATACACTTGTGCAAGCTAATAATATTGATATTTCTTGAAAAATGCAGCTGGATGGCATAATAATTATAACTAACTCTGCATAATGTAACGCCCACTTTTGATTATTTTAATTATTTAATTATTGAAATTATTTGAGGAGTCTAGATATATTTATTAATATATTATGAGATGTTGAATTAAGATTTTATATGTTTTTATGCGACGTGGTGACTTATTTTATTGTTTAATAAAATAAAATTTGAAAATAAAATAAATATAGAGATGTGGGTTAGTTTTGAGATTTTAGAGAGTTTTGTGGGAGAAAGAGTAAATAAGATAAGATTTGTTGGGAGTATATAAAGGGAAATTAGGTAAAGAGAGAAGTCAGTACGCGTTACAGACATTTGGTGAAAAAGGGAGAAAAGAGGCTAGAGGGAGAGAGCTGCGATTCTGCAATTTTCCAGGTAAGGGTGAGCCTAGCAATTTAATTATATTACTCTGTAGTTCTCCTAATCATGATTAACAAGCATAGGGTTGTTTTTGAGAGAATTGAAATTAGGTTAAAATTGGGAAAAATTGTGAATTGAAGCCGTAAAACTGTGAAACAGGTGTAGAGATTGAGTACAGTATGTAGAATAGCCTTAGTACTGATGTTTTAGAGGGTTTCAATGGTTTTAGTGAAGGAATTTGGGACTTTTAGGTGAGATTTTCGCAGAATCCGTAGCTGTTGTTCATCGCTCGCCTAGGCGAGCTAAGCAACTCGCCACGGCGAGTAGACCTTCATCGCTCGCGCGGCGAGCAACCCAACTCGCCATAGCGAGCAGGACCCATAGTTACTCGCGAGGCGAGCAACCTAACTCGCCATAGCGAGCAGGACCTATAGTTTCTCGCGAGGCGAGCAATCCCACTCGCCATAGCGAGTTCTGTCAGAAGTCACAACCTGTTCTGTTTGCGATCTGTTTTCGCATAAGACCTGGAGAGTTGAACTTGGGGTAGCTTAAGAGGCTTTTAATGATGAGTAATGCAATCTGTAATGATGATACTTGATGATTGGAATTATTTACGATGATCTATGAGGCATATGTGTGTTATATGAATTACATGAATTGTGAATATTTGAAATACATGCGATGTTTGTAACGTTGGTGTTATACCTTGTGATATACTTGCTGCCATGTTGCTGTTTCCCTATGTATAGTTGCTGCATGTGTCAATCTATGATGATTAAGATGTTTCGCGACGTTTATGATGTTAACTTGTTTAAGTTAAAAATGTGTTGAGTCTCATGCATACTCATTCAAAGATGGGGGCTTATGCCCTGGAGTTTTTACTCACCAGCGACGAGGGCTCATGCCCTGGAGCTTTGCTCACCAGCGACGAGGGCTTATGCCCTGGAGTATATTTATGCTCACAGCGACGAGGGCTTATGCCCTGGATTGGTACCACATGCATATATGATGTTAGGGTTGCATAGTCAAGTGAAGTTGTCGAGTCGAGTCGTCTAAAGATGTCTAAGATGATGAATTGTGATGATGTTATGATGCTAAGTGACATGTTTTACATAATGATGCTGTAGATGCTAAATGTCTTTGTTTGTGACATGTTGAGCTTATGTTTTGTTGTTAACTGTGATTATTGAATTACATGTTTAATATAATTATTGTGAATCTCACCCCTTCTGTTGGAATTGCCGCCTTGTGGGCAAGTGCAGGTAACCAAGACTAGGAGCTGTCGTGTGAGGTGTTCCTCGTTTGTGTCTAGGTGCTCTGATACGTAACGGGATGGGGGAACCTTTGATTTTTGTCTTCTCTGTTCCTTGCGTATTATTTCCTTATGATATTCATGATTGTGATTTACATTGAGACTTATCTGAGACGTTTGATGAGGCCTGCGTGCCAAGTTTTTTTATAAGAATTCCGCTGCTATGATTTAGACGTTTTTTTTAATAAAGGATAAATTGTTATTTATTCATATATGAGATTTATGCGAAATGTGATACTCCGCTATGTGTTTAACTCTGATTCATGCTTTTATTTTATGAAATTTTTAAGTCGGGAAAACGGGGTGTTACACATAATATGTACCGGACATGCTCACTGCTCTCAAAGGTAGTACTTACAATGGTAAGTTCTGTGAATTCTTAGGCTACACCTAACTGAGTAGATGAAAATTGGAAACCAGAAAATGCTTACTTTCTGTTTCATACATTGTTTACGTAGATAATTCATTGTTCTTGCTGCAAGAAAGAGGTAGCAGGGCATACACATCCACAACAAAGAAATTTCGGTTTTTGTTTCTTTCATCCAAAGGTGATTTGGATTCAACATAGAGAATCATGATCATGACACAGGCAAGGGAAGAGGCTGACATTGTGTGAATTCCATCCATTCCAATTTGTTCATGGTTTGTATTCAAGCATTATAATGAAACATATTTCACTTACTTTTATAAAGGTCTTTTGAAACTATGTTTCATAGTTGTCTGCAACAAATTGTCATCGAACATATGAAGAATTGAAAAGCACAATTCCTCTTTGTTATTTTTCTGACTTTGTGTCCTATGTTTTAGTCTATTTAACATTAATTGTCTGCTTTTCTCTTTGTGTCGGCTCAGAAAACATGAGACATGAGAAAAGAAGCTAATGGTTAAATTGCATCAATCAATTACACGGTAAGGATGTCATGTGGCCTTTTACTCCGATTTTCTTTTTGTTTCTATTTTTAAGTGTTAAGAATAAGTGATCAACAATTGAATGACATGCGCTTTGTTCTCAAAGGAAATTTTGGTGGATTCAATGGCATCCAACTCGAGAAAAAACCTTTGTCCTCATGGTGGACAGGAGCTTTGATGATGTTTGGATCACAGTCTACATACAAAATTGGTTTGCAACTTCTGATCCAAACATATTTACTGGTATACAATTTCTCAGGTGGCTTCATCTTTACTTCATTAGAATGTGTATCCAATGCATCTATGTGCAAATGTTTTTCAATGTATCAAGGACCTGCATTTTATATCATTGTAGAAAGGTTTGATGTCAGGACTACAATTTAGTGAAATTCAATAAAATCCAACAGTTCTGTAGTCACTGACAGTTATAAAACTGTCTTAGAGTCAGTTTAGGGAGTGTATGTTAGCTCCAATAAGAGTGTAGGATAATCTCATATATTAATCATTGCAATCTGATTATTCAGAGCAGATTTTCATTTCATGAATATATGAAGAATTGGTTTTACAATTCTCTCATTTCTATTACATTTCATGCTGGATAGTGTCAGATGTTTGTGAGTCTTTAATTTCTGCATACTGTGACATAGTTAAGATAACATATAATTATCTCACTGTAACAAAATCTTTACGTGAAAGGCTTTTAATATCGAGACTGCTTCTTCCTCTTCAGGTAACTTACTCCCTATGTACGTGCATGTTTGGATTAACCAAGCTATTGTCTACTAAAAGGACAATTTCTTGGTACACAAATTATTTGTAAAATTATTTTATTCTTGTTTTTCTTTTGGTAACTACTCCTCCATCACATAATATTTGTAAAATTTCGTTTTAAAATTAAAGTTACTTTCTACTTATTAATGGTGATTTTTCACTATAGGCCCCTTAGATTGCTCAACCTTTAAAATAAGCCGATCGGGAGTTACGCTGTGATCCAAAAAACAGCGATCAGGCCATAACTCTCGATAGATTTTGTGCAATCTGGAGTTAAGATCCGAGGGTCTTTTAGCAATGCGAGAGGCTTATAAAACAATTACACCTTATTAACCACCTTTCATCCGTCGCATGATTATTTGTCATATTTTAACATAAATAATCATCTGTTTTTCTTATTGATACTTTCAACTGGCTATGTTATATTCGCGTTATATGCCAACTATAGATCATCATAAGTTTTATAAGCATGGAACTTATAGAGTCTTTAATTTCTGTACTGAATTAATGCAAATTATTCAAAACCATTTCATTGACATTCTTCATTCAAGTAGAAGACTTCGGTATTAATTATGAAGTGCTTAAGTAAGCCAACTTGTGCCATGCTCTCAAATTTTGACAGGGAAACTAATGTAAACTGTCACAATCCACTGAAATCCTTTTCATCTCTCTATTTTGCTCTAAATTTGTAATTGTAATCAGTCTATATTCAGTAATAAAAGTGGTATCTCAGATTCAATTAGCAATTAAAACCAATTTCCATCAGATGTCTTTTGAAAACCGTCCATATCTTTTGTTTTGTAGATATAAAATAGTAGAAGAATATATTACATTAAACTTATAGTTATTTTAAAAAAAATATATAAAAAGGAACAAATGATAGAATTATATAAAACTTCCAACTAATATTAAACTTATGAATTTATAGTTATTTTTTGACACACTTTCATATGTTGATGTATAGTGAAAAATAAACTGCCTGCCACTGTACAAAAGTCCTCTGACCCATGTGGACTATGTTCTCTTCAGATTGGTAGATGCTGATTCTGCTGGTGAGACCCTCCCAACCATTTCATCATCGGTGGCTAAGGAGAGATTGCAGCTGAAGAAAAAAAGTAACTGCAAGAGCTTGTCCTGTCTTAACAGCCAAGTTTTCAAAATCAGCTCCTTCTGTTTGCTAGCTCCCAAACTTTATGGAAAATCCAATACCTCTTCACGAATGCCTTTAATTTTCATGAGGTAATGTTCAATCATTTATCTCTTGGATACTTAGCTAATTGCTGCACAGTTTTAAAAAATTCATATGGATCTTTGTATGGATGAAACTTAAATGCTCTATTTTTTATTGTGTAAAAAACATGCAAAAGCTTATGTGCATGCAAAAGCCTACGCTTAAAAGAAAGCCTAATCAGAAGTATTTGGATATAATGACATGTTATTGTTTATCATAACCTATGAACCAAAATTTTGCTACCATATGTTGGTTTGGGTGAAGCATAAGGATACTCTGATGCTTATAGAAAGATGCCATTTTTGCTTCAAGTTGTCGAGAATATGGTTTCAATTTCAAATCCCTCGCTGAATTGACGACTGAAGAAAAAAGAACAAATTGAACACTTGCCTATGTTCTTAAAGTGATAAGAATTGGAGGAAAGATCAATAGATGATGATAAAGAAAAACTTCAAAGTTCAAAGAGGGTAAAGACTGAGAAATGAGTAAAAGGAACAATGTTTGCCAGCTATTATTGAGTATGGTATCATAGTTTGTTGTGTGATGGCAACTAGGGGTGATTTTGTAATCTGGACAATAGTTTTATACACAAGTTGTGCATTGTAAACCTTACTCTTTCACTCATAATTAAAGGGAACTGCAGCTGCTCTGCAGTCGGAGACGTAGGCAATATTGGCCGAACTTCGTTACCAAACATCATGTGTTCATTATTTACTGTTTCTTTAATCTTTTGATTTTTGAACGGGTTTGCTGTTCTAACATACTTATGGGCAACATGCCATGTTCACATTGGTAGGGAAGCCAATGTAAACTGTCACATTCCTCGTAAATCTTTTTCTTCGCTCTATTATTCTCTAATTGTGTTGTTGTAATCCTCTCTATTCAGTAATATAAATCTTGTTTCAGTTTTAATTAGTCTCTACATTTGACGTGCTTGTGTAAAAAAATGGTCTTGATGGAATATAATGATTTGGACATTTCACCTCTTATTCTATATGCTACTGAGTTGTCGAAGGTTGTGGCTTATGAGGGCTTCTGTCAAATAAAGTTGTATTAAAAACCTTACTATAGTGCTGATTGAATCATGAAATCTATTTTACTTCGAAGAATGCAGCTGGGTGGCATAATAATTATAACCATTGTGATGGCTCTGCATGAAGAATTGGAGGAACCTGGGGAGTTGATTTTACACATTCAAAGGCATAATATGTACCGGACATGCTCATTGCTTTCAAAGATAGTACTTACAATGGTAACTGCTCTGCATTGTTAGGCTACACTTAACTGAGTTGATGCAAATTAGGAAAATGAAACATAAGGATACAAAAGTTGAGTTTTGACATCCATTCATATTTGTAGTGGTAATTTAATTTACAATATTCTTCCTTTCTGCGCCATACATGGTTTGGGAAGAGAAAGCATTGTTCTTGCTGCAATAAAGAGGTAGCAAAGCACGCACATTCGCAACAAGGGAAGAGGCCGACACTGTTTGAATTTCATGAAACTTATTTTACTTTGAAAAAAGCAGCTGGATGACACATTCAAAGGCATAACATGTACCAGACATGCTCATGCTTAATACTTATAATGGTAAGTGCTCTCTGCATTCTTAGGCTACACTTATCTGAGAAGATGAAAATTTGAAATTAGAAAAATGAAACATATGGATAGATAAGTTTTGAGTTTCTACATCCATTAATAATTTTAAGGGTAATTTAATGTATGATCTGCTTACTTTCTGTTTCATACATGGTTTAGGTAGATAAGGCATTGTTCTTGCTGCAAAAAAGAGGTGGCAGGGCACACACATTCGCAACAAAGAAATTTCGGTTTTTTGTTTCTTTCATAGAGCCTTGTGATCATGTATGGGCAAGGGAAGAGGCTGACATTGTGTGAATTCCATCCATTCCAATTTGTTCATGGTTTGTATTTAAGCTGGACTACATTGATGTAAATGGACAGCTGGATCAAGGAAACTAGGAGCATCAGTACAAAGTTAACCAACTCCAAGTGGAATAAATATGTGTTTCAGACAGAGAATATCATTGTAGAGATGTGTGCATTTTGTGATGTCAAGACTCAGGCATCCACATCAACCTCTTACTCTTTGTATGTCCTTCCTTGTTCATACACCGGAAGTTGACTTGTCAATTTATTAAAATTCACTTAAACACTACTTTCATTGCAGTACTTCTGATTGTAATTCATTACTTTTTCTCAGTTTGTGAATAAGTTTATCTATCTATATCGCTAGTAAAAGGTAGTCCTGTGCTGATCAAAACGCCACAACAGTTCGTCGGTGTATGTTAACTCTAATGAGTGTAGGATAAGCCCATATATTAATCATTGTAATTTGATTATTCAGATCAGAATTTCATTTCATGAATATATGAAGAATTAAGTATGTCATACGATGAATGGAAAGAAATAGATGGATCAGTAACGGACGCACAAGTCTCTGTCTTGGAGGCTCTTCAACCAAATAGAAACCTCATGAGGCTAACCATCAAAGACTACAGAGGTAGTAGCTTTCCATATTGGCTTGGGGATTATAATTTACCCACTTTAGTATGTCTTGAATTGTTGGGATGTAAACTCTGTTCCCAGTTTCCACCACTTGGGCACTTCCCCTCTCTCAAGAAGCTTTCCATTTCAGGCTGTGATGGAATAGAGATCATTGGTCCAGAGTTTTACGGCTACAATTCATCAAATGTTCCATTTAGATCCCTTGAAACTTTGCGACTTGAGAGCATGTCTGAATGGAAGGAATGGTTATGTCTTGAAGGTTTCCCTTTGCTTTAAGAGCTTTGTATAAAACATTGTCCCAAGTTGAAAAGTGCCCTGCCTCAACACCTTTCTTACTTGCAAAAATTGGAGATTATTGATTGCCAAGAGTTGGCAGCTTCAATTCCCAAGGCTGCTAATATCACTGAGCTAGAACTAAAGGGATGTGATGACATTTTGATAACTCAGTTGCCATCCACCTTGAAAAGAGTCATCCTTTGTGGAACTCAGGTCATTCAATCATCCCTAGAGCAAATTTTACGTAACTGTGTGTTTCTTGAAGAGTTGGAAGTTGAAGACTTCTTTGGTCCAAATCTAGAATGGTCCTCTTTGGACATGTGTAGCTGCAATTCGCCTCGCACTCTAACTATAACAGGTTGGTACTCTTCCTCCTTGCCTTTTGCACTGCACTTGTTCACCAATCTTCATTCTCTCGTGTTGTATGATTGTCCATGGATGGAATCGTTTTTTAGGAGGCAGTTGCCTTCCAAACTACGCAGTCTCCGAATAGAAAGATGTTCTAAATTGATGGCTTCGAGAGAGGAGTGGGGTTTGTTCCAACTCAATTCTCTGAAACAATTTAGTGCTAGTGATGATATTGAAATCTTGGAGTCCTTTTCGGAGGAGAGTCTGCCGCCATCAAATATTAACTCTCTTGAGTTGACAAATTGTTCCAACCTAAGAAAAATAAACTACAAGGGTCTTCTCGACCTCACTTCACTTGAATCTCTATATATTGAAGACTGTCCTTGTCTTGAGAGTTTGCCAGAGGAGGATCTACCCAGCTCTCTTTCTACGTTGTCCATTCATGATTGTCCATTACTTAAGAAGTTGTACCGAAAGGAGGAGGGAGAGCGTTGGCATACAATTTCTCATATCCCTTCTGTCACAATTTCCTGATTGACTGCTGAGATGAGATGTTATTTTTTCCAGGTGCACCACATTCACCAATCTGTTTATAACTGTCAAAGATTACTGAATTTTCTCTCAAATAGTAAAATAATGCACAAGATACTATGTTTTATGTTGAACAGTGCATGGTGTTTGTGATATATGCTCCGATGGTGTTCCTGACCACTTACATGTGACCTGAAAACATGCTATTTTGTTGCCATCCATTCTCATTCGTGACCAGATGAATGGCACAACCACTCCTCTCATGCACAACCAGAAGAATGCCATTGTTTCTTGTTTGGTCCACCGCCACAGAGCTGATGTATGGTCTAATTGTAGACCCCACATTTGGATGTCTACACGCTGCGGTTTGTTGTGCTTGTAATTCTTTTTTGATTTACTTCACCAGATAATATTCTCTTTGTTATTCATGTGACTTTGTATCAATTATAAGGCGAGGATAACCTTTGACTGTGATTTTCAATTTTACATTTTCATTTAAAGAAAAAAGTGATCAAAGTTATTATAAAAATAAAAAATTGAAGGTTCTGCCACTTTGTTGTCAAAGTGAAATTTGGTGTTTTCTAATCACACTTCATACTTGTATCATGACCTAATCAAATTCCTTGTGGCTGATAATATTCTTCACCGGCATATTAAAAAGTAAATATATACTTGTGATTTTGGTGGCTGCATAGCTCTCTCTGTTGGCATAGCATCAAACACAAACAGTGGCTGCCTGTAAAAAAAATTCTCATTTAACTCTGCTGTATTCTTGTTATATCCCGAATAGATTATCATCATAAGTTATGGATAGCATACAACTTCAGACCGTCTAATTTCATTGCTTCAATAGCCCAAATTATTTAATACCGTCTCATGGCATTTATTTTCAATTTTTACTTGTTCCACCTATTGATACAAGTAACATAATTTTTTAAAGCAACCAGAGAGTACTAACAGGAAAGCTAACATAACAATATATGTTTACCATGTTTGAACATTAACTGCATGTTGTTATTTCTGATATGGTTTTGTAGATAGCAATGTTTTGACAGGACTTGAATATATTTTTTTGAACAGAAAACAGTATTGACAATTTATTTAACATTAGATAGCAGTATTATGAATACTCCTTTTATGCACCTTTTAATTAACCAGTTCCATACATGTCATCTTCTTTAACTAGCATGCAGTATATTTATGAAACTAAGAACAGTCACATTTGAGATTAATTTTCATATTTCAACAAAGGTGGGAGCTAAAATCTATTGTACAGAAATGAATGGATATTAACATTAACAACCATACAATAAGGATATGTTGTTTTACTTCTTTGAAACACTTATAAAATCCAGAAAATAAAAACATAAAATCTCCTAACTGTGACTTTCATATTCCAGCATGTATATCGAGAATCATCACCTAAATTTCCAGGCCGATACAGAAAAAAGTGGTCTGTCACTCCAACAGACAAGCAAACAATCATTTTCTTCTTTAAATTTGTACTTGTGACTATATCGCTGCAATAGATTAGTTGCTTCTATCCTCCCATTGTAACTCAAAGGTACCTTCACAAATCCAGTCATTTCAAGCCTTCGAATCCATTTCTCTAGCTTCTCATGCCTTTCCTTTCTATCGACTCCCTCACAAGTAATAATGTTCTTTATTTGCTCTCCAAGAAGCATGCTCTCAAGTTTTTGTCTCTCGACTGATGTTCTCGTAACAGTAGATTCCAAGCAGTCAAAAAGTGAACCATAAAAGTACAATGCTCGATCGATTCTCTCCATTAAATTACATCCATTCAGATTTGATTCCTGTTCAGTAATCACTAAAAGTTTCGGTTGTAGTTTTCGCATAGCGTTAAGAAAGATCCCCATCTTAGGCGAAGTACCTAAAAAAAGAGGTGATAATGCTGAATCGGGACTCAAGATATACGCATTGATCATGTCTCTCTCTAGCCACTCTGCGAAAGTCCTCTGACCCATGTGCGCTGCTCTCTGCATATTGAAAGATGCATCACCTGCTGAGGAGACCATTTCGTCATCAGTGGCAAGGAGAGAATGCAGCTGAAGAACAGAAGAAATTGCAACAGCATCTCCTGTCTTGACAGGCAAGTTTTCGAAATCGACATCTTCAAGTTTGCTAATTATTGGATTGAACTGTAAAGGAAAATCCGAAATCCCCGCTTCAGTTGTCAAATGAAAGCTCATTTGCTCCAATACCTCTTTCTTTCCATGAATTCCTGTAATTTTCAGAAAGGGCGGACCTCCCGGACGTTTCTTTAGAGTTTGTATAAGATTTATCCATTGCGCTGGCTCGGAACAATGGAGATCGATAATATGAACCACCTTTTCACATTCCATCGATTCGATAATTGCTTGATTTGTGATCAGGTATGAAAACTTCAAAAAAGGACACAGATCATAGAAGTATTTTTGAACAAGGATGTCGTCTGAAGACGATGATATTTTCGAGGAATTGAGAGCTTTGTACACACCAGGTAAATGTTTAACTATCTTGTATCCAAGTGCTTCACTGAAATAAGTGACCATTCTTTGTACACCATTACCATGAGGTGATGAAATCTGAGAAATATACTCAAGTCCAATATCAGCATTTTTTATGCTTCCAGATGCAACACATTTTGCACACTCAATAAGAGGGATCATTGGATTTGAGCTTTGAGAGTCGTATCTCAATTCCCTCAGCCAGTGATATGGCGAACCTAGTGCATAACAGCTGAGTTGCATAAGTAAGATTGACATGGATGAAGAAAAATGATTTTTATATCAATTCCCTCATTCCACCTAAAGCATATATTGGAACCTTAGATCATTTTCCATATATAATCTGCCTATTTGACAAGATAAATGATTTTTGTGCAACCAACTTTAGACAACTTTTGCGACAAATTTTTAATTTTTGGTTAGTACAATTCATATAGGTGGTTAATCACAAGGTGTCAAAACTCATTAATTTCCAAGGTAACTTTTGTTAGAATATATAATAAGCTTGTAATGTTTAGTAACTAAAGCTTCTATTAGTCTAAGTGTTAGCCAATTAGAGTGTGACATCTGTCACATATCCTATGCATCTATAAATACTTGTAATCTCTCAGATTCATCAATATAAAAAACTCTGATTTCTCTCTCTTCCTCTCTCTTCTAAATGTTTTTTGTTACAAGCTTCGTCAATGGAGATTTTCACCTTCTAACATGGTATCATAGAGCTTTTTTTGTTCCCTAAGCCATGGCTTCTTCTACGCCTTCTCCTACACAAACGAACACCACTGAAGCACAACGCATCACTGCTGCGGCTTCAAAAACATTCAAACAAGTCGTTTCAATTAAACTTGACGATACGAACTATCTCCAATGGAAGCCACAAGTAGAAGGAGTGTTCTGAAGAACAAAAATGATACGCTAGTTGTTTCGCCGCAAATTCCTCCAGTTTTTCTCGACGATGCTGTTGAGACAAAATCTCTAATTAAATTTTAAAGATAACAGACCTTGATGATTAAGGAATTAATGGACTTTGATTAATTTGTTGGTATTTAACTTGTGTTCTTGAGTGTTTAACTAAGACAGGAATAAAGTTTAAATTCATACCAAGAAGCAAAGAATCAAAGGACATAAAGACTTACGAACTCAGTCAGAGTTCAGAAAGTTAAAAAGAGTTCAGAAGGTTGGACAGAGTTCAGAAGGTTGTTCATGATGAACATCAAGAACCAAGCCCAGAAATTCATGAACCAAATGAAGAACATGAAAGGTTCACGTGACTTAAATAAAAGCCCAGTAAAGTACATTGACTAAGATCAATCAAGGAATAAAGACATTTATTTGATTAAAGTCAAAAAGGGCATCTTCAATGTTCATTCAAGACTATGAACATTTGAAGTACAAAACATTAGGAATATTCCATTATGAATATGATCCTAGATGTTTTCTATGCTGCACTTCATCAATGTTTCACTATTAGGATTTGATTACATCAAATAAGAGTCTTACAAATCATCCTAAGTGAAACAAAAGAAACATTCTGAACTCCCCTGAGTTTCAGAAAGTTCGATCCTGCTCCATGCTTTTTCTGACATGAACAGTACAGTAGTTGGAAAGTAAAAAGCAAATCCAAAAGCAAGATCAAGTCTAATTTAACAAGATTTCGACACATAAGGGAGTTGGTACTGTACAAAGCTAACCAAATCCCCTAAAGCATGGAAATGAAGTGACAGCTCCACTTTATGAGATCCTGCACGCGCACCAAGACAGGTTTCAAAGAAGATCTGATCTAACAACATTCTGAAGTCGTACAAAGATAATCTTCATAGTACAAACCAGAAATTCATGTGACATTCATTTGCAAAAGCGCAGATGCATATCTAACCGTTCATCCACATGAACCCAAATGAAGATCATGATGAACACAACAACATTCTGAAGTATTCTCAAGAACACAACAACATTCTGAAGTATGGCAATTTGCCCAGAATTTCAAGTGAAAGTTGGTGGGTCCCAGGACACGTGGCACAAGACAATTGGTCACACTCCAACGGCTAGAAGACTTCAAGAAACTCTTTAAATAGAGATCAAAGCTTCGGCATCAAACACACCTTTGCAAAGCAGAAAAGAAAAACACCTAAGAAGTGCTTAAAGCTTTAGCAAAAATATTGATCACACAAAGATTCCAAGAAGTCTTAAAAGTGTGAATCAATACCTCTCTTATCTTCCTAAAAGATAAACTCTTCTCTTCATTCTTCTCTTGTCTGATTTCAATCATTCAAACTTCCATACAAATTGTAAAGAAAAGTCTCATCTAGCTTTAGGGGTACTAAAGTGTTAGTTTGAGCAGAAAGTGTAAAAGTCTAAGTGGGTAACTTAGCAAGAAAGGTGTAAGCCTGCTGAGGTTTAGAGAATACAGGGTTGTAATTGTTCAGGTGAACAAAGTTGTAAGGTGCAAGATTTGAGAAGTTATCTCAAGCATCATAGTGGAAACTCTCACAAGATTGTGAGGAGTGGACTAACCCACATTGGGGGAACCACTATAAATTTCTGTGTGCTCTTTCTCTCTTCTCTATACTTTTTACATTCAGTAAACACAAACACACACAAACACGTTAATTGCTTAAACTGTTTTTACACTATTACTTCAGAACGTTCTGAAGTTTGTATGTTAACTTAACTATTCCAAGTTTACAACTTGAGAATTCCTTCTTTTAAGTTACAGGTTAATTTTAAAGGGTCACAATTCAAACCCCCCTTCCTTGTGACTATTTCATCTACTTCAGATGTTGCGCGCGAAGCCGGAACTGAGAATCCAACATATACTAAGTGGGAGGAACAAGATTCCTTACTTTTAACTTGGATTCTCTCCACTATCTCTTCTTCGCTACATTCACGCCTCGTTCGTCCGCATCATTCGTATCAGGTTTGGGATGAAGTGCATAGTTACTGCTTTACACAGATGCGAACTCGTTCTAGACAACTCAGATCTGAGCTTTACACCATTACCAAAGGTTCGCGTTCAATCGCTGATTTCATTGCTTGCATTCGCACAATTTCTAAATCTCTTATGTCAATTGGATATCATGTGTCACATCGTGACCTAATTGAGATAGTTCTTGAAGCTTTACTTGAAGAATTTAATCCTATAGTTGCTAATGTTAATAGTCAGGCAGAAATTATCTCTCTAGATGAAATTGAGTCTCAATTACTCACTCAATAAGCACGCAATGAAAAGTTCAAGAAAGCATTGGTTGGAGACTTTGTTTCTGTTAATTTGACTCAATTTGCAAATCCTGATGATAAGAATGCTAATAATTAGTCTCAGTCTGCTCTTTACTTTGATCAGAATTCTAATTTTCCTTCAAATCCAAATGGAAATAATGCCTCTCAATTTTTCAACCCTAATTTTGGTGGAAGAAATGGTGGTTCTAGGGGCAGAGGCTTTCCTAGAGGACATTATAGAGGAAGAGGAAGACGTAATTTTGGAAGAGGTTTTGTTCAATGTCAAATTTGCTACAAATCTAGTCATGATGCTAGCATTTGTTATTATAGGCTATTTGTTCCTCCTCAGTTTGAAGGTTGTGGCCCCTATGGTGGAGACTTTGGTGGATATGACTCTGCAAGTGGTTATGATACTCCTCCCAATTTCTGGATGCAAGGTGCTTCTCAGAGAGTCCCATCTGGTACTGCACCTAAACCTTCCTTTCCTCCTCGGTTTGGAAACCTTAGACCTCCCACTCCTCAAGTCTATCTAACTGGAAATGAGTCAACTAGCTCCAATTCCTTCAACACTGGCTAGTATCCTGATTTTGGTGCCACACATCATGTTACTCCTGATGCTAACAATCTTATGGATGCAGTTTCTGTCTTAGGCTCTGACCAGGTGCATATTGGTAATGGTCAAGGTCTGTCCTTTCACTCTGTTGGCTCAATGAATTTTACTTCTCCCTTTTCTCCTCATACTACTCTTAAACTTAACAATCTGCTTCATGTTCCTTCCATAACTAAAAATCTTGTTTGTGTAAGTTAGTTTTCTAAAGATAATAATGTGTTCTTTGAGTTTCATCCTAACATTTGTTATGTCAAATCTCAAGGTTCTTCTAAGATCCTTCTAAGAGGACACATTGAAGATTATGGTCTCTATCAGTTTGAACATCCCTCTGTGTCCAAGACAGCTACTGATTCAGCTTCTTCAAGTCCTACTATCAACTTTGAGTGTCATGCTAATAATTGTTTCTCCTACTCTAGCTTTCCTCTATCTAGGTCTCAATGTAATAATGTTGAAAGTCTTAGTGTTTCACCATGCAGTAGTATCAATAGCAATTCTAGTCATGTTTCTTTCTTATTGTATAAAGTTTGGCATAATAGACTTGGTCATCCTCACCATGCGGCACTAAAAAATGTACTGAAACTTTGTAATCAAAATTTACCTAATAAAAGTTTCTCTGATTTTTGTTCAGCTTATTGTTTGGGAAAGACACATAGACTACCCTCTGTTTCATCCACTGCATCTTATACTAAATCTCTTGAGCTTGTTTTTGTTATTTGTAGGGACCTACTTCTGTTGAATCTCATGAGGGTTACTCTTATTTTTTAACTTGTGTAGATGCATATTCTAGGTATACATGGATTTTTTCTCTTAAACTAAAGTCTCACACTGACCACATTCCAAATCTTCAAAAATATGGTGGAACTTCAGTATAACCTTCCTATCAAATCTGATCAAACTGATGGTGGTGGAGAGTTTCGTCCCCTCACCCAGTTTCTGAACACATTAGGCATCACACATAGATTGACTTGTCCTCACACCCATCATCAGAATGATAGGCGTATAGTAGAAACTGGTCTGACACTGTTACCCAATGCTAAGTTGCCCCTATGCTACTGGGATCATGCCTTCTTGATAACAAGTCACCTATGCTTGTACTAACCAATTAAACCTACTCTTCTTCTCACTCATACTGAGCCAACTAGTTATAAGCAAGCAATGAAAAATCCGGAGTGGCTCCAAGCTATGAAACTTGAGTATGAGGCTCTCCTGAAAAATAATACTTGGACTCTTGTAAATCTTCTTACTAATAGGCAAACTATGGGATGTAAATGGGTTTTTAGAGTGAAGCAAAATCCTGATGGAAATATAAACAAATACAAAGCAATGCTAGTTGCTAAAGATTTTCATCAAATGCTTGGTTTTGACTATAAGGAGACTTTCTCACCAGTTGTTAAACATGTTACTGTGATAACTGTATTGACACTGGCAGTCACAAACAAGTGGTTTATTCTACAACTTGATGTAAACAATGCTTTCTTAAATGGTTATTTAGAAGAAGAAGTCTACATGACACAACTTCCTGGTTTTAAGGCAACTGATTCTTCTTTAGTTTGCAAGTTGAATAAAGCATTGTATGGGTTAACGCAAGCACCTAGGGCCTGGTTTGAAAGGTTGATGTCTACTTTGCTTAAGTTGGGTTTATGTCCTAGTAAATGTGATCCATCTTTGTTTACTCTTCATGCTAACCAACATGTCACATTCATTCTGGTATATGTTGATGATATAATCATCACTGGAAGTTCTAAATCACTGCTTCAGCAACTTGTTCAAAATCTACATTCAGAATTTTATCTAAAAGATCTAGGCAAGCTTGATTACTTCCTAGGTATTGAGTTGCATCATTCTGCAACTGGCACTCTTCTTCTATCTCAAACCAAATACATACATGATCTGCTAGTCAAAGCTAACATGGCAAATGCAAATGGGATTGCTTCTCTTATGGCTTCAAGCACAAAGTTGTCTAAATATGGTTCTAATCATGTTTCTAATCCTACTTTCTTCACATCAATAGTGGGTGGCTTACATTATGCAATTATTACTAGACCTAAGATCTCCTACTAAGTAACAAAGACTGTCAGTTAAGTTTCTCTCTGCACCTCTAGAAAACCACTGGAAAGCAATCAAAAGGATACTCAAATATTTGCAAGGCACCATTCAACATGGTCTTCTTATCAACCATGCTCCATTGAATGAATCTATGTCTCTTACAGGCTTATGTGATGCTGACTGGGCCTCTGACCCAGATGACAGAAGGAGCACCTCAGATGCTAGCATCTTTGGTGGGCCAAGAAACAAACATTGGTTGCCAAATCCAGTGCTGAAGCAGAATACAGGAGTTAAGCTCAAGTTTTTGCTGAAGTTTTATGGTTACAGTCTCTCCTCAAAGAGCTGAGAGTTCCAACTAAGGTGCCCCAAATATTTTGTGACAATTTGAGTGTTGTGTCTCTAGCTCACAATCCAGTTCTTCATTCAAGAACCAAACACATAGAGCTGGATATCTTTTTTGTAAGAGAAAAGGTTATCAGCAAAAGCCTGTTTGTTTTCCATATCCCAGCACAACATCAATGGGCAGACATTCTTACTAAACCTTTATCTGCTTCAAGATTTATTGAACTCAGAGACAAACTGAGGGTCTCTGACCCCATCAGTTTGAACGGGGGTGTTAGAATATAGAATAAACTTGTAATGTTTAGTAACTAAAGCTTCTATTAGTCTAAGTGTTAGCCTATTATTAATACTTGTAATCTCTCAAATTCATCAATATAAAAAACTCTTATCTCTCTCTCTCTCTCTTTCTCTTTCTCTTTCTCTCTCTCTCTCTCTCTCTCTCTCCCCTAACTGTTTTCTGTTACAAGCATTATCAAGCTTCATCAATGGAGGTTTTCACCTTATAACAACTTCATTAACCCCGAACTTGGATGTCGTTAATGAGTTTTGACATTTTGTATGTTCATAAACCTACTGAATGTAATTAACTGCCTATTCGAAGTCTATTAACCATTTCTAAAGTTATTGCAAAAGTTGTTTAAATTTGGTTGTTGAAATAACAACTGATTAGACAACTACACTTTACAAAATCCAGCTTCTCACAAACAGGCTGTCAAGTTCAAGGGGTAGCTATTCTATTCTTTGATCAAACTCTAATGTAATGACTATAAAATGAAAGTTAGTTAAATAGTTATATTAAATGTTCATGAAAAAAGAAAAGAAAAAAATGAACATTAATGCTGGGATATCTCTCCTTATGTAATTGATCAACTTATCAGTATTGATGCAGTGTGGTTATTTGTTATACAGTTGTGCAGGTACAGTATTGATGTCTATGATAAGCAACTGTGTCTATTAGATCAATTTTCCATTGGATGTTTCTAGTATTAGTATATCATAAAATTATCTCTAAAGTCTGATGACCAAGCTTAGTTGTGTTTTATTGATGACTTTGGTTTACTATTAACTGACAATTTTTTCACAGTTCTCTCTATGTTAGCTTTGAATTTTTGTTTAGTTTTTTTTTTTTTTGGACTCAAATTTTTAACTACTATTGAACAATCTTTTATTTAAGAGATTGACGTATATGCACTTTCAGTGTCGAGTTATTTTACACTGGCATCCAATTACAACTCTTCAAATCGCCACATCATTATATATATTTTTTTAATAGTTATGCAATTGTTTGCTGTCTTGACAAGTTGTGATTGGTTGTCAATGTTATTTACACTGCCAGTACATGCCTTTTAATCTCTATTAAATTCTTTAGCCATGAATTTCTTGAAGCATAAAGAAGAAGAAAATTGTGGCCAAGAATATTATTACCTGAATCCATATGGTGGTTTACCTTGAAGAATTGATTAAGCAAACCTCCAACTTCAACTATCAACAGTAGGGTGATCTTGTAAGACCCAAAAAGGCCTCAAAGTGCAACCAAAAGAAAGGTCACTAATGTTTCTCTGCTAAGTGTAAAGCTCTACAGTGTTTGTGATATGGTATTTTTATAGGCACAAATTGATTCAATTGAAGCTCTTGTCTTGAAAAGTTTCAACATAATGGACAAGAGAAATGGTTGATTTTGTCACCTCTTTATCCCAAAATTGTCTTTATAAACACAAACATTAGCTTTGCTTGTTTTTTAGTGGTTGGTGATGAGCATTGCAAGGAAAATCTTAGGAAGATCCTCCAAAAAAATATTGGATTCATGTTGGAAGATTACCCTACACTTGGGGAGTTCTCCTTGGATGAGAAACAAACATACATACAAGTCAATGTATAGATGTGTATGTTTTATATGCATATTCTCTTGACATAGAAAGTGATTTGCATTGTGTTATACACTCTATGGAACAAATAATATTCTTCTAAGCAATGCCTTAGAATACTAAATAATCTTCGGAATTATAAATATATATATGATTAACTTGTTTAGAATAAGCTTCAAAGCTTCATTCCAGATGCATTATCATTGGTCATTAGTTAGAGGATTTTGGAAATATATATTATCTAATAGGGATAAGCAAGGTAGAGGAAGGAAACAAGTACTATCATGCCAAAACTTTGTCACAACTGCACAGTACTCTAATAGACATCAGATTTATCATACTAGATAAATCAATTGATTTATGTTATTTAATAGTCACATAATTATGTGTTGACCTAGTCACACAATCTAGATCGACGGATTAAGATCAAACAATTTATGTTTTGACTTTAAAAAATCGGGTGTAAAATACAAAGTTAAAACTTGACCGTTTAATTTTCAATTTGACAGTTTAAAATGGTGATGATGTCATCATGTGAATATAGGAAACATAAATCCTTGTTAATAGAACTCAGAAATAAAACACTTATTTTATTTAATGACAAAAACTCAAATCATCCTTGTTTTTTCCAATCTAGGTATCCCCATCTAATTATAAAAATATCCAATATCTAAAGTTTAAGGAAACCAACCACATCCATTTGTCGTGGCATGTGCAAATTGAATTCAATCCAATATCTGTATGTAGTGGGTCCTACCATACAGTGGATCCAACTACTATTAATTATTTCAATTTTTTTGTCTTTTTTTTTGTCAAATAAGTTAGTGGTTGGAGCTCACACATTTTAAATGTGGAGAAGTGGGGTGTCTGAGGTTCAAACCCCGGCCCCTGCATATAATATGCATTTGTCCCTACCAACTGAGCTAAGCTCACGGGTACCTTTTTTGTCTTTATTTCTCCAAATAAAAGAAATGTAGAGACTAATAAATAGAGAAGGTGTTGACTATTTTTGTCAGGTTTTTTAATAATTGTTGCGTGATCAGGTTTTTTTCCCCGAGATTTTTATATTTCTTATTCATTTAATATTTTTCATTTCCTTAAAAAGAAAAATATTCTTTTACTTCTTATTCATTTAATATTTTTTTCATTTCCTAATAAAAAAATTGAGTGCAATACAGCAAGACAAATAAAATAGTGAAAATACTACACTCGTGAGAAAAACTGAAATTTAATCCAAAATTATAGATTCTTAAAATTAAATAAGTTATTATATATGCTTAGTGGTATAAATTGTATTTTACACCCTTTCATCACTTCATGTATTAAGTCCAGAAAAATGAAACACGTGAATTCTTATGCTTATGCAGAATTTTATAAGAGAGATTTGAAACTCGAGGCTGATAAGAAAGTTGACACCGTATAAAATACACACTGAGATTAAGTGTCGAACCAATTCCAAAGAGAGAGAACAAATATTAAAAATTTAGAAACCGTATTTTATATGGTGTATGCATCATTTTTCTGTATAGAAAACTTTTCTCTTATCCTAAGTTCTACGTATGAGTATGACATTCTAAACCGTGGTATTCTATAGATGTTTCCATGTTTGTAACTTTCTGATTGGACATGGTATAATTTTCCTTATACTTTTTTTTTTTACAAGCTAAAATGCAAAATATTATAATAATGAGAGTGATTCATCTCACACAAGGCGTAAAAAAAAAAATCACCCAAAAATTTTACTTTCTCTTTATCAATGTTTCAGTAAACATAGTTTTACATAGTTTTAAATTGTCTTTTTTTTGTTCCACACGTCAAAGATCTTCTAACATCTTAATGTTCTTACTTAAGTCACAAACTTGCGTTATCATACTCAACATAATTTTCAATTGTCTATTTATCTTGCAATAACATAGTTTGGATCATGTACAAAAAAAAAACATAGTTTGGATCATAAAATTTAATAGTTTATTATGTGATAAACCAGTTGTTTTTATTTGGTTGTATTATCATTCTGGGTAGAAATTCATTATTAGTGGGATTGTTTTCACTTATTTTAGTAAAGTTTTAATAAGTCATATTTTTAGTGTTGATCTTTCGGTTTTAACGGAAATGAGACTCTAGTAATCTGAAGTTCGTCTAAGAGGTAAGTAAAGTCATACAAAAAATTATTCAATTCAATAATCGAACTCAGGTTCTTCTAAACCATTTGTTCTTGGTGGAACTCATTAACTACTTGAGCCTAATTATTTAGTTAGTTAATCATATCTTTAATAGACATTCAAAGGCGGAGTATTGTGAATAATTGGAGGATGTGCATATTATTAAGCTTATTTGGTGGATGTCCATATAAAGATATTTTTTAAAAACAAATGGAACATTAATATTTGTCAAAAAAATAATTACAAAAGGAACATTAATAAGTTACCAATGGAAGAAGTACGATGAGTACTTAACCCACCAATCAGAGAAGAGTTCAAGAGGAACTTGACCCATCAGAAGAAAGAAACGAAAACAAGAAACTCCTATCTAGTAATAGAATAGAATCAATAGGATTTATGTACCACTCATAGAAAATCCAATCAATAGAATCGACGACCTCTTCCAACTACGACCCCTTTGCTAAGGAAATGACAACATTCCTAGGTTACCAAATTTTTCAAAGAGTCGTGTGTTAAAAGAAGGAGAAGACACTTCCTCCCTTTCTTGCTCCACTAGAAATCAAAAGAGGTTCGAGAATAACTAATAACTTCCCCAACAAGATGACCACCAAGCTAAGCCACTTAAAAACCAAATACCCAATCACATCGGCAACAGAACACCTATAAAAAGAATATCCTCAACCTCACCAATTATCGAGTACCTTACACAATCCGCATCTGAAGCATTTAGAATGAGACCCTTGCATTTGAAGCATTTAATAGTTTATCATATGATAAAGCGGTTGTTTTTATTTGGTTGTATTATCATTAAAAGTCATGAACTGAGTTGCAAAGCTACTGCCTCAGAAGCACGACATATCAAGGATATTCTTACAAATTATGAGCAAGCTTCAGGTCATGTTATTAACTTCATCAAATCGGTTATAGCTTTTAGTGCTAACACCTCTCCAGACGTTGTATCCTCCATCACAACCTCCCTTGGTGTTTATGGTAATATTGGTAGCGAGAAATATTTAGGTCTACCGTCTATGGTGGGCCGTAGTAAGAAGGCCATTTTTGAAAGAAAAAAAAATGTCAATCTTGGAGCGCTAGATCCATCTCTCGTGCCGGAAAAGAAATCTTGATCAAATCAGTTTTCCAAGCTATCCCCTCTTATTGTATGGGGGCTTTTCTCATCCCCACCTCCTTATGCGAAGAGATTGAAAGGATTACCAATTCTTTCCACTGGTGCTCGAAAAAAATGCAAGGCACCACATAAATTGGATGTGGTTGGACAAACTCACACTTCACAAGAGTTTAGGAGGCTTCGACTTTCGTAACTTGAAAGCATTCAACCTCTCTATGCTTGGTAAGCAAAGCTAGAAACTTCTCATCAACTTCGCCAATTTACTTGCTAGAGTCCTCAAAGTTAAATATCTCCCCCGCCGGATTTCTTGAATGCCAACCTTGGCCACAATCCAAGCTATACATGAAGGAGTCTTTGGAGTACCCAGAATTTACTTACCATAGGCCATAGAAGGAAGATTGGTGACAGTTCTAAAATCAATGTGTGGAGTATGTCATGGATCTGTAACCTTCCTTCCCTAAAACCGTCATCACCACCATTGCAAAATTTTGATGATCTTACGGTAAACTATTTGTTGAATTCGGGCTCAAATTCTTGGAACAATACCCTTGTACTCGCCATTTTTACCTCCTCTGATGTGGCTACCATTTTAGCTATGCCTCTTTATTCGCACTCTACTATTGACCGTGTGTTTGGAAGCCTACATTTGATGGCTCCTACATTATCAAATCTGCCAACCATATTTGTTCGGATCTTATCCATACAAACAACCCTTCCCGTGGTTGTACTCGATGGAAGAGTATTTGGAACATAAAAATTCCACCAAGAGTTTGTGCCTTTATTTGGCGTTTGGCACACTGGTGCTTGCCTACGCGCCCTAATCTCCTCTATCATGGAATTCGGTGAGAAAAAAAAAAGAGTAAATTACACTCCCCTCCCCTCAAAGATGCATGAATTACACTCCCCTCCCCTCTTAAGTTAAAATATACACTCCCCTCCCCTCTTATTCAAAACATATTAGAATAAATTTCACTCCCCTCCCCTAAGAGAAGCTTGAATTACATCCCACTCCCCTCTTATGTTAAAATCTACGCTTTACTCCCTCAATATTCTTTTTTATTATCTCTAATAATCTAGCAAAAAATAATAATTTATCACACTTAAAAAAAATAGTATTGTGGGTCTATTTTAATATAATAAAAAATTGAATACATATTTTTTGCTATTTTTTATTCAAAATTTATTAACATGTAGTTTTAAACCCTATTATAAAATATGAAACAACCCAAAACAAAATTAAAATATATGAAAAATTACTAAAATCATTAAAGCATGATTATTTAAAAGTTAATTTTATACTCTAATTTATAAAATCAATAGCAATATATTTAAATTTAATTATCATTGACATTTAAACTATAAAGAAATGAATTAATTTTTCTTAAATGGTGATTCAAAATTAATATATATTATAAGAATATTTATTTATGTTCAAATAGATTAAAGTGTAGTGCATATTTAATTATTAAGGGAGGGGTTTGTAATTCAAGCATCTTATAAGGGAGGGGAGCATAAATTTTAACATAAAAAAAATATTGAGGGAGTAAAGTGTATATTTCAACTTAAGAGGGGAGGGGAGTGTAATTCAAGCATCTTTGAGGGGAGGGGAGTGTAATTTACTCAAAAAAAAAACACATTTTACACCAACTTAAGATTTTATTTTTTTTGTTTTTGACAAAACATCGGCTTAAGATCTCTAGTTCAATTTCTACTTTTTTCATAAAAGTTTGATTAGATTTTACTACACGAGGTTCCTTTTGGTTAATAAAATGCGTCCATAGATATAAATTCAAGTTCAATTACTATATATTGATACTACTAAAAAATACAGAATAAGTCATAATCTTAAGCAAATATTATTTTAAGCTTGGTTAATAAATGTATCCCTAAATAATAAAATGTTTTTCAAAAACCACTCAGTAGCTTTTAATATAATTAGATTAGATGTCAGTAGCTTTTAAAATAATTAGATTAGATGTAATTCTTAAAAATTCTGATTTACTTTTCAGAAACTTAAGAAAATAGGCCAAAAACACAAATAAAAGTTCAAAATCAAAAGTAATTTATTTTCAAAAGAAACTAAAATAGACGAACTACGAAAGACCAGAAAGCTCATATAGGAATTGATTCCACTAAAGGTGCGAGTTCGAAGCCTGAATGCATGTCACCAAATATAATATGATATGTCAATTACTGACATTCTAACATTTGATTAATGCAACCAATCCTGCTCAGTATGAACGATACTTTGATTGGTATTGTACAGGATTTTCCTTTACAAAATATACAGATGACCAATTAACTAAAACTCAAACTAATAATAATTTTACATACACATTACAATAAAAAGAACTTACTAAAGTGATATCTCAAAAAATGGTATTCACCTTTGCTTAGCCGATTGGCATCCAAAAACTCAATTTTGAGTGGAATACAAGAAGTCAGCTACCCCCAAACAAGCTGGAAAATGTTTCTACTAGCAAATCCATTGATCACATTATTACTTTGTCTTTGAAGCATCTGCTCTTGGGCGCGAGAATCGCCATCCTAATCAAATCAAACAATTGGAGTGGATAAACTTAGGGTGTAAGAGGGAGCATATGTTAGTCTAATGATAAAGAATCTTAAGACAATCTAAACTAGAGTCGCATTATACTAGTGCTACTACTTCCCAAGATTCTCATAAACTAATTTATTGAGTTGATACTTGAGAGAAAAGAATGAGGACTCACAAGTAGTGAGTAGGCACGGGCAAGAGACACAAGTGTGGGATACAAATCCAACACAGCCATGGCAATCTCCTCTGTAACCTGTGGGACCTGCATTTATGACTTTCAAAGTAAGTCTAAATCAAAATCATTTAATAAACATATAGGATAAATAGTTAGGTAGCAGAATTAGTTACTCATCCAATTTATTAAGAAATTGCAGCTCTTTATGCAAAACATAGGCTTAAGGACAAAAAGCACGATGTAGTGACATTTGAAGCAAACTATAGTAGTAGTGTAAATGTGATGTAAATTAAAAGGATACTCGAGGTCAACAAATTCAATTCAGCTAAGCAAATTCAAGAATTACAAGATAACGGTTCAAAATTAATTTTGAAATAGTTGGTACCTGCATAAGCTGGATGGCAAATACATCACTAACTGTCATTTTTTCAAGGTCTTGACATCTTCTAACAAATTCATCATACGGAGGACATATCGCAGAGCTTTTATTATTGTCTTCAAAAAAACCTGACTTGTAATATTGATAAATTGCTTGGGTAAGATGACCATACTTCCTTAGGGTGTCACCTAAGCCACTTGTTCTCTGTACGTCAAATCCCTCCAGAATCTCTGTTGTAAAACAGCTGCACAAGGCCGGAATAAATAACCTTAAATTTGGCATAACTCTTAAACAGGGCAACAGACTTAATTTCATCTAGAGGGAAGCTTAACTCAAGCAAAAACGAATAACACATAGTCCCATATTCATCTCTTGGTACAGAATCCTAATGAAAGAACACGTCAGAACAAAACATAAGAACTCTATCCACCACAACACCAAATTAACAAACAAGATCATGGATTGATAAGGTGGCTTAGTCGTTTGGGAGAGGGATAGGGGTTGGAGTAAAGGTGTCATGATGGACTCAACTCCCCCCAATATAAAAATAGCAACCAACATTTGTAATTATATTTAATTTTTAATTTTTTTTTTGGAAATTTCATTGTTAAATAGTTGCTCATTTGCTCCTAGCAAAAGCAGGTCTGAAATGATATTTTCAATATTACACTATAAGAAAAAAGTGCACAAAATATCACACAGAAGCAACCAAACGAAATTCATGAATTTATTTAATGAAGAGATGTACTTACGCTGTTTTTATGCTTTCAGCAGCTTCAGAAGAATTTGGATCACCTTCAACAAGATATATCAGCTTCCTCAGCCCACATCTCTACAATGTCCATATGAATTTGAAAATGAGGGTCGGAGAAGTTACATCAGTATAGCATGCTTAAATTTTACAACTAAGCAATAGATATAAAATAAAAACATTTCAACCTGCAAAGAGCAAACAATGTGCAAGTTCCTTATGAAATATTTGTATGCACCGACATAGTAAAATATTTGTCCACATGCAACCAATCAAATCCCCTCACATAGACATTTGTTGAGACCATAGTCACCAGATTCGCAATTCGTTCGGTATGTGGTACGTGTATGCGGTACGCGGTTCGCAATCTACCAAGTATTCGGTACGTCAAGGGATATACGGAGTCGGTATGCTCGGGTTCGTGATATATGTATGTAATACTGATAATTATACTATTAACAAATTTTTTCTTTAATTAAACATGAAATTACAAATTAACGTATTAAACAATAAAAAGAAATAGAAATGAGTATCTTTTTTCTCATCTATTAATTTGCTACAATGACTTTTCTATTGCTCTTAAGGAGAAAAGAGGACCACTTCATCTTCCTGACTCAAAAAGCATACTTTCAACCGTTTGTTCTGCCTGGCTTCCATCTTTACCACCGGTTCGCCTTTCAGGAGAATTGGACAACAAATTTTGACAATTGGTACAGGAAAGTACCACGAACCGGTACGGACGAATTGGTTCGTGGTTCTCGCGAGGGGAGAGTGTATTATGTGACTATGGTTGAGATATTTTAGTAACTATTATAAAAGTGGCCCTATGGAGTGGTTTGATTGGATGCATGTGTAAAAAAGAATTACACCATCAGTGCATAGAAATTAATCTCAAGCCAAACACGCAACACTCCATTTTCTTCAGAACAGGAAAAAATGCAGCAGAACATTAATCACTGACCATATACGCATGCTCCGATACTCAAATCATCAACTTGTTCAAACAATAAAAAGTCAAAAAACAGTCCAAACTAACTTAGAAGGAATACTTACCACAAGTCTTAACTTCTGATCCTTGTAGCGGTTATCCCTAATTGAACTGCGTAAATCATCAATTTTCTTCCTCTCAACAATAAAATCCAACACATATTCACTGCCAAGAGTTTTATGGCGCGCTATCCAAATCCCATCTCCAACTGGCAGACGCCGAACCTATATATGAATAAATTTCTTGACAATTTTAACAATCTTCTAAACAGAGAAGTGAATATTCATTCATGAAATAAAATTAGTTTAATCCAAGTCCAAGTATATAATATCAATAAAACATCTTATTTGTTTCACAATCAAATAAGTTGTCACTTGTCAGAAAAAGCTTAATTGAAAGTCTCCAACTCCATTAATAAATTGAAAGAGGTAATGGGTTCAAATTGAAGTACAATTTTTACAACTTACTGGTGGTTTCTTTCTTGAAGTTTGTCATAAACTGCAAAGATTATGTCACAAAAAAAAGTACCAAAGGATGAAATAATATATTGACAATGACATCATTTCATTTATACAGTGGACCACAGGGAAAATAAATTCTTAAATTGTGGTTTTTTCTTCAAAAGCTTATCCAAAATCTAGACACTAAATGGGTCTTGCTAACAATTGCCCTAAGGGCATTGTTTAACAAACCCACAAAATGGAATTTTGTCTTGAAGATACAAGTTAAACACATGAAAAAATCATAACTACACAATTTCCAATGTAAAAATTACTACTTTTGTATGCTTAAACAATGCCCTTAGGGCACTTGTTAGCAATTTCTGATAATATATACACTTTACAGTTTGGAAAGTAATAACAGCTACTTGTACATGGTAAAGAAATAAAAAATTACCTCTATTTGGATTTTGAAGTTGCTACAAATATTCTCAATAATTTTCCTAGATCGCGATCTGAAACAACCAACAATAGATTGGAGCCATTAAATAGAAACAACTCACACAATGTACCAAACTGCTGTAAATACAAATAAACTCTTACCTCCGTCCCTAAATATAGGACTCGTGAGAAATTTTCTTGTCTCTTTTTATAAGACTCTCTTTCAATTTTCAACTACATAAATAATTTCTTTACCAAAATACCCCTAACTATTATTTTACTTCTTTTCTACAATTTACTAAAATACTATGATGGGAACATAAATAAATTGTCTCTCTTAAACGATAAACTTGTAAAAACAACATCAACTAGTAACAAATTTGTTACTACTACCAACTTTCTTAATTTCCGTGATTTAGTCAACGGTGTCCTATATTTGGGGACAGAGATAGTGAACATTATGTCACAAATACTAAAATGAATATCAAATAAAGTATAAAGCATATGATACAAATCATACAAAAACCCCGAGTGAAAAAGGTCTTTCAATTTAGGTTACTAACCCCTTTGTAGCAAATTGCTCTCGATCATCCAATATTAAAATTACTTCATAAGCATCCTCAAACCTCTCCCCAAAGCTCAATGGTGGCACACTTAAAATGTTCATCTTTGATTTAACCTCATCCTTGTTTGGCTTTTGTATTGTATTACCCTAAGATATTCGCCAGGACAAGTACCAAAAAAATAAAAATACTTCAGGAACAATATGTTAATAGTGATGCATAAGTTTAAATTAAGATAAAGACAAAGAAATACAAAACAAAGTTAGGTTCAAATGCATTTTACCCACCAATTTGACTTTCAATTTGTATTTTCCACCCTAATCATCAAAGTCCAGTAGACCCTAATATTTAATACAAGCCATCATAATTGCCTCCCTTCCATCGAAAATAGTTGTTTACAATTAACATAATAAGATGAACATGTGCCATGAACTTTGACTATTAAAGGGCAATTATCCTCCAATAGACTCCTTACTTTCATGAATATTTACCTTTAATTTTTTTATGATTTAATAAATAAAAAAAAATTAGTGACTCAAAAAGCCTATAGTTATGGTGATAACACAGCCTAGCTGGTAATAGCTTCAAAAGTTTCAAAATGCCTACAGTTGTGATTAAACTGGATAATCCATGAGGTTAACACAAGGATGTCTGGTAGTCTTACATGGCCATGAGAGTGTTAAGCTTGGTGGAAGAGTAAAGTAGTAGAGGACTAAAGGAGATGACAGTCAGTTGTGTACAGTTAGGTTTTAATGTATTTAATTTGTACAGTCAGTTGTCGAAAGGAATAGGGGTTTGTTCGAGGGAGGGAGGATTGTTTAGAGGTCAGAGCAGCTGGTCCGATGAAAAATTGAAGTTAAGGCCATAAAACATAAAGTGAAGTCATTTAGAATCTAAACTCTAACTCATGAGTAAACTCAAAAGTTTGACCAAGTATATATAGATCAACTTTAGACTGCCCGAGTTTGTGCAACGAGTTTTCAGGTGAGTTAACTTAATCTCCCTACATAGTATCGTAGACTCACAATTCTTAGTTAACTGGCGAGCTTGACAACTATGAAAGGGAATGAAGTAAATATCAATGCAACATGTAACTTCTATGACATTTTGCAACACAAAATTGAAATCTGTTCAAGAATGGTACTTCTTAGTGGTCATTGGTCACACATTTTAATAATTTTCATAAACATTATTAAAAGAAATCATCATATTCTCAGTTTACTATCAGATTAAAAATCCAACTTTACAAGAAATGATGTTCAAGGTCAATAATAAAAGGAACAAACCATACAGCTGATGAGCAAGCTCTCATGGCAAAAGGTGGTATATCAGGAGAACATAAGTTTGCCACATTCCCTCCAAAGGATGAACTTACGGTTCTCCTCTGTTTTCCAATAGGGCCTTTGGGATCTGGTCATATATGAAATGATTTACTGAGATAAAATATTCATTCATCTGTGACATTAAGAAACACTGAAACATGGAAGAAGAAATACCATTTACAACAGTATTAGCATTCACCAATATTTGAGATTCTGGCAGTGAACCATAGACTTGCTCCTCTCTAAGTTGACATAAAACAGCCGGCCACAGAGATGAGACATCTTTATTTGGATGGCTTCTGGAAACCTCCTCAAAAGCACTAATAATTTGCTCCTTGGAGTACCCCATGTTTGTAAACTACATGAGAAGAAAAATTACATTTTAATTACTTGGCAGCAACAATAAAAGACAAAATCATCTGCAAGTGAGCTGACATGACAAGAACATGTTAATTAGATAAGGTAATCTTAATACATAAACTTCATGGACCTTCTTTTGAAAAACGGTGTAAGCTATGAAACACCAACATTGACACAATACACGTTGAATTCCAAAATATGTAAGACACGTTGAAGGATATACATGCATACATATATATCCACTTAGTTTTAACTTTTAAGTTACATTGTTTATTAATTGGACAAGTGGTATTTTATATTTCCCAATGTTCACATTAACCCTAGAGTTTGTTTGTCCTCTGCTGAACTTGCGTTGCATATATTCTGTTTTACTATCAAGTCTTAGACATAGAAAAGGAAACAAGTGGATAAACTTAACCATAGAATTTACTCAGCATAAACAACTAATACGAGAAACACAGGTTTATGAAGATTTATCAATTACACTTGACTATAACTATGAGCAACGATTCAATTGTAAGTTCATGAAAATGAATTAAAATAATAGCACTAAATCAAAATTTATACCATATAATATAATTAAGCATCACGCATACTTCAGAGCTTTCCACATAAAAGGAGCAAGAAAAGGGCAGAAGCATATAGTATGAACATGAAGAAACAAAAGAAAAAACAAAGACTTTGAATAAGAGGAAGCATACCCTCTCAAGGGAATCAAGAGGAACATCCAATGGCTTCTTTTGGTGATTCAATGGTGATGTCACTTCTGATTCCAAATCATAGGCATTGACTTCTATATCTGATGAGTTTTGTTTATCCATATGAAGAGGAATTTCAACAGAAGCCGACTTGTCCAGAGATTCTGCCATTCCAGATCTATTAAGACAGTCACATGCTGCTTCCTTACCTTCTTCAGTTAGCATGTACCTGAAAACAACAAAAATCATCTTTACAAACATGGAGAACTCTCATCTAAACATATCCAATTCTACATTTCATTTAAAAACTACGTGTTTATATAACCATTTAAGGTTTCGAAACAAGAACCACTCTGATACTTGCTTGTTTTACAACTTGGTACTACTTTTGTAACTTAAGACCCTCTAGAGATATTTCCTTGTCCTTTTTTGCAGGACCCCTTTCAAATTTTCAACTAATTATGTTGCATCTTTTTTTGCAACATGTAATAAAAATTATAATGTAAACATAAATTATTTCTCTCTCCTAAAGGGTAAACTGGTAAAACAATATCAATTGTCAACAAATTTAATAGTACTACAAACTTTCTTAATTCCTATATTTAAGGATGGAGGTAGTATCTAGTGAATTAATTTGTACTTGTAGGAATGCATTTGCTTTGCTAAGTTGATTCGTCCATAAAAATGAATGCACGAAGGAAATTGCTATCATTGCAGCAATGTTCACCGGTAATGAATTACAAAAAAGATTCAGAAAAAATTCTTATGCTACTATAGAGAAGGCTCAATTTCAAAGCATATTAGAGGTAAAATATTCTCAATCCTAATTATGCATAAACGATCAAGAGAACAAGTGGCTTCTAATTATAATAGTATATGAAAGATAACATAAACGATCAAGAGAAAAGGTTCAAGTGCAAAGCTAGTATGCATAATAGAAAACCATACTTTGCTGGGCAGCTTGATTTTACAACTAATCCTTTACATATCAATGTCTTCATGCAGCTCCATCCACTGTACCAATCCTGTGGAGAACTTCCGAAATGTCCAGCTTTTCCTTTCCCTTTTTCTGGCCTGAAAATTCATTGATCAAAAGTTGTAAACATTTCCTTAGCCATCACTTTATTTAAACACAGAACAAAAAGAAATAAAGTAAGAAACTATGTCAAACATACGCAATTGGTGCTCGAGATAACCCACTGGCTTCAGCAGCATCGATAAGCTCCTGTTTACGCATAAATTCATTCCCATTTGAAGTTCCCCTATTAAAAATGTGCTAAATCTTATTATAATATAACAAGTTTTACCATAACAACTTCAAAAACATATTTAACCCACCAAATAAAAACATATTTATCAGTTGTACATGTGATGCGACAGCAGTTATATATACCTGTAAAGGGTTATCAATAATGCATAAGCCACAGAGTTCCTTTGAGGCATATAGCGCTTGGTTCCTTTAGTTTTCTTTCCTATAAGATTGGAGAAAACAGAATAATTAAACATAAATTTGGACAAAATAAATGGAAAGTTAATGGAAGACGACATAAAATAAAAACTAAACAGCCCCAGGCATACCCTTTTTGGTCAAGTCATCTGGTTCGGTACCTCCAGAAGCAGTCCCAAAAAACCCCTGCATCAGCCTCAACATCATTTTCCCCACACCCCTTTCCAAACAATTCCAAAAAAACACTATTAGATTTGAACACCATAAAACCCAATTTAAACAACACTGCTTCATCATTAACCATCACCATTTCACAAACACATCAATAACACACGCATGTAAAACCAATAACAAAGCACCCAACAACGCTTTTCACTCAAAATTTGGATAATTCTCAAACAAACAGCAAATGTAGTTTTGTTACTTTAAGTTCAAGTCACACAATAAACACAATATATAACAGCATAGTATTGGTACACCACAAAACCCAATTTAAATAACCATGCCTTATCACTTTACAAAGATATCAACAACACACACAAAACCAATCATTAAGCACCGAAAACACTTTCACTCAAAATATGGACATTTGTCAATTTAAAAGAAAATGGAGCTTTGTTATTATAAATTCAAGTCAAAACAAACACAATATTTCACAGCAAAATTTTCAAATCCATACCATTACAAATTATAACTACATTTTTTCTTATGAATGAAAGTTTAATTGAGTTAGGTCCCGTGAGCTCCCCAAGGCAAGCTTCAAGGCTCAAAGAGCGTTGAGATACTTGCAGATCACCCACCAAAGCGGTCCTCACACTAGCAGCAGCAGCTAAACCCACACCCTTAGGGAATATGGGTCAACTCTTTACCAACTGAACCAACCTCCATTGCCATTTTACAACTACATTTTTTCGGCTAAATGAATGTTTAGTTGAGTAAGTTACTAAGACATCGCCAGGTTCAACGCAAGTCTCAAGGCTGAAGAGCACTGACGTACCGACAAATCACCGACTAAATTGTTCCTCACACCCACAGCGGGAGTTGAACCCACACCCTTACAGCCGGACCAACTAAACCAACTTTCATTGGCATTGTATAACTACATTTATAATCTATAATATCAAGTCTATAACAACAAAAACTAAGATAATATAATTTCTTTTTTGGTAGTGAGATAATATAATTTAGGCTTAAAAATGCATTTCATCCCTGTAATTAGGGGTCGTTTGAAATTTCATCCCTGAGCTTACTAATCCTCCCATTTTGCCCCTGCAATTATTAATCATTTGAAAACTCGTCCTAAATTGGAGGATTAGTAAGCTCAGGGATGAAATTTTCAAACGATTGTAATTTGCTGCCTCATCCCCATCTTAACCCAGTTATCGTCTGCCACGTGGCTAATCACTATCCTCGTCAGCAAAATAACATAATTAGGACGAATTTTCAAATGATTAATAATTGCAAATAACGTAATTAGGACGAATTTTTAAATGATTAATAATTGCAGGGGCAAAATGGGAGGATTAGTAAGTTCAGGGATGAATTTCAAACGACCCCGGGGATGAAATGCATATTAAAGTCTATAATTTAATTATAGGATTAATATTCTTTTCATAAAAATATCAAATAATGCATACATTGTTATAATTTTATCACATCGGTACATGAATAGTGACAAAAAAATTTGGAGGAAATTGAAAAACATACTTAACAGTGGAGAAATCTTTGATAGTTCGAATTGGGTTTTTGGAGTTACAAACATTGAAATGAGCTTTAGAAAGTGCCATTTCAATGTTTTCAGAAAGACCTTTCGGTGACTCAGCCATTTCTTTCCATTTGTTCTTCATGAACGTCGCCAGTTCTTCGTTCTCCGGACACCGAACCCGTGTCCGATTATCCATTCCGGTAGGGTTCCAAATTTGTTAGGGTTGAGAGAGAGAGAGAGAGAGAGAGAGAGAGAGATCAATTGTGTGAAATGGTTGCAGTTGTAGAAGAAATCATGCCGCGCTGGGTTTCGGTTTTTCAAAATCGAGAAAATGGTGATGTGATGTCATTGAATGGGCTTGGGTTTGGGTCGGGATTGGGCTCCGGTTTGTAATTTTTTTAAAATTGCTCTTCGTCCGTCCGTCAGGTGTTGCTCATTATCATACAAACCCCACGTGACGTTGAAACTCAGTGTGAGTCACGCTGCCTGTTCTTTTTTAAGTTCACGCAGCAACTTATTTCCTCATTTTACATCTAAAATCTTCAAAAAAAACTTTCTCTAAATCTTTAATTTATTCAAATTCAAATCAAACAACACTTTAATAACAAGTAAGTTTTCATAATCAAACATCATTACTATATGTTAGATTTTTCATCTTAAATTAAAAAAATTTAGTTTAAGGGTTTGTTTAAATTTTGATTTTTTTTCTTTCAAGAAATGATACAATGTTTACATGTAAAAGACTTATGTTGCTTACTAGTTCAGATGTTTGTATGTTTATGTTGTAGTTTTGAGTTTTAGGCTTTATGTATAATTTGCACTCCAAGTGTTTGATGAAATTTTTGAATGAGTTTTTGTTGATTGTTTAATTTCTTGTGGTGTAGATCTAAAACAATGGTCAATTTGTTCAGCACTCAAGTACGCTTCAACGGTGGAAATCCTCATTTGTTCAAGGTTCAGTACAATGTCACGTTAAAATATCTAAAGGATCAACTAAATGAAATCAACCTAGGACTCAACTCAGGAGACACAAGGGAGGGTGGAATGTGTTTGGTATGAACGTTCATCGTTCGACAAGGGGAGAATAATGTTCAATCGACTAGAATTAACGAACGACAACGCGAGGAACATGTTCTCAATTTTTTGTCAGCACAGTATATTCCCGTAGATCGATATGTATGATACGTTGCTGAGATCGCATAAAAATATTTTCAAGAGTTTTATTTTGCCAGAAGATTATGTTTAGGTAGCATCATTGTTATGTAGTGCCTTGATTTCGTTGGAATTTAAGTTTAATTCTTGTTAGTTTGCTGAATATGTTGGCATTAAAGTGTCTTATACTTAGTGCAGTTGTAACACCCCGTTTTCCCAACATAAAAATTTCTTTAAAAAGAATAGCATGCATCAGAGTAAGCACGTAAACAGGGTATCACATATCTTAAAACGTCTCATGTTAATGAATAAATAGTCATTAAATCTTCATAATTATTAATCTATATCGCAGCGGAAAATCATAAACATCAGGCATCTCAAAAGTCTTTGGCACACAGGCCTCAACAACGTCTTATTAACAGCATCTTCAAAATAACATAATCATATAGAATAGCATAATCAAATCAAAGCATAATACGCAAGGAACAGAGAAAATATAAGCAAGGTTTCCCCATCCCGTTACGTATCAGAGCACCTAGACTCGACTGCAGAAATCCTCACACGTCCGCACCTAATCTTGGTTACCTGCACTTGCCCACGAGGCGGCAATTCCAGCAGAAGGGGTGAGATTCACAAATAATTATATTAAACATGTAATTAAATAATCACAATTCAACAACCAACATAATTCAACTAATCACTGATAAACATCTAGCATTTAGCACATCAACACAAACAACACATCATTTAGCATCATCATAATCAACATCATAAACATCTTAAATAAACATCTTAGACGACACGACTCGACATCATCACTTGACTATGCAACCCTACGTCTTATATGCATGTGGTACCAATCCAGGGCATAAGCCCTCGTCGCTATGAGCATAAATATACTCCAAGGCATAAGCCTTCGTCGCTGGTGAGCAAAGCTCCAGGGCATAAGCCCTCGTCGCTGGTGAGTAAAAACTCCAGGGCATAAGCCCCCATCATAGAATGAGTATGCATGAGACTCGACACTTTTTAACTTAAACAAGTTAACATCTTAAACGTCGCAAAACATCTTATTCATCAAAGGACTGACACATGCAGCAACTATACATACATAGACAGCAACATGGCAGCAAGTACTTCATAAAGTATAACATTATCATGGCAAACATCGCATGTAATTCAAGCATTCATCACTTATTCAATTCATATTATCACACATAAGGTTCATAAATTCATCATAAACAATCTCAATCATCATATTTCATCATTACAGATTATAATAACCATTATTAAAAGTCCCAGAAGCTACCCAAAGGTCATCTCTCGAGGTTCTATGCGAAACAGTTCGCAAACAGTACACAGTTCTGGGTTCTGACTTAACTCGCTATGGCGAGTGGGATGGCTCGCCTCGCGAGTACTAAGGTCCTGCTCGCTATGGCGAGTTGGATTGCTCGCCTCGCGAGCTCTAGGGTAGTGCTCGCTATGGCGAGCTAGGTTGCTCGCCTCGCGAGTAAACTAGGTCTACTCGCCACGGCGAGTTGCATAGCTCGCCTCAGGCGAGCGATGAACAGACTGCTACGGGTTCTACGAAAATTCACCCAAAAAGTCCCAAATTCATCATCTTAAACATCTAAACTCTCAGAATCATCATCATAATGGTTAATCTACGTTCTGTGCTCAATCTAAACATCAATTCTACAGCTTTTTGGCCTACTTCATCATTATTCTCACTTTTTAACCTAATTTCAATTCTCACCAAAACAATATAATTAAGTGCTAGGCTCACCCTTACCTGGTTAAAAGCAGAAAATCGCAGCCCTAGTGCTCTTCTCCTTTCACGCAGCCGTTCCTCTCTTTTTCCAAAACTCTGACAACGCGTACTGACACTCTTGACCTAATTTTCCCTTTATATACTCCCAACAAATCTTATCTTATTTACTCTTTCTCCCACATAATTCTCTAAAATCCAAAACTAACCCACAACTAAATATTTTATTTTATTTTCAAATCTTATTTTATTAAACAATAAAATAAGTCGCCACGTCACATAAAATCATATTAAATCTTCACTTAACATCACATAATATATATAAAAATATATAGCAATTTCTCAAATAAATCAAATAACTAAATAATCAAAAATGGGCGTTACAGCAGTGATTTGCAAGAGAACGCAACATGTATTTTCCCGAATCAACTATATATGTTTTCACATCGAATTTTCTTGTATAAGATGAGTGTCACAGATGGGAATGCGCTACTAAGATGTCGTTTTGTGTTTGATCATGCTCCTCTGTCAATTGAAACTTGTCAGTTGACAGGACAATAGGTTTAAGTTCAAAGGAATATATTGGGATGCATTCCTTTATGTGATGACTCATCTTATATGAGGGAATTTGATGTGATAACCTAATTCTTGATTTGGTAGAATGCATGTGTTGTGTTCTTTTCATTCTTTTGAATTTTTAAAGGATGCTGCAAATCTCTAAACTAAGTATAAGACACTTCAATGTCAACTGTTTCGACAAACTTTCAAGAATATAATTTAAACCCAACATCATGATGATACCGCATATTTAGGGAGAATGTAATGTAACTTAGTTGAAATTAAAACTAAATAAAATTGTTTATTTTTTGAATTCATTTTGTGTAGTTGTGCAACTTTATTCAATACGCAACTTTATTCAAATTTATTCAATACCAAAATGTGCCAACATATACAAAAAACATCAAAAAAATAAGACATTACACGCCATTACATTTAATCATCTCCCTTGTCACTTAAGTCAATTGTGTTGTACTTGACAGTTCATGGGGCACCTGCTTTTGGCCGGGGACCAAAATAACACGTCCTTCCGCTCCTTCTCATCTTGTTGAAATTAGACACGGACACATTCGCCTTGCTTTTATGTCCAAATTCTTCGCATTCGATATTGTGTCATGTCACGATAGTTTTTGCTTTCTTCTTCTCACCGTCCTTTTTCATTTGAGCATCACCCTGTTTCTGATACATCTCTGGACAATCTAAAAGTCAATGGTCAAAACCTTCTCTAATTCTAAAAATATTATCACAAATACCTAACAAGTTCTAACAATTCCTAACAATTTCTATCAAAATTCAATCGGTTCAACTTTAATCAACATCTAACAATTCAATCAAATCATAAACATCTAACATCATAAAATCATAAATCATAAATAAATAAAAACCTAAATATGTGACAATTTATCCATAAAAATCTAACAATTCAATCAAAAAAATTCAATGCAATAGGATAATAAGCACTTACTTGATTTTGGGATTGTAATTGGTGTTGAATGACTTGAACTTGGTGAAAATCGCAACAATGGAGCTCAAAACCGCAACAACAAAGTTATGGAAATTCCTATGGTGTTGTTCTGTTTATATAACAGAACCCAGCTCACGCTGACTTAAGTCAGGTATTCAGTGTGACTTAAGTCACGCTACATGTAACATTTGTGTGAGTTAACTGACGCGGAGATATTTTGGGTATTTCAGTTGGGAAAGAGCGAAACTTGATGGGAGAAGAGCAATTTTTTTTAGAGAATTGCTCTTCTCACAAAGAGAATTTTTCATTCCAAAGAAACTTCCCAAAATACCCACACGTGACTTAACTCACGTAGGTGTATAACATGCGTGACTTAAGTCACATTCGGTACATCTAACATTAGTTAAGCCATGTTGCGTTATGGTATAGAAACAGAACAACATCCATTTTGCCATAGGAATTTCCAAAACTCTCATGTGTGATTTTGCTCTCTCTCATGTGCGATTTCACCAATCTTATGTCAATTAACGTCAACTTCTACTCCAAAATCAAATAAGTGTTTATTGATTATTCTATTGCATTGTTTTATTTTGTTTAAATCTTAGTTTTTTTTTATGAAATTTCTCAATTTTAAATTTTTAGGGTATTTTTGCATGTTTGATTATTGGATTGCTAATGATAAACTTATTGTTTACATGTTGATAAGGTCAATATGTAATATTTCATAGCCCAAGCCTGAAAATTGGGACTCCATAACTAACTCTCTTTGCCATGATTCTAAATAAATTATTATTAACGAATACAAACTTGAGGGACAAGGAAACGCACAAGGTGTTAAAAATACCTCTTCTCGTTAAAAATCTTACCAAAGACAATCCAATGGAATAAAACCTTAATGAAAGAAAAAAGAAAAAAATTTACAAAAGAAGAAACCAAAATACATTTTCTTCTTTTGTAAATTTTTTTTGGAATTTTACAAAAGAAGAAACAAAAAAATTTAGAGTGGTCTAGGTACAATAGTCTTGTCTGTTGGTGAGTGGTATTAGCGTCATATTTGCAGTTGTTGAGTAAATTCTACCATATTTTAAGGTGAAATTTTTGAATGAATCTTACATAGCACTATGAGTCCGATAAGTTTTAGCTGTGTTGTTTTATCTTGGTAACGTCGTGGTTAATAATATGTTTGCACAATTTAGGACAACACCTTGAAACGTCTCAAAAAAGAATGACCTACGCGATTCAATCCCATAATATTTTTGGTGACAGTATTTTTAAATTAATTGTATCCCAAAAATAATGTTTGGGATGCTCTGGAGAAGAAATATGATACCGAAAAAGCTAATGTTAAAAAGTGGTTTTATCTCTCTCCTTCACAAGGTTTGTGACATTGTTATTGGTCGATGTCACCAATGTCACCTAATTCCATATCACCCAAGTGCTACTACTCAAATGATGACAAATGTGTAGAAATTGACAAATCTTAATCTTAATCTTAATAATATACAAATGTGAAACTACAAATAGGAAAAAAAATTGCATCAATCCAATGTGTCACAATTCTAAGCCTCCATCAATAAATCACAATTTTTTAATGTCTCATTTTATCATAAAAAATAGTAAGTTTGAGCAGAAAACTATGTAATCCTCATTTTCTCACAATTTTTAATTCATCAAAAGTCATTTTATGGCACTAAAATTTGAATTGCTTAATTTCCCCCCAAGAAATATCATTTTCATGTCTATTATGCAGATAAAAACAAAATTCAATTTCAAATAAAGCCCAAGTTTTGCCCAGCCCATTACTCTAATAAAAAACAAATAAAAAGGGCAAGATGAGAAAGACAGCTCCTCCACTTTTGAAGAGCACCCAGCGTGTTTCATGGCTTTCCAAAGCCAGATCCTTTTCCTTCTTTTTCTTCTAATTTCAAATTTCAAATTCTCCCCAAAATCATTCTCATTTTCTATCTGTAGTTTCACTCTCCAATTCCATCGCCTTTCACTTTCTTCAACCCTTTCTCTGTTCCTTCTCCCATCTCTAACACCAGGCACCACGAATCAGAAGCAAACATTGAAAGGTATGAACTTGCGTCTTCATCTCTTATATGATTTGATTTCGTTTTCTTCTTCTTCTTCTTCTATTGAATGCATTGTTTGTTCATGTTCAAAATTAGGTTTTGTCTTTAATGTAGAGGTTGTTTGTTAATGCTTAATAACATCAATGAGTGATTTCGTTTTCTATTTCTAATCTTATTTTCAAAGTTTGATTTGAGCTCTCACAAAGTGTTTGAGAAAAAGTCTCATAAGAAAATGGATGATATTGTTAGTTTTGATCTCAAGTTTTATCTGGCCTTAGATTTATTTCTTTACATTGATTGATTTTATTGCGATATTTACGATTCTTTTTTGTTGTTGCTAATTGCAGGTGAAGAACAAAGATTCGAAAATGAAAGTTAAATTCAAAGTTCGAGGAAAAGTTTGATAATGGTTCAAAGTGTGTTGATGATGAGTGGTGAAGAGGTAAATTCTTATCACAGACAAATAGGATCCCTTCAGTTGCTGCATTTTTTGAGTTTACTAACAATACATTTAACTTGATTTTTTGATTTTTTTTGCTGCATATTATTTATGATTTTTTGGTTTGGTAAGTTAGGTTTTATGCAACTATGTTTTGTTACATGATAGATTTTATTACAAATTGTTTCAAATGATTGATGATCAACTCATGATAGATATGGATAGGTAGGATAAACTCATGATATAATTTATATGATTATGTTAGTGGATTTGATTTGAACTTTGCATTTTCAAAATTAGCACCCACTAGGTGTTTGACAATATGTCACTAACAATAAAAATTCTTATATCGTTAGTTTTTAATCTAATTAGCCTTATTCATCTGATTTATAATGCATACCTAACTGCTTTTAATCATTCTTAAATGTTGTTCAATCTACAGTGTTTGTAATATTGTTTGAATTCTGGTGTAAGGGGTATAAATGTTATATTAGGTTGTTGAATTTGAATATTGGTTTCTTTATTACTATTATAAGCATTGTTCTTTAATTCTTTAATAAAAGATTGTAAAAATCTTATTGTTTTAATAAGTTACTATAAAAGGATTTTAGTTGGCCCTTCAATTATCTATCATTGTTGTGCTTTCTTATATCTGCACTAATGGATTTGCAGATTGAGGTTTCTTATATCTGCCATCTTAATGTTTGAATTCTGCACTAATAGATTGTAAAATTGAGGTTACTTCTTATTTCTAAAGTATCTATTTTGTCCATCCTGATATTCATGTGATATTCATGCAGTCTGCAGGGATTAAGTATAAGTGACAGTCAATTGAATTGAAAATGCATATACATAAAACTTGGAAATTAGAATATCTAAAGCTAAATACACTCATAATGAGAAAATTAAAATAATATATACAATGTTTTTCTTCTTCTTTTGAATCAGACACTATTCTTTTGCAGATTTTGTTGTTTTAATCATTTGGTTTTGAAAAGGTGTTGAATTTGTCTTATTTGTGTGTTTAGATTAACAAAATTGTTTGCATATCATTTGATTTTTTATTTGATTTGATTTTTTTTTTAATTGTGAAATTGACTACCCAGGAGGTGTTCATGCTTTTATTTTGTTTGTGAATATAGGGTCATTGAGGGATATTCATACTAAGAGCTTGGATTTAAGACGATTTTTATGACCACCGCTATGATGCAAAGCAAATGGTATGATTGAATTGTTCTATGTCAATTGCTAAAGGCTTCACTCATTGGTGCGTTCACGATCAATTTACACTGTAGTTTTAAAGATTTCATATGGCATCACATCCAATTTGGTCGAACATAAAAGAGATATTATTTGATTTTACTTATACTTGGTTCTTTTGATTGAAGGTTTTTGAAGAAATTGCACATCCATGTTATCAAGATAAAGAGAAGGGTTGTTCTTGATGCTCTTAATCAAGTAAGATCAATTTTATTTTTAAAGATACATAGAAGTTTTTTTGAATGAACTAATGAAGAATTTTAATATCATGAATGTTGATTGATCGAATGAAGTTAGGGTTCACAAAGAAGAGTTAGCTTCTTAATTCATCATCTTTTGAGTTAGTATAATTTTGAAATTCAAACATATATGCTCTAAAAGACATGCTGACACACACAATCCTTACATCACACATACCACACAAAGTAAAAGGGACAATAATGAGTCAAATAAATCCAATTTCACTCTCTCTCATCATTACATGATATATTGCTTGAAATTAAACTTTGCAGTGAAGATACGTGAATTGAAGATCCATAATTTTTTTATGCTATAGTTTTTTATTCATGGTTGCTTGACTTTTGATCTATGCTATAGTTTTTTATTTACTTTGAAGGATATGGTCCAAGTGAAATGCAATTGGTGAGTTGGAGACTAATGCAATTACAACTATGACTTTGTGTCTTTCTTCTCTGCTGCTATAATAATTATTATTATATATTTAACATCAAAAAGTTTTTAATGCAAAAGAAAGAATAAAACACTTTCTTAACATGTCTTTGACTTGCAACTTTCTTTCATTTTTTGTCCAAATGGAAGATGGGATTATTATGAATATATTTTCTTATAATTCTTTTTAATAATTTAAAAAGAAATTGCAATCATATTTGACATTGTGTTGTACGATATAGTTACTTTTGCTCTACACATTTTAAGCCACAAACGCTTAAGTTGTTAATTTCAAATCAACTGTATTAGAAGAAGCTAGCATTTCTTGCTATCTAGCATGATTTAAAATGATAGGATCTCTTTTTTGAAAGTGAAATAAATATGTTTTTTTTAATGTATAGGCGGCATATTGCATCACTCTAAATCATGTGAAATTAGTATTTTTACATTTCTACCAACATACACTACATGCCAAAACAACACTTCATCTTGACTCACTTCATAAGATTTGAATATGTTTTTTTGAAGAATGTCACCAGTTTCAATGACTTTTTTTCATCATTTTTCTGAAGAACAGGACACAAAAAGACATGAGTACCGAAGGTAATATAAATATTTTCATTATATTTGCTAACATAGGATTCCTAAATCCTTAGGCTGAATAGATATATTTTCAAGTGATATGTATTCTCTTCTTTGTGATTGATGTTAAAGTCATGAATGAATATTTTTCAAAAAAAATAATCCTAAAGGGGTGTAATTGTTTATGTATCATCTCATAAAGTATTTATTGCTCTACATTTAAATGCTTGAATGATAGAGAATTTTCAACATTTTGATAGGATTTTATTTGCAATATGTCATGACCGAAGAGAATGAAATAGGGTTATTTTATTTGTTGTTTGATGAAATAGTTGTTTTTATATCTATCTCTATTTCTTCATATTGGTTATTTCTAATAAATTATTTATTGTTCTTCAATCATATTAGATATTGATCAGTTTGTTTATTCTGTTCTAACAGGTGGTTATTTTCTAGGGTATTGAAGTTATAAACACGGTGTTAGTCCAGCAATATAGTTACTACAAGCTATGTAAAGATCATGAGTAATTTTTAATTTAAATTTTTAAACAAAAACTTTGTTGTTCTAATTCAAAACTGTATAATTGATTTTGTGTTTCATATTGCTGTAAATTTATAAGTCTCTTATTCAATTATATGATTGAGTTAACGAAATATTGAAAAAAAAATGGAAAATGGATATAAATTCATGGCCCTGCAAAAAAAAAAAGATGTAAAATACTACACGGGAGACTTATAAAATCTTCCTCTGGATAGTGTATTTTGAGTCTTCTACTCTTAATAATATACAAACACTCCCTATTTCTTAATCCATTAATCCAACAAGATAGTAGTTGTAAACATGTCTTTTATTCAGAATTCAATTAAATTAATGACAAATTTCACCCACAATTAAAACTTAAAATTCAAATATTCACACTTTTAATCTCTCACTCTATGTCTTTCTTCTTCATTTTCTCTCTTTGCATGACATAAATCATATTGAATATTATCTAAACATATATTTCAATGCTAACCTCAAAGAAATCAATGTTTCTTATACATGGGGGCTATAAGTATTGATAGTAGTTCAGATTTTATATTTCTCTAAATATGGGGGCTATAACTATTGATCTAAGTCCAAAATTTCATATTCTTTAAATAATGTTGTGATTGACAGTTGTATTAATGTTAAAATCACAAACTCCACTCAATTAAATTACAAAACAAACTCTACTCACAATTCAAATACCCACACTTTCACCCTAATCCCACTCTCTCTCTCAAACAATAAATCCTTTTGTGTATCTTAATAATATATAGCTAACTAACTAAATATTTTGCCACTTTTAACTTATCTATTTATGCATTACGGGAGGCTATAAGTATTTGATTTAAATTTCTATTAAATCTCCAAAGTTTCATATTCCTTTAAAACATCGAGTTACATGTGTTTCAATTGAGTTTCATTTAATTAAGTATACAGTTTCATATTCCTCAAAAAACATGGGAGGCTATAAATATTTGATTTAAGCCACAATAAATCTTTTCTAGCTCGTGCGTTGCACGGGTGGAAATACTAGTAAGTTGACAAATAGGGATCCTAGAAATTTTCTAATGAAATCATCAAGGTATAACTTTTTTTTTTTGACAAAATCAAATAAAGAATGACAATAAATGTACCTACATACGATGACGAAAATATTTTCAAATTAATTTTATTCTAAAAACAGCAGGTGTCACATACGATGACAAATTGTTGATGTTTAAATAACATCATTCTTCCTCAATATTACGTGATCTTAGATTTGAAGAGGAGTGCTAGCAACACTCTCTTTCGGACACTCTCTTTAATACTCACTTTCTCATTGGTTAAATCAATGTGGGCCATACACTTTGGAAATGAAACCCACATAAAGTGGTAGGACATACATTGATTTTATCCAATAAAAGAGTGAGTGTTAGAGAGAGTGTCCAAAAGAGAGTGTTGCTAGCATTTCTCTAGATTTGAATATTGAATTATGTGGAATAAAAATATGGATACTCATGTTTAAGAGAATCGATGGAGACACCCTTCATCTTTACGTTTGTGGTTTCATTTTGGGTTTTTATCATCTGTTTTTCAATTTTGGGGTTTTGATGATTTAGTTTAATCTTTTTGTTTAGTTTTAATGAGAAATTTGTTTTAATGAAAAAATATTTTAAAATTTAAAAATGGATATAAATATGAAAAGTCATCCATTTGTCTCGACTTTAGTGTCACATCATCAAATTAAATAGTAAAAATTATAATTTGCTCAAAACTTATGAAATGAGGGACCAAAAGTACCTAATTAAAAATAGAGGACCGAAATTACGGTTTTGTCAAAAGAGAAGAGGATCCTAAACTTAAAAATAGAGGACCAAAAGTACCTAATCGTGTCAATTTTTTGTCAAAAAGTTAAAAATTAATTTTTCTAAATAACTATTTGCTATTTGTGGAATCCTTAAGGAGAGAGGATCCTAAACTTAAGTTGTGACAAAGTTTTGAAACGATGGTACTTGTATCCTTCCTCACCTTTTTTTTTTTTTTTTGAGGGGGTGTCATCTTGTATTATTACTAGTGTTAATATCAATTCATTTCTTTACAATAGTTTTTAGCTCACACCTTTGTTGAAATATGAAAATAAATCTTTAAAATGTCACTGCTCTTAGTTTCATAAGTATATTGCATGCTAGTTGAAGAAGACAACAAGTGTGAAATTGGATAATTAAACATAGAGTGTTATGCTAGCTGTAATATGACACTGTTAGTACTCTCTGGTTGCTTTAAAAAATTTATGTTGCTAAACATAAGCTCTTGATTCCTCAAAAACATCATTGTTTACAGAAGACATCCTCGTTCAGATATATGCCTATGAACTGTCTCTTTTTGAAGGATCAAATAAATATGATTTGAAATAAACTAATTCACCTATGAACAATGACAAAGTATGATTATATGAATGCCCATGTAAGAAAAAAAAGGATCTCAACAATTAAAACATTTTTTCATTTGTAGGAAGAAGGAGTAAAATTTAAAATGAAGAATGCAATGAGATGGTTTTAAATAATCTGTGCTAATGAAGCAATGAAATCAGAGGCTCAAGAAGTTGTATGCTATGCAAAACATATGATGATGATGTATTAGGTATATAACATGAGTACATCAGAGAAAAATGAGAAAATTCTTGAAGACAGCCACTGTTTCTGTTTGGTGCTATGTCAACAGATAGACTAAATGACCAAATTTCACTGATAACAAAGAATTTGCTTAAAACATGGTCCAACTATGATTAGAAAATACCAAATTTCACTGATAACAAAGTGCCATGACGTTCAATTTTTTATAATAATTTTGATCACTTCTTTCTAACAATAAAAATGTAAAACTGAAAATCACAGATAAAGATCATATCATCACCATATAATTGGTAGATGCAAGTTATTCGGCTCAATCAGTTGGAACATATTGAAAAACAGATAAATTATGTTGTTCACATGAAAGTCATGAATATTAATGAGACCCCAACAAAGGGATACAAAGTCACATGAATGACAAAGGGAAGATTACAAGCGCAACAAGCAGCGGCGTCCACACATCCAAATCTGGAGCCTACAATTGGACCATGCATGAGCTTTGTGGAAGTGGGATAAACAGCTACATACTTCTGGTTGTGTGTGAGAGCAGTGGTCATGCCATTCATCTGGCCACTAATGAGAATGGATGGCAACAAAAGAGCATGGTTTCATGTCACATGTAAGCAGTCTGGTGAATGGCATGATTGGTGAATGTGGTTCACTTGGATACAATAACATCTCGTCTCAGCCGCCAATCAGGAAATAGTCACATCAGGAATGTGACTAATTGTATGCCAACGCTCTCCTTCCTCCTTTTGGTACAACTTCTTAAGTAATGGACAATCATGAATGTACAAAGTAGAAAGGGAGCTGGGTAGACCCTCTTCTGGCAAGCTCTCAAGACAAGGACAATCTTCAATATATAGAGATTCAAGTGAAGTCATGTGGAGAAGACCCTTGTAGTTTATTATTCTTAGGTTGGAACAATTTCTTAACTCAAGAGATTTCATAGTTGATGGCAACAGACTCTCCTCCGGAAAGATTTCCAAATCATCACTAACACTGAATTGTTTCAGAGAATTGAGTTGGAACAAACCCCACTCGTCTCTTGAAGCCATCAATTTAGGACATTTTTCTATTTGGAGGCTGCATAGGTTGGAAGGCAACTTCCTCCAGAAAAACGATTCCAGCCATGGATGACCATACAACACAAGAGAATGAAGATTGGTAAACAAGTGCAGTGCAAAAGGCAAGGTGGAAGAGTGCCAACCTGTTATAGTTAAAGTGCGAAGAGAATTACAGCTACACATGTCCGAAGAGGACCATTCTAGATTTTGACCAAAGAAGTCTTCAGCTTCCAACTCTTCAAGAAAGGAACTGCTAGATAGAATTTTCTCTAGGGCGGATTCAATGACCTGAGTTCCACAAAGGATGACCTTTTTCAAGCTGGATGGCAATTCATTTATCAAAATGCCATCACATCTCTTTAGTTCTAGCTCGCTGATATTATCAGCTTTGGGAATTGAAGCCTGCAACTCTTGGCAATCAATAATTTCCAATTTTTGCAAAGAAGGAAGGTGTTGAGGCAGGGAACTTTTCAACTTGGGACAACGTTTTGTACAAAGCTCTTGAAGCAAATGGAAACATTCAAGACATAACCATTCCTTCCATTCAGACATGTGCTCAAATCGCAAAGTTTCAAGGGATCTAAATGGATCATTTGATGAACTATAGCCACAAATCTCCGTACCAATGATATCTATTCCATCACAGCTTGAAATGGAAAGCTTCTTGAGAGAGGGGAACCGCCCAAGTGGGGGAAACTGGGAACGAAGTTTACATCCCAATAATTCTAGAGATACTAAATTGGGTAAATGATGAACCCCAAGCCAATTTGGAAATCTACTGCCTTTGTAGTCTTTGATGGTTAGCCTCATGAGGTTTATATTTGGTTGAAGAGCCTCTAAGACAGAAACATGTGCTTTAGTTACTGATCCATCCATTTTTATCCAATCATTGTATGACATACTTAATTCTTCTAAATGTTCTTTGTCTTTCAAATTTGCTGCTACAGCATATGCAGGATCTTTGACGTTTTCCAACCCTGAAATTTGAAGCCTTCCTTGAAGTTGGTTGAGTTTCCCCAACTGCATAATATCAAATCCACGCTGCTCCCCCACAACAAAATCAGTCAGCATCTCAAGATTCTTTAACCCTCCTATCTTCAATGGCATCTTCATTATATGAGTGCATTTCAGATTAAGATGACGTAGATTGACGAGTTTGCGAAAACCTGAAGGGAGCTCAGTCAGTTTAAAACAACCTTGCAGTAAGAGTGTCTGCAAATTATACAGCAAACAAATGGAATCAGGTAAGCTTGTAATCTCGGTGTAAGAAAGGTCTAGATAGCGCAGAAGCTTTAAATTTCTTATCTCATCAGCTAGCTCTAAGAGATTGCAACCAGAGAAAGACAACACCCGCAAATATTTTACTCTTGAAAACAAATTATGCTGCACATTGGTGCTTATCCTTAAACTGTGGTCGCCATAGCCCTGTGCTTCTACCATCAGACTGTGTAGTCCCTTAATTTTAAGAATATGCTCTAGTTTTCTATCACCATCTTCCAAATCATGGCAGCACCAAATCTGATGCGTCCTTTCAGCGATATCTTGCAGGTTATCACCCTCTATTCGTAAGCGAAATTCTCCTGACACTAATTTCGCTAAATCATATACAAGATCATGCATGATGAAGTAGTATTTACCAGCCCATAATGGCATAATTGTTGATTGCTGGAAAAATGATATTGACATTAGATCATTGAAGAATTCATTACCCAACTCTTCTTCACTTCTGTCTCTTCCGCAACACTTCAGCAAACCTTCTGCCATCCAAAGCTTGATTACTTCACCCTTCTCAAACTCATAGCCCTTGGGAAATATAAAACAATAATCAAAACAATGTTTCAAATTGGAAGGGAGGTTAAGGTAACTCAATTTCAATACAGGGTTAATGTTGCTGTCACCCTCTGATAAACGCCACAAATCAGTCTTCAATATCTTAACCCAATCAGGTTCAGAGAATTTTCTTCCCAAGAGATTCCCCAATGTTTTCAGAGCTAAAGGCAACCCTCCACACTTTTCTACTATTTTTTTGCTTATCAATTCAAGATTTGGATATTTGAACACATTTCTTCCTGGAAAAGCATGTTTCACAAATAAGCTCCAACAATCACTCTCCTTCAATTGTTTTAAATGAAGTAGTTGCGTGGATCTCATGATTGATGCTACTTCCATATCATGTGTTGTCACGATCACCTTACCTAAAAAAGATCCACGGCTAAAAGGAAGTAGAAAGTGATCCCACATATTCCCATTTTTATTCCTGACATTATCTAGAACGAGCAAAAATTTCTTGCCCATTAAGCTCAGTTGCAATTGATGTTGGAGGAATTCCAAGTCTTCACTATCTGCTGCTGAAGAATGAACTGACCTAAGAATTGATTGGGTCAGGCGAACAGGATCAAAAGATTCTGAAACATGGACCCAAGATTTAAGTTCAAAATGGTCCATGATCAAGACGTCATTGTAGACAAGCTTGGCGAGGGTTGTCTTACCCATCCCAATCACACCCACTATACTGAGTATGGGTACCTGGTTGCCACTGTCACTGCAGGAGAGTAAATAGTCGATTATTTCTTGTTTCTCAAGCTCTCTACCATATATGACAGATTCATAGACCAAAGATATAGTTGGTAATATTTGGGGAGTGGCTCCATCTTCATTACTAGCACGAGTTGCATCTTGAAGGCCTAAATAACTTCTTTGATCTGCAAGAAACTCTAGCCTCTTCAGCAATACTTTAATCCTAGATTCAAATAACTTCTTTCGTTGTACATCAGTAGCAATCATATCCAATATTTGCTCTACTTTGTCTGCCTCATGTTTGAGATCATTAAGCCAATTCCTCACGTTCTTGTTACGGTACTGCTTTGCCTCTGCGTCATCCAGCACTTTATTGATTGAATCCAGTGTGATTTCAAGTTTTTTCTCTACCTCTTCATGGAAGTAGGCTCTGAAATCTGTGGAAGCGAACCTCTCACGAATCACTCGAAAGACAGATGAAAGAAATGTCCTACCAACAACCTCTGCCATGATCTGAGCGAGCGTGGTTCAAAACTCTGGGAGGCTATCTATAAGAATAGATGGTTTATATGAATTGAAATAGAATAAGTCTGTATGAAAGCATACTTTTGTTTTCATTAACATCATTTTATTAATTGAGTAAATAAAAGGACATAATTCCAATAAAATTTAACTTCACAGAAAATACCTAGTCAAAGATTAAAGTTTTTTCTTTGTATAGCTAAGTTATATGCAGGGGCCGGGGTTCGAACCCTGGACACCCCCCATTTATCCACCTTAAAAAATGTGAATTCTATCCACTAGACTACTTGATAAAAAAAAAGTCTTCTTCATATAATAATCGGATTCAAGTCATTAATAAGTTTTAAGAAAAATCGTCATCTACCTTTAACAATCTCTTAGGAAGCCAAGAAATTGAAATCTAAGGGTTTCCCTTACGCAACAGAGAATAGTCTCTAACATTTACGTAGTCCTATTTATATACATACTCATTTTATTATGGGCCTCTTTTCACTTACAGAGTCGAGCCTCCGGATTCGTAGGAACGGCCCTGCTCTCTAACTATTCCAACTAACAAACTAACTAACTTTGCTAACAAGTCATATCTTAATCAGATAACTCTCGATATGCAAAGATTATATCAAGTTCCTCGAACTACACGAGTATTATTACGAAATAATTAAGGGTGTGTTTGGATGGAGGGTTTAGGAGGGGAAGGGAGGGGAGGGTTTACTTTTCATTTTTAAATTACGGACACTATGAAATGTTTTTTAAAAAGTTAACACATTAACATGCTAAACGATCATATAATACTTCAGTCACACTTCATTTATTTTAGAAAAACATGTTATATAGTCTGTAATTTAAAAATGAAAATTGAACCCTCCCCTCCCTTCCCCTCCTAAACCCTCCATCCAAACACACCCTAAAAATAAGAGAGGGAAGTTACCTGAGTAAGACTAGGATTAATCACCAAAAAGAAAGAATATAGAACGAATGAAGGAAGAAGTGTTGTAGAATAGAGGCATAAAAATGATATGAGACTCTCTTTTTTGTATCAAAACAATGCAGCTGACTCGCGTCAACGGAGCAAAAATTCAACACCTCACCTACCATTATTATGTATCAAAGACTACGACTTAACGTCCCAAATACTTTTATTTAATTCCTATTTGTTAATGGTACCACCTCCGTCTCATTTTAACGAGAGCAAATAGTCACTTTAGTCCCTGGTTCTGCACCTCGTTGTTACATAGGTCCTGACTTAGGATTAAATACAAACAAGTCTCTCACTCTACACTTCCGTTATCGCTTTAGTCCCTACCGTTAAAAAAATCTGTTAAGTGATGATGTGGCACGCCAGGGCCGGCTCATAGCCCGTCGAGGCTGGGCGACGGCACCGGGCCTCCAATTTTTTGGGGCCCAAATTTTTTTTTTATATATGTAAGACACGAAAATAATGTTTATATATCTATTAAAAGCGATCTATTTCAGTTTGTGCAACTTGCTTTAGTGGCATGGCCATTTTATGTTGAATGTGAGGTCAAGTGTTCAAGACCTACCAAAGTGTGATTTCTAATATTATTTATTTTAAAATGGCTTATTTATTTTTGTTGGGGCCCAATTTTTTTTTTTTTTTGCATCCGTTATAAAATTAAAACCGGGCCTATGAATTTGTTAAGACGGCCCTGTGGCACGCTGACAAGAAGTATGACGTGTCACAGGGACTAAAGTGAAAGTAAAAAATGGTCACTTTGGTCCCTGAATCGAAAATCAATATCCTCAATTTACTGTTAGATCTTTGACTGTGTATACTTACTATCAGTTAGGTCCCTGAATCGAAAATCAATATCATCAACTTACTGTTAGGTCCCTGCAGACTGTGTATGCTTACTGTCAGTTAGGTCCCTGAATCGAAAATCAATATCATCAACTTACTGTTAGGTCCATGACTGTGTATATTTACTGTCAGTTAGGTCCCTGACAGTAAAAACGAAATTTCGATAAGATCCTTGGCAAGTTACTGTCAAAATTGTCTATAATATACTTAATTCATTAAGACCTTTAATGCAGATACTACAATGCAGCCAATAAGCATTAGTGAATGATTAAGACCTCTACTTTATATTTCTAGTCTTAACTCTTTTCTTCACTAAACCTGCACACAAACTTAAATCATGATAGAACAGATAAACAAGGTAGTTCTCCAATTAGGAGCATAACTTAAATCATCATAGAATAGATAAACAATGTAGAGTTCAAACATAATAAAAAAAAGGTGAACCTATAGTGTAGAACTTGTTCACACTTAAATCATATATGTTTTTCTTTTGCTTGTTATTACAAAACCAACCAAATTATTGTTAGTAATTTGTCAAGGATCTTAGTGAAATTTTGTTTTTACTGACAAGGACCTAACTGACAGTAAGTATACACAGTCAGGGACCTAACAGTAAGTTGATGATATTGATTTTTGATTCAGGGACCTAACTGACAGTAAGTATACACAGTCAGAGATCTAACAGTAAATTGAGGATATTGATTTTCGATTCAGGGACCAAAGTGACCATTGTTTACTTTCACTTTAATCCCTGTGACACGTCATACTCCTTGTCAGCGTGCCACATCATCACTTAACAGATTTTTTTAACGGCAGAGACTAAAGTGATAACGGAAGTGTAAAGTCAGGGACTTGTTTGTATTTAATAATGAGTTAGGGACCTATGTGACAGCGAGGTGTAAAATCAGAGACTAAAGTGACTATTTACTCTTTTAACAATCGTTTTAAAGTTGTGTTTGTTTTTTAAGAAAATGATTAGTTAGATTGATTTTAATGGTAAAATTAAAATACTCCTTTGTGTAAACATTCATTTGACTAAAGATTTCTTCTTAAAAAGTTAATTTTCAAATTACTAATGCAATTTATTAGTTTTTAACTAAACATAACTCTAATTAATACTATTAACTTATCTTAAAATATCAAAAGTCAAATTTATTACACATACAAAAAAATGATAATTTGGTAGTATTAACACACAAAATATACACATTAACTACACTAACAATTTTTATTACAAAATGTAATAAAGGCAAAGGACAGAGAGTGTAATTTACTAAAACACCCACCTCCTTATTAATTGTAGTTAGTGGGGTGAAATTGGACAGAGAGTGTAATTTACTAAAACACCCACCTCCTTATTAATTGTAGTTAGTGGGGTGAAATTCAATAGACAAGGGTATATTACGATGTTTTTGGTTCAATTTCTGACCTGAAATCTGTTGGAACAAAGGGTGTTTCACAAGTATACCACTTAAGTTTTGATGATAACAAAGTATTAAAAATTATCAATTGGATATGCTAAACATTTATTCAAGTGTACAGGACCATTATCAAAGTTTTACTTACAAGAGGTTCTAATTGAATAAATTAAAGAGCAAAGGAAATTAAGACTGAAGCTTGAAGAACATCTGAATGAAAGCGCTCCTGGAAAATCAGAGTCAGAATGCGTCTGAAGAAAGAGCTTCTGAAGATGACGTCATCAGAAGCAAGTTCATCAGAAGCAGACTCATCAGAAGCAAATGGTATCCAGAGGCAGATTCATCAGAAGCAAAGATTCTTCAGACACTGGAAAGCGTTGACAAAGGACAATGTACGAAAAGTACAACCACTATGCCTACGCCTGTTCCTGCAACCACCAACTCTGCACAGTGTCCTCTATACACGACAAGAATAACAGTAACTTAAGCAGAAACTTTTCCATATATGATGGAATGGATTTGAATTTGATTTCATTGTACAAGCTTCAAATCAAGCAAAGGATCAAAGGTGTCAAATCAGCTTCGGTAAAGAAAAGGTGATGAACTGGCAGTCTTCCAACGTCTCTCAAATTCTCTATAAATAGAGATGAAGACATGAAGAAAAACAAGAACAATATATATACATACACGCGAATTGAGTTCTTTTCATATATTCTAAGTCGCAAACACTGCTCATCAACAACTTAGATAATTCTTACAAAAGCTCACATTTTAGAATTTCTAAGTATCTAAGAAAACAGAGTCTGTTCTGTTTCGTTTTGTATTGTGAATACCTCTGATAGTATATCAAGTATTCAAAACTCTTTTCAATTCTCTGTAATTGTTTTAAAGTCTCTTTCTTGTGTGATTGAGCATCTGAAGTCTCTTTCTTGTGTGATTGAGCAAAGGAAGTCTCTTACTTGTGTGTTTGAGCAACTTGTAATTTGATATTACATTTTAGTTAAACTCTCCTTGGAAGTGCAAGGGGGACAGGACTACTTCCAGTTTGTGGAAGGAACCTGTATAAAATTGCTTGTGTCTTCTTTCTTTCTTGCATCTGTTCTTTATTCCGCTGCTAAGACTCTGAACTCTGATCAGAGTCTGAACTCCATCAGACTCTGTATCCTGAGAACAGTGTTATTTTTCGTAAGAAAGAAACGTTTTTGAAAACACAATTCAACCCCCCCCCCTTCTTGTGTTTTTCCCACCTTCAGTTGGTATCAGAGCTTCGGCTCTGTAGTTAGCACTTAACCGTGTTACGGTAAACGATCGGTGAAAAACATGTCTGGGGATGAAGCTTCTGCATCTGCATCTGGTTCTGGTGTTGGTTCTGGAGCTGCTGTGCATTATGACTACAGCAACATCAACAAAAGTGAAAAATCTTCTAATCATAACAAACCACCTATGTTCAATGGTGATCCTGAAATGTTCTCTTGGTGGAAGACCAAGATGTACAGTCACATCATGGGAATGGATGAAGAGTTGTGGGATGTTCTTGAAGATGGTGTTGGTGATCTAAGGTTAGATGAAGAAGGTGCTGCTCTTGATAGGAAAGCTCACACTCCTGAGCAGAAAAAGCTTTATAAGAAACATCATACGATCAGAGGAATTCTTGTGGCTGCCTTGCCTCATAAAGAGTACTTAAAGATGAGTGACAAATCAACATCAAAGGCTATGTTCACCTCATTGTGCTCACTTTATGAGGGTAACAAGAAAGTCAGAGAAGCCAAGGCTACTATGCTTGTTCATCAGTATGAGTTGTTCAGAATGAAGGAGGATGAAAACATTGAGACCATGTACTCAAGGTTTCAGACTCTTGTTTCTGGACTTCAGATTCTGAAGAAAAGCTACGTAACGTCTGATCATGTGAACAAGATTCTAAGAAGTTTACCTGCAAAATGGAGACCAAAAGTGACAGCCATTGAGGAAGCTAAAGATTTAAACACCTTGAGTGTTGAGGATCTCATAAGCTCCTTGAAATGTCATGAAATAGGTCTTAATGAGCAAGAACCTGTCAAGAAGATCAAGTCCATCGCATTAAAGTCCAGAGGCAAGTCAAGTAAGGCTCTGAAGGCTTTGGAGTCTGAAGAAGAATCTACATCTGAAGACTCTGATGAAGACTCTGAGATTGTTCAAGAGATGGCTATGCTCACCAACAGATTACAATACCTTGCTAAGAAGAACAAGAAGTTTATGAACAGAGGTAGTAATCACAAAAGTTCAAGAAAGAAAGATCAGAAAGGTTGCTTCAACTGTAAAAAGGTTGGACACTTCATTGCTGAATGTCCAGACTTGCAAAAAGAGAAATCCAAAGAAAAATCTAAGAAAGCGTTCTTCAAGTCTAACAAATTCAAGAAGCAGTTCAAGAAGAGCTTGATGGCAACTTGGGAAGATCTGGATAATGAGTCTGAGTCTGACAAAGATGATGCTGAAGATGAAGCTAAAATAGCTCTGGCTTTGGTAGCTACTGCTAATAACAAAGAAGAATCATCTGATGCTGAGTCAAGTACAGACTCTGAAACTGAAACTGAGGTATACTCTAAACTCACTAGATCTGAACTAATTGATTCTCTCAAAGAACTTCTTTGTCATTATGAAAACCAATCCACTGAGTTGAGGAGAGTTAAGCAACGATACATTAAGCTGCTGAAACTCCATGAATCAACTAAGACGGAAATGGAAGCTTTAAAACAAGAAAATTATGATTTGAAAACAATGACTAAGAAGGGTGATAATAAAACCTTAACTGAGCAGGATGCTGCTCTTCAAGAGTTTATTAACACAGGAATTGATAGAACCAAAGTTGCATCCATGATTTATAGCATAAATCAGAACAACAAAAAGGGAATTGGTTTCACAGGAGGAAACTCTAGTGAAGTAATTCTGAAACCTTGTTCTGATAACATCAAAGAAAGTCTGAAAACTCATTTTGTGTCTGAGTCTGAGAAGGCTTCTCATTCAAAATCTAAGTCTTCAAATTCAGAGGAATTGACTAAGTCAAAACCTAAGAGTTATAAGACAAAGGTCACGAATGACTCTAAATCAAAAGCTCCAGCGTCACAGATTCTGAAAAGAACAGAACCCATCAAACAGGTTCTGAAGAAAACAGAGTCTGAAACTCAAAAGCCTAGATTTCAGAGAAAAGAAGCTATTTTTACTAAGTCACATTCTAAGACTAAAGGTTTTGAACCCAAAGTCTGGAAGAAGACTGATAAAGAAAAGTTCAGACAGAGTACACAAAAGAGATTCAGAACTTCTAGGACTAACCCAAGAGGACCCATGAAAGTATGGGTACCTAAGACGCAAATTGTTGATGCTGCAGATATGTCTAAAAGGAAATACAAAGCAGAAGTCCTGGTATCTGGACAGTGGCTGCTCGCGTCATATGACGGGAGAAAAGTCTATGTTCCTAACCCTGACCATGAAAGAGGGAGGAACTGTGGGATTTGGAGGAAACCAAACTGGCAAAATCATTGGTACTGGAACAATTGGTAACTCCTCAGTCTCAATCAATAATGTGTGGTTTGTAGATGGACTAAGGCATAACCTACTTAGCATAAGTCAATTTTGTGATAATGGTTATGACGTCTTGTTTAATAAGAACAACTGCACAGTAATCAACACTGATGACCAATCTGTAGTGTTTAAGGGAAAGAGAAAGAACAATGTCTATAAGATAAATTTTTCAGAACTGACTGATCAGAAGGTATTTTGCCTCCTGTCAGTGAGTGATAAGAAATGGTTGTGGCACAGAAGGTTGGGACATGCTAACTGGAGATTAATCTCCAAGCTCAGCAAGTTACAACTTGTCAAAGGGCTACCAGACATTGATTATCATTCAGATGCTCTTTGTGGTGCATGTCAGAAGGGAAAAATTGTTAAAACTTCTTTCAAATCTAAAGACATTGTTTCTATCTCCAAACCCTTAGAACTACTCCATATTGATTTATTTGGACCAGTCAGTACTGCATCCATATATGGAAGTAAATATGGATTGGTGATTGTTGATGATTACAGTAGATGGAGTTGGGTTAAGTTTCTCAAATCTAAAGACGATTCATATGATGTGTTCACAAAATTCTGTATTCAAGTCCAATCTGAAAAAGAACTTAAAATTCTAAAAGTCAGAAGTGATCATGGGGGAGAATTTGAAAATGAGCCATTTGAAATATTTTGTGAAAAATTTGGAATTGTCCATGAATTCTCTTCTCCTAGAACTCCACAGCAAAATGGAGTTGTAGAGAGAAAGAATAGGACTCTTCAAGAAATGGCAAGAACCATGATTCATGAAAACAATCTGGCAAAACACTTTTGGGCAGAAGCAGTGAACACAGCATGTTATGTTCAGAACCGGATCTATATCAGACCCATTCTGAACAAAACAGCATATGAACTCTTTAAAGGTAGGAAACCCAACATTTCTTATTTTCATCAGTTTGGATGTACTTGTTACATTTTGAACAATAAAGTCTATCTGAAGAAATTTGATGCAAAAGCTCAAAAGGGAATCTTTCTAGGTTACTCTGAGAGATCTAAGGCATACAGACTGTATAACTTGGAAACACTCTGTGTAGAAGAGTCTATACATGTCAAGTTTGATGACAAAGAGCCTGGAAGTCAAATTCCAGAGCAAAGTGAAAATAATGCAGGTTCAGAAGAGTCTGATGATGGTTCAGAACCTGATCAAACTTCAGAGACACATGAAACTTCAGAAGCTGTGACAGCTCCTGATGTCCCAATTGATGAAGCTTCTGAAGAAAATCAAAATGATTTACAGCAAGTTATCCAATCCAAAAATTCATTCAAATACAAGTCTTCTCATCCTGAGGATCAGATCATTGGTAGCAAAGAAAGCCCCAGAAGAACTAGATCTCATTTCAGACCTGAAGAGTCTGCCTTGGGTCTGCTATCCATGATAGAACCTACAACAGTTGATGAAGCACTAGCTGATGATGGATGGATCTTAGCAATGCAAGATGAGCTAAATCAATTTAAAAGAAATGACGTATGGGATCTTGTATCTAAGCCTGAACACAAGAACATTATTGGAACTAAATGGGTGTTTAGGAACAAGCTGGATGAACAGGGAGAAGTAATCAGAAACAAAGCCAGACTTGTTGCTCAAGGATACAGTCAACAAGAAGACATTGATTACACTGAAACTTTTGCTCCAGTTGCAAGATTGGAAGCAATCAGGTTACTTCTTTCCTACGCAGTAAATCACAACATAACCTTGTATCAAATGGACGTTAAAAGTGCATTTCTCAATGGAGTCATATCTGAAGAAGTGTTTGTAAAACAACCACCTGGTTTTGAGGATTTAAAACACCCTGACCACGTTTATAAGCTAAAGAAATCTCTCTATGGTCTGAAACAGGCTCCTAGAGCTTGGTAAGACAGACTGAGTAATTTCTTGCTTAAAAATGATTTTAAAAGAGGACAGGTTGACACAACACTCTTCAAGAAGACACTTGAGAAAGACATTCTGATTGTACAAATTTATGTTGATGATATCATTTTTGGTTCAACTAATAGATCTCTTTGCAAGGAATTTTCTAAGTTGATGCAGGAAGAATTTGAAATGAGCATGATGGGAGAACTGAAGTTCTTTCTAGGAATTCAGATCAATCAATGCAAAGAAGGAGTGTATATTCATCAGTCTAAATATACCAAAGAGCTTCTGAAAAAGTTTAAACTTGAAGACTGCAAGGAAATGAACACTCCAATGCATCCTACCTGCACTCTGAACAAAGAAGATCAAGGAACCAAAGTTGATCAAAAGCTGTATCGAGGTATGATTGGTTCTCTGTTGTATCTCACTGCATCTAGACCTGATATTTTGTTCAGTGTTTGCTTGTGTGCATGATTTCAATCAGATCCTAGAGAATCACATTTAACTGCGGTTAAAAGAATCTTTAGATATCTGAGAGGAACAACTAATCTTGGACTTCTGTATAAGAAATCCTCAGATTATAAGCTAGTTGGATTCTATGATGCTGACTATGCTGGTGACAGGATTGAAAGAAAATCAACCAGTGGAAACTGTCAGTTTCTTGGTGAGAATCTGATATCCTGGGCCAGTAAGAGACAAGCAACTATTGCTTTGTCAACAGCAGAAGCAGAATACATCTCAGCTGCTAGTTGTTGCACACAATTGCTTTGGATGAAACATCAGTTAGAAGACTACCAAATAACTGAAAACTGTATCCCAATTTTTTGTGACAATACTGCTGCTATTTGTTTGTCTAAAAATCCTATTCTTCATTCAAGAGCCAAACACATTGAAATCAAACATCATTTTATCAGAGACTATGTTCAAAAGGGGATATTAGATATTCAATTCATTGATACTGATCATCAATGGGCTGATATCTTTACAAAACCCTTAACTATTGAAAGATTCGATTTTATAAAGAAAAATTTGAACATGCATTTTGTCTCTGAATAATGGTTGACTCTGGATGAAAAATCAGACTCTGAAAAATTATCAGATGCTGATGAAGTTTCAGACTCTCCTTGGAGACTCTGAAAAGACTCAGACTCTGAGAATATTATCAGACTCTGTAAAGGAATCTTTTTGTGACTCTGAAAGTACTGAGAAGTGGAAAGGTTAAAGTTATTTTTTTTGTAGCCTTCTGACACGTCTATCTGCATTGGGAAACAACGTTTTTAAGGGCAATGATGGTTTTTCTCTCTTAAATTTTTCGCGCCCCTCAAAGTCATTAATACGCATGTTTGGCTGTTACTTCTGAAATGTGAAGAGTTGTTTTTCAAATCACTATAAATACCAAACACACACTACTCACTCACTTTCCTACACTTTCAAATCTTTAAGCAGTTACGACTTAAAAATCAGATTTTCTCTCTTCTCTCAACTTAGAAACCCTAAACCCCCAAACTTCACTATGGCAACTTCATCAAGATCAGTTCAGGTATCCGGTACTTCGAATCAACAAGCTTCTCAACAGCAACCAGAAAGGGCTGCGTATCTACTAAGTGGATCCACCATGAAACTTCAAGAACATCAACTAATGATTCAAGTAGAGAATCCTGTTGATTTCATGTCTCTGATGTTTCACGGATGCGACATCAAAGACTTCTATGCTTCTCAAGGGTGGTTACCGTACTTCAAGATGTTGAATGGCCCTACTTACAAAGCTTTGGTAAGGCATTTCTGGGTTAGAGAAAGCATCTATGACAAGAAGGCCGCTATAGAAGAAGAAAAGAACTTGACCCTATTGTATCCAGAGCTTGCTGGCAAAACAAGGAAAGAAATGCTCTTGGAACACTTTACTGGTACTGAGATTAGATCAAGTGTAATGGGTGTTCCCATTAAGATCAATGAACAGATTATTGCTTCTGTTCTGGGTATAAAAGCATTAGGAATCTACACTGGGATTGAGATTCCAAATCCTCATACCAGCACTTGGAGAGATACTGTGAACATTACCATGTTCAATACAAAGAAAGGAGGAAAGTACAGTAATCTGGATATGCAGAAGAAGATACTTCTGAAGATTCAGTATGAAAATATTCTACCTAAGGGAGGTGGTGGTGATCAACCCTCCCTAGTGCACAAAGTTTTATTTCATCACATCTACAATGATATAAAGCTCAACTTGCCAAGGTACATTTTCAAGCACATGGTCAAAGAGTTATGGAAAAGCCAAAACGAGGACAGAGTCTGGGTTCCTTATGGAAGGCTTCTGTCAGAAATTTTTCATCAAGGAGGAATCATTGAAGCTCTCAGCCAAACAAGGTTTTATACAGATCAGATGCTGGATACTGTAGTTGGTAAGGTGATCAATGGTCAGACTTTGAAGAACATGAACTTGATAAAAAGATTCACTCCTCTCAAATCAGACTTGAGTGAATCTACTGTAGTGTCTGATCTATTGGCCAACTTCCCACCTATTTGCAAGAAGGATACTCTAGCTGTACAGATGGCACTTCTGTCTGATCATTTTGCTAACACTGGAGAAAGAATCAGTCTGGATGAAGTTCCTGAGGATATGCCAGGAGGAAAACTGCCCGTTGAAAAAGGCAGAAAAGCCAAGAGGAAAATACTCACTCAAGAGGAGTACTTAGAAGGTGAAAATCCTTCCAAGAAGGCTATGGAAGAGACACAGGGAACATCAGCAGCTGTTGTTTCAAAGCCTGTTCCTGCTGTGACTGCATCAGAAGCTACTGTTTCAGGAGCTGCTGGACCTCCACCAGTAATCCGGACAAGTGTTTCTCTCCCGGACAAATCAGTCACTGAGATTACATCAGAAGCTGCTGCCTCAGACGTTCCCAAAATGTCTAAGGTAACTCAGAATCCAATTCCCCCACCTTCTAATTCTCCTTCATCTTCTACAGACTCTGACTTGGACGATGCACCTCTAAGTCAGAAATTCAAAATATCCATACCTGTACCTAAGGCCAAAAGAACTCTTAAAACTAAAACAACCACTACAAAATCCAAACCTTCTCCTAAACCCAAACCCTACAAAGAAGTCTCAGATGATGTCTACAAAACAATAGGGGAGTTAGGTGAAAGGAGGATAGGTATCTGTAACAAGCTACCTGCCAACCATCCCTTCCAACCACCTGTTATCAAACCTCTAAATATGCTTGCTCCTGATGCTTCTATTCCACCCTTCTCAACCACAAACCCAGGCAGTCCACGAGTTGTTGATTTAACAGCTACTGCTGAAGAGCAAGTGGTCACTGAAAATCCACCAACAAACAACCAACAACAACCACCCTCTTCACCACAAACCAAACCCGCTGAACAGGATGATTTATCCAACCTTGAAAAACATTATTCAGGAGAACTTCCTGAATACCAACAACAACAACATACCACTGTCAACCAACCACCAGTTGAAACCATTCCAGAATCTGTTATGGAGACTGCGGCTACAGAGTCTGTCCCAGTAACAGAGTCTGAACCCACTGTGTCTGTTCCACCTTCTGAACCAACACAAACCCATACCTCTGATTCTGACCAATCCACATCCTCTTCACCAATCCAAATATCTGACCAACCTCCCATAAACACTTTGGATTCTGAATACTTGGATGAGCGTCTGGTGGCTCTTAATGATGAAATGCAGAGTTTGGTGCTTCTAAGGAACACTCCATTTCTACCATTCGTCTATCAAGAAAGCTGGTGTAATCTCACGAACAGGGCATTGAATTTCTTTGATGGTGTTGCCCAGAAGTGTTGTGATATTCAAGCTCGCGCCATGACACGACGTTTGCGAGAGTCCCACTCTTCTTCTCAACTCCAAAACAAGCCTCTGTATCTGGCTAATGCTCCGTTCTACGCTGAGTCTGAGTATGTAACAAGAGACTCCAAGGTCTTCAAGATGCTGAAGCAAAAGGTGCTGAAGCAGCAAGAAGAAGCTAAGGCTAGGGAAAATCACCTTCTTCAGAGACAATTGGCTCTGGAAGAAACTGTTAGGAAGCAGTCTGAAGACATCAAGCGTCTGATGGCTCTTGTCCAACAGCAACAGCAACAACCTTAACCCAACCCTTAGTTGCACACCTTGTTTTGTTTTCTTGTCATATGATTTAATTGCTTACTTTCAATGATCTGATACTCTGTACTTTTCTGACTATCTCTTATATAAAAGTTTCTATTTCTTCACTTTTGTTTCCTAAATGTTCCTTTTACTGTTTTTGATCTTTTTAATTGATGACAAAAGGGGGAGTAATAGAAAGTATTTAACAGAAGCTGAGCCCAAAAAATGAAATAAAACTTGAAAAATTTTATTTCAGAAAACACAATTTCATCTGCATTTTATGATATTTTTATTAAAGCTTAAAAATGAACTTAATTAACCTGGATAGGACTTAGGGGGAGCTTACAAACCTCACCTTAAAGAATATCAGACTCAGGGGGAGTCTGAGCTTACAAAACTCAGAATCTTTAAGAGTCAACTTGTTAATTAAGTTAACAACAATTGATTTTTTTTAAATACTTATGTTTGTCATCATCAAAAAGGGGGAGATTGTTGGAACAAAGGGTGTTTCACAAGTATACCACTTAAGTTTTGATGATAACAAAGTATTAAAAATTATCAATTGGATATGTTAAACATTTATTCAAGTGTACAGGACCATTATCAAAGTTTTACTTACAAGAGGTTCTAATTGAATAAATTAAAGAGCAAAGGAAATTAAGACTGAAGCTTGAAGAACATCTGAATGAAAGCGCTCCTGGAAAATTAGAGCCAGAATGCGTCTGAAGAAAGAGCTTCTGAAGATGACGTCATCAGAAGCAAGTTCATCAGAAGCAGACTCATCAGAAGCAAATGGTATCCAGAGGCAGATTCATCAGAAGCAAAGATTCTTCAGACACTGGAAAGCGTTGACAAAGGACAATGTACGAAAAGTACAACCACTATGCCTACGCCTGTTCCTGCAACCACCAACTCTGCACAGTGTCCTCTATACACGACAAGAATAACAGTAACTTAAGCAGAAACTTTTCCATATATGATGGAATGGATTTGAATTTGATTTCATTGTACAAGCTTCAAATCAAGCAAAGGATCAAAGGTGTCAAATCAGCTTCGGTAAAGAAAAAGTGATGAGCTGGCAGTCTTCCAACGTCTCTCAAATTCTCTATAAATAGAGATGAAGACATGAAGAAAAACAAGAACAATATATATACATACACGCGAATTGAGTTCTTTTCATATATTCTAAGTCGCAAACACTGCTCATCAACAACTTAGATAATTCTTACAAAAGCTCACATTTTAGAATTTCTAAGTATATAAGAAAACAGAGTCTGTTCTGTTTCGTTTTGTATTGTGAATACCTCTGATAGTATATCAAGTATTCAAAACTCTTTTCAATTCTCTGTAATTGTTTTAAAGTCTCTTTCTTGTGTGATTGAGCATCTGAAGTCTCTTTCTTGTGTGATTGAGCAAAGGAAGTCTCTTACTTGTGTGTTTGAGCAACTTGTAATTTGATATTACATTTTAGTTAAACTCTCCTTGGAAGTGCAAGGGGGACAAGACTACTTCCAGTTTGTGGAAGGAACCTGTATAAAATTGCTTGTGTCTTCTTTCTTTCTTGCATCTGTTCTTTATTCCGCTGCTAAGACTCTGAACTCTGATCAGAGTCTGAACTCCATCAGACTCTGTATCCTGAGAACAGTGTTATTTTTCGTAAGAAAGAAACGTTTTTGAAAACACAATTCAACCCCCCCCCCCCCCTCTTGTGTTTTTCCCACCTTCAAAATCATCTCTCTTCATATTTCTCTCCATTTTAATCTAAATGAGTGATTTTCAAATAGATCTATTTTTTTTCTTCGTAATTTTGTCGTCTGAGTGCAACATTCTTAGATTTCACTGTCTTGATGCGGTGTTCAATTGGTTTCTATTGAAAGATCAACTATTCAATCAATGATTTGGACGACAACATTGTAGATCCGAAGACATGAGTATTTTAATCACTTTAAGTTTATGATATTGTTTATAGGTCATTTTGTTATTGTATGACTTAGATGTTGTGATTTTGTTCGTAAATTCATCCTTTACATTTTTATCGATATTGAATAAATGAATGTCATTTCGTTTTTGTAAAAAAAAAACCTAAAGAGGAATGGATTTTTTTGTTTATAAAATAAAAAATGAGCAATACATTTTCTATTAAGGCCGCATTCGTGAAAATTCGTATGGACAAACATTGTACTATTTAGCTGCAATCGTCACGTCATTAAACTACTTGACCGGAAAGAGGAAAAAGATAATATGCCCAATGTTTATGAACAATGACCACTTCATTCATAGTTAGTACATTTCCTTCCCATAAAAATATTACAAAACACATACAAGGAAATTCAAAATTTGGACAAAAGTGTGCACACTTAAAAATTCTTGAGACTTCTATTCCTATTCAAGCATAAACATTCTCCCAATTTCTTTGAAAATCTTACAAATATTTTTGTATTTCTCTTAGGTAATGGCCCATTGTTGATGATAGGTGATGGCTCCATCTTCACATCAAGTGATGGTTGCACTTCATCTTCGGCTGATGCCTCCTTTTTCACATTAGATGATGGTTGCATTTCCGGTTCAGGTAATGGCTCCACCTTCACATCAGGTGATGGCTCCCTTTTCACGTTAGATGATGCTTTCACTTCCAGTTCAGGTAATGGTTCCATCTTCATATCAGCTGATGGCTGCACTTCATCTTCTAGTGATGGCTCCGTTTTCACATTAGATGATGGCTGGATTTCCGGTTCAGGTAATGGCTCCATTTGCACTTCACTAGATGGTTTAACTTCCACAGTATTTGATGGCTCAATTTGCATAGCACTTGACTCGGCATATGTTAGATAGACAACTGTCTTCATAACAGTCAATCCATGCCCAAAAGCTACAAATATCCCCACATTGTCCCCAACTGCTAAATTTGATATTATACTCTGCCAATCTTCATCGTTAAAGGACATTACTGTGTCTCGCTTGTATATATGGAGCGTGAATTTTGTGTAATTAATGATCAAAACACTAATCAGACATTCAGTTTCCATTTTTTCAGATGTGGATGAATAAACAACATATAAAGTTATTCCCTTCAAGCAACCATCACAATCCTCGGGCACTTCAAATCGTACCGAAGGTCCTTCACTTGTATAGGCTAACCAAGAAGGATAATTGTCGCCCGGATGGAAAGAATCACTGGTTGTCAATCCCTGTATCATGAACATATGCTTTGTTATTTATGTAATTATGCTATGAAAATGGTCATTTTGTACCATTTTTAGTGTCAAAATAGTGCACCTTCAATACACAGAAAAAATATATACAAGGTTACCGCTTTAATGAAAACAGGCAATAGTTTTGTAACACACCCATCAACAGTTAAATATAAAAACAGATTTATGCTTTGATAATATCTGCAAAACTGATATGTCATACGCCATACACATCATTGTGTGGAAGCAGAATTAAGGGATTTTTTCTTTTGCAAAACTGATAATGCTTTGTACGTCATAATATGAAGATCCAATACATTGATCACTTCAACACAAATATAATTTTAATCTTAAACCTGCATAGCCTCAAGAATTTTCAACTACCCTTTTCAAGTTAACTATACGTACTGTGTATGAGTTAGCTCAAAGAATGAAGAGAAACATGTAATAAATATGAACATTAAACAAATAAAAGTAACAGATATGAAGTTAAAGAAAAATAAATTTATTTAATTTCTATGTCACATGCAGGATCCTAGAATTTATGATACTTTATCTCATAGATATTTGAATAAATCTATATCTTCAAGAAACCTTTACCATATAAAGAAAAATAATAAAAAAATAGAAATTCATTCCATTTCTCTTAAACAATTATAGATATCAGTGAAGGTAAGAGGATAGACGAAGAACCTGTGATAAGCTCTTGCCAAGAGCATCAACGACTATTTGGCAACTTCCCATTGTAATGAAAAGAGATTTCAAGGAAATATCCGAGATTTTTGATGCATGCGATGTTTCCGATTCAGTAAGATTTGCACCATATAGACCATCAAGAAAACTTGTTAATTTTTGAATTAGTTGAATCGCTGATTGGCATTCTACCCTAACACTTCTATGTTCTGAACAACTACTGCGCATTGATGATTGATAACCCAAAACCAAATTGTTACTCTCTACATCCAAGGACGTGACGGGAATATGTGGCAAGGGATTCATTGTTGGTGACATCCAAGACCAAATGAGAGAAGGAAAAACATCACGTGATAATCCTTCGTATCCGCATAGGGATATATACACAATGCTTTTTGATCTAACAATGGAAAAGGGTGCTTGTTTGACGCCAGTATTTGCTGCAACTAGAGTTGTCAAGGATTTCATTTGCACTATATCTTCTTCCAATTTGTCAATCTTTGAACAACCAAAGATGATGAGAGTTTTCACAGATATCAGCTGATAGATCTCCCTAGGTAGATTGCCAAGACTTGTACAGTCCTTCAAATTTATCAGAAGAAGCTTCTTGAGAACTCCAATGGACGGGTGTATCTCGGACAAACTTGGACAATCCTTCATAATGAGCTTTTCTAGATTCAGTAATTTTGAAAAGTCAGGGGTACTTTTCAAGTACTTGGAATGACTGAGATTGAGTATTTTTAGCGTGTCCAACAACTGCAAGAACATAATTATTTAAAGAAAAATTAGAGAGGAAAATGCGAAATGAAAAGGTAGCAAGAGATACTATTGTCATCAACCTGAGTTTCAAAATAAAATGTTATCATACCTTGGTTTCCTTCCAAACTTGTTTAATATTGCTAAATTTTAATTCTAAAACAACTAGCTTTCCTAGATAAAAGTCATTAGGTATACAGCTGAAGGTAGATCGTTGCCAATTGACCCATCTCAGCTCTTTGGAAAGATGTGCGAAATCTCCAGTGAGGTCAACACAATCAAGTTGCAAAAGTCTCATGTTCTGCATCTGTTGGAAAACATTGGTACTGAATTTATCTCTGCCTTTTCTTTGAAAGTTCAAAATCAATCCCTCAACTTTTTGTGTTCCCTGCATGTGAAGGAAAAAGGCTGAGAAAAGAACAGAAAATGTTTTTGGTTTATCTTGAATGAAATGGGTTAAACTGCTTGAGAGAAACTTCACTCAACTTGAAAAGGAATTACAATTAAATCATACAGGGATACCTCACCCAAGTAATGACAATCAAATCCCAATCTATAGGGATATTAACATAGCAGAAAAGGAAACAAATCATATAGAAATCTCAACAGAGTTTACGTGTTAGAAAGTGATAATAAAACAGAAGAGGTGCAGTGCGGCCCAAGCACACTTGTAATAAACGTTAGAAGGAAAACAAAATTTTATGATCATGATAAGATTATGCAAGATAATCAAAAGTTCCAATTGTATAGAGTCAATTCTTACCGTATTTTTTGTCAAAACACTATGTGCATCCTCGTGAAACCACAACCGACTACGCTCCCCTGGATCGTTTGTTGAACTTCCACGAACAATTTCTCTTCCCATGTCTCTTATTAAATCATGCATTCCAAGCTTGTTATTCTTTTCAACTTTTAGAAGGCTCCTCTCTACGAGGACAGGTATTCCTATACCAGCAAAAAGTCCACAGCCATTTAGTATCTCGGTAACATAGTCTCTGTCCTTGCCGATAAAGAAACAACATACATCAAGAAATATAGCCTTTTCCTTGTCATCTGTCAAACCATCATAGCTTATTTTCAATTTCTCTTGCACTTCTTCATGGGGAATTTTTTCTAACTTTGATAGCACACTTTTCCATTCTTCTTTTGTCCTTTTATATAAGTAAGATCCGAGGACTTCAACAGCCAGGGGTAATCCTCCGCAGTAATTAACTACATTTTTTGAGAGATCACAGAAGTTTACTCTCGGAGTTGCGTTTCTAAAAGCATGCCAACTGAAAAGCTCAAGGGACTCATTCTCATCCATTTCTTTCGCTGTACAGACACAGTCAACTTCAAGTGACTTAAGCACTTGTGCATCTCTGGTTGTAACAATTAGTACACTTCCCAAACCTAAACATTTATAATTTCCACATAGGACTTTTGCCTGCTGTACTTTGGTCACATCATCGAGTACAATGAGCACCTTTTTTGCAGAGAGTCTTTTGTTGATTGTATTTGTCTCTGATGCGAAGTTGTGTATCTTCTCCTTTGTTTTGAAGAGATCTGAAAGAAGTTGTTGTTGTAAACGAATATACCCTTTATCTGATTCACAAGTTTGTCTAATATTCTCAATGAAACTTCTATGCACAAATTTGCGATGAATCTTATTGTAGATGCCTTTGGCTGTGGTAGTTTTACCCGATCCGCCCATTCCCCAAATTCCTACCATAGAAACTTTGCTTGATTGATTTTCAATCGACAGGATCACTTCGTCCACACGGGATTCTAGTCCAACTGGGAATTCTGTAGTAGGCAAGAATGTGTTTTCCAGCTTTCTCAAAACTTCCTCAACAATTTTATTCACTAGTTCATTTTCACTCCTTCAAGTTCAATTAAATAGTTTTGGTTATAAAACAGATAGATTGAAAAGGCTAAAAACAATAAAAAAAAAACACACAATAAGAAATGATTAATTATAAATAAACTATCAATTTGTTCCCTAAATTATTACTATTTCTTCAGTTTGAACTATAGAAACATAATAAATAGTCCTTAAACTATTTTTATTCCATTAAATTAGTCCCTAAGTTATCATTCTCTCTAATGTTTCTAAACCAACTGACAGACTAATTTGATGCATTGATTTAAGGACTGCTTATTGTATTTGACCAAATTGAATGTTTTTCCTTGATTTTATACCTGAAAATGCTGGAATCCCATCCGGAAATACTTGCAGCTTGGGTAAGAGCACGCTTCCATGTCTGCAAAAGTTCTTGCCTCTCTTTTGGTGGGTGAATTCTTTTGGTAATAGCTTCCAAAGCTTTTCCAAAATCACCCACCTGGCGACGAACGACAGAAGGGTCAACATGGTAAAATATGGGGATAACCACAGCATTATTATTAGTTTTGCGGTGTTCCATGATTTTCACTAGTTCAACAAGACACCAACTAGATTCGGTGTAGTGTTCTGAGAAAACAACTAAACATATTTGAGACCCTTGTATAGCTCGCAATAGTTCTCGTTCTACTTCCCATCCCTTTTTAAGCTTTTCATCATCAAGAAAAGTGTTGATTCCCGCGTTTGAGAGAGCAGCATATAGATGAGAAACTAAGCTCTTACGCGTATCTTCTCCTCTAAAATTTATGAACACGTCGTACATCCATTGTTGAGAAATCAAATTGAAGGATGAAGATGACATCGATTCCATGAAGTCAACACTGTTACTGTAAAGACAAAATTACAAGGATAGTCTTAAATATGAAGAGTAGTTAAGAGATAGAGAAAATTACCTGAGCGTGTTGTTTCAACTGAGACTCAGAATATAGAATGAATGAATTAGAATGAAGAAAAATGAAATGATATGAAAGTACTTTTAATTTGTATATGATAGGAGATCCGGCGCGACGACTCTGTTTCGCGCGTCAACGCAAGCAACAAACAAATATCCACCATACCTGCCATCATATTTATTTCTTTTTATTTATTTATTTATTGTTTATTGTTTTTTTTTAACTCTCCAATTTTTAGAGGTAAACGTGAGGTAAGTTTAATTTCAAGAAGGGATGGGATAGGCCGGGTCAATGACAGGTTTTTTTTTTTAAATAGAGAAGATTTTGGCTTTTTTAAAAGTCTATTTAGTTTAAAAGGTTAGGTCATAGGTCATTCAAAAAGTTTCTTGTCTATTTAAGTAAATATAAATAAAATTATTTATTATTATATTATATTTTGTATTTTGAATTAAAATAAAAATTTGTTAACTTTTTCAGTAATTTTATCTTATTAGTATACATTAATTTTTTGCATAGTTAAATGTATTATTATAAACTAGAATTGCAATATGATACAATACATAGTCGAATTCCACAAAAACTCATCTTGATTATCAGAAGAGAGTTTAATCTAATTGATATATTAGCTTGCTAGTCTATTTAAACTTAGATCACATTGTTTATATAAAGATGTTCATATGAAATAGACTTTTAAACAGGCTAACAGGTCGTATCAGACTTTCATAAGGCTAAACTCAAGCTTAAAAAGTAAGCTTATGACAGGCCGCATGTCAGGCTTAGGCCTTTAAAAAATTTGGCTGGCCAGACTCGGATATTTTATCCCATAACCCAACACTTATACCTTTACCCCTACTAATAATCAAAAATACCAATTTTAACCTTTTTTTAAATTTCACCCATTCACCCCTAAGCTCACTAACAAACAATAATACATGAATAGCTTTCTGAAAATTGACACCCAACCCATACAGTTTTTCTTTATCACCGATGGAGAGATTGATGACAGAAAATCACAATTTTTTAAGATGAAACAACAACCACTACTTTAGTGCTCAAAAAGTAAGAGTAGAAATTGTAATAGAAAAAAGAAAATAAAAACAAACAGGTAATCTTAAGGAAGATAAAAGATTAGGATTTTAACCAATAAGAACTCAATTCAAATAATTGTTCTCCTGTCGGCAACGATTCAAGGACTGTGATCATTTACATGGCCAATTGTTAATTTTTTGGGAGAAAAAATTAGGGTTTGTTTTTTCTTAATATGAATGGGGATCTTGGTGGTGATTATGCTAAAAGAATAAGGGTGCTGATCCATGCTAAAATTTAATACTTTATGATTAATTTGATATTCACGCGTTTTAATTCTGACGAGATTCTCAAGTCTTTAGGATCTTGATCAGGTTTGAGTAGCATAGATGTTTATTAATTTCCAAAAGCATAGTGCTGTGTCATTTTGGTATTGTGTGATGTTTCTATCGCTTAATCAAATGGTTAATACACATCTGTGATGATTTTGTTATTTGAATGGAGGAAATGAGTTTCAATTAAGGAGTAAAGATAGCAAGAAAATGAGAAAGAGAAAAACAAATCCAGAAAAGTTACGTGAGGGGTGAGTGGGGTATGATTTTGAAAAAGGTTAAAATTGGTATTTTCAATGGCTTGTAGGGGTAGAAGTATATTTGTTGGGTGAAAAAGGTTAAAATTTGATATTTAAGGAATGCTACCACCAAACTCTTAAACATCCTTCTAGTGACACACGCTTAACGGTCTTGATGAAGTCAATAATTTTTTTTATCAAATAGCTTTGTGACTAAATTTTCACTTTTTTAAAGTGAATGATTGGAGAGTTCGGAGTTCGAACCCCGTTCTATGCATACATTGAATTCTCGAGTCATAGATTGACATAACTAAGTTTTTTGGGTGCTATGCTGTAAAACATAGTAAGTCAAATCATTTCTTTTTCAGATAAAGTAAGTTTGCAAAATTGATTTCTTTGTTTGGATTGTGTTATTTAGGTATATCTACTAGCGTATGAGTAATTATGAAACCATTTGGAAGAGTTTATTAAAACAACTTATGATGTGTCCATAAATTGTTTCCGATTTATTTACATAAGCTCTACAAGATAGCTTATATGAAAATAGTTTGGGAGAGTTTATGAAAACAACTTATGACAACTTTATGATGTGAGGTAACTAAGCAAAAAATTGTTTCACCCAGAAATCAAACTCTGGTTCTCCGTAAGATTCATCCTTTGATGGAGGTCATTAACTACTTGAGCTCAATGATTTGGTCGACTTTATTTAATCTTTTGTTATAGAAGTAAGCACTTGTATGATAAACATTTAGGCTATAAGCGTTTAATTAAGTTGTTTATCCAAACAAAGAAAGAAAAATTACAAAGATTGCATAATTCAAAACAAATATTACTCACCTTTTGATTGGCTAACAATATTAAAGTAACCTTTTTTTTCCTTTTTAGAAGGCAATGCAAATATGAGAAAACAAATCATCATACATGATACTAATAGGGAATTCTTCAAACTTATAACCCTAGAGGTTGGAAATGAGAGATGTTCTAGAAAATAAAATTATCTGGAAAGATACATAATTTTCCTTAGTTATGTTGCAAAATATTCAGCAGCTGATTGATAAAAATATTCTGCTGTGGAAAACTGAGTTCTGTTTCAAAAACATGGTTCATGAGAAATGTTGTATTTAGTATTTTATCAACACCAACGATCTCTACACGCGACGTAAGCCCTGCTACAACACACACAGGCGCATGCACATGTTGAATACCACACACAGCGCGGTATTGGGAACATCAAAGAAAGACAGAATGGTGTTACTTAACTATCTGTGAACCTCATTTCCTCTAGTATCATTCTCTCCGTAAATGCCATCATTCAACTTCTAACAGAAAATTACATATTAGTTCTGCCGTAATCATTGACATAGAAAAAGACTTGTAAAAGAAATAAACAAACATAAGATATAGAAGTCTAAGGGTATATAATTTACACATTAATATTGAAATACTTCTGAATAGACAAACTATCTTTAAAGTGTTACTTGAACCAAATTTTGTTGAATATATGGAATGTGAAAAGGTGGTTCACATAATTGATCTACATTATTCCTAGCCAAATGAAAATTACAGAAATTCATGAAAAGAAAAAGGTAGGGACCAGATGACCCTTCATTTGAGTGCTGAAGCAGGGAACTTGGATTTTATGGGAAACAAAGTCACAAGAATAACAAAGATGGGATTATATGGTGAATCATATTAAAAAGAATTACAAACGCGACAAGCCTGAGCAGTGAACTCATATCCAAATGTGGTGCCTACAATTAAACCAAGCATGCGTTTTGTGGAAGTGGAACAAACAGACAACAACGACATCCTTCTGGTTATGTGTAAGAGCAGTAGTCGTGCCATTCATCTGGTCACGAATGAGAATGGATGGCACCAAGAGCATGGTTTCAGGTCACATGTAAGCTGTCAGAAACACTATTGCAAAATATATCAGTATATCATAAAGACCATGCACTGTTAAGCCTAAAAGGCTAAAACATAGTATCTTGTGCATTACCTTACTATTTGAGAGAAAATTCACTAATGTTTGACTAAAATACAGATTGTTGAATGTGGTGCACCTGGATACAATAACATCTGATCTCAGCCTCAAATCATGAAATTGTCACATAAGGGATGTGACAAATTGTATGCCAACGCTCTCCTTGCTCCTTTTGGTAAAGTTGCTTAATAAATGGACAGTCATGAATGAACAAAGTAGAAAGGGAGCTGGGTAGATCCTCCTCAGGCAAGCGCTCAAGACAAGGGCAATCTTCAATATATAGAGATTCAAGTGAAGTGAGGTTGAGAAGACCCTTGTAGTTTATTTTTCTTAGGTTGGAACAATTTGTCAACTCAAGAGAGTTAATAGTTGATGGCAGCATACTCTCCTCTGGAAAGGATTCCAAGATTTCAAAATCATTACCAAGACTGAATTGTTTCAGAGATTTGAGTTGGAATAAACCCCACTCCTCTATTGAAGCCATCAAATTAGGGCATCTTTCTATTCGGAGGCTGCCTAGGTTGGAAGGCAACTGCCTCCCAACAAATGATTCCAGCCATGGACAATCGTACAACTCGAGAGAATGAAGATTGATGAACATGTGCAGTGCAAAAGGCAAGGAGGAAGAGTGCCAACCTGTTATAGTTAAAGTGCGAAGGGAATTACAGCTACACATATCCAAAGAGGACCATTCTAGATTTTGACCAAAGAAGTCTTCAATTTCCAACTCTTCAAGAAAGGCACAGTTGCATAAAATTTGCTCTAGGGAGGATCGAATGACCTGAGTTCCACAAAGGATGACTCTTTTCAAGGTAGATGGCAACTCGTTTATCAATATCTCATCACATCTCTTTAGTTCTAGCTCACTGATATTAGCAGCCATTGGAATTGAAGCCTCCAACTCTTGGCAATCAATAATCTCCAATTTTTGCAAAGAAGGAAGGTGTTGAGGAAGGGAACTTTTCAACTTGGGACAATGTTTTATACAAAGCTCTTGAAGCAAAGAGAAACATTCAAGACATAACCATTCCTTCATTTCGGACATGTGCTCAAATCGCAAAGTTTCAAGGGATTTAAATGAAACATCTGATGACTTGTAGCCGTAAAACTCTGTACCAATGATTTCTATTCCATCACAGCCTGAAATGGAAAGCTTCTTGAGAGAGGGGATCTGCTCAACTGGTGGCAACTGGGAACGGAGTTTACATCTCACCAATTTAAGAGATACTAAATTTGGTAAATGATAATCCCCAAGCCAATTTGGAAAGCTACTGCCTCCATATTCTTTGATGGTGAGCCTCATGAGATTTCTATTTGGTTTTAGAGCCTCCAAAACAGAGACATGTGCTTCAGTTACTGACCGATCCATGTCTCTCCATTCATCATATGACAAACTTAGTTCTTCTAAATGTTTCTTATCTTTCAAATTTGCTGCGACAGCATCTGCAGGATCAATGACATTTTTCAACCCTGAAATTTGGAGCATTCCTTGAAGATACTTGAGTTCCCCCAACTGCTTAATATCAGATCCACACTTCTCCCCCACAACAAAATCAGTCAGCATCTCAAGATTGTTTAACCCTCCTATTTTTGTTGGCATCTTCTTAATATGAGTGCCTTTCAGATTAAGATGGCGTAAGTTGATGGGTTTGCCAAAATCTAAAGGGAGATCAGTCAATTTCCAACATTCTTCCAATAAGAGTGTCTGTAACTTATATATCATACAAACAGAATTCGGTAAGCTTGTAATCTCAGTGTACGAAAGATCTAGATAGCGCAGAAGCTTTAAATTTCTTATCTCATCTGCTAGCTCCGAGAGACTGCAACCATGGAAAGATAACATCCGCAAATATTGTAGTCTTGAATACAAATTATTCTGCACATCGATGCCTATCTTATAACGTTTGTCACCATAGCCTTGTGCTTCTACCATCAGACTGTGTAGTCCTTTAATTTTATGAATCTGCTTTAGTTTTCTATCACCATTTTCCAAATCAAGGCAGCACCAAATATGACGTGTCCTTTTAGGGATATCTTGCACGTTATCACCCTCTATTCGGAAGCGGAATTCTCCCGACACTGATTTTGCTAAATCATTGACAAGATCATGCATGACAAAGTATTGCTTACCAGCCCATCGTGGCATAATTACTGATCGTTGAAAAAATGATATTGACAGCAGATCGTCGAAAAGTTCATTACCCAACTCTTCTTCACTTTTGTCTCTTCCGCAACACTTCAACAAACCTTCTGCCATCCAAAGCTTGATTAGTTCACCCTTCTCAAACTCATATCCCTTTGGAAATATGGAACAGTAAGCAAAACAATGCTTCATATTGGAAGAGAGATTAAGGTAACTCATTCTCAGTATCGGGATTATGTTAAAGCCAACCTCTGCTAAACACCACAAATCACTCTCCATTATCTTAACCCACTCACGTTTAGAAAATCTTCTACGCAAGAGATTCCCCATTTCTGTCACAGTTAAAGGCAACCCTCCACACTTGTCTACTATTTTCTTGCCAATAATTTCAAGATTTGGATATTGACTCGCATTCCTATCATGAAAAGCTTGGCTCACAAATAAACTCCTACAACCACTCTCTTCTAAATTCTCTAAATCAAGTAGTTGGGTGGATCTCATGATTGATGCTACTTCCTTGTCATGCGTTGTCACGATTATCTTGCCTTGAGAAGATCCATGGTTAAAAGGAAACAACAACTGCTCCAAAAATTCTCCGTTCCTTTTATAAACACAGTCAAGAACAAGCAAATATTTCTTGCCCATTAGCAACAGCTGCAATTGACGTTGGAGTATTTCCAAGTTTTTACTTTTTGGTGGAGAACAAAATGATCTGAGAATTGATTTGGTGAGACCAACAAGATCATAAGATTCTGAATCATGGACCCAAGCGTTAAGTTCAACATGCTCCATCATCTTATGATCATTGTAAACAAGTTGCGCAAGGGTCGTATTACCTATCCCAATAAGACCAACTATACTGATTATGGGTACCCGGTTGTCAGCATCACTGTCACTGTCTGATAGTAAAAATTCAGTTATTTCCTCTTTCTCATGCTCTCTACCATATATGGTACAATCATCATCCATCCAAAATGCATTTGGCAATATGTGCGGAGTGACTCCTTCTTTATTACTTGCTTGAAGTCCTAATCTATCCTTTTTATCTGCAAGAAACTCTACCTTCTGTATCAATGCTTCAATCCTAGCCTCAAATCCTCGATTAATAAAAAGTGAAAGAAAGTGTTTTATCTTTCCCTTTGGTTGTGCGTCAGTAGCAATCACATCCAGCAGTTGGTCTACTTCATATACCTCGTGTTTGAGATCATCAAGCCAATTCTTCACGTCTACATTTTGGTACTGCTTTACCTCTGCATCATCAAGCACTTCATTGATAGAATCCAATGTGATTTCAAAAATTTTCACCAACCCATCATCGAAGTAGTCTCTGAAATAACTTGAAGACAACCTCTCATGAATGACTTGAAACACAAACGAAAGAAATGCCCCACCAGCCATGATACTAATTAATTGAACAAAGACAGAAGGATCGTAGATTTGAGCGCGGTTCACAACTCTGAAAGGCTATCTGCAAGAACTGGTGAAACAGAACAAGTCAATATGATTGAATGTTTTTGTTTTTCTTAACATAATTTTCTATTTATGTTAAAAATACTGGTGGGTGTTTTAGATTTTATCTAGAAATTGAACAAAACCGATGTAATTAAGGATTTTAGAGTTGAAGTGAAGTTGTCGCTGCTTGATCCATAAACCACCTCTACAATTTTGAACATACAAAATTTAGTAACTATAAATTATAATCTCACTTGTAAAGTAAAGAGAATTCAATATCAAACATCCATTTTTTGTTAAGATTTAGTTGCTAGGTTTGGTCAAACATTAACGGACCTGGCTGACAAAGATCCTTCTTTGCATAGGAAAGAAAATCATATTGTTCCTGAGATAATGGACTCACTGTCTTTGGAAAAGATACCACATATACAGATCCGTTTGGCCAGGGTTTTAAATAAAGGTCCGCGACTGCAATCTCAGACACAACCTAAAGACTTTTATGTTGGCCAACACTGCAACTTGACTGTGAATGACACCGCAAAGACAGCATTTGACTGCGATATCAAGGATTGCAGCACAGACGCTATTTAAAACCCTGACTCTGTTTGGACTCTGCAGATACTAGCTATTACTATTCAATTGAAAATTTTGAATAACATGATAATGCTCAGGAAACACAAAATTTCATATTAAGCAAAGATTCTGAAGACACCTAATCTTCCACAAGAAAACAATGAATTTATACAAGGTTAACAAAATATATACTCTTGTAACACAAGAAATGAAGCTCCTGCTGTGAAAAGGCAACTTATGACCATGTTTGTGTTTAACAACGTTATTTTAAGACAAAACAAAAAGATTTGACCATGGTTTTATGTTAACAATGTTCTTTTAAGACAAAACAAAAACAATTAAAAGAAGAAACATATTAATATATATATTGTTCGAAATCCCAAAATAACAAAAAGTTAAACAAAAACCTTTTGAAGCTAAATTCACGAAGAAATGAAAAGTAAAAACAAGCAATTAATGAGTTGGATTGAAAAGCTAAGATAGAGAAGAGACAAGATGTACCTGATGCAGCTAGAAATGAAGTAATTTTCTTGGCCTGTCAAACTGAAAATTTTGATTGAAGAAGTTGCAGCAGAAAGAGAGAAAGAAACTTGGCTAAATCTTTTTTTGACCAAGTGGCTGAGATTATTACAAAACTCATTCATATATTGATCTTTTTGTTTGTTAGGGGAAAACCAACTCAATTGATAGTTTTTTGTGAGTGAATTATTTGTAGTTATACCCCGGGGTCACGGGTTCAACTCCCACGGAACGGAAGGTAAGAATCCCCCAAATTGTCCATTGGAGATGCTGTGTGGGGAAGAAAAAAAATGTTAGTTAGTTCATTGATACTTTTGTTAGATTCTGGAGGAGTGGAGAATTTATGAAAGTTATAAAATGTTTCTTTTTTTCATTTTTATAAATAAAAATATGTTTCTAAACATGAATAAGAGTGTGATTGAATTATTATATGATTATATATCATGGTATTCTCTTAATTTTCTAAAATCTTAAATATATATTAAAATATAGATATAACTCGTCAAAGTTCTCTTTATAAAATTCGAGTTCGATTTCTGGGTAGAATAATTCATAATGAGACTATACCTACCTTATGGCCGAATCTTAAAACCCTTTAAAATCTCCCTCCTTACACGGTTTATGCTTCCCCACATCCACCTTTCCATGTACATCCTCCTCTAACAACTCATCCTTCTGTAACTTCTCCCCTCTGATTGACTCGAACTGAACCTTCTCCCTCTCCGCCTCACTCCCTATTGCCTTCTCCTTCATCCTCTCCAACTCCCTCTTCTGTGAAACCTCCTTCCCTACCACACTCATATCCTTCTCCCTCGAATTTTTTCCTCCCTCTAATCTTACTATATTTTCTCCACCCAGAAACACAACCTCCTATTTCCTCCCCTATCCTCCCTTATAGACAGACTATACCGATCAAAACGAGTCACTTTTGCATAAACACGAATCTTCACAAAGTATACATTATTAAGAGCTTTAGTTAGTTTCGCAACATCCCACACATTAAAGAACCGTGCAAACCCATACATCTGACCATAAATATTTCTTTTGGTTGAGACATAAACATCCGACGTAATCCCACACACCTTCAAACCCTTTCTCAAGTCGACAAATTGAAGATTTTCAGGAATATCAGTGAAATAAAAGTACGCCATGGAAGCGAAACCCGTTGCCTGTCATGATCATGGTTGCGACGTGAATGACCGATTCTGTCTTGAACAATACTGTGATGATAACATAGCTGAGCAGGACAGTCATGCCGTCGTGAATGATCCTGCATGAACCGGGAGCGCACCTTTCAACCTGAATGTGATCGCACCTTCAACCTATGGAACCACGACTTACGGCTGATCATGAAACCCCTGGCCGCGATGCATAACCCTGATTGAACACCCTGCTGTTGCACTGCCCTCCCTGATCATGACCGAAACTGTTGCCCAACCCATTACCTCCCAGCCGCGGAAAACCCCAAAACCTGTTCTGTCCTTGAAACACCTGTCGGATGCTTTCCGACGTCTTGATCTTACCCTCAATCCAGTCTGTAGCATGAATCAAAATTTGATGGACGAAGAATATTGTTACTAAAAATATAAAAGATTTGTTTCAAATATATTTTGTGCTGAAAATATATAAATATATTTTTCTACCGTATGATGGAAGCTGAAAACTAGGGTTTGTATAGAGTTTGTCTCTTGGCAACAAACACTAGGTTTGAGTCTCTTGGTGATGGGAAGATTGAGATTTTAGGTAGAATTAGGCGGGAGACTTATTCTTGTAACATCTCCTTTGTAAAGTTACTCATCATTGTAGTGGAACGGAGGGCTGCTCCCTCCCCCCAAACAAGGTCAATTTGGACCGAACTGGTTCAACAAATTCTTTTGTGTTATCTCTTCTTCTTCTCTCTTTTCTACTTTTGTTTGTGTTTAATTGTTATCCACTTTGATATTGGTTGCTTGATTAAACTTGCTCCACACATCACGTTGTTATTGGTGTGATTTTTCATCGAATTCACAACAGAGTCTCCCTTATCCCTCCAATTTGTGTCACCCGGACAGGCTTCCGTCCCATGGTACTTCTGCTCCGGCAAAAACGATTGCCAACATGAGTGCCCTAGGTGGTTCCTAGGACCACCGCCTCTCTCTCTCATCATTTTTCTTTTGCCTGTAATAAATTAAGAATTTTTCGAACATACAAAGCTGAGAAATGAAGCCTGATTTAATAATGCCGATTCTTTTTGAACATAAAAAATTATAATTGACGTGATAAAAAGACTAATATATGACACAAGAATTATTCATCATTTGTATTTATACAATGAACAAACTAACTCAGTGTGACACTTTTAACTAACTAGCTAACCACTTTAACTAACTACTTAATCATGTTTCAACTTCCAGTGATCACTTCATTCACAGGAAGTAAATCGATATAGATTTTTGTTTCGTAGAAAAATAATACATGAGAGATACAACGAAATTCAAAATTTGGGCAACACATGCGCAATTCAAAATTTGTCCCAAATTCCTAAATTTGATATTACATCGTTGATGTCCACCGTGTATAATCAATAACAGATAACCCTTATCTAGCCAGCTTATCAGAACAATGATTACCCTTTCTATAGGTATGAGTGATCATACAAGTCATAGAATTCATCTCTGTATTGAATGTGACTCAAAACATGCTACCTTAGCAGTCAAGGTACCCAACATAGTTCCTTGGCAACTGAAGAACAGATTCATTTCTTTGAGTAACTACACAGAAAAATATTACAATGAAACCGATTAAATTTTAACTGCTTTTAGTCTCATTGTTACAACTGCGCTACCTTCCAAATTTTATTGTGCTCTATTTCTGGATTATTTTCTACTAGCACTTAACTTCAATTTTTTGAAATTGCTGTCATTAAGAATTTTTTTGGAATTGATTCTTCTGTGATTTTGAAGCAAGGGTATTTTGCTAAATTTCAACCTTTTTATGATATCTTAAGGACTACACATGTTTAGCTTCAACAATTATTTTGATCCATTTTACCCTTCTATACCTGAAGGAATAAATTATTGTATAAAAAAAATATCTAAAGGACCAAGTAAATATGTATAGCTTCCACAGTTATTCTAGTATCCTTTTCAAGTTAAACATGTTTTATGTGTATGAATAAGCTAAAAGAATAAAGAGAAAAAATGTAATAAATATAAACCTTAAAGAAATAAAAGTAACTGAGTAAAAAAAAAAAGTAACAGATATAAGGTTGAGCAAAATAAACTGAAAAGGTAGCAAGAGATACTACTGTCATTAACCCGAGTTTTGAAATAAAATGTTATTAATGTTATACCTTGGTTCAAGACTAGGATTGTGCATGTGTGTGAGAGTTCAATAAAAATACACTTCATGGATGTGACTAATTGTACGTCAAAGATGGGGTTTTCCGATCAACGGGTTAAATGGATTATGATGTGTGTTGAAACAATGGATTGCTTTGTGCTTGTTAATGGTAATGCCACAAGTCAAATCATCCCAGGAAGAGGTTCGAGATAAGGAGACCCACTATCCCCACATTTGTTTATTATTTGTGTTGATGGTCTTTCTCCGCTTATTCGAAAAGCTGAAGCGAGGGGTAAAATCAATGGTGTCAAAATTTGTAATAATGCACCAATTATATCTCACATCTTATTTGCTGACGACTGTTTCCTCTTTTTTAGAGCCAATGTGGACCAAGCAACTAAAATGCGAGCCATTTTATATACCTATGAGAGCTTATGCGAGCCATTTTTTGTAGTAGAAATGTTTTAACTACATATCATAATAATATTGCAAGCATTTTGGGCGTGCAGGCCGTTCTAGGTACAGACAAATATTTGGGGCTCCTTTCTATTATAAACAGGAGCAAAAAATCCACTTTCAACTTTATCAAAGATAGAATTTGGAGAAAGATATATTCATGGAGTAGTAAAAGTCTTTCAAAAGCCGGTCGTGAATCTCTCATCAAATATGTGCTTCAACCTATCCCTACCTACTTTATGAGTTTGTTCACTCTCCCTGTCGCTCTTTGTGATGAAATTGAAAGAATGATGAATTCCTTTTGGTGGGGTCATTCAGGAGGTCAAAGTAGAGGTATCAATTAACTGACTTTCTTAGGATAAACTGTCTATGCACAAGAATGATGGAGGTATGAGTTTCAAAAATCTACCTACCTTTAATCTAGCTATGTTAGGAAAACATGGCTGAAGACTTATGACAAATTCTGATTCCTTGGTAGCTAGACTTTACAAGGCAAGATATTATCCTATATGCAATTTCTTTGAGTCGACTTTAGGACATAAGCTTAGCTTTGTATGGCGAAGCATATGTAATTCTAAATTTATTCTCAAAGCTGGAAGCAGATGGAGGATAGGTGATGGTGATTATATCTCGGTTTGGTATAACAAATGGATTGCAAATGATGTTACACTTATCCCACATGCTGATGGAGATTTTCCTCTAGCCGATCCATGAGTCTCAGATTGCATGCTACATGACCGCAAGGAATGAAATCTACCTTTCCTGCATTCAATTTTTGATCACCGGGTAATTGAACATATAGTGAACACACCGCTTTACCCATCAGTGACGGAAGATCGACTCATCTGGAAAAAAGAAAATCAAGGTGAATACTTTTGTTCATAGTGCATACCGTTTTTGGGTGCAAGAATGAATTGATACATCCCATTTCAAGGTACAGGTCTCTTGGAATCTACTTTGGAAGTTCAAGATTCCCCCAAAGGTAAAAAAATTTATGTGGCGAATCTGTAGGAATTGCTTACCAACTTGTGTACGTCTAAAAGATAAAGGAGTCACATGCCCTATGAATCATACACCGTGTACGATGGACAATGAGGACACACTTCATTTATTTTTTCAATTTCCAAGTAGCTTAAATGTTTGGAGTATGCTTCATTTCTTTTCTTTTACTTCTATTTAGATACAACAAGATATGGATAGCAAGAATTTTATCTTCAAAGCATTACAAGATATATGTTGTGGAGTATCTGAAAACAAAGAAACAACATAGTGTGGAATTAGGTAATTGATGCTCAAGTTAATGTTGTGGAGAAAGAAAAAGTTATGATTCATGATTGACAAGATGCACGTAGGATTTGTAGTACATCTTGTGCAATATAGCTTTCGTAGCATTTCATAAAAAGTCTCGATATTACAAGCCTTTCACATAAAGATTGTGTGCCAGTGAGATAATTATATGTTATTTTAATTATGTTTGAATTTAAAAATAGGGAAAAGATGCAATTTACATCTAATAGAGAGTGCCAGCATGAAATCTAATAGAAATGAGAGAAAATTGTAAAATAAATTTTTCATATATTTATGAAATGAAATTGTGATCTGAATAGTCAAATTACAATGTTTAATATATGAACTTATCCTACACTCATTGGAGCTAACATATGCTAACGAACTGTTGTGGCCTTTTGAGCACAGCAGAACCTTCAAATTATGCAGATAGATAAACCTATTCACAAACTGAGAAAAAGAAATCAGAATTTAGTTATGATTTGTTGATAGTTTTATTGAAAGTAGGGTTTTATTGAATTTAAATTGACAAGTCGAATTCCGTTGTATGAACAAGGAAGGACATACAAAGAGTAAGTTGAAGTAGCTGCCTGAGTCTTGACATCACAAAATGCACACCTCTCGACAACGATATTCTCTGACTGAAACAAACTTTGTCCTGCTGCTCGGTTTCCTTCATTCAGCTGTCTGTTTCCATCAAAGTCTGCTGTCTCATCATTCCTAATGCATAAGAGTGATGCCTTGCAGAATGGTTCTGAGTTACATTGATTGTAACAGGCCACCTGCCAATCAATAAGACTAGCCGATGCATCAATAAGACTAGCCGAAGGCATCCCCTAAGTTCTATTGCCAAGAAATATCAAGATTGGGTTAGAAGAAATTACATTCAATAATATTAAAGAAAATTACTGAAACAAGATTTGTATTACTGAATAGAGATGATTACAACAACACAATAAGAGAACAATAGAGCGAAGAAAAAGATTTAAGAGGAATGTGACAGTTTAGATTGGTTTCCCTACCAATGTTAACATGGCATGTTGCCCATAAGTATGTTAGAACAACAAACTGGTTAAAAAATAAAAAAATTAAAGAAACAGTAAACGCAAATAATGAACACACGATGTTTGTTAACGAAGTTCAGCCAATATTGCCTACGTCTCCGACTGCAGAGCAGCTGCAGTTCCTTTTTATTATGAGAGAAAGAGTAAGGTTTACAATGCACAACGTGTGTATAAAAATTATTGTCTAGATTACAACATCAACCCTGAACCGTACCCCCAGTCGCAATCACGCAACAAACTATGATACCATTGTTCCTTATGCTCATTTCCCAGTCTTTACCCTCTTTGAACTTTGAATTTTTTTCTTTATCATCATCTACTGATCTTTCCTCCAGTTCTTATCACTTTGAGAACTAAGGCAAGTGTTCAATTTGTTCTTTTTTCATCAGTCTTCAATTTGAAATTGAAACCATATTGTCGACAACTTGAAGCAAAAATGGCATCTTTCCATAGGCATCACAGTATCTGTATGCTTCATCCAAACCTACAATATATGGTAGCAACTAGCAACAATAACATGTCAGTATATCCAAATACTACTGATTAGGCTTTCTTTAAAGTGTAACCCGAAGGATTTTTCAAGTAATTATCTCATCAGCGGATGTATCCATGAATTGATAAAAACATGCACATAAGCTTTTGTATGTATTTTACACAATAAAAAATAGAGCATTTACAAATGGAAGAAAAATATATATAATAAAGATGCATTAAGTTTCAACCATACAAAGATCCATATGAATTTTTTAAAACTGTGCAGCAATTAGCTAAGTCTCCAAGAGATTAATGATTGAAACTTACCTTATGAAATCTACAGGCATTCATGAAAAGGTATTGGATTTTCCATACACGTCCGGGAGGTTAGCAAACAGAAGAAGCTCTTGCAGTTCCTTTGTTCTTCAGATGCAATCTCTCTTTGACACTGATGATGAAATGGTCGAGAGGGTCTCACCAGCAGAATCAGCCTCTACCAATTTTGTACGTAGACTGTGATCCAAACATCATCGAAGCTCCTGTCCACCATGAGGACAGAGGTTTTTTCTCGAGTTGGATGCCACTGAATCCACCAAAATTCCCTTTGGCAACAAAGTGGCATGTCTCAGGTTTTCTGTGCCGACACAAATGGAAAAGACTTCAAAAAATATGGGACACAAAATCAGAAGAATAACAAAGGGGAATTGTGCTTTTCAATTCAATATGCTATATGCAATTAGTTGCAGATAACTTTGAAACATAGTTGTCTCATTGGTTATAATTATTATGCCATCCAGCTGCATTTTTCAAAGTAAAATAAATTTCATGATTCAATCAGCAATATAATAAAGCTTTTAATATAAATTTCATGGTATTAGGCCGGAGACGGTGGCGGCGGAGAAAATCAGATCCACCAAAACGTTTGCGCAAGCTCTATCTGTGTCTTGTGACATTCATTTGAACAATTTACCACCCAAAGTCTACATTGGTGACACTGTCAGTGTGAAGATATCTCAGGATGAATATGAATCTGGACTTGAAGCTTGCAGGAGTAATCTTCATGGGAGACTGACTTTACACAAAGGGGATCCGCCATTGACGACTAAAGCTTTGAAGCTCAAGCTGTGTGATTTGTGGCCAAGTCTCAAAAACTGGTCAGAAGAATTTTTCGAATTCAAGTTCCACTCTGTTGAAGACATGCGTAAAATTTTGGCCATTAGAGTCGTAAATTTGCAGCCTGGCATACTGAGATTTTACTGTTGGACCAAGGATTTCACCCCACAACACCAAGTTCAAACACATGCTCAGATATGGGTTAGATTGATGCATCTCCCTCAGGAGTATTGGAGGAAGAAAACCCTCTATGAGATTGTTTCTGGAATAGGTACTCCTTTGACCATTGATGAAGCTACACAAGCTAGGTTATTTGGATTGTATGCTAGAGTATTAGTGGATGTGGATATGTCAGGGAGGTTGTTTGAATCAGTGTTAGTGGAGAGGGAGGGCCATGCTTTTCCAGTTGCTGTTGAATATGAAAAACAACCACCCTATTGTGGTCATTGTAAGATGTTAGGCCATACTCTTCAAAACTGCAAGAAACTAAGTCCTATGAATATCAAAGAAGGCATTGATAAGGCTAAGATGCACAAGAAAGCTCAAACTGTTATAACACAAATAGGACCCACTGCAGCAGGTAGATTGGGAGGCAAGCAACCTGAGACATCTCATGAGATTCACCACATTGAGGATGTTGATGTTGCTAACATCACCACCACTACTACTGAGAATATTGACAAGGAATTTGGAGGAAGCTTGTCTCATAATGATAGCATAGAGAAAGAAGGAGCCAATGGGAATGCTTGTGCTTCACATGACATGATTCAGGATCAGGTTGAGGATCCTTCATTGGCTCTTCATAATTCATTTGCTCTACTGAAGGATGTTTTTGACGGCTCCCATGCAGCAGAAACTGTTAATGGTGATTGGGAAATTAGGCATTTGTCACAACCTATCAGTCTATCACTACCAATCATATCTCTCTAACAAGTAATAAGCTTCCTGTTTTTACTGTCTTAGAACCTGTGAAAACTGGATTGGAAACTGCAGTTACTTCTTCTGCTGCAGCTCTGAACAGTGTGGTCATTCTGCCAAAGTCTTGGGGAGACCTTGCTGATAAAGAATCTGATCATTCCTTAGAGAATGATTTCACTTTCCACCCAATGGAGAACTCATCCATTTGTCCTGTTAAAAATGTTCACCACAGTAATATGATGGATAGGAATGCTGAGATGTTGGTAACAATACCAAAAGACACCAAAATTGCTCCTATCTATAGTGATGCTGCTTTAAGAAGTGATGCAATTTTAAAAACGTTTTGGGGGGACACCTCCTCTATTGACCATGCTCGGATAGACAAGGAGGATCAAACTGATGTGGATGATGGTCATGCAGATAAAGAGTTTACTCATTTTGTTTCAAATAAACAGAAGAAGAAGAACAAATCACAACAGTCAAAAGGGCTGAAAGATGATTGCATTCACACCCGTGCCAAGAGTGGAATTTCCAAAGCCTATAAAAAATGAAATTGCTGTTGTTTTGCTGTTGTTGGCTCGAGTTCTATTTTGATATGTTTCTTTTGCTATAGTTTCTGTGAGCTTATACTTTGCCTTGCCTTAGTTTGGATCTGTGGTAATGATTTTGTGTACATGGGTTCAGGTCCCTAATCCTACCTTTTAGTGTTTTTGTGCCTTATCAAAAAAAAAAAAAATATTTGACAACAGCCGTAAGTAACAACCTTCGCCAACTCAGTAGAAGCAATTAAAGGCAAGAATGTTAAAGAAAATTAAAGCTCTGTTATATGATATCTATCAAACCATTTTGTGTACACAGTCACATCATATGCAACAGGCAGAGAGTAATTTACCTGATGAGGAAGAAGATAAATCTGAGCAGAAATTGAATCACCAATACACTCCAAACGTAGAATCCTTCTTTGCCTGGAAAAAAATTGAAGTCAGCAAATAAGAATATAAAATTAAGAAAATAAATTGATGCAATTTTTTGTGATAGAATGTTAGTCATTATGTTAGTTATTATTAGGTAATTAATCTCCATTATTTTGTAATTACTCTACTAGGTTCTCCATTATTTTGTAATTACTCTACTAGGCTCTCTATTATTTTGTAATTACTCTACTAGGTTTGACTCTACCTATTGTAACTATATATACTCTTGATCATTATTAATGAAAGACACGGAATTGATTTCCTTTATGGTATCACGAGTCTAATTTCCAGTAACCTACCTCTTTCTTTCTTACAGCCGCCGCCACTTTCTTCAACCAAGGCCGCCGCTTCCTACTCCCTTGAGCCGCCCACTGCCGCTCAAGCGTCTTCCTTAGCCGCACCAACTAGCAGCTTTCTCTCGTGTCGCGCCTCTCTCTTGCGTCGCTCATTGCTGCCACACCATGTCTTCCTCCCCTGCCATGTCGTCATCCGCCGCCATGTCTGTAACGCCCACTTTAGATTATTTTAATTATTTAATTATTTGAATTATTTTAGGAGTCTAGATATATTTATAAATATATTATGAGATGTAGAGATTGAGATTTATGTGATTTTTGGTGATTTTATGCGACGTGGTGACTTATTTTATTATTTAATAAAATAAGATTTGAAAATAAAATAAATATAGAGATGTGGGGTAATTTTGGGATTTTAGAGAGTTATGTGGGAGAAAGAGTAAATAAGATAAGATTTGTTGGGAGTATAAATAGGAAAATTAGGTTTAGAAGTGCCAGTACGTACGTTTCTGAAGAAAAGAGGAAAAAGGCACGTGAAGAGAGAAGAGACCAAGAGAGCTGCAATTTCTGCATAATTAAGGTAAGGGTGAGCCTAGCAATTCAATTATATTAATCTGTAACTCTTCTAATTATAATTAACAAGTGTAGGGTTGATTTTAGAGAATTGGAAAAGTAGGTTAAAGTGAAGAATTAGTGAATTGATGGTGTAAAATCGTGAAACAGGTGTAGAAATTGAGTGCAGAACCTAGAATAATCATAGGGTTAATGTTTCTGATCATTTTGAGGTTTAACATGGTGAGATTGGTGACTTTTGGTGAGAATTGTGCTGAGTCCGTAGCTGCCTGCTCATCGCTCGCCTAGGCGAGCTAAGCAACTCACCGCGGCGAGTAGACCTTCATCGCTCACGAGGCGAGTAACCCAACTCGCCATAGCGAGTAACCCTTGATCACTCGCGAGGCGAGCAATCCCACTCGCCATAGCGAGCTGGCCTGAGAGAATCTTGATTTTTAGGATGTTGTTTTAAGACGTGTTTTAGATGGTTTTGAGTGTCTTGATGTATATAAGAGTGATTAGGTAAGTTTTTAGGATCATATTGGACCTAGGGAACTTATAATTGAAGTTTTTGGATGAAAAATGTGAAAAAGGCCGAGAGCACCCAGTATTGCTCGCTCTCCGTTCGCCCCCAACTCGCCCAAGGCGAGTAACCCCTAGTTGAGCTCGCGAGGCGAGCAGATCAACTCGCCACGGCGAGTAGTGCGGTTTCAGACTGCCTTAACTTTGTGTGTTGGGATCTGTTTCGTGTAGGACTTTGTGAGTTGATCCTTGGGTAGTAATGGAAGATAACTATGATATAAATGATGATCTGTGATGATGCTTAGTGATAATTTGATGTCGTTGAGAATGATTTATGAAACATATGTGTATTATGTGGACTATATGTGTAATATATGTGATGCTTATGTGATGAATCCTTGATGTTGCTATATGCCATGAATGATGAGTTGCTGCCATGTAGTCGTTATATATATGATTAATGCTACATGTGTCGGTCCAAGATGTCTATGATGTTGAGACGTTTTAAGATGTTTAACTTGTTTAAGTTATAAGATGTTGAGTCTCATGCATACTCATTCAGAGATGGGGGCTTATGCCCTGGAGTTTCTACTCACCAGCGACGGGGGCTCATGCCCTGGAGCTTTTGCTCACTAGCGACGAGGGCTCATGCCCTGGGAGTATATTTATGCTCAAAGCGACGAGGGCTTATGCCCTGGATTGGTACCACATGCATTTAAGATGTTAGAGTTGCATAGTCAAGTGAAGTTGCATTGTCGAGTCAAGTCGTTTAAGATGTTTATGATGATGCTTTATGATGTTGCTTGTGATGCTAATTGATGTTTGTTGCGACGTGTTTATGTGATGATTGTTGTTAACTATAATTATTGAATTATATGTTTAATATTATTGTTTTGTGAATCTCACCCCTTCTGCTTGAAAATGTTGCTCTTCGTATGGGTAACTTGCAGGTAACCAAGATTAGGTGCAGGCGTGTGAGGACTTTCCTCGGTTGAGTCTTAGGTGCTCTGATATGTAACGGGATGGGGAAACTTATTTAATGCTTTTCTATTCCTTGCATGTCATTTATGATTTCATAAGACTATTTTTGGATGAACTTTCTGAGACGTTTTGATGAGGCCTGCGTGCCAAGACTTTTTATGAATTCCGCTGCTATGTTTTAGACGTTTTTAATAAAGTATAAATTGTTATTTATTAATACATGATATTTATGCGAAATGTGACGCTCCGTTATGTGATTAACTCTGATTTGTTTTAAAGAAATTTTTATGTCGGGAAAACGGGGTGTTACAATTGGTATGATCCTGATGGAGCTCAGACATGGCTCAAGGAGATAGAGAGAGTGTTCCGGGTGATGCAATGCACAGTAGTGCAGAAGGTGCGTTTTGGTACGCACATGTTAGCTGAGGAAGCTGATGACTGGTGGATTGGTCTCCTTCCTATTCTAGAGCAAGATGGTGCTGAGGTTACTTGGGCAGTGTTTAAGAGGGAATTCCTTAACATATACTTTCCAGAAGATGTTCGCGGAAAGAAAGAGATTGAGTTCCTGGAGCTGAAGAAAGGGAACATGTCGGTGACTGAATATGCTGCGAAGTTTGTGGAGTTGGCTAAGTATTATCCACACTATACTCCTGAGACTGCTGAATTCTCTAAATGTATCAAATTCGAGAATGGGTTACGTGCTGATATCAAAAGGGCAATTGGTTACCAGAAGATCAGAAATTTTTCCGAGCTGGTGAGCAGTTGCAGGATTTATAAGGAGGATACCAAGGCTCATTACAAGGTTGTTAATGAGAGGAAAGGTAAAGGTCAACAGAGTCGTCCTAAGCCTTACAGTGCCCCTGTGGATAAGGGTAAACAAAGAGTTAACGATGAGAGGAGACCTATTAAGAGAGATGCTCCTGCTGAGATTGTCTGCTATACTTGTGGTGTGAAGGGCCACAAGAGTATTGCTTGTCCTGGAGAGGTTAAACGGTGTTTCTGTTGCGGAAAGAAAGGTCACACTACTGCTGAATGCAAACATGATGATATTGTGTGCTTTAATTGCAATGAGGAGGGTCACATTGGTTCGCAATGCAAGAAGCCTAAGAAGGCTCAATCTATTGGGAGAGTTTTTGCGTTGACTGGTACTCAGACGGAAAACGAGGATCGTTTGATCAGAGGTACTTGTTATTTTGATAATATACCTTTTGTTGCTATTATTGATACTGGTGCTACGCATTTTTTTATTGCTCTTGATTGTGCTGCTAAGTTGAATCTTGCTGTGTCTGATATGAATGGGGAGATGGTTGTCGAAACTCCAGCTAAGGGTTCGGTGACAACTTCCCTTGTGTGTTTGAGATGTCCTGTGTTTATGTTTGGTCGTGATTTTGAGATTGATTTAGTGTGTCTACCGTTGATCGGAATGGATGTAATTTTGGGGATGAATCGGTTAGAATACAATCATGTCCTTATTAATTGTTTTAGCAAGACGGTGCATTTTTCTTCTGTCGAAGAAGAGAGTGGAGCAGAATTCTTATCTACTAAACAGCTGAAGCAGTTAGAACGCGATGGAATTATGATGTTTTCCTTGATGGCGTCTTTATCTATTGAGAATCAGGCGGTGATTGATAAGCTACAAGTGGTATGTGATTTTCCAGAAGTATTCCCTGATGAAATTCCTGATGTGCCTCCGGAAAGAGAAGTTGAATTTGCGATTGATCTTGTTCCTGGGACAAGCCTGTGTCTATGACACCTTATCGTATGTCAGCTTCTGAGTTGGCTGAGCTGAAGAAACAGTTGGAGGATTTGCTTGATAAGAAGTTTGTAAGACCGAGTGTTTCACCTTGGGGAGCACCGGTATTGTTAGTCAAGAAGAAAGATGGTAGTATGAGGTTATGCATTGACCATCGACAGTTGAACAAAGTGACGATAAAGAACAAGTATCCACTCCCTAGAATTGATTACTTGATGGATCAGTTAGTGGGTGCATGTGTGTTTAGCAAGATAGATTTGAGATCAGGTTACCACCAGATTAAAGTGAAAGATGAAGATACGCAGAAGACGGCGTTTAGGACGCGTTGTGGGCATTATGAGTATACGGTGATGCCTTTCGGTGTTACTAATGCACCTGGTGTATTTATGGAGTATATGAATAGGATCTTTCATGCTTATTTGGATCGTTTTGTTGTGGTTTTCATTGATGATATTTTGGTATACTCTAAGACTGAAGAAGAACATGCTGAGCATTTGAAGATTGTTTTACAAGTGTTGAAAGAGAAGAAGCTATTTGCTAAGTTATCGAAGTGTGAATTCTGGTTGAAAGAGGTGAGTTTTCTTGGCCATGTTATTTCTGGTGATGGTATTGCAGTTGATCCGTCTAAAGTTGAAGCGGTATCACAATGGGAGACTCCTAAGTCGGTTACAGAAATTAGAAGCTTCTTGGGATTAGCAGGTTATTACCGAAGATTTATAGAAGGATTTTCTAAGTTGGCTCTTGCGTTAACGCAGTTGACGTGTAAAGGTAAATCTTTTGTGTGGGATATTCATTGCAAGAATAGTTTTAATGAGTTGAAGAAGCGTTTGACGACGGCTCCAGTTTTGATTTTGCCGAAGTCCAACAAACCTTTTGTGGTGTATTGTGATGCGTCCAAGTTGGGTTTAGGTGGTGTACTTATGCAAGATGGTAAAGTGGTTGCTTATGCATCTAGACAGTTGAGGATTCATGAACGAAATTATCCTACTCATGATCTTGAATTGGCTGTAGTTGTGTTTGTGCTTAAGATTTGGAGACATTACTTGTATGGTTCGAGATTTGAAGTGTTCAGTGATCACAAGAGCTTGAAGTATTTGTTTGATCAGAAGGAATTGAATATGAGACAACGAAGGTGGCTTGAATTGTTGAAAGATTATGACTTTGGTTTGAATTATCATCCGGGCAAAGCTAATGTGGTAGCAGATGCCTTAAGTAGGAAGACTTTACATATGTCTGCTATGATGGTGAAAGAGGTTGAGTTGCTTGAACAGTTTAGAGATTTGAGTTTAGTCTGTGAAAGGACACCTCAGAGTGTAAAGCTGGGAATGCTGAAGATTGATAGTGACTTCTTGAAGAGTATTAAAGAGGCGCAGAAAGAAGATGTTAAGTTTGTAGACTTGTTGGTTGCTAGTAATCAGACTGAAGATAGTGACTTTAAAGTCGATGATCAAGGGGTGTTAAGGTTCCGAGGTAGAATTTGCATTCCTTACATTGATGAAATGAAGAGGATGATTCTTGAAGAGAGTCATAGAAGTAGCTTGAGTATTCATCCGGGAGCTACCAAGATGTATCATGATTTGAAGAAGTTGTTTTGGTGGTCTGGATTGAAACGCGACGTAGCACAGTTTGTTTATTCTTGTTTGATTTGTCAGAAGTCGATGGTTGAGCATCAGAAACCTGCTGGATTGATGACACCTTTGGATGTGCCAGAGTGGAAATGGGATAGTATATCCATGGATTTTGTGACGAGCTTGCCGAATACACCTAAATGGAATGACGCAATTTGGGTGGTTGTTGATAGATTGACGAAGTCGGCTCATTTTATTCCGATTGATATCACATTTCCTGTAGCTTAGTTGGCAGAGATTTATATTCGAGACATAGTGAAGCTGCATGGTGTTCCTTCGAGCATCGTATCAGATAGAGATCCGAGATTTACTTCTAGATTTTGGAAGAGTTTGCAAGAGGCTTTAGGTTCTCAGTTGAGGTTGAGTTCGGCTTATCATCCGCAGACAGATGGTCAGTCGGAGAGGACGATTCAGTCGTTGGAAGATTTGTTGAGAGTTTGCGTACTTGAGCAAGGAGGGACTTGGGATAGTCATATTCCGTTGATAGAGTTCACGTACAACAACAGTTACCATTCGAGTATTGGAATGGCACCTTTTGAGGCTTTGTATGGTCGGAGATGCAGAACTTCGTTGTGTTGGTTTGAGTCAGGTGAGAATGTGGTTTTAGGACCAGAGATTGTTCAACAGACTACCGAGAAGGTAAGAATGATCCAAAAGAAGATGAAAGCGTCGCAGAGTCGACAAAAGAGTTATCATGACAAGCGAAGGAAAGACCTTGAGTTTCAAGAGGGAGATCATGTGTTTCTAAGAGTTACTCATATGACCGGTGTTGGTCGTGCGTTGAAGTCAAAGAAGTTGACCCCGAAGTTTATTGGTCCGTATCAGATATCGGAAAGAGTTGGAACGGTGGCGTACCGAGTGGGTTTACCACCGCATCTTTCGAATTTGCACGATGTGTTTCATGTGTCGCAACTTTGGAAGTATGTTCCGGATCCATCCCATGTGATCCAGAGAGATGATGTGCAAGTCAGAGATAACCTTACGGTTGAGACCTTACCAGTGAGGAGTGAGGGTCGTGAAGTGAAGCGTTTGAGAGGCAAGGAGATACCTCTTGTGAAAGTCGTTTGGGACGAAGCGACTGGTGAAAGCTTGACGTGGGAGCTAGAGAGTAAGATGTTGGAATCTTATCCAGAGTTGTTTGCTTGAGGTAAATTTTCGAGGACGAAAATCTTATTAGTTGGGGAGAGTTGTAACGCCCACTTTAGATTATTTTAATTATTTAATTATTTGAATTATTTTAGGAGTCTAGATATATTTATAAATATATTATGAGATGTAGAGATTGAGATTTATGTGATTTTTGGTGATTTTATGCGACGTGGTGACTTATTTTATTATTTAATAAAATAAGATTTGAAAATAAAATAAATATAGAGATGTGGGGTAATTTTGGGATTTTAGAGAGTTATGTGGGAGAAAGAGTAAATAAGATAAGATTTGTTAGGAGTATAAATAGGAAAATTAGGTTTAGAAGTGCCAGTACGTACGTTTCTGAAGAAAAGAGGAAAAAGGCACGTGAAGAGAGAAGAGACCAAGAGAGCTGCAATTTCTGCATAATTAAGGTAAGGGTGAGCCTAGCAATTCAATTATATTAATCTGTAACTCTTCTAATTATAATTAACAAGTGTAGGGTTGATTTTAGAGAATTGGAAAAGTAGGTTAAAGTGAAGAATTAGTGAATTGATGGTGTAAAATCGTGAAACAGGTGTAGAAATTGAGTGCAGAACCTAGAATAATCATAGGGTTAATGTTTCTGATCATTTTGAGGTTTAACATGGTGAGATTGGTGACTTTTGGTGAGAATTATGCTGAGTCCGTAGCTGTCTGCTCATCGCTCGCCTAGGCGAGCTAAGCAACTCGCCGCGGCGAGTAGACCTTCATCGCTCGCGAGGCGAGTAACCCAACTCGCCATAGCGAGTAACCCTTGATCACTCGCGAGGCGAGCAATCCCACTCGCCATAGCGAGCTGGCCTGAGAGAATCTTGATTTTTAGGATGTTGTTTTAAGACGTGTTTTAGATGGTTTTGAGTGTCTTGATGTATATAAGAGTGATTAGGTAAGTTTTTAGGATCATATTGGACCTAGGGAACTTATAATTGAAGTTTTTGGATGAAAAATGTGAAAAAGGCCGAGAGCACCCAGTATTGCTCGCTCTCCGTTCGCCCCCAACTCTCCCAAGGTGAGTAACCCCTAGTTGAGCTCGCGAGGCGAGCAGATCAACTCGCCACGGCGAGTAGTGCGGTTTCAGACTGCCTTAACTTTGTGTGTTGGGATCTGTTTCGTGTAGGACTTTGTGAGTTGATCCTTGGGTAGTAATGGAAGATAACTATGATATAAATGATGATCTGTGATGATGCTTAGTGATAATTTGATGTCGTTGAGAATGATTTATGAAACATATGTGTATTATGTGGACTATATGTGTAATATATGTGATGCTTATGTGATGAATCCTTGATGTTGCTATATGCCATGAATGATGAGTTGCTGCCATGTAGTCGTTATATATATGATTAATGCTACATGTGTCGGTCCAAGATGTCTATGATGTTGAGACGTTTTAAGATGTTTAACTTGTTTAAGTTATAAGATGTTGAGTCTCATGCATACTCATTCAGAGATGGGGGCTTATGCCCTGGAGTTTCTACTCACCAGCGACGGGGGCTCATGCCCTGGAGCTTTTGCTCACTAGCGACGAGGGCTCATGCCCTGGGAGTATATTTATGCTCAAAGCGACGAGGGCTTATGCCCTGGATTGGTACCACATGCATTTAAGATGTTAGAGTTGCATAGTCAAGTGAAGTTGCATTGTCGAGTCAAGTCGTTTAAGATGTTTATGATGATGCTTTATGATGTTGCTTGTGATGCTAATTGATGTTTGTTGCGACGTGTTTATGTGATGATTGTTGTTAACTATAATTATTGAATTATATGTTTAATATTATTGTTTTGTGAATCTCACCCCTTCTGCTTGAAAATGTTGCTCTTCGTATGGGTAACTTGCAGGTAACCAAGATTAGGTGCAGGCGTGTGAGGACTTTCCTCGGTTGAGTCTTAGGTGCTCTGATATGTAACGGGATGGGGAAACTTATTTAATGCTTTTCTATTCCTTGCATGTCTTTTATGATTTCATAAGACTATTTTTGGATGAACTTTCTGAGACGTTTTGATGAGGCCTGCGTGCCAAGACTTTTTATGAATTCCGCTGCTATGTTTTAGACGTTTTTAATAAAGTATAAATTGTTATTTATTAATACATGATATTTATGCGAAATGTGACGCTCCGTTATGTGATTAACTCTGATTTGTTTTAAAGAAATTTTTATGTCGGGAAAACGGGGTGTTACAATTGGTATGATCCTGATGGAGCTCAGACATGGCTCAAGGAGATAGAGAGAGTGTTCCGGGTGATGCAATGCACAGTAGTGCAGAAGGTGCGTTTTGGTACGCACATGTTAGCTGAGGAAGCTGATGACTGGTGGATTGGTCTCCTTCCTATTCTAGAGCAAGATGGTGCTGAGGTTACTTGGGCAGTGTTTAAGAGGGAATTCCTTAACAGATACTTTCCAGAAGATGTTCGCGGAAAGAAAGAGATTGAGTTCCTGGAGCTGAAGAAAGGGAACATGTCGGTGACTGAATATGCTGCGAAGTTTGTGGAGTTGGCTAAGTATTATCCACACTATACTCCTGAGACTGCTGAATTCTCTAAATGTATCAAATTCGAGAATGGGTTACGTGCTGATATCAAAAGGGCAATTGGTTACCAGAAGATCAGAAATTTTTCCGAGCTGGTGAGCAGTTGCAGGATTTATAAGGAGGATACCAAGGCTCATTACAAGGTTGTTAATGAGAGGAAAGGTAAAGGTCAACAGAGTCGTCCTAAGCCTTACAGTGCCCCTGTGGATAAGGGTAAACAAAGAGTTAACGATGAGAGGAGACCTATTAAGAGAGATGCTCCTGCTGAGATTGTCTGCTATACTTGTGGTGTGAAGGGCCACAAGAGTATTGCTTGTCCTGGAGAGGTTAAACGGTGTTTCTGTTGCGGAAAGAAAGGTCACACTACTGCTGAATGCAAACATGATGATATTGTGTGCTTTAATTGCAATGAGGAGGGTCACATTGGTTCGCAATGCAAGAAGCTTAAGAAGGCTCAATCTATTGGGAGAGTTTTTGCGTTGACTGGTACTCAGACGGAAAACGAGGATCGTTTGATCAGAGGTACTTGTTATTTTGATAATATACCTTTTGTTGCTATTATTGATACTGGTGCTACGCATTTTTTTATTGCTCTTGATTGTGCTGCTAAGTTGAATCTTGCTGTGTCTGATATGAATGGGGAGATGGTTGTCGAAACTCCAGCTAAGGGTTCGGTGACAACTTCCCTTGTGTGTTTGAGATGTCCTGTGTTTATGTTTGGTCGTGATTTTGAGATTGATTTAGTGTGTCTACCGTTGATCGGAATGGATGTAATTTTGGGGATGAATCGGTTAGAATACAATCATGTCCTTATTAATTGTTTTAGCAAGACGGTGCATTTTTCTTCTGTCGAAGAAGAGAGTGGAGCAGAATTCTTATCTACTAAACAGCTGAAGCAGTTAGAACGCGATGGAATTATGATGTTTTCCTTGATGGCGTCTTTATCTATTGAGAATCAGGCGGTGATTGATAAGCTACAAGTGGTATGTGATTTTCCAGAAGTATTCCCTGATGAAATTCCTGATGTGCCTCCGGAAAGAGAAGTTGAATTTGCGATTGATCTTGTTCCTGGGACAAGCCTGTGTCTATGACACCTTATCGTATGTCAGCTTCTGAGTTGGCTGAGCTGAAGAAACAGTTGGAGGATTTGCTTGATAAGAAGTTTGTAAGACCGAGTGTTTCACCTTGGGGAGCACCGGTATTGTTAGTCAAGAAGAAAGATGGTAGTATGAGGTTATGCATTGACCATCGACAGTTGAACAAAGTGACGATAAAGAACAAGTATCCACTCCCTAGAATTGATTACTTGATGGATCAGTTAGTGGGTGCATGTGTGTTTAGCAAGATAGATTTGAGATCAGGTTACCACCAGATTAAAGTGAAAGATGAAGATACGCAGAAGACGGCGTTTAGGACGCGTTGTGGGCATTATGAGTATACGGTGATGCCTTTCGGTGTTACTAATGCACCTGGTGTATTTATGGAGTATATGAATAGGATCTTTCATGCTTATTTGGATCGTTTTGTTGTGGTTTTCATTGATGATATTTTGGTATACTCTAAGACTGAAGAAGAACATGCTGAGCATTTGAAGATTGTTTTACAAGTGTTGAAAGAGAAGAAGCTATTTGCTAAGTTATCGAAGTGTGAATTCTGGTTGAAAGAGGTGAGTTTTCTTGGCCATGTTATTTCTGGTGATGGTATTGCAGTTGATCCGTCTAAAGTTGAAGCGGTATCACAATGGGAGACTCCTAAGTCGGTTACAGAAATTAGAAGCTTCTTGGGATTAGCAGGTTATTACCGAAGATTTATAGAAGGATTTTCTAAGTTGGCTCTTGCGTTAACGCAGTTGACGTGTAAAGGTAAATCTTTTGTGTGGGATATTCATTGCAAGAATAGTTTTAATGAGTTGAAGAAGCGTTTGACGACGGCTCCAGTTTTGATTTTGCCGAAGTCCAACAAACCTTTTGTGGTGTATTGTGATGCGTCCAAGTTGGGTTTAGGTGGTGTACTTATGCAAGATGGTAAAGTGGTTGCTTATGCATCTAGACAGTTGAGGATTCATGAACGAAATTATCCTACTCATGATCTTGAATTGGCTGTAGTTGTGTTTGTGCTTAAGATTTGGAGACATTACTTGTATGGTTCGAGATTTGAAGTGTTCAGTGATCACAAGAGCTTGAAGTATTTGTTTGATCAGAAGGAATTGAATATGAGACAACGAAGGTGGCTTGAATTGTTGAAAGATTATGACTTTGGTTTGAATTATCATCCGGGCAAAGCTAATGTGGTAGCAGATGCCTTAAGTAGGAAGACTTTACATATGTCTGCTATGATGGTGAAAGAGTTTGAGTTGCTTGAACAGTTTAGAGATTTGAGTTTAGTCTGTGAAAGGACACCTCAGAGTGTAAAGCTGGGAATGCTGAAGATTGATAGTGACTTCTTGAAGAGTATTAAAGAGGCGCAGAAAGAAGATGTTAAGTTTGTAGACTTGTTGGTTGCTAGTAATCAGACTGAAGATAGTGACTTTAAAGTCGATGATCAAGGGGTGTTAAGGTTCCGAGGTAGAATTTGCATTCCTTACATTGATGAAATGAAGAGGATGATTCTTGAAGAGAGTCATAGAAGTAGCTTGAGTATTCATCCGGGAGCTACCAAGATGTATCATGATTTGAAGAAGTTGTTTTGGTGGTCTGGATTGAAACGCGACGTAGCACAGTTTGTTTATTCTTGTTTGATTTGTCAGAAGTCGATGGTTGAGCATCAGAAACCTGCTGGATTGATGACACCTTTGGATGTGCCAGAGTGGAAATGGGATAGTATATCCATGGATTTTGTGACGAGCTTGCCGAATACACCTAAATGGAATGACGCAATTTGGGTGGTTGTTGATAGATTGACGAAGTCGGCTCATTTTATTCCGATTGATATCACATTTCCTGTAGCTTAGTTGGCAGAGATTTATATTCGAGACATAGTGAAGCTGCATGGTGTTCCTTCGAGCATCGTATCAGATAGAGATCCGAGATTTACTTCTAGATTTTGGAAGAGTTTGCAAGAGGCTTTAGGTTCTCAGTTGAGGTTGAGTTCGGCTTATCATCCGCAGACAGATGGTCAGTCGGAGAGGACGATTCAGTCGTTGGAAGATTTGTTGAGAGTTTGCGTACTTGAGCAAGGAGGGACTTGGGATAGTCATATTCCGTTGATAGAGTTCACGTACAACAACAGTTACCATTCGAGTATTGGAATGGCACCTTTTGAGGCTTTGTATGGTCGGAGATGCAGAACTTCGTTGTGTTGGTTTGAGTCAGGTGAGAATGTGGTTTTAGGACCAGAGATTGTTCAACAGACTACCGAGAAGGTAAGAATGATCCAAAAGAAGATGAAAGCGTCGCAGAGTCGACAAAAGAGTTATCATGACAAGCGAAGGAAAGACCTTGAGTTTCAAGAGGGAGATCATGTGTTTCTAAGAGTTACTCATATGACCGGTGTTGGTCGTGCGTTGAAGTCAAAGAAGTTGACCCCGAAGTTTATTGGTCCGTATCAGATATCGGAAAGAGTTGGAACGGTGGCGTACCGAGTGGGTTTACCACCGCATCTTTCGAATTTGCACGATGTGTTTCATGTGTCGCAACTTTGGAAGTATGTTCCGGATCCATCCCATGTGATCCAGAGAGATGATGTGCAAGTCAGAGATAACCTTACGGTTGAGACCTTACCAGTGAGGAGTGAGGGTCGTGAAGTGAAGCGTTTGAGAGGCAAGGAGATACCTCTTGTGAAAGTCGTTTGGGACGAAGCGACTGGTGAAAGCTTGACGTGGGAGCTAGAGAGTAAGATGTTGGAATCTTATCCAGAGTTGTTTGCTTGAGGTAAATTTTCGAGGACGAAAATCTTATTAGTTGGGGAGAGTTGTAACGCCCACTTTAGATTATTTTAATTATTTAATTATTTGAATTATTTTAGGAGTCTAGATATATTTATAAATATATTATGAGATGTAGAGATTGAGATTTATGTGATTTTTGGTGATTTTATGCGACGTGGTGACTTATTTTATTATTTAATAAAATAAGATTTGAAAATAAAATAAATATAGAGATGTGGGGTAATTTTGGGATTTTAGAGAGTTATGTGGGAGAAAGAGTAAATAAGATAAGATTTGTTAGGAGTATAAATAGGAAAATTAGGTTTAGAAGTGCCAGTACGTACGTTTCTGAAGAAAAGAGGAAAAAGGCACGTGAAGAGAGAAGAGACCAAGAGAGCTGCAATTTCTGCATAATTAAGGTAAGGGTGAGCCTAGCAATTCAATTATATTAATCTGTAACTCTTCTAATTATAATTAACAAGTGTAGGGTTGATTTTAGAGAATTGGAAAAGTAGGTTAAAGTGAAGAATTAGTGAATTGATGGTGTAAAATCGTGAAACAGGTGTAGAAATTGAGTGCAGAACCTAGAATAATCATAGGGTTAATGTTTCTGATCATTTTGAGGTTTAACATGGTGAGATTGGTGACTTTTGGTGAGAATTATGCTGAGTCCGTAGCTGTCTGCTCATCGCTCGCCTAGGCGAGCTAAGCAACTCGCCGCGGCGAGTAGACCTTCATCGCTCGCGAGGCGAGTAACCCAACTCGCCATAGCGAGTAACCCTTGATCACTCGCGAGGCGAGCAATCCCACTCGCCATAGCGAGCTGGCCTGAGAGAATCTTGATTTTTAGGATGTTGTTTTAAGACGTGTTTTAGATGGTTTTGAGTGTCTTGATGTATATAAGAGTGATTAGGTAAGTTTTTAGGATCATATTGGACCTAGGGAACTTATAATTGAAGTTTTTGGATGAAAAATGTGAAAAAGGCCGAGAGCACCCAGTATTGCTCGCTCTCCGTTCGCCCCCAACTCTCCCAAGGTGAGTAACCCCTAGTTGAGCTCGCGAGGCGAGCAGATCAACTCGCCACGGCGAGTAGTGCGGCTTCAGACTGCCTTAACTTTGTGTGTTGGGATCTGTTTCGTGTAGGACTTTGTGAGTTGATCCTTGGGTAGTAATGGAAGATAACTATGATATAAATGATGATCTGTGATGATGCTTAGTGATAATTTGATGTCGTTGAGAATGATTTATGAAACATATGTGTATTATGTGGACTATATGTGTAATATATGTGATGCTTATGTGATGAATCCTTGATGTTGCTATATGCCATGAATGATGAGTTGCTGCCATGTAGTCGTTATATATATGATTAATGCTACATGTGTCGGTCCAAGATGTCTATGATGTTGAGACGTTTTAAGATGTTTAACTTGTTTAAGTTATAAGATGTTGAGTCTCATGCATACTCATTCAGAGATGGGGGCTTATGCCCTGGAGTTTCTACTCACCAGCGACGGGGGCTCATGCCCTGGAGCTTTTGCTCACTAGCGACGAGGGCTCATGCCCTGGGAGTATATTTATGCTCAAAGCGACGAGGGCTTATGCCCTGGATTGGTACCACATGCATTTAAGATGTTAGAGTTGCATAGTCAAGTGAAGTTGCATTGTCGAGTCAAGTCGTTTAAGATGTTTATGATGATGCTTTATGATGTTGCTTGTGATGCTAATTGATGTTTGTTGCGACGTGTTTATGTGATGATTGTTGTTAACTATAATTATTGAATTATATGTTTAATATTATTGTTTTGTGAATCTCACCCCTTCTGCTTGAAAATGTTGCTCTTCGTATGGGTAACTTGCAGGTAACCAAGATTAGGTGCAGGCGTGTGAGGACTTTCCTCGGTTGAGTCTTAGGTGCTCTGATATGTAACGGGATGGGGAAACTTATTTAATGCTTTTCTATTCCTTGCATGTCTTTTATGATTTCATAAGACTATTTTTGGATGAACTTTCTGAGACGTTTTGATGAGGCCTGCGTGCCAAGACTTTTTATGAATTCCGCTGCTATGTTTTAGACGTTTTTAATAAAGTATAAATTGTTATTTATTAATACATGATATTTATGCGAAATGTGACGCTCCGTTATGTGATTAACTCTGATTTGTTTTAAAGAAATTTTTATGTCGGGAAAACGGGGTGTTACAATTGGTATGATCCTGATGGAGCTCAGACATGGCTCAAGGAGATAGAGAGAGTGTTCCGGGTGATGCAATGCACAGTAGTGCAGAAGGTGCGTTTTGGTACGCACATGTTAGCTGAGGAAGCTGATGACTGGTGGATTGGTCTCCTTCCTATTCTAGAGCAAGATGGTGCTGAGGTTACTTGGGCAGTGTTTAAGAGGGAATTCCTTAACAGATACTTTCCAGAAGATGTTCGCGGAAAGAAAGAGATTGAGTTCCTGGAGCTGAAGAAAGGGAACATGTCGGTGACTGAATATGCTGCGAAGTTTGTGGAGTTGGCTAAGTATTATCCACACTATACTCCTGAGACTGCTGAATTCTCTAAATGTATCAAATTCGAGAATGGGTTACGTGCTGATATCAAAAGGGCAATTGGTTACCAGAAGATCAGAAATTTTTCCGAGCTGGTGAGCAGTTGCAGGATTTATAAGGAGGATACCAAGGCTCATTACAAGGTTGTTAATGAGAGGAAAGGTAAAGGTCAACAGAGTCGTCCTAAGCCTTACAGTGCCCCTGTGGATAAGGGTAAACAAAGAGTTAACGATGAGAGGAGACCTATTAAGAGAGATGCTCCTGCTGAGATTGTCTGCTATACTTGTGGTGTGAAGGGCCACAAGAGTATTGCTTGTCCTGGAGAGGTTAAACGGTGTTTCTGTTGCGGAAAGAAAGGTCACACTACTGCTGAATGCAAACATGATGATATTGTGTGCTTTAATTGCAATGAGGAGGGTCACATTGGTTCGCAATGCAAGAAGCTTAAGAAGGCTCAATCTATTGGGAGAGTTTTTGCGTTGACTGGTACTCAGACGGAAAACGAGGATCGTTTGATCAGAGGTACTTGTTATTTTGATAATATACCTTTTGTTGCTATTATTGATACTGGTGCTACGCATTTTTTTATTGCTCTTGATTGTGCTGCTAAGTTGAATCTTGCTGTGTCTGATATGAATGGGGAGATGGTTGTCGAAACTCCAGCTAAGGGTTCGGTGACAACTTCCCTTGTGTGTTTGAGATGTCCTGTGTTTATGTTTGGTCGTGATTTTGAGATTGATTTAGTGTGTCTACCGTTGATCGGAATGGATGTAATTTTGGGGATGAATCGGTTAGAATACAATCATGTCCTTATTAATTGTTTTAGCAAGACGGTGCATTTTTCTTCTGTCGAAGAAGAGAGTGGAGCAGAATTCTTATCTACTAAACAGCTGAAGCAGTTAGAACGCGATGGAATTATGATGTTTTCCTTGATGGCGTCTTTATCTATTGAGAATCAGGCGGTGATTGATAAGCTACAAGTGGTATGTGATTTTCCAGAAGTATTCCCTGATGAAATTCCTGATGTGCCTCCGGAAAGAGAAGTTGAATTTGCGATTGATAGATTGACGAAGTCGGCTCATTTTATTCCGATTGATATCACATTTCCTGTAGCTTAGTTGGCAGAGATTTATATTCGAGACATAGTGAAGCTGCATGGTGTTCCTTCGAGCATCGTATCAGATAGAGATCCGAGATTTACTTCTAGATTTTGGAAGAGTTTGCAAGAGGCTTTAGGTTCTCAGTTGAGGTTGAGTTCGGCTTATCATCCGCAGACAGATGGTCAGTCGGAGAGGACGATTCAGTCGTTGGAAGATTTGTTGAGAGTTTGCGTACTTGAGCAAGGAGGGACTTGGGATAGTCATATTCCGTTGATAGAGTTCACGTACAACAACAGTTACCATTCGAGTATTGGAATGGCACCTTTTGAGGCTTTGTATGGTCGGAGATGCAGAACTTCGTTGTGTTGGTTTGAGTCAGGTGAGAATGTGGTTTTAGGACCAGAGATTGTTCAACAGACTACCGAGAAGGTAAGAATGATCCAAAAGAAGATGAAAGCGTCGCAGAGTCGACAAAAGAGTTATCATGACAAGCGAAGGAAAGACCTTGAGTTTCAAGAGGGAGATCATGTGTTTCTAAGAGTTACTCATATGACCGGTGTTGGTCGTGCGTTGAAGTCAAAGAAGTTGACCCCGAAGTTTATTGGTCCGTATCAGATATCGGAAAGAGTTGGAACGGTGGCGTACCGAGTGGGTTTACCACCGCATCTTTCGAATTTGCACGATGTGTTTCATGTGTCGCAACTTTGGAAGTATGTTCCGGATCCATCCCATGTGATCCAGAGAGATGATGTGCAAGTCAGAGATAACCTTACGGTTGAGACCTTACCAGTGAGGAGTGAGGGTCGTGAAGTGAAGCGTTTGAGAGGCAAGGAGATACCTCTTGTGAAAGTCGTTTGGGACGAAGCGACTGGTGAAAGCTTGACGTGGGAGCTAGAGAGTAAGATGTTGGAATCTTATCCAGAGTTGTTTGCTTGAGGTAAATTTTCGAGGACGAAAATCTTATTAGTTGGGGAGAGTTGTAACGCCCACTTTAGATTATTTTAATTATTTAATTATTTGAATTATTTTAGGAGTCTAGATATATTTATAAATATATTATGAGATGTAGAGATTGAGATTTATGTGATTTTTGGTGATTTTATGCGACGTGGTGACTTATTTTATTATTTAATAAAATAAGATTTGAAAATAAAATAAATATAGAGATGTGGGGTAATTTTGGGATTTTAGAGAGTTATGTGGGAGAAAGAGTAAATAAGATAAGATTTGTTAGGAGTATAAATAGGAAAATTAGGTTTAGAAGTGCCAGTACGTACGTTTCTGAAGAAAAGAGGAAAAAGGCACGTGAAGAGAGAAGAGACCAAGAGAGCTGCAATTTCTGCATAATTAAGGTAAGGGTGAGCCTAGCAATTCAATTATATTAATCTGTAACTCTTCTAATTATAATTAACAAGTGTAGGGTTGATTTTAGAGAATTGGAAAAGTAGGTTAAAGTGAAGAATTAGTGAATTGATGGTGTAAAATCGTGAAACAGGTGTAGAAATTGAGTGCAGAACCTAGAATAATCATAGGGTTAATGTTTCTGATCATTTTGAGGTTTAACATGGTGAGATTGGTGACTTTTGGTGAGAATTATGCTGAGTCCGTAGCTGTCTGCTCATCGCTCGCCTAGGCGAGCTAAGCAACTCGCCGCGGCGAGTAGACCTTCATCGCTCGCGAGGCGAGTAACCCAACTCGCCATAGCGAGTAACCCTTGATCACTCGCGAGGCGAGCAATCCCACTCGCCATAGCGAGCTGGCCTGAGAGAATCTTGATTTTTAGGATGTTGTTTTAAGACGTGTTTTAGATGGTTTTGAGTGTCTTGATGTATATAAGAGTGATTAGGTAAGTTTTTAGGATCATATTGGACCTAGGGAACTTATAATTGAAGTTTTTGGATGAAAAATGTGAAAAAGGCCGAGAGCACCCAGTATTGCTCGCTCTCCGTTCGCCCCCAACTCTCCCAAGGTGAGTAACCCCTAGTTGAGCTCGCGAGGCGAGCAGATCAACTCGCCACGGCGAGTAGTGCGGATTCAGACTGCCTTAACTTTGTGTGTTGGGATTAGTTTCGTGTAGCACTTTGTGAGTTGATCCTTGGGTAGTAATGGAAGATAACTATGATATAAATGATGATCTGTGATGATGCTTAGTGATAATTTGATGTCGTTGAGAATGATTTATGAAACATATGTGTATTATGTGGACTATATGTGTAATATATGTGATGCTTATGTGATGAATCCTTGATGTTGCTATATGCCATGAATGATGAGTTGCTGCCATGTAGTCGTTATATATATGATTAATGCTACATGTGTCGGTCCAAGATGTCTATGATGTTGCGACGTTTTAAGATGTTTAACTTGTTTAAGTTATAAGATGTTGAGTCTCATGCATACTCATTCAGAGATGGGGGCTTATGCCCTGGATTTTTTACTCACCAGCGACGGGGGCTCATGCCCTGGAGCTTTTGCTCACTAGCGACGAGGGCTCATGCCCTGGGAGTATATTTATGCTCAAAGCGACGAGGGCTTATGCCCTGGATTGGTACCACATGCATTTAAGATGTTAGAGTTGCATAGTCAAGTGAAGTTGCATTGTCGAGTCAAGTCGTTTAAGATGTTTATGATGATGCTTTATGATGTTGCTTGTGATGCTAATTGATGTTTGTTGCGACGTGTTTATGTGATGATTGTTGTTAACTATAATTATTGAATTATATGTTTAATATTATTGTTTTGTGAATCTCACCCCTTCTGCTTGAAAATGTTGCTCTTCGTATGGGTAACTTGCAGGTAACCAAGATTAGGTGCAGGCGTGTGAGGACTTTCCTCGGTTGAGTCTTAGGTGCTCTGATATGTAACGGGATGGGGAAACTTGTTTAATGCTTTTCTATTCCTTGCATGTCATTTATGATTTCATAAGACTATTTTTGGATGAACTTTCTAAGACGTTTTGATGAGGCCTGCGTGCCAAGACTTTGTATGAATTCCGCGGCTATGTTTTAGACGTTTTTAATAAAGTATAAATTGTTATTTATTCATACATGATATTTATGCGAAATGTGACGCTCCGTTATGTGATTAACTCTGATTTGTTTTAAGAAATTTTTATGTCGGGAAAACGGGGTGTTACAGTGTCCTCCACCACTGCCGCGACCTCCAATTCTCTCTCTCTCTCTCTCTCTCTCTCTCTCTCTCTCTCTCTCTCTCTCTTTCTCTCTCTCTCAAGGCTCGCCTTGTAGGTGATGGCAGGTCACAAATTGCAGCCGCCGCCGCTTCCTACTCCCTTGAGCCGCCCACTGCCACTCAAGCGTTTTCCTTAGCCGCACCAACTAGCAGCTTTCTCTCGTGCCGCGCCTCTCTCTTGCGCCGCCCATTGCTGCCACACCATGTCTTCCTCCCCTGCCATGTCGTCGTCCGCCACCGTGTCCTCCACCACTGCCGCGACCTCCAATTCACTTTCTCTCTCAAGGCTCGCCTTGTAGGTGATGGCAGGTCACAAATTGCAGGTGTAGATTGTGATGAGACATTCAGTCCTGTAGTAAAACCGGCGACGATTCACGCCGTTCTCACCATTACCTTTGTTCGGGAAAAGGTCGCGCGTGGCCAGGCACGCGTCCTTCATGTTCCTTCTCATCATCAGATTGCTAACATTTTCACAAAAGGCCTACCTCGAGTTCTTTTTGATGATTTTCGGACCAGTCTTAGCGTCCGTGAACCTCCCGCTTCGACTGCGGGGGTGTGATAGAATGTTAGTCATTATGTTAGTTATTATTAGGTAATTACTCTCCATTATTTTGTAATTACTCTACTAGACTCTCTATTATTTTGTAATTACTCTACTAGGCTCTTCATTATTTTGTAATTACTTTACTAGGTTCTCCATTAGGTTGTAATTACTCTACTAGGTTTGACTCTACCTATTATAATTATATATACTTTTGATCATTATTAATGAAAGACACGAAATTGATTTCCTTTAGTTTGATTAAGAATATATGTTCGTACCTTCCTAACCAAAAAGGTTTGACCAAACGTGGTACACATAACTTGGTCTTACTAGCACTACGTGGCGTTGGGATTAGCATCTCATTCCTGATGAAATTAGTTAATCGACGTGAATGTGACTAATTGTATGTCAAAGCTCTCCTCCCTCTTTTTCATACTTCTCCTTAATTAATGTTTTTCGGTAGTGTACACAAAAATGAGTTGATATTAAAGTAAAAATGTGAATTTTAAATATTAAAGGAGAAGTAATAAATAATAAGGAGACAGAAAAGCTTTGTGGGGAGAAGAGTCGCGTAAGAGATGGAAGTTTTAAGAGTGTGGAGAATTTGATTATAGAGTGGGAGGACTTGCATAAAAAAAGAGAACATGTAAAAAAAGAGAGTAAGGATATTTGTGCAACCATTTTTTTATATGATAACTTTTATGACAATTTTTATTTTTTCTTTTTTATTGGTCAAAAACATTTGAGAGAAAAAAAGAAAGAAGATAATATCATGTGAATATGAAATAGATAATTGTACAAAAGTTATCACAAAATGATTGTACAATATCATTTCTTTAAAGAAACTATAAAAGAGAAATTGAGTTTTTTTTAATTGGCTCAAGGTGTAAAGAAATGTGAACTTATAGTGAGTGTATAAATGTAAGTTAATAGACTTGGTTGATTTAATGGGGGCTGAATAAATTATTAAGTAGAAAATACAGATTTTAGAGAGATACACATAGTATTAATTAACTAGAAAATACAATTGAAAAATAATAATGAATAAAGTATGACATCAAAATCGAAAGTAATACTCATTTTCGAACATTTTTCTTTTAACATTTTTTTTTTTATATTTTTTTTTCTCAAAAAAATTGTCACTTGTAGAGGGAAGGACAATAGGACATCATAACATAATTTAAAAGATTAAATTTTGTTAACAAAGGTAGAGATTACCTGAAAAGTGTGCTAATAAACAAATTGAGGATCTTTGTCGGAATAAAACAAACTGAGATCTGCCAAGGAAAGAGAAATTGTGAGAGAGTATACAAAGATTAGAGAAAGATTTAGAAGCAATATAAAATACGTCAAATATAAAATACTCTTATATGTCAAATATGGAATTTGAGTACCAACAGAAAAGAGGAAATAGTGAGTAACAAATGTGTATACTATTGAAAGAGAAAGTCAACTCAAATATGTAAAGAACAATAATTTTTACTACTTTAATTATACCATTCATTTATATTATTGTATTAACAATTTTATTTTTTTTATAATATTATTTAAATTTTCAATTAAAAAAATAAAGTAAATCCTATTAAATACGACAAACCTCAATTCAATAAAGAGTTTAATTAGTATACTTTGTCATTGTACAATTATTCTACACATTCATTCAATAATGTGTTTCCACGTCAATTAACAATATGACAATTCATGTGTTTCATCATTTATTAATTGCCATAACAACACATCATTAAATGTATGTATAAAAATAATTGTACACTTACATAAATATACTAATTAAATTCTTCAATAAAAACAATATAAGAAACTATAATATATATATATATATATATATATATATATATATATATATCATATTTTGATCTTATTTGCAAAAGTCTTTTCATTGTGGTACATATCACAAATTTATAATCAGATACAATGACATTTATTTAAATGTATACTGACTTATGTCAAAAATCTAATTTATACTTGTTTTGTATGAGATATATCTTTTGTATAGTTATATTCAATTTTATTTAAAATGAAATTTTATCATTACAATTTTAAAATAACAAATTCTCGTGTTTGGCATATATATTCACATATTTTAGTCTAGCTATTGCCATATATATTCACATATTTGTCAAGTATGATAGTTAAGTATGACAAATAAGAATAGGTGAACACAATGTACTCATCATTTAATTATGCATTTTTTTTAAGGTATCATTTAATTATGCATTGTCATGTCATACTTTCTGCAAGAGATTTGCAATTCAAACTAAAATGAATCTCTCCACACGTTTCATATCCATCAATGTACACTTACATGATAAAGATTAACATCTGAAACATTAAATGGATATATCTTAGCACACTATGCTACCCACTAATCTGGCAAATGAATAGCATAAGCTTAAACATTATAAATACTTAATCATGCTTAGTCAAAATTGCCATATAAACCTTCAATTATATTTTTATTTTGCAGTGAAACACTCATGAGGATAGAAAAAACATTCCTACGTAGAATTTAACATCTGTTAACTTTGCTTGATCTCTAACCTTCAATTATATGTAAAATGAACATGGAACTAAATAAAGTTTTGATTGATTTCATATTCATTACACCTCCAAATATAAATCTTGTGCACTAAACTTCTTATTTAAGTATCTTATTTGAGGACTCTTCTATTTTGTTTCCCAGAAAACTATTTGTTCAACCTCAAATTTGGACACTAAACCAGCTGAAAGTGAACTGAAACTTATTTTTCATCATACATCAAAACTTCTCAATTAAGTGTAACCTAAGAATGCTGAGAGCATATACCATTGTATACGACATTAGTATATTCATGTCGTATACAAATTCTGCATTTGAATGTGCATTATCAACTCCCTGGCTTCCTTCAGTTCTTGATATAGAGTTGTCTCAATGGTTTTGAGTACTATGCCATCCAACTGCATTTTTAAAAGTAAAATATAATTCATGATTCAAAAGAGCATTATAAAACAGCTTTTAATACAACTTTATTTGAAAAAAGCCCTAATAAATTACAACCTTCTGAGATGTGAGATGAAATCTCCGAATCATGAGTTGCTTGCACAAGTGCATCACCTCTATTGTCAAGAAATATCAAGATTGAATTAGAAACGATTAAATGCAAGAAAATTAAAGTTCTGTTATATAATAATCCCTCCGGTCTCAAAAATAAGCAAAAGTAAATCAAATAAAGTTAATGTATTTGGTTCAATATTTACTTAAACTTTAGTTGACCAATTTTTGCTTATATTTGAGACCGTAGTGGTATCTATCAAGACCTTTTGTTTACACTTTAACTTGCTAAACATATAAGCTTCTGTTTCCTGTTGAAAAATAATATGGTACCGAGTTTTATAAAATTTTCTAAACAAGCTTTAAAAATACAGCACTGTTAAACGTTTAAAATTGCTAAACATGTTTTTTTTTGGTTGCTTTGAAATTTTCAGTGTCCTACCTCTACATAAAGTTCTCAATTCCTGAAAAAGTATCATTCTCTTGAATAGGCATCCTCGTTCAGAAATTCTTCCACGAATTGTGCCCCTTTTTGAAGGTTCATATATAGATATAAGCAAGCTTCGAAACTATATCAGATATGAACCATGAAAATATGAATGTCAAATGAAATTTATTGTAAAGGAACTCAACAATGTAAACTGTTAATATAAATAGATTGAATGAGTAAAAATATTATATTGAAAATGAAAGGGACTTGTTATGTGGTTTGTGTTAATGCAACACAGAAATTAGAGACACAAAACAAACATAAAACAAATGATTTTTGGGAAAAACAACATGTCGTGTTTTCCCTTAAATATGAAATTGTACGCAAAAAAGAATTCATAAATGAAAGTTGGACAATGTTCAACAGAATATAAAAATATAGGTTTGGTGCACTTGCCTGCAGTGACATCTCATTTCTGCTGCTGAAAATTGTCAATCCTCACTGAAGGGATACGACGAAGTGTATGCCAATGCACTCCTCCCTCCATTTGATACTTCTTCTTAATTAATGGACAAAGGGAAATGTCCAAAGTAGAAAGGGAGTTGGGTAGACCCTCCTCTGGCAATCGCTCAAGACAAGGGCAGTTGTAAATATCTAGAAGTTTGAGAGATTTGAGGTGGAGAAAACCCTTGTTGTTCATTTTTCTTAGCTTTGAAGAGTTAGACAACCAAAGACTGTCAATATTTGGTGGCAGCAGACTCTCCTCTGGGAAGGACTCCACATTTTCAAAGTCATCACTAACTCTAAACTCTATCAGAGAATTGAGTCGGAACAAACCCCAATCCTCTCTTGAAGCAATTAGTTTTGGACAGTTGAATATTTCAAGCCTCCTCAAGTTGGACGGCAAGCCTCCCCTATGAAACGATTCCAGCTCTGGACAATTGAACAACCTGAGAGAATGAAGATTGGTGAACAAGTGTAGTGCAAAGGGCAAGGAGGAGGAGCGCCAGCCTTCTATATAAAGTTTGCGGAGAGAGTCATAGCAACGCAAATCCAAAGAGGGCAATTCTTTAAAGCCACTAACATCCAACTCCAATTCATCAAGAAAGGTATCGTTGAATAAATTTTGATTCATGGAGAAGTCAATGTACCGATTTCCACGAAGGACAAACCTTTTCAAGCTGGATGACAATTCATTTATTACAATTCTATCACATCCTATTAGCTCTAGCTCTCTGATATTATCAACCTTGGGAATTGATGCCTCCAACCGTTCACAATTACTAATCTCCAATTTTTGTAAAGATGGAAAGTGTTGAGGCAAAGTCCTTTTCAACTTGGGACAACTTTTTATGGAAAGCTCTTTAAGCAAAGGAAACCCTTCGAGACAAAACCATTCCTCCCAATTGTTCATCCATGCAAATTCCAAAACTTCAAGGGACCTGAACGAAACATTTGTTGAACTATTTCCGTAAAACTCTTCGCCGATGATCTTTATTCCGTTACAGTCTGAAATAGAAAGCTCCTTGAGAGAGGGTAGCTGCCCAAGTGGTGGTAAATGTGAACATGATCCACACCAATACAGTTTAAGAGATATTAAGTTGGGTAAATTACAAGCCCTTAGCCAATTTGGAAAGCTATTGTCTCTGTAGCATTCGATGGTAAGCCTCTTCAGGATGCTATTTGGTTGAAGAGCCTCAAAAACATCCAATTCTCTTCCATTGTTTTTGAATTTGAAACTCCATTTCATATACAATTCTTCTACATATTTCTTATCTTTCAAATTTGCTTCTGCAGCATCCGCAGGATTAATGACATTTTCCAACCCTGATATACAGAGTTTCCCTCGAAGATGAGTTAATTTCCCCAACTCCTTAATATCCGACCCACTCTTCTTTTCCACGACAAAATCAGTCAGTGTTAGAAGATGGTTTAGCCTCTCTATCTGTTTTGGCATCATCTTCATGTCAGTTCCTTCCAGATAAAGATGACGTAAATTGGCAAGTTTGTAAAAATCTAAAGGGAGCTCAGTCAATGGACAACTTCGCAATATTAATGTCTGTAAATTATATAGATTACAAATGGATTCAGGCAACCTTTTTATCCCTGTGTAAGACAAGTCTAGATAGCGCAAAAGCTTCAAATTGCCTATCTCATGAGCTAGCTCGGAGAGGTCACATCCATTGAACGATATCATCCGTAAATATTTTAGTCTTGAATACAGATTACGTTGTACAATATTGGATTTATAAATTGGCCCTAAACTCATATGACGAAGAGTCCTATACCTCTTCATATATTGCCAATTTTTTGGCTGTACCATCAGACCACGTAAACCCTCAATCTTACAAATATTCTCTAAAAAATTTCTAGTATCTTTCGAATCAAGAGAGCACCAAATGTGACGTGTTCTTTGAGGGATATCTTGCACTATATCACCCTCAATCAGAAAACAAAATTCTCCTGACACTGATTTTGCTAAATCATTGACAAGATCGTGCATTACCAAACTACCAGAATGTGAATTCACAGATTGTTGGAAAAATGAAATGGACTCTAGGTCATCGAAGAATTCATAACCCAACTCTTCTTCACTTATGTCTCTTCTTGAACACTTCAGTAAACCTTCTGCCATCCAAAGCTTGACAACCTCTTCTTTTTCAAACACATAACCCTTGGGAAACATGGAACAATATGCAAAACAACGCTTTAGATTGGAAGGAAGATTGTGATAACTCAATCTCAATGATGGGTTAATTTCATCATCAACTTTCGATACATGCCAAATATCAGTCTCCAATATCTTCAGCCATTCACCTTGAGAAAATTTTCTTTGCAAGAGATTCCCCAGTGTTTTCACAGCTAAAGGTAACCCTCCACACTTGTCTACAACCTTCTTGCCAATCGATTCAAGATTTGGATATTCAAAAACATTCCTTCCTCGAAAAGCATGTTTCACAAATAAAATCCAGCAGTCAGTCTCTGCCAATTGCTTTAAATGAAGTTGATGGTCAGATTTCACGACTGATGCAACATGCTTGTCACGTGTTGTCACTACAATCTTACTTCCTGAAGATCCATGGTTCAAAGGAAGTAGTAGCTGCTCCCAACATTCTCCATTGACATTCCATATGTCATCTAGAACAAGTAAAAATTTCTTGCCTGTTAGTGACTGTTGTAGTTGACAAATGAGTGGATCAAAGTCTTCACCGTCTGCTAAATAATGGAGTGACCTAAGAATTGTTTTGGTGAGTCTAACAACATCAAAAGGCTTTGAGACATGGACCCAAAATTTAAGTTCAAAATGTTTCTCCATCCTCTGGTCATTGTAGACAAGCTGAGCAAGGGTGGTCTTTCCCATCCCACCCAAACCCACTATGCTGATTGTTGATACTTGGTTGCCGTTGTCATTGTGTGAAAGCAAATAGTTGATTATTTCTTCTTTGTCCCCCTTTCTACCATATATGCAAGATTCATCCACCAAAGATGCAGTTGGCAATCTTTTTGAGGATTGTAGGCTAACTGCACCTTCATAACTAGTGCAACTTCTTTGTGTCAATCCCAACACATCCTTTTGCTCTGCAAGAAATTTTAGCTTATCTAGCAAATATTTGATCCTAGGTTCAAATCGATTAGTGAAACTTGAAAGGAAGCGTTGCACCTTGATCTTTCGTTTTTCATTTCTAGCAATCTCATCCAGCAATTGATCTACTTCATATACCTCGTGTTTTAGACGATCAAGCCAATTCTTAACATGCTGGTTTTGGTACTGCTTTGTCTCAGCATCATCCAACACTTGATTGATAGAATTCAGCGTGATTTCAAGTTTTTCCACCAACCTTTTATTGAATAGGTCTTTGAAATCTCTGGAGACAAACTTCTCAAGAGTGACTTGAACGACAGAAGACAAAAATGCTCCAGCAATTAGCTCTGCCATGATATTGTGGTCAATGCCCGAGAATCTCACTACAAAACGATAATTTGTTATATTGTGTTAAGCAAAATGGAACAAGAACTATATCTTCTAGACATAGTGGATTGACAAATGTTTTACACAAAATGTATATTTCCAAACATAAGATGAAAATAAGGGACTGTTCGATTAATGATACACTATGCAGACTATCTTCATTGCAAACAACAAAGAAAGATCACCTGTTACTATATCTAAATCATTTCTGACAGTTATATTTGAAAAAGCAAAATGTTTATTTATTCCAGTAATCTAACACAAGTTGTCCTAGATTACACAGTTCTTTAACACAACAATCTACACTGAAAAACAAGCTACTGACGGATTTATTTTAGATTCCTCTGGTCTGAAAAACACTTTATTTCCAAGTTTCCATAATTCATAAACACAAGCACACCAAATTAATATCATTAATTTCTTGATTCTTCACTTTACCTCCACTTTTTAACTCCTCTAGTTCCAACCATGCATGAACACATGAAAGAGTAAGAAGCATATATATATATATATATATATATATATATATATATATATATATATATATATATATATATAAATGAGAGAGAGAGAGAGAGAGATATATTACCTGTAATTGTGTGAGTGAACAAACTGAGATACCTCCGAGGTGAATGTAAAATTTATGTCAAATATAATCAAATGGCAGACAAAGATGAAAATAAACCAGACAAATGGATGTCAAATATGATCAAGTCAACATACGTGTCTTCCCACACACCACGCAAAAGAATGTCACCTTCACACCACTTGCAAGAAAGTAAGAGAACATTTAGTCTCGTTAATCAGCTCAATTAATAATTAACAGAGACATTATGTATAGGATTGGGATATACTTGTAATTTTCTATTTTTTCACGTTTAAAATATGTGAATTTAGTTATTAGATTGTTTGATAAACAAAAATAAGAATAAACATTTATTTTTATTTTTAAAATATTTAGACATTCAATTCAACAATCATTATGCATATCGAAAAGACGAATACGTTTAAATTTAGTTTTTTTTAAACAATTTAAATTTTGTTTGTTTAATTTAATTTTAAATAATTTATATTATAAAATTATTTAATTTTTGATTAAGATATTCATGTTATATTTTTTAAATTGGAAATTTAAATTATAAAAGATTATATTGCTCGGAAATACTTTGTTGCAAAAAGATTGATTAAAGTTTGTACTTAACATTTTTGCTCCTTAAATCATTGTATGAATTTAAATTTAAATAGCTCCAATATATATATATATACACAACATAGTGCTTCCAATCATTAATGTAAAAGTAATTAAATCAATAAACTTGTTTTATTAAATCTATCTCTCATTTTAACTTAAAAGATATCAAAAATTAATAATTTAGTTTACTGATCAATGACAAACATGTCTCCTGTATTTCTTTTAATAATTTAATTCCTTTAAATTACTAATGAAGTAAACTTGTATCACCTAAACAGATGGACGAACAGTTGAGCCATGTTCAATATTTGTTTGTGTAGAACATGTATATGTCAAAGAAGTGGCATTGTCGCAAAACATGTCTACACTTTGACAATACAAGAAGCTGAAACATTGATTCATTGTTATCACCTAAAATTCTATTCTCTCTAACACATATTTCTTCCACTTGGAGTATGTTAACTTTGTCCTGCAGCTCCTAGTTTTCTTGATCCATGATCATTAACAAAACTTATGATCGCACTGTCTCTTTCCATCAAATTCGACTAACTCATCCTTCCTAAGGCATATTCCATCATAATGCCCTATTAGATTCCTTCCTTATTTGAAGTTTTCCAACAAAACTGAGAAGCCAAAAATCAGCTGCAAATTTTAACTTTGAACTGTCTTCTTAACATGTTAATCTTGTAGTTTCAGCATCAGTTTGATACCAAAGTAACCAAATTGAGAAAGACTTCTCTCGCGAAAAAATTATCTACAACCTCGAATATTCAGGGTTCTGCAGAATATGAAATAAGTTAGAAAGAAAACGGATCATCAGTTCATCATATTTATAACCTTACAAAACAATAATGAAGTGTATAAATAAAGTAATCTTTGCATAGTTACCTCAGCAGTCTTAAACGGTCTTTAGCAAAGGTTGATTGAATATTCGGCAACCTACAATATAGAATGAATTCCAAGTACACAATTTACAAAGTGATCATTTTGAAAATACATTTAAAGTCTTAAGCAGAGTAGGTCCTTAGAAATATAATAGTTTTCAATAAGAAGCTAATTTTACAGTAATAATTTGGAATAGCATTGAACTGAATTTGCTAATATTTGTTTTGAATGTCATCATGAAGTGTAGTTGACAAAGAATAGCAAAATTATTGTTAAACTTGTGTATACTCACACCTGGATCCATTTGTTTTCAGTTCTCACCTATTAATTTTACTTTGTCTAATTTAGCTGTAATGGAGCACTTTCACCATATCAGTGGTTGAAGAAGCTCAGATGGAATTCCCCTTTTGTTGTCTAATTCAGATGTTATTGGATTTGAGCTCTCGGAATCGTTGAGCTCAAATCCAATAAGCTTTCTTCTTGATCCTGCTTATATTTCTTCTCCAGGCTATGCAAAGGGAGTCAAACATTTTCCTGGTGTCTATAAATCTCTCAATTTCTCAAAAACATCTTTCTTAAGACCTTTCATGACAGAAGAAGCTGAAATGGATAGGTAGATCTAACCAGTAGGAGCCATCTTTCAATCTGTAAAGAACAATGCACATGGGTCAGAGAACTTTCACAGAGCGGCTCGAGAGAGATATGACCGATGCATATATCTGATCAATGGTATGCAAAAACAAAAACCAAAACTAATGGTGATTACTAAACAGGAATCAAATCTAAATGGATGTAATTGACCAAGAAATGTACCATGACCCAACTAATCATATAGAAAATGATACTGAAACTAAATAAATGTACTTTTACATCCGATATGTAGGCTTGGTATGTTGACTTCACATGTTTGTATGATTTGCATAGTCTTCCCCAAAAAACTGATTTGTTCATACTCAAATTTGGACACTAAAACAGCTGAAAGTGAACTGAAATTTATTTTTCAGCAAAGATCAAATAATGAATGATTGTTGAAACTTCTCTATCCTACTCAATTTCCAGTCCCCTCTTTGTGTTACGTTTTTCTAATTTCCTGTTTTCATCTACTCAATTAAGTGTGGCCGAAGAATATGTGAGCACTTACCACTGGTAGAAATCTGTGACAATGTCTGATATAAATTATGCCTTTCAATGTGCAAGATCGACTCCCTAGCTTCCTTCAGTTCTTGCTATAAAGCTATCTCAATGGTTTTGATAATTATGCCATACAGCTGCTTTTTTCAAAGTAAAATACATTTCATTTCAAAGTAAAAAGCTTTTAAAACAACTTTATAAAGATAATCTCAATGGTTTTGATGATTATGCTATCAAAGTAAAACAGATTTCATGATTGAAATGAGCAATATTAATAGGCTTTGAAAGCAACTTTATTTGAAAGAAGCCTTTATAAGTCACAACCTTCTAATGCTCAGTATGATTTAGAATGTGATTTGAAATCTCCAAATCATTATTTGGTTGCACAAGTGTATCACCTAATGCTCTGTAAATAAATTTGTATGAAGATATTTTTGTTACTGGTAAACTTGGTAAACATACATGGTTCTGTTTCCTGTCAAAAATAATATGCCACTGTTAGTATTTTATACTAATTTTCAGTATTTTATGTTGCTAGTTTTCTGTCTCCTACCTGTGTACATAAATCTCTCAATTCCTCAAAAACATTATTGTTTTCATAAGGCATCAACACCTTTTTTTTCTCAAGGCGTGTGTTTTCTGCAGACGCAAGAGAAAAAACAAATAATTAACGTTAAAGACACCAAAAAAGTGCTACAATGTGATTCAGATTTTCACTATTCACCAAAAAAGTAAAAAAAATAAAGATTCAGATATTCACCAATAGTCAAGTATCCATATGTGGGATCCATAACTTGGTCTTGCTAGCACTATGTGGCGGTGGGATTAACATCTCATTCCTGCTTAATTTCGTCAATCTCCACATAAGGGATGTGACTAATTGTATGCCAACACTCTCCTCCCTCCTTTTCATACTTCTCCTTTATTATTGGACAATTGAAAATCGACAAATAAGAAAGGGAGTTGGGTAGAGCCTCCTTCTCTGGCAAGCGCTCAAGAGTAAGGCAGTTGTTAATCCATAGAACGTTGAGAGATTTGAGGTGGAGAAAACCCTTGTTGTTCATTATTCTTAGCTTTGAACATTTAGACAACCAAATACTGAGAATAGTCGGTGGCAGCATATTCTCCTCTGGGAAGGACTCCACGTTTTCAAACTCATCACTAACACTGAAGTAATACAAAGATTTGAGTTGGAACAAACCCCACTCCTGTCTTGAAGCAATCAGTTTTGGGCAATTATATATTCCAAGGTCCTTTAAGTTGGAAGGCAAACCACCCATTGGAAACGATTCCAGCTCTGGACAATTGTACAACTCCAAATAATCAAGATTGGTGAACAAGTGTAATGAAAAAGACAAGGAGGAGGAGTGATATCCGTTTAAAGAAAGCATCTGAAGAGAATTATAGCAACACAAATTCAAAGAGGGGCATTCATCAAAGCCACGAACATCCAACACCAACTGTTCAAGAAAGGCAATGTTGGATAAATTTTGATCCAGAGAGAACTCAGTGTACCGATTTTCAGAAAGGACGAACCTTTTCAAGCTTGTCGGCAATTCATTTACCAAAATTCTATCACATCTTTGGATACCTATCTCAATGATGCCATCAAACTTGGGAATTGATGCATCCAACTTTTTGCAATCATTAATGAACAATTCTTGTAAAAGAGGAACTTGTTGAGGCAGAGCCCTTTTCAATTCGGGACAATTACATATAGAGAGTTTTTTAAGCAAAGGAAATCCTTCACCACAAATCCATTCCTCCCAATTGTTCATCTCCTCAAATTTCAAAACTTCAAGGGACCTGAACTGAAGATTTGTTGAACAGTTACCATAAAATTCTTCACCAATGACCTTTATTCCTTTACAATTTGAAATATAAAGCTCCTTGAGAGAGGGAAGTTTCCCAAGTGGCGGTAAAAGGGAACATAATCCACAACCCTTTAGTTTAAGAGATACTAAGTTGGGTAAATGACAACCCCTTATCCAATTTGGAAAGTTGTTGCCATTGTAGCCTTCAATAGTGAGCCTCTTCAAGTTGCTATTTGGTTGAAGAACCTCCAAGACTGACGCATTGCTTTCAACTATTGAGTCATCCATTTCTTCTCTTCTGCCATCGAACTCCATGTGTAATTCTTCTAAATACTTCTTATCTTTCAAATTTACTGTCGCGGCATCTCGAGGATCAATGACATTATCCAACCCTTTTATATGAATTGATCCATGAAGATGGTTGAGTTTTGCCAACTCCTTAAGTTCAGATATGTTCCACTCTTCCACGATAAAATAGTTCAAGGTTTGAAGATTGTTTAGCTTTCCTATATGCTTTGGCATCTTCTTTATACAAGGGAGTTCAAGATGACGCATATTGATGAGATTGGAAAAATTTGAAGGGAGCTCAATCAATTTACAACATTTCAACAAGAGTGCTTGCAAGTTATACAACATACAAATAGAATCAGGTAGGCTTGGAATATCTGTGTATGAAAGGTCTAGATAGCGCAAAAGTTTTAAATTGCTTATCTCATCAACTAGCTCTGATAGACCACAATATCTAAATGATAACATCCGCAAATATTTTAGTCTTGAAAACAAATCATGTTGGACATTGTTGCTCAATATAGTCTTGTTACTTTGTAGTACCAGACTACGTAGTCCCTTGAGCTCACAAACTCCATCTAATATTTTATCACCACAACTGAATTCAAGAGAGCACGAAATGTGGCGTGTCCTTTCAGAGATATCTTCCACCCTAGCATCCTTTATTTGCTTACAAAATTCTCCTGACACAGATTTTGCTAGATCATGGACAAGATCATGCAAGCTGAAGTACGGCTCATAACTACCAAACCCTGTATAATATGATTGTTGGATAAATGAAATTGACTCAAGATCACCAAAAATTTCATTGCCCAACTCTTCTTCACTCATGTATGTTTCGCAACACTTCAACAAACCTTCTGCCATCCAAAACATGATTAATTCACCTTTGTCAAACTTATAACCTTTGGGAAATATAGAGCAATATGCAAAACAACGCTTCCAATTGGAAGGGAGATTATGGTAACTCAATCTCAGTACTGGGTTAATATTGTTTTCCCCGTATGATAAACGCCACATATTAGTCTCTAATAACATCATCCATTCATGTTGAGAGAATTTTTTTCGCAGGAGTTGGCCCAATGTTTTTATAGCTAAAGGCAACCCTCCACACTTGTCCACTATTTCCCTGCCAATTGATTCAAGATATGGATGTTCGCACACATTCTTGCCATGAAAAGCATGTCTCACGAATAAACTCCAACAATTGTTTTTACCCAATTGTTGTAAATCAAATAACTTGGTGGATTTCATGACATTTGCTACCTCCTTGTCACGTGTTGTCATAATAATCTTACTTCCAGAAGATCCATGGTTAAAGGGAAGTAGTAATTGCTCCCAAATTTCCCCATTTCTATTCCAGATATCGTCCAAAACAAGGAGATATTTTTTGCCAGATAGTATCTGTCGTAGTTGTTGTTGAAGTAGATTGAAAATAGATTCATCATCTGTGGAAGAATTAAACGACTTGAGAATTGCTTTGGTGAGTCCAACAACATCAAAATATTCTGGAACATAGACCCATGCTTTAAGTTCAAAATGTTCCTCTACCAAGTGGTCATTGAGCACATGCTTAGCAAAAGTGGTCTTACCCATCCCACCTAGACCCACTATGCAAATTACAGGTACCTGGTTTTCACTGACATTCTCTGAAAGTAAAATTTTGATCATTTCATCTTTATCCTCGTCTCTGCCATACATGACGGATGCATCCACCAAGTATGTAGTTGGTAGTCTTTCTGAAGGTTTTGAATTGAACCCAAGCTCATTACTAGCACAAGTTTCTTGTTTCAATTCAAACATATCCTTCTGCTCTGCAAGAGAATCTAGACACTTTATCAATTCTTTGATCCTAGATTCAAATGGATTAGTAAAAGCTGGATGATGTTGAAAATATTGCTAGTAGAAGGTTGAGATTCGGCCTTCAGCTTCTTCATTGGTGCATCAGTAGCAATCTCATCTAATATCTGGTCAGCCTCATACATAGCATGTTTAACATCACCGAGCCACTTCTTCACGTCTGGATTCTCGTACTGCTTCTTCTCTGCATCATCCAACACTTGGTTGATAGAATTGAGTATCGACTCAAGTTTCTCCACCAATGTGTCAAGTTTGACTCTACGAAAGTAATCTATGAAATTACTTGAAGCCAACCGATCAAGAACCACACCAAATAAAGACCCAAGAAATGCCTCAACAATCATCTCTTTCATGATATTACTGTGACACAAAAAAGATAAGAGATATAAGCATGATAGACCAGGCTGATAGGCTCTCACAATAATAAATAGTTATGTATTATTCTGTCAAGGAATCAATATAAAAACTCAAAGCTGGTAGAAAAATGCATTAATTAAAGAAATTAAACTTACAAGTATCATGAGACTGAAAAAAAATAAACCTACAAGTACCATGTTACCAACAAGTATCATGATACTTTTTTCCTCCCTAAAAAAAAGTATCATCTTATAACTCCTAGAAAAGGAGTATCATGTCATAAGAAATATATTTGAATATAAATTTAGGTATTAAAGGTTGGATATTTAGGTCTATCAAATAACAAACCTTAGATATTTTGGTCTCTTAAATATTGATTATTTTTAAGAGGTTAAATGATATGATGGTGTAAAATATTTTTACACATACATCCAATTAAATTACATCAAGTCTCGACTTCTATAGATTAGTTCCTAAAAAATCTCAACAATATCTAACTTGTAAGTGAAAATAGCGCTAACTTACAAGTCTTTTGTTTAGAACTTTTCTTTCATTATTATATAAAGATAAAGATAAAAATAAATTCTCATACTAAAGTATAAATTAAGATTTACTAAAGTAGAAATTAAGAAACATTAGAAAAGGTGAGAATAGCCTGAAATTGAAAATTGTTACCATATGAAATGAAGCAGAGGAAACAAATATGAAAATTTTCCATATGAGAGAGATAGAGAGGGAATTTACCTTGAACTTGTTTCAACAAGAGAGAATGAATAAAGAGAGTGAGTGAATGAATGAAGAAGAGTTGTAAAAGAGAAGCACTTTTTAGTATCAACGGAACAAAATTCCAACACCTACCATTATTGTTAATCATTTACAACTTGCACTTTGTTCACATATATCTAGACTATGGCACATAAGTTTCATAAAAAAATTACGTATACGTTAAATGAACATTTGTCCTTTATTATATTAAATATAAAAAAATGAACATAGTCTTTAAACATGAATTGACAAATAAATTTTTAAAATCGTAAAGTGTTGGTGATAGTTTTTTTTTGGTTTTGGTGTACAATGGAGGTATTGATAAAATTAAATATAGATTCAATAAGATATAGAAATTACTACATATATAAGCAAATGGTAACAGATGTGAACAACTTACAAAGATATGATAAACTTATTATAACTAGTTTTTCCTTGAACATCAAGTTATTGCAAAGAAAATTGGAAGCAGCGATATATGTTATTCACCTTCGAAAAATTCTAGTATAGGCTAATAAAATAGAAACATAAAGGTTAATAGACTCTCTAAAAAATGGTTAGTAAAGAAAAATTGACAACTATTTAAATAATAGTATTTATGCCTAAATATAGCAATGTAATTCCTCTCGAATGAAGTGAAATAAATTGAGTATGAATTGGAGAACTTTATCAATGTTCTTATACATGAACATAAAAGGGAAAAAAATCAATTACATAAAACCAAGATAGTTGGAGAATAGAGAAAAGCGTAAAAAAAACCCATTCTGAAATGAATACATGGCTCAGGGACAAAAGGATAGGTAGAGAAAATAGAGAAACTCTCTAATATTCTCAAAGAAAAAGATTATATTATTTGAATTCTTCAATGCTTGATGATGAATGTCCCAAACACATGGTAATGAGCCTTATTTATACTACTCTAGTAAGGCTCCACATAGAAAGATCTAGAAACATATAATGCTACTACTTAATTATAAGAACTATCTAGAGATTCTAATATCTAATTCATGTGCCTAGAAAGTTCTAGAGATATAAAGATGCTCCTGGTTATCATGACTTTATTTAGTAGTATTCTTGAAAGTTCTAAAATATTCTCCACATCTTGAAAGTTCCATAATGATCTATATCATTCGCTATCAATACATGAAGACCAAATCTTGATGACATGGTACCATCTCTCATGTTTTCTAGTCCCTCTCTCTCCCTCCCCCTTAACACATATTTTCTCTACTTTGAGTATGCTTTTTCCCGCTGCTTCTAGTTTCTTTGATTCCATGATCATTAACAAACTTGAAGTCCAACTGTCAACTTCCATCAAATTCATCTGATTCATTATTCCTAAGAATAAACATTGTTGTCAAGGTTAAAGTTGGAAATAGATTGTTTCATTTGCCTTTAATCGTACACTATTAATTCCTTCATTTGACTCTGCTCAGATTTCTTCTCCGGATAGCCAGGCTGTGTAAAGAGAGTCTACCATTTTCCTGGTGTCTATAAAGCTCACAATTTCTCAAAAACAGGAGAAGCTGAAATGGTTTGGTATCTTTCAATCTGCAAAGAGCTAAATGGATGTATTTGAATAGAGAGAATTGACCACAGAAATGTACCATGCATGACCCAACTAATCATATGGAAAATAACACTGAAACTAAATAAATGTACTTTTACATCCGATATGTTTGCTCGGTATGTTGGCTTCTCATGTAAGTTTAATTTTCATAGTCTTTCGCAAAAAACTAATTTGCTCATCCTCAAATTTGGACTGTAAAGCAGCTGAATGTGAACTGAAATTTTATTTTCCTCCATACATCATACAATGAATGAATGTCGAAACTTCACTATCCTACTCAATTTTCACTCCCCTCTTTATGTTACATGCATTTTTCTAATTTCCTGTTTTCATCTACTCAATCAAGTGTGTCCTATGAATGTTGTGAGCCCTTACCATTGATATAAAGATGTCAGCATGTCTGATACAAATTATGCCTTTCAATGTGCATGATCAGTTTAAACCGCAACCACAGAGTATACTAAGTTTTTTCCCGTTGAACTTCTCTATCTCAAATTTCGCTGCCATGGTTTTACATCAAATATTTTTTTCTTCAAACTAGACCAGAATAATAAGAATTCTTTTCTGATGTGGAAGATCAGTTTAAACCGCAACCACAGAGCATACTAAGATTTTTCTTACCACACCACTAGTTTATCGCAGCGGAATAACAACTACGAACCAGCGGCTCTGATACCACTGTTAGGTACTAGAGTAACAAAATATTATCACAGCTAAAATAAGAGACGAGAAAAGAGGAATTGAACACGCAATATTTTACGTGGAAACCCCTCAACAAATAAGGGGAAAAAACCACGGGGCAAGAGTAAAGAACTTTCACTAAGTGCAAGAAATTACATGACCTCTCTCTAAATACAAGGAGAGTACAATTAACACTCTCCCTTATAAAAAAGAGAATACTAACTAACACAGACTAGGAGAAACCTCAAAGGAGAAACTATTTTTCCTCTCTATATTTTTCCTTTCACTACTCTAAACAAGCTTTACTTGTTGTTGTGTTGTTACTGATTTGGGATGAGAAACAATGGTACAAGAGCATGCTATTTATACTAGTGAAAGAGCCATGCCCCAACCAATTACATTTACTACCATAGACATTAGCAAAACTGCCAACCAATTTATGTTGACATTGTGAGCACCGAAAATCTGAATGGTAAATGCAAAGGCTTTTTGTCAAACATGTATTACTGCCAGACATGTGGTAATTCCACAAAAGTGTGCTTTACCTACTTTCCTGTGTTCACATTAGGTGTGAGCAATACAACAATTGACAAGCTTTTGGAGAAACCGGATGATTCGATCATTTTCGAGTGTAATTCTTGTGCGGAGGAAGAGGAAAGGTTGATGGAGGAAGAAAAGGAGGGGGGAGAGGAAAAAGAGGAAGATGAAAAGAGAGAGAAAGAAGAAAGGGAGAGGAAAGAGAGAGAGAGAGAGAGAGAGAGAGAGAAGAAGAGGAGGAAGTTAGAAGAAGGGAGGAAGAAAGGAAAAAAGAAGAAGAAGAAGCTAAAAGACAACAAGAAGAGAGGGAAAGGAGGAGGAGAGACGAGGCAAGGAAGGAGCAAGAAGAAAGGGAGAGAGAAAAAAGGAAAGAGAAGAAGAAGAAGAAGAAGAAGAAGAAGAGAGGGAGGAAGAAGCAGCTAGAAGGCAACAAGAGGAGAGGGAAAGGAAAGAGGAGGCAGCTAGGAGAGAAATGGAAGAGGAAGCTAGAAGGCAACAAGAGAAGAGGGAAAGGAAAGAGGAGGAAGCTAGGAGAGAAATGGAAAGGGAAAGGAAAAGAAGAGAAGAGGAAGTAAAGAGGGAGAAAGAAAGGAAAAGGCAACAGGCAGAGAGTGAGGAAGAAGCAGCTAGAAGGCAACAAGAAAAGAGGGAAAGAAAACGAGAAGAGAGGGAAGCTAGGAGAGAGGAAGGGAAGAGAAGAAAGGGGGCAAGAATGGAAAAGTAAAGAAGAAGCAGTGGAGAGTGAGGAGGAAGCAGCTAGAAGACAACAGGAAAAGAGGGAAAGGAGGAGAGAAGAGGGTGAAGCTAGGACTGAGGAAGAAAGGAGGGAAAGAGAAGGGCGTGAAGAAGAGGGTGAGACCGAGAGCGAGACAGGGGGAGGATGGAGGCAACCAAAGAGAGGAGACAGGGGAAGAAGTAGCAGAGGAGAAACAGAATGGGAAGAAGAAGAAGAAGCAGCCAGAAGACAGCAAAAAGAAAGGGAGAGAAGGAGAAAACAAGGCGGTTGGAGTAGCTTTGAAGGAAGAAGAGTTCTGAAGATGCGTAGGAGTGCGTGATTTGTGTCTTAACTTTCAAGAGGGTTCACTACTTATATGTTGTGTATTAAAATAATAAGTTGTTATTTATGCATATGTTTCTATCTAAGGTTTCATGCTTGTTTGGCACAGAAGCTGAAGGTTTATGTTTCAGTAAGTTTGCTTAGCACTGATGTAGCTGGATTGATTAGAATAAGAACTACTGTTAGGCACACGTGTATTTCAATAGAAACCTTCAATCCTCAATCTTTTGTTATGCTATGTAATCTCTGTTTTCTGCTAGCTTGTTACAAAGTTGAAGATCTCTATGACTATGTGTTGAAATTTGACTCAAAATTGTGATTCTGTGAAACTCTAAAATCGTGGCGCGATTTCGAGTGGCGTGACACGATTTTCTTGGCAGAATGGATGGTTTCTACTGAAGCAAAATTGTGGCGCGATTCTGTACTGGCGTGACGCGATTTCAGGATAAGGTTGTCGTACCTTGGATCGTACGTTTGAATCGTTGCGCGATTCTTCCTGGCGTGGCGCGATTTTGTCTGTCCCTGTGTACTATTTAAGTGTTTCACTTTAGATTTTTTGATAGAGCTTGAGGGAGAGAAACTTGGATTGCAAAGGAGGAAACTTTAGGGTTGAGAGTCTTTGTAGGGAGGTTCTCTTGTGTAAGGGAAACATCAAAAACACCTTGGAGAGTGAAAATCATTGAGTGTCTTTCATTTGGTGAAAAAATGGGTAGATTTAGGTTTTGTTCATTGTGAGCTTTGGTGCCTCTTTCTTGTAACTCATTTTGTAATCACTTTGTAAGATTCTTGATAGTGGATTGGAGAGCTGCTCTCTCCCCCAGATTAGGTCATATTGAACCGAACTTGGTCAACAAAGCTTGGTGTGTTTGTTCTTCTCTTTTATTGTTTATCCTTATTGCTTGATTATGTTTGTGATGTTGTTCTACACTAGGCTTTAGGTTTGTTGATTGTTGTTGTTGCTTGAAGCTTTTTATCCATAGATTATCACTATCTTTGCTCCACACATCTTTGTATTTTTCATTGGTGTGATTTTTGAACGAATTCACAACACTATGTTTTATGGAGTTTATTGGATAGTATAAGTTTGTATTTGCTACAATGTGCTACTCAAACGATCGAAGTTAAAACTTAAACTATGGAGTGCTGTGCTGGTGTTATAGCACTGTAAGTTACATAGAGCAATTTTTATTTTTATTCTTTATAAAAAGGTAACATAGTGTAATTGATGATCAACAATACTGTGTTCATCATAAACCTAGTGTTTGACACACTATAGAGCCTATGCATGTGACTTGGAATGTTGAGCATAACTGCTAAAAATTAAAATCATTAAAATATGTTCCAAATATTGGAAGCCATTATTTAGAATTTTCTAAATGGAAATAAGAGGTTAAAAACATATTATGTGTTTTTTTATCCTAAAGAAAAGTGTATGAGAATTTAAAGATTAGGGAAAGTTATATATGGATGGAATGACTAGGATGAATCAGAATTTAAAAATAGTACTTATAATGGCACTTTTAGATTACTTATATAGTGGGAGGTTGGATGAGTTCGGAAAAAAAATATTGATTTTTGATCGAAAAAAAAAAGATTTAAATAAACTTTTTGCAGCAAATTATTCTCTAAAACCTATAAGAGAAAATATCACAAAGAAAAGAGAATGAAACATGTGTACAATGAGTAGTGCTACACTAATCATTGAAAACTAAAAAACCGTGAGGGAAAATCTACTATGCAATTGAATGTGGTGCTACCTGACAATCATAATTTGTTGTTGATAGAGAACTTTACTTGAGATTTTCAAATATGAATAACTAACATGATAAGCAACATAATATTATAAGCATCCCTTTTGTAGGCTAATGCTTCAAAGTTCAAATAGTCTCTTCTCTCGCATGTGTTTCATAAAGATATTTTGTATCTTAGACTTCCATGATCATAAACATATATGTATTAGATTAAAGGAATATATACGTATTCATTATTGAAGATAAGTAATTATGTATTGCATGCTTAGAAAGGAAAGAAGACCTAAATCAATAGGAGCACATGAAATTGTTACTTCAGATATCAGGAGATGGATACAAATGCTAAATTCATTGAAAAATTGTAAAAAGGCTTCCATTGTTTTTGATATTGGCCGAACTCGTTATGATAGAAATGATGGACTAATTTTTCACTTCCAATGACTTCATCCAAGAAATTGTTGAGTGACATTTGAGTTAATCCAACAGTTGAGATTAGCGCAGAATTGAAGGCAGATCCATCCTTATCCCACCACTTAAAAAGGTTAACCTAGACGCACCTTTGTATCTCTAGCAAAATTCGATCATCTAACTGTGAGTGTACAGCTCAAAGATGCATGCCTTTTGCCTAAAAAAACTACGGGTTCTTAGCTATTATTTCGGTTCAGATCTACAAAACTTTCGCAGATTATCATCTTCATGGAACCTGATTCTCTCGTCCCGCAAACTCCATGATGCTTCTTCCACAGGTATCTAAAACTAATGCGTATCTCAGTTTTCTTCTATATTATAATGAAAACCAACTGTTTGTGTAATTTACTGTTAGACTCAATTCAAATGTAGCTCCTCCTATTGAGAATAAGCTTAAGCTTCTTGACTACGCTTCAAGAAGACAAGAGGAACCAACAATTGAGAGGAAACAACTTTGTGAAAGCAAAAGTTACCGCAAGAAACAGATTTCGGATGTGTTGAAAGATATAGACTTGAGATGGTATGTTGCTAATTTCAAGGTTGAGCATATTATAAGAAAGATGGAGAATTTGCATGGTGAAATTTTGCCTGCGTCCTCTATGTATGAAAAGCTAGTTTTGTATTGCTGTATCGCCACAGATAAGGTATAATTTTCTCCTTTATTCAGTCTCATATTACGGTTTTCAAATCAAATAAATATAATTGTCATAAAGTCATCCATGGGAAGGAAAACGATGACAATGACGTATGCTCTAGAGCTGTCAATTTAAAGGGCCTTATAATTTGAGCCCCAACTCCAATGACATGAGGGCCTAAAATATGAATGAGCCCCATTTTTTATAAGCCCCAATTTTTAGTGGGGCTTACTTGATAGGGCTTTTGATTTTAGGGCTACTTTGACACCTCTAGTTTGCTCCCTTCGTATCAAATTCTCTCTTCATTCTATTTTCTGTTACCATCATTTTTCAAAACTGCATTTCATTTTTCTTTTTCACTTATGCAGGTGGATGTAGCTATTGATGTTGTTGATAAAATGTGTGAAGAAGGCTTTACGCTCTCTAGTCATGTAATGCAATCTGTATTAGAGACTTGCTCGGATACTGATCAACATTTTTGGGTACTATATATCTTACGTAAAGCAACTGTTATGGGAAAGATTTAGAGGTTAATGAGTTGGATCCAAATATGGTTTATGATAGTAGGGTCCCACCATTTGAAGGACTTGAATCACTCTTGACCTTTCTTTCAGTCATGTGACAACAACTTTACCATTGCTCCAAGGCTCACCCTTAAACTTTTACAATTACATAATGAAATTTATGATTCCTTTTTTCCCCTTAATTGAAGCATTGTTTCTTGTTTGTCTTGTTTTACTAATATCCGTTTGTTTATTTTCTATTCCTTTTGCTATATTGAAAATCAAGGTTTTTGAAATCTATTCCATCATAAGTCGCCATCCCCACCATTTCGAGTTAAATGGAGAGATTTGCAGGCTTTTGGTACACTGTTGTGTAGTGATGAAGGATGTAAGTTTTACCTTCTTTTTTTTTGTCCCCTTAATGTATGCTTGTTTTCTACAATGATATCTTTTGAAAGAAAGCTTTTTACTAACCTGATAATGTATTTACTTTAATTATGCAGTTTAGATGTGCGTACAAGATGGTTAATGAATTGCAGAAAAAGTATTTCAAATACAAAACAACCATGTATAATGCCATTATGGCAGGATATTTTTTCGAGGTATCATTGTTGGATTGTGCTCTCACACAGATTTTCAACTATAAAAGCTTCTCTCCCTTGATGATTTCATTCATTAAAAAATATATTTAAACGAGTGTATGAAATCTATTTAAAATAGTTCTTTCATATTCTCACTTTTTTCGACTTTGCAGAAAAACATCATTGGTGGGTTGAGGGTTCTCAAACAAATGCGAGATGCCAACGTAAAGCTCGATTCATACACTTTCAGCTATTTGATTGGCAATTGTAAAACAAAAGAAGAGATTAAAAAAGTAAGTTGAGTTTAGTAATTTCATATATACAAGTTGAGTTTAATAATTTCATATATACAAGTTGAGTTGGCTATTTGATTGGCCTCTGAGCGGGGTTTTTGCTCCGATTCCTCGTTTCATGTGTCTTATCTCTCTGGTGGAGTTGGCTTGGTCCATTCTTCGCTTGTTTTGGGCACCATGAGGGAGGGAGATTTCTTGTGTTGTTGTTTTTGTGATGGTGTTGGTTTTTTAGTTCCCCCTAGTAGTGTTGCAGATGTTCTTTTTATGTTATTGTGGGGTTTTTATCCTTGGGCCACCTTTGGTGCGCTTATTCTCTTTGTACATTCGTTATCCTTTTCTTGTATATGTAATTTCCTTTCCAAAAAAAAAAAAATCCATATATTCACATACTTTCAGCGACTTGGTCGTTAGTTTTAAATCAAGTATTGAGATTAAGATTTGATTTTTCAATAATCGAGTTGCTAATTAGAATATTTACTTGCAGTATTATGAAGAGATGGAACAATCTGGAATCCACTTGACAAAAGAAGTTTTTGTAGCCCTGATTCATGCATATGCAGCTTGCTGTGAAGATTATGAAGAACAGGTATGTTTGCGTAAATATGCTGTCTTTCTACGGTTTCTCTTTTGGAGTGACCTTGTAAAGGACATAGCATGTTGTAAGTCTCATGGTAGGGTTTTAGATTATTATTAATATGTATACTTTCCACTTTCAACCTTAAAACTCACCAATCATTTTACATTCTTAGGATGTGTTATGTAATTTACATGGCGAGTTGGAGACGGTGCTTCTCCTACTCAAGGAGTTGAGTGGTCAAAATTGGCTTGACGGCTGCAGGTGGGCTATCCGGTACTCAGTTCAAAACAAAAATTTAAGGTATGACGGTTCTTTTTTCCCAATATTAAATTCTGATTTTATTCTGCCATTTGTTTATGTTCATTGTATGTTTCGCAGTTCTACCATTGAACTGTTTAAACAACTCAAGGATTATTACGATAATAATCCATCCAAGATGACAATTGGTCCTTTTTATTTCACAACAAGGAGATTGTATGTTTTTAATGAAGTAAGTTTTTGTTTCCTTATGATTTGAACAAGGATTCACGATTATAAGAATTAAATTTTGGTTTAATATTTCTGCGTGTATGAAGCATGACATATTGGTCTCATGTATATACAGGCGTATTATCTAATTTCAAAATTTGGGTCCACATATTTGCAATTTGGATTGGATTTGCTGGATCTAATAAAAAAAGAGCTTGGCCTTGTTCCTTCAAAAATGTGTCTTGATGTTCTCCTACATCTTTGTGCCGAATCAAGAGATTTGAATAATGCTAATTTCGTTTGGAGAGAATATGTATCTGCTAAACTTTCTTATGGTTCATTAAGCTACTTGAGGTGGGGTTCTAACCTTTGTACTATTTTTTCCCTTTCTTATAGTATTTTCCTTCTCCTTATGATTTTACTTTATGGCTGTAGTATGTATCAGGTACTTTTGGCCTCAGGAGATCACAAATCTGCTGACATTATACGCAATAAAGTTCCAAGTTTTTTATCTGGTGTTGCTTCATCTCTGAAGAAGCGCTATTCCGCCAAAATGGATGAAGAAGTAGTGGAGAAACAGAATGGGAAGAAGAAGAAGAAGAAGAAGAAGAAGAAGCAGCAGCCAGAAGACAGCAAGAAGAAAGGGAGAGAAGGAGAAAACAAGGCGGTTGGAGTAGCTTTGAAGGAAGAAGAGTTCTGAAGATGCGTAGGAGTGCGTGATTTGTGTCTTAACTTTCAAGAGGGTTCACTACCTATATGTTGTGTATTAAAATAATAAGTTGTTATTTATGCATATGTTTCTATCTAAGGTTTCATGCTTGTTTGGCACAGAAGCTGAAGGTTTATGTTTCAAGAAGTTTGATTAGCACTGATGTAGCTGTATTGATTAGAATAAGAACTACTGTTAGGCACACATGTATTTCAATAGAAACCTTCAATCCTCAATCTTTTGTTATGCTATGTAATCTCTGTTTTCTGCTAGCTTGTTACAAAGTTGAAGATCTCTATGACCATGTTTTATGGAGTTTATTGGATAGTATAAGTTTGTATTTGCTACAATGTGCTACTGAAACGATCGAAGTTAAAACTTAAACTATTGAGTGTTGTGCTGGTGTTATAGCACTGTAAGTTACATAGAGCAATTTTTATTTTTATTCTTTATAAAAAGGTAACATAGTGTAATTGATGATTAACAATACTGTGTTCATCATAAACCTAGTGTTTGACACACTATAGAGTCTATGCATGTGACTTGGAATGTTGAGCATAACTGCTAAAAATTAAAATCATTAAAATACGTTCCAAATATTGGAAGCCATTATTTAGAATTTTCTAAATGGAAATAAGAAGTTAAAAACATATTATGTGTTTTTTTTTTCCTAAAGAAAAGTGTATGAGAATTTAAAGATTGGGGAAAGTTATATATGGATGGAATGATTAGGATGAATTCGGAAAAATAATATTGATTTTCGATCTAAAAAAAAAAGATTTAAATAAACTTTTTGCAACAAATTATTCTCTAAAACCTATAAGAGAAAATATCACAAAGAAAAGAGAATGAAACATGTGTACAATGAGTAGTGCTACACTAATCATTGAAAACTAAAAAACCGTGAGGGAAAATCTACTATGCAATTGAAGGTGGTGCTACCTGACAATCATAATTTGTTGATAGAGAACTTTACTTGAGATTTTCAAATATGAATAACTAACATGATAAGGAACATAATATTATAAGCATCCCTTTTGTAGGCTAATGTTTTAAAGTTCAAATATTATAAGCATCCCTCTTGTAGGCTAATGCTTCAAAGTTCAAATAGTTTCTTCTCTCACATGTTTTTCATAAAGATATTTCGTATCTTAGTCTTCCATGATCATAAACATATATGTATTAGAAGAATATATATGTATTCATTATTGAAGATAAGTAATTATGTATTGCATGCTTAGAAAGGAAAGAAAACCTAAATCAATAGGAAGCCATAATAACCTTTTTCTAAAGAAAAAATAGAAGTATTCCTAAGTGTAGCATGGCAGCTAATGTTAGAGATGATTAACTACCAGAAGAAATATGAATGAATTCAAATTAAAATAAAAAAATGCAAAGTAGAGGCTTAGCCACATAGCATCTAAATATACACAATGAAATTGGCAAAAATATCACTCATTGACTGAGCTGGATATGTAAGACACGACAACTGTTAAGTCGTCAAGTTTGCCGCCATCAAATCAGTATCCATACTCGAGAGCAGCAGCTGAAAATGGTGACTGCCGTTTCGTGTCAAGAGCTCGCTGACGAGCCAATGCTGCTATCTTCTGAGCAGTTGCTTGTGGTCCTAATCTAGCTCTAGTTGCTCCTACAACCACTCCAACGATATCATTGTTGTACATGTTGTCAAATAAACCATCTGTTCCAGCAACAATGATATCTCCTGGAGCAACAGGTACTGTAAAAACCTGCACATAAATTGATAAACTTGTTTAAAAGAAAAGTACACAATAAATTTCAATCTCCATTACTAGGATTGTGATTTTAATGAGTGAACTTTACCTCGCCAGAGCTAGGTAGATCACCTTCATTACCGCTCCTCGCCAATTGATATGGGAAATTGAACCCACGTTGTTGAATAGGGGACTTGAAAATGACGCTCCCATCTCTTATCACAATGAATCCACTATCACCCAAATTAATAGCATTTAGTGCCTGGACCAAGAAAACAACCACAAAGAATGAAAATTAATCAGTGGTGTTAATACTCTTTTCACATAGATCAAGAAAGGCTGCACTGTGCTGCCTTCAGTGAATCGAGATACAGCTAAAATACCAATCGGATATTGTACTTGAAAACTTCAGACTCGGATATTTAAAAACTGATCAAATTTCTGTTTCGCAGTATTTAATTGATTGAGTGACAGGTAAGAGAAACTAGACACTTGTTTGTGGTACAGGCCAGTTTTGTAGACTGTAGAGAAAAGTATCCCCAAAACAAGAAGTTTGGAGAAGAATGCATATCAAGACTCATGGATTCATGATTTTCATTATGCCAGACATGAATTGTACAAAATTTCCATGTTGATGAAAAGAAAACAAAGAATCCAGTGTTCAGTATGCATGAAGCTTGCTATTAGAATTAAGTTCACCTTAACCTGCAATCGACAAAACTGACTTTTTGACTGTCAAAGTGAAGAATAAAATATGCAATACCTCATCGATAAGAGCAATGATACAAACAGTTGAGGAACCCATCGCCTTTGTTTTTGAGTGAGCCTTCTCTAACACCCTTCCTGGATTAAAAGAACCTTTGGGTTCCTCTCGAATTGCTCTTGCGGAATTGGCTACAAGTTCCTGGGCATACAGTCCTGCATTAACACCAACATCTGCCCAGCCACCAACATCTGCCCAGCCACCAACACCATCTGCAACACCAATTGCTTGTTCATCTTCACAAATAAAATGAGCATCCTCTCCCCCAGTCGCCACCTTATCTGGATGTGGTAGGTAACATGATCCTGATAACATCTTCAAGGGCTTGCGATGAAGAGTAGTTCTGAAAATACAAGTACTCAATCCTCAGGATAAGTAAATGGGTTGTGACAAGTAGTAGTTTAAATAATATTTTAAGCATATTCTTTCGCAGCCAAGTTGTTATTAATTAATTTGTGACGGGAAACTTGGTATCTCACTGGAAATCAGTAATGGTGCGGAGAATATAAATCATGGTTTTAAATTATGGCTAAAACCCACATCAGTAATATAAAGGTTTTGGAGCCCTGCAACCACATCACGGCCGCAATTGTGGCCGCATGGTGCAATTGAAAACTTTGTTATTAGTCCTCAAATTTCTGTAATATTAAACATTGCAAGCACAACCACCACTACAACTACATACTGCATTTTAAGACCTTGTTAGAAATAGTAAGACTCACTTTTGAGCTTAATGCAGAATCATAAGCCTCTATTTCAAACAACACAAATAGGATAAGCTTCATTGGTATTGGAATTGACATCTAAATTATCTTATCTGACAATGATTGAAGCATAAAAGAACAATAATCACGTACATGTTAGCCAAAGTGGAGGAGTTTTCCAGTTGTTCATCAGGAGGGCTGGTATCATACGATAGATCATGTGCAGCACCACCCATGCAGCAAGCCGAAAATGTCGAGAAATTCTTTGTCCACTGTCCATGAAGCAAACCTGAATTCTCAAAGGACCATACAAAACCTGTTGCGGTCTTCTCAAACTCAAACTACCTACCCTTTATGAGTTCTTTCCTTGAAGTACACACCAGCATGCTTTGTGAAATCTTGAACACTGCTATAACTCGAGATTAAATCATCGACATAAACATCTCCCAGAATAGCATTGGAAGGTGAAAAAGCCATTAATTTTCTTGGACCAACGTTATTGCTTGAATAGCAATTACTTGAATTGGATAAAAAAGATCTCGAACGCAACAAAGAAAGAGACAAAACAGGATTATTAAACCTTGTTACTGGCACAATCTGTTGCTTCCTTGTTACTATTGTTTTGCCAATGCAACCGAAAATCGAAGCATTCAGCTTTGAGAGATTCGTAATTAATTAACCTAGTATGCAAAATAGTCCTAAGTAATGTGAAATTTAAACCTTGGATGAAAAAGTGCATTCCTTTTTCACACCAGCACCTGCTTTAGCAGAATTGAACTATACCCAGATTCTGAAACATTGAAATTTGAACGTTTATTATTCAAAATTTGCAACTTTATGAACAAAAAAAACATCATTATGTAGAAAATAAGTCATTAATTAACACTAATTACAATATTAGAGAACTGAAATAGGGTTGATGGGAGAAAGAGGGAAGAGAAGAATGAGAATTCATACCGATTGTGAAGACGAGGAATCGATGGGAGAAAGAGGGAAGAAGATTTGGTATGTGTATTGGGGAAGGATGATAAGTGAGTTGTTCACAAATTTTTGTTGTTAGATTTTTAATCCTTATTTCTAATTGAAATTCTTTGCTTTTCCATTTTTTTATTTTATGTGATTCTTATTTTTCCCTATTGGTTTCCTGGTGTTTAGGCTTTTCAACAAAAAAAAGTTATCATTTCCTTTTTGTAGCCATACTGTACACTGCATCTTTATTCATGGTGATTCCACTTTAGTTTGAATTCAACCATATGTGTTTGTTTCTAACTGAGTCTTTATGTGTAATATTGAAGTTCAAGCAACGATTGAGACAAAGCATGTGTAATATTGTTCTTTTTAATTGTTGGATCAATCTGAAGCATTTTGTTGGAGTGGAAATGCTACTGCTATAACTAAATTGTGCCTTTGTTCTTCGCGATCTCACATTTTGTGTTCAATTTGTAGGTTCATCTCTACCACTTTCTCTTTTATTATTCTTTAATAACTCTTATCCTGTGATCGCATATGCTTCTGTTCCACTCGGTGTAAGATAGCATCATGCCTGTTAGAACCCGTAATTACGAAAAATCTCTTTCCCCTTTTATAATCAAGGCCTTAATTGGATTGTCTGATCTTATTGGATTACTCGATTATACGAGTTTGGGTTGAATTCAATGAAATTGATAGCAGTATTGACCATTATGTCCCTTCACTCATGTATTGGAATTTTAATTATCACTTTCTGGTTTTGATTCATCTATTTCTTTATTTTTTATACATTTTGTAAAATGATGAGCACGAATGCATTTTAATTTTAAAAAATTGACCTTCTGCTACAATTTTAATTAACACTTATAGATATGTATTGTAAGTGTGGGGATTTAAGTTCGGCCAGGGCTGTTTTTTATAGCTCGCCGGAGAGAAATGTAGTTTGTTGGACAACTCTTATGTCAAGCTATGCTTCGGTTGGCAGACTAGAGCAGACACTGAGGTCCATAATTTGGATGCAGCAAGAAGGGTTTAGGCCTGATGTGGTGACAGTTGCTACGGTTCTCCCAATCTGTGCTCAGTTGAGGGCTTTGGAACAAGGGAAACAGATCCATGCTTATGCATTAAAACATTGGTTTCTGCCTAACGTGTCTCAATCTTCTTCGTTGTTGGTAATGTATTCAAAGAGCGGCGTGGTTGAGTATTCTGCAAGGTTGTTCGACGATATGGAGCAAAGGAACATGATTTCATGGATGTCCATGATCGGTTCGTACATAGAAAATGGACATCTGTATGAAGCACTTGTTGTGATAAGGTCAATGCAGTTGTCAAAACATTGACCGGACTCGGTTGCCATGTCAAGGATGTTGAGTGTTTGCGGTGAGCTAAAGCTTTTGAAGCTGGGGAAGGAGATTCACGGGCAGATCTTGAAAAAGGATTTTACATCAGTCCATTTTGTTTCTGCAGAACTTATCAATATGTATGGAGCTTTAGGAGATTTTGATAAGGCAAAGTTGGTGTTTAGTGCTGTACCTGTGAAAGGTTCAATCACATGGAGTGCTCTTATAAGGGCCTCGGATATAATGAACTTTATCAGGGTGCAATTGACATGTTTGATCAGATGAGATCAAATAGATTTTCTCCAAACCCCTTCACATTTGAACTCATTCTATCTGTTTGCGAAAGAACTGGATTTGGCAATGATGCAAGTAAAATCTTCAATTTAATGCTTAAATATAAAATTGAAGCATCAAAGGAACATTTTGCAATAATGGTCCGACTTCATCAAATGGTTAATCAACTGGCCTCATTTGGTGAGATTCCTTCCAAGGTTCCATTTTTCCTGCTACTGACTATTTTGGTCCAATTCACTCTATACACTGTTTATTGTAAAATTAATTTGCAGTTATTGATGATATGCATGTGGTCTCTATATATTTTAGTGAGCTCATGTAGATTCTCTAATATGTACTATATGTGATTTTTTGTTGTGATGAGATAGCAGGTTACTTGACTTTGTTTATCACTACGGTGTATTTCTCCACAAGAGCTGCTTTTGATTTTCCAATGTGAAGAATAAGTTTGAGTGCAAAGTGCAAGTGAACTTTACTGTAACATATGACTGAATTTCACAAAACGAACTCTTAAGCCACTGCACTAAAGAATACTTAGACAACTCACGACAATCCTTATATGGTAGATGTAATATGCAATCTGTGTGTATGTTTAAGAAGGATGTCTATATTAGTAATTGAATTATATTCATTACTATTTTTCTTTCATCAATATACTTATCAATAATTATACGATTTATTTTTTATTTTCACTAATACATTTATATTGTATATGCCGCACGGGTGAAAAGTCTAGTAAGATACAATTATCCAGAACCACTTTGAGATAATTTGCTACCACTTTAGCTACTACCTTATACACTACATTACATAAGGCTATTGCTCGTCAATCTTTCATAGAGGTATGAGAATCACCTATCGTCATATTAAGTGTTAAAGGAAAAGTACCTGTTGACAGCCAGCCACATCATTGATTGAAAATTTCTTCTCCACATGTTGACGCTTGAATTTAGTTGCATATGTTTTTTTTTAGATATAGTATATATTCAATTAAATATTTAAAATATTTCACTTCGGATCTACAAGTACAAAAAATTAAAAAAAAAAAAAAACAAAAAAAAAACAAGTGTGCTCAGTGTCGGATCCATAAAACTTGATGGGGGCAAGAATTTATATAATAAATATTTATACACAAATTTTATCAATGTGTAAGTGATAAAATACTAACAGCATTACCATTGAGAAAAATACTTTAGATTATAAACGCTATACTATACTATAATATATTAGAAAAATTAAAGAATTTTTAACATCTACAAATTAAAATTACTTTCTTTGTCTTATATTTAAAAAGTATTGTAGAATTTTGTTCAATTTCAACACTATCAAAAGGTTTTAGGATATTTTTTGTTTTTCCTTTATTTTGACAGTATATTGTTTGATTTTCCTAAAAACATATATTTTCCTAGCTTGCCATTTAAAAGTTATGAAAATGACTTGGAAGAGCAAGAAAATATCATAATGTTTGTTTTGAATCACTTTACATTAAACGAGACCACACTATCACTAAGTGAAGCAGATAGTCTCACCCCCTTCTTGTCAAGCGTTATGACCAGGTTCATAGCAAAGAAAAGTATCTTCATTTTGCAGTTTTCTCCATATATACATGTCAACATTACAAACCACCTTTAAATTGTTCGAAGAGCATAATATTCTCCACAATAAATAGCACATTTTGCTGTGCATTTGTGTATCCAAGTCAATAAGTGTAAGGAAATTTTTTTGTTGGCTGTCTCTTGGAGTTCCTCTGAACTCTTCATCTAAAGGGCTATAGCAAGAAAGAAAGGAAAATCCTTGTATGATGAAGTGTTTGGGGGAACTCTTGGGTTCAACCAATATTGCATGGAAATAAACCTAATTTAGCTCATTCATTCCTATTCATGATCAACTCAATTGCAGGTTTTGTTTGGCACTTAGACTTTACATTTCAAAGTTGGTTATCACATTAATACACAATAGGGTTTACCTTGTGGCCATTTAAAAAAAAAATGGGAAGAGGCAATTATTAATTCAAGCTGTATATTAATTTTAGTTTTTAAGGAGATTTGAATTTCTTCCTTTAGTATTAAAGTCAAGTTTTACCACCCTAATTTTACACATCATGGACAGGTATTATATTCTGAGTTTTTTTTAAAGGGTTATGTTGGGGGTTCTCTTGGCTGTTTTTTGGATTTAGTTTCTGATATATGGGGTGTAGGGTATAGGTTTTTTTGTTGTTCTGCTTATATATTGTGTTCTTTGCTTTGTTGCTTCAGTCTTGTCATGTAAGTATTTGTTTGTCTTGTAAAAGGACTTGGTTATTAATGAATTTTGTCATTTAAAAAAAAGTTATTGATTAACAATAATATTTAAGTTTTTAAAAGCTTAAAAAATTAAATATATTTTCTGTTAAATCAAATTAAAGGAAATCTTACATAATCACAACTATTCAGTGACAATATTCATGCATACATATATGAAAAAAGATAGAAAAATAAATAAATAATGTGTATTTTAAAATAATTAAATTTAAATAATATTTTTTTTGTATCCTCTCATAAAAACATGGGTTAACAGTATTTTACCCCTTGTAATATAGGTCATTTCCAATTTTTCATCCTGTAATATTTTTTGTTTGGTTTTCGTCCTCGTAATTTGAAGATTTTTTGGTTTTGGACCTTCATGGCAAATTTCGCACCCTGTAATTTGAGAAAATTTTGGTTTACGCCCCTATAATTTGAGCAAATTTCAGTTTACCCCCTGTTAATTTGAGCAAATTTCGGTTTATCCCCTACCATATCGTCGATTTTGTACTGTCAAAATTCATGAAGGTCCAAAACCAGAAATCTTCAAATTACAAGGACAAAAACCAAACAATTTTTTAGAGTAAATTACTCTCCCCTCCCTTAAGAGATGCTTGAATTACACTCCCCTCCCCTCTTATGTTAAAATATACACTTTCCTCCCTTGAAAAGTAAAATTTATACTCTCCTCCCCTTTGAGATGCTTGAATTGCAACCCCCTCCCTTAATAATTAAATATGCCCTACATTTTAATCTATTTTAACATAAATAAATATTTTTATGATATATACTAATTTTGAACTATCATTTAAGAAAAATAAATTCATTTCTTTATAATTTAAATGTCAATGATAATTAAATTTAAATATTTTGTTATTATTTATAATTTAGAGTATAAAATTCACTTTTAAATAGTCATACTTTATCGACTTTCATAATTTTTCACATATTCTAATTTTATACTGGATTGTTTCATATTTTATAACAGGGTTTAAAAATATATCTTGACGAAATTGTGAATAAAAAAAGCGAAAAATATCTATTCAAAATTTGATTATATTAAAATAAATCCACAATACTATTTTTCTTCAAAGTGTGTTAGATTATTTTATTTTTTTGCTAGATTATTAGAAATAAAAAAAAATATTTAGGGAGTAAAGTGTGAATTTTAACATAAGAGAGAAGAATGTAATTCAAGCTTCTCTCAAGGGAGGGAAATGAAATATTTTCTAATATGTTTTGAAAAATAGGGGAGGAAAGTGTATATTTTAACATAAAAGGGGAGGGAAATGTAATTCAAGCATCTTTGAGGGAAGGGGAGTGTAATTTATTCAAAATTTTACAGAGTGGAAAACTGAAAATGACTTATATTACAGGGGTTAAAGCACTATTAACCCTAAAAACATATTTTTCTGAGTGTTTCCAAATAATATGTCTAAATGTTTATGACCATATTAGTATTTTCCATCAGAATATATAACCATAACGGTCCACCTTTGAGTTCATATTATAGAAGTAAAATATGTGCCCAAAAATGATATATAGGATTGTCATCTCTATGATGGTTCCCTAAATGCCTCATTTTTCTTTTTTATAAATATTTGGTTCATACAAAGTAATTTGGATATCTAATCAATCAAACAAGCTTCTTTCATGTTTTTTAATCACTTTACCTTTTTAAGGTATTCTTAACTATTCATTGTCACTAATCTCATGCTAGCCCAAAGATAAATTCACTATGATAATCATATTAAATATAATTCAATTTTCAATCCATAAGATTTGAACACCAATCGTAATAAATATAAATAAAATGCTAACGAGTATCCTAAGAACACTCTTTAAAAATATTAAATAATAAATTTTTATGAAAAATTATACATTCAACTAGCGTATTTATCCGGCGTTGCCCGAGTTACATATAGTATAATATTATTATTATCTAGGTTATCTGTAATATTTATTTAAAATTCATATATCTCGTAGATAATAAAATCTAAAATATAAAATAAAAAAGGTCCTAGTTGTAATAGTTGAAATGATAATCAAGAGAGTATGTGTTTAGAATGAATATATATAATGGACACATGTACGAAAAAAAAAATCGTATATATAAAATTGATTAAATAAATAATTTAATTTTCACCAAATAATTATTTAAAAAATAAATTATCTATAAAAAAAATGGTTAAAAAAGTTTAGGTAACCTCAAGGTGCTCATGCATGAAACTGACAGGTACAGTAAAGGTTTATCTCTAATTAAAATGCTCAAATTTATGCATATTCACACACTCAGTTATCTTCTATATATCTTTAAATTAGAAACTTAAACTACTCTTAAACTTTCATTGTGATGATGTGGCATGTTTTAGAGATGTTTCTCATTTCTATTTTTTAAAGCTTCTCATCTCCAATTAAACACTACTAGGAAAAGCAAAATTAGGGAGGGAAATTTGTGACGGAAAACATAAAATTCCTCACAAATTCCTTGGTCGCAAAATTTAGTGACGGAATTAGAGAGGGATTTCATGTTTTCCCTCACTAAATTTCCCTCACTAATTTTTGTTTTTTTAGTAGTGAAACATGACTCGCTATATTTTACAATAATGTTATTTTTTTTTAAGGAACAATAATGTCATTCTTTAATAGTTCCTAATTGAACATCCCTTGATAGTCCAATTAAATAAATTATGTACTACACTATTTCTATTCCACCAATTAAATAAATTATGTACTACACTATTTCTATTCCATCAATTAATTCCTTGCCACCAGTAACCTTTTATTTTCCCTCAATTAGTAACAATTCATGTTACTTATTATCCTCCACCCATTTCTTCTTTCATTTCATTTTGTTTTGGTAGTTTTCATTTTCATTCCTTCTTGTGTTTCTTCTTTTATTAATTTCATTGCAGGTTTTGGAAATAGGTGAATTTTGTTGAAATGCAACTTCTTATACGAAAAGGCTGTCCATCTTTACATTTTCTTTCATTTCATTTTTTTTTTGGTAGTTTTCATGTTCATTCCTTCTAATATTTATTCTTTTATTAGTTTCATTGCAGACCATAGAAATAGGTGAATTTTGTTGAAATGTCACTTCTTATATAAAAATTGTAGTCATCTTTACATTAATATTGATATTTCTTCCATTATTTTTTACTTATAAAAACCTTGGCTTTTCAATTTCATCATATCAAGTTGAAAACATGTAAAATATGATATCCATCCGAGTAAATTTTTCTCTACAAAAAAAAAAAAAACAAGTAATTTTTTTTATGCAGTTGCATTCTGGTAGCATTGTTGTATCTTCCTTTCGACAAATTAGTTGTTAATCAAAACAAGGTATTGAAGACACTGTTTTCTTTGACAATAATCTTATACTTAAGATATTTTCTTCACCTTGGAAAAATGAGTGCAATTAAGCTTGGATATAAAAGAAGAAAAAAAAACAATAAAAATAGAAAGTGAGAAACTAACAATATTAGACTTAGAATTGATCGATTTTAATTTTTCACTATCCAATTAAAATTTGTTGATTAACTTATACCAAACAAAAAATTCTTTAATTAATTGGCTTCATCCTTTCATTCACCTTATTTAATTAACCATTGTAAATTTATAATATAATAACCTTTGAAGAACATGGAAAAATATATGGTTGCTCATCTAACCAGGGTGAGGAAATTTAGAGGAGAATTGATATTGTGTTATTGTTTTAGTTTAGGTTCATCGTGTTTATAAATATGTGATTTAGGGTCATCTTCTCTTTATATCTTTGTAATTAAGTTTGAGTCATTCTATAGCTAGAATTATGTCTATGTGGCACCTTTAGAAAAGCTTCTCACACTATTAACAATTTGGCTTTCTCTCTTACTATATTATCACATTATTAACAACTTGGCTTTCTCTCTTACTATATTAATATTATATAGCTTTAAAGAATTAAATAAATCTAAATTCATGAGCTTCACAGCTTTATCAATTCCATTTGATAATGACCCCAAAATTTCTCCACAAAATGCTTCAACTTTTTAAAGCTCTTTCCACTACATTTCTCCAAAATATTGATAGCATTTAATTAATTGATTGATATATGAATAGGTTGATATTATTACTCTTTCTATATGTAATCGGCTACTCTTGTTACTACTCAAATCATGATCTATCTTATAATAATAATAATAATAATAATAATAATAATAATAATAATAATAATAATAATAATAATAATAATAATAATAATAATAATAATAATAATAATATATCTATCTATCTATAGTTATCACCCTAACCTTTGAACTCATATTTATTTAGTTGTTTTGTTTTTTTGTATTCTATAACTCATATTTCTTAACTATGATCATTCACTCACTCATTATATATACATCACTCATTATGTATATAGCCACCAATATGATCCCATCTCAATATTTTTAGTTTCTACTAATGAGACTATTTGTCCAACTTTAAAAAAAATTGTGTCATAGATATGTGAGTTTGGACACCAAATTTTGGGTTTTGCTCATCATCATTCTCAACCAACAATTGGATAGTTCGTCTTCAATTTTGTATTACTTTTTTTCCACTCAGTTTTACTCTTCATCTCTTGATTGTTAATTGATTCTTATGACAAGATAGGGAGTCAAGTTACTCTTAGATTGTGATTTTTATGACATGACAGGGAGTCAAGTTTCTCTTAGACTGATCAAATATTTGAGTTCTACTTTTTTTTATTGGTACGATGTTTGTTAGTCTATTTTTCTAATTTTCTTTCATATTTTCTTTTATTCCTTAATGTGTATGTGGAAATTTATTATGTGTATTATGAAAAGAGGATAAAGAACGTTTTTGTTTTTTTATTTTGTTTCATCATTGTTGCTGAGAAAGAAGTTTATGAAAAATGGTTGTTTATCGTCACTTTTTTCAAGAAATTATTGGATAGTACCTCAGGTTACTTTTAGGTTGACCATATAGTTTATATTTCTGAAAAAAATAATAAAAAAAATTGATTAAAGGTTAATGAAAGGTTGTAAGATATGTAATGTTATTTGTTTTCATCTATATTTATTTTCTTTTGGACAAAAAAGAAATCCGTATTTATTTTCATATTTATATTTTCAATATATTTTATTTATTTATCATGTTTATATACAATTTCAAAATATAAAACACTAAAATGTTACATCTCGTTAAATAATATTTTTTCCACAAAAGTTTACAACTTAAATATTTTAATATTATTTGTCAGAAAAAAAATATAATGTGGAATAACAAAATAATTTTAGTAGACAAATGTTACAAATGACAATAAAATGATCATTAAATACAAAAACTACAATTTTAGCCCCTAAGATTTAGCCCATTTGCATCTTTGATCCTTTTGGTCAATTTTGACTATTCAACACCTACGTGACAGGCCACGTGTGTAATTAATTAATTAAAAAAAATTAAAAACCAAAAAATCAATTTTTAAATTAAAAAAATAAAATAAAATAAAAAATAAAAAAACCCAGAACTCATCCTCACGCCGTCAAAATTTCCATTCCCCACATCCATTTCACTCTTTTCCCAGAATTCCATTTCCATTTCACTCCTCAAGCAAACATGCACGCAAGATCTAAGAAAGAAGAGATGAATTTTTTTTCCAGATTTATGGGTTGTGTTTCTTGCATTTTTTTGTTTAGTCACGCAAACCAAAGGATGTATGTTTGATGAAGAAGAGATGTGTTATGTTTTATCACATGATAAAATAACTAAGGAAGAAGCAACGTTGTTAGTTTCCTGCATTGTTTTTTGTGTAGTCATTTTTTATGAGTTTGTAGTTGAAGATGATTAGTCATTTTAGTATTAATAAATTTAGAATTTATGGGTTTGTAATGTTCTTTTTTTTTCTTCTGGATTTTATGGGTTTGTGCTGATTGGAAGAAGCCATTGGAAGTGAAAAGAATGGATTTTTTTTATTCTGATTTTTTAATTCTTTTTTTTAATTTATTTAATTTAAAATTGATTTTTTGGTTTTTTATATTTTTTTGATTAATTAATTACACACGTGGCCTGCCACGTAGGCGTTGAATAGTCAAAATTGATCAAAAGGACCAAAGATGCAAAGGGGCTAAAATTGTAGTTTTTGTACTTAGGGGGCCAAAATTGTAAGTTTTTGAAAGTTAGGAGGGAAAAGTGTACTTTAGCCTAATATTTATTGCTATTATTTTATATTTAACCAAAAAAAATTGTATTTATTAAAAAAGTAAGAACGGTTAAATAAAGGTAAACGAAAGGTTATAGGTTACAAATTAAAATAAATTATATTAATAAACTCATTATATTAATAAAAGATTGTAACTTTCAAGTTAAAAATGAAAGGGTGCAAGTTACAACATTTGAACTATTATTAATCTAATGAATTAATTGGTTAATTAGTTACTAATGTTTATCAATCTACTTTTCTAACCATCTTATTTCCTTTTATTACTTAATTTTGTTATGACAATATTTTTGTGTGGATTTCGAGAAGAGGATAAATGAGGCTTCTATTTATCGATAAGTATAATATATTTAAAAAATAAAAAATTAAAACTACAATATATTTAAAGAGTCTAAATTTGGAGTCTTTATGTAGATATTAATTATATAGAACATGAAGTAAAAGTTCAAATCATTTTTATTCAAACATTTTAAATTAAATATGGAAGATTATATCTTACATAAAAGCAGTATAATTTAGTTTATAAAGATGAGGACAATTGTCTACCATTTTTTCAATAAAAACAATAATAAATATATTATAATATAATTGAGACAAAGATAGACAAATTTGAGAAAAATAGAGAATAGTGCCTCTAAAAAAAAGATATGTAGAATACTATTCAAGTTACACATTTGTGTTAATTTGCAGAGGAAAAACACTAAATAAATTCATTGCAAATAAGGTCAAAACAATTCATAAAAAAAAATAAAAAATCCAACTAAAATAAATTTTAACGATTAACTACAATTGACTTGAATGAATTGAAAAAATTATAAATGTAGACGAATACGACAAAATATGGTCTCATTTGCACTAATTAGTCCCGAATAATGCATAAAAGTAAAGTTTGAAAAAGGGGAGATATAAACTAAACCAAAAAAAAAAAAATATTAAAATAAGTTTTTGTTATAACTCATTATTCATCTGCAATTTTATTGATTTTTAATAGAGCTGAATGACACATTATTTATATCAAAAGTAATTTTTATCTACTCTATATTCTATATTCACTTTTTTTTTATGAACAAGGAGAATGGACAGGCATTAGGAGGCATCATCGACATCCCAACTAGGTTGGCACCCCGAGAGACCTCCATCCTATACCGCCATACGCAAGAAAATTTTATTAAAAAAAGGAGAAAATAATTACAAAAGGAGGGGGACTAGGCCAATTCCCTCAAAGAGAAAGAAATAAAAACAGGAAAGAAAACAGGAAAAATCAACAGCGACCCTGTAAAAATCAAGGAAGTCTGTATGTAGGAAAACCACATCTGTCACGAAAGAAATCAAGCCTCAAATCAGAAGGGAGACTATCCAACCAAACCGCTCCAAGAGAGGAGTACCCCAAAGAAACCAATTTATCCGCACAACTGTTTCCTTCTCTGTAAATATGAGATGAAATAACCTGAACTCCCAGCCGACTAACATTGTGCCATCTGTTTCACTTCACGAAAGAATAATAAGTTTAAAAATATTTTAATAGGGATTTTTTTAATCAAAGAATAATTCAATAGAAATCCACCAAATTTGTCGGTTTCCATAAAATAAAAACAATATATTAAAACTCATGCAACGCACTACAACATATATATTCTTTAAAAATAAAATAAAATTCACAAACATGCACCTTTTCTATATAACAAAAGAAAAACATTAAAAAATTATCAAATATAATGCATTTAAGATTGTACGATAAAAATATCTATAAACCTCTATTTATTATCTTAGTGTCATTAAACCTTTAACTTTTTTTTAAACAACCAGTTCTAATTTTAATTCAATTATAAACAAAACATTTTAAACCAAAATTGAGTGTACTTGAATGAAAAAATTATAAGTGCATTGTATCAATATTACCTTTTTTTAGTCAATTAAATATTTTATTATTATTTAAACGTATTTTAACAAACCCGTGCAACGCACGGGTTGAATTCCTAGTTATTAATTTAAATGAGTTATTTAAAAAAAATGTAATTGATGACTTATTTAATTTGTGAATTATTTGATGATGTGCAATGGTGTGCAATTGATGATGTGTTATCTAATGGTAAGTATTTAACGATGCGTAATTGATATGATATTTGACTATGGTGCTATTTAAAGATGTGTGATTTAAAGATGTATTATATAAAGATGTGTTATTTGTAGATGTGTGATTTAAAGATGTGTTATATAAAAATGTATTGATATAAAGATGTGTTATACAAAGATGTGCTATGAAAAGATGTGTTATCTAAAGATGTGTAGTTGTCAAGTCATATAAAAATGTGAATTATTGAGTCATTACTTATGTTCATGCATTCATAGTCCGATTTAAAGATGTGATTTAAAGATGGGGGATAAATCAGTAACATAACTCTGATATCCAAAACCGGTACCACATGCATATAGAGTCGAGTTAGAGACATTGCATACATAACTGCAGGTCTATTTGAAGATGTGTAATTAAAAGATGTGATATTTAAAGATGTGTAACTATTTAAAGATGCGATATTCAATAATGTTTTTCTATATGATTATGTGTGAATGATTTGTATTTTACTAATGTCTACTTGATATTCTTAAATGTATTTTTTATGCTTATATGTTATTATATAAGATGTGGGTTGATGCCTATTTGATTTTTATTAAATGAAATTTTATATTTAAATGTGAATATTATTTTTTCCCAGACCTTGCATATTTTATGCATTGTCCCTACCAACTGAGCTAAGCTCACGAGGACAAATGTGAATGTTATCTGACTGTGATACATACATGTCTAAATGTAATTGTTGTGTTCTTTTATCTGAATCTAGACATGTGATTATACACCTCTTGTGTTGGATATATTCTCACCCTCTAGTTGCGGGTTAGGCGCCTACGCCCTTGGGGTGTAGATTTGTAGGAAGAAGAAGTTAAGTAACAGTGAGTCTGTAACACCCCGTTTTCCCAACATAAAAATTTCGCAATAAATAATCAGAGTATTTCAACTTAAACGGTGTTTCACACTTCTTAAAAATCATAAATGGAATAAATAACAATTTATTTTAAACATCTCAAAATACTTCGCAGCGGAAAAATGTTCAAATCTTAAACAACCTTGGCACGAAGGCCTCAATGTAAAATCTCATAAAATTGTTCCATCAACATGTTCATAAAATCTCAATAAAATAATACGTAAGGAATAGAAGTCAACAACAAAAGTTCTCATCCCGTTACGTATCAGAGCACCTAAAGACACAGTGAGAGATAGCCACTCACGACAGCGACCAACAGCTACTAATCTTGATTACCTGCAAATTACCCATACGAAGAGAAACATTTTCAAGCAGAAGGGGTGAGATTTCACAAACATTAAAGTTAAGCATATAACTCATCAATTATAATTAACAACATAAACATCATCAAAATCATCACATTAATCAACAAATATATTCATAAATAATTCAACAAAGGCACTTCATCAGCAACTTCAGGAAATAGAAACATCTTGGCATCTTAACAACTCATGGACAACAACTTAACAACTTGACTCGACTATGCAACTTCAACTTCTTAATCATGCATGTGGTACCATCCGGGGCATGAGCCCCCAACATAAGAGCATAAATACACTCATAGGGCATAAGCCCTCAACATAAAGAGCAAAAGCTCACAGGGCATGAGCCCTCAACGTAGTAGAGTAATAACTCCCAAGGCATAAGCCCTCAACAGAATGAGTATGCAATGGACTCACAACTTACAACCTAAACATCTTAGACAACTTCTTACAACTTGACTTCTTAGACAACTTCATCATATAACTCATGTACAATCAATCAAAAGAGAATTGCGTTTCATATCAAAGGTACTGGAAAGATAATTCACATACCAACAAATCACATGTTTATATCAAAGCTTAATTCAACTCATAAAGCACTAAAAATATTACAAGAATCCAACTTGGGCAGTCTGTTTCAGCATAGCTCGCGAGGCGAGGTCAACTGCTCGCGGTGGCGAGCTCACACAAAGCTAACTCGCGAGGCGAGAAAGGTTACTCACCTAAGGCGAACAAAGCTGAGTAGCTACGGCTTTTGTGACCATTTTACCCCTGAAGTCTCATTTTAGCTTTCCTACGTCCAATTTCAATCCAGAAACTTGTCTAATAATTCTTATACGTATTAAAGCACTCAAAGTCATCTAAAACTTAACCCAAAACATCAATTTACGAAAATCAAGTTTTTCTCACTGGGCAACTCGCTACGGCGAGTGATCTTATCGCTTGGCGAGGGGTTTTACTCGCTACGGCGAGCGATGAAGGCCATCCCTCGCGAGGCGAGAATCATAGCTCGCGAGGGCGAGCGATGAATCACAGCACGGGCAGATTTCAGTTTTTCTCAAAAATTCACCCAATCTCATGGTTCTAACCTTAAAACCAATCCCAATTACCATCCTATGGATTGTCTAAGGTCTGTACACCATTTTTACATCAATTCAACGGTTAAACATCATTAAATCATCAATTTCACCCATAACCCTAATTTTCAAAACTCTCAAAAACACTACCTAATCATGTTAATTGTAATCATTAGAGTTATAGACTTAAAATTAATGATAGTTAATCTCACCCTTACCTTAGAAAGAAGAAATCGCAGCCTCTCTCGGTTTCTCCTCTTCTCTGGTTTTCTCCCTTTTCCAAAAACGTTACGTAAAAACTATTCTAACCTAATTTTCTCCTATTTATCTCTCCCCATCAAATCTTATCTTATTTACTCTTATTCCCTCAAACTCTCTAAATTCTCAAAACAGCCTCTCATCTTAATATTTATTTTATTTTCAAATCTTTTTCTATTAAATAATAAAATAAGTCTCAACACCTCATAAAATCTCTAAAATCACATAAATCATAATTCTTCACGTCTCATAAATCATATAAATATATTCTAGACTCCACAAATAAATTAAATAATTAAAATAATCAAAACGGGCGTTACAGAGTCTCTGAGGAGGGCTTTGGAGCCTACTCGTTTACTTATCGCTTTTGAGAGTCTTTATCGAGTTGATGCTCTGATCTATGACACTAGAGAATCGGGATTTACTTTATTTTAGACTTTGTTTTAGAATTCCTTTACGAATTTCGTTTTGATGTTGACACAATGATGTGACAAATACTTTGATGTTTTGAAAATTATTCCGCCGCTACGTTTTTAATTTAAATGAAGTACCTTTGAATTGAAGAAGATGTGTGACACCCTTTCATGTTTAATTAATTATTGTATTTTTATTAGAAAATAATATGTGGGGTTTAGAGTGTTACAAGGTGTGCATAACTTTTGATCAATTCCAGACGAACAAGGTGGTGCCTAAAAGTGTACTTCCCAATTTTGTGGCTTTAATTCCGAAAATCTCTTCACCACTAGCTTTGTTCGATTTTCGCCCAATATCTCTACTAGGTACACTATACAAAATACTTTCAAAGGTGTTGGCTAGAAGACTAACCGGTGTGATGAATTATACTATTTCCCCATCTCAATCGGCCTTCCTTAAAATTTATAATTTGGTGGGTGGAGTGTTACCGGTAAGTGAAATTGTGGACTTTGTGAAAAAAAAAAAACCAAAAATCAATGTTTGATTTTAAAGGCGGATTTCGAAAAGACTTATGATTTGGTGGTTTGAAATTTTTTGGAGTATATGATGGTGAGAATGGGATTTTTTACTAAATGGGTGGCTTGGATTAAGGCTTGTGTTTTTTGGGGGAGTATGTCAATCCTTGTAAACGAAAGTCCAACGGTAGAAATTAATATTCAAAGCGGTTGAAGCAATGAGATCTCTTGGCACTTTTTATTGTTTCTTTTAGCGGCGAAGGATTTTAGTAGGGTGATGAGGAATGTGGGGAGTCGTAGTTTGTTCAATTGGATTTAAGTTTAGGAGTAAATGTTTAAGGATTTCTCATCTTCAATACGCGGATGATACACTTTGTATAGAGGAAGCATATGTGGAAAATCTATGGATGTTGAAGGCGTTGTTAAGATGGCTTTGAAGCTTAAGGTAAATTTATACAAAAGTTGTTCGATGGGGATAAATGTGTCGTTGTAGTTCATGGGTATGACATGCGACTTTTTGAATTGGAGGAAGGAAGATTAGTTGGGTGAAGTGGAAGGAAGTGTGCGAGAAGGAAAGTAGAGTGGTTAATTTAAGTTTATTGGTAAAATAGAGATGGAGATTGTTACAAAGTAAGAATGGTTTGTGGAAAGAGGTCCTTACGGAGAAATATGAGGTGCAAGTTTGTAATTTAGTGGACAAGGGTAGTGGGCCTTGGTCACGATATTCTTTGAAATGGTGGAAGGATATTTTCAAAGGGGTTTTTTTTAAAGAGAATTCATAGGGTTTTTTTGGCTTATTTGACACGCAACAATTTAGATCATTTGATATTCTAGGAATCATATGATTTTCCAAAATGAGGTGAAAGAGGTTGATGATTTAGTGGAGAAAAGTATGGTGCTCTCTTAACGTTGGAGTTTAAGTAGGCTAAAAATACCAACTTGTTTGTTTTATGAATGGAGCTCACAAGATTGTCTTATGAGGTAAGGGTTTTGGCCAAAGCAGGTGCAAAATGTAGATCATGGGTTGTTATGAACAATCTCACTATCATAACTTATAAACCCCTATCATAACTTATGAGGTAAGGGTTTTTTTGTTAGTCAACATGACGTTTTGCAATACCCTCCCCCCCCCCCCTAAAGTTTTGCACTTATGTGCAAAATGCCCCATTTCTTATCCTTAAAAGTGACTGCATTATCACTAAATTGTGGAGCATATTAGTTAAATTTTGACGGTATACAACCATATATGTTCCTTTAAACGATCAAACATTAACCATGTATTAGAGTCTAATGATATAAAAGTCAGCATAGTAAAGTACAGCCACACTTGTCAGATGAAAAACTAATACATATCGTACATAATGAAACACATAAATAACATATGATTGACATAACCAAGAATTACCAAGATGTCAAAATATATGGCTTTGCTATTGCTAATTTTAACCAAACCAAAAATTTCCACTTCCTTTATATTGTGAGCGGTGCACACCACCAACAACACACTTACTCTCACTTTCAAGAAAAAATACATAAACTTGATACTTCTCTCACTTTATAAAGGATCTTGAAGAAATCATGGTATTCTTCCTCCCATTAGGATTCAAAAGAATGGTAATAATATTATATTATGTATATTTCATTATTTTTTTAAGAGAATAAAAAAACATGATAGCCACCATCCTTCCTTTTGATCTCTAATGGGGTGAAGGACAACTTGAAAAAGAAAAAACATCTGATGTTGGAACAAAGAAATACTTTTATGTTTGTTTCGTAAATATTCTTGAGTTTTGAACATTATTTTAGGGTTTAACAAATACTGCCAATTTGTTCTACCATACTGCCAATATATGGTTGTATATCGTCCAAACTTAGCTAATATGCTCCACAATTCAGTGATAATACAATCAATTTTAAGGATAACAAACAAAATATAAATTTTCAAGTTTAGGGGGCATTTTGCACATAAGTGCAAAACTTCGGGGGATATTTGCAAAACGTCATGTTGACGAACAAAAAAAATTAACGAATGAGGTAAATTGATTAACGTTGTACAATTTCAAGAGGGTAATTAATGTTTTATTAATTTCAAGGGGATGATTGATGAAACTTACAATTTCAAGATAATTGACTATTTAGAATATTAGATCCATCCAAGTGAGTTCACAAACTACAAAACTATACAACCACCCACACCATATTTTTCCTCAAGTCGCCCTTATCAACACTCCAAGTCATCATTGACCCATTACCCAAAATATCCACTCCAATTGTAACATTCGCAACCGTCCGATCAACCACTCTCTCTCCACCATCGACCACTCTCCTCACTTTCCACCCACGTGGTGGGTCCACACCTCAAATAAAGCAAATCCGAACCTCAGGTTTGGATAACCCGAAGCTAGATTCTGTCTTTTTCTCTTCTTTATCCACTTTCCATTCAACATGTTATATACCATTTTGCTTTGTTTCAACTCATTCAATTCACCCTTTGATTGTGATATTTCTAAACAATCATAACATCACTCTGCAAAATACACTCTCGTAGTAATAGGTAACCATGAAACATCATCGTGTTATTTTTTTTGTTTGTTTTTTTTTTTTTCATTAGATTAGATGAGTGATGTTTGTGTTCTATAACTTTGTCCCATTGTTGTTCTTTTGAGAGAAAAAAAAAAGATTTTTTTTTTAAATTTTTATAGCCCATTTGATGGATGCTATTTCTTGTTCAATATCTTTGATCCATTGTTGATCCTTTGAAAAAAAATTGTTTTTTATTGTGATCCATTGATATTTTTTTTATGATGCTAGTATAGTGAGTTTTTTTTTTATTTTTTTTAAACAAAGCTAGTATAGTGAACTTATTCTGCATAGTTGAGTCAGGTTTTTACGTGGATGGTACTAGAAAGATTCAATTTCTATCAATTTTTTTTTCTCTGTCAAATTTGTTAATTTAACACTTTATCTTTATGGTTTCTTCATGTGTGTGACTTTTTTCTTTGATGATGTTTTTTCAGTGATTATTTGCTATGCTGTGATTTTTCATTGATTTTTTTCACTAGGAATTGATGTGATGTGTTTGATGATTTTCTTTGTGGTGTGTGTATTTCAAAAGAAAGGTAGTTCTGTTGTTAGTATATAGTAAATCTTGGATGGATCATAGTCTTATTAGCTTGATGATGGATGTTAACTGTCTTGATTTGAATTAAGAATCTAACAAAAGATGAAGTGTTTTTTGAGGGGTTGTGTTTGAGATCAAAACTTTTGATCATAGTTGTGGGATAATGATCTGAATCATGTGTTATCTTCTCTGGATCTGAAGAATGTTTTATTTTTTTATTAATTTGAAGCAAGTATTTCTAAATAAAATAATTAGCATGCTTATTTATTTTTTATTTTTTTATTTTTTCTATATGTGATTTTATTTAGTATTTGACATAATTCCAAAATTTTGATTGTGAGATAGTATAGTACATTCTATAAGTATCCATTTATTTGTCTTTTTACTCTTTTTACTAAAAATTTAAGGTATTTTTCAATATACATATAAAAACAAGAGTTTTATGGATTGTACAACAGTCATCATATCAGATTTTACCTTGCTGTCACTCTGCTGTTTCATTTCCTTAAACATTTCAATAAACATCTCTTTGGCAGAATTGGATTGAATGATTGTTTACACAGTCAGTGCATAGTTTTTAAACTCTAAAAGAAATTTTTTGTTAGAAAAAATATCCTATTACCAATGAAGTAATTTCATTGGTAATAGATTATCTTTATATGATGTATGCCTTTGAATGGTATTGTTAAATAGCATCTATAGTTGTGCTAGCCGAATCTGATCAAATTGCTATCGTTTGCGATATCCTATTTAGTATAAAATGTCGGCCAAATAGTGTCACTGAAATTCTGTTGATTGACACTAGACGAGTATCACCGATGTTCTATTTCCTCAAATGATTTGCTATTATTCGCAATCTTGTGATCTTAACACATGATTTGAATCACTAAATCAGTGATTTGAATCATAGTACTTTGAGTATAAAGCACTGCAGCATAGTGTAATTTGAACAAACTGCTATTTTTCAAGATCCACTGTTGACAACACTGTTCTATTCTCATGTAATTGTAAACTGATATACTTTATGAACACTTTGTAGGATTGTGCTTAAGTTATTGCATTCTGCTGACAAGTTATGATGGCATTGGTAACTGGAAGAAGTTCAGCTTTGAATCCAAATGCACCTCTCTTCATACCTGCTGCTTTTCGTCAAGTGGAGGATTTTTCACCTCAATGGTGGGAGCTTGTTAAATCTTCGACATGGTTTCATAACTATTGGTTGAGCCAGCATAAGGAGGAAGATTTTGTTGAAAGTGGCGGAAATGAAGCTACAAATGATGATGATATAGATCATATGCTGTCAGAAACATTTGATCTTGGCATTGAAGAAGATTTCAACTTTCTAGATAATGAGTTCGAGAAATTGGTGATGTCCAACGAAGCTCAAGAGTGTCCAGTTATGGATGATCCTGTTGAGGAAAAAAAGCCTGTTCATGGTAAGCATTGTATTTAATTTAATGGAAAATTGATTCTGCAACTGTTTATATTTGATCATTATAATACTTTACGATAATATATTTGACAATGTAAGCTTGTTTCATGCACAATATGTACAAATCTTTGAAATTAGGAAACAAAATGAAAACAATGTGATAGTTTGTTTCCATGTGTAGAAATAGAAAATGAAAATACTTTTTCAAACTAAATAGGTCCTTGAGATATCCAAAAAAGTGTATGTGGTGATATAACGTTATATGCCTTGGATAATCTATATGCACCGACAGTGTAATTTTGTTTTACACAGTAAATCAATTGGAATCATTGGATCATTAAAAATATTTTACTTTAAGCATATCTAGTTTAAAAATCATACAAAGGGTTATTTTGTGATTGGTCGATAGTGTAAAATGTTTTGCACCAACAGTGTATCAAATCGAACTCATACTTTTTACTAGATTGTAAAAAATAAGCCTCAACCTAAAGTAGAGGCAATTCATATTAAGTGTTTAATTATTTATATTTGAGTTGTGATAGTGATTGCATTCTAGTTTATAAAGCAAGCACCAAAAGTTAAAGTAAATGTAATGTGTCAAACCACCAAGGTGTAGCGCAAGTAGTTAGTGCGCATTGTGTGTAGGGGTGTTGTAAACCCTAGAATTTTGAGTTCGATTCGTGCTCATCACAAAATATGTAATGTCTCATGATTGATTTCTTTCTTAATCAGGTGTTAACAAGGATGCTGCAGCTCTTATCAAGATCTTGTCACCAAAGGAAAGGGGTCCAAAGTCCCCTATTGGTTCTCCAAAGCACTTTGAGAAGCCAGCACAACATGTTAACCTCAAGTGTGCACCTCAAAGAATTCACCAACCTCGTTAGGAGAAACGTTGAATCTCATAGTGATAACTTGCTTGAACTGCAAGTTTCTTCTGACTATAGTATGCAATCTATGTTGAAATAACTTGTGTATATAGAAGAAGGTGTAGTGTCTTTGTATTTTTCTTGTTGGTTTTCATGGTAGTGTATTTAATGGTAGGTGAGACTTTCAAGTTTGAACGGCTCAAATCTTGGAATGTTTATGGTTTGATCAACTTTATTTCACTTCATTTTGAAATAAATGAATGGTTAATGCAAGTTACATGGCAGAATAGAGTCTATGAATTTATGTTTTAGGTGTGTCCTGTTCAGTGTGGTAATTGGTTTGAACTTTTCATGTCTTGTAATTTTACATTTGGAAAGAAAATGGTTAAGTAGCTGCTTTTTGCTTATGAAATTGCATCAGTTTAACAACATTATTTAAACATGGAACCATGTGATATTCCATTTTATATGTTTATCCACCCCTTATCACTATTATTAAATGGTGAACTGAATATAACTTTACAATTTACATGATCTCTAAATCGAAAAAGTAAAGCAAGTCTCTTATGTAGCAATCTCCCAAGTTTTATCTTATGATACAAGATGTACCATTAAAATTATACTTCATATTGTATTGTTCGTTAGATCCACTTATATTATGTCAACTATTTACTTTGAACAAGATGCCATATCATTTTAATGACATTTGATTTTTTGTCAGACTTTCGTTGATAAAATTGTCTTTAACATAAAAAAAGATGTCATATCATTTTAATGTTGTGTTTGGTTCCATTTCTTTTCACTGCAGCCGCGCGTTCACAAGGCCTGTTAACTTGATAATGAGAAGCTAGCATTTGTCGCTTTGAAAAAAACATGCGTCTACAAGGCACCGTGGTTCCAAACATGGCTCAAGTCTATTTCAATTTATAGTTTGAAATTTCCCAATGAACTGTGTACTGTCGGATTTGGAAGAAGAAACAAATTTGTTTTTGGTTTTACATTATTAAAAATCAAGAAATTGGTGATTTTATAATTATCTTGTTCAGTAACCTTCACTTGAAAGTTCCAGCATTCTCAATTCTGTCTCACTATCCTTAAACAATTGTTAACTACAAAGAATTCGTGGTTTAGTTTGAATCAGTTGTGAGACAAACAAATTATTTGATTAAAAGATTAAAAAACACCAAAATCATTGTTGGAGGTACTCTAATCTAACATTCTTTTCATTTAGATGGAGGAGAAGGCAGTTATAACAGATCATTCAATTTTGCTGTGAAGACTAAAACATGTGAACACCTTGCTCAGATTTAGATAGTCGATGTGAACATCTTGTGTAATTCAAAATTCAACAAACATTTAAAAGATTGCAAACTAAACTCCTAGCATTTCTCTGTCCAAACAAAATTCCCGGAAAAGGAAAGGGCAAATATCCAGGTACTATTATTTTTTTTCCCATCCCAGGTTTCTGCTCTATTTTTCTTCTTCTTTTGGGTCAATGAATCCTGTTCTAATGGAATCAAGCAAATCTACATGAATCCAATTTAACCAAGGAAATTCATGATCACCAAATGGAGCACCACATTGCAGAGAACAAAATCCGCAAAAGCACGCTCAGGTGCAATGTCCTGCATTAAAATGAAATACCAATTATCTGTAAGAATATATCAAATGAAGAAAACAATGCAACCCATTACTTCTTCATTTCCTTTCTACTTTGTTCAGTCAAGTTAAAGATATATAAAATATTCATAGAGGTTGAGTTTGAAACTACATGACATATGAAAGAAAACCTATAAATATTACGGGTTGAAAGGTGCATGGGTAATTATACGTTTTGAATTTGACTCGTATAAATCAACTAAAATATCAGGATTCATAAGAAAGGAATTTTACCTTGAATTCCTTGTTCTCTTTATTCACTTGGATCCGAAGACAAACTGGTCAAAAATAGAGGATGGTCACACATTGATAAGAAAGACAAGAACAAAACTTATGCATATGAACCTAGGCGGATTATAACTATTGTATTATATCGATACACATGTATCTGAGTGTACTTTGTTTCAAAAAAAAAAGTATCTGAGTGTACTGAAGTATATGCGTGTGCATAAATTGCATAGCTAGCAGCACCGAAAATTTTAAATCAACTTCACCACTTACCAGCAAGAACTGCAGTTCCTACGCAAGAAAGTACTCCCGACAGGAAGGAGTTGAATGGAAATGTTCCCACCAAAGCCATGTAAACTACCTGGTCATTAATAAAATGTGAAAAAAATAAAAAATACAACTTTCAATAAAAGCAACCCATTGTCAAAAAACAAAGAAAAAGAGCATGTAACTTCAACATAAACCTACTGGTCAGCCTTTAACCCTTCACCAAAATATGAATTTCACTTGTAAAATGTGTTTGCAAAACATCAGAATTGGGAGTTCATTAAAGTAGATTCTGGGAGGATATTTTATCTGGTAGAGTAATATTAAAAACCCAGAGGGAATTCATCAATTATGTCTCGAAGGATATTAATTATCCCATAAGTAAGATTACAAACATTGCGGTGTTCGAAGTAGTTAGAAAAGGGAAGAGTTCTTTGACATTTGCATTCCACCGAGGTAGCTCCTTATGGGTTTATTGTGTGTTATGCGGATGACGGCATCTATGTTTCTCCATTCTGCTGTTTTGTGAAGTAATTTCTGGACAGTGGCATTTAGCATAAAATATGTCATAATATATGGAACAGCCTGTGTTCGGCATACTGATTTCAGAGGCATATGAGATTTTGTTAGGGAAGAACTGGGTTTTCTTCCACTCAACTGTGGATTGAGCATTGTCTAAGCATTTAAACTAGATAAAAAAAATCGAAAGCTACTCCAATCATCAAACAAGAACTAAGTAAAACAGTTGGTTTGGACTAATCTCACTATCATATTGGGAGGCACCACAACCACAATCATCAAAGATTGATTAACTAATTTCGCACGTAAACACCATTAAACAAAACTCAAAAGAACAAATCTCTTAGAAATTGAAGCAAGGTTGGGAAGTACCTGGATCAGGGCAGTGAAGACAGCGAACACGACATAATGATCAATGATCTAAAGGAAAAGCCGAAGTAAGGTTAGAAAAAAGTACACAATTTTGGAGAAATAGACATGGGAAGAGAGGAGCAACCTTGAGATTTGTAGGGGTTGCGGAATAAGCAGACCAAAGAGTGCGAATAAGATCTTGTGCATCCTTAGCAGTAGACTTCACCATTGTCTTCAACTCTTCCTTTTACCTACACAGTGAAAAAAGAGAAAGAGGTTAACACAAATATGGCTATAGATGCTGAAATAGAAGATAAACAAGTCCAATTCAAGTCACAAAAATTCAGTGTAATAAACGACATTGCTGATTCATGCATCCTATCTTAACAATAAACATGACAAAAAATCACAATATAAAAATAGTTATAAATATATAATAGAAATGCTGCATCAATATAAGAACACTAGTAAGAGAGAAATGTGCATTAATATTATCTAACATGGAGTACAAAGTTTGCAAACTTTCTTAGCAAAAGATATTTCCAGTCGAACAAAACTAACCCACGACTTCTCTTTACACAAATAAATAAACAGAATAAAATTAAAAAAATCAAACAATACACTTATCTATCTTTTCGAGCAAAGAATTTTAGTTTACAAGGACATGCGAGATTAAAAAAAAAAAGGTCCCCTATCGCATACTGGGTGGCAACATCATGATTTTCATGTCTCTACGACCAGAATGTGTACACACTCTAGGCCACGTCAACTGCATATGGCCCAGATTTTCCACAATATCAATTACAAATAAATCCAAGTTTCCCATTATATAGACATAAGGTCTGAAAAGTGTTTATAACGAGTGACACTTCCAACCTTACAAATTTACAATCAAGTTTTGTAAGAATGAGTTAAGATATAAAAACCCTAATAATATCAAGGATCGCAACGCGACCATGACATCAATTTAAAACCTTGATGACACGGTTAAATCATTTGCCAAAAACAAACTGCAGCTAGAAAGGGTACATACATAAAAGAGTTGATTTGAAATAATTATGTAATTTTTCAATTTCAGAGATATTGATCTGCAAAAACAATTCGCATCTCAATTCAACTAAATATACATAAACCATTCATTTGTAAAATGAAGCAGGGACACAGACACACACCTGACACTATAAAATTTTGAGAAAATGACATAATTCAATGTAATCACAAAATAGGTGTCGGACACAACAAGTGTCAGACACCGGGATACGACTTCAATCAGAAACGTGATGCAACAACTAAAAAACCATTGAACAGAGGAGTCAAACTGAAGAAGCAAGGAAACAATACACATTGAGTTAGGAAAACGCGATATATTGAAAATGTGAAGACATTCATAAAATAGACAACAGAAAAAAGTGAAATAAAATTGAAAAATTATCATGCATCAGATATGAGAGAGCAAGCAAATCAAAATCAAAATTAAGATTAAAATCCATAATGCAAATGAATGAAGGGTAAATTGAAGCATTTGAATTGGATCTGAGTGTATAAGGTTTACCTTTGGATTCGATATTCAGACAACTAGAGACGTGGATCAGCCTCTCGACTTCTTGCAGTGCTTCCTCTAAAGACTATTTAATTGATATATACAAAGTTCGAAGTTCGAATTCGGTCACCATAAAAAAAACATTATTAATCAATTTGTTTACTTAATAATTTTTAAATGTATTTTCTTGGAAGAATGTTGTAAATTTATTTAATAATAATTACTTTATCTTTTAGATTTTGAAATTTTAAATTATTAGTTATGAATAACTAATTAGTAAAATTCAGTTTTATCATTGTTTTTTTTTTACCAATTGTTACCAAAAAATTGATAAATTAATATTTTTGCAAATATTATTTTAATATTTTTATTTGTAATTAACTAATTTAACTTAATACTTTTTGTTGTTGCACAATTTAACTATATCCTCGTGAACTTACTTCAGTTGATAGGGATATTGCATATTATATGTAGAGGTCGGGGTTTGAACCCCAAACACCCCGCTTCTCTACATTATAACGTGTGAGCTCTAGCCACTAGGCTACTTAAAAACAAAAAAACTTAGTATATGATCCAAATCAAATGAACCAAAATTTAATTCATATTTTTTTCGGTTACAAAAATATAATTAATTTAAATAATAGTAAAAGTATAATTTTATTTTTACATTTTTTTTATCTAAATTACAGTGTTCCAGTAAGCCACAATATCCCTGCCCACAATTGTTTTAGATGACTCGAATATCTACCATATATTTCATATACATTTTATATTTTATCTGCATTATATATATTTTTTAAAACAATTTTCATTGTCGTTCATTGTGATTATATCTTATTCATTTGTCCTCACGACTTTAATTCAGTTGGTAGAGACCACCACAAAAAAAATATCTTATCTATTTTATTCAAAGATTAATATTTATTTGTTCATTGTGATTATATCTTATTCAGGGTTAACAAAGGTTGAGTTTTTGGGGTGTGAGATTTTCATTTCTTTTTTTTTCTTTCAATCAAGGATACCATAATTTGCTTTGACCTACACTCTCCACCGTAGAGCTTTCTCCCCTCCCAATCCAAATCTTCCACCATGTGACTTTGAGGATGGTGGTGCAATGAGATTCTGTCAATCCAAATCGAACAGATTCTCTGCATCACCGTTGCTCTATACAAAACTTCTGTCGTTGGCTTTTCTCGCTGCCGGATTTCAGAGGTTTTGATTGGTTCCATTTTGTCCGTACAACCCGTAAGAGGGTCTGTTCTCAACAACTTCGCCTCCTTTCACGACGGTGGCTGCTCGTGGTTCATGATTGGTTGTCCGCAGATCTTTCTAAAAGGGATTCGCGGTGGTTCGGTCTCATAGGCGATGGCTCTAGAAAAGATAGTGTGGCTGCCTTTACGGGACACACCATGCTTCTGTTGAATCATGAGACTCGTTATGCTGCTTAATTCGTCCTGACGTGGTTCAGATGTCTCTTCACTGCGGTAAGTTTCTTGTGCTCGAAAGGGCCGTGATGCTTATTGTGCTTTGTTGTTGCAGGGGCAGTTGGTCCGTGAATCTGTCTGTGTTGGCGGTCGGTTCATATACCATGACCGAAAAGGTGGGTTTGGTTTTGTTCAGATCCATCTCTGGTTTGATTATGATGCTCACGGTGATGTATTGCTCTTGCTCCTCCAAGATCATGGTTGTGTTTCGTAACAGGTCTTCTAGGCTAGAAATGGTTATGTACCTGTTGTCCGTTGTTGCTGCGAATGGTGAGTGTGGGTGTTACCGTGTTGGCGGTGCTCGTGGTGCTCACACTCGTTGATTGACCATCCCTCGATCTGGCGTTCAATTGGATTTGAGTTGCTTTATATTGGATTTGGCTAGAAATGACCATGAAGCTTTTTGTCGCAGCATAGCGGGTTGTAGGTGTGGGGTTCTGTATCCGTGTTGGCGGTCGAATCTCTCACCTTCACGAAGTTTGACACTATATAATTTGGGGGAGGTTTCAAAGTCCTCATCAATATTTGACGTTGGACTGTTTGACTCGATTCACCGGTGTTGTTTTTATCTTTTGTATCACCCGATTGAGTTGGCCTACACTTTGTGTGGATTGACTGGGTTAGGTTTATATCCCCTAGTTCTTTTTTGTTTTTTTTCCCTTTTTTTAATTATATATATATATATATATATATATATATATATATATATATATATGAACACTTGACATAGACTGGAATCTGCAAGACATTCTAACTTTGTTGGACTGTCTTCTATTACTTTTTTATGTCGTTGGACTCTTGCCTTATAAAAAAATTATATCTTATTCAAGGATTAATATTTCCACATGAATAATAAAAACCATTTAAAAAAATTTTCGTTTTAGTAAATTTTAGTCCAAAAATAGTTGTTGAAAAAAAGGAAAATGAAAGAAGTAAAACACATATGACTCAAATCACTCCATGATTCATTTTCACTCTCTTCCCTCTCACACAACACAGCACTCATTGCTGTTGCGTGTGTAACTTCCTTCAACCACCGCCATGCCAATCATCAACCACCACAACCACCTCCACACTCCCCTCCGTCAACCCACCTCCACCACCTCCTCCTCCTTCACCTCCAAGATCCTCCTCCTCCTCACTCTCCTCCCTGTCTCCCTCGCTACCATTGCTTTCATCCTTCAATGGCGTGGTGGCATCACCGATCCAGCGACCCTTTTGTCACCTCATGGCGCTCATAACTTCCCTGGCATGGATTCTTCTCCTCTTTCACCTCTTACTCATACTGCTCATTCTTCTGATTGTCTTAACCTTGGTCGTTCTTCTTCTCCTTCCTTTCCTTATTACCATAATTGGAAACTTGATTTTGGTGACTCACTTACTCCAAAGGTTTGTTTTTTTAGCTTCTTTGAATTGATTTGAATTGTGGGTAGTGTTTGGTTTTTTTTGTTGTTTTGTATGATTGTATCTTTGAAGCAAAAGGGGTGGCTTTATGAAATTATGATGATGATGATTTGTATTATTTTTATTGTGTTTTGTATGTTTTTCTATGATTTGTGTTCCGTACCATTTTGGGTTTCATGATCTGTGTGAGCTTGGTTTTTAGTCAATTTTGGTAGTTCCGGTGAATCATAAGTCATGTGATCTGTGTTTTTAAGTTGGGCTGATGTAGAAATTTTGTTGGTGATTAGTTTATGTGGTGGGCTTAGGTAGTTTGGATATGTTACCTGCAGATTCTGTAGTAAGGTGAGTAGAGTAGATCAGATGAAGAGTAGTCAAATCACTAGAAGCAAAGGATGACCTAGGAAAACTATAAGAGCAACCATTTATTACGAAGTAAGACCAATTGAATGAATGTAATGACTTCATAGTAGACAGAAGACTTGTAGATTATTTAGTAAGGAGAGTAGATCAAATGGAAAGTAGTCAAATCACTAAGGCAGAGGAAGACCTAGAAAAGCTATAAGAGAAACTATTAAAAAAGATCTAGAGATTAATGTGTTGGATAGAAATATGGTATATGATAGATCATTATGACGTCGTTTAACCCATGTAGCCGACCCCTTTTAGTGGGATAAGGCTTAGTTGTTGTTGTTATTTGATTGTAACTTTTATTATAAGGGGTGGCTTCATATTGGGGATTTCCATTTTGGGTTTGATGATCTATGTTGAACTTGGTCTGTAGTCAATTTTGCTAGTTCTGGTGTATCATAAGTCATGTTATCTGTGTTTTTAAAAGGGGTTGATATAGAAATTTTATTGGTGTTTCTGAAAATATTGTTTCATTGTGTTGCTTTGAAATTTGTGGTGTGCCTATTTTTTGTTGTTTTTTTATGGTTGTCATTTTGAAGCAAAAGAGTTGGCTCCATGGTGGGGTTTGGATTTATTTTCACTTTTTCATTCAATTGTGCTAGTTTTGACGTTTGTGGTCATGTGATATATGCTTATAAATGTGGTTATTGTAGATATTTTGTTGGTTATTAGTTTATGAGGACAATGAAGGATGTTTCAAAAAATATCGTTTGTTTGTATTGCTGTTCTTGTGTTTTAGAGTATTTTGGTAAGAAAAAATTCTTTCCTAAGTTTATAGATTTTTTTTTATGAAGATTTAGTCCTAGATGGGTTATACTTTGAGTAGTTTATGTTATTACTGAGCAAATTATTTTGGCCAGTTCTGATGTTTGAGGCCATGTGATCTGTGTTTATAAATGGGTGGTTGATGTAGAAATTTTGTTATGAGGATAATGAAGGTTGTTTCTGAAAGTATTGTTTGTTTGCGTTGCTGTTCTTGTTTTTGAGAAATTCGATTAGTTAAGTTTTTTTTTTTTACTATCTTTTCTAATCTTAGAGTATTTCTGGTTTAAGATTTTATTACGTGTCTGTGTCACTTTCTGATATAAATTTAATCCATATTTTCATTTTGATATCCAGATCTGTGTCACAAGTAGTACATCAGCAGGGCTTGAGCAGATTCTTCCCTGGATGTTTTATCATAAAGTCATTGGAGTGACAAACTTTTTTCTCTTTGTGGAGGGGAAGGCTGCTACTCCTGAAGTATCAAAAGTCTTGGAATCAATTCCTGTAAGTAGATACAAACTCAACATGCATTGGTTCTACAGTAGCAAAAATTGTTTTTGATTGAATTAATGTTAGTTAAAAACGAGTTTATGGTATACAAAGTAATGATTTATGCTTTTATACGTTGAGGTGAAAGTGAGTTGAACAATAAATTTCAGTGTTCTATCAGTATTAGGATTCAATTCTGTTAATTCATTTCACGTTCCTTCTTTCTCTTCCCTAATGCTATTATTCTAATTTGGTTTATGTTATTTAACTAGGGTGTAAAGGTTATATATAGAACAAGACAGCTGGAAGAACAACAAGCTAAGAGGTTAATCATTTTTACCATTTTATTATTGAATCTCATCCTTTTGAATTGATTTTGCAATTTTCAATTGGTTATAGTGTTCTCCAGAGTTTCCCAATTTGAATTTAGACATGCTTTCATGATAATAGTTTTAACATTTTTGTGTGTCCACGATAACTGTGTTAGTAAACATGGCATCCATAGGAGAAAAGAAAAGAAAAAGTCTAAAACCGCATTATATTGATGAATCGATACAATTGACAAAAGTTGTCCTTGGTACCTACATCCTACATATAGAAAACTAACTGCTAACTTGGTACTACCTTATTACTACCTACTGATATCTCTAATACCCTGCTGCAAGCTGGAAGGTGTTCACAGCACTTCCAGCTTGGGATGAGCAATAGAAAACATATCAAATAAAAAAAAGTTCAACGACAAATGCTGGGATATGTCAGTTGAAACGAAAATCCAAGGGCAACTATCAATGCTTAATCACAATAAGGAAGAAACACAAATTATCAAAGCAAACAAAGGACAAAATTTTAACCATTAAGTAGAAGCCACAACTCAAGGCTTAAACCCCTTAACAAAAACTACAATGCTCAACACCATAAGGCTACTATACTCGTTGCCATAAAATTTTATTTCTTTCCCTTGTCAGTGTTATACTTTTTGAGTAATGCTAGCAACACTCTCTTTTGAACACCCTCTCTAATACTCACTCTCTTATTGGTTTAAATCATTGTTGGTCTACACTTTGAAAATTGAACCCACACAAAGTGGTGGGACATGCATTGATTTCATCCGATAAAAGAGTAAGTGCTAGAGAGAGTGTTGAAAAATGAGTGTTGCTAGCATTCTTCATACTTTTTATACGACATGGTAATATTCTTGCATTCTCCTGTCTTCAGGATACATGTATGTATTTCTTTTCTAATTCTAATTCCTTAGTTTCTACGAGTGGGATTTTTCATACTGATCATATAAGTTGTTGGTTGCATCAGCCGTATTTGGAATGAGACTTGGCTGGCAAGCTTCTTTTACAAGCCATGCAATTATGAACTTTTTGTAAAGCAATCCCTCAATATGGAGATGGCTATTGTTATGGCAAGGGTATGGCAAATTGTTTAGCTGAGCAAATTCTCGTTTATTATATTATTATTGTTTTCTGCGTAATTTGGTTGATCAACGCAAATTTCTGCATGTTGTAACATCAGGATTCTGGTATGGACTGGATTCTTCATCTTGATACAGATGAATTAATACACCCAGCTGGTGCTCGGGAGTATTCTTTAAGGCAGTTGCTTCTTGATGTTCCAGGAAATGTTGATATGGTCATATTCCCTAACTATGTGAGTAGAATCTGAAAATTCTTCGTAATTGCGTGAATTTTATTTATAAGTCATGAAACTGGAAGAGAAATGGCTATATTGTTAGCTTCACTTCTGTAACTAATCCTATCAGTCTTCTTTTTCTAGGAGAGCAGTGTTGAGCGAGATGATATCAAAGAACCATTTAGTGAGGTAAGTCTTGAAAGCTGTACAGAGTCTTTGCTAAAAGTGTGCAACTTATTTACTGAGAACATGAAATGAAGTAAAAATTGAATTGGTTTATCATATAATTATATGAGACTCGTTAGTTATAAGTATGTAGATATTTTGAAGATGCTATTCCTTTTCTTCAACCAAGTATGCTGATAATATTTAAAAAAAATTACCTATAATTTGATTTTAGCTTTTACTGATGTTTTTTTGTTAAAGCCTAAGTTTATAGAATTACAAAATAAATTTTGACTTTTGGAACTCTTTATATATTAGTTTCTTGACGGTAAAGTTCTAAATCTCAATTATCTACATGGTACTAGTTTTGTGCTTTAGTTGTGGTATATGTCATTGAGTTTAGAGTTTTAGATTTATGACACGAACTGGTGCATCAGGTCACTTTAGAGTGGACAAGTTCATGAAGGTTGAGTTGTTATGATGGCAAGCATTTCTTGTTGGGTCGAGCATCATATGAGTTTTTTAGCTTACTTAGCTGAGTAGGATAGAGAAGTGTTTTGAAGTAATTTGAAAATTGAAATTGTTAACAAAAGAAGACAGATGCAAGGACTTAAAGTTCATAATAATTGATTGTGCATTTCTAGGCAACGAAACACAACAAATACTCCATATCGTGTAGGCTCTAACACCAAGAAATCAAGAAATTATATGTACATAACTACCTTCCTTAATAAGTGCGAGAGTAGGTATTTTTGCTTATAATTAAGCCCGGATGGAGTATCATTTAGCTAAAAGAAAAACTATCGAATACTATTTTATTTACCTTAAAGAAAATATTGGATTTGTGGTCAGTACATTGCATATGTAAACCTGGTTGGAGCCTTGGAGGTTAGCAATATTACTTAGCCAAAGTTGTAAGAGATATACGATAATAACCCTTCTTGTCTCTTTGCCTAACAGCTGAAGTTTTTGGGATAGTTTGTACCTGACATGTTTTTAGAGCCATTATGAATAAGTTATCCAGAGTTTGATTCTTTTTGCCCCATTCTTTGGATTAAAAAAATGTTGAATTTTAGATTAAGGTTGGTGGGCCTGTGCATAGTCCATAGTTTAAATCCAAAGGTCTGCTGCTTGATGGGATTGTTAGCGATATGATATAAAAACTATTCATGTGTCTTCACCTATTGATTTAATCTTTGGGATACTTTTTTGATGACACACTTATACCATTTGTGTGCCATGAAAAAGAGCATTAGGTTTTGTATGACTTTGTAAGCATTGGCAGGTTATTTATATGCTAGGATGAATATATCAATCGTCTTCGTTTCTTGGTTGCCTCAGTTAAACTAGATTTGTATTTGGGTGGTTGAAAATCTCGTGGACATCGCACAATGATTCTAAATGTCATTTGATTGAGGGATATACGTCTAGTTGTCCCAGCTAAGAGAAAAAACTGTAGTAGTAAAAAATGATGCTATGATGGACATTCTGCCACTCTTATACTTTGACTGTTTACCAGAATGAAAAGGGATTAGATTGAACTTCTGACATGAAAGGAATTGTAAATTAATAAATTTGTAAACTTACTTTCATTCGCTTACATTTGTTGATTTCTTAAAACTTTTCTCTGCCCCTTTTTCTCGTCCTTTGAAATTAATTGGGTGTTATATTCTAAAAGAAGAATCTGTAAAGGATGTAATTGTTTTATTTTTTGTGTATGTTTCGTGTTTTGGCTGAATTGGGAGGATATTTCTGTGGTTCTGGTTTGAAGTTTGCATGTTTTGTAATTTACAATTCTACGTTCCTCTTTCTTTTCTGATCCGTCTAAGCAGGTAACGATGTTCAAGAAGAATTATGATCATCTTCCAAAGGATACATACTTTGGCATGTACAAAGATTCTGTACGCGGCAATCCAAACTATTTCCTGACTTATGGAAACGGAAAATCAGTTGCACGGGTACAAGATCACCTTCGGCCTAACGGTGCACACAGATGGCATAATTATATGAAAACTCCAAAGTATAATACAAAATCAATCTATAAAGCATTTGTATCTATGATATTTTTAATTAGTATCTTGATGGTTCTTCTGAATTATGCCAGTGAAATCAAATTGGAAGAGGCTGCTGTTTTACATTACACATACGCCAAATTCTCAGATTTAACTTCTAGACGTGATCGCTGTGGTTGCAAACCTACAAAAGAAGATGTCAAAAGATGCTTCATGTTGGAATTTGACAGATCTGTAAGTTTCAGTTTTTCTTTCTTATTCTCCTACCTTCTCTACAATTCAGTTTTCGCTTGGATTATGTATCAGAAAACCGGATTTATTCAGCTGGGGTATTATTATTTTGCTATAAGGTTTGGCTATTTTTTAGTGAATTTTGTTAAAAGAAATTTTATCTAGAATGTAGAGTCAATGAGTGAATGCTTGTGTAATGTTGGGAACCTCACGTACTGAGCTATCATTTCTCTATTTTCTGGTGTGAGAATGAAGTGTTAACCTATGAAGTACTTACTTAGATACCGGACATGACGCTGACACGTAGACACCGGTAATAATTTAAAAATAGAAGCAATTTAATGTAATCACATGACAATCTTTCAAAAAAAAAAGTCGGTGTATGACATTGAAACATGTCAGACATTGGACACAACTTCAATATGAAGTGATGGTGTTACATAGGTGTTAACTATATATTTGAAAATATTTGTTGTCGATAATCACTCATTGATGATAAGTAGACCTCTTCGATTCTAGGCATTCATAATTTCTTTCATTTATGCTAAGTAGACTTTATCAATTTCAGGCATTCATCATTGCTTCAACTGCAACTGAAGAAGAAATGTTGAAGTGGTATGCTAGCTTCAATTCCTATTCATCTATGATCTCTTCCTCTTCGATTTCATAACCATTATGTTATTAATCTTCCTGAAACATGTGGTCTTTGCTTCTTGTTTTAGGTATAATGAGCATGTTGTGTGGGGTGATAAAGAGGTGAAGATTAAACTGTTGAGGAAAGGAATATTGACTCGCATATATACTCCCATGGTAAGTGACAAGTTATTAGGGAAGAGAATAAAGAAAACCAAGGTCACTCCCATTGTAAACTGAAAATATTACATATATTATGTATTGCGATTCAAATCTCTCTATTAATGGCTCATAATGGTATGGACACAAACAAGATACTAACACCCTTCATGGAGTAAAAGTTTCCCCAACGACTCAACTTGCTAGAGTAGTGTTGCTAAAGATAGTGGAATTTATCCATTTCTACATATTTTACTTATTTTTTCGTAGCTTCAATCTCATTTCTTGATGAATTGTCTTCAGGTCATAATACAAAGTTTGAGGGAATCTGGAGTATTCAGTTCTGTCATTGCATCAGCCCCATCACTTTCCAAAGAAAAGTTTTTGCATTCAATTGACAGTAGCAATTCAACAAGAGCTGTTGCCTCTTTATCTCTCCCATCTAGAAAGGTCGGAAGAACCAAAGAATCTCAAGCAACTGCAAGGAAGGTTTTGGATATTGAATCTTCTGTATTTCAAGAATTGGCTGTACCGCCGCAGTCTCCACCAGGAGTAGTAGAAGATAGTAACCTCATTTCACACTCATGATCAGTTTCAAGTCCAGCTTTTCTTCTCCATCCATAGGTTGATATGCCATATTTTGTTTGTCATTTTTTCTGTATAGAATGCTACTAATGTGAATTCTATTTTATGTAATTTTCACAAATATCCAACAAACAAACATTATATGCTATATTAGTGAGTGTAAATTAATAGTTGCTTCATGTAATAAAACGCAATTTTTTTTAGGCATAAAAGGACTAATCGTTACTATAATATAATTCTTCTACAAGTACATTAGAAAAATTGTGAAATGAAAAAAATAATTGAGATTTCCCAATGTACGTTGATACAATTTTTAAGGAATCAACAGACCTCAGTTTTAATTTGGCTCATATATGAGATTCTCGTTGATAGGTGATATATAAATATTTTTATAAGCGCTCTTTGGAGTTTGATACTTGGATTGGATCTTAGCGAGTCTTTAGTTTTCAACTTTTCAAAACTTTTCTTCATTTAAAAAAGAGATTTGATCATATAATTGTTTTTATGACATTTATCTCACTAAAAGAACTAAAACACCAGATTTGCATGCAATGAGTGGGGATGGAGATGAACACATAGGCTGCCAAAGTATCATGACCGAATTTGTTGTTAACCACCCTCCCTCCTTCCGAATATGTTGTATTAACTCTTTTTGTTAAGAGTAATTTAGTATTATCTAATAAAAAAGTTGTAATTTTGTCTCTCCTTACATTTCTCAAAACCTACTTTATTTTGGTTACTTCACCCTACAATTAGTTCAAACTATTTTTCATTTTCTCTAAACCCAACTCAGCTAATTTTAATTTATTTTATATAAAAAAAAAAAAAATCAGTTACATTTTAGTTACATGTTTGAGACATTTATAGCATAAATAACGATTTAGCACAAAAGTGATAACACTACAACAACAACAGTAACATTAAAAAACCAAAACAATTCATCATTCTATTCCATCTATGGCGACGTTATTTCCTCTCTCTAATCCAATTTCTCATTCCTTCACATTCTATTCCTTGAGGGGCCCACCTTCACGAAACTCTCCGTCTCTTCTCCTCACCAGCTGCCGGAGACCGAGAACCGCGACGGTGGTCACTCGTGCTGGCGCAAGTACAAGTAGCTACGCCTTCGCGATTGCGCTTCCTCTTTCTCTCCTCGGTGTAACTATTTTCACTGCTCTTCGGATAGGTGAGAAACTTGACCAAGATTTCTACGAAGAGGTAATGCCACAAACTGAAATTTGCTTTGTAAAGTTGGGTTTTTTCAGTAATGTGATTCTTTGTTTGTGCTGCTGGTTCAACATTTTGTAGTTTATTTTTTTGTCTTTCATGTGTTTGATGAAATTCCTCAACTGGGTTTTGCGCAATTGTATAATTGCAATCACTTACATACAAGTAGTGTAAGGAGCGAAGGAGTTAAAGGTCCAGAGTTCAAATACTAACATAATAGTTAACAACTAACATTTGTCATTAAAAAAAAAGTAGTGTTGCCATTTGGTTGAATGAATATGGTAGTGATTTTTTGTATTTTTACAAAATTGAAAGTAAACAAATTTACATTGTTTTGTTTGTTTTGCCATGACAAAAATTGATTTTGAGTGAATTGATTCCGCGGTGATAAAAATTGATTTTGTGAAATTGATTTTATAAGTTAGTTGAATGTGAAGTGGTTTATGTTTGGATATATTTAGGTAAGAGTGAGTTGGATGATAGATATGTTTATAATCAAAAGCTACGAATCATAGCTTTAAGTTAGAATCCATTCTGGAGGCAAAATCAATTCTACTTAAGAGCAAATATGTCAAAATCAATTTTATACCTTTAGAATCAATTTGGCTGCTCCAAATGTGGAACCAAACATAGGCTAAAAGTAAGTTGAAGGTAAAGTGACGTATGTTTGGATGCATTCATGTATGTAAAAGTGAGTGAAACCACTTGTTAACATTTTCCAGCTATAAATTTGGGTGTAAAAATTAATTCTAGAGTAAACAACTCTAATTTCCAACTTCAAGTTAGAATCAATAATGGAAACAAAATTTATTCTACCCAAGAGCAACCAAACATCTCAAAATCAATTTTATATCTTAGATTTGAAGTTTGCGAATAAGTTCTCCATTGTAGAGTGGCGTAGTGGATTTTTCTTTTCCAATTATTGTAATTTAGATTTCTATATGCCAAATTAAGCCTTTTGAGTTGATGTATCTTCCCTTTGGCATGCGCCTATGTCTGTTAAAACTTGTTAAATTGACAAACGATATATCTTTCTAGGAGTCTCTGAAGTGCCATGGTGGATGACTTAGAATGTGTTTAACATATACGCTCAGAAATATAGGACAAAAACGTGTTTACCTTACACTCAATTAAAGTTGATATGCGCAAAACATAAAGACGTTCCTTAAAGAAATTTCTAACATGACCTGTGCAACTTTAGCTATGTGATGTCTACCTTAAGAAATTATCCAGATTGTAGAGATGTGATATATTTAGCATCATATCGTTACATCTTTAAAAATAAATCTTTGGAGTCTGGAGTTAAGAAGATAGTTGATGGTTTTTCATCATAACTTGAGAGATGGTTGAAAATTTCTCTTATATTTTGGTAAACAGAGAATTTTTTGATTGTGCCTTTAATCCATGCACATGTCTGATCAGTTAGCTCAATGAATATTTAATATACCTGCATTTACACTCATATGAGCCGAAACTGTTGATTCACTAATATCTCGCACATTTGTAATATGTGCAAGTGTATGCGAATGCGATTATAATTACCAGCTCAATAAAGGAATATCTAATCTTCATGTGCCTCTATCGCAAATTTCTAATTTTAAATCTTCATGTGACTCTTAACTACCCTCTTTTGGAAATATTTGTCGGTTGTTTTTTGTTTTCCCTAATTTTGTGACATGTTTTTTTTAATACCAGATGGCAAAGAATGAAGCTATCATGGAAGTAGACGAAGAGGAAGAAGAGGATAATGATGATGATGATGTGGAAACTTATCCACAAGAAGAACCTGTCCTTCCACGTGGCCGCAACAGGCCTAAAAGGGAAGCTTAAATGTGAGGTGATCTTCAGTAAACCTGCAAATGAGTAGGGAGGAGTAAGGGAGGTGTTTATCTATAGGCTCTAAGTTTCTCTTAGTTCATGTTCCATTGGTTATCTGCTATCATTCTCTCTGCTTAAGCAACAGTCATGTAATATGATCTGATATGTAAGCTTATAAAGGGTTTATAATGTAAGGAATAATTTATTTCTCCAATGTAGATAAAAAAAATACTATTTATTCAGAAAAATACCAATTAAATTCTTAAATGAAAAGGTGAATGCAGTGATGTACTATATTTTCATAGTTTTCCTACGACAAGAGTTCCCTACTTTCAAAATCTTTCATTATATGAAACTTTGAACTGTCAAATAACCTCATGTCAATTGTTACTTGTCTAAAAAATCTTTCAGGAATGCATTTCATCATCTAAAACAAATAGATACCAACTAATTTTGTTGATATTTTTGTCTTTTTTTTCCGCTTTTACTCCTGAATTTTTTGTGTTCTCTAATCTGTATTTCCTTTTCTATTCGTTCTTTCCTCCTTAATATCTATATCTTGCTTCTGAGCTTGTTGGTGCTCCTTCATCACCATTGAATCCCTGGAATTTTCCTTTAGTTTCCCTTTCTTTTTACTGCTCCATATTACTAGCTGGTGCCTTGGTTTCTGGGTGATTCCTCAACACATTTGATCATGGATCCATCAAAATACTCAGTCCTTGTCATTGCACCTAAATTTAACAACAATTCCTCTACTAATGCTAACAATCTGCAACACCCCAATCCCTCACAGAGCTGTATGATCATACCTCCAAGAATCTTGATTCCGGATGGGGATCAGCTAGGTTCTCTTCATGGACATGTTTAAACTGCAAGTGAAAATAACCAATGAAATCAACAGCAAAGGCCATGTTTTTTCATCTATTCAAGTAAATTTGATTGAAACGAGTTTAACTAATATTTGGGGGTCAACAGCAGGTTTACAAATCCAAGAAATTGATGCAGATTCCTCCAATTCTTAATGGATAACCAAGTTGATCAAGAAAGAATTCTGCAGGAAATCCATGGGTTTTTAGGAACTCGTGGCTGATTGTTAAGCCTTGAGTCACTGAAATTGATCCAAATTGGCTTGTTTTTGGGGATTTTAACATTATGAGTAATGACTAATGAGGAAAAGGTGGGGGGAAGTCCCTATTGACCCCAACCTAACTACTATATTTAGAGATACTGAAAACATCATCAGTCTTACTGATCTTGGTTATCAGGGTGACATGTATACCTGGTCTAATAATCAACATGATCATCATCACAGTGGTTGGATTTCCTCCTTTCCAAATTACTCATATACTCATCATAGATATAGCTCGGATCATTGTCTTCTTTTATTAGAATTGTCTATTAACATTTTATGCAGGAATCATGGTAAAAAAATTGAGCAAGTTTGGGTAAGGGATGATGCAAAGTGCAAACATTTCAATTGTTCAAAATGTTTGCACTCGTAGTACTGGGACTATTGACACGAGACTTCATCACACTATGAACCTTCACTCTTGGGTTAAATAGAAATCTGGTGTTATTCCACTAATAGGTTCCATTAACCGTGCACTGATGTCCACCCTTCTGAAAAGTAGACGGTAAATAGACCTAGATAAATGGAGTAAGTCTAGAATAGGTGATATGTTAGGTAATGAGTACTCTGAAAGAGTTCCAGGTAAATATAGCATAATCAACGATTGTTTTAAAAGAAATTGTTCGATAAAAAATTAAACTCAGGTTCTTCTGAATAATTCATTTCTTATTGAACCAATGTTTGGTTCTTTCTAAACTGTATTTATAAGCAAAAATATTTGATTGTTACTATAATGACTTATGAATTTTTTCTGAATAATTCATTTTTGGTTGAACCAATGCTCGTTTGTTATAGGTTTTTTTTTTTTTCTAATAAAAAAATCATATTTTATAAAAAAACAATTACCTTGAAGAATATTACATACAATATGTGTTTGTTTTAAATTTATCAAATTTATTCTTAGGAATAACATTCATTGAAATATAAATATGTGAATTTTATTCCTAGGTACTCCCTCCGTCTCTAAATTATAATCATTTAAGGTTTGTGCACAATTATTAAGGAAATGATTGATTGTGTTGATTTCAATGGTAAAATCAATACCATTTACTAAAATACCCTTATTAATTGTAGTTAGTGGAGTAGTTAAGTTGGATGAAATTCAATAAATAAGGGTATAATAATGAAAAAAATAAAATAAATGTTGCATTGATATTCCAAAGTGACAATTATTTTAAGAAAATGAAAAAAAACGCTAATTTGACTATTATTGTGGAAGGAGGGAGTATTTAGAAAAAAGATGTTTGGTTAACAATATGATATTTCCAGAAACATTAAAAATATAGATTATAATAAATAATATATACATAAATTTATTCTCATATGGGAACTTTATTCCACCTTTTCTTTGATTTTATTTTTCTATTCCCAAAAACATATAAAATTGTAACAAACAAACACACTCTTTACAAAAATCAAAATAAAAAAAATAAAAACAGCTTTAAAAATTCAAATGAGAGGTTAAAAAAATAGATTTTAAAAGTCATTGTTTGGCATTTACCATCCACACCAAAAATTTTAACTTTCCATATTTTTTTTTCTTTCCCCATTGGTGAATTAGTTTAGTGTTGATTTAATATAAAAAACAGAGTATTAATGTTGAGTAGCAGAAGCTGATTTTTTTTCCGTCGAAGCGCCTCTCGTCACCGTAAGACCATATCCAATGGTGTTTAATGGGCATGTTGAAAGCAACATTCAACAAGTAAAATGCTCCAATGATGATGTTTAATGGTGATGTGGATGAAAGAGAGGTTGAATGGTTTCAACATTGTTTAATCTGACGCAGTGGGACACGTGTTGAGTTTTGATTGGCTGTCTGGATTCTTATCATTTTAATAATTGGACCTTAATTATTTCGTTGTAAATTAATTTTAAAAAAAATAAAAAAAACCAAAATTCATGATTTTTTTTCTCTATATATAGAGACTTGGTTTATTTGATTTGGACATTAAAAAAAATCAAGTTTTTCACTACCTTTATCTTTTTATTAGCAAACTAAGTGGAGTTTTAACCTTATTTTTAGTGAAATGTGTGTCGCGTGCTTAGTTTGTTGAATTGCATTTTAAGTTAAGAAAATCAAAATAAATTATTTAAATAAATTTTGTTTTTACAAAAAACAAAAATAAAATTTGTTAAGTGTTTTTTAATTTAATTATAATCGATAATTGTAATTTTATGTAATAAAAAACAAAAATATAAAATTAAATAATAATATGAAATAAAATGTGATGGGTAGGCCGCTGAAAGAAAAAAAACCTTGGAGAGGATAAAAGTTGAATGAGGATTGAATAAGAAAGAAAAAATGATATGGAGTGATGTCCATGGTCTAATGCCAAGAGTGAATGAGCTTGTCACGGTAAGCGCCTCTCTTCTTCTTCTTTCACTGTAACTAACTTGTTCTTCTTCTCTTCTAATAATTCCAATATGAAAATTCAAATTCTTGCCCCCATTTAATCCATTTATGTATTTGATTGGATAATTATAACGTAATGGTCAATAAGTTTAACAGTAACAAAATGAGTTTGTGAAATTATACATATGATGAATTTTACGGAGCAGAAAAACAATATCAACATCAATTGCCACCAACAAACAAAATAAAATGCCTCCTCAAACACCAACACCACCGAACAAATTCTACTTCTTCTACGGTCACCGCAAACCTTCTCAAAACCGTCCTACTGTACGCGGAGGCCTCTTTTCCAATCGCCAAACTCTCACTCCTCCCAAACCTAAACCCACCAAACCAACCCAAAGTTTCCAAATCCAAAAGTGGGACCCACACTTCCTTTCCCAACCAAACTCCCCATCACCATCCCCATCCCCATCCCCAGAGGCCACATTCTCCGCCTCCCTCCGTCTCTCCCCGATCGCTCGTTTCATCCTCGACGCGTTCCGCAAAAACAATAACAACTGGGGCCCACCTGTTGTAACCGAACTCAACAAACTCCGCAGAGTTACTCCCACCCTAGTCGCCGAGGTTCTTAAAGTTCAAACTAACCCTACCCTAGCTTTCAAGTTTTTCCATTGGGTAGAGAAACAAAAAGGGTATCACCATAATTTTGCCTCTTACAACGCCTTCACTTATTGCCTTAACCGTGCTAATCATTTCCGTGCAGCCGATCAACTCCCTGAGCTGATGGATGCTCAGGGAAAGCCTCCGTCGGAGAAGCAATTCGAGATTTTAATTCGGATGCATTCTGATGCTGGTAGAGGTCTTAGGGTTTATCATGTTTATGATAAGATGAGGAATAAGTTTGGTGTGAAACCTAGGGTGTTTTTGTATAATAGGATTATGGATGCTTTGGTTAAGACCGGGCATTTGGATTTGGCGTTGTCGGTTTATAATGATTTTAGGGAAGATGGATTGGTTGAAGAGAGTGTTACTTTTATGATTTTGATAAAGGGATGGTGTAAAGTTGGGAAAATTGATGAGATGTTAGAGGTTTTGGGAAGGATGAGGGAGAAATTGTGTAAGCCGGATGTGTTTGCGTATACTGCGTTGGTTAGGATTATGGTTAAAGAGGGAAATTTGGATGGTTGTTTGAGGGTTTGGAAGGAAATGAAGAGAGATAGAGTCGAGCCGGATGTCATGGCATATGGTACTATCATTGGTGGTTTGGCGAAAGGGGGAAGGGTTTTGGAGGGTTATGAGTTGTTCAAGGAGATGAAGAGTAAGGGTCATTTGATAGATAGAGCGATATATGGATCGTTGGTTGAGTCGTTTGTGGCGGGGAATAAGGTTGGTTTGGCTTTTGATTTGTTGAAGGATTTGGTGAGCTCGGGATACCGTGCTGATTTGGGGATTTATAATAACCTTATTGAAGGTTTGTGCAATTTGAATAAGGTTGAGAAGGCTTACAAGCTTTTCCAAGTCACTATTCAGGAGGGTCTTGAGCCGGACTTCTTGTCTGTAAAACCGTTATTGTTGGCCTATGCCGAAGCAAAACAAATGGACGATTTTTTTAAGTTGCTCGAGAAGATGAAGAAGTTGGGGTTTCCAGTTATTGACGACCTCTCAAAATTCTTCTCCTATCTGGTTGAGAAGAAAGGAACAGAAATGGCACTAGAGATATTTACACATTTGAAAGAAAAAAGTTATGTTAGTGTTGAAATTTACAATATTCTTATGGAATCTCTTCACTTGAGTGGTAAGGTGGAAAAAGCATTATCACTCTTTGATGAAATAAAGGGCTCAGACTTGGAGCCCGACTCATCCACATATAACATAGCAATTCTTTGCCTTGTTGATCGCGGTGAAATTAAGGAGGCATGTGAATGTCATAATAAGATAATTGAGATGTCTTCCATTCCTTCTGTAGCTGCTTATAATTGCCTTGCTAAAGGTCTCTGCAACATTGGAGAGATTGACGAAGCCATGCTGCTTGTCAGAGATTGCTTAGGCAATGTTACAAGTGGACCTATGGAGTTTAAGTATTGTCTTACCATTATTCGCATGTGCAAGTCAAATGATGCAGAAAAGGTGATTGATGTATTGAATGAGATGATGCAAGAAGGTTGCTCTTTAGACAATGTTGTATGTTCTGCAATCATCTCTGGCATGTGCAAGTATGGAACAATTGAAGAGGCTAGAAAGGTTTTCTCAATTTTGAGGGAGCGCAAATTGTTGACAGAATCTGACACAATTGTGTACGACGAATTTCTAATTGATCACATGAAGAAAAAGACAGCAGACTTGGTAATATCGGGATTGAAGTTCTTTGGTCTAGAGTCTAAACTGAAGTCAAAGGGTTGTAAACTGTTACCAGATTGAAAACTGGTATGGATACCGATTAATTTCTTCTTTGTGAACATGTATAATCATGCTGCCTGAAAAGCATTTGGGAGATGTCAGCCATTGCGTTTATTTATTTCTCGAGCATCTCCATCCGGTATCTGATATGTTCAACTCATGACTGCGAACACTTAACATATTACAAAGAATTAGACACTAGTTGCTGGACATTGTTGCATACTTTATACCATTGGACTGTTGCACTACGGAGGTAACTTATCGGATCTGGATTGCATGGATGTACCATGTAACAGACAATGTCATTCAACATCAAATCATAGCATAAGCTCATACTTGCTTCGTTGAGGTATTTAGAATTCTGAGTATCATTTTCTTGTGTTTTCTACATAAGTTTATTGTGAAATGAAAAGTGAAATACAGATCTTTTATCTGATAATAAAGTATAGTATGGAGAGTATTGATGTGATATTAACATTTAAGCAAAATCTTTTTGCTCACACTGAATCCACCTTTCTCCATCCTCTCTGTAGATCTTATGAGCCCAATAAAAGGCTTGTTAGCTACCTTTTAACGTTAGAGAAATAGAGTTTGTTTCACTTTTTTCTTTTTTAAGTTTTAATTACTAAATGTTACCTTGTTTTCATGTTGTTTCATGCTTTCAAAGTTTTGCATATAAGGCAATAAGAGCAATTTTTATTATTTTCTATACAAAATTGAAAACAGGAATAAGTGGAAATAACGTGACAAAAAATGTCTTTTTAAATCAAACAGACCCTTATCTTCTTGTTCTATAGGTCTTTTTATGGCCTTTCTATGTGGATTATTTGGTATGGTACTGTTCTTTAGCTTTTCCTGCATCAGTATTTTCGGGCACCTACCATACGCAATGGTATGAGGTGTTTAATTATTACTAGCCTTTATAGATCAGATTATCTATTTGTTTTCATTGTTTACTGTGGAGTTTCCTGTGTGATTCAGATTATGGTTTTCAAGTAGCTAACCTATACGGATTAGAAAAGTAAAGGTAGAAAATGACCATTGAATTCAACGTCTCAGGTTGAAATTTATTTTAGCTACATATTGTACAAATATTTAATTGAATAGGCCAAACACACCATAACTCAAATAGTGACTAGACCACTTCTTTTGTTGGATTTACAAAGCTAGAGATGAAAATTAATTAACAATGGACTCATCATGATCTCGAGCTTAACCTGTTTATTTTTGGCCTGCTCTGACATGATTTATTTAATAAATAAGTTAAATCTAGCTGAAGTTTCAGTGAAATACAAATGAGTAAAAAAAGACTTCTAGAATACATATTTAACTTCAGTAGTCTTATAAATGCGTTAAAAAAAAAAAACCATCTTCTTTCTTTTCATGATAGATTTGTGATGATTTGCTGATTGTGATTATATGCCAAACTGAATGATTTTGCAGTTGTCTTGTATTTGTTATACACAAAATAATTGCAAAGGTACTCTGTATGAACACTTTAGATGTTTGCTACAGATTTATAAATTTACTAATTTACAAATCCAAAACAACTTAAAAGTAATGGAAGTTGTCTTGGTAGTTTATATTTTGAGATTTGTTGCATATTTGACCCCCTTTATATGGTAGTTATGCTATTTAGATTTCCCTGTTTATAGTTGTGCTAATAGTAAATGTGTTTTTGCTTAAACTTTAGTCGAATAGTTTCTTCTACAATTGTATTTTACACACACAAGCTTCTCAATATATCCTCTGATAGCAGTCTCGACTCTGTATAAGAGGATTTTAGATTCTATATTCCTGGCTAGTATAAACATATATGCGATGAGAAATTGTTGACTGTGCGTTTTGTACTATATCATTCCTTATGTAAATAGCAGAGAAAGAAATGTGAGTTCATGGTGATCTGATTAATCATATTTGATTGCTTGTTGGTTTTTGAAGCCACATCCTCTCTGATTAAAATCCTCTCTGAGGGTGAACTGATTATACTTGTTGATGTCGTTCATTTTAGAAATCCTCTCTGATGTTCATGGTGATCTGATCATACTTGCTGTTGTAGTTTGTTTCTGAAGCGATGTATGAATTTTATGTATTAGATTTAGATTAGTGGCAGACCATTATTTGAGGTAGCAGCTAGGATTTGTGTTAGAGAATGAAAAATGAATAAAAGGGTATGAAGAAAAGAATGAAGGAATTGGATTGTGCTGTAGAGGGAAGGTGGTAGCTAAGACAGAGAGCAAAGATAATTATGGTTTGTGCATTTGATAACATTGAAATGAACCTAACCGAAGTATAGGATAACAAAAGAATCAGTAGTTTGGAGCTAGCACTGTGGTAATAATGATGGAACTGAAACGTAAAAGGGGGTCACTGTGAAGGACTATTTGGCCGAGTAACTAAGGCCTAGTGAAGAAGACAAGACACTTTCTAAGGTGATTTCAGAAGCTTTAGATAAAGGGAAAGAAGAGTCATTGAAAAAAGAGGATGGAAAATTGGGTAGTGAAAATGAGAAGTCAGAGAAAGTGTGTGAAGAGAGCTATGCGTGAATAGTCCAGAAAAAGGCGTGAATAGTCAATCACAGCATATATAAAACATTGGACAAAACATTCATATATAAATCATTATTCATCGGCAAACCATAATCAGAGACCTCCACGCTAGTTGGAAGAAAACTACTTGACTTTGGTACCGATCTTGCATCAAGTGTTGCAGTTGTCAGAAATTCAAGGTGATAGCAGTGGTAGGACAGCCCGTGAATAGTTGAACCAAAGTCCTGCAATTTGTTGTATTGGCATTAAAAAGGATATGCATACACTGATCATGGTTTGAATGTGTTTCTTTTGGGGGTAAAGTGGCCATTTTGGCTTAAGAATATACCATCTGATTTCATGGTTGGACTTGTTGTCACAAAAGTTGCATCTGAAGAATGCTTCCTTGCAAATATCTATTCAAATTTGTTTATTGATGATAATAGAATTGCAAACACTGATCATCATATCCGTAGTAGCAATACCATTCATGGTTTCAAGTTTTAACAAATGGTAATGAAGATCAATGATGATGTACTTCTTGTATCAAATTAAGAGTGTCCTTTTTTGAAAGCAAGAAAACACAAGCTCTGTTTATATCTATGTGAAAAGAATGAGTTTTGGTTGCTTTAACTTTGCTTCTTTGCCTTCAGACATCACCCTGCTCCCAGCTTAATCCTCACAAACTGTTATTCTTGGTTGTCAATTTTCTGCTTTTTCCCATTTTCTTTATTTTGGTTACTTGTTCTCTATGTATTATTTTTTTTTGTTTATAGGTTGTTTTTAAGATTTTTGTTTTAATCCTGAAGTGTTTCAAGTAAATATAAGTGTTAAAATTTTAAATAGTAAAATTTAGTCTAAATGTTAGAATTTTCATGAAACAAAATGTGATTTAATTCTACACCCTTTTTTGTGGCAATATTTTTAAAAAAAAGTTATGTATAATGACCGTTGACTTAACCCAAACCCATCTGTTCATTGTTGGGATGGGTTCGTTCAGGTTTGACATGAAAAAACTTTGAGGAGAATGACATTTATCGATTCATTGGTTATCTTTATTAAGTGTAACATTCTGGAAATGGAAATGGGGAGAAATATTAGACAGGTGATTTAATATATTTTAGTTTTACTAAAAGTCTTTTGTTTGGATATGTTTTTTCTGTTCTTGCTAGTCACGTTTTTTTTTTAATTTTTATAAATCGAAGTAAAAAATTTGTTATAAAAATGTGTATTTTATATGATCTTAAAGTGAAGAATTTTGTAAACAAAAAAAAAAGTGAAAAGAATTTGAGGTAATTACGTTAGACTCAGTTTCAAACTTAACTAGTAATAGACCCGTGCTTCCGCACCGGTCACGTAACATTATGGTAATTATATAAAAAAGGGAAATGTTAACCGGTAATATCATCAAATATTTAAAAATATTAAATAAAAATTACCAACATTAATATAATGTTTTTATTGAATTACTTTTTCTTATATATTAAAATATGTTAAATATTTGAATCACGTATGTTGTGGATTTTATTTTCTATGAAATAACTTTTTATTTCATATTTAAAACACCGATAAATATTTGCACCGCACTCATTAAGGATTTTATAAGCTTATATATGTATAATTTTTTTTTATTTAACGATACGTGATAGTCGATATAATAAAATTTGGAAAACTCGTGTCTATTTTCATAATATCAACATCACTATATTGTTTCTCCAAAATACCGTTAAACATTTACACATCACTCATTGTAGAATTTATGTGCTTATATATCCAAATCAAATTTTATGTATACCGATATGAGAAAGTTGATATGCCTGAAATTTGAAACTTATGATTATTTTAAAATTATTAACATTAATGTATCTTTTCTTTTTAGAAGAAATTAATGTATCATTTCTATTAACTTTTTTTATATGTAAATTAGTAAGATTAAAAGAATAAAAGATATAAGAATAAACTATTTTCCTATACTTATAACATAAAAGATAACATAGATTGTTTTGGTATATTTATGCTATACTACGCTGTTTTTTCTTATTATTTTATAGAGAATTGACGATAAAGCCCACTAAATTAATAATATTAAAAGTGCGACTGAGAATTTTTTGTGCAATTTATTTAAAAACTAAAGAGAATCAGATAATAAGGAGAAGAAAGAAGAAACAAATTGACTTTTTTATTTGCAAAATATAGGGAATTAATTAATTTGTTAAGAGTTGTGAGAAAATATATCGTAAGATATTTTTCCTTCCAATATATGTTCATCTAACCATATTTAATTTTGAGAAATTAATACTTTTGACAATACCAAATAAACAACCTATAAAATGGTAAAAACAAAGACCAACATCAAAATTTATTTGCTCAATTCTTATGAATAATTAATTATACATGATAAGCTGAATTGAATTTATTGAATGTTTAGGAAAAATAAATTTACAAAATGATATACACAACTGAACTATTCATAAAATAAAATTGAACTAATCATCTATCATGACTGAACTAGCTGTTTAATATTCATGGGGTAAATGATGTTTGGATCAGAAGAATTGTATGAATCTGCTGCCCCAATTTGGTTAGCTGCCTGTGTGGGATGAAATCCATCCCAAAACTTAAACTCATTTCTATTCTGGCATGGAGTTCGACCAAGAGTACAAAACACATTCAATGATAATGGACAACAAGCATCATTCAAAAATTTAAAACCTGAAATAAGAGGATCATTGTGACAATAATTATATATTAGAACTCAAATAAGAAAAATAGAGTTAAATGCAAATTTAAAAAGGTTCTTGTTAACTTCAATGTTTAGGGCACATGTTAAATAATGATCTTAAAAATAGAAGTTATATACTAAAAATATAATATTTTAACTTTTTAAAAGTTAAATGCACAACTTTTAAAAAGAATGGTTTTAGGTTGAACTTTTTAATATATTTTTTCAGGCCACATGTTAGCGTTTGATTTTTAGAAATATAAATAAAAAATTTACCTTTTGAACTGTCAAAGGAGTCTGCTGTACTGTTTCTAAAGACGAATTTAGAATCAGTGAATTGTTTATTGAATTGATCCACTAGAGATTTAAGTTTGCTAGAAAAAATGAGTGCTGCAGCATTCTGCTCTTCAATACATCCTCCTTTAGTAGCAATGGCATGTGGAGTGCAACCTATAGGACCTACCCCAACTAGCACCATTTTTCTTGCACCAATGTCATGCAGTTTCTGTCCAATAAATTATTTACATATTATTATCAAAATAAAAAATTAAAGGTTTAATTGTATGTTTAGTCCTTTATATCTATTTTTAGTTTTAAGTTGGTCCTTATGTTTTTAAAAGTTTTAAGTTGATCTTTTATATTTTAGAAGTTTCAATTTGGCACAAAACATTGCTCACGCTTGAATTTGTTAATCCATTCTGTCATTTGGATGTTTAGAGATCTTTGTTGAGAATATGAGCGTTGGAAATTGACTTATTTACAAAATCAATTTTAAAGACATTTTTCTATTTTTTTTGAATTATTAAATATAATATTTTGTGGTAGAAGAAGGGACTAACTTATTCCAACATGAGTGACATTTTGGACCAACTTAAAACCTTTAAAACATAAATGACCAACTTAAAACTTTTAAAACAAAGAATAACTTGAAAACCTAAAATAAACATAAGGATACAAACATTTGATTAAGCCAAAATTAAATCATGATGTATAATACTTCAGTTCTTCATTCCTTTTTACTTGTCATTTTTATATAATTTTTTTTATTCCTGCTTGTTGTTTTCAAAGTTAAATAATATAGACTTAATTGATCATTTGATCCCTTAACTTAATTCTTTATTTCGAATTGGTCCCTTAACTATTAAACGTTTCAAAATGGTCCTTTATCTTTGTTTTAGTCATCATTTTGGTCCCATTTTATTAATTTTAAACTCTTTAAAAAAAAGAGCGTTGGATAAAAGAGGTCCATAAGATCTAACGGTGTATCACCAACACATAATTATATTACTTTCTTCCTCTCCTTCCTCATCTTCATCTTCTTCATATAACTATCATCAACATTCATTAACTACAAACCCAAAAAAATCATGAATCAAACCTAGCAACTCACAAACACAAAAAATTATAATTTTGTTTCGACCAAATGAATGAAAGGAGAAAAGAAACCCTGAACTTCACAACTGGCGTAGAACAAACTAAAAAACACAAAATGAAACTGATGTTCTTGAACAACCTTAAACGACATTTCTGTTCCAACATCATCACAACAACAACAACCTTACATTTCCAAAAACTCATTTCATTCTCTCTTTAGTATCATTTCAAAGTTGGGTTCCTTTACACCAAAAAAGTTGGATTCTTTCACCAAAAAAATTGAAAAGTTCCAAAGGTGTAGGTCGGTGAGACCGAGGAACGTATTTCTTCAATCTCTCATAACTATTTTCCGTCATTTCCATGGTCATCACGGATGACGACACAAAACTAACAAAATAATAGACTCATGAATTGATAAAATAATGAATATATGGTGTTTTTTATTTTATGAAATGATATTTTTAAGAATATAGAAGCCAACAAATTTCTTTTTATTTTATAAAATAATTGTGAATTAATTGATTTGAGAAACAAGTGTATTGTACATGTCGAATTTTCAATTGTACCATAGAAACTCCCTTAATTTGCTAATACTATCAACAAATTAATATATTCAAGGTTTTATAATTCAAGAATTGCCTTAAAAATATATCAATTTATAATTATTAACTAATGTCTTTTCTTTTTCTTTTTCTTTTCTTCATGTGAAACATAAATTAATACCTGTATAGATTTAGACAGCTCATCAATAAGAACTCCAGCATACTGCTCTGGATTATAACTGCGACTTGTTGAGTATAGCTTAGGAAGGAAATAATTACCTATATAATCGTTGCTGCCTATATTTACATAATACAAGCATTTATTTAGATATTGTGCAGCTTGTACAACACCTCCAAGCTTGATAGCAATTTGGGAAATTATAAGTTCATGACGTCGTAATTGTGTTCCCAAGCCAACAATGTCCCCCTGCATTGCGTTGAAATAATATTGTATTGGAGAGGAATTTAATTATTTGCATTGATATATACACCATATAGTGAGAGAGAATCCATTAAATTTGCAAGATTCAGGAATAAAGAAGGATACATGAAAGTGATTATTCAAATTATTTTATGCCATATGTTTAATATGACCAATTAAATTTTCAGGTGGACGATAAGATTACTACTCAGATTAGTCGGCCATTGAACCAGATAATGAGTTTTCAAAACAAAAAAAAAGAGAAATTAACTTCAAACATGTATAAAACAAGGATGAGTTTATTCAATTTAATTTTTACCGTATGTTTGCCTGTCTCGTGGCGAATTCCAGCTGATCCAGATGCATAGTTAACACCTTTCAATATATCCCAGCCAGCAAGGCTTGCAAAGGGTGGGATAAAATCCTCAATTCCCAAAAGTTGACCTGCATATATTAATGGTCAAACATCAGTTTGAGTTGAACAAGAAGTTTTATGAGATTGAAAAATTAAACTTGGGAATATTTTAAGACCTCATATTACGTGTATACTATGAAGCACAGACACATTACATATACTGACATGTCAACATCGTTAATAATTTTAGAATATGATACAATTAAATGTAATTAAATATGTCTGTGCGGACACAAGTACGTGTTTCATATCAAAACACGCCTAACTCAAAAAGTGTACGTGCTTAATAGCTTCTATAGCTTTTCATTTTGTTATTTAATAAAGTAAGTAAGACATGTGATTTTAAAAGAAATCCTATGACTATGAATGGGAGAAAATGTTGTGAATGTTACCAATTATGTCAATTGATGTTAATCCATTAGTAAACCTTCCTGTTGGACCTGCCGGAAAATCGATGCCATATGGTTTGTAATTAACTCTTGCAGCTGTAACAAGATCATTGTTGTTTCCACTGTCAGATAAAGAGTCACCAAAAACAAAAAGACAAGGCACTTGTGGTGCTCCATAGACACATTGTTGCATGTAGCTTGCCCCCAAGAGAAGAAGAGACAGAATCAACCAGAATTTAGTCTCACAACCCATCTGATCTATGAGTAGAAAAGCTATCTATTTATTAATAAAGGATACGTGATCTGTATGAAATATGTGATCTGATTAATATAGGATATGATTTTATAATTTATTTATATACAAATATCGATTTTTTGTTTTGTTCTGAAAACAACACTTATAGAATTTTTGTTTTGTTTTGATCATATGATCTGCTTTTTATAAAAATTTAATACGAGTAGAGATCCTAATATGTCGCCATGTTTTGAAAGGTCATCCGTACGACATGCCCTAGCATGCATGCATGCATATAGAGATATTTACGAGTGAAAGTTGATTTTGGCCACACAAAAAATTCTTTTAATTTAGTTATTGTAGAAAACAAAGGTGCAAAATTTTCAAGACAAAATCTAAAATCTGTAAATAATTTTAGAATGTACGATTTACTTTGGTTTTTAAGATTTTTTTATCCATTTGTGTCATTTAAATTACAAATGTTGGATATTTTTTAGTCCCTTAAATTTAGACATAATGAAACTCGTGTGACCCAACACATCCTAAAAAACTAGTTTGGCAAAGGATATGAAAAACAAAGTAAAAAAAATATGTACTCAAAATTATGGACTTTGAGAGGCTTGCGAGCTATTTATAGGCGATTTGCAAGTTTTCAAGTTATAATCGAGTGTTCGAAAAAACCCTAACTTCTCTAATTTCTAAAATTACTGGTTGCTGAATTGGTTTCTACTCCTGATGTTGTTCCATCATACTTCTAATCGAATGAATGGACAAAGAGAATCAAAGAATTGAAGAAAATGAGTTGAATTAAGAGAGAGAAAGAGGGAAACCTTAGAAATTGGGGACATAGTGGATTTAATATGATATTGTGACTATAGAGAGGACACAAAAATGAGATTGAAATTGAAATTGAAATTGGGAATGGATCGAGTGTTGATAATATGTTCTTCTTTTATTTTTGTTTCTTTCACTAGTGTAAATCAGGGATACAACCTGTTTTTTAGAGTTTTCAGACCTGATTTTGTGTAAAAGTGGTCTTAAATTTAAAAAAAACAAGTTTTGTATCCTAATCTGTACTAGTGTTTCCTTTTATTTCTACATATTCTTTTATTTATTCTAGTAATTTATTTATTCTTTTTACTTATTTTATACTTTTTTTTCGACTGGATTTATTTTATACTCCCTCCCTCCCTTTTTATAGGAATAGTTTACAAAAATCGTGGCTATTAAAAAAATGTTTGAAGTAATAAATTAGTTATAAATGTATGTGATTATTACCAAACTATCCTTTGTCTATAGAGATATTTAATGTTATTTTTTTATATTTCAAGGTATATTGATAATATTAATGACGGGTGTATTAAAAAAAAAAGGAATAAATACATCTAAAAATTTGTATATAGTCTTTATATTTAGGGATATAACTTTTTCGTATAGTAGTCTTATAAAAAGGAACGGAGAGAATAACTTTTTTAATTTTACCTTCTGACTTTTTAATCACGGGATCAAAAGAAAAAGTTTTCAATTACTCCATTTGTTTCAAAATTAATGTCACAGTAAAATCCACAATAAATACTAAAATCAAAACTAAATCTGTTCATGGAATTCGTGTTAATTACAACTCATCGTAAACCAGTGTGATTCTTCACCAAATCACACACCGTTTCAACAAGTAAATGAATGAGAGAGTGTCCCTCCATGCTTGATAATCCGTCATTTGGGAACAATTTTATAGCAGAGTAAACCATGTCAATTTGAGTCAAAACTGCACTCTAATACATATAGAAATAAACAGTGATATATTTCCTGGAATTGAGCATCACAGAACAACAGCAGCAGCAGCAACCGATACACCGACCTATAATTCTGACATGAAGAGATGTTAGGGTTTCTGAGAAGACAACAATGATTGGAATCAATGCTCCCAATGCTGTCGTGTCACTGAAAAGGAAGGACGGTAGTCTACCAAAAGGAACAATTCTTCGTACTCCTCAGTTGATGAAGATGAAGGATGAAGAAGATGCTTGTTTCATTTTCTTCAATGTTGGCTCACTTGTTCTCTACGACCATCGATAAGTTCACAAATCACAAACTCTAATGTATTGATGTTTTTATGTCAATTTAACTATACTTACTTCTTTTTTATTTTTGGTCTGGTAACCTAGTGGCTGGAGCTCACACATTTTATTTAATGTGAAAAAGTGGGTGTCGGGGTTCCACCGCATATATTATGCATTTGTCCCTACCAACTGAGCTAAGCTCACGGGAACTAACTATACTTAATTCAACTAGATCATTTTTCAATTATAATCATTTATTTGTGTTTCTCTAGATGGAATTTTCGGTTTTCCTAATTTTGAAAAATTGGTCCGACTGAAAAAAAAAATCATATTCAAAACGGTTTTGTTTTCATTCCTTATTTTTATTTATGACTTTGGATTTGTGAATTTAGCATAAAACCGTATTGTTGGTGGGTAGCTCAAATTCTCCTTGATGAAGTAAATATAACGTTAAGAAGAGGAATATTAGCAACATACATTTTAACACACACTTTTAAACACATTCTGTTTGATTGGTTAAAATTCACATGAGTCCTATAAAATTATGTGGGTCCCATATAAATTTAGTGGGTCACATGTGAATTTTAACCAATCCAAAAAAAGTGTGTTGAAAAGTATGTGTTAAAATGTGTGTTCTATTATTTTTCATGTTAAAAATGTTGTCTAATACCACACCCTATTCAAATAAGAGAAGTATGGTTGATTAATTATTTAAAAATAATCAATTATAGATAGTTTTTTTTTAAAAAAAACTTGGTATATGACGCAAGAATGACTAATCTGAAAAGGTTCAATTCCACTTTAATCAATTAATCACTTGTAGATTAATTGTAATATGATCAATTCAAGATCACAAGCTTTAGAGCAGCCCCTAAGTCAATAAAGAGAAACATAAATAAATGATTATATTTGTTAAATCAAATGAGTGAAACTAAGTATAGAAGAATTTATATAAAAAACTCAACAATTAGAAGTTTGTGATTCGTGAACTCACTAATGATCGCATTGAACGAGCGAGCCACGATTGACATAAATGAATCAAAGTTCTTCTTCATCCTTTGTCTGCATCATTGGAGGTGGACTAAGAGTCGTTTCTTTCGTGGGAAGACCAAACTTCCTTTTCTCCGCCAGGTGAGCATTGACTTTAATCAATTGAGTGTTTTTAGAAACGCTAACTTCGTTGATTTCCAAAATTACTAGTTTTTTAATCGGTTGCTGCTGTTGATGTTGTTCCATCATACTTAATTATAATAGAATGAATGGACGAAGGGAATCAAAGAGTTGAAGAAAATGAGTTGAATTCAGATATAGAAATATATAAAATGGGGGAAACCCTAGGAATTGGGGACATAGTGGATATGATCTTGCATTGGGAGTGGACACATGACATAGTGGATATGTTCTTCTTTTATTCTTGTTTCCTTTCTTTTATTTTACACTCTTTTATTTATTCCAGTCAAATTTTTACTTATATTATAACTTTTTTTGACCATATTTTTTTTGAAGAAAACAAATAAATCCGGTCAAAAGGAAAATAAATCCGGATTACTTATATTATAACTTGCGTCTTTTTACCTTTTCTAATAAATATAATTTTTAAGTTTCGCACGGTGAAAAGAAAAAGTTTTTAATTACTATATTCATTTTAAAATTAATGTCATTGAAAAATCCACAAGAAATATTAAAATCAAAATTTAAAAAATGTAAATGAAGTAGGTTAAATTAATTACAACTCATCGTTAATGATGATAGCCTGTCAGATATGATATGATAAAATTATCATATCCTACTTGAATATCTTGTTTGGTGCACCAATATAAAAGGATAAAATAAACCAATTATTTATCCTACTCACTCTTTGTTATTTTTATTCTTTGTTTAGGCTGGATTAATAACCTGATAGCATAAAACAACATACACGTATGTTTTATATTTCTCAAGGATGCTATTCCACCCCACCATTCACACTTTTAAATTAACACTAATTTTCAATTTTTGAATTGATTATGTTGTAAACAGTGAAGTTTTACTATTATTATTAGTAATCTGTAATTAACCCATTAGTCATTAGTCAGACCTATTAGGTTATAATAACCTATATAAATACATTAGTGGTTGTACATTATTTATCTCTGAAATATAATATTCAATTTTCAACATGGTATCAGAGCATATCCTAGATCTATTGTTGAGCTTCCCGCATCGTCCATGCTTCAGGCCCATTGGGCCGGGCTGAAGTGTGAGGGGATGTGTTGGAAATTCCGCCTTAATTGCGGTCCGCCCCTAGTCGCCTAAATTGCAACCTTTGGTTAGCCTTCATTGCAGCCTCCAAAACCTTTATTGTGTTGGCTTTGAGGGAGTGGATTTCGTCCCACATAAGATAGATAACACTCTTGAGAAGAGTTTATAAAGAGGAGGCACTCCTCACCTCACAAGCCGATTTTGTAAGGATGAGTTAGGCCCCAAATTTTAACATGGTATTCATTGATGATTGTAGTCGAGTTACTTTGGTCTATTTACTAAAACAAAAGTCTGAAGTTACCTCTGTGTTTTTAGATTTCTTTGCAATTGTTAAAACTCAATTTAGAGTAATTTCAAAGATTACTTTAATCACGAGTTTAATTATTTTTGTCAAAAAGAAGGTTTTATTCATGAGTCTTCATGTGTCAAAACCCCCCAATAAAATGGGGTTCCTGAGAGAAAAAAAAGGGCATTTGTTAGATCAAACTCGAGCTATGTTATTCCAAAATGAGGTTCCTAATAAATGTGCATCTTATCTCATAAATCGTTTTCATTCTAGTGTCCTTGACTCCAAAAATCCTATGGAAGTTTTATCGTCGTTCTATCCTTATATGCCCACCTGATAGGAAATGGAAACAAGCCATGGACTTGGAAATTATGGCACTCTATAAAAGAAAATACTTGGGAATTGGTTCCTCTACCAAATGGAAAGAAATTTGTAGTGCAAATGGGTATAGATTATAAAATACAAGGCTGGTGGATCTATTGAAAGGAACAAGGCAATATTAGTTGCCAAAGGATTCACTCAAGCTTATGAAGTAGATTATTTAGAGAAATTTGCTCAAGTTGCAAAAATGAATACCGTTAAGGTGATGTTATCTTTAGCAGCTAACTACAATTGGAACTTGAACCAATTTGATGTAAACAACGATTTTCTTCATGCAGTTTAGGAAAAGAAATCTACATGGATGTACCCCCTGGATACCATGGACGTCCTACTGTCAACGTCAACACTAAGTGCAAGTTAAAAAAATACTTTATATGGGCTAAATCAATCGCCACTAGCATGATTTGGGAGATTTACTAAAGTTATGATATGTTTGGGCTTTAAACAAAGCCTAAGAGACCATACTTTGTTTGTCAAACATTCTGAGTCAGGGGGAGTAACAATGTTATTGGTGTATGTGGACGACATTATTGTAACTCGTGATGATGAAGAGGAGCAACAACTATTAACCCAACACTTGGCCGATGAATTTGGGATCAAGACCTTGGGAAAATTGAAGTATTTTCTAGGAATTGAAGTGGCTCACTCTAAGAAAGGATTTTTCATATCCCAACTGAAATATATTACTGATCTTCTGCAGGAGACTGGAAAGGCCACATGCAAGTACACCAATTGATCCTAATATAAAGTTGGGGAATGCAGAAGAGGATAATACGGTTGATAAGGAAATGTATCAAAGGTTAGGTGACAAACTTATATACTTATCACATACTAGATCTGATGTTGCCTTTGTTGTAAGCTTAGTTAGCTAATTCATGCACCAACAAAAGGAGATTCACTTACAAGCTGCACTCCAAATTGTTCAATATTTGAAAGGAACCCCAAGTAGAGGGATATGGTTTGAACAAAATGGAAGCATGAGACTTGAAGCATATAGTGATGCTGACTATGCAAGGTCAATTGTGGATAAGAGATGAACTACATGCTATTGCACTTTTTCTGGGTTGTAATCTTGTGACATGGAAGAGTAAAAAACAAACTGTGGTATCTAGATCTAGTGCTGAAGCAGAGTTCAGGGCAATGACACAAGGGATATGTGAGCTACTATGGCTAAACAACATCTTGGAAGACTTGAGGATAAAAAGTGATGAACTAATGAGACTTTATTGTGATAATAAATCTATTATTAGCATAGCTCATAATTCAGTGCAACATGATAGAATCAAACATATTGAAGTTGACCGACACTTCATCAAAGAACAATTAGACAGTGGTCTAATTTGCACTCCATATATCTCTTCCCAAGGTAGTCTTGCAGATCTTCTAACGAAGGACTGCACAACAAAAACTTTGAAAGAATTATTTCCAAGCTGGGAATGATAAATATCCATTCACCAACTTGAGGGAGAGTGTTGTAAATAGTGAAGTTTTACTATTATTAGGTTTTTACAGATTCTATTCCACAATATTTTTTTTCCTTCCTACGTCTCTTCTTCAGCTTTTCAAATGATTAACTTCTTGTCTCATTTTTGCACCTAATCTTTTTCTAATTTTTGTGCTTCGTGTTGTTCTCGATCACTTATTATACAACTGTAATTATAATATTGTCATTTGAAAATCTAATTTCAAATGATTTCGAGTTATTTTGCTTCTTCATCTTTCAAATGATTCAATTTATTTCATTTCGATAGTTTTGTGCTTCAATGTCATTTTTCCTGCTTTGGTTTTCCTAATTTATTCCCCTTATTTTTTTCTCCTTTTTCTAATCTCATTGATTTCTTTACTCATATATATATATATATATATATATATATATATATATATATATATATATATATATATATATATATATATATATATATATATAGGGCTGCTAATTTACACATACCTGAAACCACTAAGGTTTAAGTTAGCAAGCTACACCCACTTATATTTTACTAAAACACCTTTTTGTTTCTATTCTAATTAAATTTAAATAGAAGGACATTTTTGTAACTATCTTAAGGAAGATCCTTAAAAAAAGAAACAAAAAAGACCATGACATGCTTAAGATAAAAAAACATGTAATAGAGATAAACTTTTAAGGAAACAATATTTGGAATGATGAAAGCAGGTGTAAACAATTTGATCAAATTTATAAAAATGAGTGTATATAATCAAGTGGGTGTAGGTTGCTAACTTACACCTTAGTGATTTAAGGTGGTATAACTTGCTAATTTACACCTTACTATTCTTATGCTTTAATTGAAAATGATCCGAAGCAAGAGGCTCATCACATAAGAAACATAAACCCATTTTCATCTTTTCTTCAACTTCAATGGTACTCAAAGTTTTCATTAGTTTATATTTTGCAGACATAATCACACAAGATCGAAGGCTTGTGATACCAATTGAGACGGTAAAAATAGATTTTAGGGACAAACCGATAAAATCCAAGTCTCAAATGTAGGAATTTTAATGATTTAGAATATAATTCGGTACAATATAGAAATCATATGAGAATAATGTTGAAGGAGAGTTTTAGGGTTTTAGAGAAAAGAAGATATTTGTTGAAATATTAATTGATTGAAAGTAAGGCACAAGGTCAAGTTTAAATACAACCGTTAAGGCTAAAAGAGTAAAACGACATAAGGCAAATATTATTTAAAATTAACTAATTATCTAACACTTTATTCCTATAACAATATACAATGGCCAGGTTCAAACCCCGGAGGCTACTTGGCAAAAAATTAATCAAAACTTAACTACTATTACCCGACGAAAAGGAAAAGAATTTCTTCGTGCAACAATAGATTATGGAGCAAAACACACAAATAAAGATATCTAATTTAGGGAGAAAAAAAAAGTAAATAAAGATATATAGAGATCAATTTTGTTAAAACTTGTGTTCACACACTAAAATATAGACTCAATATTTCCTGAGAGATGAAATCACTTCATATATTATTCAAAGAAAAAGCATGGCTTAAATAGCCTTTACAATAACAGTCACGTTACCCACTAGCAGTCTAACTAACCAAAAATAAGGACCTGAATAATAGGTCACGTTATTAACTAAACAGAGAGAAAATAGCCACTATTAATTAAAACGAGTTTTACTGAAGACTAGGTCCATCAACAATAAGTCCAACAATCCCTCCTTTAAGCTGAATACGGTGAGTAATCAGCTTACTTCTATTGCAGACATCAGCCCCAGCATCTCTCGTAGCTTGATAAATTGTTCTTTCTTCAATGGCTTTGTCATAATATCTGCAATTTGATTCTGGGTATTACAGTACTTCAATTTCACAGTTCCTTCATTCACCAAGTCTCTCAAAAAATGAAACTTCACATCTATGTGTTTACTCTTGCCATGGAACACAGAATGCTTTGACAATTGTCTTGTTGAACTGTTATCACAGTACATTGTGCTGCCTTCTTCTCCTTTATGCCCAAGTTTTTCGAGTATCCTCGTAAGCCAAATGTATTGACATGTGCAAGAAGCCGCGACAATATACTCAGCTTCAGTGGTAGATAATGTAACTACAGGCTGCTTCTTTGATGCCCAAGAGACTGCACCTCCTGCAAGAAGAAATACAAAACCAGAAGTACTTTTCCTGTCATTAAGATCTCCTGCAAAGTCGCTGTCCGTGTATGCCACCAATTCTATGATGCTTTCTCCTTTGTAAAGAATTCCCATTTCAATTGTGCCATTGATGTATCTTAATATCCTCTTTGCTGCACACCAATGCTCCTCAGTTGGAGATGACATATATCTGCTAATCAAACTCACTCCGAACATAATGTCTGGTCTTGTTGCTGTCAAGTACATCAAGCTTCCAACAACTTGCTTGAACATGGTTGAATCGATCTTGGTTCCCTTCTCATCCTTGGAAAGCCTTGTGCCTGGCACAATAGGATTTCCAACTGGTTTGCTATCAGACATGCCAAACCTTGCCAGCACTTCTCTCGCATACTTTCTTTGACACATAAATATTCCCTTTGAATTCTGTATAATTTCCATGCCAAGAAAATAGCTCATCTTTCCCAAATCTGACATGTCAAATTCACGCATCATTGACATCTTAAATTCCTCACAAATACTTTTATTATTCCTAGTATAAATCAAATCATCAACGTAAAGACTGACAATTAAGATTTTACCTCCCTCCTTTTCTTTTGTAAAGAGTGTATGTTCAGAAGCACACCTTTCGAAGCCCTCTCGAACGAAGTAGGATTCTATGCGACTGTACCATGCTCGCGGAGCCTGTTTCAATCCGTATAAAGCTTTATTTAGCTTATATACCTTTTCTTCTTCTCCCTTCTTCTCAAAGCCAGTAGGTTGTTGTACATACACCTCTTCCTTAAGTTCTCCTTGAAGGAATGCACTCTTGACATCTAACTGGTATATTTCCCACTTGTTTTGAGCTGCAGTTGCCAGGATAAGTCTTATTGTATCAAGACGAGCCACCGGAGCAAACACCTCTATGTAGTCAATCCCATATTGTTGCGCATATCCTTTGGCCACCAACCTAGCTTTGTACTTCTCTACATTACCATGTTCGTTAAGCCTGGTTTTAAAAACCCATTTAACTCCAATAGCTTTGACTCCACTCGGCAAGGTTGTAAGTCCCCACGTGCCATTTTTCTCTATAGAGTCAATCTCTTTAGCCATTGCATCTCTCCATTTTTTTCTTTCGCAGCTTCATTGTATGTGACTGGATCTTCTTCTGTTATCATCATCATTGCTTCTTCTTCCTCCTCTGAAAGTCCTTCCCCGGTTGTGTATTCTGACATCCATGCAGGAGCTCTTCGAGATCTGCCTATAGGCGAGTTTGGTTCACTTCCACCTGATGAAGTTGCGGAGGAGTTTCCTTCTATTTGCGAGATTGTGTTACTTGTATTGTTAGAATCAGAGTCTTCTTCTAACTCTAACTCTTTGTTGGCATCTGAATTTTTATCTTCCTAGTCCAACACATCTGATTGCACTCCTCCTTTGCTTTGTTCCCATTTCCAGCATGCATTTTCTTCAAATTTTACATCTCTGCTGATTGTTATTTTCTTGGTAATAGGATCAAAGAGTTTGTATGCTTTGGACTCCTTGCTCACACCAAGAAAAATGTGCGTTTTGCTTTTGTCATCTAGCTTTATTCTTTTCTGATCTGGAACATGTACATGAGCAAGACAACCGAATATTCGGAAGTGATCCACTCTTGGTTTGCAGCCAGTCCATGCTTCTTGCGGAGTCATGTTTTCAAGAGCTGTTGTTGGACATCTATTAAGAATGTGAATCGACCAATTTGCCGCTTCAGCCCAGAATTCCTTCGGCATTTGTTTCTCTGACAACATGGAGCGCACCAAATTCATGATCGTCCGGTTCTTCCGCTCAGCAACACTGTTTTGTTGGGGAGTGTATGCTGCCGATAGTTGTCGATTGATCCCATGAGTGCTGCAAAATTCTGTAAACTCCTTTGAGTTATACTCGCCTCCTCTATCCGTTCTCAAGCACTTGATGCTTGTTCCAGCCTCCTTTACAGCCCATGTTTTGAATCCTTTGAAGGCCTCCAATGCTTCTGATTTCTGATTCAAAAAATATATCCAAGTTTTACGTGTAAAGTCATCAATAAAACTTAGGATATACCTCTTATTGCTGTTGGAAATTGGGCTAACAGGACCACAAATGTCTGAGTGAACAAGCTGCAATTTGTGTGTTGCTCTCCAAAGATTTCTTTTAGGAATGGGATCTCGATGCTGCTTCCCTACGAGACAATGTGTGCACAACTTCTGTGGAGTTTTCACAGTAGGCAGCCCTTCAACCATTCCTCGATATGCAAGAGTTCTGAGTCCCTTGTAGTTGAGATGTCCAAACCGTGAATGCCATAGTCGTGATTCGTCATCGGCTTCAACTTGCATACATTTCGGTAGAGTTGACACCATCTTCGCCAAAAAATAGAACATTCTATTTCCACTCATATCTGAATGCATGATTGGTCCTCTACTAGGATGAAACACCTTGCAGGTGCCATTCTGAATCAATACAGTGAGCCCCTTCTCTTGTAATTTCCCAATACTTAACAAATTATTCTTTAGTTCAGGACTATAATAAACATTGGTAATTACCTGAACGATGCCATTTACCCATAACCACACACTTCCTATTCCCGTCACTACAATACGACTGTCATTTCCCAATTTCACTGTTTGCTTGAAGCCCTCATTCAGGTCTGTAAACCACTCCTTACTTCCACTCATGTGATTGCTGCATCCAGAGTCCAAGAACCATATTTCTTCTCTTGTTGCTTTCTTTTCTTCAACATATGCCATGAGTAACAGCTCATCTTCATGCTCTAATTCAGCAAAGTTGGCCCTTCTTTCCCAATCTGGACATTCGTACTGAAAGTGTCCTTTTTTGTGACACTTGAAGCACTCTATTGCTGATTTGTAAGCTGGTGATGATCTCCCTTGACCCCGTCCTCGATATCCTCCAAACATGCTTCTGCCTCTTTCGCTTCCGCTTCTCTCCTCTTGAGTCACTTTAAGCACCTGCTCTTCTTCATTGATCCTTCTTTGGAACTTTTGTTCATGGACAATGAGTGAGCTTTGAAGTTCATCGACTGAGAGGAAATTTATGTCTTTTGATTCCTCTATCGAAACAACTATGTAATTAAACCTCTCGGTGAGAGTCCGCAGAATTTTCTCCACAATTTGAATGTCTTGCATTGCCTCTCCATTGTTGCGCATGTTGTTTGCCACCGTCATGACTCTGGAGAAATATTCGACAATGGTTTCTCCTTCTTTCATTTCCAGGATTTCAAATTCTCTTCTGAGAGCTTGCAATTGGGCTCTTTGTACCCTCTTACTTCCTTGATATTTCCTTCTCATTGATTCCCAAAGTTGTGCAGATGTGTCTTTCTCTAGGATTGTCTTCAGGATGCTCTTATCTATGGCTGCGAATAGATAAGTTTTGACTTTCAGATCTTTTAGTTTCAGATATGCTCTTGCCTTCTTCTCTGCATCATTCTCCACTACACCTGCGCCCAACTCGACGTATCCGGGATCAATTAGATGCCACCACTCCTTGGAACGAAGTAAATTCTCCATCAGCATACTCCAGTGATCGTAATCCCCATCAAACTTAGGAATACTCAACAAGTTTTGTCCTTCATTGGACATTTTTCTCACTCTCTGGATCAGGCCTCGTGGTGAGGCTCGGATACCACTTTGTTAAAACTTGTGTTCACACACTAAAATATAGACTCAATATTTGCTGAGAGATGAAATCACTTCATATATTATTCAAAGAAAAAGCATGGCTTAAATAGCCTTTACAATAACAGTCACGTTACCCACTAGCAGTCTAACTAACCAAAAATAAGGACCTGAATAATATGTCACGTTATTAACTAAACAGAGAGAAAATAGCCACTATTAATTAAAACTAATTTTACTGAAGACTAGGTCCATCAACAATAAGTCCAACAAATTTATATTATTCTTTGCGGAATCATCTCATCCTAAAAACCCTAGTAGAGATTATCGCTGGTTTTAAGATTACTTCGCAAAACAAAAGCAGTAGGGTTTTGGTCGAGTTTTTTTTTTTGCGACCCAATAAAAAAAATGAAAAATTTGACCCCCTTTGAAAAATTTTTACCCAAATGACCCACTTTCAATTTTTTTTTTTTTTTTTTGTCTTTTTCCTCATTACCGCCAATCCAAATGGCGGTAATGGGCCTTTTTTCCTGCACCCCCAGACTGCATTCTGTACCCGTCGCGTCAGGCTTTTTTTTTTTAATTATTTTTAATTCATTACCGCCATTTCAAATGGCCGTAATGAATTTTTAATTTTTTTTTTCGTTTTTTATTTTTTTGGCAATATATAAGAAATTTAAATTAATTAAAAAAAAATTAATAAATATATATTAATGAAAATTGTTAATAAATAAAAATATTATTCATAGTGTTAGAAATAAAAATAAAAACACATAATACATAACGGTATTAACTAGTGTTTTGGATTGGTCGGACAATGCATGGCACTTGCATTGCACTTTTACTTATGAGACTAATGCATGGCACTTGCATTGCACTTTTACTTTGATAAGACTAATCATGACCTGGATTATTCTTATCAAAGTAAAAGTGCAATGCAAGTGCCATGCATGTGCCATGCATTAGTCTCATAAGTAAAAGTGCAATGCAAGTGCCATGCCAGATCATGATTTTTTTTTTTAATTTTTATTAATTCATTACCGCCATTTCAAATGGCCGTAATGAATTTTTAATTTTTTTTTCGTTTTTTATTTTTTTGGCAATATATAAGAAATTTAAATTAATTAAAAAAAATTAATAAATATATATTAATGAAAATTGTTAATAAATAAAAATATTATTCATAGTGATAGAAATAAAAATAAAAACACAAAATACATAACGGTATTAACTAGCGTTTTGGATTGGTCGGACAATTTCTCCTAATATGACCTGGTTGCCGACACAACCCACACAGTCTCGGTGTCGGTATCCTTTCTTCCACCTCCTCGTCCATTTCAGTCCGTATGCGAGTACTATTGGGTCGACCTTTCTTTAGTCTTTGCATATTTGGATTATGGAAAAGCTGAGGACCTTCGTATGGGGGCCAATAACTCTTGTCATGGACTACTTTGAATGCTTCGTTGTAGATCGCGTAAACATTCTCGTTTTTGAACACGTCTGGAATAAGGGTTGTGTAGTCATAGTGAAAAGAAGAACATGCGGCTATGACATGGGAACAAGGCAAATGTAAGGCTTGATATTTCCCACAGTCACACCATCTCGCTTGCAGATCAACCTTGAAAGTTCCCATTGGCCTTCCCTCCCTGTAGTTGACGGTCTCACGAACAGAGAAGGTATACATCTGTCGATCGAAATGTTCGACATAATGGGTGTTGGACTTTAAAATGTCATCCTTAATCATGTTCTGGCAATAGACACTGAACACGTCTCCAGAACTTACCCTTGCAAACGCACCTTGAGCCCTTTCGGCAAAAAGACACGCCAACCTATAGTAGGTTGATTGGACTATAGCTGTAACAGGTAGGTTGCGTGTTCCCTTAAACACAGAGTTCCACGACTCAACGATGTTGCTTGTCATTTGGCCCTATCGACGACCCTCGTCATATGCTTGAGTCCATTTTTCCTTTGGTATATTGTCGACCCAATCTAATGCACGCTGATTTGCTTCCTGAATTATACCACGGTAGTAGTCGAACAAGGGTATGTTTATAGCATATCCTGTATTCCAAGCAAAAAATTGTTAAATATTATAGTTAATAATTACTTGAATTAAAACAGTTATAAGATAGTATTTTTACCCATATTAGTGACGATGTCCTTGAGATCTCCATCCTTGATTGCCCTCATGAAATTTTGCTTAATGTGTCGGATGCAGTAAACATGAGTTGAACCAGTTTGTTGCCAACCATTCCGTGGGTCATTGAATGCACTTTTAATTGATTCATGACTGTCTGAGACCATGCAGACGGGAATTCGTTGTGTGACATGCTTCCTAAGATTTTTCAGAAAAAACCCCATCCTTCCTTGGTCTCACCTTCGACTAGCGCAAAGTCAACTGGAATCGTTTTGTTGTTCCCATCTTGTGCTACCGCAAGCAATAAGGTCCCTTTGTACTTGCCATACAACCAAGTCCCATCAACATGGACAACTGGTTTACAGTACTTGAACCCATGGATGCATGGATAAAAGGCCCAAAAGAGACGATGAAATTGTGTCTCTCCCTTCTCGCCAATTCGAGTCTTCAAATCGAATACGGTTCCTGGCATTGCCTCCTTCATCACATTCAACCATTGTGGAAGGACATTATAAGATTTCTCCCAATTCCCGTAAATAGATTCAATTGCCGCATTCTTTGCCATCCACGCCTTTCTATAAGTGGTTGTGTAGTTAAACTTTTCCTGAATATGAGCAATGATTAACTTTGGCTTAACCGAGGCATCTGCATGCACAAGGGTTTTGATGCTATCCCTTATAAGTTTGTAGTTTAGCTTGCGATGATCTTGTGAAAATAAAGTCGATGTGCAGCTGTGTGGACCGACCAATGTGCCAATCATCCATTTGCCACTCCTTTTTCTGTACGACGCTCTCAACTTGAATCCACATGTCTCGTGTGTACATTGAATTACATATCTTTTTGGATCCGAGTGTATAACATCGTAATCAATCGATTTTCGGATGTGGAAAGACTTGATGGCGTGCAAACAATCTTCTTTACTATGAAAAGTCATCCCTTCTGCAATAGCTCCATCGAGCGGAACAGTCGTATTCCAGTGATCGTCTGTGGGTAGAGTATCATATGCAGCAACATCAAGGTTACGCATATGCAGTGGGGGACAATAAGCTGCTCTAATCGGTACTGCCTCTTGTGCCTCTTGTGTTTGTTGTGGTTGTGTACTAGACAAAATGTTTCTCCAAATGTCTTCGTCTTCGTTTCTGTTGTGGTGTTCGTTTTTTGGAAAGTCTTGAAATTGATGAACAAATAGATCTGTCAGTTGAGTTTGTGTTTGTGGATGCGTTTGTGGCGGTGCTTGTGAAGACGAGGGTTCATTTTCACGGTGTGTCTGTGAGTATGGTTGTGTGTATGGTAAGGGTTGTGATGAAGATGGTTCGTATTCATTTTGTGTTTGCGTGAACGGTAGGTTGTATGACAATTGTTGTGATGAAGATGGTTCATATTCATACTGTGGTTGTGAAAAAGGTTGGGTGTACGGTACATTTTGTGGTATTTGACAAGGTTGTGGAACCTCTCTGTTTTCAACCGTAACCATTAACTCAATCGAACCTACCATTTCATAATATTTATGAGTGGCGAACATATCAGCAACCTCATTGTTATTGCATATTTGTACATCATTGTACTGAATGTTATTTGCAGCATAACTTTGTGGTGCTCTATAAACGATTTTGGTTATCACTTGAGAGTCACTTAAATAAAGCTTCTCTGCAATTCTTTTTTTCAAGTGAGCAAAGGTGCTTTTAACACTACAGTTAAAACACTTTCTTTGTTCACTTTCAAAAAATGAACCAAACTGATTTCTTGAAACTACTCCATTGTAATGAACAATCAAAATTACATTTTCTAGTGTTGGTGCCATTTTTCTTCTTAGTGGTTTATGGGTGTTGAAAGTGTGTGTAATGATTTGTTAAGAATACCGTTTTATAGTCAAAAAAATTTCCAAGGTTTGCATGCGAAATGCCACGTGTCACGTTGTGATTGGCTGACGCATTACGGCCATTTGAAATGGCGGTAATGGCCTGCCCTCCGTGCCACGCGTCCCACGCTGACTGGCTGGCGCGTTACGGCCAAACGGATTGGCGGTAATGCCTGCGCGTGTCAGCCTGCGCTTCTGGCGCGTCTGCGCGTGTCAGCGCTGCGTACTGGCGCGTGCTCTGCGCGTGAACAGTGCAGTTTACCCCTTTTTTGACTTGTTTTCACGCGTGGCAGCATGACATTGGTTGCCAGGTTCATTACAGCCATTTCAATTGGCGGTAATGAAGGCAGTACTACAGGAAAAAAAACTTAGAGGAGACACTTGCATGCTAGAATTAATTGTTGTGAATGACAATACATGCATGCAAAATAATTTCTCTGCATAATTGTCCTGCATCCTGCTACTTTCAAAATTTTCAAGGCACTATAAACTTGTAGTGGTGTGGTTCATTTCCAAACACAGAGCAAAAATTCTCACTTCATTTCATCTCAATATCCTTCCATAATACCAAGCTTTTTCTCCTTATATTTTGATCGTAGTTGAATCTTTTAAAGATGGAAAACTTCCTTCATTTCGGTAACAAACATAGATCCTGTCATATTTCAGAAACTATCAATGTAAGCTAATTTTATTAATTTAATTTCTACATTATATTTTTCATTGTATTTTTTTATTGTATTTTTCATTGATTATTGTTCAATTTTTTCTTGTAGGACGAAACAAAACATTACATTAGAAGTCGTTATCATCAAAAAGTTTTAGATGCGCCCGAAAACATTCAACATTATTTAAAAGTAGCTAGATTATGGGAGTTTACTAGATTAAATAGGCACAACATAGATAATCGTTTAATAACCGCATTATGTGAACGATGGAGACCAGAGACACACACATTTCTTTTCCCATCAGGAGAGTGTACGATAACGTTGGAAGACGTTCATATGCTACTTGGGTTAAAAATTAACGGAGAACCAGTTACCGGTAGAACAGAAATACCATGGGATACTATTGAATCTGTTTTAGGCAGTGCCCTAACGAAACGGGGGCGGGACGGTCTGAGTATAAAATTATCTTGGCTCCATAAATATATCACAGGTAATGGTATGCCAGGCCCCCCCTCAGATCTACATTTGTTTAGAACTTACGTATTTTATTTGATAGGCACTCGTTTAATGCCTAATTATACTGGCAACCTTGTACATTTGAAATGGTTGCCATTGTTGAATAAATCACCTCAAGAGGTTGGACAATACAGTTGGGGTTCGGCTTGTTTGGCGGTGGTTTATAGATCTTTGTGTGAAGCCGCAGAATTTGGTGTGAATAAATTCGAGGGGTGCACATTACTTTTACAGGCATGGGCATATTCAAGAATGATATGCATAGCTCCTGTGTCCAGGAATCCACCACCAGCTGAAACACTTCCTCCGTTGGCAAATATGTAAGTTAAATAAATATGTAGTTTTTTATTAATTTTTAAATACAATTATCAAATATATTAATTATAACATTTTAAAAATACTTAGATGGCTAGAACGTGGGAGTCGCTATATCGAAAATCCTCGGCATAATCTCATTTCAACACGTTTGAAAATAGACAACATGACATATGATCAGGTATTACTATTTTTACTTTCATTAATGATTTTCATTCATTCATTGACTAACATATCTCATTATAAACAGTTTTGCTGGAGGCCTTACCTTGACTTCCACTACTCCAACGAAGAAGAAAGCCAGATTTGGTCTGCAAACACATATCTCATCTGTTTCGAGGTCGTCGAAAGACATCAAACAGATAGAGTAATGCTTCAGTTTGGCTTACCTCAATTTCCACCTGCCATGCCAGATGATTTGAGAAATCTCCATGAAACTTGTTGCCATAAGATCAAAATAAAAGGCTCATGGGGGGATCACCATCAATATTATATCCTTAAGTGGAACCAACGCCATCAGTTTGCACTACACGGAGTCCGATATACCTATGTGGTTTATCCGAATCGTATATACTTTCAATGGTATTGGAACTTTTTTGGGGAACATCTGTATCTTTCTAGAGAAGCACTATTGGCAAACCCAATGGCACGCAGTGGAATAACTTTACAAGGCTTGCCAGCAAACTATCCTGCAGCACCTGAACCCAATATGATGCCAGATGAAGATATGTGGTCAGATACACATCCCCCTAACAGCCAGTTCATTACACCTTCACTCCCTTACTTTGACACAAGCTTTAACTCATCCACCAACTACAACTTCAGCCAAACTTACCAATCACCACCACAACCCACAAACGAATTCTTACAACACTCTCCAATTCCATATCCAACCTACTCGCAACATAGTCATCATGGAGAAAGCTCCCAAATATCAAATTATTCATTTGATGACTTTAATCCAACTCAAAACACCCCACAAACCAGTTTCCCACACCAATCAGAATACTCCCCTTTCAACCTACCAACCCCTCCAAACAATGTACACTACCCCCAAACAACCTACGCACCCCAATGGCCATAACCACATATCAGTTCAATAGAAAATCTGGCTGCAGGATTTAACGAAGATGATTTCGTTAATGAAATGTGGACACACTCTGTTCCCCAAGTGCAAAATGATGTCACTATGGAAACTAATGATGCGGAAATTCAAAATGTGGCAGTGGAAGAGGAACAACAAGAGGAAGAGGAAGAGCAAGATCAACGACCCGTGTGAAGAAAAAAAGATAAATTATGTGCTACGGGAAGCCACAATTTAAATTTAGGTTGGCGTAAATGGTTACCACGAAGAAAGTAGTTTTTCTTTTCGATTATGTAATTAGCGTTTTTAAAATATTAAATCAATTTTTATTAACAATTTTCATTAATATATATTTATTAATTTTTTTTTAATTAATTTAAATTTCTTATATATTGCCAAAAAAATAAAAAACGAAAAAAAAATTAAAAATTCATTACGGCCATTTGAAATGGCGGTAATGAATTAAAAATAATTAAAAAAAAAGCCTGACGCGACGGGTACAGAATGCAGTCTGGGGGTGCAGGAAAAAAGGCCCATTACCGCCATTTGGATTGACGGTAATGAGGAAAAAGACAAAAAAAAAAAAAAAAATTTGAAAGTGGGTCATTTGGGTAAATTTTTTTCAAAGGGGGTCAAATTTTTCATTTTTTTTTTATTGGGTCGCAAAAAAAAAAAACTCGTTTTGGTCACCCTCAGGTATCAACTTTGCTGCCGCACAATTGCTTCTGAAACAATGAAAACACATAACATCGATGAAAACAAAGACAGAATCAGTGATTTACCCAATTGTGTGTTACTTCTGATATTGTCGATTTTGAATACCAAAGAGGCCGTTCAAACTTGCATTCTTTCCCCGAGATGGAAGAATCTCTGGAAGTATCTTCCTGTTCTTTCTATAAGTGCTATCCACTTCGAGACTCAAAAAGGTTTCAACAGATTCTTGACTCAATTTTTGTATCAACGTGATGACAAAACCGCACTGCACACTCTCAATATTCACGGCAAAGGTCTCATCTGGCCTCACCACCTCATGCGGATTATAAAATACGCATTTGGTCATGGTGTCCAGCTATTAGACGTAGATTCCATTTGTTCTGTTGAACGCTATCCACTTCCCTACATTTCATGTCACACTTTAACATCTCTTTCCCTTTGTGCAAATTATCGATTTCATCATCGATCACCATTATTTCCAACTTATTTATATTTGCCTGCATTAACCAGCTTGTGTCTAAAATACCTTGTCTTTCGTTTTAGTGGTGATGATAACCGTGCTGAGCCCTTTTCATCATTTAACAGCTTGAACAGTTTGATCATTTACAGTTGTCTTGATAAACAAAACAGATTCATAGTTAATGCACAAAACCTCTTCATATCAAATGCCACACTTGTTTATTTAAGAATCAAAACACATTCTGATACCCGTTGGAATATCAAGTTATCTACTCCAAGTCTTTATAGCTTTGATTTTGAGGGTGATCTTATTCGCTGTAGCAATCTCTCTTCAATCAAACATGTAAAGATTAATGTAGAAATCTTGTCAAATAGCATAAATTATCCTTTGATTCTACTCAATTGGCTGGTTGAGCTTTCTCTTATCGAATCATTGACAATCTCTTCATCTACTCTTGAGGTACTTTAGTGAGTGTTTGGTTTAAGAAAAACTTTTTCATTTTCACTTTTTATAACAATATTTTCTTTTATTATGCTTGCATTTTTATTTCATTTTATATTTTAAAATATGACTTGCTTTAAATTGAAAATGATTCACCCTCCCTCATCGCATAGATTCTTTGCTTGGTTCTTGATTTACGGAAGGTTGATTTCCCTTACTTACAAAACTTGAAGTCACTGAAAATATTAACAGACTGCCCTTCAGCGATACCTGAGGGAATAGTCGACTTTTTGCTTCAAAACTCACCCTCAACAAAGGCCGAGATCATAGACTTGTCAAGGTAAATGTGCATTGAACTTTTAGAAACTATTTTTTCTTATTTGTCCTTTTTGTTTTATTTCCCTTGGTCTCTCTTGTTATGAAATGTCAGTAAATACATTACAAGTCATTCTGATGCTCATATAGTAAGGATTGAATGGAAGATAATGTTGGTTTGAAACATAATCTTTATTTTTATTGCGATGAAGGTTTAAATCAAGAGAATTGACTGAGTAATATCATTGTAATATTATTAATACTGCTGCCATGTTTGTTGAATTTTTTCGGTTTTTTAATGATTATGTTTGCTTTCAGGTTGATGTTAAGATTGCAAGTAGTTTTGTTTTATTTGATCCATTTTTCTTGTTGTAGCTGGTATAAGTTTGATAAATGTTAAGTTTATGAGTTAAGGAATAGTCTCACTAACTTAATGCTTTCTATTTCCCTGTTATTGGTATCTGCTTTCATTTTTCGGTCTGATTTACAACATATATTGCATTTAAATTTGGGTTTTGCAGACAAAGCGAGGAGGTGGAGACTATCTAGAGAATTATGAAGTGAATTAGTTTTCCCAAGAGATCGGAATAAGCGTGGATGCCAAGAGAAATATTTCCCTAGCTATAGATATAATGTTATTTATTTATTTTCCTGCAATCTACTGAATTATCGTTGCTATACTTTGTTTCATTTGCTATACTTTAAGCACATTTATATATTCCAACATTTCTTGGGCATGTGTGTTTGATTCTTCCATGTTTAATTTGAAGACCATGGTATCATGCAGATTAAATGGTCTTCTATATCCAACTATTTGGTTAGAAAACTATGACATTAAATTTGAAGTCATTTTAGTTCTGGTCACAAAATGCCTAACTGCTGCAGACTATTCACGTAAAGAACACCGCATCATGCGGATGTCTCTTAGTTTTAAACTTTATGTTATCTCAAATTAAAATATGAATTGATTAATTTCTAAGATACCATATCATGTTTTTCTAATGGACTGAAAAATTAAGATATGACTCATCAAATCATGGATTCCTACATGACACTCTCATTGGAGATACTGTCAAAACCATACTAGTAACACATTAAAGCCAATTGTTGCACAATCAAGTAGTACCATATTGCAGAAAATGTGGAAATGCAAGAAACCAAGATTACCTTATTTAACTTCTCAATCAGCCACCGGATTTCTTCTGGTCATGCAGCAAGTTTTAACAAAGGATTTACAAGAAAGTAGACAGTGCTAGTATAGAAGCAGCCACCGGATGAGTAAACAATCACTCTCCGTATAGATATCTTACAGTTCAGGTTCATATGAAAGTACACGTATTACATATATAATAGTTAATCTTGAGAGTTACGAAGTTGATTGCACTAAAACATGGCACAGTTAAAATTTAGAACACGATGGCAAAATGAATGAAAAATGCATTGAACCAGTAAAGTAATAATAATACCATCCCCATAATATTCATCATTTAAATCATCGTTGGCAACATTATCATTCTGCAAGATTTTAATTTAGTCGGTCATCCTTTTAACACAAAAATGAAAACAAATCTTAGGAACTGTGCGCTTCATATATATTAGACAATAAACAAACTATCGTAATCATAACACAAGATGGAAAAAAGGGAAGTAACTGTTCAAACTTCAAACTACTACATCATTATCACCAAACTACTGATAAATTCCTTGATGCTGCACATTACTCCCTTATACACCACGTTGAATTAAGCATTTCTAAAATCTATAGTGCATACATATTAACAAATGCCAATTGTAACATAGTCTACTACAGATATTTCAAAGAAAGCATAGCTATACAGTTTGTAACGATATTGGGCTGAGTAACCATGTAAAGGAATTGTCTATTAACAGTCTTAACTGTTCAAAGTGATAACATAACATTTGGCATATGTAATGCCCCATCTACTTTTCATGCATATATTAAGGTTTTTTCTAAATTGCCTTTGAAAACTCATGGGCAATTTACCTAAACCAATCAAAAATAGTCATGTGTCCTCCACTATAACAATCATATTTATTATTTTTTTTTGCAAAATTTTAGCATGTATTTTATTATTTGCCTTACCTCAGTTGTGGATTGATTTGTTTTGTTGAGTCCAGTACGAATTGTCATGGCTTTTGGATGGGTTTATAAGGCCTTTTTTTAGTTCTAAAAGCCTTATGTTAAGTGGGTAATTGAGCTCATGCAAGCACAATGCTTTGTGATCACATTATTATTTTCTTCCATATAATTAATATATTTTCGTTGCTACGGAGGTGTTTGAATTTGGTATTGGTTTGATTTCTGATATGTAAATTCATTGAGCAGTTAGCCGTACTTTATGCTCTTTCTTATATGTTACTAAAGCCTATGCTACAAGAATCAACAAATATGGCTATGATGGACAGATTTGTTAATATTCAATTGCAGCAAAGTAATGAAATTGGTTATTGCTCTCTGGTTTATTAGCAATTGGATGTGGGGCATGGCTGCTAGTTGGAGTTTTTTATTTTTTCTGAATTTTGATCATTTTACTTATCCATGGTAGGGCTATTTGCATTTCAATTCTAAGCCATAAAAAGAGGCCACTAATGGTGTAGTGTAGCTAAATACATTAATACAAGGCCGAAGCTAATTAAATTAAATTGGTGTACTCGTTGAAGTTGTAGTGAAGCCAAATAACTCAGTCAAATTTATAGTTCACTCCTATATCTTCGAAGTTACATTGTTTGTTTATGTATTTGAGATTCGAGAAGTCGAGAAATAGGACATGTAAATAAATTCGCCATGGATTTGTCCTCAACCAAATCAGCCATGCCTTGGTTGAAGACTTTGTATTTTATGATATGCTTATTTTGTAACTATATATGTTGCAGAATATATAATACAAGACTGAGACATTTCATAACTCACTGGAGGTGCAGCTAAATAAATCAGTTAGGTTTGTAGTTACTTCATCATCTCAGAAAATTGTCCATTAATCATTATATATAAATGATTATACAAGATGAATGTCTTCTGAAGACAATGATGTTTGAGACTGCACAGTCAAGAAGAAATCTGATCAGACTCGAGAAGAAGGCTTATCGGATTTGATCTTTCGGAATCCCATCTTAGCTTCTTCAATGACAGGTATGGTGGATTTTGTCCTCAACAGCTGATTTGATAGGTGTGAACAGAAAACAACCGAGTCGAGTTGGGAGTATACACAAGTTTAACAGTAACTTTGCTATTTTTTACAATGAAATTCAAAAGAAATATTAGCAAAGGAGTTGAATGTTATTCCAAACTATCACATTAAAATTAGATTCTTATGCAAACCATCCTATTTCTTAGGACCTGCTATTGACCAAATTACAAAGTGAACAATTTGAAAATACATTCGAAGTCTTAAGAAATAGGATAGTTTGCAGATATGTTTTTGGCATGAAAAGTCTTTCTTAGTTTGGTTACTTTGGTGTCATACTGAAGCTGAAACTACAAGACTAGCATTTGCTCTTGAATAAATGATAAAAATGCTTCTTCAAGAACAAAAATTTGTTTTGCAACACAGAACAAATCCTAAAGTGTTGGGAATTCAATGTTTCATTTGAAGGTATAAATATTTTTTGCTCTGCACTTTAGGACATTCTCAATGAAATAGGTCTGTTTTGAGTGTCTTGTTTTTGTTGCTGTGTTTGGAAATTCACTGTTTCATTTGATTTTTTTGCTATTCTCAATGAAATAGGTCTGTTTTGAGTTTCAACATTTTGGTTGTTTCAGTGTAAAACAAACTTGGTAAGTTATGTATGAATTAAATAGATATTAAGGGGAGTATAAAATTCGGCACGGTCTTGGAAACCGTCCCGGCACGAACACATTTGGCCGGTGATGAGATAACATTTTACCTTATTTTTAGCTATGTTTTTATTTAATGAATTTTATTTCAGGTTATTTTCATTTTACTACATTTTTCTTTTGTCTTGAATAAATAGGTAATTCAAGAGAGATGTGAAGACTTAATGCAATAATGATGGAATTTCTACAAAGAGTGTAGATTTGTTGGTCAAACCAAGTTATGGAGTAACGAAGGCTTCTTTCAATGGCCAAGGTAGTAGAAATTCATTCAGCAAACCTACAAAATTCAGGGCATAAAGACCCAAAATCCGTCACCAAGGAATCAAGAAAGCCAAAAATCAAAACATTAATCGGCAGTAGCTGTTGCGACACCAGCCGTAACCCCAGGCTACAAGCATAACAGCCTACTAGATTTAATTTTTGGTTTTTCTTTATAAAAACTTGAATGGTTTTGTTTTAAAACTAACCTTAATTTCTTGTACTATTTGATGTGCACGAAAAAGGAAGGCTTAGGTTATAAACAGGACAAACATGGCCTTGATTTTACACAGCATTTCACCGTAGAACTTTTGTAATCTTGCATTTGTTTTCAATAAAAGTTTTTCATTTTTATTTACTTGTTTTCTTATTATTTTTGTTTGCTAGCTCAGCACTATGATGAGTGAGTAATCTCTCTTTGTCTTGGGATCATGGAAAGTAGTCATATGACGAACTTTCCATAATCTTATTCTTTTCTTTTGTTAGGGGAATTCAAAACCTAATCTAGCCTTAGTGTATTTAAGGAAAATATAGACAACCATTTTAGTCGAGGGACAACTTGCTGGAAATATAAAGTTAGATAAAGGTTTAGAATCATGAGAATAGCCAGATAACTTTTGAGATGAAAGTGGTAATCAAACTTAAAGGGAGAGCTAACATAGAAACCGTGAGAATATGAAGCTATGTTGGTAAGAATAAAATTAAATACTCATAAAAACAAAAGACAACTTATGAACTTAATAATATTCACAGTCAAAATGGACATATAATTACACTATCCACTTTTCTTGATACATGTGAAATTTGTAAAGGGGTGTATAATAACAGAGGGAGGGAGTAACATTTGGTAAAACCAAAGAATAAAAAAAATTAGGTGTCTTGCTTGACAGGTTTTTTCTTACTCTCTTTCTCCAAATACTTTCCCCAAAAGGGGTGATTCTTCCAAACCATCTTCATTTCCTCGAGTGGGACACCCTTAGTTTCTGGAAACAACTTGTAGATGAATAAAGTCATGATGATTACAAAGCCAGAAAAGAAGAGGAACAAACCAAACTTGAAATGACAAAGCATTTCGGTGAAGAATTGAGCTATGATGAAAATGCTGGTCATATTGACAGCAACTGTAATACTCTGACAAGCAGATCGAATTTCAAGTGGAAAAATTTCGCTAGGTACTAACCATGCTAGAGGTCCCCAAGACCAAGCGAAACCTGAAACATATATGCAGATTACTCCTACGATGGTAATTGCAAACCATTGAGGTAATTGCCCTGGGTTGCCACTTGTTCCAAATGTTACACCAATAGCAATTGCCATCAAAATTTGACAAATCAACATTTGAGCACCACCCTCAAGGAAAAGGGTGCGTCGTCCAAATTTATCCACAACAAAGATTGAAACCAGAGTGGCAAGAGGTTTAAAGCCTCCAATGATCGCGGCAGACATGAGAGAAGCTTGACTTCCAAAACCAATCGTTCTGAACAGAATAGGCGCGTAGAATGTGATCATATTCAATCCAGTGAATTGTTGGAAGAAAGGAATCGCTATAGCGAAAACCATTGGTGGCCTATTTTTTCTCTTGTTCAAGGTTTTCCAAGGGTGTTTCACTTGATCCGAGGCTTCACTAGCAGCAATAATATCTTTAAACTCAGCATCAACATCATCTGTCCCGCGAATTTTTACAAGCTCCTTTCTTGCTGCTTCGTGGCGACCACGAGAAACAAGTGAGCTTGGTGAATCAGGAAGAAAAAGTGTGCCTACAACGAAAATCACCGCAGGTACGGCACCTAGCCCCAAACTTAATCGCCATCCCTCGCCATTCCATAACTTGGCACAGTAATAGTTTGCCAGATTGGCTGCAAACATACCAATAGTAATTGACAATTGAAAACACATGTTTAGGGCTCCTCTGTATTGAGAAGGTGCCATTTCTGAGACATAGATTGGAACCGACTGATTGGCACATCCAATACCAAAACCAAGTAACAACCTTCCGATGATAAGCATCGCAATGTTCTGGGCAAATGAATTGAGTAATGCACCCGACACAAAGAATAATCCACCTAAAATCATTGTCGATCGCCTACCCATCATTCTTGTTAAGCTGGATGCCCCAAGACTAGATATAAGAGCACTTATATAAATGGAAGACGTAAAGAATGTTAATGTTTGACTGTTAAATTTGCAATATTGATTTGAAGAAGCTTTTGTATTTATTTGCTGTTCATAAACAGAAGGAAAAAATTGTTTCAAGAAAGAATCCATGGATGTTACACCACCTGAGACACCATGATCATAACCATAAATTAATCCACCACTTGCTGCCATGACACAAGTGATAATAACCCTAAAGGTGAGTTTTCCAGGATATTGGGTTGCAACATCCATGTTTCTTTCTTGAGCCATTATTTCCTTAGCAAAATGAGAGTTCCGTATATTTATTTATATATATAAAAAAGAGTAAAATCTACATTGGCATTCTAGGGAGAAGATTGAATCAAACGACACTATTAATAGAATTTATGTTTATCTGTCCCGCCAATTAATATTGCGAATTATACGTTTTTAGAGATTAGGTTACGTTAAAAATAGAAGAAAATAGAGGAGCCAGCTTAGCTACTACAATAGCTTTTTTTGTTGTTTGTTACAAAAGAGGGCTTGGGGCCACTATAATTGTTTTTTTTTAGTTTATTTGGCTAATGTAATACGTTTTATATATTCCAATTTGTGCCGCCATAACACAGTAATAATTAAATACTAAAGTTAGTTACCAATTTTCATGCATCAAGGAAGAGATAAATCAGTTTAATAGGAATATTTAGCTCTTAAAAACTTAAACAAAGAGATTGAATTATTTTTAAGCTTATGAAAAATAGTTTAGGTAAATAAATAAGTTTTTAATGTTAATTGATAAGTTCTGATTAACAAAAATTGTATCTTTTCATAAACTAAAGAGTAAATTACACTCCCCTCTTTTTAAAATGTTTGAATTCCACTCTCATTCTCTCTTATGTTAAAATATGAGTTTAATTATGGTGGGTTGACGGTCTAAAACAACTTTGCACACACAACCAATCAAAACATTCTAAATCGCCACATCAATTAATGTTTTTAATTAACGTGAGTCAAACATGACAATTCAAAATGTTTCGATTGGTTGTTTGTGCAAAGCAGTTTTGGACTGTCGACCCACCATAATTAAACTCTTAAAATATACACTTATCTCTCCTCTTGTTCAAAACATATTAGAAAACATTCCAATCACCTCCCTAAGAGAAGCATGAATTATATTTCTCTCCCCTCTTATATTAAAATCTACACTTTACTCCCTCAATGATATTTTTAATTTCTAATAATATAGCAAAAAAATAATAATCTAACACTTAAAAAAATAGTATTACGGGTCTATGTTAATATAACCAAAATATGAATACATATTTTTCGCTATTTTTTATTCACAATTTCATTGACATATAGTTTTAAACCCTATTATAAAATATGAAACAACTCAAAATAAAATTAAAATATGTGAAAAATTACTAAAGACAATAAAATATGGTTATTTAAAAGTTAATTTTATACTCTAAATTATAAAAATAATAGCAACATATTTAAATTTAATTACCATTAACATTTAAATTATGAATAAATAAATTTATTTTTCTTAAATGGTGGTTCAAAATTAGTATATATCATAAAAATATTAATTTATGTTAATACAGATTAAAGTGTAGTACATATTTAACTATTAAGAATGGGGTGTTCAAGTATCTTATAAGGAGGAGAGTATAAATTTTACTTTTTAAGGGAAGAGAGTGTATATTTCAAAATAAGAGGGGAGGTGAGTATAATTCAAGCATCTTTGAAGGGAGGAGAGTGCAATTTACTCAAAAAATAATTGAAGATAGTAGTCAGTTTTAACCAACGTTTTTTAAATCGGGCCAGAGATTGAACCGGTGAAACCTCTGATTTATGGTTCAACCGATTCCATCGGTTGAACAGGATAATTAATAAATAAATATATTTTAACAATATATTTAATACAAACCAATTATATTTTTTTTACCAATGGGCACAATAAATTTTTTACAAATTCTTTATCGTCCAATATCGAAAATTACTCTTCTCACAACTAATATTGCTCACTCCCACATGAATTGACGAAGGTACCTCTGCGTAAGTCACGCTCGGTACTTTCAACATAAGTTAAATCACGTTGAGTCTAATGTGAGTTAAGTCATGTAGAAAGATTGTATTGTTTTGGTACAAAACCAATCAGTCCCACACTCCAACCTCCATTTTCTTACATTCACTGCAAATCATTGCAAATCGTCAGGAAGCAAGTGTCTACGCTCATCAAACATAAAAAAAATCAGGTAATGTATCATCTAAACTCATTTGATTTTGCTGGTTTTTGTGCTTGGTTCATCATTTCTGGAAGTGGGATGAACGTGAGTTAACTCACGTCGGGCCAACGCGAGTTAACTCACGTAGGTGTAAGTCCCACGTGACATAAGTCACGTTGGTGCCCAGTTTTTGAAATTTTGCGCAATTTTTTTTTCTTAGCATGTTGCAAAAGCTATTTATATTTTTTGTCCTTGTTATTTTTTAGGGATTTGGGGATTTCTAACTTCATATCCTTCAATTAAGTTTAGTTTCTTTTGCTTTAGTGCTTGGGACACATCATACACCTTGTCGGGACAAAACATTTGTCACTTCATCACTTAATATAAGTTTTTAATGCCATAGACTAAACTGATAACATAAGTGCACATTCATGAGCTTTGTATTTAATCAGTGATCTTAAAATTCATAAATGAGCAATAACCGGAATACTTGTAACTTGTCAACAAAAAAATTCCTACGAGCTTATAACAGAAGCCCGATTCAAATTTGATAAAGATATTTTGTTTTGTTTTATTCCTGCTAACACGCACAAATATACCAGAATTCGTTTTTTCTCTTTACTACTTTTCAAAACTTATGTGTCTCAAAACAATTACTGCCTCTCACTCAAGAATTCTGAAACAATGAGGGGACCAACACGAAAATCCGAAGTACGTCAGAAGACTCTGTCCACAAGATGGAAGAATCTCTTGAAGCATCCTCTCGCTCGTTCTCTCTTTAACACTCTCAAAGATTTCAAGAAATCTGTTCATGAATATTGCGAATTAGAAGAAGAAGAAGACGAGGAAGATAGGTTAAGTGATTTACCCGATTGTGTTCTTCTTCAAATACTCTCCTCTTTGGATACTAAACTAGCCGTTCAAACATGCATCTTGTCCAAAAGATGGAAGAATCTCTGGAAACGTCTTCCGACCCTTACATTAATTTCTTCACAATTTAAGACTCTAAAAGATTTCAACAAATTTGTGTCGCAAATTTTGTCTCTACGCGATGGCTCAAACTCACTATAGGCACTCAATTTTCAGCGTAAGGGTGTCATGGCACCTTATCTACTCAAAAAGATTTTTAATTACGCTGTTTTGCATAATGTCCAGCGATTACTGATTGATGTCAACCACGATGTTAAATATTTTTCGTTTTGCTTTTTCTCATGTCACACTTTAACCTCTCTTAACCTTTATGTTGCTCATCCTAGAACCTCTAAGAAAATATTTTTTCCTGATTATCTAAATTTGCCAGCATTAACTCGCTTGCATCTAGGGAATGTTGCCTTTCATGGTGGAGCTGAGCCTTTTTCCGCATATCCAAGGTTGAATAGTTTGATGATTTCCAATTTTGAAATTATTGGTGAACAAAATCTATACATATCAAGTATCACGCTTGTCAAATTAAAAATACAAGTATATTATCAACCCAAGAAAAGCAACTGCAAAATTGAGTTATCTACTCCAAGTCTTTGTGCTTTTGCTTTTGTCGGTACACCTTTCCAGATACTGTCAGGAGACAATCCTAGTTCTGTTAAACACATCAAGATTTATGCAAATATGTGGTGGAATTATGTACAAGCTCCTTCGATACTCATTAGCTGGTTGCAAGAGCTTGCTGATATCAAATCATTGACCGTCTTTTCTAATACTCTTCAGGTATACCTTGATACAGTTTGCAAGAATGTTAGGTTTTGTGGTTAGCGTCTGTGTCTTGAAATTATTTTATTTGTGTAATTCTTTCATACCATAACTTTGCATAGTTTGATGCTTTATTTTTGTTTTCTTTCCGATATGCTTGAATGATTTATATTTCTATTTGTTTATTTCTAAATTTAAGATACAACTTCACTAAACTGATCATAATTCGCTATCATCCTTCGTTGATTAGGTTCTCTCCTTAGTTCCTGATTTGTTGAAGGTTAAACTCCATTCCTTGCGTAGCTTGAAGTCACTGAGAGTAAAAATGAGTCGACTTTCTTGTGGATTATCCAAGTCACTGATAAATGCCAAATTAGCCCAGTTGCCTGCCGGGTCACAAAAAGAAGCTGCCGAGTTAAGAGGAGCATTTAAAGAAGGATCTTCATCAGTACCCAATGGAATAGTTAACTTTTTGCTTCAAAACTCACCTTCAGCAAAAGTCTATATCATCAATTAGATGCAAAAGGTGAAATGTGCATTCTAATTTTGAAAGAGATATTCTTTACTTTGATCTTTGTATCCCTTCGCCTGTTATTATAACTTATTGTCATTCATAACAACAGGTCTCTTAGGTGGGGAAATAAATTGTACTTGGATACTAACATGTAATACTAGTATGAATTAACTACTAGTTTCATTGAGGCTTCTTAGCTGAAATAAACTTAGCTCCCATGTTTTGAGAAATGCTTGATTCTGCATTTTGAATCACACATTGGACTCGCTTGAATTAGCATATAGGCATTTAGCTGCTTCTCATAGAAGCTACACATCTGATATAAAATAATCACGAAAACAAGTTTTTTTTTTTTTTTTTATATAGGTTTTTATGCATAAGATAAATAAGAGATTTTTTTTTAAAAAAAAAGGTGACTTGCAGAAGTTTATTTCAACTTATGTGGGAAGTTTTTTTTTTAAAAACTTGGTAATTTTAAGATTATATCAAAAATTTATTTTTCTACATGTTTGTCGAAAAGTTAATCCCAACTAACCATAGTACTCTTTATATAGTTGATCATGTGATACTTTGTTTGATGACGTTATTTATAAACAATTAAGAAGCTCATAATTGATTTTTCACAGGAATACAAGACCAGAAAAAATTGATAAAATCTGCTTCTTAATGGTATAAATGATTAGAATAGCTGAGAGGTTGATAGGAATATATCATAACACAGTAGATGACTGAAAAATCAAATGTATTTTATCGATGATGTTTGAAGTTTTAAGGAAATTGATAAGTTTTATGAACCAACAATAGATAGGCTTGTGGTAAAAGACTTTTTATGAAGAGAGTATATGTACGAAGGAATAGGAAGGAGTGTAAGGAGGGAAATAACACAGTTGTAAGTGGCATGGTGGTAAGTAAACTAACTAAAAGAATACAGCAAATAGGGAAATAGAATGGTGTGAAAGAAGCCTGAGTTTTGAAGGAGCTTGGCTTCTCTCGAAACGGCCCAAGAGTGTGTATATCATTCTTGCTCTCTGATCACTTCAATATAAGGAACTGTTGCTATCTGCCTCAGTTTTGAATTATCGTTGTATTAGTAGAATTGGCTGAATAATATCGATGTATCATAATGAATACTTGATAGAACTGGAATCAATAACATAGGTGAAAGAAAACTTCAATAACAATGAAAATCATTCAATGATATCAGATGAATCGAAGAATCTGAGGCCTCCCAAACAATTTCTTATTCGTCAAAGATTCTAAAGTGATTCGGCTAATTCCCTGACTTCCTATTAATAGGGTCAACCAAACTACTAACTACTAACAGAAACAGTGAGCTAGTCGGTTACAATTCTGATATCCTTACTCCTATTATTTTGCATCCTACTGCATTGAACTTGTTTAATAGGTTTCCTATTTCTATTAATACTCCTGCACTGTCCCCTTAAAATTTCTAGTTTTATATTATTATGTTTGACATCTGGTTTTTGAAAGGATTGTTAATAGTGTTTCTTTATTTGATTCAAGGTTCCTTTTGGTACCTCTGACTGATTTTACTTGATTCAGTCCCCTTTTGGTTCCTCTGACTGATTTATTAGAATGTTGTGTATATGTCTAATTCCTGTGTTTTTACTTGTTTGATAAAATGATAGATTCACGAGTTATGGAATAGTCTTATTAATTTCTTGGTTCCTATTTACTGTGATTCGTTTGTATTATGATCTATGAAGCGCCAACACATATGGACATCGGACAAGACATTAGCACTGACACGTTTACGCCGACAATATGTCAGAAACCGATACCGAAATACAATTTAATTGTAGAAACAAATTTTTTTATGGTAGAATATGTTTGCAACAGAAATAGAATTACACACACTATAGATAATGTAAACTTCACAGATAAACTAAAGAAAGAGATGGTTTGTTTGTACAAGGCTATCCAAGAAATTTGAGAGTCTTGATGTCAACCTTCCAAGAGATAATCTGTTGTTATCCAAGAAAGAGACAGTCTAAACATTTGCACACACTATCCTAGAAATTCAATAGTCTTGATCTCTCCCTTGCAACAAATCAAGAGCTTGGTCTCTCCCTTTCATAACCACTCAGTAAATATCCCATAATCACAACTGACATGATAACTATCCCTAACTGTCATAATTAGGAGTATAACAAAATGACATAAATTGAATGTTCTCACACGTGTCAGTGTAATGTCAGTGTTAAACATTTATACAAGTGGGACATCGGACTCACATTCGATCAAGTGTCAGTGCCACGTAAGGCTATGATTTTCTGTTTGATGTGCATTATATTTTCTCTAAATTTTTAAAGTTTACTTAAGCATTGACTTCCTATTTTCTTGATGTTGCACTTGTCTGGTAACATGAAAATGATATTATTCGCGTTTATCTAAAAACCAACAATTGGAAATGCGAGTATATCATTAGTTATTGATTTTGTGAAATATATATCTAACTCAGATGTGATGAATTTGGTGATTTTTTGTATTTCAGATAAATTATGGTGAACATACAGAAGGTAGAGGAATCTGTTGTGCAGAAATTTTGCCAAATGATTGTGATCAAGAGAAGTGTCCTCATAGCATGGATGCACTATAACATGAATATTTTCTTTATCTAGATAGATTTTTTTTCCATTGTTTGACTAAGTTATCTTTCATATAGTTCATTTTTCTACTTTCAGGATATTTTCTTATTTGAATTTTTTTGGGTGTGACGTATTTGATTCTTCTTTGTTTGACTTGGAGAGCATGGTGTTGTATGGATAAGAAGGTCATATATATTTTATTTTGTTCCTTGGTGCTTTGTTTTAGTATATCAAAATGGAATCAATATTTGGTTAGAGAAAAGGGACATGTGTCAATTGATCCAACAATTAAGGGATAATTCTAGCAAGAAAATAATCTCTTAACCTTCTATAAAAGGGTGCAATGGTTAGCAAGAAGGGTAGAAAAGAAAAATGATGAAAGTCTCTCCTCTCTCCCTTTGGTACTCTCTAGTAGAGTAATTTCTTCAATCTTTTCCTTTATCCTTTATGTATTAAGAACATCAATTTTAATTGAGTTCTAGTGTGCGTTTGGTTCAACTTTTGATAGAATTGATTCTAAAAGAATTGATTCTGATACAATTGATTCTGACATAACTCATGACCATAAATATTTTCTGTGGATAATTTGATTTGTTAAATTTTTTGATTAAATTTGGTTCATCAAATTAAATACAAACAAAAAAGAAGGAGAATTGATAAAGGACAATAAAGAAAAATAATTGATGGTAATATTTAAAATATAAACTTTAATGGAGAATTGATTCTAGTAAACTCAAAAGTTAGGAATTGTAGCTTCAACCAGATTTGCTTTTGGAGATGAGAACTGATTTTGAGAAGCTGAACCAAACAGGTTGGAATTGCTAGTTTTCACTTTTGAAGCAACCAAAATTGCTTTTGAAAGATGTAGAAGCCGAAACAAACAGGATCATCTATCAATTTTACTCTTCATTCAATAATTAATTCACAATTATCAATTTTATTACACTCTCAATTTTGAGATCGTTATAGTAAGATGTATTTGTATTGAAATTGATCTTTATAATATTCATTATAGTTTTATTATAGTTTGTATTTTGAAGAACTAAAATCAAATAATCTATATATTACACGGATCAAATTCAATATGAAACAATTTTTTAAGGACTAAAACAAAACAAGGATTAAAACCAAAGCAAGGATATTATGCCTGCTCTATTGTTTGTTTTGCTCCCTTTCGTGGGTTCAAAACTTCATGATGTGCAGAGTCATTAATAGATGCCTCCACAAAAAAAAAAAAAAAAAACCAAAGCAAGGATTAAAACCAAAGAAATATTCAGTCAAAAAACCAAAGAAATATTTTTACAGCGATCAAAAGTAAAATGTTCGATAAAAAATATAGAGTCCAATTAGACCATCCACAATGGTGGGTGCTTCACCTATTTAGCACCATAATAAATAGGCACTCCCATTGTGGAGTATAATTTTTCGGTGCCTATGGAGAAGGGTGGCTATGGAAGCACCTTCTCTCTCTTCACCTCCATTTAATAAATCATAATGAAATAAATAAAATTTGGTTGAAATGTAATGATATAGAATTATTTGTGGAACATAGTTAGTAATTTCTTTTGCGGTGCTGGGTTGGAGAAAAATGATGCTTATTAAGTATTATCGTAAAATGAGTGATATGGACAAAGATGACCCACTTAAGCACTCAAAATGGGGTGCTCTATTGTGGATGGTATTGGATAAAGGATTAGTGCTAGTAACTCCGTTTAGTATCATAAATAACATAGCTTTGATGATGTGTCATATTGAAGTGAAATGAAGGTTAGTTATTGTCACTGTGTATATAGTATTGACATGTCACTTTTTAGTTCAAGTTATCCCTATATTCATTTTTTGAGGTTCCATATTAGATTCGTGAAAAAGGACCAAAATTAGTTTGTCATATAAGATTAATAGTGCTTTTTTTATCAATGGGAAAGGAAACACAAACAAATCAAACGTTGTGTAAAAGCTTAGAAGGACAGCTAATAGAGTGAAAATTAAATACAGCAAAGGAGAAGTTCATGTAGTCAATAGATCTGATTTTCTTCCCTGCAAAATTTTAATTCACCCTTATCATTTAATTTTATTTTTTTTAAGAAATCATATGCAATTCATTTGTTTGTTAAACACAAACATGAACGAATGAAATTTCAAAACTGTGAACTAAAAGATACATATTTCTGATTGTAATGTAATTATTGTTCTATATGTTTTTTTGTCAAGTAGCCTTGTGACAAGAATTCACCTTAAAAGGTTTTAAATCATTTCTCTTCTTTCGGAGAACATAGTTACACCACATGTTATTTTAAGAGACTAAAATATGTGTTCTCATCTTAAAATACAAACACAGAAAACTTGTGTTCAAATCCGGAAACACACAAACACATGCCCATTCACCATGAGTCGAAGAAGAAACTTGTGCCACAGAAAGAGAAGAAAAAAAAAGTTCAGCTAGTGCAGATGGTACATTATTAGATACGCGAAACTTCAGCAGCAAACGGTAAATTGGGCATCGTCCACCATTGACCACCTATAGCAGTGGTCCATGGTAGTCGTCGCTAAACTAATATTAAACTATCATTCATATTGAGTTGTTCAGATGTTCATCTTTGGGTCAGTGATATACATAAGTTCCAAAACTACAATACAAGCAAAGGTGCTGAGATGCAAAGATAGTCTACAAGATCAAAACAAAATAAGGTGCTGAGATGCAAAGAAGCCTTACTGGTTCATTTTCCAAAGTGATACCCAAAAAAGCACATGAGATTTAGCATAAGACAAAACTTAATTAGTGTTGGTGTCACCTCAGATACTGATAAGTGTTCTGTACTAACTAAATTACATGAGACAAACCCAAAAAATTTCTCTCCACAGAAGACCAAACTGTGAAGTAAGTATACACCGCATGGATAAAGCAAGTACCTCGAATTTCTTCTTGATTGAGAATCCATAGCATATACCTTATACTCTTGCAAACAGCAAACCATCTCCTGAATCCTGATAAACAGTTACCCTGGCATATCAGTCTTGACCGGGTATAAACAAAAAACATATACTATTGTCCATCAAAAAACGAGGCACGGTATGGTGTGAAAACTGTTAACCACGAAAATCCCTTTTTCTACTTTGCTCCCTCCTCCAGTAATGACCTGTTTGACTATCATCCCTTTGGGGCTGAGATCCATTATAGCTTAGATTATGTCTATTAGAGCCTCCCCTCGTTTGGTGGTAACTCTGATTCCCAGAGTTCCAACCTCCATTATTCCTTCTAAACTGTGAATCGCTTGTAACGTAAGCGTTTTCATGTAGCTTCCATCTTGGCACAATTGTTCCACTGTTTCTCCATCCTGTGTTCATTGAAATTACATTTTGTTGACTAGACTTGCAACCCCAAGAGTTGCCACTATTAGCCAAATTATTCGACTTCTGGTAGCACCAAGAATTGTCCTTAACTTGGCCCCATCCTTTATCCGCCTGTAAGCATCCAGAATTCCAACCACTGCACTGATTGTTATGATCCCTTCCTTCATTCCAACCCCTCAACTTATCATGACCACCTTCCCAAGCATTGTCAGTTAATCCTTGATTTCCACGAATGGCACTACTCTCCCATGGATTGTCAGTAGTTCCTACGTTTTCAGAATTATCATGATAATCCCCCTGATTATGTCCTTGGACTTCATTATTTTCTAAACCTCTGCCAACAGATGTTAAAGCACATTCCCATGGATTTTCACCATCGACTGAAATTTTTGTTCTTTTATATTGTATGGCATTCTCTTGTTCTTCTTCATCTGGGACAGTAAAGAATGCATTATCTAATTCCTTTATCAGTTCAGGGTCAATATAAGGATTCCAATCTATTTGCTCAATATAAGCATCTGGATCAGGCAGAGAAATATCACAGGGAAGGTTGTTGACTTTTGCCCAGTAACGTTTTTTGGCATTTTGAAATGCTTCTTCAGCACCTGAATCCTTCCAATCGAGTACATTGTGGTGACAGAAGATCAACTCTTTGGAATCGACAATCTTCTGCCATGCTACACATCCACTCAACGTGCAATATTTCTTCTCCCATAATGGTATTCCATCGTGCCGGAACTCTAACATGTTTGAAGAAAAAAAAACTCAGTACATTGCATCTGGTGTTATAATGGAAGAGACCGTAACATATAATAAATTATCATTGAAGTTTTCAGGCATAAAAATTACAGGAAAAGAAGATTCAACCACAAACTGTCAAGAAATTATATGGAAGTTCACACAAAGATTCTGAAATTTTTATTGAACTTTGACAATGAGCCCCTATACACCAAACCAATGATTAAAGTATAGCTACATGATATGAACTTGAATTTAATTTGAAGGAAATGGGAAAGAATTCCCTGTTTTAGAGTATGGATTGCAGAACTTGCAGGGTATGCACCACCCAATGTCAAAAGCCTCTTATTTTAACACAAAAAAAAAAAAAAAAAAAATTGAAATCCTCTCTCTCCTCTCCTGTATTGTTTATACACATTGTGATAATCTACCTCTCTATTCTAGAACTACTTGAATCTTCTAAATATCTAATTGTAACTACTTAATTAATGGGGTTATCTACCAATACACCCCCAAAGTTTTCACCTTGTCTTAAAGGTAAAGATTTGAAATGAAACAAAGTGAAAACCTACTACTGCATTGACCTTTTGCAGTTCCGGCAGCAAATAGGCGCACTGAAGACAAAAGCTCAGATGATTCTTCCAATTTCAACTACGAACTTTATCTGAAACACCCCTGCATATCTTCCCATTAGCTGCAATTAATTTTGCAAATTTCAGTGCATTTCAATGTCATTTCAGTAGGTGCAGAATGTTTGGACAGAATAAACATTAAATGAATATTCTTTTGTGGGGCTTGAAGCCACATAGTAATATGAGTTGATGTTTATGACCAACATCCTTGCACCACAAACCGCGTCTGACAGTTACGATGGTTGATGATGGGTTGGTTAGCATGTGAGCCAGAGCTCTGTCAGTGTCCATGATCCATCCCATGCTGCAAAAGAACTCGAGTCTGCCAGTCATGGCCGCGGTGGTGGGTTAACTGGATCCTCTAAAACCCAAACCTGCAAGGTGTGATTATCAAACACCATTTCCTACTCTGTTTTGCAACCCATTTTCCCATCTCTGTTTATGCTTCGTTTATTACTTACTGTGATTCATATCTCTTCCACTGTTAGGTCCATACTATTTCTCTCTGTTTTTGGCTTTACCCTCTTCTATGACCTACACCATGATCTTCGCTACCCTGTTCTTATTTTTTTCATTTTCCCTCAGTTCCCTTTTCACCATTATCCCATCAGGTTCTTCTTATTCCATATTAATCATAACGCTGATTTCTCTGAATGACTTTGTCTCCATCGAGCAGTTGTTTCCTATACTACTCCCCCATACCCTTTTCAGCCTCCTCAATTACTTCCCACTTTTTACGTTATTCCCTTCGTCCCCTCTCTTCTGTTGTGTATACACGTTACACATCAAACCCTCTCTCTAACTGCTTGACTCTACTATCTATCTAAGAGTAACTGCGTAATTTCTGAGGTTATCTAATATCTCTAATGGGCTTCTTACATCAATATTAATACTGACTATAATATGGCATTTTATATAACTGCATTTGTGACACCTCAGCAAGAAAACAAGGCCAAGCATTATAAACCTGGTTAATACTAGATTAAGAGTCTCAATTTTAACCTGAAACCTTGAAATAAATCTCTACAATCATCTTAATGATCCGAAGCAAGAGGCATCAAGAAAATCACATCTAACTAAAGAATTAAGAAATAGATCAAACAATCTCTACTATTACGGCATTCATGGAAGTCAGCAACCAATCTACTAGCAACACATAATTTAATCAAACTATTAATTGAATAAGGATGCATAAATAGCAAACAATGGAGACTTAAAACAGCCTTTCAATCCATTAGCCTCTCAACAAGTCGGGATTAGGGACGGCAGATGAACACGCCTACCCTGCAAGTGGAGAGGCTGTTCCAATATTTAAACCTATGACTTCCAGGTCGCAAAGCAGCAACCTTAACATTGCAGGCCTTCAGCAAACAACTTAGACTACACGAAACAATTCGCTAGTGCGCAATACACACCGAAAAATGTTCACTTTAAACACAAAATGTCCAGAACTTGCATAGTTGCATCCAGGAAAAAAATGATAGAAAGCACATAAAAACCTTTCATATACATTGTCAATGTAAAACAGTTTTACACTGACATTCAATCAAATCCCACCATTCTACCAAGCCACACTGTCAGTTTCAAAATAATCATACAAAAATGAGATGATGTAACAAAACAGTGGTTTCTCATTGGATGCCAGCGATTTACACCGACAGTGCATACCCTTTAGTTCCTACAAATAAATGCAAATGGATCACATTTCTATCAGGCAGCCAGTTTTTCTTCTAAAAGAGCATAATGGTTATCCACCGATGGTGTAATGTAAACTATTTTTACTCTGTCGTCCAATTGAAATTAACCATTTTGCCATGTAGCCTTAAAATTAGTATACACTGACGGTGCATATCCTTAGAGACAGCTCAGTTCGATTTTTAAAACATTGATTCACACCCAACAGAATACACAACAATAACAACGACAAATCTTCCTCTTTAACAAGGTTTTCGTAAAAATTTACAAAACCCATTTCCTATCCGAAACAAATAAAGAACATAATCATTAAAAAAATGTAAAGAATTAAAAAAAAAATTAAAAAAATAGAGAGAAAAAGAAATTACCAGGAAGAGGGGCTCTGATATCGTAGAAAATGGAAGGAGGGTTAGGAGATCTACGACGAAACCTACGCGAAGGACGATAATTCCATTTTCCCATTTTTTTTTTTTTTGGTAGTTCGCGAAATTGAAACGCTTGAGAGAGAGAGAGATTGATTTTGAGTTGAGTTATTTGACGCGGTGGAATGGAAGTGAAAGAAGAAATCTTGGTTTTAATTTACCACAAGTCATGATTTGTACTGTCTGTGTGTCACGTGTTGGTTGTGTATCTTAACTAGGAGAGGGTACTTGTTGTTCTTGACAAATAACTATTCAACTTCACAAACAAATGAGAAATTATCCTTAAAATAACTGAAAAAACGTATCTTGAGTTTAATGACATTGTTGGTTTTAGAGTATTTAATTTAATTGAAAAATGAATTATTAAAATAAATTAGTTTGATGTGACATATCGATTCATTAGGAGAGATAAAAAACTCACTTAAGTGAAACTTGAAGGTCAAACTTCAATCACGATGATTTGTTTAGTAGTTTTGATATTTCGTTGGTTGAGCTAAAATTTGTGAATAAATCTTCTATTATTTCTATAAGAAATGATATTTATATAACCATTTTCTGATGAGTTTTATGACAAATTTTTCTTTCATATTCATATTATGTTTTTACTTTTTCTATCTATTGTTTTGATTTTTGTGTAAATACCTAATTTTCTTTGTAAATTTATAATTGTTTCATAAGTTGTTTAAATAACACAACTTTACTTTTTTTGTTACAATGCTAAGAAGAAAAAAACAAGAAAACACGACAACAAGAGAAGAAAAAGAAGAGATAATCTCTCAAAAAGAAGGTTCCACATCACTCTGCAACAAAGAGAGAAGATTTGTCGGAGGAGAGTCTTAATGAATAAGAAAATTAGAGGAAGCAATGAGTTTAGCCATGAAATCCGCACATTGATACCCATCACGAAAGGTTTGGATAACCGAGATATTTCATTGCTCAATTAAATCTTTTATGTCTCGAATAAAAATCGCATAAACATATATTTCAGGGAGGGGCCTTTGATTATGTTAATACCATGAAAAGAATCAAAATAGCAAACTATCTGAGCAATACCCATGTCTTTAACCAACAAGAGACCATGATAGATGGCATAAAACTCGACATACAAAATGTCATAAGAGTTTTGAATGTTACCTAAAAAACCTGTCAAGTAGTAACCTGCATCATTTCTAAGAACTCTACCAAAGCTAGGTCTTATGGGTAACCCAGACAACTATCATCAACATTTAGAATGACACCTGAGTGATTGTTGTTATTCCACTTGACTGAAATTGTTTATGGCGCTACACTAGTGAGTGTGGTGTAGCAAGAATTGAGAGTATTAACCATGCCATGAATGTGGGGAGTAAGACGGGAAGTGGACCAATTTTCATTACCTAAACACAACATATTTTTGTTCCTCCATGCCCACCAAAGCGTGGAAGCAAATAAGGGGGAGAGAGAGAGGCCCCAACGATCCTTTTTTTAGCCTATCACGAGTGTTTTCGTTTGAAAAGAAATGAGATTGAGTGAAATTGACTTACTGCCACAATATTCTAGAGTGGTTGCAATCTCGAACACAATGAAGAAAAGTCTCGTTTTGAAGGCTGCAACTGGTACAAATTCCAGATTGAGCCAAGTTTATGTTGTTGAGCAAGGAAAGAGTAGGCACCGAGGAAGAGACAAGCTGATCTCTAAAGGCACACCAGGGCCAATATAGCCCTCAAGTCTCAATGAACATGTAGCGATGTACTTGCAAATCACTCAAAAGATTAAATAATATCTTATTTATAAGACAGAAAATAATATCTTAATATCTTATTTAGAAGAGAGAAAATAATGGTCAAATGATTATATGATTTTGTAACCAAAAAATCATTTCAAATAATTGCATCTAAATATATTTGATTATTATTTTTTTATAAAATGATTTTATTACAATAAACAAAAATACAAATAATGTCCGTCTTTTAAACAAACACAACAACTTATAAAATTTTATAAAATCTCTAAACAAATCTATAAATTATTGAATGCCAAAATTATTTTTATTTTAATCAATAACAAAGAGGTCTACAAGACCGTTTGTAATAGTTTCTATCTATAACCAGGATCTGTACAAATCTTAAAACAACTTTAAATAAAAGGATTTACCAAAATTTAGCAAGATTTCTTTCAAAAAAATAGATTAGATCCAAAATTCTTTCAAAAAATAGATTAGAGTTCTTACAAAAATTAAGGATACTGTAGATGTGCATATTGACTAGGCAAGGCAACAATACATGTTACGTGGTAGTATGGCTGGCAATGAACTGAACCAACTCAAATATAGTTCGTAATTCGACTCAACGATTGGTCCATTGAACTTGGTTCATGAACCAAATGAGTCGAACTTGAGCTGAAAATTAAGTTCGTTAATTATATGAGCTGAACTTGAACTATAGATGGTTCGATTCGTTAGGTTCATGAGATGACTCGATTATATATATATATATATATATATATATATATATATTAGGTTTAGAAACTTTTATATTTTTTTTACATGAATTAAATATATAAAAAAAATCCCTCAAAAAAAAGATGTATAAAAAAAAGAACATAATTGTTGTCACATATCTCCAAAAAAATTTTACCCATCCGTTCCACTTAGGAAGCAGGAACGTTTCTTCTTCTTCATCTCCATTTATTTTTACATGTATCTTCATTATTCCATTTTTCAATTCCACCAAAACATAACATTGAAAAAAATGATAGTTTTCCCTTTCTTTCAATCTATATACTCTTATGTGTTTTTTCAAAATGGGTTAACTTATTGATAGGATTAAAAATTTAGAAAGGCTTCTTTAAACAAACTTTTGGAGTTAAGTGTCTTTGTTGGATTGGATTTGTATGTTTTTTGGAACTTTGTGATGACAGAAAAGGTTGTAACTTCGTTTCCAATGCATCAATGTTTTGGTTCTATTTAGAATGTTCATTGTTTGGAGCATTGATGGATGCACCGTTGAGAATGTTTTTTTGGGCTAATTTGTTATGTATTTTGTAGTACAAATAAATTTCTATTTTATAACATCATAAAGTTTTCATTTTGTAGAGATGTCAGCTAGTACGTCAATTGAATCCTTGGGAGGTTCACCCCAAAATAATGGAGAAGAGTGTTTAAGTTTGTTGAATCCTATCATTGATTTAGATGCAAATACAAACGAAGAACCACTAACAAATGAAGCAACACCAGTAAATGAAGTTGGTAATGAAGAGAATGTCGAGAACAACGACGTTATTCAAAAGGCTAAGAGAAAGAAAACTTGAATTCTGTTCTCGGCTAATTGAATTTTGTTGGATTTTTTGTCTGTTACTTGTATCAGATTTTTTTTTCTCCGTATTTATGCAACCTTTAACTTTATATAATTTATGTCTATTCTATGCATGCTTGTGGGAACTTTTATTTTACTTCAATTTTTACTTTTAAAAAAAATAAAAAATAAAAATATGTATATATATAAAATATCAAAGATCTATAAATTAACTTTTTTTTTTTTATAAATTTTTTAGGACGAGTTGAGCAAACGAACTGAAACTAACGAGCCAAACCGAACTGTTCGTGAACTTTAAACGAGCTGAACTCGAGCTGAAAAAATAGTTCGTGTCGAACTCGAACCGAGTTTCGAACCGAACCAATTCTTATCGAGTTGAGTCGAGCTCAGACAGGTTCGATTCGACTCAACTCATTTCTAGCCCTACGTCGTAGTCACAAGACTTTCTTTTTTTTTTCTTTTCTGAAGGAAGTCAGTCACTTGACTTATCCACCAACATAATTAACTGATATAATTATTAATTAATATAATTGTTAATTAACTTTCAAAATAAAATAAAAATAAAACAATCTCCCACATTTTTTTTAAAGTTTCAGGTGTCAAGAGTGTGAAAAAATGCATAAGTACTAGTGTCTTATGGACTATGAACTAGCACATGGAGCAAATGAAATTTGACTTGATAGAATGTCGGTAAGATTAGAGCCTCCATAAACCTCATTCCGTATGTGAATCAGTAGCCTCATCATTTACACTGATCTCTCGTCCAAATTTGTTCAACATGGTGTGGTGCATTTGGCCTTGCACCTATGCCTGGATTTCATGAGTGGCTCTAGAAAATGTCTGCTCAATCTTTCCTAGAGGTAGCCCTACCTCCAACACTCATATATGTAAATCTATCAAGTGTACATCACAATCAATTAAGCACACCACTTAAATATACAAGTTATGGATTTATTAAGAGTATAAACTCAACTTCAACGTTGTAGTATACACTATCCTACACCATATGAATGAACTCTCAACAATTAAAATGGACAGTGTCTAACAAATTGACAAATGACTTGTTCTTACCCATATGAACATAGCCATGTGAATTTTCACAATCTATGTTAGGTTATCATCATTCTCTAAGTCTGTATTGGACATAAATCCACCCCCACGATATATATGTACTTTTGAGTATATTGATGCATTACAAATAATAAATTGACTAAAACGTCTATCAATCAATATCTCATATATATTCCGAAATCAACATCTATGATAGATTATCATAAGTCTTATTAAATAAATTCTAAGCAACAACACCCTCACATAAGAGAAAATTTAATCTATGTTTAAGATTTATTGCACAGGTCTACTTGAAAATGCTTTCAAGCGACAACGCCCACACATTGGATAAATATAAACTCATGCGTGAATTTTTATACAAGTTTGCTTGAATTATTTTTAAGGTGACGACACCTCCACATTGAGAAAAATAAATCCACACAAATATATACTCCATCCGGTCATATTTATAAGCAACTTTTCCTTTTTCAGATTTATTACATAACTAATGTATTTATACTATAATATAGTTTAAATACATCAGTTATTTAATGAATCTGCAAAAACAAGTTACTTCTAAATGTGACCGAAGAGAGTATTTTCATTTCAAAACATCATTGTATTATTTTAATATAATGAATAATCCACGATAGACCATATTATATTTTATGGTATTCAAAATATCTCATAAGTTTAACAAGTGACACAAAAATATACACATGTCTATTTAGATTATTTTTAAACGCCAATAATCTTTGCACTTGTTTCACTTATGCATATCATCTATATATCTTTATATCTTTGTCGCAAATAATATAATTAAATAATATTTCACAATAAAATAAAATTCTCCAACTAAACACCACCATAAACAAGTATAAATAGTATCAGTATATATAATGAAAAAAATTATAACTCCACCTAGATTCAATAAGATACTCAACTAAATGTAATCATCAAGATATATAATATTCATATAATCTAATTTCTTTTATCATCTGTGACTTGTATAAATCTTCCCAAGTTAGTGTTCTCATAATATACACATATCAACTTGAATTCACAAATTCCGTATATACCAAATTTAATGGGGTGTAAAATAGAAACTATAATATTGAAAAACATTATAGAAATTCAATTATTCTGCGTAAGGGATGTAAAATAAAAATTAAGATAGTATGTTATTAAAATCGGTACAAATTCTCGATACACTATTGTTTGCGGAAGTCCAAATGATAGAATAGTTTGGATGATGGAACATAACGGTAGGTATACTATTAGGACGGGTTATAGAGTGTCTATAATAGAGTTGTTACACACTATTCCGTTCCATGTTGAAAGAGAGTGGCATAGAATTTGGAAGGTGAAATTCCCTCATAAAGCATGCAATTTGTTATGGAGGATTTGTAGGGGGTGTGGTCCGACGCGTCTTCGACTGCAATCACGGCATGCACAATGTGAGGTGATATCTCCCTGGTTCGATACGGCTATTGAGGATGATTGACATGCTTTTGTCAGTTGTACGGTGGGGCATGAGAGTTGGTATTGGACAGGGCTTTCAACTTTGCATCAAACACGAGTTGGAACTAAGAGCAGTTTGACAGATTTTGTTTTTGACATGTTCAGAAAGTCAAGACATTACTGGTCGGGTGGCTTTACTTCTTTGACAAATTTGGGCTGCACGTAATGATGTCATTTGGAACGACGTTCATCATACTTCAACAAGCATTGGAATGACAACACTAGATGCATGACAGCAATGGCAAGATGTTCATAAACAGCCCTCGCCACTGGCTGTGCAACACGGGCATAATAGAGTGCAAGGTAACAACTCAATTTGGGAGAAACCGCGCGAGACGTGGTTGAAGTGCAATGTGGATGCCACGTTCCATGATCGTAACCATATTACATCTTTTGCGTGTTGTGTTAGAGACTCCCGTTGGTAATTTATTCGAGCACAAAAAAAAAACGACAGCTGGAAAATAGGACAGTTTTGAAGGTGGAGGCAGTAGTCTTACTCGATGCTATTCACTTTGCTGATGTGAACAGATGGAACCGGGTTGTCTTTGAGTCCGACTTAGCTACTCTATTGTTTCTAGAATTATTACCAGTTATCTCTATATTTCAACATTGAGGTGAAGTTTCTTAGAAGACAAGCGAACATGGTTGCAAATACTTTAGTTAGGGCTGCCTGTTCTTGGGCCAATCACTGCATTTTTTATCATTCTTGTATTGAACATTGGTTGATTAATGATGATAGTTAACTTTACTTTGATAAAATAAAAAATAAAAAATCGATACAAACCCTTACACTTTGTGAGTGCACAAGTTTGGTTTTAAGATAATCTGTTAAGAAGAATTTCTCAACAATGATAAATATTTATAATCATATTTCAACATATTAGTTTCATCAAAAATTAGTGTATCTCGCAACCAGCAATTCATAACATGCATAAACTGCACCAAATAGTATTGCTATACATATTTCACCGCCACAGATAGATTACCTGATGTGTTGGTCTCACGTCTAGTACTCTTCAGAATACAACAATCACTTATCGCTAGAAATCCATGTAAATAAGAATAAGAGAATGAAGAAGATGCTATTATACTTTGGTGTATTATTTCTTACCCTCTCATACCCCTCGTATCCCATATATATATATATATATATATATATATATATATATATATATATATATATATATAACCCATTAAAATTCCACAATATCAAGGTTAACCGTCCATAGTTTTCTCATCAAGGCTATGTGACCAAAACCGTTTTTCCAATTAATATGGAGACCAAGTATATTAATTGTAAACGTGCATATTGATTAGGCAACGATACATGTTGGTAGTCAGTTACAAGACTTAGCCACCAACAAGATTAACTGATATAATGATTAATTAATATAATAATTAACCTTTAAAATAAATATTAAAAATAAAAATACAACAATCATATCATATACTTTGCCGAATACAGTTACCCTATCAGATAGCCATTGTACCCTTCAAATTATTCATATAGAAGACATGTTTGGGTTGAAACTGTTTTGGGTATGTGACACCACATGAGAAAGAATAGGGTGCAATCTTTGGGCAGGCAATAACTTTAGTCACCACTTTAGTATAACCAAAAGAAAAATTACATAAAATCTCAAGAGGCCGGGCCTTGAATTATATCTTCTCCTAATTTTACAGTTTATTCATCTTGGAGATGAGAAGGACTTGAAACAGTGGAGACATCTTCCAGCCCGTTTTCTTCAATTGCCATTTCTCCAACTTGAGGAACCTCTGGATGCTCAATCAAGGTTGTCTCTGAGTTCTCGACTACATGAGCGATCTGTTGCTCGACTACATCAGGACGTGATGGTTCATCTTGGTGAAGAGAAGGACTTGAAACAGTGGAGATATCTTCCAGCCGGTTTTCTTCAATTGCCATTTCTCCAACTTGAGGAACCTCTGGATGCTCAATCAAGGTTGTCTCTGAGTTCTCGACTACATGAGCGATCTGTTGCTCGACTACATCAGGACGTGATGGTTCATCTTGGTGAAGAGAAGGACTTGAAACAGTGGAGATATCTTCCAGCCGGTTTTCTTCAATTGCCACTTCTCCAACTTGAGGAACCTCTGGATGCTCAATCAAGGTTGTCTCTGAGTTCTCGATCATATGAACTATCTGTTGCTCGACTACATCAGGACGTGATGGTTCATCTTGGGGAAGAGATGGACTTGAAATAGTGGAGATATCTTCCAGCCTGTTTTCTTCAATCGCCACGTCTCCAACTTGAGGGAACATTGGTTGCTCAACCAAGGCTGTCTCTGATTTCTCGACTATATGAGTTATCTGTTGCTCGACTACATCAGGACTTGATGATTCAATTGAAGGAAAATGTGTTGACGCCATAACTTGTTCAAGGGAAGCTCTTATTTTTTCCCATTCCCTTTGGAAGTCTATCTCTAGGTAAGGCGTTTGGTCCAACAAGGGTTTCAACTTGTCATCAATGCAAGTCAAATCAGTGTATAAGCTAGTTCTCTTGATGTTGATCTTCTTCAACGTTGTTGCTAGTTGCAAAGATTTTGGCTTCAATTGCTCCAACTTTTTCTTAATTTTCTCCTGCTTCTCCTGCAAGAACGTCATCCTATCTTCAATCTTCTTTTGTCTTTGCAGGGTCTTATTCTTTGCCTCATCAAGCTGTGCATACACTTTCTTGATAGAAAACTTTTCTGCCTGTAACCTCTGGAGATCATTTGTGGCATGCTGATGTTGATATTTGAAGTCGAAGGAGCTTCTCAACATATCACTTAGACGAAGAGCTACCTGGTTGAAGACTATTTGTTGAGGAAAGGGCACTTTTTTGGCTGATCCTAGCCTAAACAGTAGATTCATCAAGGCTGTCACTTCATCTTGGCTAGTTGGAATTTGTCCTTGCAACGCTGCATTAACTTTGTCGATGTACTCCTGGATAGACAAAGAGACCGATGTTGGAAAGTCAACTTCGGAGAAGTATCTGCTCAACTCGTCTTCTGAAATATTTGGCGTTGGAGGTGATGGTTGAGTAATTGAAGACTCACCAACCTGAGAGTTCAGACATGCAAAAGCATTAAGGATCGTTACCTGACTAACGAAAATAAAAATTAATCATTAACTAGGTGTTGCTTTAGTTGATTGAGGATATGAGGTTACCTCCTTCTCTTTCAGTGTTTGATGAGAGGATTTCACCCTCTGAAAGACAAAAGGAAAAAATGATTAGCGAAGCAGGAAAGATTGTAAAGTGGTAAGGGTAAGACAATCCAGGTACCTTGGTCATTTTCTTTGTTTCTAATGCTGCTTTAGCTAACCGTTTCTTGCAGATATTTGGCGATTGTGATTTTTCAGGAATTGAAGACCCATCAACCTGAAAGTACAAACATGCAAGAAGATTATGGATTGTTACCCGACTAAGTAAAATAAAACTTAATCATTATAGTACTCAAACAAACAATTTACCTCAGTGGAGGTTCTAGGTGTAGCCCTAGTCATTTGAGGATATGCTATTTCCACACTCTCCTTTGGTGCTTGTTGAGAAAATCTCTCCCTCTGCAATACCAAAGAAAAAAAAATGATTTGTTGAGCTGGAAAGATTAGTATTTTTTTTAAGATTTATTTCTTAAGAGACCAAGTATTTTGTTAAAATTATAACGATAGTAAATCAATTATGTTACCTCGGTCCTTTTCTTTCTTTTTGCCGACATCTGTGCTGCATCGATCGACTGCTTCTTGTTGATCTTCGGCATCATGGGATCAGATGGTTCATTATTCTTGATTAAACCGGGTCTTGGTCTTTTCTTTGAAACCAAACACTCCTCATTTTCTTCTGAATCAATTACAATTGAGCCTTTACCTAAAAAGTAACAAATAACATTTTAGAAAAAGGAAAAATAGCTGAACGAGATTGAATTTTGTAAACCATGATGTTTTTGCAAGTAGGACTAGTTTTGTTTTTAAATACACACACAATCAATATATACTCCATTATATACTCCATATTCACAATTATAATTTAGTCGCATCTACATTTGAGGGCAGGTTTCCAAGTTGAAAAGATTATAATATATACTCCATTATGTTTGATGTGCTGAGAAGTAACCGAGCTTGAATGATATTTATTAGGTGCTAAGTAAATAATTAAGTTTAAGAGGTTAAACTAGTACTATTATTCGATATCACTCAACCCATGGTTTAAGGACAAAATTAGAGCCGATTTAGATCCTCTCCTTCGCTTCATTCTCCCTTTCCCCCCTCCTTCTCCAATTTGTGTATATCTCTCTCTTAATCTTTTTTCTCCCTCTTGATCTTATTTTTATTTTCTCTCTCTCTTGATCTTCTCTCTAAAATTTTGAGATAAACAGATAGAATTTGATGAAGGAGGGAGAAGGAGAGAATGAGAGGATGGAGAGGATCCAAATCGGCTCTCATCTCGACAGTTCATGCACTTGTTTTCTCTCTTTTCAAAACCACTGCTTTTTGTTTATTTATTTTCTATGAACTCTCAACCGTTAGATGAAGCACACGAGGGATGTCTAAATTCCAAAGGCAGGACATGATCTATTTCCGAATATGTTAGTTACATCAGAGACCATAGAACATGAAGAATAGGGGTGACTTGTGACCTTTTTTAATAAGATTTATTGAAATGAGTACTCAAAACAAATACATTGAAAGCAAGTATGTGGATTTACCAACCAATATGAGAAAAGAAGATTTTTATTACTACCATCTAGACAAATAAACCATGACCATGACATCTACTCGATACGATCTACTACCTCCGACATGTTAACAATTTTCCGGTTAAAGATGATATTGTTGCGCTCCAACCAAATAGATTACGCTGTTATTAACCTAATTAAATGAGATACTCTTTCCTTTCTTCCCTATGCATAACGAATTTAATAGATGAAAATTCGCGACTAATTCATCTCCCCATCCAGTTACTTTCCAATGCAGCCAATTAATTGTCCAATCCAGAAAGTGACTTGCGGTTTCAATTTCATTAAAACAGAAAATACAATGCACATCGCGGATCACCCCCTCTTCTCCATAATTCGACACGGTTGGAAGCCTATCTTGTAAGACTCCCCAACCAAACATGCAAATTTAATTGGATGGCACTGTTGTTAGTCATAATCGCTTGATAAATCCTTTCATAGAGAACCCATTGGAGTAGTCCGGCAACCGCCATTTTACAACATCTGACACGCCTTGCAGTAGCTGTATATCTTACAGAAACTGCTTCATATCTGATATAGCCGTTCAGATTTGGCTGCCAGCACCAGCTCCAACTTGTTTCCCCACCTGCATCTTATTCTGCAATAGCCAATCCATACAGTAAATCACTCCAAAATAATGTGTATTTTTCACCAATTCCCATCTCACTTCTGATAAGTTTTGCAAATCAGTTTGGTTCAGTTGAGCATGAATCACACCACCATAACAAATCCAGCCATCTCCAATCCCCACCCTCCGGGTTGATCTTTACTTTTGTTTTTAGTTCAGGCGCAAGTCTTTGAATTAACTAAAGAATTTACAACTAAAAAATTGAATCACTCTTTCAGTGAATTGATTGAATTTTAAAATTTCATTAATTGAATCACCTCTTTGGCTAAATATAAAATGCTTCAAAACATATAATAAACCTACAATTCAAACAAATCCATTTTTTTATTTATTACAAACAAATCTATTTTTTTAATACAGAATTAATTACATTTTAGGTGAATTATTTCAGCTACATATTATTAATGTTCATCAATGAAATCTAAACCTAGACAAACAAATGAATGATTTGGGTTCTCTTAAGAATTAGGGCTAATCTGACCTGGTGAGTTGTCTTGAGAATTAGGGCTAATCTGATCAGCTGAGTTGTCTTGAGCTGGTTGTGTGATGGGAGAGTCATGGGCATCAGACATAGTAGATAACCTAGAAGGCCGAATTTGAAAGGCGCGACGACGAGGACGAAGATCTCCTTTTCGCTTCTGCCTATTTGCAATCAACCTCTTGGCAATTTCAGCCTCCCTCCCTCCGTTATTCTCCATTGATTTCATCATTGCCTTTATCAAGAATGTCATGTTGCTGCTAAAGGGTTTTCTCTTTTCTTTTTTATTTTTGCGTTTATAGATGGTTTTTGGAGTTGGAGGCGAAGTGGCGTTGGATGAATGCATGTTGATGCTGTAAATCGGCTAAAACATACTTTGGAGCGCTATTGATTACAGTGGCAGCAAAAAAAAAAAAAAACGAAGTAGCTAGGGTTTTTCTAAGGGTAGCATTTAACGGTGTTAGACTTAGGATTAGATTTTGTGGTTTGCTCCGTTAAATAAGCATTTGTAAGAATAATGGTAGTTTTGTAAAAAAAAAAATAATGGTTTTTTTTTTTTTTTTTTAACGCAAAGATTGTTAGAATTTTAAAATTCAGATTAGATTTTGTCTTTGATTATTGTTTTTTTTTATAAAAAAAAATGTTAATAGAGGCCCATTTTGGTCTCTTATAAAATATGCAAGGCCTAAATTAATCCTCAACAAAACAAAAAAGCATTTTAATTTCATGGAATATTAAATCGAGATAAGTTAATCCTGTTGTTGATATTATTTTCTCCAATTGTTTTTTTCTCTATTTTTGAATTGCATATGTAACGGTCCAATTGTCTTATTGAGTGTCATGTCTTACTCCAACTTGGTTCCTTTGAAGTGGTCTTGGGCTTCAACTACGATCTATATATATGTTATTTGATGGATGATAGTGCATTGTTCTTCACTTGCTCTCCTAACAAGTTCAGAGTACTCAGCCATGTATCTAGTGGTTTCGGCTATCACATTTTGTATACCTTACGCCATAAGAAATTGTGTGTTTTGCTCATCGTTATCAGATTCATGAAACTCCATATGGTATGTATTATTGTAAAGATTGAACTCGTCTATTGAAAAATAATCTATGATACGTTACCTAAAACAATCATAAACAAATATACCCAAGTAGCACTGTTCTAGGGGTGACTGCAAATAATAATAATAATTATTGTTATAATTATTAGGCTTAAATGCAGTTTCCCGCCCTTATGTTTCAAAACGTTGAGATTTTGGCCCCCTAATAAATTTTTTTTTTTGCTCTTTATATTTACGGAAATATGTTCTTTTGACCCTCTAACTTTATGGAAATATGCTCTTTTGGCCCTATATCTTTAGGGACAGAAGATATGTTGGCCCTTTATCTTAACAAAAATTGGGATTTTGGCCCCTTGTTTTGGGACATCTGGCATCTTCTCAGCAGATTTCCAGCAATTGCAAAATTAAGGGGTAAAATTGTTATTTTTTTAGGGGTTAAAATCGCAACTTTTTAAAAGTTAAGGGTTCACAAATGCATTTAAACCTATTTATTATCCTTAGCTATACACGTTCTCTCTATCTCTCTCTGTTTTTTTTTTTTGGTTTTTTTGAAATAAATAAATTACTAAAACAATAAAATAAAAACAATTACGAATAAGTAATTTAAATTGCTTAGTCGAAAATATCAACAATCCCTAACAACGGCACCAAAAAACATGATGGTCGGATTAGACTAGTGTACCAAATCGTTTATCAAGTAATAAAGTGATAAGTAGGGTATCATATCCAAATGGATTGTCGTTCCAACCAAACAATTCACGTTTCTTATTTAGGAAGAAAATAAAATAAAAGAGATAACAGTAGAGTTTTGCAAAGTTAATCTGTTTGCAAAAGAGCAAAGTTTACCTGTTTTGATTGTAGAATGTTAGCGGCGGGTAGTTCGAATCCTCTCTATTTAATTGTTGGGATTACATAACGGTCAAGTCTTATTCATGTTATTAATCATTATCTATCTAAGTGATGAGTTCGTCGGGTCTTACTATCTATCAACTGTCACGTTGAACCTGCTGATCACACATGGTTGGTATGTGTGGGGCCTTACTCTCTAAGAGATATGGGCTCATTCTCCTCCAACTGTCGAGTTGTTCCTCCTATCACACGGACGTACGTGTGGGGTCTTACTCTAAAAGGTAATTGAAACATAAACTTAAGTTAGCTTTCCTAAATTCTGATCAGTGTAGTGCCAATGTTCTTTAAGGTCCGCTCATCTATGAATCTTATAAGCACATAGCACACTCCCCCTCTCGATAGTTCTACAAAGGGCAACCCTATCAGTGTTTACCTTACCAAGGTGAAAGAAGAGTGGAGTTACTGGGCTGATTTAAGTCGTGAAGTCACCTGTTTCCATAATTACTAACTAGTTACTTCCTGATTCTGGAAGATATGCATCAATATTAGGTATGTCACCTCCCTAAGTACATATCTCTCAGGGTTCGCTCTCTTTCGACTTCTTTCCTTGGTTACTAATTAATTACTTCCACCTTTAATCTCTAGTTACTCTCAGATCTGTTGAGATCTGCAGATTTCTTGACTTTCGATTTTCCGCCTTCACGCCGGAGGTCTTGGGGTTGTTTTGATGTTTCTGTTTGTTTAGGTTGTTTTTGTATTGTGCGTTGTTTTTTTGTTCGTATTTTGTTTTGTGTTCTTGTTTGATCAGAGACTGGGTGACAAGTGACGTGGCATTGTTTTGCGGTGGTTCAGTTACGTAAACCCGAAAGGGTTTGTTACAAAAAACATGAAAGGGTCTGGTTCATTTAACCCGAAAGGGTGTAAGATTTTAGTCAGATCCTAGAGAATCTCACTTAACAGCTGTTGAAAGAATCTTTAGATATCTGAAGGGAACAACAAATCTTGGACTCCTTTATAGGAAATCTTGGATTATAAGCTAGTTGGATTATGTGATGCTGATTATGCTGGTGACAGGATTGAAAGAAAATCAACTAGTGCAACTAGTGGAAGCTGTCAATTTCATGGTGAGAATCTGATATCCTGGGCTAGTGAAAGACAAGCAACTATTGCTTTGTCAATAGCAGAAGCATAACACATCTCAGCTACAAGTTGTTACACACAACTACTCTGGATGAAACATCAGTTAGAGGATTATCAAATTAATGAAAACAATATTCTCATTTATTGTGATAATACTACTGTTATTTGTTTGTCAAAGAATCCAATCTTACATCAAGAGCAAAGCATATTGAGATTAAATACCATTTTATTAGAGACTATGTTCAGAAAGGTATATTGGATATCGAGTTTATTGATACTGAACTTCAATGGGCTGATATATTTACTAAACCTCCTTGAACGGAGAGGATGACCGGAACCAAGAAAGGAGGCATGATGAGAACCACCCCCGACCCAACAAAGAACAACCCACCAACTCACCATCCATTATGGTTTCTGACGTATTGGACTCATCCCATGATCTGAGTTCTTACGCATTGTTTGCTCGAAAGAGATTTCTATACTTGCTATTATTCAAGGAGCTGGTTGCACTTGGATTTTGCTACTGTGTTGGCGGTCAATCCATTTGCCATATTTGCACTCTAATTGTGTTTAGTGAATCTTTGTTAGGATAGGTTAGAGTAGATCCACTTAGGCTGTTTTATCACTATATATTCCCGTTTGGGTTTTCCTGGGTCAGGTCCTATCTCCCCCGAGTCTTTGTATCGTTTTCCTTTTATTTATTATATTTTCTTTTGCTTAAAAAAAAAATTATGCACTTACACTCCAATTTCAGCCACCTCCACGACCTTGTCGATCAACAGCAAAACAATTATCAAAGCCAAGAATGTAACGAAATTCCTCAATTTTATTTCTGAAATCTAAGGTCTCACTAAGAAAGAGGGCATCCGATTTATAGTACCGAACTAGGAACTTTAGATTAGAAATTGCACTTAGGCTCCCTGGACCTCGACAGTTCCAACTAATTATACTATTTTTTTGATATATACAACCAAACATGAAACATAATTATATTTCCCACCAATACGGACATGGAACATGATTATATTGAACCAGTATCATGTAGCAAGTGTGAATTTTCAAACCAACACAAGAGCCAAATAATTAAAATAGTATGAAATTCAGGTGGGTGGAAAAAGCATGCTTTGGTTCTCAACTAATGGAGGATAATTAAAATGATGATCAGACCCACCGAATCAATATCCATAACCAAGATTTATTAACTTCAATTGGCCACACGATTGAGAATAATGTTTGTGAGCAGAATTGGACTATGAAATCACATATAAGGAGAAACCACTTCAATAGAAACCTAACCCAATTACCATAGATAACGTACCTTACCACCAAAACTACACATTATGAGTAGATTAGGAGAAACACCAGTCCTTCAAATTAGGAGAAACCTAAACATAATGAGAACCCACACACTCACAAGGGAAGACGACGATCGGCGAGCGACGAAACCCTAGGAGAGCAAAAAAATTCATTGATATTGCACAATTTTAAACGAGAGAGAAATTGAAAAATGTTTAAGGAGCTCCATAAGCATAATTGGTTACTGTGACACTGATACTCCTTCAACCCTTTTCAATTTCTCTCGTTTTTGCTGCAATGGAATGATGAGAGACCTAATTAAGGAGTTGAACCTCTATGCTTATGACCCAATTAAATTGCGTCATCGTGCCTCGTCATTTTCCTTCGATCATCAGAGACACTGATACTGCTTTATTGCGAAAGTAACCACTAACTTATTTACTAATGACTAAGATATAAACTTTCACTTAATTAGCACCCAAAAGAATCACTAAAAAGAAAATTCTTGAGAACATTCAACTCCATTAAGATTAACAACTTCATATTATCAAACTCCTAAAAGATGCTGTTGGACTAATGTGCATTTTAAATATTTTAACTACAAGAAGTTCTGAATCATGAATTAAAATCACAATAACATTATATCTAACGTTAAAGATGAATTTTTTTAGGGGGATGAAGTTTTATCCTTATTTCAAAAGCAACTTATACCAAAAAAAAAAAAATGAATTTTTATCCCAAGAAAGGAAGATGTAAAAAAAAAAAAATCCCAAAAAGGATAGGATAAAACAATTATACCCCCACAAAAAAAAGAAGATGACTTTTAATGCAAAAAGGTATGTTTCAAAAAATAATCCCAAAAAGGATACTAGTAAAACAATTATACCAAAAAGAAAAGGAATTTTTATCCCCAAAATAGAATGTGTAAGAAAAAAGAAAATATCCCAAAAAGGATATGGTAAAACAATTATACCAAAAAAAAAATTATCCCAAAAAGGAATGTGTAAAAAAAGATAATATCCCGAAAAGGATATCGTCAAAGGGGATTTTACAGCAAGTTGCGCAACCGAATGATGCATGATGGTTTCTTACTAAATGGGATTAAAAAAAAAACCCGCAAAATAGAAAATTTGTTATCATAACGAATTAGAAAACGCCACACCCTCTTATGAAGCTTATGTGACAAGATTTCGTTTCTTGCATAATTTCAATTATAAAAACAGGGCCACACTCTTTCATTTTCCACCATTTACATAAAACCTCTCTAAACCCTCTCCCTCGAAATCCCAATTTCTCTTTGCTTTTAGCTGCAATGGCTTTGCTTCCACCTAGTGTTGGATTTGTCCCCACTGATGAGATTCTTGTTGGCTATTACCTTAGGAACAAGAACATTGAAGAGGAGCTGAACTTCAATGGTTCTGAACTGATTAAGGAGCTGAACTTGTATGAGTATGACCCGTTCGAATTGTCGTATACCTCGTTCCACTATACCACTGACAATCGCAGGCAACTCTTTTGCTTCACTGCCAAAGTTGAAAATGAGAGAAGTCACTGCCAAAATTGAAAATGAGAGAAAGCACTGTCAAATGATTAATTTATTAAAATTGCAAAAGTTATCATTTGTTTATAAAGTACGTAGTGTAGTACCAACAAGACTCGTTCTAATATTTCCTTTTCAACATTCTCTTTTTTTCTTTAAAAATATACATTCGTTCTAATTTTTCTTTTTCAACAATTGCATTTTTATTTGAAAAAAGCTTTTCTCATATTCATTTTTGCTCCAAAACACCAGAAAAATACAAAAATACCGTCTGAGGGCAGTTAATTGTTGCTGGTTAATGTTGTTGTTGTTGATCACCGATGACAATTAAATGCCGTGGAGGTATTTTTGTATTTTTCTGGTGTTTTGGAGCAAAACTGATGGTGAGAAGGGCAATTTTCTTTTTATCTAGTGATATACATGTGATCTCATCAGTTTAAGTCGGTCGAATTTCTAAATGATGAACCCCATATGCTAAATGGTGTGAACCACCCTCATCCTATCTAGTAAAAGAGTGAGTATTAAAAAAAAACAGTTTTACAGAGAATTTTGTTTGCACTATTCATATACAAATATTAAATTATTTATCTATATCGAGTCAAAAATATATTTTAAATTATATGAGCTATTGTGTTTTTTCCTAAAATAAATGATTACAAAAACGCAAACAAAAAGTGTTGCAGAAGTCAAACATAAAATAATAAAATTTAATAGAATGATCCTTTGTAATAAATAAATTTTTGACAAAAAGTATTTAATAAATTAAATAATATTTTGATTAACTTAAGTCCATCAATGAAATATAATTGGTAGGGGCCCATAAGAAAAAAAAATCTAAAATTAAAAACCCCAAATATATTAAATAAAATAATCCAAGACCTACCTTATTCCCTCTCTTCTTCCGTTAGTACAATTTTTAGGATCACATTTTTCTTTCTTCGTCATCATTCATCATCATCATTATCATTGTCACCACTTTAAGTTACTTTGACTATATACACATTGATTCATACTCTTTTTTCAATCACCCCATTTTCTTTGCTACACTATATTTTCATGGATTCACATAAAATACCAGACACTCCTCACTCTTACCATGATCAACTTGAAAATGTTATCTTGGTAGGGCCAGATCCATTCACAAACACCATCCAAACCACTATGATGGAACCCAACACTGCTCAAGTCTCTCCAATCAACATGAACGCTAACCTTTGCCCAAATCAGGAGCCTTTTGTTACCAACATATCCTTCATTCTTGAATCAACACATAAGTGATATAACTCCACATGTGATCTTTGTGAATCAAGGCGAGGTATGCAATGGAACATATAATTCCAACAATAACGTGTTATATATTGCACTACCTTTCACAATTTTTTTTTAATAAACTGCTCACTTTATAAATTGAAATGTTAATGTAGATTTTGATGATGTTAAAAAGGTGGTTGTTTATATAATTTTTGGAAGTGTTTGTTGAAAGATCTGAATGTGGTTGAATTTCTATCAAGGTTGGATTTTACCAATATTTTTTCCCCCTTGTTTGTAGGACATCATTGCAAAAGTAACAACCCATAGCCAGACAGTAGCAGGACCTAATACCGAGATATGCATTATGTCTGCTCATGGTTTAGTTGGCATTGTCTCCCTTTATCATTTAGGGGGCATTGTTAATTACGAGGTAGAACTTTTTACATCCTTTTTTTTTTTGGTAAAAATCGATTCAATAATGTGTACTATCTGATTATGAAAAGTTTATTTATATTATGATATTCAATAAAGAGAGTAGATTGTTTATATGAGCATTGTCTACTCATACTTTTTACATCCTTTTTTAAAAGAATACATTCAATAAAGCAAGTTATTTTAATTTTTTCTATTTAACTCTCAAACACAGTCTAAAATCTGCATCATCCAACCGTGATCCTACAACCACCAATTCAGTTATTGTGTGAATGTGTTGAATTGCGATTGTAGGAAATCAAAATCCATTTACAACATGGATTGGAGTAGCCAGATATATTTCGTTCTCATTATTTCTGCTATGTTTCCACTGTTTAGTTTATTATATTCACTAAACCTAACATTATTTAAGCATATCTATATAATTACCACTATATTCAGTTGTTGATGTGTGTCACTTGCATTTTTTTGTGTTTACTTTATTTTACTAGTTTTTCTTCCTTTGGTTATTTTGAGAGTAATAAATGACATCATTAATTGTTTATACATAAATTTTCATAATTTATTGTGCTAAAATGTTAATATGTTAAATTTGATAGTTGATTTATAAAAATAAACTTGAATTTGTTTCATGCTCTAACAATGATGTCTTTTTTTGTTACAGGGTCAATTTGAAATTGTATCCTTGACTGGGAATTTACAAGTATCTGACAACAACAATGGCAATAATAGAATGAGTTACTTCAAGGTGTCTCTAGTAAACACTGATTCACGCCTTTTGGTAGGTGTAGTTGCTGATAATCTTATTGCGGCATCATTAGTAAAGGTAATGCTCACAAATGGTAGTTAATTCATGTTGATTTTTATATGCACAATTTGAATGTAAGTTCTTGTGTGTTGATAGTATTTTCTGCAAGAAGCATTAATCAATCATTGTTGCATTCATTTTCTAACTTTTTAAAAATTTAACATTTATAGGTCATAGTGGGTTGTTTTACTTTGAATGGCAAAAAAGCTAGCCTGAATAACCTGAAATATGAACTTTCTTCAGCGCCATCGCCCCAACTTGTTACTGTTGTGACTCCAACCAAAGTGACCACTCAAGGGCCTTCATCTGAGTCCTTAGGTGACAACGAGAATACTGATTATAGCCAAGGCACTGAAATATACAATAATACTATCCAACCCATTCCTACTATGTCGATTTACTAGCAGCTATAGGCTCACCAACCTCATTAGTGAGGACGGGCTTTTGAGCTCACCAGTGCAGAAGCAGGTTATTTAAATGATGATTGTTCAAAGTTGTGATGCTTGTTGGATTTGGAAAGGGTAACATAAATATTTGGGACAAAATTTAAGGGAGTTTATCGATTAGTTTCATATATGTGTTTCTTTGTTTTTCTGTTCATTATGATTTTCAAATAATTTATGAAACATTGCCAGCGAGGGTCACTTTTGGCTATTAATGTTATTGTGGATTTGGTTCCTTTTGTAACTATATTTGAAATTTGATTTCATTATTCTTCTCATTTGATTTGCATATTTTCAAATTTTATTCATATGGAATTTTCCATTTTTACCCCTCAATTTCGTTAAAGCATGGGTATTCAATATGCTATAAGTTCTAGAATATATTACCTTTAAATTGAGAGTAAAAATATATTATACAGGCCACATAAATTCTCGAACATAAGGACAACGTGAGAACCGAAAAATCGTAGTATGTGAGCTAGTCATCATACTCTAACTAGTGCATAACACTTGAAAAAACTCAGAAACAGCCAACCTAGTTCAACTTATCAGACTCTGACTAGTGTATAGTACTTAATTATTTACACATCTGGTTGTATATCAAATGTAAGAACAAATTTTTTATTTGTAATCTTTTAGAAGTCTCTTTTAGTTGTGATTGTGCATTGGAAGTCCCTTGCTTGTGTGTTTGAGCATGTGGAAGTCTCTAGGTTGTGTCATTGAACAATTTGTAATCATATGGGATTATAGTGAAAATCCCTACGAAGTGCAAGGGGATTGGACTACTTCTGGATTATAGGAGGAACCAGTATAATTTCTTGTGTCTACTCTCTCTTTGTCCATCTCCCTCCCTCTCCTCTCTCTCTCTCTCTATATATATATATATATATATATATATATATATATATATATATATATATATATATATATATCTTTGTTTTTGATTTTTCCCACTGCTATCAGAATCTGTGTCGGACTCTGAACTCATCAGACTCTGACTAGTTCATAAAACTTAAAAAAACTGAGAAAAAGCAAACTCAGTTCAACTCATGATACTATGACAAGTGCATAGTACTTAATCGTTTATACCCTGATTTTATATCAAGTGTAAGAATGAATATTTTATTTCTAATATTTTAGAAATGTATTTTAGTTGTGACGGAACATAACTAATGTTTTGTTGATCAATTTGTTTATGCGTCTGGAACTATGATATACAAATTAATTCTTGCTCACAAATTCTAAATAACACGTCTATTATATATATTCACTAATTTTTATGAAGGTTTATTTTAGCAAGTAACATTTTTTCATTTGGATCAAAAGACCCATATTTTTATTTTTTGAGAAAACTAAAACTGAAGGGCACAAAATTAAAACTCCAATTTCTTAATATTTTAGCACCACTCTCATATCTAATATGTTATTAGTTGTCAAAATTAATATTTTCAAAGAAATCCAAATTTAGACACCTCCATGAAAAGCATGCCTTGGGTACAAGAGTTTAAAAGAAAGAACTTATGGAAGAGAGGAATAGGACAAACCAATAATTTGAGCAAATTACAAAGGGAAGAAGAGGTTTGTTGGGAGCGGATGAGAGAGAGCAGAGAGAATCTTTAATTATTATTAATTAAAAAATGCTAGTTGGTGGCTAGAACTAGTGCCACGTTCGCTATCGGTTCGTGAAGGGTTCTTTCGTGAGATCAAGCATTTCCCTTTCGTTTTTTGTATTCATGTAATTACAGATGTTGAAAACAAATTATTGATAATGACATTAAGTTTGAACCTGTTATGCACCTTTCAACTTAAGGTCATATTAAGGAGAATGCTAATATTGTAGTACATGAAAGGGATATGTTGAATTAATCAACCGACATATAATCGTCATGACTCTTGTTAATTATATTTTTAATTATATTGAGGAGAAAAGCTAATATAGCAGTACATGGAAGAGAATATGTCGAATTAACTGACATATAATCGTCTTGATTTTTATCAGTTATATTCTTAACTATGATGTATGATGGAACCAATGCATGTAACGTTCCTTGATGCACATTATGATTATGTATTGTTAAGAAATATGAGTCAAGTTAGAGAATGTAAGAATAATTTAAATAAATTTAAATTTTTTTATGGTGACTCATGGAAGGTAATGTACCTATTCACGAAAGGGTGCAACTATTTCTATAAATATTGGTGACTTGATGGAAGTTACTAATTGCATGTCAAAATGGTTGTGTCTCTTCCATAAAGTTTCTCTCACAATAACCATAAATAACAGACCGTGAGAAAGAACGAACGAGAAAGAGATAGAATGGGAATCAGAGGATTTGTGACTTCTACTCTATAATAGATGAAGGTACACAAATTTAACATCTTTATACGGAGAATCATAATTGATAATTTCTTTGAATGTTAAATAAATGTGAAAACTATAACTTACATCATCATCCACGATCACATAAAAGTTGACATGTTGTAGATCCCCTTGTGCATGAAGATGACTTCAGTAACATTTGGTTCTTTTTATTTGAACTCCTTGTGATGGATATGGAGTAGATATCTAAAACACTTTTGAATAGCTTGAACCATAATTTATCTCTACTATTATTTAGAGGCATGATATTCATACCTCTTTTACATACAGAATGTTTGTCTTACAAACCAAAGACTTTTCAAAAAACTTAGGGATTGTTATCGGACTAAGTAAAGGAAAACATAGTCATTGGTGGTGGAACTACGCGTTGCCCTAGTTGTTAGAGGATTTGGGGTTACAACCTTCTCCTTTAGTGCTTCTTGAGAGGATTTCAGCATCTGCAAGATAAAAGAAAAAATAATAATTACAGATGGAAAATTCTGAAAGAAAACTTAATCATTAGTCAAACACACAATTTACATTGGTGGTTTGCTTAGGTGTTGCCCTATTCATTTGCAGATTTGGGGTTTCCACATTCTCCTTTGGTCCTTGTTGAGAGAATTTTGCCCTCTGCAAGACGGAAGAAAAATACATGATTAGAGAAACTTGGAATGATTAAAACAAGGGTAAGACAATCAACTTACCTTCTTTCTATCTGACGTAAGTGCTACATTAGCTGACTGCTTCTTGTTGATATTCGACGACATCGGATATGATGGTCCGTTGAGCTTGATGGCATTGGTTCTTGGTCTTTTTTTAAAAACCGAAGATTCCTTGTTTTCTTCTAAATCAACTACAATTGGGCCTTTAGCTAAAAAGGAACAAATAATAAGTTAGGAAAGAGAAAAATCTCCAAACAATAAATTACTATTTACATGCTTCATCTCTTGGGTCACAAGAGTTCATTCATTGGTGAAATTTTTTAAGGCGCAAAGAGAATCACAATTGAAAGCTATTAGCCGATCACTCGGCTAACTTTCAATTTCGACAACAATTTTGATTTGAAACACCCTACAACCAAAACCCCGTATTCACAATTCTAATTTAGTCGTATCTACATTTGCTTTATTCACAGTTCTAATATTGTATTATCTTTGATGTGAGCAGTGACTAAGCTTGGACGATTTTATTCTATGCCAAATAGATAAGTTCAACTGCTTGAACTAGTGCTGTTAATTTAAATCAATCATTCCAATAAGCATGTGCATGTTGCTTAGGTAAACAAACTAATGAATGATTCGGAATGTCTTTAGAATTAGTGATAAACTGACCTGGTTGAGTGATGGGCAAGTCTTGAGAATTAGACATAGTGGATAATCTAGAAGGCCGGATTTTAAAGGCTAGACGACGAGGACGTTTTGGTGATGAGCGTTTCGGCTTAATTATCCTCATGGTCTTAGCAAACTTGGCCTCCTTTCCTCCCTTCGTCTCCATTGATTTCTTTATTGCCTTTTTCAAGAGTATCATTTTGTGGCTTGTGTATCTTACTTTGGTTCTTGATGTTGGTTTGAGTTTAATGGAATTCACAGCAGCCTCTTTCCCTCTCTTCTTCTCCATCGACTTTTTTATCGCCTTCTTCGAGAGTATCTGGTTGTTGCTTGTGTCTCTAAACGGTTTTCTCGTTTCAGGTTTCCTTTTGTGGCCGTTGGTTTCCTTGATTTTTGGTGTTGGAGGCAAAGCAGCCTTGCCTGTAATCATATTGCTGTAAATCAGTAGTAAATAGATTAAGAAGGGTTCAAAACACTACTAATAAGAGAGCCTATTGGTTTTATTAAGAATTCTGTGCGTAGCAGAAAGAAGAAGGGAGATAAAAAGAGACGCGGTAGCTAGGGTTTTTCTTGCGAGTGTATTTTGAATTCTACAAGTTCTCCGTTAAATATATAGTAAGAATAGTGAAAGGAAAGATCAGAAAAGATTTGTATGTGATAAGATGTTTTTTTATTTTTTGTAACGATAAGATTTCTTTTTATTATGAAAAGATTGTTTTAATAAATATAAATATGCTTGTATTGCCCAGAAAATCATATAGGCTAGCTTTTTATGATGGTTTTTTTGCTTGAGATCAGATGATGTTAATTACTTCTATTTTTCAAAATAAATAATTATTTCAGATTTAATGTATTCAAATTTGGATTTTTTAATATAAAAAGAGGATATCATTAGTTTATATTTTTAAAATAAATATAATTACTAATGTGTATTTAGGAAAACTAGCAAAAAAACGAACACGCACTTTCTATTTGAATTACATCAATTGTTATTTTTTTTAATTAATTTTATAATATCTTTAATAAAAAAAATTATATCTATACAACTAGGGGAAAATTGGTTTAGAAATAAATTTGCTAAAACTTATGGATAGATTTTTAGTTCTTTGAATCATGGTGTAGTTTATATAAAAGTTAAAATAATATTTGAATTGTTAAGAGAAGAACAAATACATATTATTAGAAACTAAATCATAATTAATGGTTTAAGAGAAAGTATTTGAGGGTGATTTAGGTATATTGAAGATAGGCTACATTTAAAGAGTTGGTTGCAATTAGAAATATATACTAGTTCATGATATTGACATGTTTGGTTTATAACGATTAAAAGTGATTAAGATTACTTCCTGAATCCATCCATGTCCTTGTTTACTAATACTAGTTCATGTTTCAAAGAGCAATTTAAGGTTTATGTCTACAACGTTTAACACAATAGACAAAGACCAGTTACGGCTCATGACCCCATTTATAATATGAAAACGTGATATGTATATTAGAAAATTAAATTCTAAACATAAAATTTTAGAGTATCAAAAGCATTCAAGATTATTAAATTCTAACCTTGCCAAGTAATTTTTCTGTCTAGGCCAATAACAATGAACACTATATCTAGACTATATCTAGACCATGTTAGAAAATCTAGTGTTAATAACAAGCTATATATACCTGGAATCGAATCAAAGTTGATTAGACAGTGAAAAGCATTACAAAAAAGAAAATACGTTGAACATAATACAAATTTCATTTTTAGAAGACATCATAGATTAGATGGTCCAAACAGTTCCATAGAGGTTCCTCATTCAAACCTAATCTAGAGTGTTTAGGATTATAATAACATATAATACATAATAAAAGAGAACATAAATTATACATGCAAATGATAAGAATTGTCTTCCGTCATGCTTCCATGGCTAAAAAGTGCCACCTAAGCCGTCAAGATTCCTAACCCTTGTTTTTGGATGAAAAATCACATTAATATGCACTTGCACGCATCACACATGCACACTGTGCTCGAGATTGTAATACATGCGACAACTTTGATTCATTATAGGGTGTGCGCCTCCCACACAACAAGGAAAACTTCATCTTTTCGCCCTTCAAGACGCATAGGGCGCATGGCCTAGGACCACTCTTGATTTGTTCTTTCTTCATGGAAATTTTCATCTTTGATATGATCCTTGGACTTGGAACAAAAATACCCCAAGTTCTCTGGGCTTCAACATCTTCATTGTGTTTGGACTTCACCCCTTATAATTTGTGGAAATTTCAGTTTACTCTCTTGTAATTTGAGAAAATTTTGATTTACCCCCCTGTTAATTTGATCAAATTTTGGTTTACCCCCCTGCCATATCATCGATTTTGTATAGTCAAAATTCATGAAGGTCCAAAACCAAAAAACTTCAAATTACAAGGACAAAATCCAAAAAGAAAATTTTATAGGGGAAAACCGGAAATGACTTATATTACAGGGGGTAAAACACTATTAACCCTAGTTTGAGGTAGAAAGTCATATAGTTTGAGCCAAAATAAAGGACTATGTGTTTTAGTGAAATCTATAAAGAAGGAGAAAGCTCAATAGAATGAAGTACTACAAGATATTGGAGTAAACTACAAACCTACTTTTATTAATATTTTTCTAAATAATATTTGAATTATTCTGTGACATAGCTATGACACAAAATCAACAAATATTCGACATTAGTCAGCTAAGATATTCGACATAAGTTACATCTGAAAAGAATTCACATTATATTGTAAGTACTAGTTTGCAGCATAATTCTAGTTAGCACTCAACAACTCGCAAAACATACACATGAACAATGTTGTCAAATATCAGACATTGCAGATGCAGTATCGGATAATTTGACAATTGTCTTGAGAAATTATTGACGAATGATGGAGCCATGGTGTTTTATGGTGTATATCATGCTGAAAGTGGTGAATTTTTAGCTTTATGCCATGATCGCAACATAACTTTACTCCTGCAAGTAAAGTTTACATGATGTAGAGCCCATTGTGCATGAAGACAATTATTCCAGTAGCATTTGGTAGTTTTCAAGGCAGATACTCTTAATTTTCATGGTTTCTAGTACTTTAGCATGCTGCATAATATATTTCGCAAATTCGAATTGATGTATTGTGCCTCTGTAACCTCAAATGCAACATGTTTTGAGCTGTGAGGAAATGCATTTTTAAACACTGATCGGAAGCTTCCAACAACTGTAAAAAATATTCTCTGCATCCCAACTATCCTATCAACAATTCACATGATGTTTTGCTTTAAAAAATCTAAAAACCATGAAATTACAGTTGAAAAAGAAAACAAATACTAAAAATCAAAACCTGAATGACATAATATTCAAGTTTGGGAAAATGTGGGAGTATTCCTAGCAACCTTGTGCAGCTCTTATTGCCTCAACCACATGGAAAATAAGTTCCATCAACTGAGTTCTAAGAGGGTCATCAGCCATTTTGAATACAAATGTTTGAGGGATAAAAAATCCCAGGAGCAGGACTAAAAATCACAAGTGTCTTAAAAACCAATAAATTTAAACAAGATCAGCAATTTGAAGAAAATCTTCTCGAGAATTGAAAGCATAAGTTGCTCCGGCGTCATAAGGATTGTTAGGCAAGTGAGAATGGAACATGAAAGCTTGAAAATAAACCGAAGTTTTGATAAATTTTACACTATCAATGATGATTGTAAGGCAATAGCCACGTTTTGTGTGACCGCGATTTTAAAATTATCCATACATACATCAAAATCATTGATGTTGTGGCTCACATTCGATCGCGGAATTTTATTAAAATTAAGCCCAATAGCAATCAAATATATATGCAACACAAAAACAGGAAAAAATTATGATTTTGATGCATTCAACTATTTTAAAATTATAACTGAAAATAAAATATAAAGAGTGATCAAAATAGAGTATATTTTACTTGCATGGTGCCTTGAAAAGCTGTGAAATTTGATGCATCACCTTGCTCAGCACCAGCACCTGCCCCCTTAGGTTTCTGAGCGACATCAGAGTCATCACCAGCTGCATTGCCTTCTTCATAAATCTTATAAGACTTCAAACTCAGCATCTAGATCCATCCCTGGAGGGCAATCAAAAAACTCGACAAACAACAAAAGGAGCCTGCACAATTATTTATATAAAAAAATAGTTAGTAGTTACGAATACATTAATTAATCATCAATGAAACAATGAACAAAGGGAAAGTAAGTTTTTCGAAATGTCATACCAGAGGCTAGCTTGTCAGCCAATGCTTACTCATACATAATTTAGTTAGTTCTGAAAGCGTCCGTTCACAAATTATGTATGAGTATGCATTGACTGACAAGCCTCTGGTATGACATTTTGGAAAACTTAGTTTCCCTATGTTCATTATTTCATTGATGATTTGGTAACTACTAATTATTTTTATACAGATAATTGTGCAGGCTTCTTTTGTTGTTTGTAGTGTTTTTTATTGCAATGTTGTTGTTGGTGATGACTCTGATGTCACTCAGAAACCTAAGGAGGCTGGTGTTGGTGTTGGTGCTGCTGCCGAGCAAGGTGATGCTTCAAATTTCACAGCTTTTCATGGCATCCTGCAGGTAAAAATATTCCATTTTGACCTCTCTTTATATGTTTTTTTTGTTAGAATTTTAGAATAGTTGAATGCACCTAAATCATAATTGTTTTTTTTCCTGTTTTTGTGTTGCATATGTATTTAATTGCTATTGGGCTTAAATTTTAATAAAATGTCGCGATCGAACGTGGGCCACAACATCAATGATTTTGATGCATGTATGGCTAATTTTTAAATCACGGTCACAGTAACCGAGGCTATTACCTAACAATCATCATTGATAGTGTAGATAAAATTTATCAAAACTTTGGTTTAATTTCAAGTTTTCAGATTCCATTCCGTTGTAGCAAAAACGAGAGAGAAATTGAAAAAGGTTTACGGAGCTCCATAAGCATAAATGGTTACTACGACACAAGTACAACTTAAACCTTTTTCAATTTCTCTCTCGTTTTGGATGCAATGGAATGACGAGAGACCTGATTAAGGAGCTGAATCTCTATGCTTATGACCTATTTGAATTGCCTCATCATTTTCCTTCGATCATCGGAGACACTGGTACTGCTTTACTACGAAAGTAACCACTAATTTATTTACTAATGACTAGGATATAAACTTTCACTTAATTAGCACCCGAAAGAATCCCTAAAATCAAAATTCATGTGATCAATTCCAACGATCCATTATGATCAACAACTTCATATTATTGAACTCCAAAAAGATGCAATTGGACTAATGTGAAATTTTAATTTTTTTTAACTCCAAAAGGATCTAAACCATGAATTAAAATAATAATATACCTAACGTTAAATATTAATTTTTAAGGGGGTGAATTTTTATCCTTATTTCAAAAGCAACAATTATACTAAAAAAAAATTATCCCAGAAAAGAATGTGTCAAAAACAAAGTGTTGGAACTAATATATTATATGACGTAGACTACAACTAATTAAATACTTATATTTAAAGATTAATTAATAATAATAATAATAATAAAGTTCTTATCACTTATCTAACCACTCATGAAAATGTGTTTACTTTTCTTATAACTACCAACTTTCAGGTAATATGTTTCTTCAAAAAAAAAAAAAAAAACTTTCAGGTAATATGTGTCTGAGTTTGCTTGCTTTTCTTATTGCTCTAATATGTTTAATTAGGCCTAATATATTTTATGAAATTTTAGTTATATATATAATAAAAGTGTAAAATATCTAATATCTATACATATAGTTTTAATCAAAATCAAAATAATTTTAATTAAAATTTTATAAAAAATATTCTTTGTAATTTATACTTAGTAACGTAATAAAAAGAGTGGGCAGACGGGGAGACGGGGTGTCCGTCTAAACGTTAGTATATATAATGAATTAAATTGAAATTAAATCACACCGTTAAAAATTTGGAATATATGCATGGGGTCATATTAAATCTTCTAATCATATACTAGGATTCACCGTATCAGGTTTCTACCTTGCAAAATTTAGTGTTAGTAAGAGTCATTTTCAATATATTTTGGCAACTTTTAAGTTTTAGATATACGCATAATATAAACTTGATGGATCAAAATGATCCACTAATTATGAGTTTTCTTGAGTGTTTTGATCTTTCTATAAAAAGTGAAGTTTTTTATGATTGTAATTTGGCGAGTTTTCTATTCACCTCGATCTAGATGTGGGCAAGATATGTCTATTCAAGATCATAATATATGGGATGTTAATTGACGAAAAATAGTATTTTTCCTAGCTAGTCCTCCTTTAAAGTTATAAAAGGTGGAAAATTGGATGAAGAAAGTGAAGATGAACTTGAAATGGATGAAGCCTGATCTATTATCTTCTTTGTCTTTTAGCTTAATTTTGATGTACTCTTTTAACGGAAGATCATTTTAAAGAACTTTTTCACTTACTTTGCTATCATTTTGATTATATTGTGTACCACTCATATATTAAAGAAAATTATCAATGAAACTTTAATGTTAATTTTTCTTTCTACTTACTTTGTTTATCTATGTTGAATTTAATTCCTTCATAGTCATAATCAAATCATAAAAGGGTGACAACTTCATATTTAACATGAGATAATGTATATTACTTACGTCGTTTTGGAGATTCTTGCATAAAGAATCCCATTTTAAGCTTTTATTTTCTTTTAAGACTATGAAGAGATTGTGAAGATAACAATGTAGAAATGTGAAGACCACTATGAAGAAATGTGATCCCTTCTTATTCTCTTTTTGAAAATTATTGAACAAAGATACCGTGTAAAGTTTCCTTGATTCATCTACCCAATAGAGGAGTTCAATATGATTCTGAAAATGTAAACATGAAACACACAAAATTGTAAAATGGAGTGAAATAAATAAAACAATTTAAATAACTATTTTAATATTTGTTGGCGAGAAACATAATATGACCTGTATAGTCATGTTCAAATTCCACATAAAGCTGAGTTCGTATATAAATTGAGACCTTGAAATATAACTTCCAAAAAATAACCAAAGTTAGAAGTCGAAAATGATAACATACAACCGGCGTAAAAAATTATCTTGATGCTGCACGAATCATGGTATTAAAAGCAATATTACCGACTTAAACATATATTATGAATAGTTTTATATTTGACACTCATTCCAATACACCCAACCATGAAGAATGTTTGTAATTCTTTTGAGAAGAAACACATGTTTACTTCATTCAAATTCAAATACAAAAGTAAACATTAAGAAGTCCTTAATTGAATTCAAGAGCAATAAAAAAGGAGAATTAATCAATTGTTATGAATTTAAATGCGACATTTTACTTTAAAAAGTCGTTGAAAAATTGTTGTCACTATTAATCCATAGTTGTACATTTGTAGTTTCTATCAGATACCAAATGGAAGCTTTTTTAAAAGTTTAGTAGTCAAGCCATAGCCATATGCATGCCCTAAACATCATATGGTCAATTTTAAGTTGAATCAATTATCAAAAGAAAAAAAAAAGTTAAAGGGAACTAAAATGAAAGTTTCAATCATCTATTAGGTTAGAGAAAGTAACATTTAAAATAGTTTTGCACTACCCAATAAGAAATATACAGAGTACATGCCTATGCAAGTTGAAGGCCACAACCCTCATAAAAGTCATATATATTCAGCGAGAATTTAACGTTCATTACTTTCTTGTTTCTCAACAATCTTCCTGCTTTCACTTTGAATGAATAGTTGATTCTATTTACTCTTCTGGTGCTTTTCTTCTTATACACAATTTGATCTTATCTTTCAATCTGTGATGGGATCCACAAAAAACAAAGACGAAACCAGGTGAACATGAATCTAACTCAGATTTACGTACAAAAATTGACAAAAATAAAAGGAATCAATAAATGAAAGGAATCAAGAACCAGTTGTAACACTCTTCTACATGAACTTCTTCATCTCTTCTCTCTTCAAATTCATCCAGTGAAGGTTGATCTCCTACCAATATTTATTTACCATAGAAAACATGATTCCTCCAATATACTTACAAACAAAATATAAATTGAATCAACCATAACTACAGCTACAAAATATGAACAAAATACTCAATATTTCTTTGAAGTACACAATAACTTTTGATTTCAAAAAGAAAGGCAACAAAACTTTTGTAATAAGGATAAATAAAAAAGGTCAAATATCATATATTTGAGTCTTGAATTATCACAGATTGTTTTTTTTCAATCAATACTTATCAGATTAACCAAAACCAGTTAAATTGTTATGCAATTACTCCTTTGAAATCACACTAGAATTCAAAATGGACGTGGTAATAAACTAACCAAAATTTGAAGCAAAAATCAAGATATTGGGTAAATGATAGGGTATGAGATCCTGTATTCGAGGTGAGGCTTGTACCTCCAAAAATAAAGGGAAAATTAGAATTAGTACTTACGGTGAATACAATAGCAGATATCCCACCTGGTGTGTGTTTGTGTGTGTACGTGTGTGTGTGAGAGGGAGATAGAGGAGGAGGAGGAGGGAGAGAGAGAGAGATGAGTGGTATGAAAATGTTGATTTGTGAACATGATCCCTTATTTGATTGGATCCCCCCTTCTATAGAGATTATTTGGGGGTGGGGGGTTAGGAGGTTGTAGGGAGTTATAGAAGAGTTAGAGATATTTTGGCACGTTAGAGCATAAGAGGCATGTTGGAGCGTAAAGACGACCTAAGTTAGTTGTTGGATCAGTTCGAACCACATATGACGTACCTTACCCAATATTATTATACCGGTCCACGACCTAATAGTATTTTATTTATAAATTCTTTTAAAATCCCTCAAAAAATATTTCCTTTATTTAAAAAATTATTAACATAGTTATGAAATTTAAAAATATAAATAATTTAAAATTCAATTAAATTATTTCTTTAACTTTTCTTATTCTAATTTTTTATGATTTTTTTGTTAGTTCATAACTTTATAACCAACAAAAAATTATTTCCTAACTTTGAAAAAGAATTTATATATTTATTATCTGATTTCCATTTTACTTTCATATTTTTATTTTCCATTTAAAAAATAGTGAATAAAATTTTTATTATTTATAACAGTTGTTGCCAACTCATGGAAAACCTTTTTTTTCTCCTTAATATCTAATTTATCTTGTTTTACTTTTTTCTTATTTTAATTGTTTTTTTATTTTCCCAAATAGCTTCTTTTTGTTAGGAAGATTTCCCCTAATAGCTAGTCTACGGTGTACTATTTTTAAGTTAAGATTCAAGTAAGTCAGACTTCTAAACTTGGGAAAAGTTCGGAAACAAACTCTTGCGAACATGTGGTGTGAGCATACGTGTCGGTTGCGTGTACTTGAGGAGTGTCCAATTGGGCTGAGTTATTTGGTGATAACTAATGTTATGAGGATAGCAATTTCTAGAGTTATCTCTGTCTAGTTTTCTCTTATCTTAGGCTTAGGCCCTTTTTCTCAAAAATAAAAAATAAAATTGGTCGCAACTGGAAATAAATAATGCTTGGTTCAAAACAATTAAAAGCGATTAAGATTTTCTAAGACTAAAGACTATTAATACCAGTTCCTATTTATAATAGTTCCTATTTCAAGAGCAATTAGAGGTTTATGTCCACAATGTTTAACAAAATAGACTAAGACCAGTTATGGCTCGTGACCCAGTTTATAATATAAAACCGTGATATGCATGTATTAGGTGAAACTCATAGTATCATGAAGCTTTCAAGATCATTAAATTCTAACAATACTAAGTAATTTTTCTATGTCTAGGCCAATAACAACGAACATTGTATCTAGATCATATTACAAAAACCTGTGTTAATAACAAGCTATATATAGCCCAGAATCGAATCAACGTTGATTAGATAGTGAAAATCATTATAAAAAAGAAAATACATTGAACATAATTCAAATTTCATTTCAAAAGAGCATCGAAACAACACGGAAATTGACCTTTGTATTAGAGACAAGTAAGGTACGTTTATCTTAGCTAAACTTATTCCCGTTTCTTTGGTTTGCTCCGTTCATAGGGGAGAAGCTCTAGCTCTTTTTTATGCTTTGGAATGGTTGAGCGATATCACTACAAGAAACTTGACATTTAGTGACAGAAAAAAACCATAGGTAAATGTTATTTGGCCGTAGGTATAACCCAAAATACCTATACCTACGACTGTTTTTTTAGGGGACAATAATAGACTTTTACCTACGGAAATGGGACGTCACTATAGCCTATAGTAACAGATTTTCTCCGTAGGACAAAACAATTAGGTTATACCTACGGATGTTTGGCGTAGGTATAGAACCTAATCAGAATTTAAACAGTTTTTTACCTACGACTTTGGGACGTAGGTATAGAACCTGATCAGAATTTAAAAAGATTTTTACCTACGCCTATTTCCATGACTAGAGACTCCAGTGACCAAATCTATCGTTGGTATAAATTATTGTCATGAACAACAATAACGTATTCACGCATTTTGTCGCTATCATTATACACATCGAATTCTTGATGCCATATTTTTAAAAATTTTATTTTATGAAATTAATCAAAATACAAACTAGGAAATTAAATAGATATATTTAGAAAGCAAAAAAAGGTTCCACACCATATGTATTGAAGATTAGCACCAGGTATTACAAACATATAAATTAACAAATACCTAAATCATGTCTATCCAAATGTACTTTGGAGCATTAACCAAAACAAAACATAATCATATTAGGCATACAAAGCCTTATATATAACAATATCAATAAGTACTTCCAAAAAAAAACAATGTCAATAAAGAAAAGAACCAAAACAATGACCACTTAATAGCCTAGTTTGCAACTTCAAACTTCCATATTCAAGTCTCCATATTAGCCTCCTAATCTTCACCTACAAGAAATAAAAAGAAAAGATGAATAATAACACAATTCAACATTGAGAATATCACTCCACAAAAATAGAAAATATTAACAATTTAGTGAGAATTAATTTAATACCATTTTCATTATCTTCATTCCTGCTTGGACTAGGGGAATTCAAAGGATTAGGAACACTAGAAGCATCAGTAACCTATCACAGAAAATAGAAAATTAAAGTGTGTACATAATATTGACTTTGATTGATTTTTAGAAATTTTTCAAGTTTTGGTAATATAGTAATTCTACATGTCGACTGAGTGAACCTTGTTATATTTCAATGTTGTTGCGAGAAGTTGTGGAATGGATGTGTTACCAAGCAAGTTAGCTCATCATTTGCTAACTAGGGAGATGAACTTTTGACATGACCATTGGTGGGGTAAGTGTTATTTTACTGTTATTTTTCATTTTAAGTTGGTTCCTTGAGGACAAGTAATGATGCAAGTTTGGGGTTGTGTTGACACTCTGTCATTACTAGTTTAGCAGGCGTTTTTCATGTAATTTTAAGGGTTATTCATTGAGATTCATGGAGCTGCAAGCCACAAAAGGGCAGAAAAATTGAAGTTTGAAGATTAGAATTCGGCCACCGAATGCTCTAATTCGGCCACCGAATTTGCTGCCAGTTTCAGCATTTTTGCTTCGTGAAAAATCGGCCACCGAATGAGCACATTCGGCCACCGAATTTACCAGACAGGTCACGCGTTTTAACCAATTCGGCCGCCGAATGGAGTGGCTCGGTGGCCGATTTTGACAGCTTATAAAAGGAAAATTCTGTTTTCTAAATAAGGGTTCCGAATTTAGAGAAGAAGGCATATTTTGGAGTGGAGGCTTTTGAGATCTGGTGGGAAACCATCAAAACTCATAGTCAATCATCCAATACTCGTATGAATCTTTACTTTTGCATTAGGTATCTTATACTTTAGCTATGAGTAACTAATCTCCATGTGGTTGAGACTGATATGAATTTGATGTGACCCTATGGGAATATTAATTTGTTGAACTCCTTTGAATATCAATGAAAGTCTAGCTTTAATTCATATTACTTCATGTTTAATGCTTTTTGTATGTTTATCATCGACTACTAACCCTAGCTTTATGAATATGCAAATTGATCTTAGAGATTGAATGACCACTAACCCTGGCTTTTGACTCTGATCTAGGTAATAAGTTTAACCTAAGTAATCAAGGTAGAGATAGATCATTATTAGGTTATGACATAGGGATGAACGTTCTGTTAAAACCTCCAACGGTTTCGAATTCACTTAAGAGATTAAGGGGTTGTCACTTGCGGGGAGAATTCTAGGTCAAGAGATTGGGTAGAATTACTTTGTTAATATCTCGTTAGGCTAGATAATCATTGATTGAACTAGGAGTGCAAATTACCATAGGAGAACGTTAGAGGATTCGAAAGTGTTGATCATACTTCTCTCTAATTTTCTAAACCAAACTTTTATTACTTTTATTCCATTTATTTAATAAAAACCAATCCAACTGCCTAGGGCAAACTATAAATTTAATACATCCTTTTTGATAAAGAAATTGCCGAGCAGAAATTAACAACGGTCCTCGTGGATTCGATCTTATTTGTTACTTCGATAGTTTTGGTTCACTTGCTAAATTTCTATCAATACTCTTATTTCTGAAGGGACGAATTTTACCGAAGGGACTATGTTCTTAAGACCATTTCTTAATTTTGAAAGGACATTTTAAACCGAAGGGACTATGGCCTTAAGAACACTTTTTAAATCCGAAGGAACAGAAAAAGGGAGAGGAAAAGAATAGCTCGTCAACACAAGCTAAAGGAGGGAAAAGAGAGAAAAGTTATTTGACAACTCGAGAGAACTTTTGAGGTGAGTAGAAGTGAGGGAGAGGAGCTCAATTTATAGGTGAGGAGCCAAAGATAAGTTACAAATCCAATGACTAGGATTACTTGACCGCTACAAAATCAATGACATGATTTCTCCTCATAAATGAACACTCAATGAGATAGTTGACATGAGATTTTTTTAATTAAAAAATAACACTCATAGTTTTCCAACAGGTCATAATGTAAGTACCATTTTATTGAATAATACATGTCATGCAACCAGATCAATTAAAGTTCAAATTAATATACAATTTTAGCAACTTCAATACCATATGAAACAGTTTGAGGGATAAATCTTTGTTGTGTATATCATCATTGGATGACACTCTTGTTGTTAATTCCTTGACTTGATCCTATAAAGACTTGAAACAGAAACATGTGACAGGGACCTTTCCTGTTTTTCTGATTTTTTTAGCTTTTTCTTTAACCTTCAACTCTTCTTTTCTTCTATTGTCTTCCAACTCTTTAATTGCTCTTTGTCCAATCATATCTATCCTTGCTATCTTTCTCTTGTAATGTTCTATTGCATTTGCTCTTTTATAATCCAATTCATTCTGTAATTGCAGCATAAATTTTATCAACTTCATGAATTTTAAAAGTAAAAAAGAATTTAATTGCTAACCTTTTTCCTTTCCATGTGGAGTTTGGCTTGGACTCTTTTCTCACCCTCCCAAGAAAGGATCTGAGACTTCATCTTCTCATACCTGAGTTTTCTTGCATGGACAAGAATATACTAAATGCATATTTGTTGACTACATATATTATATGACAAATTTTATCTTACACCTAATAATTTGAGTGTATTGGTACACCAACTCCATAAAATAATAGTTAAATGAGTTATTTTTTGTAGGAAAAAATTATTTTCTATCACCTATAATTATAATAACTAAATCTTATTTACTAAAAACGTCAACGCAATAAAAAAAAAATTTGAATTTTGTTACTCATAATAGAGAATTTTGATTATTTTTTACAACAAAATGTAAAAAAATTTAGTATGATTTTTATAAATAATGAAATGATACTTTTTCTAATAAAGTGATATTTTCTAAATATCAATATCAACAAATAGCTCTTTTTTTTTCATAAAAAATGATAGTTAATGTATAAATTTTTGAAACAAGAATACCGGTACACCTTAATTGGCGGGTGTATCGTAGAAGTCCCTATATTATATACCCTTTAACAACTATTGAAAGTGTATAAAATTCACTCACTATTACATAACAATTAAAAAAAATTGGTTTTTTAAAAAATACATCAATAATTTTGAAAAAAATAAATTAAAAGAAAAGTTGCATTCTGTTGAAATAAAAAATATAAGCAAATTCACCCAAAAGTTTTGTATTAAAAAATTGGTAATACCATTACCTCTTTATAATTCTTTCAATCTTAGCCTTTTCCCAAGCTTCTGCTTTTGCCTTGTTATTTTTGTTATGTAATACAATCCCTTTTTGATTTTGATACCCTCTTGTTGGGGATATACCACTTGAACTTCTTGGAGGTAAAGCACCTTCTGTTGTCCTTGTTTCTTGTCGAAATGGCCTTTTCATTGAAGTTTCACCTAGGTTGGACCCACATAAATTATTCTTCATAGTAGTTAAATAAATTTGATAGTAAAAATATATGATATCTATGTTTACCATGAGTTATTTGCCTTGGTATATTCTCTTCTTTTCCTCTTATAGTTAGGTTCTTTGAAAACTTTTGACTTTCTCTTATTTTCTTCAAATCAAGAATCCCTGCTTCTTCTAATGAATAAATGGAAAATGCAGTAGCTGCTATTGCAGTTACAAACTCATCGTCTCTTGTATGTTGCTGTGATTGTGGTGGACTAGAAAATGATACTCTAGAATAATGCAAAAATGATTTTTTGTTAGTATAGTCAATAAATTTAAATCAGTAGAAAGTGAAAAATAGGATAAATTATAAGTTTAATACTTTCAATTATCTTTAAGTTTCATTTTAGTCCTTTAATTTAAAATTTAATTTAGTTTCTTAAGTTATAAATGTAGAAACTTTAAAATTTAATCCTTTAATTATTTTTTTGTTCCCTTAAATTACAAAAATTAAATATGTTGGTCCCTCAGGTTACAGAAGTCACGTATTTTGGTCTCTTAATTTACAAATGTTAGCCATTTTGATTCTTAATTAAGCAATTTCTAATGTTTGTATCTTATGCTTTTAAAGTTACAAACGCTTATAACTTAAGGAGACAAAATATTTAAGTTTATAACTTATAGTGATGAAACAAAAAAGCATAAGAGAGAACGTTTTTAAGGGACTAAAATCAAATAACTTTTTAAGAGACCAAAATGATACATAAAAATAACTTAAAGAACAAATATGTATTTTAGCCTTAAAAACATATGTTTATAGATTAAAAATAATATCAAATAAGAGGAATGCATATCAATGGTATCACTAATCTCAACCCTTGATCAAGATCAAATGGTTGAAATTTTGAGATTTTATTAATCGTTAAAGTTATGTAACTGTTCAGACAAAAAAAACTACACAATAACTATAAAAAAATATAATTCCAAAATCTGAAATAGGTACCTTCTTTGGTTGAGCCTATTTTCCATTTTTGAAACTTGAAACGTCTTCTATTTCCTTTGATTGCAATTTGATTGAAGATAGATGGGTACTGTATATTCATTCTTATAAAGGTGAATAGGACATGCAAAGAAGCAAGATATAATGTGCTTTACAAGTAGCCTTAAGAGGAGGCAAAGAATCATATTTGAATTTGTGTCAAAACACCACTAACCCAAACATGCACATAATCCTTCATTAACAACTTGTTAAACATAGCTTTCTGGCTAGAAAGACAACTTTGTCACACAACTACTTTTAGATTTTTTAATTAATATGGGCTGAGACATTTATTTTAATGATGATGAAAACACACGCAGCAGCTATTCCTTTTTCCATTGGAATGGGAGAGTATAATCGCACGTTAGTATGTAGGCTGAGACATTGATTTTAATTTATTTTTTGAATCATATTTAATCTATCTACTTTATCTAATTCTAATATTTATTGTATTTAATCTTATTCAAAAAAAAATATTTATTGTATTTAATCTATCTAATATATCTAATTCTAATGTTTATTCTATAAAAGAAATTCCTTCAAAAAAACGATACTTTCTTCAAATCGTCACTTTTTTTATAGCAAATCTTTCTTTTTAAACAAATAGGAGTACAGCAATCCAATAATCTTTTCTTCTCATATTATGTATAACTTTTTTTTACAAGTAGTTTAAAGGCTAGACTCACACTAAACTAGTAAAAGACATGTGCATTCACACGGGTCATGTGATATTGCGATTATTATATAAAAACAAGGGAAATGCTAACCAATGTCTTCGGGGTACTGGTTAAGGATATGAAAAAGGAAATTATATAATAGTTAATGCATAAATATTATGTAATTAATTAATAATAATGTCAAAAGCAGCTATATTTTATGCTAATAAATCTCTGTTATGGTATGCTTAACTAGTGCCCCAAGGGCACCGGTTAGCAAGACCCTAAAAACAATTACATTAATAATATTGTGAAATATTTAAAGATAGTAAATGAAGATGTACTTATTAAGGAAAGGGTTGATGTCGGACATGAAGTTCGTGGATCACATCAGACTAGACAAGCTAAAAGATTTCAATAATCTACCGGAGAAAGTTGAGAAGCACATATAGTACGAAGAGATACAGAAGGTCGACAAAGCAATGATGTCCCAGAGCGAAAAGCATATCGAGAATCCCCGAGATAAGAAATTTAGGAAAGATGGTGAAAGGTTCGACTGAACCTCAAGGAGATATCACCAGAGCTACCACGAGTACACACCTCTCGACGCCTTGCGAAAACACACTTTAGAGGAATATGCAAACGTCGAGTTCCGTGATGAGGGAGTGGAACAACCCATGAAGATCACGGTAGAACTTGACGGAACAAATATTGCATATATATATATATATATATATATATATATATATATATATATATATATATATATATATATATATATATATATATGATATTAGCTATAATATACTATTAACTTTCGTTAGTCTTAGGGGAAAAGTGTTTGGCAAATGTATCAAATGCCGTGGGTTCAACACTCGTGTCTTATTTTTTATATTTCTATTGTATTTTTGACTAATTATAAAAATAAATAAAAAATGTCCTTGTTGGGACAAGAACCTGCACCCCCTTTCTACATTACATTCAAGCAAAATTAACCACTATTTTAGTTAATAACTTCAGCAATTTTTTGACACAGTTTAATATATATTTCAAAAAGGTTTGGCACCCCCAAGAAAAAAACTCAAGATCTGTCACTATTAGCCGTAAGGTATATCTGTACACCTTTTGGGGAGCATGCAGTTCATTGTAAGGAGCTTCGCGGCTTTAAGTACATACATGACTTTGTTAGAGATGTCTTTTTTGATATATTAAAGTGGGTGATGAAGGTGAGAAAAACACAAGCAGAGAGGTTGAATTGTGTTCGTTTTTTCAAAACTTTTCTAGGTGTTTGTAAAAACAAACTATTCAAAGTTTCAAGCAAAACAAAGTTTGTTAAGATTCGGAAACAGAGTTAATTGCAGTGGTATAATTCACACACACACAGACAGACAGAGAAATAAAGACAAAGTAATTATATTGGTTCCTCCCACAAACCGAGAGTAGTCTAGTCCCCTTGCATTTCCAAGGGATTTCAATATAATCTCGATGATTACAAATTGCTCAAGAACACAAGCAAGATACTTCCTTTGCTCAACCACACAAGAAAGAGACTTCTAATTTTCAATCACATAAGAAAGAGACTTTTACAATCTAACTTAATCAAATAAAAGATTATTTGGTTTTACATTTGATATAAGTTCAGATCGACTCTGAGACTTAAGAATTTCAAAGATATGAAAGTTTGTAAAAAATTCTCTAAGTGTTTGTGCGCTATAGATTTTGACAGAGTAAATGCACTTGTAAATTCAGATTATTGTTATATCTTTTTTCAAGTCTTTAGGTCCTTATAAAGAGGAAATTTTTCAGAGACGTTGAGGAGTGCCGACGCATCAAATTGTGTCCTTGAGAAGCTTGATCAGAGATGTTGGAATATTACTTGATTTGGTTAATGTCATTGAATAGTCATTCGAAATTCATTTGCTTGTTTTAGAATAATATATTACATTCTCTTTGTCCTTTAATTTCTTTGTTTATATATGCACGTGGTCAGAGTACAACAAATTGTACTATCCTTACTCTAATAGTGACCTTCCTTTAGAAAACAACAAAACTAGTCAAATTCTTTTGATGTTGACGTGTCCCTTAGAGTCTTGACATCATCATAGTCTTTAAACCTTCATAGACTTGACATCTTCAGAACTTGTTACAAGTCTTCATCTTCTTACTTGCTTCAAATGCTCTTATATGTGCTCAGAATCTTGTTCTCTCAGAAACAAAACTTGATTTTACAATATGAATTGAATTTTATGGTCTTGCACACTTGAACACTTATTAGCATATCCAATTGTTCATTTATACTTTATTATCATCAAAACTGCAGAGGTATTGTACAAAATTCATTTTGATTCAACAGGTGGTACTATCAATGAAGAAGGAGACGCTTCTGAACTTCCTGACTGACCCACCAATTAGAAGATCAACACTTAGGCCTACATATATTATGGTGTACGGATGGATTGGAGGAATACATGCGTGTATGAACTTGAGTGGGGTTTCACCACTTGTGGTATTAGGGACTGGGAATTTTACAGTAAGATAGGCATTCCTAAAATTTGCGTCAAGAAAAATGGTGAAACATGAGAAAACATGTTTTGAAAATCAACATGTTTTTATACAATTTGTTTTTTACACTATTGGCTTCCTACCACCTGAGGATATTGACCTTCTGCATAGAATTCAAAGGGTCATGCACATCAATGACATGTCTCCTAGATCCATGAATGGTTTTTTTTGGTTTAATTACATAAATAGTCCCTTAACTTATTTGTTGTTTTCGATTTGGTCCCATAACTCTGAAATTTTCCTGTTTGGTCCTCTATCTATATTTTCGTCACTCAAATTGATCTCTCCGTTAGTATTTTAATGCCTAATATTTTAAATATGATTTAAGTCATTAGATTGCAGGTCCATTTTATGTAACGGTGGACCACCAACACTAAAAAAATTTCCCTCTTTCTTCATCTTCTTCCTCCCCTTGTTCATCATCTTCAAACTAACTCCATAAACCTTCTAAACAAATATCCAAAACAACACATAAAAAATTCCATAAATTCATTAACATCATCATCATATTTATTCCAGAAAATCCAATTTGTGTGTGCCTCTACAAATCACCATGAATTCATTCCTTCCAAATCCACTATAACCAATCTTCAACATCAGATCTAAATCTAACTCATTTCAAACCAAAATCAGCAACAACACATGAGTTCAATTTTTTTTGAAGGAATATATGTATTTGTTTCAGATCGAAATGTCTCATCTACAATTTCAATTTCAATTTCTCAATTCAGGAAAAGAAAATCAACTTCAATTTCTCTCCTCTGTTCCAATGGCACAATTCTCCATCCTCCCTCATGGGGTTTTTGTTGTAGAACTGATTTGTATTTTTTGTTTTGCAGAAGAAAAAAAAATTGGGTTAGTAAAATTAAAGAATGTTAGTGTGTTATAATCCAGCAAACAATAACAGAGAGAGAGAGAGAGAAATAAAAAAGATAGAGAGAGAGAGAGAGGAGAAGGAGGAGGAGGAGGGTTCAGTTGGTGACGGGAGAAGAAAAGAAGAGGAACCGTGGGAGAAAGAAGGAGGAAGGAACAAGACAAGGATTCTAAGTGGGAGTGGAAGAGGAGTCGTGAGTCATGGAGGAGGAGAGGATGAGGGAACACAGCCAGAATGAAGAGAGAGAGAGAGAGAGAGAGAGAGAGAGAGAGAGAGAGAGAGAGGACAAGGATTTTGAGTTGAAGTGGTGGGTGATTTTGGATTTTTTTGGGAGATGATGGATGTGTTTGATTTTTTTCTTTTTTTTATATTTTATTTTCATATTAATATTTTTTCTTGAAGTTCATATGGGTTCATACGTTGGTTTGAAGATTTATGGGTTTTTCTAGATAAGTGTTTTGAATGTTTATGAATGTTGGTGATGCAGCGTTAGATACAATAAACCTTCATAATCTAGCCGTCCCTTTTTTGAAAGAAAAAAAAAAGAAGATCAAAGGGCTGAAATTACAAAATTTATAAGGTCTACGGTGGACCACCTAATACATTTTGGTTAAAGTTAATTGACATGGATCAAACTAACTGACAGAGCATATTTGAGGGACAAAACGGGAAAATTTTAGAGTAATGGGACCAAATCGAAAACCACAAATAAGTTAAGGGACCATCTATGTAATTAAACCCTTTTTTTTACCAAGTATCAATGAATGTTGTGTTTGTTGGAACAAAGGGTGTTTCACAAGTATACCACTTAAGTTTTGATGATAACAAGGTATTAAAAATTGTCAATTGGATTTGCTAAACATTTATTCAAGTGTGCAGGACCATTAATCAAAGATTTATTTACAAGAGGTTCTGTTTGAATAAATTTAAAGAGCAAAGGAAATCTTAAACTGAAGCTTGAAGAATATCTGACTAAAAGAGCTCCTGGAAATTCAGAGTCAGAGTGCGTCTGAAGAAAGAGCTTCTGAAGATGAAGTCATCAGAAGCAAGTTCATCAGAGGCAGACTCATCAGAAGCAAATGGTATCCAGAAGCAAAGATTCTTCAGACACCAAGAAGCATTGACAAAGTACAGTGTACGAAAAGTACAACCACTATGCCTACGTTTGTCCCTGCAACCACCAACTCTGCACAGTGTCTTCTATACACGACAAGAATAACAGTAACTGTAGCAGAAACTTTTCCTTATTTGAGGGAATGGATTTGAATTTGATTTCATTGTACAAGCCTCAAATCAAGCAAAGGATCAAGGGTGTCAAATCAGCTTCGGTAAAGAAAAGTTGATGAGCTGGCTGTTCTCCAACGTCTCTCAAAACCTCTATAAATAGAGCTGAAGACTTGAAGAATTGAAACACATGTATCAGAACGATATACACGCGAATTGAATTCTTATCTCATATTCTAAGTCGCAAAATCTGCTCATCAACAACTTAGATAATTCTTACAAAAGCTCACATTTTAGAATTTCTAAGTATCTAAGAAAACAGAGTCTGTTCTGTTTCATTTTGTTTTGTGAATACCTCTGATAGTATATCAAGTATTCAAAACTCTTTTCAATTCTTTGTAATTGTTTTAAAGTCTCTTGCTTGTGGGCTTGAGCATCTGAAGTCTCATTCTTGTGTGATTGAGCAAAGGAAGTCTCTTACTTGTGTGTTTGAGCAACTTGTAATTTGATATTACATTTTAGTGAAACTCTCCTTGGAAGTGCAAGGAGGACAGGACTACTTCCGGTTTGTGGAAGGAACCTGTATAAAATTGTTTGTGTCTTCTTTCTTTCTTGCATCTGATCCTTATTCCGCTGCTGAGACTCTGAACTCTGATTAGAGTCTGAACTCCATCAGACTCTGAATCCTGAGAACAGTACTATTTTTCGTAAGAAAGAAACGTTTTTGAAAACACAATTCAACCCCCCCCCTTCTTGTGTTTTTCCCACCTTCAGTTGGTATCAGAGCTTCGGCTCTGTAGTTAGCACTTAACCGTGTTACAGTAAACGATCGGTGAAAAACATGTCTGGGGATGAAGCTTCTGCATCTGCATCTGGTTCTGGTTTTGGTTCTGGAGCTGCTGTGCAGTATGACTACAGCAATATCAACAAAAGTGAAAGATCTTCAAATCACAACAAACCTCCTATGTTTAATGGTGATCCTGAAATGTTTTCTTGGTGGAAAACCAAGATGTATAGTCACATCATGGGAATGGATGAAGAGTTGTGGGATGTTCTTGAAGATGGTGTTGGTGATCTGAGGCTAGATGAAGAAGGAGCTGCTCTTGATAGGAAAGCTCACACTCCTGAGCAGAAAAAGCTTTATAAGAAACATCATACGATCAGAGGCATTCTTGTGGCTGCCTTGCCTCATAAAGAGTACTTAAAGATGAGTGACAAATCAACAGCAAAGGCTATGTTCACCTCATTGTGCTCACTTTATGAGGGTAACAAGAAAGTCAGAGAAGCCAAGGCTACTATGCTTGTTCATCAGTATGAGTTGTTCAGAATGAAGGAGGATGAAAACATTGAGACCATGTACTCAAGGTTTCAGACTCTTGTTTCTGGACTTCAGATTCTGAAGAAAAGCTACGTAACGTCTGATCATGTGAACAAGATTCTGAGAAGTTTACCTGCAAAGTGGAGACCAAAAGTGACAGCCATTGAGGAAGCTAAAGATTTAAACACCTTGAGTGTTGAGGATCTCATAAGCTCCTTGAAATGTCATGAAATAGGTCTTAATGAGCAAGAACCTGTCAAGAAGTCCAAATCCATCGCACTAAAGTCCAGAGGCAAGACAAGTAAGGCTCTGAAGGCTTTGGAGTCTGAAGAAGAATCTACATCTGAAGATTCTGATGAAGACTCTGAGATTGTTCAAGAGATGGCTATGCTCACAAACAGATTACAATACCTTGCTAAGAAGAACAAGAAGTTTATGAACAAAGGTAGTAATCACAAAAGTTCAAGAAAGGAAGATCAGAAAGGTTGCTTCAACTGTAAAAAGGTTGGACACTTCATTGCTGAATGTCCAGACTTGCAGAAAGAGAAATCCAAAGAAAAATCTAAGAAAGCGTTCTTCAAATCTAACAAATTCAAGAAGCAATTCAAGAAGAGCTTGATGGCAACTTGGGAGGATCTGGATAATGAGTCTGAGTCTGACAAAGATGATGCTGAAGATGAAGCTAAAATAGCTCTGGCTTTGGTAGCTACTGCTGATAACAAAGAAGAATCATCTGATGCTGAGTCAAGTACAGATTCTGAAACTGAAACTGAGGTATATTCTAAACTCACCAGATCTGAACTAATTGATTCTCTTAAAGAACTTCTTTGTCATTATGAAAACCAATCCACTGAGTTGAGGAGAGTTAAGCAACGATACAATAAGCTGCTGAAACTCCATGAATCAACTAAGACGGAAATGGAAGCTTTAAAACAAGAAAATTATAACTTGAAAACAATGACAAAGAAGGGTGATAATAAAATCATGACTGAGCAGGATGCTGCTCTTCAGGAATTTATTAACACAGGAATTGATAGAACCAAAGTTGCATCCATGATTTATAGCATAAATCAGAACAACAAAAAGGGAATTGGGTTCACAGGAGGTAACTCTAGTGAAGTAATTCTAAAACCTTGTTCTGATAACATCAAAGAAGGTCTGAAAACTCATTTTGTGTCTGAATCTGAAAAGGCTTCTCATTCAAAATCTAAGTCTTCAAATTCAGAGGAATTGACTAAGTCAAAACCTAAGAGTTATAAGACAAAGGTCATGAATGACTCTAAATCAAAAGCTCCAACGTTACAGATTCTGAAAAGATCAGAACCCATCAAACAGGTTCTGAAGAAAACAGAGTCTGAAACTCAAAAGCCTAGATTTCAGAGAAAAGAAGCTATTTTTACTAAGTCACATTCTGAGACTAAAGGTTCTGAACCCAAAGTCTGGAGGAAGATTGGCAAAGAAAAATTCAGACAGAATACACAAAAGAGATTCAGAACTTCTAGGACTAACCCAAAAGGACCCATGAAAGTATGGGTACCTAAGACACAAATTGTTGATGCTGCAGATATGTCTAAAAGGAAATACAAAGCAGAAGTCCTGGTATCTGGACAGTGGCTGCTCGCGACATATGACGGGAGAAAAGTCTATGTTCCTAACCCTGACCATGAAAGAGGGAGGAACTGTGGGATTTGGAGGAAACCAAACTGGCAAAATCATTGGTACTGGAACAATTGGTAATTCCTCAGTCTCAATCAATAATGTGTGGTTTGTAGATGGACTAAGGCATAACCTACTTAGCATAAGTCAATTTTGTGATAATGGTTATGACGTCTTGTTTAATAAGAACAACTGCACAGTAATCAACACTGATGACCAATCTGTAGTGTTTAAGGGAAAGAGAAAGAACAATGTCTATAAGATAAATTTTTCAGAACTGACTGATCAGAAGGTATTCTGCCTCCTGTCAGTGAGTGATAAGAAATGGCTGTGGCACAGAAGGTTGGGACATGCTAATTGGAGATTAATCTCCAAGCTTAGCAAGTTACAACTTGTCAAAGGGCTACCAGACATTGACTATCACTCAGATGCACTTTGTGGTGCATGTCAGAAGGGAAAAATTGTTAAAACTTCTTTCAAATCTAAAGACATTGTTTCTACCTCCAGACCCTTAGAACTACTCCATATTGATTTATTTGGACCAGTTAGTACTGCATCCATATATGGAAGTAAATATGGATTGGTGATTGTTGATGATTACAGTAGATGGAGTTGGGTTAAGTTTCTCAAATCTAAAGATGATTCATATGATGTGTTCACAAAATTCTGTATTCAAGTCCAATCTGAAAAAGAACTTAAAATTCTAAAAGTCAGAAGTGATCATGGGGGAGAATTTGAAAATGAGCCATTTGAAATATTTTGTAAAAAATTTGGAATTGTCCATGAATTCTCCTCTCCTAGAACTCCACAACAAAATGGAGTTGTAGAAAGAAAGAATAGGACTCTTCAAGAAATGGCAAGAACCATGATTCATGAAAACAATCTGGCAAAACACTTTTGGGCAGAAGCAGTGAACACAGCATGTTATGTTCAGAACCGGATCTACATCAGACCCATCCTGAACAAAACAGCATATGAACTCTTTAAAGGTAGGAAACCCAACATTTCTTATTTCCATCAGTTTGGATGTACTTGTTACATTTTGAACAATAAAGTCTATCTGAAGAAATTTGATGCAAAAGCTCAAAAGGGAATCTTTCTAGGTTACTCTGAGAGATCTAAAGCATACAGACTGTATAACTTGGAAACACTCTGTGTTGAAGAGTCTATACATGTCAAGTTCGATGACAAAGAGCCTGGAAGTCAAATTCCAGAGCAAAGTGAAAATAATGCAGGTTCAGAAGAGTCTGATGATTGTTCAGAACCTGATCAAACTCCAGAGGCACATGAAACTTCAGAGGCTGTGACTGCTCCTGATGTCCCTATTGCTGAAGCTTCTGAAGAAAATCAAAATGATTCACAGCAAGTTATCCAATCCAAAAATTCATTCAAATACAAGTCTTCTCATCCTGAGGATCAGATCATTGGTAGCAAAGAAAGCCCCAGAAGAACTAGATCACATTTCAGACCTGAAGAGTCTGCCCTGGGTCTGCTATCCATGATGGAACCTACTACAGTTGATGAAGCACTAGCTGATGATGGATGGATCTTAGCAATGCAAGATGAGCTCAATCAATTTAAAAGGAATGACGTATGGGATCTTGTATCTAAGCCTGAACACAAGAACATTATTGGAACTAAATGGGTGTTTAGGAACAAGCTAGATGAACAGGGAGAAGTAATTAGAAACAAAGCCAGACTTGTTGCTCAAGGATACAGCCAACAAGAAGGCATTGATTACACTGAAACTTTTGCTCCAGTTGCGAGATTGGAAGCAATCAGGTTACTTCTTTCCTACGCAGTAAATCACAACATAACCTTGTATCAAATGGACGTTAAAAGTGCATTTCTCAATGGAGTCATATCTGAAGAAGTGTTTGTAAAACAACCACCTGGTTTTGAGGATTTAAAACATCCTGACTACGTTTATAAGCTAAAGAAATCTCTCTATGGTCTGAAACAAGCTCCCAGAGCTTGGTATGACAGACTAAGTAATTTCTTGCTTAAAAATGATTTTAAAAGAGGTCAGGTTGATACAACACTCTTCAAGAAGACACTTGAGAAAGACATTCTGATTGTACAAATTTATGTTGATGATATTATTTTTGGTTCAACTAATAGATCTCTTTGCAAGGAATTTTCTAAGATGATGCAGGAAGAATTTGAAATGAGCATGATGGGAGAACTGAAGTTCTTTCTAGGAATTCAGATCAATCAGTGCAAAGAAGGAGTGTATGTTCATCAGTCCAAGTATACCAGAGAGCTTCTGAAAAAATTTAAACTTGAAGACTGCAAGGAAATGAACACTCCAATGCATCCTACCTGCACTCTGAACAAAGAAGATCAAGGAACCAAAGTTGATCAAAAGCTGTATCGAGGTATGATTGGTTCTCTGTTGTATCTCACTGCATCTAGACCTGATATTTTGTTCAGTGTCTGTCTGTGTGCAAGATTTCAATCAGATCCTAGAGAATCACATTTAACTGCGGTTAAAAGAATCTTTAGATATCTGAAAGGAACAACTAATCTTGGACTTCTTTACAAAAAATCTTCAGATTATAAGCTAGTTGGATTCTGTGATGCTGACTATGCTGGTGACAGGATTGAAAGAAAATCAACCAGTGGAAACTGTCAGTTTCTTGGTGAGAATCTGATATCCTGGGCCAGTAAGAGACAAGCAACTATTGCTTTGTCAACAGCAGAAGCATAATACATCTCAGCTGCTAGTTGTTGCACACAACTGCTTTGGATGAAACATCAGTTAGAAGACTACCAAATAACTGAAAACTGTATCCCAATTTATTGTGACAATACTGCTGCTATTTGTCTATCTAAAAATCCTATTCTTCATTCAAGAGCCAAACACATTGAAATCAAACATCACTTTATCAGAGACTATGTTCAAAAGGGGATATTAGATATTCAATTTATTGATACTGATCATCAGTGGGCTGATATCTTTACAAAACCTTTAACCATTGAAAGATTTGATTTTATAAAGAAAAATTTGAACATGCATTTTGTCTCTGAGTAATGTTTGACTCTGAATGAAAAATCAGACTCTGAAAATTATCAGACGTTGAATAAGTTTCAGACTCTCCTAGGAGAATCTGAAAAGACTCAGCCTCTGAGAAAATTATCAGACCCTGAAAAGGAATCTTTTTGTGACTCTGAAAGTACTGGGAAGTGGAAAGGTTAAAGTTAATTTGTTTAGGCTTCTGACACGTCTATCTGCATTGGGAAACAACGCTTTTTAAGGGCAATGATGGTTTTTCTTTCTCAATATTTTTCGCGCCCCTCAAGTCATTAATACGCATGTTTGGCTATTACTTCTGAATGTGAAGAATTGTTTTTCAAATCACTATATATACCAAACACACACTACTCACTCACTTTCCTACACTTTTAAGTCTTAAGCAGTTACGTTTTAAAGAATCAACTTTCTCTCTTCTCTCAAACTTAGAAACCCAAAACCCCCAAACTTCATCTTCTCCAAATGGCTTCGTCTACAAGCGGTTCAAGTTCTAAATCAAACATCTCCATTAAACCTGTAACCGTTCCTCTTCAAAAGGGTTCGTTGGTCGTTCAAATTGAATCACCAGTGGATTTCGCTTCTTTAAAGAGAAACAAGGTTGATATGGAAGCGTTTATCTCTGCTCAAAGGATGGTTGGGTACTTCCAGATGTTAAATGGACCAACTTATGTAAATCTGGTAAAGGAATTCTGGATTAGGGCTGAAGTTTTTGATGTTGATTCAGCCAAGGCAGAAGAAAAGGAAGCTGTGTTAAGAAACCCCTCTTTGAGAGGCAAAACAAGAAAAGAAATGGGTCTTGAACCTTTTCACGGCCTTGAAATTAAATCTGCTGTGATGGGTATCCCTGTATCTATCACTGAAGAAGTGATTGCTCAGGCATGCAGGATGCCTATGGAAGGAAGGTTTCAGTGGAACGTCAGCAGTAAGGACGCCATGCTGGGCAGCTTTACAAAACTGCTGCTGAAAGGAAACCCTGCAACCAGGTTGGTTGAAATGGATATAGAGCACAGGGTGCTTCTGAAGATTATGAATGAGTGCTTCTTCCAGAAGGGAGGAGGTGCTGATCAACCTAACTCTGATCATAAACTGGTGCTGTATTTCTTGGCTGGATTTCAACCAATAAATCTTCCAAAATATATCATGCATCATTTATGCTGGGCTGTCAAAGAAGCCTATAAAGGAAAAAGGAAACAAATCCCTTGTGGAAGACTTCTCTCTGAAATCTTCTACCAAGGAGGTGTTCTGAGAACTCTGGAGACGTTCAATCTGGCGTCAGACAGAGTGCTGGGTGTCTCTACTGGAAGGATGATAAATGGCTCATCCCTCTACAACATGAAGGCCATTACATCAATCCTGACTGACTCAAAGGATTTGAAGGAGTCTGAAGCCCCTCTTCCTCTCATCAGAAATTTTCCCTCTGTTCTTAAAGAGAACAATCCTGAAGCATTATCTGCTTATTTAGCAGCTTTTGCTAAGGAGTCTGGAGAAGCCCAGAGGAAATCTGAAGTTGCTGTGGCCAGAAAGCAGAAGGCTGCTAATACTCAAGCAACTACCTTTGGAACTGTGACTACTCCAAAGAGGAAAAGAGGAAAGGCTGAGTCAAACATTGAGGAAAGATTTCAACAAGCTCAGGAAGAAAAAGAAGCTGGCTTTGTTGAGACTGTAAGACCACTCAAAAGGCTAGCAACTGGGGAGATTGTGATGCCTATGTTTGAACCCACTCCTGAACAACAGAAGAGGACTGAAGAGCACTATCAGAACCTTAAAAATGAGAAGAAAAGGTTAAAAGCCCAATACCGGATTGATAGAGACAAGACTCTGGAAGCTATGGGCATTGATCATGATGAAGATCAACATCTCATTGAGAAGGTTATTGAGGCTCAGATTTTGGCCAAGAAGCTGGAAGAAAGTGCTATGAAGGGAGCTCAGCAGGTTCTACAAGAAACCTCAAGGACTTCTGAAGCTGTTACCTCAGATGCTGTTCCTCAAGAGATTGCTTCAGTAGCTGCTGGGTCTTCACCAGTAATCCGGACGAGTGTTTCTCTCCCGGACAAATCAGTCACTGGGATTACATCAGAAGCTGCTGCTTCAGAGGCTGCTGCCTCAGACGTTCCCAAGACATCTAAGGTAACTCAGAATCCAATTCCTCCACCCTCTACCTTCACTTCATCTTCTACAGACTCTGACTTAGACAATGCACCTCTAAGTCAGAAATTCAAAATATCCATGCCTGTACCCAAGGCCAAAAGAACCCTCAAAACCAAAACTACCACTACAAAATCCAAACCTTCTTCTAAACCCACTCCCTACAAAGAAGTGTCAGACGATGTTTATAAGACAATAGGTGAGTTAGGTGAAAGGAGGATAGGCATCTGTAATAAACTACCTGCCAATCATCCCTTCCAACCACCTGTTATCCAACCTTTAAATATGCTTGCTCCTGATACTTCTATTCCACCCTCTTCAACCACAAACCCAGTCAGTCCACAAGTTGTTGATTTAACAGCTGCTGCTGAAGAACAAGTGGTAACTGACAATCCATCAACAAACAAACAACAACCACCCCATTCACCACAAAACACAACCTCAGAACAGGATGACCTCTCCAATCTTGAAAAACATTATTCAGGAGAACTTCCTGAATACCAACAACAACAACCAACAACTGTAAACCAACCTCCAAATGAAACCATTCCAGAATCTGAAATGGAAACTGTGGCTACAGAGTCTGTCCCAGTGACAGAATCTGAACCCACTGTGTCTGCTTCACATTCTGAACCACCACCAAACCACATGTCTTCACCCTCTAACTCTAACCAATCTTCACCAATCCAAATGTCTGACCAACCCCCCATCAACATTTTGGATTCTGAATACCTGGATGAACGTCTGGTGGCTCTGAATGATGAAATGCAGAGTTTGGTGCTTCTTCGGAACACTCCATTTCTACCATTCATCTATCAAGAAAGCTGGTGTAATCTTACGAATAGGGCATTGAACTTCTTTGATGGTGTTGCCCAGAAGTGTTGTGATATTCAAGCTCGCGCCATGGAACGACGCTTGCGAGAATCCCACTCCTCTTCTCAACTCCAGACCAAGCCTCTGTTTTTGGCTAATGCCCCGTTCTATGCTGAATCTGAATATGTAACAAGAGACTCCAAGGTCTTCAAGATGCTGAAGCAAAAGGTGCTGAAGCAGCAAGAAGAAGCTAAGGCTAGGGAAGATCACCTTCTTCAGAGACAACTGGCTCTGGAAGAAACTGTTAGGAAGCAGTCTGAAGACATCCAGCGTCTGATGGCTCTTGTTCAACAGCAACAGCAACAGCATCAACCCCAACCAAACCCTTAGCTGCACACCTTGTTTTTGTTTTCTTTGTTATGTGTCTTAATTGCCTGCTTTCTATGTTTTGACACTCTGTACTTTCCTGATCATTCTTATATAAAAGTTTCTATTTCTTCACTTTTGTCTTATACATTTTTTTTACTGTTTGTTTTATCTTTTTAATAGATGACAAAAGGGGGAGTAATAGAAAAGTATTTAACAGAAGCTAAGCCCAAGAATGAAATAAAATTTATCTTAACAAATTTTATTTGAGAACCCAATTTTAACTCATCTACATTCTATGATATTGGTATTAAGCGTAAAAATGAACTTAATTAACCTGGATAGGACTTAGGGGGAGCTTACAAACCTCACCTTAAAGAATATCAGACTCAGGGGGAGTCTGAGCTTACAAAACTCAGAATCCTTAAAGAGTCAACTTGTTAATTAAGTTAACAACAATTGATCTTTTTAAATACTTATGTTTGTCATCATCAAAAAGGGGGAGATTGTTGGAACAAAGGGTGTTTCACAAGTATACCACTTAAGTTTTGATGATAACAAGGTATTAAAAATTGTCAATTGGATTTGCTAAACATTTATTCAAGTGTGCAGGACCATTAATCAAAGATTTATTTACAAGAGGTTCTGTTTGAATAAATTTAAAGAGCAAAGGAAATCTTAAACTGAAGCTTGAAGAATATCTGACTAAAAGAGCTCCTGGAAATTCAGAGTCAGAGTGCGTCTGAAGAAAGAGCTTCTGAAGATGAAGTCATCAGAAGCAAGTTCATCAGAGGCAGACTCATCAGAAGCAAATGGTATCCAGAAGCAAAGATTCTTCAGACACCAAGAAGCATTGACAAAGTACAGTGTACGAAAAGTACAACCACTATGCCTACGTTTGTCCCTGCAACCACCAACTCTGCACAGTGTCTTCTATACACGACAAGAATAACAGTAACTGTAGCAGAAACTTTTCCTTATTTGAGGGAATGGATTTGAATTTGATTTCATTGTACAAGCCTCAAATCAAGCAAAGGATCAAGGGTGTCAAATCAGCTTCGGTAAAGAAAAGTTGATGAGCTGGCTGTTCTCCAACGTCTCTCAAAACCTCTATAAATAGAGCTGAAGACTTGAAGAATTGAAACACATGTATCAGAACGATATACACGCGAATTGAATTCTTATCTCATATTCTAAGTCGCAAAATCTGCTCATCAACAACTTAGATAATTCTTACAAAAGCTCACATTTTAGAATTTCTAAGTATCTAAGAAAACAGAGTCTGTTCTGTTTCATTTTGTTTTGTGAATACCTCTGATAGTATATCAAGTATTCAAAACTCTTTTCAATTCTTTGTAATTGTTTTAAAGTCTCTTGCTTGTGGGCTTGAGCATCTGAAGTCTCATTCTTGTGTGATTGAGCAAAGGAAGTCTCTTACTTGTGTGTTTGAGCAACTTGTAATTTGATATTACATTTTAGTGAAACTCTCCTTGGAAGTGCAAGGAGGACAGGACTACTTCCGGTTTGTGGAAGGAACCTGTATAAAATTGTTTGTGTCTTCTTTCTTTCTTGCATCTGATCCTTATTCCGCTGCTGAGACTCTGAACTCTGATTAGAGTCTGAACTCCATCAGACTCTGAATCCTGAGAACAGTACTATTTTTCGTAAGAAAGAAACGTTTTTGAAAACACAATTCAACCCCCCCCTTCTTGTGTTTTTCCCACCTTCAGTGTTTACGATGATTGGTTTTGCCATGCAAAAAGGCATAGCGCCGCAACTTATTGATCATTTGTCTTCTATTCATGTGTAATTAATATTTGATATAAATAAATAGTAATGATCTTGCTAACCAATACCTCTTATAGATTGGTTAAAGAATCCATAAATAAATTATTTTTTTTGAAAATACAGAATATTATTTTTGATTAAGTAATGAATACATCATTTTTTTTAGATAAAAATTCAATAATTTTAGATACTAAAACAATATTTCTGAGTCAATTTTTAGCATTCTCCAAAGAGTAATTATTATTATTATTGAAGCAAAAAAAAATATATTTGATCATTGTGAATGATATGGGCTCATGTTATGATCCAAGCCCAATACTATGAATGGAATTGGACTGACTAATGATCCAAGCCCAATATTGTGATTGGTAAAGCCACTTTTGGAACAAGACACATGTACATGGTGCATGTAAGACAGGTTGTATTTCTCATGTAATGCATGGTGGCAAGTGGATGGTTGCATGCATTGACATGTTGCAAGATGCATGTGACAAGTTGCACACTTAGTTTGCATAGAAGACAAGTGGCTTGTTGCATGTAAGGAAATAAGGCTTACCTCTCCTATAAATAGCAAGCTCTTTTGCACAATTTCATCATCCCATCCCATCTCATCAAGTAGTAACACAACAACAAGATTACACCTTGTTGAGAGTGAGAAAAAATATATGAGAGAAAATATAGTTTTTGGTGTGAGGTTTCTTAATATTCTTCTATTTCAAAAGAGAGGGTAATTTGTCTCTCCTTGTATTTAGAAAGAAGTCTTGCACTTTCTTCCAAAAGTTCTTTACCCTTCCTGTGATTTTTGTATGTTCAGCTTCTCTTTTATCTTCTCTTATTTTAGTTGTGTGATATTATTTTTGTTTGTCTGGTCAATCCTAACTCAATTTGACCACATCGAAGGTATTGCCAAAATCTACTCAATCTCAACTCTTGAAAAAAGTGTTTGTGCCCTTCAATCTTTGGGTTCTTAATTCTCATCAAACTTTACATTGGAACCACAATCATAATGGCATCTGGTAGCAATGATGCATCTTCCTCGTCAATGAAGGAAGAGGAAATAACCACAATCAACAAACAGCTCCTATCTGTTGTAACCATAACACCCCCGCCACATTCACTTTCCTCCGATGATTCACTTCACGCGCCGCCTCTTCCCTTTCTTACAGTCGACCTCGTTATTGAAATCCTCTGCAGACTACCAGTGAAGGTTCTTCTTCAACTTCGATGCGTTTGCAAGTTGTGGAAATATCTTATCTCTCATCCCAAATTCGCCAAGAAGCATCTCTCAACCACGCCCCGCCGCATTAACTTGGTAAGCCACGCTGATATCTCAGGCAAATTTACTTTGGTTTCTTACCCACTTGACTCCATTTTCACCGGCATAACCACCACCAACATCACTAAGTTTGTTGAGTATGACGAAAAGTACCCTCGAAGCAGATTAGACTACATTGTTGGCTCTTGTGATGGCATTGTTTGTTTGTATGACTATCGAAGAGATGGTGTTTTATTATGGAATCCTTCCATTAGAAAGTTCAAGTGGTTGCCCTTTTTTCAAACGCCACGAGTGGTTACTTCCTTTGTGTTTTGGACGATTTATGGCTTCGGCTATGATCATGTTACCGATGATTACAAGGTGGTTGTTGCTTTAAATTACAAGGATAATAGTAGTCATCCTGGTAGTAGAAAAACTGAATTTCAGGTTTATACTCTGAGTACCAATCGTTGGAAAAGCGTTCAGGAAAAGTTTCCTTTTGGTGTTCAACTTAGATTCTTTTACTCGTCAGAGACAGGAATATTTGTGAGTGGCAAGATTAATTGGTTTGCTTGCAAAGATTGTAGTAAGGAAAATACATACACATACTCTGTTGTTTCATTCGATTTGGGGAATGAGTCTTTTCAATCAATTTTGCTGCCTGATATTGGAGAGATACATGATGCACATAAGGTGGCCTTGGGTGTGTTGAGGGATTGTTTGTGCTTAATTGTTCATCATGATGTTTGGATTATGAAGGAATATGGTAATGAAGAGTCTTGGACTAAATTGTTTACTACTTCTTACTTGCGAGATCCAAATAAAGGTTATAATATTTGCAAGGCGGTGTATATTTATGAGGATGACCAAGTGTTGCTTCAGACCTATGGGCATTGGAGTTCGAGGCTGATTGTTTATGATTACAGGAAAAGTGCTTTTAAGTTTACTAAGATTACAAACACCCCTGAAGTCTGTGTTGAAAGTTTGATATCACCTTGTTCTTAATGTGCTATGATGTAGATATGGTGGAATGTCTCTTAAGCATGAGATTTAACTCTAATTTATATGTTAGTTTCAGTTTATGTTATATATTTTGTATTTGATTTGATTATCGGAGACTTCATCATTAATTAATGGTTGACCGAATCTTTTGTTGTTATCTTCATTTATGTTATTTGTTAAATTGCTTGAGGTTTTTGTTCTCTCATTTTCAAAGATCACAATTAGGATTTAGATGTTATGTCAAGTCATTAGTACGTTTGTCTGTAAGAAACTGTTTGGAGATTCTAGGTAGATTACTGTACACTCAATGCCATTACTGTTAAACAAATTTCCCATTTCGGGAATTTAAAAGCCATTATGAGCGCGCTTTTCTAGCCTTAGTTGCACCGAATCTTGGTGTATATCCCCTCTATAAAAGACCGTGTGCAACTCTGGAGATAGTATTTCAGTGCCCTGTTGGTGTATAGGCTCCCAAAGTTTCTATTTCCTACCATGGTGGTCACATTGTATTGCAAATCCGTTTGCAATTTAGGTTTGAAACACCCCAAGCTAATTTTGATTCCCCAAGTTTTTATTTCCTCACAACACTATTAAAGAAGCATGATTTCCAATGGTTTGAAAACCCCCCAAGCTAGCAGAGCTTGATTACTTCAAGAAGGCCAAGACTGTGGCTCCTGGTTAGGTTTTGCCTAATATCAAACACGATTTTGTGTTGAACACTGACGTGTCTTGATTAGAAATGATGGCAATGTTGTGCCAACAAGGTCTTCCTATTTGCTACTATAGCAAGAAGTTCTGTCCTAAAATATTGAAAGCCTCGACTTTTGTTAGAGATCTATTCGCCATCACCTTGGCAGTGAAGAAATGGTGAACCTACGTACTACTAGTTCGTAAGTTCATCGTACACACTAATCAACACAGTTTCTGAGAGTTAATGATTTTGATTATCCAAACACTAGAGATAAGGTGGCTGATATGCTGTCCTGGATCCATGACCCCTCGCCTACATGGTTGGAGCTCACAATTCTTCACTGTGATTTCCTACCATAATTACCATCAATTTATCAAACAGATGTAAACCTTTAAGAGTTGCTGATCAAGGTTCAACAAAATCAACTCAACAAAATCAACAATCGTACTGACGCTCTCAAGTGCTCAGAGGAATGCACTTCTCCAAAAGTAAAAGCTCTATTTACCTCCAGTGTTCCTCTGAGAATGTTGCGCTTGCAATAATTTAATAAAAAAAAAAAAGGTAGGACGGTTAAAAGAAAATATATATTAGGAGAGCATGGTGTCACTATCTTTGTGAATGCCTACCTAATCTGCCAACATAGAAAAGTACCCACTCATTTACCTTATGAGCTCCTTCAGACCTTGCCAACTCACAAAGGTGTATGTATAGTAGAAAACTTCCTTAGATTTTATAATAGGACTCCCTTCCTTCCAAAGCCATATGATAATCTTAGTGGTGGTAGATCGATTTTACGAAACTGCTAATTTCAGTATGGTTCCTAATCATTTTACTGCTGTCAAGGTCGATGACCTGTTTGCCGAGATTATTTTCCGGTTTTATGGCATGCCTATACATACGTTTCATTACTCAAATCATTTTCAAAGTCGTAATACTTCAAAGTTCGAAAGCATTTTGAAATGAAAATGGATCAAATTAATGTTCAACATAATTAAAGCCTATAAAACCATCAAATCAAGATTTTTAGCACTGCTACTGTTGTTGATCAGTTTGTGAACAAATAAGGCAAGTACTTGAATGATTGATTTAATTGTTAGTTGCATTTATTGCACCAACATCAGGCACCGGGTGCTGTTGCTGGTATTTCTATGTTTCTTCTGATTGTCTTGGCATACTAGGCTACTTTTGCATATTTGTGTGATAGAATATTGTCTCCTGTGCAAGTATCATATTTTCAGTTGCTATTGTACTTAAATTTTTCTTTGTGCACTGCACTTCATATGCTTTCTTTTTCTTGATTATTTCAATGATAAGATTCTTTTTCATGTTGATGATTGTAGCCTTGAGTGGTGGTCATGTGGTGTAAAACACTAACATGGACACCCGATACGATACTAACATATATCAACTGTGGTAATAATTTAAAAAATGACATAATTAAAATGTAATTACATGTATCAGACACTAGACATGCGTTTGATTAGAAGTGTTGGGGCTATAGATTGATGGATATTGGAATATTCAGTTCTATCTTTTCATATTCTGTTTAGGGTCTCAATACCGTTGCATATCAAATACGAGGAATGCATATCAATGGTATCACAACTTGGAAATTAGGGAAACAGATTTTCAAGAACATATGTAGTCACTAATCTCAACCGTTGATCAAGATCAAATGATTTAAATTTTGAGATTTTATTAATTTGTTTAAGTTTCTTTTTTTTTAGGGAATTAATTTGTTAAAGTTTTTTTTAAAGAAGATATCTTATATCATTTCACTAGTCAAAATGTGTTCAATACAATCAAGCGACTCAATTAGGAGCTGGAAAGTAGCTGAAAATAGGGCTGTCTTTGCTAACTTATAGACAACCTCATTTGCTTGTCTTAGTACAAAGTACAAACTCAACACTAGAGTTTTCATAAAATTTATTAAAGTTATGATGCAAGTCATATGATCATTATATATTTGTTTATATAAGGTTTAATTAATGATTTGATCCCTTAAGTTATTTGTTGGTTACATTTTGGTCACATAAGTTATTAACGTTACAATTTGGTCCCTTAAGTTAGTATCTGCTAGTCAAATAAATCCTTACTGTCAGTCTTTTGCCAAAACGTTAAAAAAGCACATGTGAACGGTGACGTGACAACTTACATTGTGTATCCACCTTAAACATTGGGTTAACTGTTTTAACGGTGAGGATTTATTTGGTTGACGGAAGATGACTTAAAGGGACCAAATTGTAACCTTAATAACTTATGAGACTAAAATGTAACCAACAAATAAATTAAGGGACCACATCAGTAATTAATAATTAAGCCAAAAAAATACTATACAATCACCGGAGAAAATATTCCAAAATTTGAATTTAGGTACCTTCTTTGGTGGAGCCTATTTTCCATTTTTTGAAACCTGAAATTTGTGTTGAAACGTCTTCTATTTCCTTTAATTGTAAAGTGATTGAAGATAGATGGGTACTGTATATTCATTCTTATAAAGGTGAATAGGACATGCAAAGAAGCAAGATATGATGTGCTTTACAGGTAGCCTTAAGAGGAGGCGAAGAATCTTATTTCAATTTGTGTCAAACCAAAACACCACTTACCGAAACAATTTGTCACACAACTACTTTTAGTTTATTTAATTCATATGGGCTGAGACATTATATTAATTTATTTTTCGAATCATATTTAATCTATCTACTATATCTAATTCTAATATATATTCTATTTAATCTATCTACTATATCTAATTTTAATATTTATTCTATAAAAGAAATTCCTTCACAAAAAAACTATACTTTCTTCAAATCGTCACTTTTTTTATAGCAAATCTTTTTCTTAAACAAATAGAAGGAGTACAACAATCCAATAATCTTTTCTTCTCATATTTTGTATAACTTTTTTTGACAAGTAGTTTAAATGCTAGACTCACACTAAACTAGTAAAAGACATGTGCATTCACACGGGTCATGCGATATTGCAATTATTATATAAAAACATTTGCATTAGTTATATTGTGAAATATTTAAAGATAGTAAATGAAGATGTACTTATTAAGGAAAGGGATGTTGAACATGAAGTTCGTGGAGCACATCAGACTAGACAAGCTAAAAAATTTAAATAATCTACTGGAGAAAGCGGAGAAATACATACAATACGAAGAGATGCAGAAGGTCGATAAAGCAATATGATGTCCCGGGGCGAAAAGCAGATCGAGAATCCCCGCAATAAGAAGTTTTGGAAAGATGCTGAAAGGTCCGACTGAACCGCAAGGGGATATCACCAGAGCTACCACGAGTACACACCTCTCAACGCCTCGAGAGAACACACTTTAGAGGAATATGCAAACATTGAGTTATGTGATAAGGGAGTGGAACAAACCATGAAGATCACAAAATAGATAGAATTTGACAAAAGCAAATATTGCAGATTCCACAAGTATTCAAGCCATGCCACAGATGACTGTTTGCAGTTGAAAGATGCCATTAAGGATTTGATCTAGGAGTGAAAGCTGCAGAAGTACACAAACAACTGAGATAAGGAACCAAAGCAACAAGAGAAATCCCCATCTCCAAAGAAGAAGTTCGCCAACAGTGTCTGAGCCTCCAAGAAAAGAATGGAGGAAGATCTTAAGAACTTCATGTGTCGCATACTTTCTCGAGAAGAATGTTATATAAATGGGAAGGTGTATCATTGATAAAGAACAAAATTGTAGGTTATTATGTTGCACTTATCCCCATAATCTATGAAAAATTGGGTGATTTCATGGCTTGAGTGATTTTACGTTGTGCAATGTTGATGTGAAGATAAAGAAATTGGGGAAAGATGAAGAGGGAAAAAAGTGTGGATAATTTTTAATAATATTATGAACCTACTTAATCTAATGATCGTTGTTAAGTCAACCAACATGATAAAAAAGATATTTAATTCACCATTCTAACTTTAAAATTTACTAATGATTTGCCTTGCATGGTCTTCGTGGAATGATTTTAGATTTTGGCATTAGCAGCTATACTTGCAAGAACATCGTCCCTCCTAAAACACAACCTGTTTTTGTGAGTGCCGTTTTTAGTAAAAGTGTTTAAGATATGGAAGTTAAGTTTGACATTACCACTAGGCAAAATGCAGTTTTAGGGTGTTTGCAAGCAGCAAATAATTAGGATTTTCTTCTAGATATCCCTATTAATGGGTTAGGTTAGCATATGTCAGCGGTGGAGTACCGTGCTATTCTTAGATATTTCCTTATAATTCCATTATTTTCTATTGATGAGGTGTGCCCTATTTATCGTAAGGCATGTCTGGACACTTTTGGGGAACATGCAATTCATTGTAAAGAGCTTCTCGACTTTAAGTACATACATGACATTGTTAGAGATGTCAATGGAGGATCTTCCATAGGACCCATGGGAGCCATGGTACCCCCAAAATTTCTATACATATGATATTAGCTATAATATATTATTAACTTTCGTCTATCTTAGTGGAAAAGCTCTTGCAAATGTATCAAAGGTCGCGGTTTCAACACTCCTTGTGTCTTATTTATTGTATTTTTTTATAAATTATAAATAAATAAAAATTCCCAAAAAAAATCCTTGCTGGGACTAGAACCGGCAGCCCCTCCCTACACTACATTCAAGCAAAATTAACCACTATTTCAGTTAATAACTTCAACAATTTTTCGACACAGTTTAATATATATTTCAAAAAGGTTTGGCACCCAAAAAAAAAAACTCAAGATCTGCCACTGTTTGTCGTAAGGCGTGTCTGAACATTTTTGGGGAGCATGCAGTTCATTGTAAAGAGCTTCTCGACTTTAAGTTCATACATGACTTTATTAGAGATGTCCTTTTTGATATATTAAGCTGGGAGGTGAAGGTGAGAAAATCACAAGAAGGGACGTTGAATTGTATTCTGTAACGCCCTCTTTAATTATTTAATTATTTAATTATTTTATTAGATGATATAGTATATTATTATATATTATATGATTTTGATGATTATTTGACGTATTTGTGATGTGTGATGAGATATTATTTTATTGTTTAATAAAATAATATAAGTGATGTTTATATGAATATTTATTTGATAAATAAGTGGATTTGTTGGAAAAATAGATAATTTTAAGAGATGGGGTTATATTTATAAATAAGAAGAGTTGTGAGGGTTGGGATAGAATTAATTAAGTTGAGAGGGAGTATATAAGAGAAGTAGGTTAAGAGAAATAGGCAGTACGCGTTACAGACTTTGGAAAAGAAGAGAAAACGGTTCAAGAAGGGAGAAGAGGCTAGGCTGCATTCTACACAATTTTCCAGGTAAGGGTGAGCCTAACTTCAGTAATTTTAATGTTAAATCATCTGTTATTGATTAGCTTAGAGATTGGGAAGAATTGAGAGGAGTTTTGAGAATTAGGGTTGTGATGAATTGTGATGGATTGATGAGGGATTGAGTTGTAAGGCTGTAGAAACTTGATACTGAACCTAGATTATCCCCTAGGACAACATTGCTGATGAATTAGAGGTTAGATTGGAGAGATTGGAGATGTTTTGGTGAGTTTTGGTATGAACCCGTGTGGGTTCTGAGATCGCTCGCCTGTGGCGAGTGATCACTCGCCTTGGCGAGTAACCCTTGGTTGCTCGCGAGGCGAGCAGTATAGCTCGCCGTGGCGAGCTTGTCCCCTAAGATTTAGGACTTTTGCCAACCTTGAGACGTTTTTGAGTGCCTTGTCATTTATAGAGATGATCTGTGAAGTTGGTTTAGCCAAATTAAATTTAGAAAACCTTAAAACGGAGATTTTGGTGAGAAATGTCAAAAAGGCCGAGAGCACCCAGGATTTCTCGCCTGCAGCTCGCCCCCAACTCGCCTTTGGCGAGTAAGCTGTTGTGAGTACTCGCCCCTGGCGAGCAGATCACTCGCCGTGGCGAGTTAGATGGTTCAGGACTGATTGTTCGTTTTGCGATCTGTTTCGTATGAGACTTTGAGAGGAGACATTTGGGTAGTATTTAGAGATGTTTTATACCCTTAGATGTAATCCGTAATGAGGATTGCTGATGATTCCTTTATGATGTTGATAAATGATGTATTGTTGATAATACGTGATGTTTGAAAATGACTTATGTGATTATGATGATATTATGCGTTGTGATGTATACGATTAATGAGATGATGATCTGCCATGTAACTGTTATAACTGCATGTGTCAGTCTTGCATTATGAATGATGTTTTGAGAAGTTGAAAATAATTATTAAACGACGAGTCCATGCATTTGCATAATTATGAGACGGTGGAGCTTTATGCTCAAAGCGACGGTGGAGCATTTGCTCAAGCGACGGTGAAGCATATTAATGCTATAAATATATGGTACCACATGCATGATGTTGAGACGTTAAGAGTTGCATTTAGTTGAGTCAATTGTTGACATATTATGAGACGATGTTTGAGACGTTAATGCATGTGTTTAAAGATGTTTATGATGATGTACGATGTGTTATAACAATCTGATTATGTGTTGGATTATGTTGTTAATCTTGATATTTGATTTATTCATTAATATTATTGTTGTGAATCTCACCCCTTCTGCTGGAATTGCCGCCTTGTGGGCAAGTGCAGGTAACCAGTCTTAGATGCGATGATGCGAGGAGTCTTGTGTGACGTAGGATTGCTCTGATATGTAACGGGATGGGGTCTTTATTTTGGGTCTATTCCTTTATGTATCATGTTTGAATAAATGATGACCTTAAGATTTTATTGGTGTGAGACTTAAACATTTTGAGACGTTTGGATGGCTTTGAGCCAAGACTATTTATGAAGATGTGACTTTTGAATTCCGCTGCTATAAATGACTATTTTGCGAAGGATAATTTATTATCTAATTTGTTTTCAAGATGAAATGTGACACTCCTTTTTGAGATGTACTCTGATTTATGTTTTTATTTAAGTGAAATTTTTAAGACGGGAAATTGGGGTGTTACAATTGGTATCAGAGCAGGTCGGTCCGTCCGGCCAAGTAGAGAGTCGAGCGACGTTGTCTCAAGAGTTAGAATACTATAATTGTATTATTCTAACTTATGTTTGTTTTCCAGAAAACTAAGATGGCTGGTAGAAACGATGTTGCCCTTGCTGCTGCCTTGGAAGCAATGGCTAATGATGTGGGTAATCAGAACAATGCTGGTGGAAACGACGGAACGAGAATGTTAGAAACTTTTCTGAGGAATCACCCGCCTACCTTCAAGGGGCGTTATGATCCGGATGGAGCTCAGACGTGGCTCAAGGAAGTTGAGAGAATCTTCAGAGTCATGCAATGTGACGATGTTCAGAAGGTGCGGTTTGGTACGCACATGTTAGCAGAGGAGGCTGACGATTGGTGGGTTAGTCTCCTACCCATTTTGGAGCAAGATGGAGTTGTGGTTACGTGGACTATTTTCACGCGGGAGTTCCTTAATAGATACTTTCCAGAAGATGTTCGTGGGAAGAAAGAAATAGAGTTCCTGGAGCTTAAGCAAGGGAACATGTCGGTGACCGAGTATGCGGCCAAATTTGTGGAGTTGGCTAAGTTCTACCCGCATTATACCCCTGAGACGGCTGAGTTTTCAAAATGCATTAAGTTTGAGAACGGGTTGCGCGCTGATATCAAGAGAGCTATCGGTTATCAGAAGATCCGCAACTTTTCTGAGTTGGTGAGTAGCTGTAGAATTTATGAAGAGGATACCAAGGCTCACTACAAGGTAGTGAATGAGAGGAAAGCTAAGGGCCAGCAGAGTCGCCCTAAACCTTATGATGCCCCTAGAGATAAAGGGAAGCAGAGAGTGAATGATGAGAGAAGGCCTCAGAAGAAGACTGCTCCTGCTGAGATTACTTGCTTCACTTGTGGCGAGAAAGGTCACAAGAGTAATGCGTGTACTGTTGATGTGAAGAGATGCTACCGTTGTGGTCAAAAAGGGCATATTACTAATGACTGCAAGTTTGATGATGTTGTGTGTTTCAACTGCAATGAGCAAGGACATATTGGTTCGCAGTGTAAGCAACCAAAGAAGACTAAGACCGCTGGGAGGGTGTTCGCATTGACCGGCACTCAGACGGAGAATGATGATTGTTTGATCAGAGGTACTTGCTATATTAATAATACTCTTTTAGTTGCTATTATTGATACTGGTGCTACACATTGTTTTGTTGCTTTAGACTGTGTTTCTGCTTTGGGTCTTGATGTGTCTGATATGAATGGGGAGATGGTTGTCGAAACTCCAGCTAAGGGTTCGGTGACTACTTCTCTCGTATGTTTAAATTGTCCTTTGTCTATGTTTGGCCGAGATTTTGTGATGGATCTAGTTTGTCTGCCTTTAAGAGGTATGGATGTAATTCTGGGGATGAATTGGCTAGAGTACAACCATGTTCTTATCAACTGTTTTAGAAAGACGGTACATTTTTCTTCTGCCGAAGAAGAGTGGGGCGCAGAGTTTCTATCCACTAAGCAGCTGATGGAATTGGAACGTGATGGGATGCTGATGTTCTCGTTGATGGCTTCTTTATCTTTAGAGAGTCAAACGGTAATTGATAAACTGCAAGTGGTGTGTGATTTTCCTGAAGTTTTCCCAGATGAAATTCCTGATGTGCCTCCGAAGAGGGAAGTAGAGTTTTCTATTGATCTTGTTCCTGGAACGAAGCCGGTGTCGATGGCACCTTATCGTATGTCTGCTTCTGAGTTAGCAGAGTTGAAGAAACAGTTGGAAGATTTACTTGAAAAGAAATTTGTTAGACCGAGTGTTTCACCCTGGGGAGCGCCGGTGTTGCTAGTGAAGAAGAAAGATGGTAGTATGAGGCTCTGTATTGATTACCGGCAGCTGAACAAAGTAACTATCAAGAATAGGTATCCACTTCCGAGGATTGACGATTTGATGGATCAATTAGTAGGTGCACGTGTTTTCAGCAAGATAGATTTGAGGTCAGGTTATCACCAGATCAAAGTGAAAGATGAAGATATGCAGAAGACGGCTTTCAGGACCCGTTATGGTCACTACGAGTACAAAGTCATGCCTTTTGGAGTTACCAATGCACCTGGAGTGTTTATGGAGTATATGAATCGCATCTTCCATGCATTTTTGGATCAGTTTGTGGTCGTATTTATTGATGATATTCTGGTTTACTCCAAGACGGAAGAAGAACATGTTGAACATTTGAAGATTGTTTTGCAAGTGTTGAAGGAAAAGAAACTGTATGCTAAGTTGTCTAAGTGCGAGTTCTGGCTAAAGGAAGTGAGTTTTCTTGGCCATGTTATTTCTGGCGATGGTATTGCAGTCGACCCGTCAAAAGTGGAAGCGGTATCGTAATGGGAGACCCCTAAGTCGGTTACGGAAATTAGAAGCTTTTTGGGATTAGCTGGCTACTATAGAAGGTTTATAGAAGGATTTTCCAAATTGGCTCTTCCGTTAACGCAGTTGACGTGCAAGGGTAAGTCTTTTGTGTGGGATGTGCACTGTGAGAATAGTTTTAACGAGCTGAAGAAGCGTTTGACGACGGCTCCAGTTTTGATTTTGCCGAAGCCCGATGAACCTTTTGTGGTATATTGTGATGCGTCCAAGCTGGGTTTAGGTGGTGTTCTTATGCAAGATGGTAAAGTGGTAGCTTATGCTTCAAGACAGTTGAGAATTCACGAGAAGAATTACCCGACACATGATTTAGAGTTGGCAGCCGTGGTCTTTGTATTGAAAATATGGAGACATTATTTGTATGGCTCGAGGTTTGAAGTATTTAGTGATCACAAGAGCTTGAAGTATTTGTTTGATCAGAAGGAATTAAATATGAGGCAGAGAAGGTGGCTTGAGTTACTTAAAGATTATATGATTTTGATGATTATTTGACGTATTTGTGATGTGTGATGAGATATTATTTTATTGTTTAATAAAATAATATAAGTGATGTTTATATGAATATTTATTTGATAAATAAGTGGATTTGTTGGAAAAATAGATAATTTTAAGAGATGGGGTTATATTTATAAATAAGAAGAGTTGTGAGGGTTGGGATAGAATTAATTAAGTTGAGAGGGAGTATATAAGAGAAGTAGGTTAAGAGAAATAGGCAGTACGCGTTACAGACTTTGGAAAAGAAGAGAAAACGGTTCAAGAAGGGAGAAGAGGCTAGGCTGCATTCTGCACAATTTTCCAGGTAAGGGTGAGCCTAACTTCAGTAATTTTAATGTTAAATCATCTGTTATTGATTAGCTTAGAGATTGGGAAGAATTGAGAGGAGTTTTGAGAATTAGGGTTGTGATGAATTGTGATGGATTGATGAGGGATTGAGTTGTAAGGCTGTAGAAACTTGATACAGAACCTAGATTATCCCCTAGGACAACATTGCTGATGAATTAGAGGTTAGATTAGAGAGATTGGAGATGTTTTGGTGAGTTTTGGTATGAACCCGTGTGGGTTCTGAGATCGCTCGCCTGTGGCGAGTGATCACTCGCCGTGGCGAGTAACCCTTGGTTGCTCGCGAGGCGAGCAGTATAGCTCGCCGTGGCGAGCTTGTCCCCTAAGATTTAGGACTTTTGCCAACCTTGAGACGTTTTTGAGTGCCTTGTCATTTATAGAGATGATCTGTGAAGTTGGTTTAGCCAAATTAAATTTAGAAAACCTTAAAACGGAGATTTTGGTGAGAAATGTCAAAAAGGCCAAGAGCACCCAGGATTTCTCGCCTGCAGCTCGCCCCCAACTCGCCTTTGGCGAGTAAGCTGTTGTGAGTACTCGCCCCTGGCGAGCAGATCACTCGCCGTGGCGAGTTAGATGGTTCAGGACTGATTGTTCGTTTTGCGATCTGTTTCGCATGAGACTTTGAGAGGAGACATTTGGGTAGTATTTAGAGATGTTTTATACCCTTAGATGTAATCCGTAATGAGGATTGCTGATGATTCCTTTATGATGTTGATAAATGATGTATTGTTGATAATACGTGATGTTTGAAAATGACTTATGTGATTATGATGATATTATGCGTTGTGATGTATACGATTAATGAGATGATGATCTGCCATGTAACTGTTATAACTGCATGTGTCAGTCTTGCATTATGAATGATGTTTTGAGAAGTTGAAAATAATTATTAAACGACGAGTCCATGCATTTGCATAATTATGAGACGGTGGAGCTTTATGCTCAAAGCGACGGTGGAGCATTTGCTCAAGCGACGGTGAAGCATATTAATGCTATAAATATATGGTACCACATGCATGATGTTGAGACGTTAAGAGTTGCATTTAGTTGAGTCAATTGTTGACATATTATGAGACGATGTTTGAGACGTTAATGCATGTGTTTAAAGATGTTTATGATGATGTACGATGTGTTATAACAATCTGATTATGTGTTGGATTGTGTTGTTAATCTTGATATTTGATTTATTCATTAATATTATTGTTGTGAATCTCACCCCTTCTGCTGGAATTGCCGCCTTGTGGGCAAGTGCAGGTAACCAGTCTTAGATGCGATGATGCGAGGAGTCTTGTGTGACGTAGGATTGCTCTGATATGTAACGGGATGGGGTCTTTATTTTGGGTCTATTCCTTTATGTATCATGTTTGAATAAATGATGACCTTAAGATTTTATTGGTGTGAGACTTAAACATTTTGAGACGTTTGGATGGCTTTGAGCCAAGACTATTTATGAAGATGTGACTTTTGAATTCCGCTGCTATAAATGACTATTTTGCGAAGGATAATTTATTATCTAATTTGTTTTCAAGATGAAATGTGACACTCCTTTTTGAGATGTACTCTGATTTATGTTTTTATTTAAGTGAAATTTTTAAGACGGGAAATTGGGGTGTTACATATTCGGCTTTTCAAAACTTTTCTGAGAGTTTGTAAAAAAAAAAAAAAAAAAAACTATTCAGAGACTGAAGCAAAACAGAGTTTGTTAAGGGTCTGAAACATAGTTAATTGCAGTGGTATAAATCAAACGCACACAAGGGGAAGGAGGGAGGGAGGGAGGGAGGGAGGGAGAGAGAGAGAGAGAGAGAGAGAGAGAGAGAGAGAGAGAGAGAGAGAGAGAGAGAGAGAGAGAGAGAGAGAGAGAGGTTCCTCCCACGAAACGAGAGTAGATCAGTACCCTTCCATTTCAAGGGATTTCAATATAATCTCAAATATTACAAATTGCTCAAGCACACAAGCAAGAGACTTCCTTTGCTAAATCACACAAGAAATAGACTTCTAATTTTCAATCACACAAGAAATAGACTTCTACAATCTAACTTAATCAAATAAAAGAAAATTTGGTTTTACATTTGATATAAAGTTCAGATCGACTCTAAGACTTAAGAATTTCAAAGATATGAAAGTTTATAAAAAATTCTCCAAGTGTTTGTGCGCTATAGATTTTGACAGAGTAAATGCACTTGTAAATTCATAGTATTGTTATAGATTTTTTCAAGTCTTCATGTCCTTATATAGTGGAAATTTTTTAGAAACGTTGAGGAGTGCCGAAGCATCAAGTTGGGTCCTTTAGAAGCTTGATCAGAAACGTTGGAATATTGCTTGATTTGGTTAATGTCATTGAATAGTCATTCGAAATTCATTTGCTTCTTTTAGAATGATATGTTACATTCTCTTTGTCTTTTAATTTCTTTGTTTGTATCTACACGTGGTCAGAATACGACAAATTATACTATTCTTACTCTAATAGTGACCTTCCTTTAGAAGACAGAAAAACTAGTCAAATTCTTCTAATGTAGTTGTGTCCCTTAGAGGCTTGACATCTTCAAAGTTTTTAATCCTTCAGAGACTTGATATTTTCAAAACTTGTTACAAGTCTTCATCTTCTTACTTGATTCAAATGCTCTTATATGTGCTCAAAATTTTGTTCTTACAGAAACAGAACTTGATTTAACAATATGAATTTAATTTTATGGTCCTTCACACTTGAACACCTATTAGCATATTCAATTGTTCTTTTATACTTTGTTATCATCAAAACTACAGAGGTATTGTACAAAACTCATTTTGGTTCAACAGGCGGGACTATCAGTGAAGAAGGAGGCGCTTGTGAACTTCCTGACTGACCCACCAATTAGAAGATCAACACTTGGGCCTGCAGATGTTATAGTGTACGGATGGATTGGAGAAAAACATGTGTGAATGGACTTGATCGGGGTTTCACCACTAGTGTTATTTGGGAGCGGGGCTTTTACGGTAGGATAGGCATCTCTATAAGTTGTGTCAAGAAAAATGGAGAAACATGAGAAAATGTGTTTTGAAAATCAACATGTTTTTATACCATTTGTTTTTTACACTATTGGCTTCCTACCACCCGAGGATGTTGACCTTTGTAACACCCCGTTTTCCCATAATAAAAATTTCTTTAAAAAGGATAGCATGCATCAGAGTAAACACGTAAACAGGGCATCACATATCTTAAAACGTCTCGTGGTAATGAATAAATAAACATTAAACCTTCATAAAATAGTCATAACATATTACTCAATATTGCAGCGGAAATATCATAAGAAAAACATCTCAAAAATCATCTTTGGCACGCAGGCCTTATCAACGTCTTAAGCAAAATAGTCAGAGTAATCATAAAGATGCAAAAGAGCATAATACGCAAGGAACAGAGAAAATAAAAGAGATCCCCTATCCCGTTACGTATCAGAGCACCTAGACTCGACTGCAGAATCCTCACACGTCTGCACCTAATCTTGGTTACCTGCACTTGCCCACGAGGCGGCAATTCCAGCAGAAGGGGTGAGATTCACAATTAATTATATTAAACATGTAATTAAATAATCACAATTCAACAACCAAACAGAATTCAACATGTCACAGATAAACATCTAGCATTTAGAACATCAACATAAACAACACATCATTCAGCATCGTCACAATTAACATCATAAACATCTTAGTAAACATCTTAGACGACTCGACTCGACATCATCACTTGACTATGCAACCCTACGTCTTATATGCATGTGGTACCAATCCAGGGCATGAGCCCTCGTCGCTATGAGCATAAATATACTCCAAGGCATAAGCCTTCGTCGCTGGTGAACAAAGCTCCAGGGCATAAGCCCTCGTCGCTGGTGAGTAAAAACTCCAGAGCATAAGCCCCCATCATAGAATGAGTATGCATGAGACTCGACACTTTTAACTTAAACAAGTTAACATCTTAAACGTCGCAAAACATCTTAATCATCAAGGACTGACACATGCAGCAACTATACATAAGTAAATAGCAACATGGCAGCAAGTACATCATACAGATAGCATCCATAGTGCAAGCATCGCAAGTAAATCAAACATTCATAACTTAATTAATTCATATATCACACATAAGCTTCATAAAATCATCATAAACAATCTCAATCATCATGTATCATCATCACAGATCATATTAAACTTCAGTAAAAGTCCCAGAAGCTACCCAAAGGTCATCTCTCAAGGTTATATGCGACTGCAGGTCGCCAACAGAATGGATTCTGGGTTCTGACATAACTCGCTATGGCGAGCTGGGTTGCTCGCCTCGCGAGCGATCTAGGTCTGCTCGCCGCGGCGAGTTGCATAGCTCGCCCAGGCGAGCGATGAACAGACTGCTACGGGTTCTGCGAAAATCACACAAAAGGTTCCCAAATTCATCATCTAACTCATCTAAACTCTCAGAATAAACAAACTGTGCCACGTCACGTTTCAAACCAGACCACCAAAACATCTTCTTTAAATCATGATACATCTTCGTAGCTCCCGGATGAATACTCAAGCTACTTCTATGACTCTCTGCAAGAATCATCTTCTTCATTCCCTCATTATCAGGAATGCAAATCCTACCTCGGAATCTCAACACTCCTTGATCATCAACTCTAAAGTCACTATCTTCCGTCTGATTACTAGCAACCAACAAGTCCACAAACTTGACATCTTCTTTCTGTGCCTCTTTGATACTCTTCAAGAAATCACTATCAATCTTCAGCATTCCAAGCTTTACACTCTGAGGTGTCCTCTCACAGATTAAGCTCAAATCTCTAAACTGTTCAAGCAATTCAAACTCCTTCACCATCATGGCAGACATATGCAAGGTCTTCCTACTCAAGGCATCTGCAACCACATTAGCTTTGCCCGGATGATAATTCAAACCAAAGTCATAATCTTTTAACAATTCAAGCCACCTTCGCTGCCTCATATTCAATTCCTTCTGGTCAAATAAGTAGTTCAAACTCTTGTGATCACTAAACACTTCAAACCTCGAACCATACAAGTAATGTCTCCATATTTTTAATACAAAGACCACAGCCGCCAACTCTAAATCATGCGTCGGATAATTCTTCTCATGAATCCTCAATTGCCTTGAAGCATAAGCTACCACTTTACCATCTTGCATAAGTACACCACCCAAACCCAACTTGGACGCATCACAATATACCACAAAAGGTTCATCGGGCTTCGGCAAAATCAAAACTGGAGCCGTCGTCAAACGCTTCTTCAACTCATTAAAACTGTTCTCACAATGAACATCCCACACAAAAGATTTACCTTTACACGTCAACTGCGTTAATGGAAGAGCCAACTTAGAAAATCCTTCTATAAATCTTCGATAATAACCAGCTAGACCCAAGAAGCTTCTAATCTCTGTAACCGACTTAGGAGTCTCCCATTGCGATACCGCTTCAACTTTAGACGGATCAACCGCAATGCCCTCGCCAGAAATGACATGACCAAGAAAACTTACTTCTTTCAACCAGAACTCACACTTAGACAACTTAGCAAAAAGCTTCTTCTCTTTCAACACTTGCAAGACGATCTTCAAATGCTCCGCATGTTCTTCCTCAGTCTTAGAGTAAACCAGAATATCATCGATGAATACCACAACAAAGCGATCCAAATAAGCATGGAAGATTCTATTCATATACTCCATAAATACGCCAGGTGCGTTAGTAACACCGAAAGGCATCACCGTATACTCATAATGTCCATATCGCGTTCTAAACGCTGTCTTCTGCATATCCTCATCTTTCACTTTAATCTGATGGTAACCCGATCTCAAATCTATCTTGCTAAATACACAAGCACCCACCAACTGATCCATCAAGTCGTCAATTCTCGGAAGTGGATACCTATTCTTTATCGTTACTTTATTCAACGGACGATAGTCGATGCACAACCTCATACTTCCATCTTTCTTCTTGACTAACAACATTGGAGCTCCCCACGGTGAAACACTTGGTCTCACGAACTTCTTATCAAGCAAATCCTCTAACTGTTTCTTTAGCTCCGCCAACTCAGAAGCTGACATACGATAAGGCGTCATAGACACAGGCTTCGTTCCAGGAACAAGATCAATCGAAAATTCAACTTCTCTTTCTGGAGGCACATCAGGAATCTCATCTGGGAAAACTTCAGGAAAATCGCATACCACTTGTAACTTATCAATCACTGCCTGATTCTCAATAGATAAAGACGCCATCAAAGAAAACATCATAATTCCATCGCGTTCCAGCTGCTTCAACTATTTAGTAGATAGGAACTCTGCGCCACTCTCTTCCTCGGGAGAAGAAAAATGCACCGTCTTGCTAAAACAATTAATCAGGACATGATTGTACTCTAACCAATTCATCCCCAAGATTACATCCATCCCAACCAACGGTAGACACAATAAATCAATCTCAAAATCACGGCCAAACATAGACACAGGACATCTTAAACACACAAGGGAAGTAATCACCGAACCCTTAGCTGGAGTTTCGACAACCATCTCCCCATTCATATCAGATACAACTAGGTTTAACTTAGCAGCACAATTAAGAGCAACAAAACAATGCGTAGCACCAGTATCAATGATAGCAACTAAAGGTATATTATCAAAATAACAAGTACCTCTGATCAAGCGATCCTCACTCTCCGTCTGCGTACCAGTCAAAGCAAAAACTCTCCCAGTAGTCTGAGTCTTCTTAGGTTGTGTGCACTGGGACCCAATGTGACCTTCCTCATTGCAATTAAAGCATACAATATCTCCACGCTTGCAATCAGCAGTAGTATGACCCTTCTTGCCACAACGAAAACATCTCTTCACCTTTCCAGGACAAGCATTACTCTTATGGCCTTTCACTCCACAAGTATAGCAAACTATCTCAGCAGGAGCATCTTTCTTCACAGGTCTCCTCTCATCATTAACTCGCTGTTTGCCCTTATCTGCGGGGGCACTGTAGGGCTTAGGACGACTTTGCTGCCCCTTTCCTTTCCTCTCATTAACCACCTTGTAATGAGCCTTCGTGTCCTCCTCGTAAATCCTGCAGCTGCTCACTAACTCAGAAAAGTTTCTAATCTTCTGATACCCTATAGCCCTCTTGATATCAGCTCGCAATCCGTTCTCAAACTTAATACACTTAGAAAATTCAGCGGTCTCAGCAGAGTAGTGTGGATAAAACTTGGCCAGCTCCACAAATTTTGCAGCATATTCAGTCACAGACATGCTTCCTTGCTTTAGCTCTAAAAATTCTATCTCTTTCTTGCCCCGCACATCCTCAGGAAAATATCTGTTGAGGAACTCTCTCCTAAACACTGCCCAGGTCACCTCAGCACCGTCCTGCTCCAGGGTAGGTAGAAGACTAATCCACCAATCGTCCGCCTCCTCAGCCAGCATGTGCGTACCGAAACGCACCTTTTGCACCTCCGTGCACTGCATCACTCTGAACACCCTCTCTATCTCTTTGAGCCACGTCTGGGCTCCATCCGGATCATATCTCCCCTTGAAGGTAGAAGGATGGTTCCTCAAGAAGGTCTCCAGCATACGGACCTCCGCACTAGCACCGGCATTCGCATTCGGTTGTTGCCCCACCGCTTGAGCAACAGCTTCCAAGGCAGCAGCAATCGCAGCGTCGTTTCTTCCAGCCATCTTAATCCTCTACAAAGCAAACATAAGTTAGAATAATACAATAATACTATTCTAACTCTAAGACAACGTCACTCGACTCTCTACTTGGCCGGACGGACCGACCTGCTCTGATACCAATTGTAACACCCCGTTTTCCCATAATAAAAATTTCTTTAAAAAGGATAGCATGCATCAGAGTAAACACGTAAACAGGGCATCACATATCTTAAAACGTCTCGTGGTAATGAATAAATAAACATTAAACCTTCATAAAATAGTCATAACATATTACTCAATATTGCAGCGGAAATATCATAAGAAAAACATCTCAAAAATCATCTTTGGCACGCAGGCCTTGTCAACGTCTTAAGCAAAATAGTCAGAGTAATCATAAAGATGCAAAAGAGCATAATACGCAAGGAACAGAGAAAATAAAAGAGATCCCCTATCCCGTTACGTATCAGAGCACCTAGACTCGACTGCAGAATCCTCACACGTCTGCACCTAATCTTGGTTACCTGCACTTGCCCACGAGGCGGCAGTTCCAGCAGAAGGGGTGAGATTCACAATTAATTATATTAAACATGTAATTAAATAATCACAATTCAACAACCAAACAGAATTCAACATGTCACAGATAAACATCTAGCATTTAGATAAACAACACATCATTCAGCATCGTCACAATTAACATCATAAACATCTTAGTAAACATCTTAGACGACTCGACTCGACATCATCACTTGACTATGCAACCCTACGTCTTATATGCATGTGGTACCAATCCAGGGCATGAGCCCTCGTCGCTATGAGCATAAATATACTCCAAGGCATAAGCCTTCGTCGCTGGTGAACAAAGCTCCAGGGCATAAGCCCTCGTCGCTGGTGAGTAAAAACTCCAGAGCATAAGCCCCCATCATAGAATGAGTATGCATGAGACTCGACACTTTTAACTTAAACAAGTTAACATCTTAAACGTCGCAAAACATCTTAATCATCAAGGACTGACACATGCAGCAACTATACATAAGTAAATAGCTACATGGCAGCAAGTACATCATACAGATAGCATCCATAGTGCAAGCATCGCAAGTAAATCAAACATTCATAACTTAATTAATTCATATATCACACATAAGCTTCATAAAATCATCATAAACAATCTCAATCATCATGTATCATCATCACAGATCATATTAAACTTCAGTAAAAGTCCCAGAAGCTACCCAAAGGTCATCTCTCAAGGTTATATGCGACTGCAGGTCGCCAACAGAATGGATTCTGGGTTCTGACATAACTCGCTATGGCGAGTGGGAATGCTCGCCTCGCGAGTAACTAAGGTCCTGCTCGCTATGGCGAGTTGGAGTGCTCGCCTCGCGAGCTCTAGGGTAATGCTCGCTATGGCGAGCTGGGTTGCTCGCCTCGCGAGCGATCTAGGTCTGCTCGCCGCGGCGAGTTGCATAGCTCGCCCAGGCGAGCGATGAACAGACTGCTACGGGTTCTGCGAAAATCACACAAAAGGTTCCCAAATTCATCATCTAACTCATCTAAACTCTCAGAAACAACATAATTAAGGTTAACCTACGTTCTGTACTCGATTTCTAACTCTGTTTCACAGCTTCATAGCCTAATTCATGGTTTTTCTCAATTTTAACCTATTTCCAATTCTCACAAAACTCAATCCTATGTTGTTAATCCTGATTAGATGCATTACAGATCAATATAATTAGGTGCTAGGCTCACCCTTACCTGATCAAAGCAGAAATCGCAGCCCTCAAAGGTCACTTCTCTTCACTTGGCCGTTTTCTCCCTTTTTCCAAAACTCTGGCAACGCGTACTGACTCTCTTGACCTAATTTTCCCTTTATATACTCCCAACAAATCTTATCTTATTTACTCTTTCTCCCACATAACTCTCTAAAATCCAAAACTAACCCACAACTAAATATTTTATTTTATTTTCAAATCTTATTTTATTAAACAATAAAATAAGTCACCACGTCGCATAAAATCATATTAAATCTTCATTCAACATCGCATAATATATTAATAAATATATATCAACTTCTCAAATAAATCAAATAATTAAATAATCAAAACGGGCGTTACAACCTTCTACATAGAATTCAAAGAGTCATGCACATCAATTGCATGTCTCCTAGATCCATGAATGTTTTTTTTTTAACAAGTATCCATGAATGTGGTGTTTACGATGATTAGATTTGCCATGCAAAAAGGCATAGTGGTACAATTTATTGGTCATTTGTTTTCTATTCATGTGTAGTTAATATTTAATATATAAAAAAAATAAGGGTCTTGCTAACCAATGCTTCTAAGACATTGGTTAAAGAATCCATAAATATTTTTTTTTCTTGAAAATACAAAATATTATTTTTGATTAAATAATGATTACACCATTTTTTTTTATATAAAAATTCACTTATTTTGGGTACTTAACCAATATCTCTGAGGCAATTTTTAACATTCTCCAAAGAGTAATTACTATTATTATTGAAGAAAAAAATATATTATATTTGAACCTTGTGAATGATATGGGCTTAAGTTATGATCCAAGCCCAAGACTATAAATGAAATTGACCCGAATGATGATCCAAGCCCAATATTGTGATTGGTAAAGCCATTTTGTAGCAGGACACATGTCCATGGTGCATGTAACACAAGTTGCATTTCTCATGTAATGCATGGTGTCAAAGTGGATGATTGCATGCATTGACATGTTGCAAGATGCATGAGATACAAGTGACAAGTTGCACACTTAGTTTGGATGGAAGACAAGTGGCTTGTTGCATGTAAGGAACTAAGTCTTACCTCTCCTATAAATAGCAAAACTCTTTTGCACAATTTCATCATTCATTCACATCTCATTCCATCCCATCAAGTAGTAACACAACAACAAGATTACAGCTTGTTGAGAGTGAGAGAAAAAATATAAAGAAATATAGTTTTTTGTGTGAGGTTTCTTCTAGTGTTAGTATTCTTCTATCTTAAGAGAGGATAATTTGTATCTCCTTGTATTTAGATAAAAGTCTTGAAATTTCTTCCCTGTGATTTTGTATATTCAGTTTATCCTTTCTCATTTCTTATCTAAGATGCATGATAATATTTTTTTTACTATGGTAGAATCCTAACTCAATTTGACCACATCGAAGGACATAGTATTGCCAAAATCTACTCAATCTCAACTCTTGAAAAAGGTGCCTTCCAATCTCTGTTCTCAATTCTCATCAAACTTCCACAATCATAATGGCATCTGGTAGCGATGGTGCTTCTTCCTCGTCAATGAAGGAGGAGGAAATAACCACAATAAACAAACAACTCCTATCTGCTGTAACCCTAACACCACCGCCACATTCACTATCCTATGATGATTCATTTCACGCGCCGCCTCTTCCCTTTCTTACAGTCGACCTCGTTATTGAAATTCTCTGCAGACTACCAGTGAAGCATCTCCTTCAACTTCGATGCGTCTGCAAGTTGTGGAATCATATAATCTCTCATCCTAAATTCGCCAAGAAGCATCTCTCAACCACGCCCCGCCGCGTTCACTTGGTAAGTCACGCTAATGTCTCAGGCAAACTTACTTTGGCTTCGTACCCGCTTGACTCCATTTTCACTGGCATAACCACCACCAACATCACTAAGTTTGTTGAGTATGACAAAATATACCCTCCAAGCAGTTTAGATTACATTGTTGGCTCTTGTGATGGCATTGTTTGTTTGTATGGCTATGAATGGGATAATGCTTTATTATGGAATCCTTCCATTAGAAAATTCAAGTGGTTGCCTTCTTTTGTAACGCCACGCGTTGTTACTTCCTTTATGTTTAGGACGATTTATGGGTTCGGCTATGATCATGTTACCGATGATTACAAGGTAGTTGTTGCTTTAAATTACGAGAGTCATCCTGGTGTTAGGAAAACTGAATTTCAGGTTTATACTCTGAGTACCAATTGTTGGAAAAGTGTTCAGGAGAAGTTTCCTTTTGGTGTTCAACTTAGATTCTTTTACCCGTCTGAGACAGGAATATTTGTCAGTGGCAAGATTAATTGGTTTGCTTGCAAAGATTGTAGTAAGGAAAATACATACACATACTCCGTTGTTTCTTTCGATTTGGGGAATGAGTCTTATCAATCGGTCTTGCTGCCTGATATTGGAGAGATACATGATGCACATAAGGTGGCCTTGGGTGTGTTGAGGGATTGTTTGTGCTTAATTGTTCATCATGATGTTTGGATTATGAAGGAATATGGTAATGAAGAGTCTTGGACTAAATTGTTTACTACTTCTTACTTGCGAGATCCAAATAAAGGTTATAATATTTGCAAGGCGGTGTATATTTATGAGGATGACCAAGTGTTGCTTCAGACCTATGGGCATTGGAATTCGAGGCTGATTGTTTATGATTACAGGAAAAGTGCTTTTAAGTTTACTAAGATTACAAACACCCCTGAAGTCTGTGTTGAAAGTTTGATATCACCTTGTTCTTAATGTGCTATGATGTAGATATGGTGCAATGTCTCTTAAGCATGAGATTTAACTCTAATTTATATGTTAGTTTCAGTTTATGTTATATATTTTGTATTTGATTTGATTATCGGAGACTTCATCATTAGTTAATGGTTGACTGAATCTTTTGTTGTTATCTTCATTTATGTTATTTGTTAAATTGCTTGAGGTTTTTGTTCTCTCATTTTCAAAGATCACAATTAGGATTTAGATGTTATGCCAAGTCATTAGTACGTTTGTCTCTACGAAACTGCTTGGAGATTCTAGGTAGATTACTGTACACTCAATGCCATTACTGTTAAACAGATTTCCCATTTCGGGAATTTAAAATCCATTATGAGCGCGCTTTCCTAGCCTTAGTTGCACCGAATCTTGGTGTATATCCTCTCTATAAAAGACCGTTTGCAACTCTGGAGATAGTGTTTCAGTGCCCTGTTGGTGTATAGGCTCCCCAAGTTACTATTTCCTACCATGGTCACATTGTATTGCAAATCTGTTTGCAATTTAGGTTTGAAACACCCCAAGCTAATTTTGATTCCCTATGTTTTTATTTCCTCACAACACTATTAAAGAAGCATGCTTTCCAATGGTTTGAAAACCCCCAAGCAGAGTTTGATTACTTCGAGAAGGCCAAGACTGTGGCCCATGGTTAGGTTTTGCCTAAAATCAAAAGACGATTTTGTGTTGAAGACTGACGTGTCTAGATTAGGAATGATGGCAATCTTGTGCCTACAAGGTCCTCCTATTTGCCACTATAGCAAGAAGTTCTGTCCTAAGATGTTGAAAGCCACAACTTTTGTTAGAGAGCTATACGCCATCACCTTGACAGTGAAGAAATGGTGAACCTACTTACTAGTTTGCAAGTTCATCATAGACACTGATCAACACAGTTTCTGAGTGTTAATGATTTCGATTATCCAAACACTGAGATACAGGGGCTGGTATGCTGTCCTGGGTCCATGAACCCTCGCCTACATAGTTGGAGCTCACATTCCTCACTGTGATTTCCTACCATAATCACAATCAATTTGCCTAACAGATGTAAACCTTCAAGGATTATTGGTCAAGGTTCAACAAAATCAACAATCGTACCGACGCTCTCAAGTGCTCAGAGGAATGCTTTTCTCCAATAGTAATAGCTCTATTTACTTCCGGTGTTCCTTTGGGAATGCTGCGCTTGGAAAATTTTCATAAAAAAAAGGTAGGACGGTTAAAAGAAAATATATATTAGGAGGGCATGGTGTCACTATCTTTGTGAATACCTAAATCTGTCAACATACAAAAGTACCCACTCATTTACCTTATGATCCCCTTCAGACATTGCCAACTCAAAAAGGTGTGTATATCGATTTTATGAAATTGTTCATTTCAGTATGCTTCCTTATCATTTTACTGCTGTCAAGGTCGCTGATCTGTTTGCCGAGATTATTTTGCGGTTATATGGCATGCCTATATACGTTTTGTTACTCAAATAATTTTCAAAGCGCGAAAGCATTTTGAAATGAAAATGGATAAAATTAATGTTCAACATAATTAAAGCCTATAAAACCATCAAATCAAGATTTTTATCACTGCTACTGTTGTTGATCAGTTTGAGAACAAATAAGGCAACTACTTGAATGATTTAATTGTTAGTGGCATTTGTCGAACCAGCATCAGGCACCGGGTGCTGTGGCCTGTATTCTTATGTTTCTTCTGGTCCAACCTTCATTTCTCCATGTTTTAAATAGTGTCATTTTAATTGTGAATGTTTTTACTAAACAATTTGGTCTTTGCTTTGTTTTCTATGGTATAATTTGATTTTGATTCTGATTGTCATTTCTTTTATTTTAAATTTTGGTTATCACAATCAGTATACTAGGCTATTTTACTAAATAAATCACACACCAACACTCATTTTTATCTAATTTTTTATTTATTACAAAGAGGGCTGAAGCTCGAATCTAAAGATTATTTTACATGAAGATATTTTCGCATCGAAAGCCATGATTCATTATGGAAACTCCATAACTAATTTTACCATAAAAATATGTTTATCATGCATTGAATTCACATGATCAAACTATGGTTGATCAAAGTTTTTTTCCGTTGGATTAAATTTTTTCTTACCGTTGGGAACATCTTATTTTGGCATATTTGTATTTGGATCATTATGGGGCATGATTTGAGCTTGTATGATTATTCAACCCACAATTGACCATGCAATAATTTTAATTGATTATGCCTCCATTGGTGTTAAATTTTCAACGGCTAGTTTAAGAAATTAAGTGACCAACGACTATTTTCTTTAACTGCACGTGGTTTTCAAATTTCACTATAAATAAAATGCCTTTATGACTTTATTTCACCTAACTCATATTGACATTGATGCTGAGGCAAAATTTCTAATCAATTTTAAAGATAATAAACCATTATAATTAAAGAATTAATGAACTTTGATTAATTCTTTGGTATTTAACTTGAGCTCTTGAGTGTTTTACTAAGACAGGAACAAGGTTTAAATCATACCAAGATTCAAAGAATCAAAGGACGGCAAAAGTTATGAAGCATAAGCCGTTTCCTTATGCACCGTGCATAAACATTTCACAACCATTAGATTTCTTTCATTTTGTGTTTATCCTTTCTCTCTCTACTCTTTTGAAAAACAGATTTTCTCTCACTCTCTCTAAGAAACCCATCTAGGATGAACCTTCATCTTCTACACACCTCCGGCGCGGTGGCTGGCCACCCTAGGGCAGCGGCACCGCCGCCGGAGTAGTAGGAAATGGCTCCGATTTCAAAAAAAAATTCACTTTTAAAAATCCTTTTCCTTCCATAATCGAAATCCGGACTCGATTTTCAGAGATAAACAACCAAATAGTGTAGATCTAGGTTTTAACTTTGTTCCCATTCCTTTTGTTTGCGTTCGGTTTCCTTCTTCTTCTGCTCATTCGTCATCACTTTCTTCTCTGCTTTCTTTGCTTCCCATCTCTGTTGTCTCGCTAGCTTCTTCTTCGTGTTCGTGGGGAGTTCTGAAGTGGGTTGTGATGGTTATACAAAATGCATGGACCACTAACATATTTAAGCCTAGCTTATATTATTACACACAAGTGTACCTTTATAAACTAAGTTTTCCTATGATAAATACATATACAATTTAGTCTCTTGGCAATGATCAATGCTTGTGTATTTTTGTGACTGTACTTAAATGACTTGAATTTTTAGTTGTCATCGTATAAAATTTCACTACAAGAAAATTTACATATACCTACGGAGGTTTATAGTAACGGACCAAAAATCCATACGTATAAAAATTATTCACCTACGGAATTATAAGCGGCTGTAGGCATAGGTGTATATATTTACATTTATATATAAAAAAAAATCAGAAATATAGTGCGAAATAGAAATAGCGCCAGGTGAAAAAAGACCCGCGAAAAACTCCCCCCTTTCCCAAATTTTCCCTAAAAAACCGTCTCACTCACATTTAAACACACATCCCACCATCTCACTTAATCCTTTAAATTGCAAAGATGAAATTTGAAATCCTACCTTCCAGTTCACTGATTCCTCATTGACGAAAACACAAATCTTCACCATCTCAAATCAAATTCGTTCACCGGTTCCCAATTCGAAGTCGAAATCAAAATCCAGTTCGTCGTTGAACCAGTTCCTCGTTCTCAAATCACAAAGATCGTTACTTTCTTCAGGTGAGTGAGGTTAATTACAAGATTCATTTTTGGTGTTTATTTTTTGGGGTTTGTGGATTTCGTTTGGTGTTTGTGGGTTTCTGATGCGATTTTAGTTCTGATTCCAGAATTATGAGATTTATGGGTTTTGTTGTGAGTTTAATTTTGTTTCCAGAATTGCGAGTTTTATGGGTTTTGTTCAGGATGTTGGGGTTTATTTTTTATTCCAGAATTGTGAGTTTAATTTTGATTCCAGAGTTCACTTTTTACTACTCAGATTCCAGAATTGATGATAATTTATTTAGCTAACTGTGTTTGTTCATGTTTTGTTCTAGTTCGTACGTGACTCGCGTTTCTGTTTGTGACCCGTTCTATCTTGTTCGTGACTCACGTTCCAGTTCTATTCTCCCTTTATTACTCATCTACAAATTGCTGGTACATTTTCCTTTCATAACATTGTTTTATTCGATTTTGATTCGCATTTTGGGTATTGCTTCATTTCAGTAATTGTTGTGTTAATTTGAATATATGAGTCGTGTTGTGTTAATGTGAACTGTCAATCATATAAGTTGTGTTGAGTTAATATAAATTTGTAACATTAAGTTCTTTACTATGTTTAATTTTCTTGAAATGAGTTTACTTGGACTGTCACTATGTGATTTCGTAAATGACTTTTGCTATAACAAGTTAGAAGGTACATGATTGTGTATTCGTCTAGTGCTTGTAAATAAAACTTGTATACAATGGCAAAATATTTTAAACAGTTTACTCAATCATATGGTGAAACAGTGTTTTCAGCCATACAATGTTTTCAACCATGGAACTCTGTTGTTTAAGACAGCTACAGTCTTGGTTGTTTTACTTGGCGTGTTTTGTTGGGTATCTGTTAATGTTCTTATATATATGATGTTAAAAAAAAAATGGATCTTTGTTACTGTTTTGTTATATATATGATGTTAAAAAAAAAACCATGGGTCTCTGTTCATGTCTCATGTTCCAACCTATTGCTTGCTGGCCACTACTCAGTACTTGCCCATAAGTCTCCACTCACACAAGTATCTGTTAAATATTTGTTTCTATGTTGGGTTTAGTTGTTCAAAGTCACACCATCTTCGCATAATTCTGGTTTCTGAAATGTTTTTTTCACACTCATACATACTCATTCCATCATTTTCCTTTTACTTTTTGTATGCTAACTAAGAATCTAGGCCATGAGTTAAAAAACTAACTATGAAATTAAATTCTTCAAATTAGCATAGTTTGTTTATTTATGAGTATATCTATATATCTAGCACAAATTTTTTTAGTTTCATATACCACAACATAACCAAAACAAGACAGAACCGAAACATAACCAAAACATGACCAAACCAAAATTATTCAAAACTAAAACATATCGTTCCACTCTTCATCTTCATCATCAGCAGCACCCAAATTACTAGCATCGACCACGACTTCTAAGAAAGCATTGTCATCGTCAACTTCCAGCCGAACCAAATCATTAATATTAGGAGTAACTTCACTTGTATCATGCCTTAGTTGCTCATGAATTTCTTCAATTTCATTAGATTCCTCATCACCCATATCATAAATATCTCTAACCTTTGCATCCAGAACAGTTGGCCAATCCTTGTTTCTCTCATCATATACATAAAACACCTTTTTAGTTTGTGATGCAAAAACAAATGGGTCATCACAAATATCTTTGCCTGTATGTTTCAAATATTTGAAATTCACAAGTGTTGTCCCAAATTTATCTTTTTTGACACCTTTCTTGATATCAACCCAATCACATTTGAATAACACAACCCTGTACTTGTTAGAATAATCCAACTCAAATATATCAGTTATTGCCCCATAATAATTAACTTCATCTTTGGAAGTCTTAGTCTTCACAACTACTCCACTATTTTGTGTTTTCAAATATCTCTCTCTCTTCTTTGTGTGGAATCTAAAACCATTAATTACATAACCAGTGAATCTTCTAATAACCTCATATGGTCCACGCGCTAATCATCTAAGTTCATGAGTAACTTGTGGGCTCCCTTCTTCATCCAAGCGACGAATCTAAAATATTTTATTAAAAATAGTAAGGTGAAAAATAAAAGTAGTCAATAAACTTATAATTTCTTCAATTCTTAAATGCTTACTCTTTGTTTAAACCACTCGGTAAACTTTTGACCATCTTGTTTGTCAATTTCAACTTGTGACAATCTCTTCTTCCGATTTTGTCTCTTGATAAGATCAAGGTGTTCTCTAAAAAATTTGCTAGTGGAATTAATAAAGTTATAAAATATATAATTAGTATAAAAATGAAATATGATTTGTGTCCTACTCTATATATGGAGAAATAGCATCACAATTAGAAAGCACATATCTATGTGCTTGTGTTAACTCCTTATTGTCGAGTTTAGTTGCACTCACTCTCCTCCGCTTCCCTAACTGGAACTTTTGTTTTTTCTTCACACCTAAAGGTCGTCCTTTAGGATGTAAATAGGTCACATTATCTTTCAATGTAGAGTCCATCTGATCATCATTTCTTCTAGGTCGATTCAACCTAGTTTCAACTCCAGATAGATATTGTGAACAAAATGTTAAACATTCATTGGCCACAAAAACTTCTGCAATTGATCCTTCTGGATGAGCTCTATTACGTACAAAGGATTTAAGAGTGAGAAGAAACCTGAAAGTGAATTTAATTTATCTTATTCATCATGCTCTTAGCATCTAAATAACCCATCAAAACAAATTCCATGAAACAAATTGTTATAATATACATCCATACCTCTCAACAGGATACATCCATCGATACTGTACAGGTCCACCAACCTTTGCTTCATATGCCAAATGAATTACCAAATGCACCATGACAATAAAAAACGAAGGAGGGAAAATTGTTTCTAGCTGACTGAGTGTTATAGCTATCTGAGACTCCAATTGTTCTAGAAATTCCACATTAAGTACCTTAGAACAAATTTGCTTGAAGAAATTGCAGAGGTCTATCAAAACTGAAGCGACTTTATCCGACAATGACCCCCTTAATGCTATTGGAAGAAGCACTTGCACCAAAACATGGCAATCATAACTTTTTAAGCCAATTATCTTGCATTCCTTAACTTGAACGCAACGTGGGATGCTTGACGAGCATTCATCTGGACATTTTACATTCTTGAGGATGCATAGAAAAGCATCTTTTTCTTTGTTAGTCATTTGGTAACATGCTCTAGGCAAATGCATTGTGTTATTATTAGGGTTCGGTTGAGGATGAAGCATACTTCTTATGCCCATATCTACAAGGTCAGGTCGCGCCTTATAATTATCTTTGGATTTTCCCTCTTGATTTAACAATGTACCAATGATGTTATCACACATTTTTTTCGATGTGCATCACATCAAGATTGTGATGCAATACATTATATTGCCAATAAGGCAATGTGAAGAAAATGCTCTTCTTTTTCCAAGGTTGGCCCCATCCTCTACATTATATTGATTGTCCACATTACAGCAGCACGAAGCTGAAATGTCTCTCTCTTGTAAGCATCAAATGTTTCAATTCCATTATCCCATAAATCTTGCAACTCTTGTATTAATGGTTGCAGATAAACATCAACGTTATTTCCAGGACCTTTTGGACCGGGAATTAGTAGTGATAACATGAAGAACGATTGTTCCATGCACATCCAAGGAGGAAGGTTATAAGGAAATAGAATGACAGGCCAAGTGCTATGATTAATACTCATAGTCTTGAAAGGATTGAACCCATCAGAAGCCAGTCCTAATCGAACATTACGAGCATCTAACAAAAACTTTGGATATCGAGCGACAAACTCCTTCCAAGCAAGGGAATCAGCTGGATGCCTAAGAAAACCATCATTCAATCTACCCTCATGGTGCCATCTCATCGACTCAGCAACTTCGGAGGACATGAACAACCTTTGCAGCCTTGGTTTCAATGGAAACCATCGAAGGATCTTAGTTGGTAAGTTCTTTCGCTTATCAGAAGTTTCCATTCCATTAGCTTGTACATCTTCACTAGTTGTTTTCCACCTTGAAGTACCACACTTTGGACAAACTTGATCATTTACATATTCATCTCGATATAATATGCAACCATTAGGACAAGCATGGATCTTCTCATACCCCAAACCTAACCCTGAAATCATCTTCTTTGTTTCATAGTATGACTTCGGCAAAATGTTCCCTTCTGGTAAAGCATCTCTTAGTAAATCTAGCAACATAGAGAATGACTTGTCACTCCATCCATGAAGACACTTTAAATGGTACAAATGTACCATAAATGATAGCTTGCTATATTTCTTACAGTTTGGATAGAGCATTTCTTCATTGTCCTTCACTAATTGGTAAAACTTACTACATTCTCTGAGTTGTGGATTTCTTTCACCTTCACCCAAAGTTGGCTCTTCCATCGAATGAACTCCAAAAATATCATTAATTAATCCATCCATGTTATGCTCCATTTCAACATGTTCAACTGTTCGACTTGAAGTTGTAGGCTCCTCACCATGAAATACCCATTGCCTATAACCTCTAACAAATCCACGCCGTGGATCAATTAAGTGTTCACGAACACTTGTGCGAGACCCTTTGTGACAATTAGCACAATTTGTACAAGGGCACAATATTTTGTTAGAATTTGAATTTTGAAAAGCAAATTCAAGAAATTCATTAACCCCTTTAATATATTCTTTACTTTGTTTTGTCGGATCGTGCATCCACTCTCTATGTGCCATTTGATTCACACCTATTGCTAAGCCTATGATAACCAAACAAATAAATTACAAATGGTATAACATAAATAAATGACATATGAATTAAAAGTAATGTGGGGCTAAAAGAAATGTGGCACAACACTTGGCATCTTAAAACCTTTTAAGAAGTGATTTAAATTGAAATGGGTTTTTTTTAAACAATTTGCCTACCAGAAATCTTTCTAAGTGTTATACTTATTCATTCCCTACAGTCCCAACCACATTTTTTTAACATGTTTATTAAGCATCATTATCACAAAAAATGCTCAATGGACACCAAGCTGACCCAATATAAACACAACAAACCTGTGCGGGCTATAGCAGCTGCCACATAACCAAAAGATACAGCGACACACAACAAAAAGGCAAAAATGACTAGCCTAAAAACAGAAAGAAAAAAACGCCAACACAAACAGCTGGACAGTAGCTATAACATAAACATGAAAACCACTAACAGCACCCAAAAACATCTAATAAACATTAAACATAAAATTTAAGCGATAAACATGCATTCACGAATCAAATCATGCATTACTCAACTAATATAAGATATTAGAACGAAGAACAATATTTTTCTTTAATTATGAACAGTTCTAAATTCCTTTTATTCGCCTTCTAAAGTAATTCATGTTATTTGTGAATGGCATGAAGTGACTGACCTCAAAAAGCTTTAATAATGAATATGGTACATTCATGAGATAGAATTTGTGCTAGATATATAGATATACTCATAAATAAACAAATTATGCTAAATTGAAGAATTTAATTTCATAGTTAGTTTTTTAACTCATGGCCTAGATTCTTAGTTAGCATACAAAAAGTAAAAGGAAAATGATGGAATGAGTATGTATGAGTGTGAAAAAAACATTTCAGAAACCAGAATTATGCGAAGATGGTGTGACTTTGAAGAACTAAACCCAACATAGAAACAAATATTTAACAGATACTTGTGTGAGTGGAGACTTATGGGCAAGTACTAAGTAGTGGCCAGCAAGCAATAGGTTGGAACAGGGGACATGAACAGAGACCCATGGTTTTTTTTTTACATCATATATATAACAAAACAGTAACAAAGATCCATTTTTTTTTAACATCATATATATAAGAACATTAACAGATACCCAACAAAACACGCCAAGTAAAACAACCAAGACTGTAGCTGTCTTAAACAACAGAGTTCCATGGTTGAAAACATTGTATGGCCGAAAACACTGTTTCACCATATGATTGAGTAAACTGTTTAAAATATTTTGCCATTGTATACAAGTTTTATTTACAAGCACTAGACGAATACACAATCATGTACCTTCTAACATGTTATAGCAAAAGTCATTTACGAAATCACATAGTGACAGTCCAAGTAAACTCATTTCAAGAAAATTAAACATAGTAAAGAACTTAATGTTACAAATTTATATTAACTCAACACAACTTATATGATTGACAATTCACATTAACACAACATGACTCATATATACAAATTAACACAACAATTATTGAAATGAAGCAATACCCAAAATGCGAATCAAAATCGAATAAAACAATGTTATGAAAGGAAAATGTACCAGCAATTTGTAGATGAGTAATAAAGGGAGAATAGAACTGGAATGTGAGTCACGAACAGGATAGAACGGGTCACAAACAGAAACGCCAGTCATGTACGAACTAGAACAAAACATGAACAAACACAGTTAGCTAAATAAATTATCATCAATTCTGGAATCTGAGTAGTAAAAAGTGAACTCTGGAATCAAAATTAAACTCACAATTCTGGAATAAAAAATAAACCCCAACATCCCGAACAAAACCCATAAAACTCGCAATTCTGGAAACAAAATTAAACTCACAACAAAACCCATAAATCTCATAATTCTGGAATCAGAACTAAAATCGCATCAGAAACCCACAAACACCAAACGAAATCCACAAACCCCAAAAAATAAACACCAAAAACGAATCTAACCTCACTCACCTGAAGAAAGTAACGATCTTTGTGATTTGAGAACAAGGAACTGGTTCAACGACGAACTGGATTTTAATTTCGACTTTGAATTGGGAACCGGTGAACGAATTTGATTTGAGATGGTGAGGATTTGTGTTTTCGTCAATGAGGAATCAGTGAACTGGAAGGTAGGATTTCAAATTTCATCTTTGCAGTTTATAGGATTAAGTGAGATGGTGGGATGTGTGTTTAAATGTGAGTGAGACGGTTTTTTAGGGAAAATTTGGGAAAGGGGGAGTTTTTCGCGGGTCTTTTTTCACCTGGCGCTATTTCTATTTCGCACTATACTTCTGATTTTTTTTATATATAAATGTAAATATATACACCTATGCCTACATCCGCTTATAATTCCGTAGGTGAATAATTTTTATACGTATGGATTTTTGGTCCGTTACTATAAACCTCCGTAGGTATATGTAAATTGTCTTGTAGTGAAATATTATACGATGACAACTAAAAATTCAAGTCATTTAAGTACAGTCACAAAAATACACAAGCATTGATCATTGCCAAGAGACTAAATTGTGTATGTATTTATCATAGGAAAACTTAGTTTATAAAGGTACACTTGTGTGTAATAATATAAGCTAGGCTTAAATATGTTAGTGGTCCATGCATTTTGTATAAAATTTACAATTGATCTTTATGTTAAGTCCATGTGAATAAAAAAGAAAAGGGTTAATAGTGTTTTACCCCTGTAATATAGCTCACTTCTGATTTTACCCCCTGTAAAATATTTTTTTTGGATTTCGTCCTTGTAATTTGAAGATTTTTGGTTTTTGACCTTCATGAATTTTGACTAACAAAATCGAAGATATGGCAGGGGGTAAACCTAAATTTGCTCACATTAACAGGGGGTAAATCGAAATTTTCTCAAATTACAAGATGGTAAACCTATATTTTCTCAAATTATAGGGGGTGAAATTTTCCATGAAGGTCTAAAACCAAAAAATCTTCAAATTACAAGGATAAAATTAAAAAAAATATTTTACAGGGGTGAAAACCAAAAATGACCTATATTACAAGGGGTAAAACACTATTAACCCAAAAGAAAATTAACAGCTTGCAACAATTATTACACTCTATATCGCGTACTAAAAGACAATATTTTCAGAATTAAAATATTCCAACAATTTAAACATAAGATGGCATTGTGCAAGGATCGTTAGCTGAAAGTGTAAGGACTAATAGCAAAATGTTGGAATATTTTAATTCTAAATTTTTTGACTTTTTGTGTCATGTGACATGTAATAATTGATCTACGTGACATGCCATTAGTTTTACTTTTTCAAACGTTCTTCCGTCTTATAATGCCTTGAAACTTCAAATAAATTTTCTTTACTTTGTAGTATCTTCAAGTGTCTTCTAAGAACCATTGATTTTCAATCATCATATCCCCAACCATTCACTTGTTGTCTTGTTTTTACCAATTTACATGATTCTCACTAAAAGACTCAATACACCTATGGATTGCATGATTTAGGATAAAACTACATTACAACGACTCAAATGAAAACAATACAAAAAGTTCCTCTAACCATTGACAATTCCTCTAATTGACTTCTAAGAGCATCCACAATGGAAAATCCATTTTTGGAAACTTAAATGGGTCCCACGTGTACATATCACGTGGTCCAGAAGGGTGTTGACCCTTCAACACTATCTCTCTAAAACTCTTTTGACTTTTTACAAGACGCTTGTGAACTTCCTTCAGAGGAGGCGAGGTTAGCCGACATAGATTCTAGTCACATTTCCAATGAAACGTTGTTGGAAAGTGCGGAAATTGTTGACAAGGTGTTTGGAGAGATAGTTAGTTTGGACCAAGATGCACACTCTAAGGTTTCTGTTTATGTGGAATATGATACCAATGAGCCTGCACTGTCTGTTGCCACTTATGATGCGGTGGTGGAATCTGACATAGGGAGTTAGCCCAAACATGCTTTGCTGAAAGCTCATCAGCCCATCTCAGACCCCAATGAGTTATCTAATTTGACTCAAATTGTTCACTCTAAGCTCCTTGATAATAAGCTTCAGAATGAAACATTGAGCTCAAAATTAACAACTCTAGTTGACTCAGTTAGCCACGCTATGGACCCCTCAGACTTTCACTTCTTTACTGGTGAGTATCTTGGAAAACCTGGTATGATAGATATAACTGAGGTTCCTGCTATCATTATCCCTTATACTACTACATATGAGATTCTAGGACCGGACAAAAGAAAGATAAATCAGTTTTCTAACACTTCTAATACTTCCGAAGCTTGCAAGAAGAGTGAAAAAATCCTGCGCAAATTTTGGGATAATGATTTGGATACGGATAGCACTCTAGAACTTGAAACTGATACTGATAGAAACTTAACCTTGTTGTATGCGTCTCCTGAGGCTGACAGGTATCTTATGCTCTCTTCATAAACCAACAAGAAGGGAAGGAGAGGGAGACCAAGAAAAACTAAAAGCCCCAAAGCTCAGTCTGGCATAAAATGAAAAGGTCAGAAACTTCTGGCCTTTGAAGATACTTCTGACACAGTTCATACCAGATCCAAACACACATAGTAAAATCAATAACACTCAATGAAGTGTAGATACTGGAACATAAGAGTCTCTTCCTGGCTCTGGCAAAGGCTCCAATTACATAAACACGCTGTCAATAATAAATCACACCATACTCTTAATATCTGATGTCTCTGGGATACTCAACAGGACCCCATCATTCGTTTGAATTCTGCACTTAATTAGGGAGTCACCATCTATATTACATTGTTTGTGTCTTTATGTAGTCGGGTTCTATTCTTAGTAGCAGGGTGTCTAGGCTACTTAGGAAGTGTCCTTGCTTTTCTTCTAGACTTTTATGTTTAATTGGGTATTGGATTAGTCCCCATAATATTGTACTTTTCCCTTTATTCTTTTAATGCATTTTATAGCTTTATCAAAAAAACATATCACTTATTTATAATTTTTTAATAGTAGTACCTAATAAGCACTCCATCGTTCCAATCCAGATCTCACACAAATTTTTTTAAATAGGACCCACTAATCAACTACCAATAACTTTATATCATTACATTTCAATTTTTTAATATTAAAATAGTGTGGATCCCGCTTAAAGTTGGGGGTTTTAAGTAAGACCCTTGGTCATATAAAACCCCGAAAAAATTTCTCCCCAACAGAGGTACCTAATAGGTACCGGGTCTTAAATGTTTAAGACTCTCCCATTAAAGATGATTTAATTTGCCTTCAAATGCAAAGAAAATAAGTAAAAACATCGTATGGTATTCCATCATCAAGCCTCTATCACCATTTTGTCAAAGGATAAATCTTATATGATCACAACTAAAAATTCAACTCATTTAAGTACAATCACAAAAGTACACACGCAATGCTCTTTGCCAAGAGACTAAATCGTACCCATATTGATCATAAGAACAGTTAGTTTAGAAACGTATATTGCGTGTAATAATATAATCTAGACTTAAATATGTCGGTGGTCCATGCATTTTGTAAAAAAAAAAAAAAAGAAATACAGTTGATCCTTCTGTTAAGTTCATGTTAACAAAAAAACAAAATTAACAGCGTACAACAATTATTGTATGTCAAATCGCACACTAAAGGACAAAATTTTCAGAACTAAAACATTCCAATATTTTTGACATAAGATGACACTGTGCAAGGAACATTATAAAAAAAGTGCTGAAAGTATAAAGACTGATATCAAAACGTAGGAATATTTTAATTTTAAAATTTTTTACTTTTTGTATGTCATATGGCGTGTAATAATTGATTCACGCGACACACAGTTAGTATTACTTTTTTTTATTGTTGAATTAAAAGAATGACCAATTGTAATTCTTTTACAAAATACAAGGATTAATGTAAAACAAAATACGTAAAAATATGATGAAAATGCCGGGATCAACGACATATATTTAATAGGGTTAATAGGTGTTTACCTCTTGTAATATAGGACATTTCTAATTTTACACTCTGTAATTTTTTTTTTATTTATCCTCTGTAAAATTATATTTTTTTGATTTATCGGCCAAACAAAAACGAAAGTTTATTAAAAAAAAATTAAATTAGTTTTTGTTTGACTT